>OW443298.2:3785000-5035000 GCA_937001585.2 Brachylomia viminalis
TATGCATCTATCTAGTCAAAAAAAATCAGGACCAGCCAAAGCCTACTGGAATAATTTGGACCCCGGTTCAGTACCTGATGCAATAAAAATATTAACCCAACCTGAACAACGCCTGATTTCTAGAATAATATAATTTGTAAAAAATTTTAAATATGATGGGACTATTTGAACAATATGGGTTTAGAGGACAAGTTGTACTTTTTGCACAAGACATATTTGAGTTCACGGAAAATTTGCCAAATATTTTGCTTAGATCTACTGACAGTATTGGTATGGTTATCATTACAGAACATTTGGAAAATTTAAATATATCGCGGGAGTATAATATATCGCGTCCTCGTGTATATGAGGCATTAAGGTGGCTCGTGAATAATAATACCATGTATCAGGACGTTATAATAGATGATGATGCACAAATACAGCAAGAAGATCTTGTTCGCGTTACCCAAGCTGTTAGAGATAATGGCCAGAACAATTAGCCTGCTGCAGTATCAGCTGCCGGGGAGACAAACAGTAGTGTTTATTCAATGATTGATAATTCAATGCGTATTTTACGGGCATCTTGGCATCAAGGGAATAATCAAGTTTTCAATGCAAACTATGCAGGCAGCCAATGTTGTGCTATGGTGTTGGCGAACATTACGAGAGCAGCTATATTATCTCCTCGTTTGTGGACTAATAATATACTTAACCTAAATATGCTTGAGGGTGATAAGATTTATTTAAAAATAAGAGAACTATCAATAAATAATTTACTCGTACCTCCTATAGATGAAAGGGGCTATTTAGAAATACGCCACTTTGGTGTTATTAGGGATAATTATATGATGTTTACCTACGCCTTTGTATTAGAATACACAAATGAAACAGATTTGTTTGGATGTTTGAGAGATTCTGTTAATAATAACGATTTCGGTTTGACATTAAATCTTCAATTCAATCTTCTTAAAGCTCTAACTACAATGTTCGTTAATCACAAAGCAGGGGTCCTGATTGCCACGTCCAAATCCGTAGGAGTGATGAATTACGATAGTAGGTACTAATTCACCGACTCCCACGCGTGTGGCCCTAAAGGTGCAGGCACATCAGATACCCATGGCAAAGCGTGTGTTATCGAATGTGATACCCTCGATGACCTTGTCAAAGTATGCAAACATGCCGCCGGTTCGGGTAATGTCCAATATACTCTCAATTACTTAGATGTTCATTTGATTAATAGTATTACACAACACAATTCGCAACAATCACTTCAACTTATATCTTCAATCAATGCAATATCGCACGAAACTAATCTTGAACAAACTCAACAACAACATCAAAACATACCAATATCTCCTACATTTACTCTATCTCAAAACACAATTATTCCGGTAAACACTTCAATCATGGCTCCTATCGACAGTACGCAACCTACAGAAGAGCTAGTGCTAAATATGGCCAGTGATGTCAACAAAATTACCAGGAAAACAACGGATAATATTGTCAATGTAGGTCATGAAAGGAAAGCTGAGGAATTCGCATGGATCTTCCTGTTTCCATATGGGGTAAATGGATTAAACCAAGCAAGAGATGTTAAAATTTCACCTCTTGATTATTTTCAATATAAGATTTTAGGAAACGATACAAGATTTCAACACAATGATTATTTGTTTTATGCTCTATCGATGTTCGAGTACCATAGGGTAAAAGCAACAATGTCTGCTTCCTGTAATAAGTTGAAGGTCAATATGGCAAAGTTGAAGAAGTCCATCTTTATCTTAAAAACCTTAGAGGCTCCGAGGACACTAACGTATTTTTTAACATTCAGTTGTAATGACATCAACTGGGTAGATAATATGCGAAAAGCTCTACTTATTGCAGATGGACGACCAATGGACAATCCGAATGATTTATACATGGTAGCAACACAAACGGTTAATTGAACAGTATCCTTTTTTTTTTTTTGATGATGGGAAATCATCAAATAACTTGTCCCGCTCTGGGCGAAGCGGGAGGGCGTGTCTGACTCTTACTGACTAAAACCCACCCATTTTCCTTCAGTTGCTTGTGCCAGGGGCCATGGTGACCCTTTCAGACTTTCCCGCAACCCTGGCAGGTATCAGCCCTAGCGGACCCCGTCATTAGTGCTGACTATTATTTAAGTTGAGTGAATCTTTTTCTTTCTATTTCATTAGAAAAAGGACAGAAGATTAAATAAAAATAAGAAAAGAAATTAAAGAAGAAACTAGAAAAGAAAAAAAAGAGAAAAAAAAAATGAGAAATTGGAGAAGATATTTTAGTTTAGTCCTGTCAAATTATTCAGCACCCAGAGGGGCAATTCCCGTATTTTTAAGACCGTTCGCATTCTAATCTCAGTCTCAATCTGTCAAAATTACAATCAATTTACCGTAGACAGAGAATGCTATAGACAAATTGATGTGTTTTGTCGCATTCACACAAGAAAAAGAGCAAGTTACGCCGATGTCGTGTAAAGAAATGAGACAGAACGATGAGATTTTTTGTTTCACAGCGCGTGCCACGATATTGACGGTTTTAGCATAGTACTTTGCTAAACAAAGTTTGACAGATAGTTATCGTCTTCTTGTAAAATTCAGTTTTATGTGCTTTAAGTTTAGTAATTTATGTTATTTTATGTTGTGAACAATTTAGCCTTAATATTTCAACCATTAAATAAAAAAACATGGTGCGGTGTAGCGATTTATGGTGTAAAAGTGATAGGTGAAACGAAAATGCCAGACTTGTCCTTTCATTCGTAAGTATAGCACTTTTTATCAGTAACTAGGCTATCAATAACATTTTACTGTGTTCATACATTGTGAATAATGTACCCTAGACGTAAATTCATCGATAAAAAGCACAAAATTAACATT
Organism: Brachylomia viminalis; assembly: GCA_937001585.2. NCBI lineage: Eukaryota > Metazoa > Arthropoda > Insecta > Lepidoptera > Noctuidae > Brachylomia > Brachylomia viminalis. The sequence goes on from OW443298.2 coordinate 3,787,871, forward strand.
ATTAAATTCTAACCTAAGGATTTTGGTGTTGCCAATTTTCCATAAATTATTGCCCACTTTTATGGGAAATATGTATTCTGTAGTGTGTATCCTAATCCTAACTAATATTATATGTAAATACGAAATTGAGTTTATTTGTTGGTTTGTTTGTTACGCTTTCCCGCTAAAACGGTTTATCAGATTTGGATGAAATTTGGCACATCGGTAAATTACTTGGGTTAGGACATAGGATACTTTTTATCGCAATATTCTCACGGAACCGAGACACATGCGGGTAAAAGCGCGGGGCGCAGCTAGTTAATTGTATATCTGAAAGATTAATGGCTTGTTGCAGTTTTCCTGAATATGATAATTTACGTCGGAATTGGATCGTAGCTACAGGACGAACAGATTGGACACCAAAACCGTCATCAAAAATTTGCAGCAGACATTTTAATAAAAAAAATGTTAAATGAAAAGAAGAAACTAACACTGCTATTACCGAATACAGTACCTATTCTGCTAAACATTCAGTTAATAACATAATTATTAAGTTTCGATACAGGTTTTATATGTTTTTTATATATTTATGTTCAGTGTTTTTAAAACTGTTATATACAATTATCTGTTGCGAACTATTATTTTGTACACTTTATGTGCATTAAAATACTGAGACAGGCTATCTTAAACTCTGAACGCGATTCAAAATATCGATCAAGAATTTAAAATATCTTTTTCCGTAAACAACATCTTCTTACATCTATTTTGTATTAACGTCATAATAATTTTTTTTAGGAATCAAATGCCTGTATTCCATCATCTTCCTCCATCAGTTTACATGAAGAAACGAATATGGAAATTGAAAATAATTTAAGCATTCTTGTAAGTACAGTATATTATAATAATTTCTAAGTACAAGTATTTTTACTTACAAATTACTATAATATACTTATTGAAATACGTTATTGACGGACAATTTAGGACAATAACGTGTAAAATCAATAAAAGCTAAATAAACTTGTTGTATTATTTACTCACAAAGCCAGATACTACTATCATCTAAGAAAATGTAGGTATTTAGAATCACATCATCATAATCCATAGTCACTCTCTCCTGCTTTTAAGGGGTTGAGGGAGCATGCGTAGTTCATGTAAACGTAATAGGTACCAAAATAATTTGTAAATCAAACATATTCCTATATTATTATCTAGGAATCTGTAGCTAGGGTGTATTTATTCCGATTGTATTACAGAATATCTAGGTTCCCAAATATGTATTTTGAACGGACACTGATTTAAAGACGATTTATGAGAAAAATAAATTTTCTATAGACATTTTAAATTGTGGGGTAAATTTTTCCTCACACGGTAACCCTAAATGTGTGACGTATTTTTGTTTTGTCTCTTTCTGCGACACGCTTTGCAGGCGTCTATATCATTCTCTGTCTACGCAATTTACATACATTTTTGACAGGTTTTTGACATTGATTGACGCTGAGATGAGATTGCGACTTGAATTTGAACGTTTTTTAAGTACGAGAATTGGCCTACTGATGTAATTTGATGTAATTTTTGTAGTCTACTTTTTAATCACGTCTAAACTTGTATGGAGTAGTGTCAGGCGCTCATTAATTTGACAGGACTAAACTAAAATTTATCTTCTTAATGAAATAGAAAGAAAAAGATGGACTGAACTTAAATTTGGTTTAGTTTGTAAACAAGGGAATCGGCACCAGTTATTACCATTGCACAATTTGCAAAACGCCTTACAATAAATTAAAGCAACAACTTTTGTTTCGAACGCTTGCAGCTATTGAAGTTGGCCAAGCGTTATTACTTACAAAGCGATACCTCCAAATATTATCGAGACTATTCGGTGCCAAAAGCCAATAGAATCGTATATCGGAAGCCGTCGGGATGGGTCATAAAAATGCCGTTTCGAAAGTAATTTTAAATGATAAATGATCTGGTACATTATTTCTGGATAGATTTTGAACTTTTAGCTGTGTTATGGAATAAGCTGGAATTGAAATACCTAAAGTGTTGTATGCCTAGGTAGTGGTACAGCCTATTTATAGCATAATTAAGTAATTGTATTTTCTGCCTTCCATCGTGAGAATAAGGCGCAATGTTTACGGTTTTTTAGGTACCTACCTAAGTATCCCTCAAAATCAAACTCAAAACATTGATTTCAAATAAACCAATTACTGGCACTTTTGAATTGTCGAGGGGTCGGTCAGTCAGAAAGATGAAGATAGTTGCCCATTCCAAACCGTAGTAGGTACCTATGGAGAAGAACGAGCAAGAAACTCCAAGAACACTCCTCCTCTACTACTCTCTACTCTCATTCCTCTAATACGAAAGTTAACTTTTGCCTCCCGGCCGTGATCTGCAGTGGCCTATATGGAAAGCTCTCAATCGATTGCGTTTCCAAGGGCCGCTACAAACACAATTTGTCGAAGTGGGGGATTACTGACCCATGCAACACCCAGTGCGAGTGCGGTGCCTCTGCTGAGACTATGCCCCACTTGCTGGAGTGCTCTAAGTGCTCGTTCACCTGCACCTCGGATGATTTATAGAATGCCACTGATGCCTCAATCAACGTGGCCCCCTACTGGGCTCAAACAATATAAAATATCGAAGAAGAATACGATCATCACGAAAAGAAGATTTGAAAAATGTATATCGGAGCATTTTTTTAAATGACGTGTTTGTGACGTTTGTGACGACATTTATAATATGCAATCAGTGATAAACAACAAAATTATTGAATGACTAATGAACTACTTGCTTATATCTATGAATAACACACCATTGCATAAAAAAAGGCTAAAACAATATGCATTTTTAATTCAGTGTAACTACGAAAATTTGTTTAAATAATCTTCCAAACGTCATTTTACCCGGAAAGTGTGAACTATCCCTCCGGAAGCCCGTGTTAGTCCACACCATATCGACTTCTGGACGGGAAATGAACGGATGTAGGTAAGTACGTTGCACGCTTCCATAAATATTGTTTTATTGTCGTCTTGTCGGTTAAAGTGAGCGGTGTTTGTCCAATTTCCTTTCCATCCTATTTTGTGAGGCGTAAGTGGTGTAGTGTTGGAACTATTTTGGTTAAATTCAGTCAAGAAACTACTAGTTTCTATTTAAAGAGCTTAGTAGTTTTATGAAAATCTTTGAATGCAGGATATCGATCGTGAACTGGCAACCGGAACTATCTCATATTTTGGAGATTTTTACTTTTTGCAATGCAGTCTTATTTTTTTTTTTAGAAAGAAACGCGCTGTGTTATATTTGTAATTAATTACGTACATCATTAAGATTTTCAAAAACTACGTGTTTTTATGCTATTTATTCGACGTAAACAAGTTTTTTCTTGCAAAATTCAATTAGGTGCCAGTTCACACTCAATAGGGGAGCGAGGGGCTTGTTGTAACAGTTTTCATTAAAACTAATATATCTTGAAATCTATTGATTAAATTTCTACTAAATAAAGATGGATGAATACTGTAACTCTTCCTCTACCAAATCAAGTAACAATAATACCATAACTATTGGTCATTATTTTACGATCAATTATTTTCTAGAAGAAGTGCGGTGTTACAACTTACCTCGTGCTTGGGGCAAGTTGTAACATCTACCGGGGCAAGTAGTAACGACAAAAAAAAACGACAATAATACCTCTAATCATTTATTCTTTGTTTTTTTTTTTTTTAATTGACATCTTTCTAAAGTAAGTATTACGTAATTCTTATCAAAAATCAACTCAAATACATTTTTTTAGTAATCAACACTTAAAAATTAAGTAATTAACAGTTTTATTTAGTTAAACACTACTTATATTCATCATGGCACTTTTAAATCACAGTAAGTAATTTAATTATTTAAGGTATGCACTTGTTGTAACACGTTACAACAAGCCCCGGGATTTTGCTACAACTAACCCTATGGTATGATTTTCAACATTTATCAAGATAACTATTTAAACAATTTAGCAATCATAAAAACTGTTACACACTATCAGAGATAGATAAATTTGAATGGAAATAAGATATAGAAAATTTGAAATTAGTCGATATTAAATACGCAAACCGAAATTTTACGACAGTACAATTTTATATTACCTGGCAGAAATGAAGCACGTGCACACTTCCGCTCACTGCGCCGGCCGGCGGGACATTGGCTATGGCAACATGATGCGGCGCGGTTTATAGGTTAAATCGAGTCAAAGAAATACGTTAATAGCGTTTAAGATCCTAGTGAAAAGGGCCTGTTACTACTTACCCCTGTTACAACAAGCCCCTCGCTCCCTTATCCTACTTCGAAAATCGACGACATAGTTTCCTAGAACAAACATCTCTTACTCTAAGGGTAATCCGCCTGAAACGCTTACTTTACTTACCCAATCAAAGTCAATATGCGTTCTGTGAATCTTGCCCTAATATTTAAAGAATTTTCCAAACCAACCCACCTCAATGAACCACCCTGTACCTGTATTATTTTCCTTGGCGTAGTTAGAAGGACTCCACAATATCCTTATTAACAAACCTTCAAAGTTACCTAAGAATAAACACCCGCCCTTGCCCATAATAAGAAGCTACGGAAAACTTTAATTGCATAAATTATCATGCTAATTACTATTTGCAGGGAACTGTCTCCACAAATACTTTATTACTAAAGATTATTGACATCAAATCAATATGCTTAGCCTTTTCCAGTCTTCAGTCAGTATTTGACATGGAGCCAACCCAGTTACTGGGAAACACGATACCCACTGGTAAGACTGGTTGTCAGACTTTCGGGCTTATGACTACCCGTAACGACTGTCAAATGACAAATGACAGCCGGGACCAACGGCTTAACGTGCTTTCCGAAGCTCGGAGAGGTCTCGATATGTAATGGATGGTCACCCACCCACGAACCTACCGCGGCAAGTGTAGCTTTACCTTCGATTGACTCGTGCGGCTGTTATCATTTAGGCACAAGCCATCAAATATAAACCTTAATTTTGACGTAACTTAATATGACTGACAATGCGATATGACACATTTTCACGACACTGCTGTTTAATAGAGCTGTTCTATGTGCTATGTGCTGTGTGTGTTCTATGTGTTCTTCTGTGCTGTTCCATGAACAAAACTTGCAGAATTGTCAGATGGTCGGATTGTCCTCTGTCCCGTGTCGCCTGTCGGTTTTATTAAACAAACTTGGACCAGTGACCACTGTATGTTGATTAAAATAGGATTCGCAACCATAACAAATATGCCTTTACAGAATTATAATAATTAGAATCAGCAATAAGTTAGAATTGGCCTCAAATGTCGTGATTTCATGAAATAGTCGTTCAATAGGGTAATATGAACATAGAGAGTTGTATTTTTAATTTTTAAGATTATAATTCTATAAATACATATTTGTTATGGCCGCAAATCATATTTAGATCAAAATAAGCCTGAGACTGAACTGCTAATAGCAAAAAAACGTAAGAAAATTATAATTTCGCGGGTTTCTTTGACGCTTTCGCGCTCGCGTTGACATAAATTGGTAACAGGAGAGAGATATTTATGCCCGCTTGCACTAAAACACTAAATACGTATAGCGCTAAACGTATTTAAAAGATCGTTATGTTTCTGTCAATCGTTTGAAGAAGATAGAGACAGGACGATCTTTTAATTGCGTTGTAGGATAGGTACTCTAAGTAATATATTGGATTGGACACTTAAAAACCATAAACGCACACTGTGCCTCTGCTGGCTTTAAACAGTTACCAGATTGTAAATAATAGTGACCGCATGTTTAATTAACACGGACATTGACGGTGATTTTTCTGGAAAGTTCCTGGAAATCTGATTAAAAATGTTTTCTATAAAAGGACGGGAGGAGTGGTGAGTAATATCACTTCTTCTTCTCCTGCCGATACTTGGAAGTTCCTAGGAACTTTATGCATCGGGAAATCGCGACATTCAGACCTTCCTAACACAATCGGTTTGGACGCTCTAAATCGCCATTTCTCCACTGTTCCAACTCTAGATAGTCTAACCAAATGTCAAACACTCGACTATCTTGCTGGTCTGACGCGTCCCAGTATCAACCCCTCTATCTTCACCCCAGTCGACCCGGGAGAGATCAAAAAGGTTATCCATTAAATCCAAAGCCGTGGGCTGCAATAATTTTAGCCGCCATATGATCGTGATGGCTCTTGACCAACTACTCCTTGCAATCTCCCACATCATAAACTTTTCCCTTAACACCGGTGTTTTCCCTTCCTTGTGGCGTAAAGCCCTTGTTCGACCCCTGCCTAAGATACCCAATTTATCTCTTCCTAGTCAGTTTCGCCCAATTTCCATCCTTCCCTTTCTATCTAAAGTGCTCGAGGGCAGTGTTCACAAACAGTTCTCCCACTTTATTCACCACGACTTTTAATAACACAACTACAGCCCATTTCAATCCGGTTTCCGGCCCGGGCACAGTATCGTTTCAGCTCTCGTTAAAGTGACCGATTGTATAAGGTGGGGAATGGAAGACACTAAAGTTAGCGTTAATTGACTTTTCCAATGCTTTCAATACAGTCACTCATGAAGTCCTTTTATCCATCCTTTCCTATCTTATAGTGTCTCCAGAGGTACTGGAATGGTTTTCCTCTTATCTTTGGGGACGGCAGCAGTCTGTTTATACCGGAGACTCTTCGTCGAATTGGTGTGATCTTGAAAATGGCGCCCCTCAAGGCGGTATATTATCTCCTCTGTTATTCTTCATTTTTATTAACCTCATTACCACCGAGCTTCAGACTGCGTATCATCTTTATGGTGACGTATGTCCGCAACATATCCGATGCCCACCAAGTGTCAGGCCGTCATAGTAGAGAGCCCCTACAGTATGAGGAAGCTGAATGGCTTAACTGTGCCAATGTAATCTAATACTAATAATCAATCTTTGACAACTCAATCATCCTGCTTAGCTCCGATGTTAAGAATCTTGTCGAAGACGCATGTCGATATTTGCCTAGACTGGCGAAAGCAGGTCACGACTGTAAGTCAAAAAGTCACCGGAAAGTCACCGCTCGGCACTCTATCGTTTGGAAAAACTTCTCCCATCACTTATAAAAGCAATGCTTGTACAGGACCTAATATTTCCCACAATTGACTATGGTGATGTGTATTACTATGACCTGAATTCAGATCTCCTCAATAAACTTGACCGCCTTCTCAATAACTGCATTGGATTCGTTTTCAATCTTCGTAAGTATGACCATGTATCTGCGCACATACTGCTTAAAATGGTTACCCATTCGTCAGCGCAGAGAGTTGAGGGCTCTGTCTACGTTGTTCTCTATTCTGGACCAACCCACTTCTCCTTCTTACCTGACTTCCCAAACTAAATATTTATGTACGGCACATAACAAAAATCTTCGTTCCAAAAACATGACGACGACGTCTCCTACGATGTCCTTCTCACCGTTCTGGCTTCATTCTTCTTCCTTTGTCCAGATTTTCTTTGGAATGCGCTCCCTTTGAACATCAGGATGGTAACCAGTTGATTATCTTTCAAAGTGAAGGCACGTGAACATATCCGTTAGAAATTTGACGAAACATCCTAGCGCTGAGTTGCTGGATTCGTTTTCTGCTCTACCGACCTTTATTTCTCCTGACACGGTTTATTTTGTTTATACTCGTATGTATGTATGTATCTATGTATTAGTATTTATTCTTGTATTTTATAGTCATTTCCGAGCAGATAGCTCGGAAATGACATGGCAGGCAATGGCATGGCAGGTACGACATACGGGATAGATAATTCCGTATGTCGCACCTGCCATGTTTTATCTCTGCATCACCCTAAGGTTGACTGGTAGAAAACGCCTCGGGTATTAAGTCCGGCTTTGTACAGTATATTTTTACTTGTGCATAAAGTTTTAATAAATAAATAAATAAGCCACAAGCCGTTTATTGCAACAATGGGCCAACCTGGGCTAACAGTTCTATTGATTTCTGTAGCCCTGTTAGTCATTATGCCACTATTTACGAGATCCCCAAGGAAGAAATTCCAAAAAAAAAGCAATAACACGAAGTACTTCACACATCTCAACGTGTCTTGAAACATATTACCCAGAGAGCTTCAGGAATAATATTCCGAGCTTAGCACTTTATGTAAATAATCCAGAAATGTATGGATCATTTTGTTTGCTGCTACAGTCAAACAGAAAGATAGGTATACGGGCAACTAACTTCTTTTTCTTTTTTTTAAAAAACGTTGCCCCACACTAGGAATTTCTCCTGTATAGTGGGTGCGTTTTACATACACAAACAGCCAGACCCGGAACAACTACTTGCAGGTCATACAAATATTGGTTCCGTGCGGGGATCGAACAACTACTACTACACAACAACTACAACAACATCACGCAACTACTATTTTTAATAGTTTTGTGAGTGTCTAGTCTTTTGCATCACTCTTATAAGTGGGTCTTAAGTTTGAAATGTTAATACGCATAAAATAAATATTAATAACGCCTGATTAGTGGGTCCTGAGTTCGATTCCCAGGTCAGGTAAAGCGTTATTGGGTTTTTATCTGGAGTTTCTCATTAGCAGCCCGGAGTCTGGGTTTGTGACCGGTTGAATGGCAATAGGCTCACTCCCTATTACATGGGACTTAAAAACATAACAGGCAAAGAAAGGGTGTACATACGTACACCTTTGCCCAACAAGTCAAAGAATACAGGCGTGAGACATCATGCCTGTTTGACGATGAATATTTTTGCCTGTACACCAAACGCTTTGTCCGACTGTACATTTCAGGAAGCGTGATAGACAATATCTTTAATGGCATCTGATACGGTTCGTTAGCTCCTGTTTGGTAAATTTTCGTAGAAAAGGGAGAATATTGTTACATATTGAGAGTAAAGGAATGTTATTGTAATTGGGTTACTTACTTCGTTTTTGTATGTTGAGTAGTTTTTCTGTGTATTGTTTGTAGTTACAGGATATTAGAGGACCATAAAAACGTCAAACAGTCGAGGCCAAGCACTAATGAATGTATACTACTGTGTTTTCATTAGTCGTCTCTCGACGTGAAGTTGCTTTGAACAACATATTACCTACAACTTATATTAAATCTAAAGGGCCATTTTTACTTTTTAGAGGTATGAGTTTGTGTTGTTTTTTATCCTTTCATCTCTTATGAATCCTATAGGAGAATAGGGCTTTTGGTCAAATTTTTCTAACCGAACCTAACCAGTCACTAGCTTGATTCCGCATTGATCAAATATTTATATAGTTTAGGGGTATAGTTTTCTGTTTCTGGGAGTATGGGTGCATACAGGGTAGCAAGCTCATCGACGCGCACACAGTAACCTTGAATTTAGGACTTCATTATAGGCCCCTAGCGTAGAGATTTTCGTCGGTTATAAAAAAAAAATGCTGTTTCATAGAAAAGTGCAGCACCTATGCGGTCAAAATGTACTGAACAACAACTTTTTTGTATAGAGAATTTTGTACAGAATAGGTATATCTATATATCCCCCTATACAGGTTATTCTATAACTTAGCTGAGAAACCGTGAAAATGGTTTTGCGGGGCAAAGTCCTTATGTAAAGATTTTTTGTAAACGTTTTTTTTAATAAATAAAATAAAAATAATGCAGCACCTGACCACCATTTCAGTTGTAGTTTTAGTACACTAATTTGTCAACCCTGTAAATTATCATGTACTACAATGCTGTTATGATCAATAAACAATTCATTTAAAATAAAAATAATAATTTAAAAAAATGGTAACATTTTGTGCGTCAATGTCCCTGCCATCCTGTAAGTATGTGCTTTGTCTGTTAGTTTATTTTATTTATTTATTTAGAAACTCAACAGCTTATAATTAATTTACATGAGTTATGAATGTTCACCCCACTATCAATGAACAGCTCAATGCAGTCGCGTCAAAGTTACAGCATCTAACAGTCTGCATACACTGCTCAGTGATAGTGAGATGATGACAATTATCACTCAAGCCAATAACAGAGTTTCACGGCATTGGCTAGGTAACTAGAAAGTAGCGAGAGAAAACAAAAGAAAGATCTTAAACAAGTAAAGCTATCAATAATAGGTACAATGCGATTGTTGACACAAATTCGTTCACGATATAGTAGAGTAAAGGTACCCTTGTGTTTCTAACGTTTATTTTTGGATAAACTGCTATCAAAAGGTATTCAACTATCTTTTCACTAACATCCACTAGCAAGCTCTATGGCTGTACGTTCGCCTTATCTCAGGATCATCGGCAATTTATATGATAATCCTTACAGTCGCTGTTAGTAGACGGATGACGCTAGTAGCTTGTCTATGAACTACAGAAGGTTTGAGATAGCGTGGAACTTTTGTATCGTTCGTGCAAAGCAAGCACAAGCTAAATTCGAACAACAAGCTAAATTGTGTTTTTATATGCACGTGTTTCTGTTACAAAAATGTCTGCTTTTTTCTTTCTTTCAAAGAAAATAAAATGGGTAATGTCATAATGATCTCTCTCTGTTAGTGAACTAAGGGACCGCTCTACCGCCATTTGAAATGATCGGTCAGAAAATCTAATCCAAACTTATCAGGAAATATTAAAATAAAAGTTAAATTTAAAATAAAATAAAAACCCTCGACACAGACGAAAACCTATAAAAACAGCTAAACAGATTTTTTTCTATTTATGGAACTCGTTCGTCTCCTTTCGAACAAAAAATAAAAAATCGGTTCAGCCGTTTGGGAGCTACGATGCCGCATACAGACACAGATACACACGTTAAACTTATTATACCCCTCTTTTTCTGTCGGGGGTTAAAAATATAACAGGTATGACTTTAATACCCTAGCATTCATTAGTACCTGTTATATTATTTTTAGCCTGTAAACGTTTACTACTGTTGGTACGTGAAATAGCAAATGACCGATTTGCAATCAATACTGCCCATTTTCACTGACACAAGGCGACATTTAAATGTAATGATTTACAACTTTCGACTCAGTGTGAAGAGTTGAAAATTCAACAGCTATATTTAGCCATTACATTTAGGTGTCCCCTAATGTGAGTAGAAACGGGCCAGTCCTGTCTGCTATACTTCAAATCTCAAATCGTTTATTGCAATCCATAATGTGCAATTACAGGTGGTAGATATAAGAAAAATAATAGAAACAATAGGGTATATGCATGTATTTATTTTATATTTTTAATTCATTGTTTACACCGCTATAACATAGTAAAAAATATAAATACTGTTTAAAAATTGATGTAATTAAGTTTAAAAAAATATTTAAAATAGAGAATCATTTTGAGCTGTTTAAACGCCGCCATTTTCGCGCGCTCTGTTGATGACGTCAAATAATACTATGTCCAGTGACAGTCCCACAGAGTACTTTTTTTGACAGTAGTAATAGTGTTCTGTGGTCCAGTCCATTGTTTACCTACTATGTGTTCTCTTTCTATACTACGTAAAAGATAGCTTGATCTCTGCGACATAAGTCAAACTGACATTCCTAGAGTTGTCATGATATAAAAAATTGTAGATAGAAATTATCGACGTTTCTTACTATTATCAATGCTAATGTAACATTTAATTGGGTTTAATTTAATTACAAACGTTACTAAATTAAACGAATATTTGAATATAAAATACGTTTATTCTTGTAAAGGAGTACACCCCAAATCCATATCTGAATCAGTTTCTGAATCGATTTTAGATTATGTATATACAAATGTAAATAATGTTATGATATTAAAATAAAATATACAATAAAATTAAAAAATAATTCATTTTAAATTAAGTTTTATTTAAAATATCGATAGTTTATAGTCTGTGGTCACATTGATTCATCGCCCATCACTAAGTAGGTCGGCATGCCCATAAACTATGACATTTACAGGTACTGTCTGTACATTGACTTTTAATAGCTCAATGTTATACTACTATGAAATTCAGAACTTCATAGGCGTGATTTTACTGACAGCTGTCGTAGAGATCAAGCTGTCTTTTACGAAGTATAATCTCACTAGTATGCTAAAATTACAATAAATGAAATCACAACACACACGATAATAGGTATTAGGTTTTCTAATCAAACGCCTGTAATGCCATACAAAAAAAAAATGTAAGCAAAACGAACTTGTTGACATAACAGACTCAAGGAACAAGCAAAGAGTACAGAATTACGAGCATAAAAGTTTCTTGCACAGACTATATAGAGAACTACGTTGTTGACATACTAGTTTGTGACGTAACGTTTCGTGTTATCCATTGGTGTTGCGTTTTACAAATTTGAATTTCCCGCGCTTAATTTGCACTTTTATTTATTAATTTTAAGTAATTAATAAGATATTAATAACTAAAATAATGATTTAGTTCAAATGTCCGGCCAATAAAGATACGTAATAAAATATTTGAACCAAATTTAAATCACATGCATATTCCCTATTAAGGACCCTGTCGGGCACAGCAAATTTTTAAATAATGCTATATTCGCTTATTTTTTTATTTTTTATTGTTATTAATGTAGTGTATTTATTAGGTAGGTATTGTTTTATATTTATTTTGTTATTTTACTTATTAAAATACATATCTATTATTTCATAGTTATGTATTATTATTATTGAATTTATCTGTTAGATATTCTTTTGCTGTGTAATAGCTTTTTTTTTAAGTACTGCTTTAGTTTAAAAATATACTGGTTTTATTTTGTTGTTTTATGTCTTCTGGTAATTTATTATATTCGTTCATTTCATGATGATTAACATGATACACGTAGAAGCCAAATTGAAACAAAACTTCTGCACTTATTCATTCTGTTGAACAATGTGTGTGTAGCATATTCTGGAAGTTATTCCCCCGACTTCGGCTGACAAACGGATGAAACTCGAAGCGAATGTAATAAGAAGTTATTTGATCGATGATCGTTGAATGTGTGGCTTAAACTGTGATAATATGCCGATAAATATACTGCCTTACCTACTTAGGTACGAGTATATGGAGGAATTGATCTTCGAAGAGTTGAGATAGATTATAAACGTGGAAGACTGGATAGTTGAATGTCATATAATTTACTTTTTTGGACTGTTTTGGGGTAAACACTTATTCACTGGATTGAAACTGCGTTGTTCAGTTTTGCCATTATACAGGGTTCGTTGTAATTCGACGTATATCCGTCATGAGCTGATAGGGGGGTTTTAACGAGACAAAATTTTTTGAAGCGTACCTAATTGAAAACATAGTTATTTTGTTGACTTACCTAAGTACTTTTGATTATGTTCATAGCTTATTTGAAGTGCCAGCTACAATATCATTTTTAATGGTACCCATTCAATGTCTAGTTTTTTTTTTATTTGGAATTAAATGTCTAATTTTGGGTAAATATCAAAAGACCCTTAAAATTCAAATATCTCGAAAACTATTGAATTTTAAGAAAGAAACGTGAAGAAAAAGAATCGCTTCTCGCTTCTCCCTTGCAAACCTCCATTGAACGGAATCGTTCACTCAGCCGGCCCTTTTAACTTCTTCACGCCTTCGCGCTAAAATATATGGGCCTTTCAAACTTACTTATTTTCAGTTCTGGGTTCCGAATTGTAGAAACTCCTGCATTTTCTTAATCATAAGGATTCATGAATTATGAAGCTGCCAATGTTAGCTCTGAAAACGATTTTAATTTAATTGTGTGAGGATATTTCTTGCAAGAACTCAATTGTGATGGGCTATAAATACACGTGACGCAATATTAATGTGAATGTTTAAATGACTGCACTGATCTTCTTATCTGTCTGTAAGTAAAGGTGTACCGTTTTGATAGCCTAGGTTCTATCATTATGTATAACTGTACTCAAATCAGTATCAATTTAGACGCAAAGAGCTGACATCGATATTATAAAGAAAGATTTTTATTTTTATTTGGGACACGCAAAGGCACTACAAACAGTAAAAAAGGAGTATTTAAAACTAACAAAATCGTTATCCAGACACAAACTGGCAGCGCTGTTCAAAACTATTTTTTCCATTCCATGATGACGTTACTCACGCCTTCTTAAGCTGCAATTACTAATTAACTTTTAAGACCACCTATCTAATTCTTCTCCTGTAGAACAAAACATATTATTCATGCATTCAAATGATGAATAAAACACTGCACAATCAAGAGACAAACATCCTGTACCACATCTAGCTAAAACTCCTCCAACTTCTTTGAAATCAGCACAAAATTTGGGCCGGAACCTGAAAACCACAGAGGTGTCGTTATCAAAAGCGATCGTATACGTAAAAGGTTTGAGCGGCTTTCAGGCAGGCTTTGTGGGTGCATCAAACGGGCACTATTTCCGCTTCCGCCTGACTAGGCACTGATCGCGATCACCCTAGATGGTACAGAGCTAGGCAGTGACTAGAATAGGTCGGAAAGCAAATAATTTATTTATTTATTTATTACTTTTCCCACAAAAGGTACAAAGGCGGACTTAATGCCTTAGGCATTCTCTACCAGTCAACCAAGGGTGGTGAAGAGATTAGATGGCAGGTGCGTTAATTGAAAGGAAAGGAAAGGATTGATTTTGAGCGATGTTTAACAATGATAAAAAAAACTATCAAAACACGTACACAAATACATAAATAAGTCCTATACACATACATACTATTTACTATACTATATACTTACATAAATATATATATATATATATATATATACAAATTCAAGGAAGAGAGATGTTGAGATGACTCTACTCTATTTGTTACGAAAATGCATACCGTCTGGTAGCCGTCCTGATATCAAGAGGAAGCGCATTCCAAAGAAGAATGGACTGAATATGAAAGGAAGAATGAACAAAGTCAGAAGTATGAGAAGGACAGAGTAGAAGAAGATTGTTAGAAGAACGCAGATTTTTAGCGTGAGAAGAACATAGGTATTGGAAGTGAGACACGAGATAAGATGGAGGAGTGGCGAAGTTGTGGTGCGTGGTGAGTTGGCAAATGGACATCCATTTGAGCTCAGACCAATAGCTCGACACATGGTCATATTTTCTGAGGTTGAATATGAACCGGATACCATAGTTAAGCAATCTGTCGAGCTTATCCAGCAAAACCGCATTCAAGTCAAAGTAACACACGTCACCATAGTCGATCACAGGGAAAATCAAAGTCTGCACAAGCATGGTTTTCGTCTTAGCGGGCAAAAAATTCCTCAGACGATACAGGGATCGCAGAGTACCGTTGACCCTTTGACTAACACAAGAGTCCTGGCGTTGCCAGCTGAGTGTAGAGTCAAGATGCAAACCGAGATCTTTCACAGTAGGGGTAATGGGTATGACGGTACCATTGAAAATAAGAGGAGGAAGAGAGCTAAGCGTCACCCTACCTATCATGCGTGAGCTTCCAATTACAATGGCCTGACACTTCGAGGGGTATACAGACACCCCGAAACTATCAGACCACTTTTTGATAGCATCTAAGTCTCGGTTTACATCTGCTATAGCATCTGACAAATCTTCAACCCGCTCAGCTGTATACAATTGAAGATCATCGGCATATAGATGATACGAACATCGAAGACAGTGAGTTATAAAATTAATGATGATGGAGAATAACAATGGGGAAAGAATACCGCCTTGTGGAACACCAATTCACCAATTCATATTTATTTGAAGACTGCCTCCTTTAAATCCCTAAAAGTGCTTACATTTCCGTCACTGTACCTATATTATGGAAATAGCCATGTTTGTAAAGAACAATAAACACCTATTTCCAACGACGTCAGAAACTAGAAAAGGACCTGACAGAAACCAATACAAGAATGTATTACAAATCGATCACACACACACAACACAGCACTATTGAGATTTTTTTTTATTTCTATGGGTCCTACCATAATTGCCAGATGTAATGAAAAATGATACAATTAAATACTTTAAAAAGAAATTAGTGGCCTTCCTAACAGGAAAATGTTATTATTCGATTAATTATATTTTAATGGACCAAGCTTTTTAATTGGCAATGTGTATAGTTAATATTTATAATTAATATTATCTTGAACATATGGACTTATTACACATTTATTTAAAATTTTATTTTATAGTAACATTTTGATTTGACATTTTTCAATATTAGATTTATGTACTTATGTATAATTGTAATAATTCTGACTGACCTTTTAATTTGTTATTTTACTTCTGGATAGCTTCTTATCAATTTTAAAAAAAATTGTGTGCCTATTTCCAGGCAGAAAGTACATGGCTCACTCCTGTCTACTCCACCTATATTTAATGTAACCTACATTCGTTGCAAATAAATGATTGATTGATTAATTGGTCTAGTGGTCACAAGCACTACTGCTGGTCATGGGGTCCTAGGCTCGATTCCTAGGTCCGGCAAAGTGTTCTTGAGTATACATAGGTACCTACACCTCGGATAAAATCCGAAACGAGGTGATCCGCCAGAGAACCAAGGTAACCAACATAGCCCAAAGACTAAGCTAGCTAAAGTGGCAATGGGCTGGTCACATCTCTCGTAGGACCGACAATTGTTGGGGAAAACGAGTTTTAGAGTGGAGACCGCGTTAAGGCAAACGTAGTGTGGGACGCCCGCCGGCCAGGTGGAGTGACGACTTACGAAAGGCGGCCGGCAGAGACTGGATGAGGAGAGCCGAAGATCGGGCTCAGTGGCGTTCACTAGGAGAGGCCTACATCCAGCAGTCGACAAATATAGGCTGATGATGATGATGATGATAGGTACACCTCTGCCTAAGCCTTTCAAACTCAAACTCAAAGCATTTATTTCAAATAAACCAATTACAGGCACTTTTGAATTGTCAAGGGGTCGGTCAGTCAGAAAGATGAAGCTAGTTGCCCATTCCAAAGCGTAGTAGGTATCTATGGAGAAGAACGGGCAAGAAACTCCATGGACACTCTTTTAAATCAAAATATTTTTACAAAATAGTGATTACCTACATCATTCATGTTGAAATTATACACGTGAGAACGATGTAGAAAGACGTGCACGTTAAAAGCGTCCGTAATAAAAAGATAAAAACAATTCAGGAATCCAAATAAGCCGTGGCAGCTAAGACATGACCAGTGCCTACTGACGGCGCCCATTCACGAACATGACGTATGCATCAGCACCATTCAACTCAACCATTTTGAAGGGAACTCAATGATCCAATACACACGCCACCATTACTTTTACTTACTTTTACTTTATTTTTACTTTCGGGGATTACAGGCGTGATGTTATGTTATGTAACATTTATTTATTAGAAAGAAAGAAAGAAAATGCGTTTATTTGCGGTACACATGACGCAAAAAATAACACAAACACAAAAAAATAAGAAAAGGTTGGGGGAAACATGCGTCACATCCACGCAAAACGGCTATCGCTCAGCATTATGCTGCGACCCTATGCAAGACAGAGCCCCAGCGCTGGTTTTCAGCGCTGAAAACCAGCGCTAGGCCAGCGCTGGTTTTCAGCGGTTTTTTTCTCTCACGCACATTTTACATAACTTATTCAGCCTACAATGTTCGTACTGGTGGGACACAGACCTCCTCTCTGTGAGAGGGAGTGGGCCGTAATCCACCACGCGGGTTACGGTGCGGTTTCACACATTTTACAATAGATTAATAATTATTGTCAGTTTAAACAACATTCTAAAGACATTTGGAACTGAGTCTTAAAGTCTCGACTGTATAGAATAATTCTAGACAAGCATGTGACATAGTCAATCGCTGTTGAGTGAGATAATGATCAAACTCGAGCCTATCAAATATAGAACAACCGAATTGAGAACCTTCTCCTTTTTGAAGTCGGTGAAAAACAGTACAAAATTAAAAATAACTTTAATTTCGAAAGTCGTTGTCTGGTTTTGTATTTTCGTTTATTGCCGCCTAGTTCCGAAATTTAAAGTCATTTTTCACTTTGTAGTATTTTTTTTGGAACTCGGTTGTTATTTTTGTAATAATCTCGTTATCTGTGGTAGTTACCCCACAAAAATTCGTATACCGTCACTTAAATAACAGTGACAGGAAGTTATAATTACGTCATCACACAGTTCGTTACAGTAATACAATCAGTGGAAAAAAATCCATATTATTGAAGCTAACTCAAAAACTCACCAGAACTGGACCAAAGAAGATTTTCAAATCGGTTTATAAATGACGGAGTCCTGATAAACAAGCATAATAAAATAAACTACTTAATTGAGAATCTCCTCCTTTTTTTGAAGTCGGTCAAAAATGAGGCATGTCCTAAATGTTTTTCCTGTTTATATTTTCTTCTTTTCTCTCCTATTTTTCACGACAGGGTCCTTAATGATCTCATTATATTTTAACTTAGGTACCTTACAGCGGACCGTAATCGACAAAACAAACGACCAGTGGTCTGCATTAGCCTTGGATCGAAAAAGCTGAAGTCATGGGAGAGGCGTTTGGCTACAAGTGGGATGATGTAGGAACAGTAAAAGTAACCTGTGTACACATTGTAGAATACAATTTTCGAGAAAGTGTAACTTTTAACAAAAATCTTCTAACTTTAACTAACAATGTCTCATCGTTAGCACTTCCCAGTATTAAATAAAGTACGAACGACGCAAGTGTTGACATATGAAAACCTGCACCTACCTATGTGACAGAATGTACAATTTCTTTTAACGTTTCTTCTAATCATCAAGGGGACTGATTTAAAGTGACCGGGTGATTGTCGCCGAAAAAGATTTACGAGTCACTTTCGCGCCTTTCGTCGTTACGATATTAGGTTTCAAGTAATAAAGGGCGGGCCTATTGCCATTTATCGGCCATTTCTTTAATCCGAGGCTGCCGTTGGAAATTTTACTATCGGAAACCGGCCCTTACGTGGGTCACACTGACTGTTTGTAGAAAATAAATAAACGGAATGATGTAGAAGCTTGTTAATATTTTTATTGCTTTTTGAAGTAGTCTCCGTTCTTTTCTAAGCACCGTCGCTTGCGATGGAACTATTGACTGAAGCAGTGGGCCCATTCTTCTTTAGGGATTTCATCCACGCCTTTTTCAAACGCAGCCACGGGTCATCAGCCATCTTCAGGGTTCATAAAACAAATTTATCTCTAAGTTTATCTTTTATTTTTGGAAATAAACAAAAGTCACAAGGTGTCAGGTCAGGACTGTAAGGAGGATGACTTACTAACTCAACACTTTCGAGAGTCAAATATTCGAAAGTCGGTCTGGTGGAGTGAGCTGGAGCGTTGTCGTGGTGGAGGAGGATCCTGCTTCTTGGGGGCTGCTGCCTAACATTTTCCAAGACAACTAGTAAACTATGACTGACATACCAATCTGTAGTAACAGTATTTTTATCTTCTAGGATAATTGTTATGAAATGACCCGTCTGTCCAAAAAATGAGGCAACCATCTTTTTGCTTTGACTTCTGCCCTTCTTTACTTTTGTCGGGAAATCTTCGAATGAAAACATGTATTGCGCAGATTGTCTTTTGGTTTCGGGTTCATAACAATATATTCACCTGTGACGATATCATATACAGCATTCGAGTCACCCGGTCATACTTTTCAAGCATTGTGCGGCACCAATACAAACGATGGCGTTTTTGACCTTCCGTCAAATTATGAGGTAAGTATCCATCTAGTTCAAAGCTTTCTGACGCCTAAATGTCCATGTAAGACTTTTTGTACTTGACTCATACTAATGCCTAAAGCTGCCTGAATCTGTTGACATGTCACCCTTCTATAAGCTTCTATCATTAGCCGCACAGCACTCACGTTGTCTTCAGAAGTCGCCGTGAAAGGACGTCCTTCTCGCGAATAATCAGTGAGTTTGCTTCGATCATGTTTAAACTCATTAAACCAGTTGTAAACAGTGGCACGGGATGGGGCTTCGTTATGAAATTCTAATCGAAGTCTATTGTAACATTGTTGTTGAGTAAGACCGAACCGAATGTCGTAATAAATCATTGAACGAAAATTTTCTTATAGTCAAATCCATTTCTACGTACGACAGACACTTTTTAAATTGCCGCCAATTTGTAATCACAAATGACATATAAATTCAAAACACAAAGAGTTCCTAATTCTAAATTTAAATACTTTTTACATCAGCTGCTTTTCTTACTGGCCTATTCTAAAAACTTTCAGTGTGACCCCCGTATTGTTATTACTTGTAATAAATAATTTCTTAGTTCTTGTTTCATATTTACCAGAAGACTGGCTTGCAATCAAATCTTCCTAAATGATTATTATTTGGCCCTTTGTTTCTAAAAAGGACCAAACATAAAATAATTTAATTTTTATACGGAGTTGATACGACAGAGGGGCTTTCCTTTAAACTGCCTATACTAGGTACCATTTTCAATATCTGTACCAAAAATCAATTAAATAGGAACAGTAGTTTAGTCGCAAATGATTTTAAGTTTTTGCCCCGTTTGAACACGATGTATCTTTCCTAACAGCTGATTATGTCTATACGCATAGGTCATGCACCTTAAAACGATAAATCTGAGTATAACCTACTATGCATTGTTGCCGCTCTGACGCAAATCACAACAGCTACAACCAAATATTTTCGATAAAAAGATGGCAATGCAAACAAGGAAGCAATAAATAAACACACACATGCACTTTCATTACAAAGGGTGGTTGCGTTTTACTCTGATTTGTAAGCTATTTAGTTTGTTTGAAAAAAAAACTCAATTTTAGTGCTTTTTATTATTATACCGTTCGAATTAATACTAAACACGTATAGACTGTTGACTGACCGGTTGGTGCAGTTGATAGCGACCCTGCCTTCTGAGCCGCTGGTCCCGGGATCGATCCCCGGACAAGTCAAACATTTGTGTGCATGAACATGTTTGTTTGACCTGTGTCTGGGTGTGTATATGTATATAAGTATGTATATCAGTCATCAGGTCACCGTAGTACAGACTCTACCTAGTTCGGGACCTGAAGACCTTGTGTGGATGTTGTCTTATATTATTATTATTCCGTTTATTTATTTTCATACATATAAATACATTTTTAAATATTTTTATAAAAAGCATTAAAAAAAACATTTAAAAATATAAAAATAGTGGTCCGCCGGTATCAGGAGCAGGGTCCAAGCTACCGGTGGTTAGGGCTCCAGAGACAGGAACCTTCTCACGATACGAGCCGTATCAAGGAGTACTGCCTTCTGAATCAGGCCGTTGATCCAACCGCCTAACGAGAGCCTCGAAAGATGTTGATCGAGGCTTTCGGCCATCAGGCAATTGGCCGATACGACAATCGGCACAATGACAGCCGAGCTTACATTCCACATGTCAACAACCTCGTGTGCTAAGTCGAGATATTTAATTTGTTTCTCTTTCTCAGCTTTCACGAGGTTCTCGTCATGTGGAATGGTAACATCGATAATCATTGTGCGGCGCGCTAATCGATCTATCACCACTATATCAGGCTTATTGGCGACAATAGTCCTGTCAGTAATGATAGACCGATCCCAGTACAACGTGACTTGGTCATTTTCGAGAACTGGGTCGGGCGCATACTTGTAATACGGTACCTCGGTATCCACAAGTTTATATTTTAAAGCAAGTTGCTGGTGAATAATCCTGGCTACTTGGTTATGCCTGTGCAAGTACTCGCCGTTAGCCAGACGAGAACAACCAGAGATAATATGTCTGATGGATTCACCTGGACGGTGGCATGCCCGACACACGTCAACCGTCCCGTCTTTCATAATATGTCTCCGGTAGTTATTCGTCAAGATAACTTCGTCCATAATTGCACAGACGAAACCTTCAGTTTCCCCGAAAAGGTTACCAAAACGTAGCCAGGATACGGACGCTAAGAAGTCTACACCGGGTTGATGAAGAGCCCGGTAGAAGCGCCCGTGAAGCTCCTTGCTTTGCCATACCTTCCTGCGGTCATCGGTAGTAAGTACTACAGGTTTGTGCCAGTTCTCTTTAGCCATGGAGAGCGGGGTGAGTCCCTTGTCTACTGCTACCACATCACGGTGCATACCCATTTCAGCTTTTAAAAAATATTCCCTGAGACTGCAGACCTCGCGGTTGTGGAGGGTCTTCGCATTTAAAAAGCCTCGACCCCCGCACTTCCGCGGGATGTACAGTCTCATCACCGAAGAACGTGGGTGATGCATCCGATTTGCGGTCAGTAGTGTACGGACCCTCCTATCCAGGGCGTCGAGTTCAGTCTGAGTCCATTTGAGTATGCCGAAAGAGTACATCAAAACCGGCATGACCAAACCGTTGAAGGCACGCACCTTGTTTCCGCCTGAAAGAAGACTATTAAGTACTTTTTTCAGGCGGCCAAAGAAGCGTTCCTTCAACGATTGCTTCATGTCAGTAACATTGATGCCTAAAGCTTCCGACATACCCAAATACTTATAGGTTTCGGATGCGGAGAGGGCTCTGAGGTTTGTGGAATCCGAGAGTTGGGTTCCCACGGATTCAACAATCTCCTCTCGCTTTACATGCATGACCGCACATTTGTCCACACCAAATTCCATCCTGATGGCGCTACTGAAAGTTTCAGTTACCTTCAGTAGCTCCATCAGTCGCAATTTGTTGGGGGCAAAGAGTTTCAAGTCATCCATGTAGAGGAGGTGAGATATGACCTGACCACCTCTCCTCAACCGATAACCTAGACCTGAATCCTCCAGTAGTGTACTTAGAGGATCCAGGGCTAAGCAGAACCAAAGTGGACTCAAACTGTCGCCCTGGAATATTCCCCGTTTAATCCATACAGGCTCATCATTCCCCTGGATCTGTCGACATCCTGGATAGCGAAGAACCGTCCTCCATTGCCCCATACACGACTCTAGGAAAGTGCGTAGAGTTGCATCAATCTTGTACAACTCCAGCACCCTCATGAGCCACGTATGTGGCACCGAGTCGTAGGCCTTCTTATAATCTATCCAGCATGTCGACAGATCCTTGCGGGATCGACGGACCTGTTGGCTAATGGCCATGTCGATGAGGAGTAGCTCCTTAGTACCGCGGGACCCGTTTCTACATCCATTTTGAGAGGCAGACATAATCATATTATTGCCAATGTGCGTATTAATTTTCGCTCTCAGAATGGATGTAAGAAGTTTATAGACCGTCGATAAACACGTAATTGGTCTATAATTCTTGGGTTCCGTGGGACTACCTGATTTATGGAGCAGGTGGGTAACGCCTGTTGTTAGAAACTGCGGTAGCGACCCAGACTCTAAGGATGACTGGAACTGAGATGCCAGGCAAATGTGTGAACTAATTAGCCATTTTAACCAAAAGTTGTGCAATCCGTCCGGTCCCGGAGATTTCCAGTTCGGTAACGGACGGACCGCTCTGGCAACGTCTAATGGCGTAATTAGGACTGCTCCCATTTCTATTATGGTTTTCACACATTCGCTCGACCACTCGTATCCAGCCAGCCTCAGCGTGACAGACGGGTACCGACCAGATGTTGCACCAGAATGTTCTCGTGGCGGCGTCATCCGGTCGGCACACGTCTTTCACATTTTGTTCAGGTCGCTCCCAAGCTCTGTACACCCACCTCACATCGCTCTGGAACATGCGATTTTGCGCGCATCGATCAACCCGTCGCTTATACCGCCGAATACGACTCGCCCATGCACAAACTTATATATTATTATTATTACTTATTATTATTATTATTATATAGTATACGTAGTGTAATTTAACGCCCCTCTGTAATATCAACTCTGTATAAAAAAATAAAGCCTGCCTTTCCTTTTTACACTCAACTCGTCGTAATCGTCTGTTAGTATTTTATTAATAGTTAGTTTATTTATTGTTTTTTTTTTTCTACCAAACATACATTGCTGATCGCCTTGCGTATTGCACAAAGCCTGTCTAACCCTTTATAAGCCTGTCGCACGTGCCAGTCGACTGCGTGTGGACACAGCTCTTGCTCCAATGACTTCTTGTGCCTGTGAGCTTCGCACCAATATTACTGGTCAAAGGCAAGCGTTCGTACTTATTGTGCACACAGTGACTGGGATGTTAACCTCTTTAATCGTATGGGCTCCTGGTACTTAGATAACAATATTCTAAAGCAGTTCTAATGGTTTCCTGTGCCGTGTGAGATTAGCACCAATATTACTGGTTCAAAGGCAAGCGTTCGTGCTTATTTGTGCACACGGTGACTAGAATGTTAGCCTCTTTAGCCGTATGGGCTTCTAGTACTTAAATTGTAATGTTTTAATAGTTATTTATGCAACTGTTGTTTATTAAGGAGTATTAAAACTCGACGATAATAGTACATGAGTGTTTTAATACCTAATTATGTACAGTTGCATACAAGACTTTATCTACACCCATGATATGAATCCTCTATAAAAGCTTGTATCACTCATTTTTGTTAACAACAAAGTAATCATTTTTCGCACTATCTACTAATATCGAACAAAAATGGCGGGATACGACTTGAATTCGAATAATCTATAAGATTTTTTTTAATTAGTAGCTGTTGTAGTGAAACGCGCGTGCATGACAATGTTCTTTTTTGAAATTCATAAAGATACCACGAATTGAGTAGTGAGAATGTGGTTGTTTGATGAGTAAGGAAGGGATCGAGTTCGAGTTGCATAATTAAATTTAGTACAACATTAGCACCGTAGACAGAGAATAGCATTCTCTGTCTACGTATAGCACTCTTTTGATGATTATGGTTACTATGACACTGGTTGTTTTAATGTTGGCAATAAGCTAACTGTTTTAGAAACTTTTATAGAGGATTGGGATGGGATTGGCATGGGAGTAGATAAAGTTAATTATCTCTTAGTATTTTTCTTTAGTTAACTTGAATGAATAAAATAAGTAAAGTTAGCTCCTATATCATATTCATTCAAACTATAACAAATCAAAAGAGTTTAGACGAAGGTTTAAAAAAAACAGTACTTAGAATCAACACTTTTTGAACGTCAACATTACTGACAGTCCTCGAAAACGCCTGCCGTTCACAAGTTCCTACTTCGACTTCCTTCATTTATAATATTATTTTACTATAATCAAATAGCCAAAAACTGATCTGACGATCAAAAACCGAAACCTTGGGCAACTTTAGAATTTTCACATTAGTATTACCAGCATATAACTAATAATGTTATATACTATGTAGCAGCATCCGGCATAAGATACCGCAGTCCGTGACGCATCGAGATACCGCAGTTTTGGCAACATGCATGTAGCGACATGTATACAAACTTACATTCCTCATGTTGTGTAAAGAGAAATTAAGGTGTTTTCCTAAAAAGTTTGCTGTATCTGTTCCAATGTTGTTAGTATAAGTAACACTATTTTCATGAATTAAAAAGACAGGGTTTTTTTTTAGCTGATTGGCGGTGGCGATCTCTCGCGTCCGGCCTTGGTCCAGGCCATGGTACGGAGCGAGAGGGCTTGGGAAGCCGTCACCTCCTTCTGCGAAGCAGTAATGTTAGCGAAGGAGGAGGCAGAACGCGTGAGGGAGAGGCAAAATTTGCGCCCTCACGCCCCTAGCCGCTGCAGGAGACGCCCTGGGCGTCGGGAATCGCAGGCCGATTCCCGGCCACCGTAGGCGCGGGCTTGCGAACGGCGAGCAATGGGCAGCTCGCCGTTCGATAAGGACCAGGCCCGGGTCGACGGCGCGTTGTGTTCCACGCGCGCCTCAAAGAGATGTCAGCACCAATGACGGGGTTGCTAGGACCGATGCCTGCTAGGGCTGCGGAAAAGTCCAAGAGGGTTACCGTGGCCCCGGCACAGGCAACTGAAGGAACACGGGTGGGTTTTAGTCAGTAAGAGTCTGACACGCCCTCCTGCTCTGCCCAGAGCGGGAGAAGTTATTTGATGATTTCTTTTTTAGCTATCAGATAAAAGAAAGTACCGCTTACCATATGATAAAAACTCACACACATACACAACACTCCCTTTTTTTCGGCAGTTGTGTAAGAAAAAGTCAGGTAAAATAATGATACAACTTTACTATAAGTAAATATAATAGATCTTTTCATACTATATAGAATTATTGTAGTATTCCAGAACTATACTTTACATCATAAGCTCTGTACACATTTTACTTTTACACATTACGATTAGGACGTGGCAAGTAGAAATGCTAGTGTATCATTTTATCATTATTATCCAGTAGCTATCAACCCACACTTCACTATTAAAACCGGTGGGTGCAATGAGCACCTACGTGGGTGGATACACCCACGTAGGTACTTATTGCACCCACTACACCCACATACACCCTCGATAGAAGGTAAGGTCGATGTAAGGTTAGGACAATTGATCGTTTATCAAATTGACTCTATAGTCTGACACAAAAGTATCTGAAAATGTAGGTAAACAAATAGATCAGAAAAATTAGGACAGAAACCCTCGAGGCACCCAGAACTTAAACAGATGTTCTCAACAGACTAGGTGACCTAGTCAACTTCTGGAGGGAGGTGGGCTGGTTGGAATAACCACCAACGGCCGCCATGGCTCACGCACAATGGCCCACATGAAGGACTAAGTGCGGAAAACGAAACCCCCTAACTTAAAACATAGCTCAGAAAACGTACTTGTGGATGCCAATTTGTAGTGCCACTTACAAATTGAGTTTATAAAATAATTAAATCTTATAAGTACAGATAAATGTGTTAGTAAGTTCCTTTATTGAGTGATTACGTAAGAGCTGAACTTGAAGATACTTTTGGAACAGGCCACACCAACTTAAATTGTCCGTTTATTCGAATCACAACTATTATCCTTTGACTATTGTATGAATAGTTTAATTACAGAAAATATACAAAATGTGTAAATTTCATAAACAATTAATTTCCTTAACTGTACCTACACTACACCCACACCAAGTGACATCAAACGAAAATCAACTAGCGACAAAACTTCAGGAGCTATTTAGTTGAAAACACCTGCAGCACAGACTGGTTCATTTTAAAACCAAATCAGTTTTGGCAACACACGGACTGGGTTGCGCCAACCGGCACGGGCGGTCAGGTTGTTCCAGAACTTTGTGGAATTGTAGTGGCATAGTCGAGTATAATTTGTTGGTTAGTACTGAAGATTTTTAAAGGCAAAATGTTGGTTCTGAACTTGAGTGGGCGGGAAAAATTCTGGCGTTGAAAAATAGGTGGTGCATGTTGATTCGGTGTAAGTTGTGATTACTCTGAGAAGAGGTGATTGTTTGTTTTTTGTGTAAAATGCTGAGTTTCTTTTCTTTGCATATACTTATACTATGACACACATGTACCTATATTATGTACACATAGTTTGAGGTATTCAACTCTGAGCACTGATTTCAACGGCATCTGACCGAATGGCACCTGAGCTGTTTCACTAACCGCACTGAAACAAAATGTTGATAAGTGCAATTCGGAGGAACAGTTTATTAATAATATTTTCATTCCTCGAACGGCACCTACGTTAAATAAGTTTTTAGTGATGCGATGTATTTTTTTTTCAGGGCATTATTAAATAACACATAATGTTACAAATCAGCTGAATGACCACTCCCGTTTAACACATCTTCGATAGGTAGGTATTTCGATTTATATTACCATATAATAGAATTTTAATCACATAACAAAACTAATGCACTACTACGCATAATATAAATGACTTGTATTAATGCCTATTTCGGCACTTCCATTTTCCACACAAATTATACAAACAAAATACGATATGAGACGGACGACAAACTTGTACGAACAAAACAGATACAATGTACTTGGTACAATGAGAGATTACTTAGGATATATTCAGGCTAGAGGTTGCTGAAGAATAAGGGACGTGCGTTCGATTCACGGGACCTTATATACCCTAGCTTAGGTCAACTGGCAAGGTCGCCTCTGAGGTCGTTTGCTACTATGCATCATTTTATGCAAATCATATGTTACGTGTTTCATTTTACGGACGAACGCACGTTCCATTCTCATTGACGATGTGCAGTGTAAATAATAGTTTTAAATATGTTTATAGTTATTGTGTGTGTTGTAAAATATAGTAAATAAGTAATAGTAGTGAAATATATTTTGTTAGTCATTGTTGGCCATAGATAATTATTGTAATCCTCGTTTGTTGTCTATGACGGAAAGAAACGTCAATGTGACATGACAGTTGACATGACAAACGAAGATTATTTATGATATGATTGAGGGTAAGCAATATGTTGTGTAATGTGTAGTGTTTATTAATATTCACAAAAACTTCTTATATTAAATAAACTATCAAATTAAAATATAATAACCAAAACTAACTAAAACTACTAACAAATGTGTAATGTTACAATTTGTTTTTAGGGATAAAATGATAAACCAGCAGTGGTAACCACTACATAAAGAATACACACGGTGTACAACCGATATGTAAATTATATAATAGACATACAAATGCGTATTTTAGCAATGTATTCCTGGAATTAATCAACATAGTACGTTCATATCAAGAATTTACGATACGCTGAATGATTTACTAACTACAGAAGCAGCAATCGAAATAATAGACAAGCCAATAGTTTAATTTCTGTTCACGTAGGTACCTGTAAAATCCTTTCTAACTATACTAACAAAAGGTACACAAGGTACTTATACAAACACTCATACAGATTACAAAACAAACAGTTGCTCCCAATTCCCAATCCTATACTAATTGTAAAGTCTCGAGCAACCCTTATTAGTTCACCCGAACTTGAGCTTCGAGAACCAATCGAGAGCAAAAGGTACACACTACGCCAATGCGCCATCGCGCGGAATGCCCACAATTTCAAGTAACCCCGCGTCCATTGCATACCAGCCTAGAATTCTTTGTAAACCATCCGGAATATTTCCAGCAATGTATGCCAACACTTTAAGCTAGCCGGTTTGTGGAACTGAATGCATTTTGGGATAGATGTCTGTGAATTCGGAAAATTGGTATTTGGTTTTCATTCGGCAGTGAAATGAAGGAATGGGTCAGCTTTCAGATTGCCGTTTTGTTTGTAATCCTGCAGAGAACTGAGAGTACAATAAGAACAGAGATAGTTTGAACTGGTTACATTGCAGGAGCGGATATTGTTTTCAGAAAGATACCTACTCGGTTTACGCTGAGCTACCTTATTGTTTTTGCCAGTAAAAAGTAAGTGCATTTTTGGTCTTTTATGTAATGTAATTAGGTTATTTTATTTAATAAAATTGTACCAATGTTATAAATTACCTTACAACTTAATGTCGGTCTGTAACTGATAGCGACCTTCATTTTAATCTATACGGAGCCAGGCTGCGCCTGTATCTTGGGGACCAGCTATCCCGAGTTACTTCCGTAACATACATTCGTAAGTATTTTTATGTATTCCACCAAATGAATGTCTTATTACAAGTTCAATCATTACTGTTCAAGAATGTTCAATTTGTCAAAACTACGCCTGTATCAAGCTATTTAGGCATGCGGCGTAATACTCGATGTCCGTTTGAGCTGTTTATGAGAAAAGGAATTTTCTCTGTAATGTGTAAAAGGAATTTTGACTGTAATAACCTACTATTTAGTTGACAGTGTCGTTGGTCTACTGATCACAAGAATTATGCTGAGAGTTCTAAATTTGACCCCAGAGTCGGAAAGTGACATTGGGTTTTTCAATTTGTAAATTCTCATTAGTAGCCCTGAGTAAGTTGCGTTCGCTTAGTGGCTATAAAATAAAATTAAATAAAACTTAGTTGACAGTCGTATAAAATCTTAAGTGACATTATTAAACTTTTACTTTGGTGTACAAGGACCGCTATCGATAGCGGAAAAGCCTCCTCCAGCCGTTTCGAAGCTGTTCTGTCTCTGGCGTTTCTGCTCCATATTCTGCCTGCTGTCTTTGCAATATCGTCGCTCCATCTTTTGTGTGGTCTACCATTTTTGTCCATCTGTCGTCTGTTACTCGTTGGACGTGTCCAGCCCCCTTCCATTTTCAGCCCAGCGTTTTCTTGGCCACTTCCTTTGCCTTAGTCTTTAAAGCTTGTGCTCCATTCCTCTTTGGTACCTATATTTTAATTTTTTATATATTTTGTTTTGTGAGTGGCCATGTCTGACAAGCGTATGTGAGTGTGGGGAGTAAGCATGTATCCATAGTTTTCGTTTTTAATTTGGTCGGTATCTTGCTCATAAATATTTCTTTTAGTGTCCAATATTGATTCCAGGTGCATTCGATTCTTCTCTCTATTTCTTTGTCAGTGCAATCGCTAAATTAATAGCAATAGGCAATATTATATGTACAAAGTATAACCCACTTAACTGGAATAATGAGAGTATATTGCATTTCTGTCCACCCCTTTATGGAACACAGGCATGATATAATTGTATTCCTATGTTGGAGCTCATTACAAAAAAAACGCTTTAAGCACACAACACCGCCAGTCACGGGTTGCGAACAAAAAGCTGTAGAACTTTAGGGTCAACATTAAAACGGAGTTGAGTGGTCCAAGTTGTTATTGTTGTTGTATTGCTGTTGGAGTTACTCAGTTACTGTTACTGAGTACATAACAGTAGCATAACGTGTGTACGAGGAGCTACGAGTAAAATTTAATTAGGTTTTGGCTTTGTCGTAGAGTAAAATGTTGGCAGCCGGTCACTTAAATATTTAATTTAAAGCTGGAGTGTCCATGGAGTTTCTTGCCCGTTCTTGTCCGAACATAATGGGCAACAATAATCATCTTTCGTCTTGACCGACTACTTGACAATCCAAAGTGCCTGTAAATGGTTTAATTGAAATAAATGTTTTGAGTTTGAAAATA
Source organism: Brachylomia viminalis (assembly GCA_937001585.2). Taxonomy (NCBI): domain Eukaryota; kingdom Metazoa; phylum Arthropoda; class Insecta; order Lepidoptera; family Noctuidae; genus Brachylomia; species Brachylomia viminalis. The sequence continues at coordinate 3,818,565 of OW443298.2, forward strand.
AACCATCGCAGATGAATGAGTACGGCCATAAGAATAAAGACCAAAGTCAAAGAAAGAAAAAAAAATTAGAATAGAATACTGTTTATTATGTACATCATACAAAATACAGATAAAAATGTATGGGTATGTACACAGATACAGATATAAATGTATGTAGGGTGACACAATGGGCGGTCTTATCGCTAAAAGCGATAATTCACAGATAGCCTTTGGATGGATTAGGAGGAGAAGGAGATACAATACCACAGGTAGTCAGTGGTGTACCATTTACATATCCAATAAATACATATATACATAAAACATTTACTTATCTATATAAAAGAAAGAAAGAAAGAAAAATATTTTATTTGGGACACGCACAGGAAATACAAATAATAATAATAAAAGAAAATAAAATAAAAAAAAGAACATTTAACAAAATCATGAAAACAATAAAAAATTAATAAAGAGAAGACCTGTGCGAGGCCAAAAAGGCTCCTATCTCAGCATGATGCTGATGATATACGAGATATATTAAGCTAATTAATAGATGATGATTGCTAGATGAATTAAAGAAGAACACTTTAATTACTACGCCAAATCATGATTAGGCGTAGTATTTAAAGTTACGTCACAGTGTGATATGAGAGGGAGGATAAAAACATGACTTGGATACAAAAGGATTCTACTTTAAACACCATTTTAACGAGATATGCAGAGAAGAAAAAATTAAGTAAATTCAGGCATTCCATTAGACTAACACTAGAAAATTGGTTACAAAAGAAACCAGTATTGGTCTTCCCAAAATTAATTAATCTTGTAAAATCCCTGAAAAATTGGAGCGTTGCCCCCAGTCACCTAAGTAAACATTATGCTGTAGGTAATTTGGGCTTTAAATGAAAGTCGATCGGTAATCGACTTTAAATTAACATGTACCCTCATCAAGGAGATGGCTTCAGCTGGCATATTTATCACCGGTCCGGCGGGGACATTACGAGTACCACAGTATGCTGTATTGGCGAATTTGGTAAAACTATACATTCTCGACTCGAATGAAAATAGGGAAGAATAGTATGCGAGTTTGGTAAATGACGTTCAGAATATAATTATTTTTAAGTATTTTTTTGAGGAAACGATTTTTGAAAAGCATCTCTACTATACATGAATTTTTATTTTTTTATTATTGATGGGTTTGCTCTTGACTCTAGTCTAGGTCAGTGGTGACAGAGACAGAGTCGACGATGGAGTGAGCTTACCCAGAAGAAGCCTGTTCACTCTCACTTTGAAGAGATTAGGGTTGTATGCGTTCGGAAACACAGACGCAGGGATTGCAATAAAAGGAGCCTAAGAAGAGATCTTTGTCAAAGAGTTCATCTAGAGAAGCCATCTTTTTAGTAATCGGCATTACTAATTTCCTGCTTGAAAGGTGTGCGTGAAATGCTGAAGAGTTGTAATAGGACGAGGTAGTGGGTGTTGGTATAAAGTACCAATCATCATTCTCCTACCTTTATCCAATTTATTTCTGGTTAGCGCAACATGTCTTTTTTAACCGACTTCAAAAAAGGAGGAGGTTCTCCATTCGACTGTATGTTTTTTTTTTGTATGTGTGTTACGCGATCATTCCGCAAATTATGAATTGATTTTGATGATTGTTTTTTAGTTTGGTAGGTCATACTTCAGTGGTGGTCCCATAACATTTTTATTGAAATCGGTTGAGCGGTTTTTAATAAATCAACAATAAATTATTTTTATATATAATAAAAAACCGCCTTCAAACGGACGTGGACGTGTAAGACGATCGTTTTCGAATTGGTGTAGGGTAGGTACCATAGCTAATAAGGGAAAAATAAAAAGCTTTTTTACAAAAAAAAAAAACTACAACCGGCTTCAAAAAAAAAAACACTACAAAGTGAAAAATAACTTTAATTTCGGAAGTCGGCGGAAAAAGTTAAACCACCGATGCAAAGACACCAACTTCCGAAATTAAAGTTATTTTTCATTTTGTAGTGTTTTTTCTTTGGAAGTCAGTTGTTTTTTTTTGTAAAAAAGTTTTATTCTTATATTTTTATTATTCTCTATTAGTCGTCATCTCGGTAGTCACCCTTTCTAACCATATCAACATTCACAAAGTCCATCCATCGTTTCTTTGGTCTCTTACAGACATCGACATTCATACTAAACACTTATAAGCTTATAGGTATAAAGTACCCATACCTTTGTTTAATGATAGTTTTGCCAAATAAATTACATGATTTCGAGTAGCAAACCACCTTTAAGGAGGTTGAAGGCGAAAGACATTGCTTGACATTTAAAAGGCCATGCGCTATAGTTCCTAACTTAAATGAAAAAGTTAAAAAGGACCCAATGTAACTGAAGTATCCTTAATAACCATAGGCTTTGGTAAAACCTCAAAACGTAATCGTAAAAAGTTTTCAGATTGCGTATAATAAAATGTTATTATGGAATATTCTAAAAGCGTTGTTGGAAACAATTTTAATAACAGAGTTAAAAACAATGGCATTTGGAAACTCCAGTAAAGCATGCTGTAATTAGAATCTGTAAGGACTCCCAGAAGGCTGGTCCTAATATCGTGGAGGTTTTGGGGGAATATGGACTTCAATTTAATTCAATTCAAATTATTTATTTGTAAAACATAGGTACAATATAATAAGATCTAATTCTAATGTCAGGATCACTATGTTTAACCTAATAGGTATAAACATTTTGGATAGGTACATAAATAATAATTATTATTCAAATAAAAAAAAACATTAATAAAATTAAGCATAAATAAATCGGACATTTGACTCACAAAACGACACATCCAATTATTACATATTATTTAACTTGTATGTTAAGAATTCACCAAAGGAATAGTACGCCTGTTTACCCATAAACTCTGTGAGCATTCTTTTGAATTTGTTAACATCATTCTCGGGTCTTATAGTCGTGGGTATCATATTATAGATGTTTGGGGCCATTCCCAGAAAGCTTTTTGCGTAGAATGCTGTTTTATGAGGCATGGCGTGAATTACTTATTTGTAGGTATAGTACAAAGTTGTGGGTTGCCAAGAAGAAATACTTCAGGCGGAGTTGTCGTCCCTTCCCCGCCTGCAAGAACCCTTCTGTTTCTGGCTGATATTTTAAACAGGTTCTATTTTATTTAAACAGGTTATTTTTTAGTTTTTAAAATATGATTGACGTGTAAAAGTGTTTGTACAAACCTACTTACAGAAATAAAATCATTTATCATTTATTGCAGAGTTATAATATGTTGCATATTAAAAATAAACCGGCCAAGTGCGTGACGGACCACGCACAATGAAAGGTTTCAGAGAAATAACCGTTGTAGATGAAAAACATGTGCTCCAATACACACTGCGAATGTAAATTTGTACGCACAATAGTGAGAGATTTACCATGTCATTTTAAGATCATAGACTTCTTATAGGTTTTCCTGTAAGTTATAAATAAAGAACAATTATCTGTACTTTATTCAAAATTGGAGGTTTAGTGTTTTCGGATATAAGGGCCCGGAATGATAAATTTTCTTAAAAAACTGTATTTTAAAATTATAATAAAAAATGGAGACCTTCACAGTAAGCCTTTTCGTTTGATACGTCACACGGTGCAGTTTGCAAAACCATTTTTTTTTCTTATTTGCCTTCCAAAAGCGGCCCCCATATTCAAAATTCATTTATTTTCGTTACACGACCGTATTTGGATCACAGAAATTCAAATTTCAACTAAATCAGTCCATTAGAGTCGGAGCAAATTGGCTGTGACAGAGGACCAGACAGACACACGAGTGATCCTATAAGGATACCGTTTTGTCATTCAGACGTACGGGGTCCTTTTAAAACGATACCTCGTTTATGTCTTAGCTTCTTGACTAGCGACACAAGGATCGTCTCTAAGAAGAACCATTCTGATGCACTTAATAGATACGAAGATCTCCAATCCAGTTGGCAGAAAAAAATAACATTTTTTTTTGTAACCAACCTGCCAACAATCTCGTTGCGATTCATAAATATCTAAAATTGGATACTTATTGATAGGCAACATAACACTCACCCGATAGGAGAGGACTTTACTATCGTAGGTATCGCATTTACTCGATAGAGACATCAATATTTTATGGTCCAACCACTCCAAATGCATTTCCATAACAAGAGTCGGTACGACTTTATTCACCAATACATGAGATGCTATCATCTACCTAGTTGGTAATGTTGGAAATGGAAAATACATTGACATGCTCACAATTACAGTCAACCGCAAATCAGAGGTAACACTTGCACTACGAAAGTAGCCCTTACTGCTACATCATAAGCTAAGATAGAATACTCTTTCGTAAAGGCGCTGTCAATGTCAAACTGGTACCACTGATTGTACAGGGAGGTACAACTCTACTGTGGTATAAGAAGATGTAGGAAGTGACCATATTCGCAGGGAGGCGGCTAGCAGTTGGCTGAGAGTGGCCTATGATTGATGTAAATGGTGAGTAATTGGATAGGCCTATGACCAGCAGAACACTGCAATGGGCTGATGTTGATGATGAACGATGAATTTATTATGCGCTACCTACGCCAAGCGTACACTATGCGTACACCACGCGTGGCGATCCTACGATCTACTTAGTAAAAATCTTAAATTGGCTGCCAGATAACGACCAGTTTAAACCCCTGGGCTTAAAAGCATGAAAGCACAAACGTTCCTTATATAATGAAAGATAAATTAATTATGATTGATTTTTGAAAATCCATCTTCTAAAGGGGTTACATAGGGGGTGCAAATTTCTATGGTAGTTTGTAATTTTTGCCGAAGGGAAATCCCACCGGGCACACGGTTTGTTATACCTATAATAAATACCCGGCATTTACCTTTACACATCATTAATTTAGGTAATGACACCCATGTCCAAAATAACAAATGACTGACGACTGATGACTTTCTGATTTTATTTTCGTTTAAAAAAATATCCCCTACACCAAACTTACCTTTGTTTTTTTATGTTTCTGATTAGTTTAGTTTGTGAACTTCCTGTGCAAGTCCCAATAAATACTTTTTCTTTTAAAGATTTCAAATGGTAGGGTCAACAAAAAAACATGCGATGAAAGCGGGGGTAGTTGTAATGGGGGGACGATTTATAGCGTTATTGTCGGGGGAGTTTAATCGAAAACGAGAGAGACTTGCGCTGTTACTGATTTATGGAAGCCAGTGTTAAATAGTTGTTTGATCTTCTTAGTTAAAAGATATAAATAAGAACGTATTACTAGTTAATAAATAAAAATAACAATATAATATCCTAACTTCGCGGTTTTCAGATTAAAAAAATGCACATTTTGGGCATTATTTTCAACACTACCTTGTATACAATTGCAATCACTGGTAAATTATATTTATTTCTGCAAATGTTTTAAAACTAGATGAGTTCGGAGTTTCCAATCGGACTACTCTGAGAATAAAAACCAAAACATACTCCAAGATCACAGTCTCTTTTAAAGTCCAGACATACTTATGGTCAGATCATGTGAGGACCATGTAGATTAATGTCTGAATTGGTCTTTTGAGCAAAGAACCAAAAAGATTTGAGTGAACATGTCCAGTCACTGCACGCATTTGTCTGTAATCGTGTAGGTCTGTACTGATTATCGCGTTAAACCAGTTAAATCAGGCACTCAAACAAAATCCCCAATTTCTTCCACAAAAAGTTAAGACCTAGAGCATATGGTTGCTCTTCTTTATTATATCCCAACGATATTATTAAGACTTTTTCCCCACATTACAGTATAAAAGTTAGCAGATAAGATGTACATATAAATATGATATACAGAGTACGCAAAACACGTTTGTTATGGTTTTATTTTTACGACTCTTTGCGGACTTGATGTTGTGAATGTGTTCGTGTATTACTTTCGCTTTTTAGCGCAAGAAGTTGACTGAATTGGAGTCTATTGTTTTAGTATTATTTTGAGTTTTCTGAGCTGCTTTGATTTTGAAATAGAGAAAACTGTTTCAGTAATAATAACATGTCTACAAGCGAGAAGGTTTCGTGATGCCCCGGTGGTTTTTGGACCTACTTTGGACCCATTTTGGTTGTGAAAACTTGGTTGTGGGATTAAAACTTGGTATGTGAGTTGAACTTTTTCAGGATTATGTGTAAGTTACACCCAATTGGTTTTGACTAACAAAAACTCATCATAAGAAAATCTGCCAATAAGTTAAGTGACGATCAATTGTGTAAGGAAGAAGAGGTCTTTTCTTGACACAAATAGCTTCAAGAAATACTTCCAGCCATTAATTCTAAGCTATGAATAATTCAGCTAACATCTTATCCGACATATCAAACCAGAACATATTGCCAACCTTGACTGCTAAACAATACATCATCCAAAATCCGTAGTATAACCCAGATCGGCCGGAGAACAGAATCGCGATGTTACAGCAAACGCTAACGGCATAGTAAATGTTTAGTTCAAACAATTGACCTCGAATGCTGCTTACCCTTCCTACTTTATATTATTACGTCAATAACAAAGTTGTAGATAACTTTTGTTTTTATTTTTTGGGTGTATGTTGTCAGAGAATGGGATTGGTGCGGACAGTCGAGCAAGACATACACACATCAAAAGTGTCTAGGGATCAAGCTATTTAAAAATATTGTTGTAATGCCTTATTAACATTAAATAAAAATATCATTTAAATTTAATTAAAAAAAAATCGCATGTGTAGATAGATGCAGTACTTACTCACTGGTTTTGCATTAATAAAGACGTTTCGCGATTTTTGCTTATGCGGGAGTTATCACCTTAGTTAATTCTGACATTAAAATGTGATAAAAAGACAAATCAAAAGTTTTTATAGTTTTTTATTGCGTAAAATAAAAAATTTGTCTGTATTTCCGCCGTTAGCACGCATAACACAATCGCAGCGATTCGGCGGCATACTCAATATGTGTCCATCCAAATCACGATGCGGTATGGCCGCCCACGTCCTTTGTAACAGGTGAAACATATTTTCTGGTGTGTGTACGGCATCCATATTTGGCAGAGCTCTGCTTTGATGCATGACCCATGCGTGCTCAATGGGATTCGAGTCGTCGAACTACGTGTATTATATTCGCAAAGGGATGACAACATCCTAAACAATCGTTTCAGCATAAATTTATGCATTGAGATTGCCTCTGATCCGAATGACTGACCGGTTGGCGCAGTTGGTAGCGACCCTGCCTTCTGAGCAGCTGGTCCCGGGTACGATCCCCGGACAAGTCAAACATTTGTGTGCATGAACATGTCTGTTTGACCTGTGTCTGGGTGTGTATATGTATATAAGTATGTATATCAGTCATCAGGTTACCGTAGTACAGGCTCTGCCTAGTTCGGGACCTGAAGACCTTGTGTGAATGATGACAAAAAAAAATCTGTTCGGTTCTCCTGCCAATTCTTAGCTTCGGCTCTCGGACAGTGCGGACGTGTTTCTGATTAACTTGCAAAAAAATCATAAACCCTATACCCAATAATAAGTCATAAAACTTGCAGTACAAGAACGAAAGTGGTGTCAAAAAGTGATACAGACTCAGCCAAAAAACTAATGCCGCCAAATCCACCAAACATCCTAACTAACTCAGATGATTCAATTACCTACCAGCTCTGTCATACTTACCAAGACCTGCCATCTTTTAAATCGACCCTAACATTCTTCTACGCAAACGTAAGAAGCATAAAAAGACAAGGAAAATTTGACGAACTGCAATGCATAATAGCATCGATCAAATACACTACCCATATCATAATATTAACTGAGACATGGTTCAAATCCAGTGAAGACGCCGATCATTTCCAAATACCTAATTATACCCACTATTATAATGTCAGAACCGACTCCAGGGGTGGTGGTGTCTCCATTTATGTACACAATAGTCTTAACCACAGCAAGGTCGATGAAGCATACGCCGGAGGAATCAACTACCTACGGATATGTCTCGAGAAACACGCATTAAACATAGGAGCTGTCTACAATCCAGGAAACAATAACACAAAAGACTTCCTTGAAGTATATTCATTACAGCTAATTAAGAAACCCCGATCTATTGTTTTCGGTGATTTTAACATCGACCTCCTGACAAAAAATCCGAAGACTAAATACTACCGGGATACTATGAAAGAGTCTGGATACGGTTTTCTTATTAATATCCATGAAGACTACAGCACGCGTGAGACTGCTTCCGCAAAGACCATCCTTGATCACGTATGCACTAACCTTAAGGACAAAAGCTTTCATATGGTCATTATTGACTCGCCTGTGTCTGACCACAAGCAAATTTATCTAAGTATAAAAAAATATAAGAGACCTCCAAAGAAGCGTGTAAAATACGAAGCGATAGACTGTGAAAAACTACACGAAAACATCGCACTCGCAGAATACTCGTCAATTGACAACACCTACGAGAACTTTGAGAAGTATCTAAAGTGTGGCATTCATAGTAGCACAACGGTTAAAACCAAAATCTTAAACCCTCCGCGCCAAGATTGGATATGTGGAGAAATAATAAAAAAAAAATACGAGAAGAAATGAAATCTGGCATCGATTGAAGCAAGAGCCAAGTAATGAAGATCTAATGGAAAGTTTTAACATTGAAAGAAATATTACAGCTGAAACAATTAGGAACACTAAGAAGAAGTACTACCATGAGGCATTTATGAAACATACTGCAAACCCTAAAAAGATGTGGAACTTAATAAATACATTGTCAAATAATAAAATCAAGTCATAGTGCACTCCCCCTAAACTTCTAACTGAATCTGGACCCATAACCCAATGGCAACGAGGTTTGTGAGACATTCAACCACTTCTTTTCTACGATTGGTTCCACCTTAGCCAACCTCATTCCTACACAACCACAACAACACAAAACTGTAACAGCGCCAGATTCTCAACCATACAACAGAGAACTCACAAACTTCACGCCATGCCAAGCCAGCGAAGTATCCGAAATAATCAAAAACCTTGATCCGAACTGCAGTGCCGGTATCGACGGTATAACTACGAAAGTCGTCAAGTGCGTATGTGACTTAATCGTGAACAAATTGACCGACTGTATAAACATTCATCTCGCCAGTGGAACCTTTCCAGATCAATTAAAGGCAGCCAAAGTTACTCCAATCCACAAATCTGGTGTCAAAACGGACCCTAACAACTATAGACCTATCTCAGTCCTTCCGATTGTCTCTAAAATATTTGAAAGAGTCCTTTATATACGATTAGATGAACACCTCACCTAATAAATTTCCTCTTTGAAAGGCAATATGGTTTTCGAACACACTCTAACACCCTGTCAGCTACTACAGATCTAATTACAAAAATACAAATGAACATTGATCAAAAAAACATGGCGCTAGGCTTATTCATCGACCTTAAAAAGGCTTTTGATACAGTTAGCCACCCTTTACTACTACAAAAGCTAAAAGACATAGGCGTGTCAGGTGTAGCGTATAAAATGTTCGAATCATATTTGAATAACAGGCTTCAAGTGGTAAAAGTTGGTGATTACCAAAGTAAACCGCACAATATCACGTTTGGCGTTCCCCAGGGATCACTGTTGGGTCCACTATTCTTCTTAATATATATAAACTCCATCCACAAGGTTCCAATACATGGACATATCTCGTTATATACGGACGATACCTGCCTTTTTTATTTTGGTGACATGATAAATCAAGCCCAAGAAGACATAAACTCATTGTTCATCTGGTTTCAACAGAATCTTCTAACAATCAATGCATCCAAGACTAGTTACGTCATATTTAAAGCCAAAAATAAGGAAATACCACCTCATCCACCTCTTACAATTGAAAACCAAATACTCGAACTCAAACAACACGAGAAATACCTTGGTTTAAGACTAGACTGCCATCTAAATTGGAAGGTTCAAATTGACTACATCAGATCCAAGATTACATCTTTATTAGGCTCACTACGAAACATTGTACACTGTCTGCCATATAGTGTACGCCAGACAATATACAACTCTTTGGTAAAGCCACACGTACTGTACCTAATCGAAATCTGGAGCAACGCACCTAAAACAAACTTAAAAGACTTACAAATTGCACAAAACAAAATTATTAAAATGCTTTTTCATTACGATTACCTAACACCTACAGTTAAAGTATACAAAGACACGAAACTCTTGAACATCAAACAACTTCATGTATACTGCAACTGCATACTCATTCAAAAAATACTTAATAAAACCATACATACACAAATTTCATTCACCAAAACACATCAATTGCATAACCGTAGCAGTCGTAGAAAAGATCACATAGTACTTCCTCGAATACGAACCACTCAAGGTACAAGATCACTGGTTTACGAGGGAGTGCAACTTTACAATAAATTACCAGATGAGATAAAGGATGCGATTTCGATCAACATTTTTAAAACCAAACTAAAAAGATATGTTTTTCAAAATATCAGTATTATTTAACCATAAACGATGAATGCTACCAACTTAGCATAAAACAAATAAAAAATAAAAAAATACTAAAAAAAAAAAAACGAAAATAGCAGCTGTAAACAAAAGTTGTATTACTGACTGATGTATCTACATTGTGACAGCGGGACCGCACTCTTTATCTTAAGGCAGGGTAGTTACCCATAGTGGCAGTGTTGAATTTTTGCGAGTACCCACGAACCTAAATAATTAGTAATACTGCTCACACTAATGTTACTATAATTTTGTTTTGCTGTTATTATAAATTAGTGAAATACGTCAGCTTAATTGTGTCCGAGTGTTGAAGGACTGGACAGGAAGGAGAATTTGTTCTCATGTAAGTGAAATGTAAATTTCTTTATGAGAAATAAATGTCTTTAACCAGAATTCAAATACCCGTCCATATCATAATTTCACCACTGTATGTGTGGAGTTCCTGGGATGATTTTAAACGTTCGTGGCGACCAGAAGTCGTCCAATACCAACATTTACACAAAACGAACATTAGTGTTTGTGGTGGCCCAGTGGTAACGGCCGCGACTTACGAGTTGTAGGCCGTAGGTTCGAACCCCGACAGGCGCTTTACTTTGTGTAAATTATTTCATCACCACTGCTCCGTGCCTCGGAAAGCACGTTAAGCCGTTGGTCCCGGCTGTCATTCGTGGATCTTTGACAGTCGTTACGGGTCGTCAGAAGCCCGAAAGTCTGACAACCAGTCTTACCAAGGGGTATCGTATTACCCAGTAACTGGGTTGTGGAGGTCAGATAGGCAGTCGCTCCATGTAAAATACTGGTATTCAGCTGCATCCGGTTAGACTGGAAGCCGACCCCAACATACCTAGTTGGGAAAAGGCTAGGCAGATGATGAACATTAGTGTTTGTATGTGAACGTAAGTCTGACTGTTATGGTATTAATCATAGTCCCTTTTGTAACTAGGTCAAGAAATAATTCACGATTAAAGCACAAACCCTCTACAATTTCAATATCCCCGTCACATAATAAAAATATCCATAAAATATATGAAAACTACCCTTCAGCGTACGTGACCAAATCTCCTGAAAATGGTCCTGAAATCGTACCTACATATAATTCTAGCTTCTGTAAGCAAGCTATGCATATAAAGAACTTGATTTTCAAGATTAGGTTTTGATAGATGGCGAGACCTTTCGAAGGATTTGGAAATGAAATATCTGCAGAGAATATCAAAATTGTGTCTCTTTATTGCGTGTTATTTTATTATTTTTTATGTTTGCTTGAATTGATTTTGAAGCTAAACTGATTTTCTAGTGAGCAAAACCAAAACGATTCACAATGATCTAACGTTCAAGGTAAAAAGTGGAGACGTTTTAGGTTAAAAAAATCTAAGCATGTGACTATCAGCTACCTACTTAGGTCAGGGATGGCGAACGAATGGCACGCGTGCCATTTGTGGCCCGTCACAAAGTAATTTGAACCAGGCATTAATTCAGGAATTTAGATACCCAAGTGATCTAGTTTGGAACAGCAGAAGTCGCATTAGTTAGTTCTATAACTTTAAGGGGTCTACATGACTTAACGCAAGTTTTATAATGCGTAAAAGTATATGACCCACTGCAGTAAACAAAATCAAAAGAGTATATGATATTCTTCAGGATGTATGCTAGTTAGATAGTGAGTTGAAAACATAATACAACTAATTTAGTGTGATAGAAAAAAGTCACGAAGATACCTCAAAAAATTTATTTTAACGATTAAATCCATACTCATTAATACACATGCAATAATTTTTATTTTTTCAGATTGTTCTTTATTTATTATTATCCCGTTGTCGTGCGACCATTCAATAACTCGGTCTACGTCATGCTGCACGAGTCGACAAGTTTCGGTGAGGTCGGTGCCGGCGCGCAGCACGCACAGATCATCTGCGAACATGTGCGCTGAGCAGTTGCGTAAAACGCCGCACAAGCTGTTGACGTGCATTAGGTAGCATACAGGCCCGCATCCCGCGCCCTGCGGCACCCCGCACCTCGTAAATAGAGAATTGCTTCATATTTTGCAATAAATTACCAGCTTTGTGTCATCGCGCTTCTCTTTCTTTTCTATGCAGTCCGATAGTGACCGCGCTTTAGCTGCTGTCAGCCCCTTAATAAATATAAAACTGTTAATGTTAACATTACTGTTCAATAATAAAGGTATTAATGTATAAGTTTACAGGTGGCAGGCACATCTACGCGTAACCGGTTACCACGGCTACCATGATCCTAGACCCCCTTTTTTTTTTTTTGAGGGTGGGAAGTCATCAAATAACTTCTCCCGCTCTGGGCAGAGCAGGAGGGCGTGTCAGACTCTTACTGACTAAAAGATTCTAGACCCCCTAGCGTTGAAATTTCTCATCGGTTATTTAAAAAAAAATGCTGTCCATACATCGTGACTGCGGAGGTATTGCACTGTTCTATGAAAACAGGAGATTTTTTTTTTATAACCGACCATAAATGTCTACGCTAGGGGGTCTAGGATGGCATGGGAAGCCGTCACCTCCTTCTGCGAAGCAGTGATGCTTGCAAAGGAGGTGGCGGAATGCGTAAGGTAGAGGCAAAATTGGCGCCCTCACGCCCCTAGTCGCCGCAGAAGACGCCCTGGGCGTTCGAAATCCCAAGCCCATTCCCGGCCACCGTAGGCGCAGGCTGGCGGACGGCGAGAAATGGGCAGCTCGCCGTCCGATAAGGACCAGGCCCAGGTCGACGGCGCGTCGTGTTCCACACGCGCCTCAACGAGATTTCAGCAACAATGACGGTGTCCGCTAAGGCCGATGCCTACCTGGGTTGCGGGAAAGTCCGAAAGGCTTACCGTGGCCCCTGGCACAGGCAACTGAAGGGAAACTTACTTGACGATTTCCCACCCAAAAAAAGGGGGTCTAGAATCATGTGCTGAATTCATGGTTACAGTTTGCGCTTCGAACTGCCTGCCACCCGGTAAAGTGGCAAATAAAGAGTATTATTATGAAAGTACCTAAATAGTTCATTTCTAGTAGTCAAGATTGTTTGTTGGCTTGTCATAAAATTTTTATTTGGATACAAAATCTTCTTCACTCGTTCCGCCTCGTTAATGTACACTTGCGCTAATTTTCGTTAAAGCAATTTGAAAGAGTAGTTATTTGGTGCTAAACCCTTTTAATATTGGTGCGATTTCGGTGGGTACTTCATTATTCCTAAAATGTTTAAAGGGACTGTATAAGGAGTGACAAAACTAAAGAAAAATAAAAATAAAATTAGTTTTCGTAATTATCTTTAGATACATTGTGCAATGACAACTAACTTTTCCTGCAGACTGTACTGTAAAATGTTAAGAAAACAACGACCAGTATCTATATATTATTTCCAGTCTTTCCTTCAAAAAAGTGAAAGTCAAGTAAACCGTGGATTTCTTTCAAATACGTTCACTGGACGTGAACGTTCAAGCAACGAATGGAATCGTAAACTATTGTTATCTAGCCCGTTTGGTCCGATAGTGAAAATATACGGAGTGAGAAACGTAGCGCGCACGCGCGGTTGTTGTAGGTCATATCGGAATAATGGCTGGGAAGATCTGTTGTGCAGACTAGCATTCTATTCAGGCTGGTTCTAGCTGGATAATTGGAACCTTAATGGATCTGGCCGTTTAGGAATGGTGTTACAAAGAGAAAACAGCTTGCACACAGCAGGTAGTGCAGTAGCAGCAGGCAGTGCAGCAGTTCTTCTCCATAGGACCTACTACGCTTTGATATGAACAACTAGTTTCATCTTTTTTACTGACCGACCCCTTGAAAATTCAATCTGAATTGATGATCGATGAGTAGTTATTTTAAGAAGTTGTCTCGTACTGGGAGTTCTTTTGACTCCTATTTGTGTTTATTACACAAGTCTCACATACACTAGCACCTTGACCTGGAACAGAAGGACAATTCCCGCGCTCAAAGCCGACTAATCTGTCAAAAAAATCTTAAAATTACCCTCATTTTTGACAAGTTTTTGACATTGATGGTTGCTGACATGAGATTGCGACTCAATGAACGTATATAATTACGGGAATTGGAAGCAATGTAATCCTTTAATTTATTATGGGTAGTAGGTAATCGAGCTCAAAATGCAAAAGCTAATGAATTGCTTAGCCACTGCGTCTCCCGTACCGTCACAAACCTTACGTAGTATGGCAGAAATAGACTGTGTAATCCGCCACGACCTACCGCAAGTCCGCAGGTCATCACAATTAATTTACAGTGACCGCACGCGCCGCCGCCGCGCCGCCCCGCATCTAACTGGCTCTCGTATATTTCCAAGTAGTGACTTTAAACGCTCGCTAATGTGTGGCGTGTGCAGTTGGCTTTATATAAAGCTTGGTTTATAAGTGAACAACTTTTACGTTGCTGATAAACTATCATAATATTTGGATAACGTTGATGGATTTAGTAGGATTACTTACTGAATGTTGAAGCCTGATTAGCGCGATTGAAAGTATTGTGGGTAGAGAAGTAGGACTTATGAACGGATGAATGATCAGTCGAGCTCCCAGTGGAAGGATTCGCAGGATTCCAAGCAAGTCTGATGTACCCCTTTCTGTGGTATAACATTAGTATTCCAGTTCGTAAGTTACGGGGTACTGGTTTCATTAAAGGGACACGATTCATAAAAATATAAGTTATAACATAAAAATTGTTGATCAAAGTCAAAGCATTTATTTCAAATAAACCAATTACAGGCAATTTTGAATTGTCATGGGGTCGGTCAGTGATTAGTCAGTAAAAGTCTGACACTCCCTTCCGCTCCACCCAGAGCGGGAGGGATCATTTGATGATTTCCCATCCTAAAAAAAAAAATAGAGGGGTCGGCCAGTCAGAAAGAAAAGCTTTTTTTTTCCCAAAAGTAGTAGGTACCTATGGAGAAGAACGGACAAGAAACTCCATGGACACTCTTTTAAATCAAGATATTGTTACAAAAAAGTGGTTACATCATTCATGTTGAAATTATACATGTGAGAACGATGTAGAAAGACGTGCACGTTAAAAGCGTCCGTGATAAAAAGATAAAAATAATTCATGAATTAAGATAAGCCGCAGCAGCTAAGAAAATGACCAGTGCCTACTGCCGGCGCCCGTTCACGAACATGACATATGATCAGCACCATTCAGCTCAACCATTTTGAAGGGAACTTAATGATCCAATACACACGCCACCACCAGCGACACATATATGTGAGCATGACATACTCTCAGCCGCCAGGGCACATTCAAGTCAGTGAAAGACGAACCCAGTAACCTTTATAGTAGGTATATAGTGCTCATACAAATGCTATGCAATTATACAATACTAAGATATTGAATTTATACAATGCAAAGATAGTTTTTACAATCTTCATCAGCTCGAATAATATTTTCGAAGGCTAATCAATTTGTTTATGCGCCCTTGTGGAGCGGGACCAGCCCTGAGCCAAGCATTTTTGTCAGTGATATAATCCCCCAACTTATAATATGCTTGGCCGTATAGTGTGCGTTTTATACAAAATTTACATTTCGTTTCACTCAGTTGGAGTATATGGGGAGGTATTTTATTGTAAAATTGGTGTTGATTAAATAAACAATTTCATAAACCCGCAGTAGACTGTAATGTGCTGACGATGGACCAATTTTCGTTTTGCCGTTGGCCTATTTGACAACTCAGTACATTTTAATATTACACCCAAAATAACACATAAAGTAAACCACTATTCTGTGTACAAATATGTTGTATCCATTCAACCCTTACGAGAAGATTTAAACAGTGAAAAGGGGCTTGTGTAGAGAAACAGCTACCTATATCAGAGGTCCCAAATTTTTGCCCCAGGAATTATACGGGTCGGACGGATGTACATAATGTACTGTTTTATATGTAATACTATGTTGAAGTAAGGGCTCATTGACAGCGATTCTCTTTTAATTAAAGTTATAATTCTTCAATGTGTTTTATTAAATTTAGGCTGGTTTGCACAATCCATCTATGTCATCTTCACACGACTGACAGAAACAGAACCATGTTTTAAATTATAGAAGGTGATAAGATACCAGATATCTTCACAAAATATTTAATATTAAATTATTCGGAAATAGTTGACATTTGCCTATGGGTCATACGGGGTCATTTGGTTGCAAATGACCTCCACTAACGCTGTATATTTAGTGTATACATATTTAGTGATTTGTGATGCAAGCGTGGCTTAGTTTCTAAGATTTATTTGTAGTCAAATAATGTTGAACTTGACATCTCTTTAGACTTTATACTTATTATTATTATTTTTTTTTTTTAAAAACGTTGCCCCACACTAGGAATTTCTCCTGTATCGTGGGTGCGTTTACAAACATTTAAACTCTCATACACAAACAGCCAGACTCGGAACAACTACTTGCAGGTCATAAAATTATTTTTTCCGTGCGGGGATCGAACCCGCGACACGTAACGCAGCAGTCAATCGTTTAACCACTGCGCCAACCGTGCCAACGGCTTCACCCGCCTGGATTTAGGAAATTATCCCACGAGAACGTACTACCGGGATAAAAAGTATATTATGTGTTAATCCTGGTTATAAACGATGTGTCTGCCAAATTTTATCTAAATCCGTTCAGCCGTTTTTGCGTGATTGAGCAACAAACATTCAAACATAATATTATATTATATATTCTTAGGGATCAGAAGCCCAATTAATAGTTTAAAAAGAAAATACAAAACCATCTACAACTATTTATTTAAATAAAAAACCGTTACAAGAAAATAGTTCAATATGATCACTAGTACGCGTCCGTCCCATCCGAGCTCCGCAGCAAAAGTGACCGAGGAGAGTGAGTACACGACTTATGGTGTGTCACCCCCTCCACTGACAGCGTCATCGCAGCAACGTGATGTCCCCACCCTCTCAGCTGTCAAATCCTCTAAGAATATATATATATAATATATATTATATCAATCAGATATAGATACAACAGAACCTAATTAAGGTGTAGACCTGTTCAAACTCAAAGCATTTATTTCAATTCGATCATTTACAGGCACTTTTGAATTGTCAAAGAGTCGGTTAGTTAGTCAGAAAGTTGAAGCTAGTTGTGTTATTGAGTAGTGACCACATGTCGGCAAGCGTGACGGTGTAGGACGCCTTTCGGAATAGATGGATCTTCGCAGCGTGACCGATAGTTATAGCGGGGTGATTGGGTTGCTACCCACTACAGCTACATCACATCTCATCTGCTACATCACTAACAGTAGGAATGGCTTTCAATTTGACAGTTCAACAACATTCATTGCGTTATTTACTTTGTTGAGCAGACAATTTTTTCGAACATATGAAGCAATGGATTGCCTTGAATTGGATCCTTCAAAAGTATTCAGATTGTGATAGATAGTGTGTTACGCAATTAGGGTTGTGGATGATAGTAGCCGAGGATAGATTCAAATGGCCTGCGATTGGAGTGGCCTATGTCAAGTAATGGACTAACCGCCTCCTTGTCTGTCTTCTACAGATTGTACTTCGGAGAGTGTGCCCAAGAACTCCACGACCTCATTCCACCGGCCCCCTTCTTCCATCGGTCATCTAGATGCACTGCAAGTTACCATCCTTACCTAGTTGCTTTTCCAACAATTCGCACTAAACGTTTCCAAATGTCTTTTGTTATGCGCACAGCAAAAGTGTGGAACTCTCTACCTGCGTCTGTGTTTCCGAACGCATACAACCCTAATCTCTTCAAAGTGAGAGTGAACAGGCTTCTTCTGGGAAAGCTCACTCCACCCTCTGTCTCTGTCATCACTGACCTAGACTAGACAAAAGGAGCAAACCCATTAAAACAAAAACAGGACAGATTGACATAATATCTTTAGACTAATGAGTATTAAGATTAAAATTAAAATGTAACCTACCACGATCAAGTTCTCTGCTGTAACTGTAACCCAACCTTTATATTGAAAGATCGATAAAAGTGTACTTTCTTCAATATTTGTTAAAGTAAAGGGTCAAAGAGCCGGTACCCTTTGTTTTTGCTAGTTTAATATTGATACCGGTAGGTATTCAGTGATGATATATGGGTAAACTGTTAAAAATTCGTAAACAGATTGTTTTTTTTTTACTTGTATTATGCAACAGTCAGTTGTGGTATCACACATTTAGATTTAGGGCATACAAAACACATGCTGGGGTGAAAAGACGTATGGTCTGTTCTGAAAGTACCTGATGAAAGTGTAATCAAATCAAATCAATCAAATCAAACGTTTATTTGCCAGAAATACTCGTACATTGTTTTGGTAAAGGTGAGATCTTATAACCTAAGTGTCATTGTATTCTGTAAGCAAGCGAGCAAATTTTTATTGAGTCTTATACATTCTTATTATATTACTATTATTCTTATATACAATTACCATGCATTTAGTCACTATTTAATTTTACAATTTCTATAGTTATTAGACTTATTCTTATACAAATTTTCAATTTTTATGTTCCATAAATTCCTTAATACTATAAAAACAACACTTTAGAAGCCATTCTGTCAATTTTATCATGAACACATGACCCTGTAATAATTTCAATTCGTTTGGACTTACCAAACGAATTGAAATTATTACAGGGTCATCTTTTTCTTCATCAAATTAATCAGCGCCTGACACTACTCCATACAAGTTTAGACGTGATTAAAAAGTTGACTACTAAAATTACATCAAATTACGTCAGGTGCTGACTAATTTGACAGGACTAAACTAATACATATATATCTTCTGTCCTTTTCATAATGAAATAGAAAGAAAAAGATGCACTCAACTTAAATTTAGTTTAGTTTGTGACAAGGGAATCGGCACCACTATAAACTAAAACACACATATTAAACACATTTTTCCTAGATACATACAGGGTGTCCAAGAACCTGGCGTCCAACTGGATTCCCACGATGCCCCAAGTTCTAACAGTACTCAGAAAAATATTTTAAAAAATCCACCCCATGTACTTACAGAATTATACTGATTTCAAAAAAAAAGGGGAAATGAGCACCCTGTGACATACTTTTGAATGCTGTGACTGCTAATGCTGATAATTTCGATATTTCTTGGAGGTTTTGTAATCTAGGGTATTGCTGTGTCTAAATAGAATGTAAAAATAAAGTACTTATTGTACCATTTTAAAATAAAATATTATTTTAACTAAAGGTGATATGGAAAACTATTGAATTTCGGAACTTTGACCGACTGTAGTGTAAAAAAAATGTACCAAAATAGTATGGCAAGTGACGTCAAATTTTGACGCGTTTATTCCTCTTTTTAAAAAGGTATAATACTTACACATTAATTTGAAAAAAAAAATTTTGATAATATTTTTACTCAACAACCCAATTTTTACGAAGTGCCTACCTACTAACGGTAACTGTCGGACCCTTTCTTATCTTAGAAACTGTTATGTTACTACTATTATTTACTTCGGTTCCAAGAGTGAGCAAGAAGGAAATACACACAGGTAGATGGGTTCCCAGTAGAATAAAAGCAAAGAATGTTAGTTTAAAGATATTTTATTACAATAAATGTTCAAAATGTTGACCACCCGCGGCAATACAAGCTCTCACTCTCCTTAAAAAGGAGCGCTTTATGTTTCGCGAGTAACTTTTTTGACGTATCACCTGCACTGCTTGTGTTATCTTCTCACGAAGGTCAGCGATGTCATTAATGGGCTTCACATAAACGAGCTCCTTCATAGTTCCCCAGAAAAAAAAATCCAGCGGATTTAAGTCAGGTGAGCGGGCTGGCCACGGGATTGTTCCTGATCGCCCAATCCACCTGTTCGGGTATTGCTCGTCCAAAAACTCTCTAACGGATACGCGAAAATGTGCTGGACAGCCGTCGTGTTGGAACCACATATCTGGTGGGGTCTCTTCTAGTAAGTTTGGCAAATCATTTTGAAGAAAATTTAAATATGATTCGCCAGTCCAATTCTCGGGCATCTCAAATGGACCAATAATATTCCCACAGAGAATACCGGTCCACATGTTCACTTTGAACCGGTACTGGGATCTATCTTCTCGCATCAAGTGCGGATTTTCCACATGCCACTCGTGCAAGTTGTGTAGGTTCATGTAGCCATCCTTCTTAAATGTTGATTCATCTGACCACAAAATTTTGTCGATAAAGTTTTCGTCTTCTCGATGTTTTTGCAGGATTGTTTCACAAAACGCGACTCGGCTCGGATAGTCTCGAGGTAAAAGACTTTGCACTCGCTGTACGTGGTACGGATGATATTCTTCTTTTTGGAGAATACTGTGTGCTGTGCTCTTCGGTATCCCCGTATCAGCTTCTATTCCTCGCACAGAGATGCTTGGATTTGCCGACACCGCCTCTAAAACTTCATCGCGTATGAAGTCATTTACGGGTCGTCCTTCACCAGCTACTTGATTGGGGAACCGCCCGTCACATAGTGATCTGTGCACATTAATGAAAACTCGATGGTCGGGATATCGCGTAGCCCTCGGATACCTTTCTCTGTAAAGTCTCGCTGCAGCTCGTCCATTACCTCTACATTCTCCATAAATGTAGTGCATATTTGCGTATTCTTGCGGAGTGTAGGTCGCCATGGTAGCACACACAAAACACAAACTGTCCAAACACAGGCAAAGGTCGTCGTAAAGAGTTCGTTTCAAAGTCCAGAGCACAAAGAGTAATCGAGTCCAATAAACAAAGCTTTAAATCGTAGTACGTGATCAATGGTAACAATAAGAGAGAGGTGCGTAGTAACGGCAGGAGGCAGTGACGCGTACTGACCGTACTGTTATCCTAAATAGCACGATCCCAGATAGCGTCACTATCTATCTCACTCGCACCTCTAACCTTTTTCTCCCTCACTCTTACCTGAATAATGGGGTACCATAAAGAAGAACCAGCAAATCGCAAAGATAGTTTCTGTCTTGCTCCCTCCTGTTGTAATAACGAATCACTATGGTGAGATGCATGCACATACCGTCCCTTACGGTCTAACCTGTTTTTTGAGAGGCCTGTTGTTATTTTTATGAGCATACAATAGTAATTCTTTAGAGGTTAGATTCAATTCGTCGTAAATTTTTCTTTCTAAGAATTCTGTAAGACATCGTAAAAATTGGGTTGTTGAGTAAAAATATTATCAAAAATTTTTTTTTTCAAATTAATGTGTAAGTATTATACCTTTTTAAAAAGAGGAATAAACGCGTCAAAATTTGACGTCACTTGCCATACTATTTTGGTACATTTTTTTTACACTACAGTCGGTCAAAGTTGCGAAATTCAATAGTTTTCCATATCACCTTTAGTTAAAATAATATTTTATTTTAAAATGGTACAATAAGTACATTATTTTTACATTCTATTTAGACACAGCAATACCCTAGATTACAAAACCTCCAAGAAATATCGAAATTATCAGCATTAGCAGTCACAGCATTCAAAAGTATGTCACAGGGTGCTCATTTCCCCTTTTTATTTGAAATCAGTATAATTCTGTAAGTACATGGGGTGGATTTTTTAAAATATTTTTCTGAGTACTGTTAGAACTTGGGGCATCGTGGGAATCCAGTTGGACGCCAGGTTCTTGGACACCCTGTATATCTTTATGACAGGGTGGTTGATACAGTAGGTTGCGAAACTTTGCCCTTTTTTGTCGAGTCAGGACTTCATTACGTTGTTTGAAGTAGTGCATGTGTTTTTTTGTAAAGACGCAGATATCTTTTATATACATACATGGGTTTGGAAGAATTTTAAATTTTTGAAATAACGGTTTACAACTATCTAGGAACTAAGCCTTGTTAATAACCCGGATGCACCGTTTCTGAATTTTAAAATACTCTCTCGGTATCGGTCGAGTTGCCCCTCATTATTAATCCATAGCTCAGTACAGATGACACATAACCATGGTAAGCCGATAAGGCAGCTTCCACAGAAACATTTTGTCTTAATTTATTTACTGCAAACACAAACCTATCAAGTTTCTGACAAATTAACTCTATGTGGCTTTTCCAATTAAGATGTTTATCTACATTAAGTCCTAGAAATTTAAAATCATCTACTTGTTCTACTTGTTTGTCTTTAGATTGTAAGAGTTAAATTCGATTAATTTTGTTTTGCTAATGTTTATGTTTCAATTGTTATTTTCCATCCAAAACAAACCTTGTTTGGGGTAAATTCTTACGCAATTACTCACTGAAGGGAATTAGTAATACATTCATCTGTATTAAGAAGGCTTCACGTTTATATCTCAACATTTTTAATCCAACAATATTATTATTAAATACTAAAAAACATCGCTTAAAATGTAGGTTATGAAATTAAGCTTAATAGAAAGAGGGACACGTGGCTGAATAATAACAGCTGCACGGGTCGATTGATCAGGTTAAGTGACACTTGCCGCAGTCGGTCCTTGGATGGATGACCATCTATACTAACGGTTTTTTAGTTTTCCTGGGAATAACGCTAGACTCAAGGCTGCAATGGGGTCCTCATTTAACATCTCTTGCAGGACGGCTAAGTTCAGCAGCATATGCTGTAAGAAAAATCCGTCAATTTACTAACGTAGATACCGCGAGGCTAGTCTATTTCAGCTATTTTCATAGTATCATGTCTTACGGTATTTTATTATGGGGACGGGCTGCCGATATTGAGTCTATTTTTATTCTGCAGAAAAGAGCTATCAGAGCAATATACAGCCTCCGCAGGCGCGATTCTCTAAGGAAACTGTTTAAAGACATTAACATCATGACGGTACCTTGTCAATATATTTATGAAAACATCATGTACGTAAGGAAAAATTTAAATCTTTTCAGTAAAAGAGGTGAAAGACACAATTATAGGACTAGAAATAGGGACCAATTAGTTCAACCAGGTTTCAGACTGGCTAAAGTAGACTCATCCTTCATGGGGTACTGTTTAAAATGTTACAATAAAATACCTCCCCACATACTCCAACTGAATGAAACGAAATTTAAATCTTGTATAAAACGCACACTATACAGCCAAGCATATTATAAGTTGGGGGATTATATCGCTGACAAAAATGCTTGGCTCAGGGCTGGTCCTGCTCCACAAGGGCGCGTAAACTAATTAATTAGCATTCGAAAATAGTGTTGGAGCTGATGAAGATTGTACAACCTATCTTTGCATTGTATAAATTCAATCTCTTAGTATTGTATAATTGCATAGCACATGTGTGAGCACTATGTACCCACTATAAAGCTTACTGGGTTCGTCTTTCATTGACTTGAATGTGCCCTGGCGGCTGAGAGTATGTCATGCTCACTCAAATGTGTCGCTGGTGGTGGCGTGTGTATTGGATCATTGAGTTCCCTTCAAAATGGTTGAGCTGAATGGTGCTGATCCATACGTCATGTTCATGAACGGGCGCCGTCAGTAGGCACTGGTCATTTCTTAGCTGCCACGGCTTATTTTAATTCCATAATTGTTTTTATCTTTTTATTACGGACGCTTTTAACGTGCACGTCTTTCTACATCGTTCTCACATGTATAATTACAACATGAATGATGTAACCACTCTATTGTAACAATATTTTGATTTAAAAGAGTGTCCATGGAGTTTCTTGCCCGTTCTTCTCCATAGGTACCTACTACGCTTTGGAATGGGCAACTAGCTTCATCTTTCTGACTGACCGACCCCTTGACAATTCAAAAGTGCCTGTAATTGGTTTATTTGAAATAAATGCTTTGAGTTTGAGTTTGATACATACTGAGTCCCTCCGTGTCTCGGCAAGCACGTTAAGCCGTTGGTACCGGCTGTCATTCTTGGGATATTTGACAGTCGTTACGGGTCGTCAGAGGCCCGAAAGTCTGACCACCAGTCTTACCAACGGATTATTGTATTACCCAGTTACTGGGTTGTGGAAGTCACATAGGGAGTCGCTCCATATAAAATACTGGTATTTAGCTGCTTTCGGTTAGACAAGAAGCCGACCCCAACATAGTTGGGAAATGGCTAGGCAAATGATAATGAATTATCTAATGAAAAACATCTCTAATGTGACTCAAAATTTGATTCAAAATTAGATGTAAAATTAGATTCAAAATTAGATGTAAAATTAGATTCAAAATTAGGTGTAAAATTAGATTCAAAATTAGGTGTAAAATTAGATTCAAAATAAGAATTTCGGAAGTAGGTAGTCTAATAATCAAATCTAAACACTAGGTATATATATGAAAGTGACACTACAAATTGGCATTCACAGGTGGTACGTTTTCTGATCCAAATGTTTACATTTTCGTCAGATACTTTTAGAACATACATGGCACATACATACATGAACATAGAACATACATGGAACATATATGGCGCAAAAATATAAAACACAAATGGCGCAGTACAAAGGATACCAGAAAAGCTGACGATGATGGTGGAATGCTATATAAAGGGGTAGAGGGAGGGTCCATGATTAGCCAGTAATGTCACTTTTGATAGCATTGAGGACATTCATGGTTTCAGACAGGATAATACTAGTGTCCGTTGCTCCATGAGGTTACTTAGTTTCTTTTACGACACCCACGAGATGTGTAGGGACCCTATAGGTACTACGGACAGACTATTTCAACAAAGAGCCGAGTGTCGAGTGTAGCAAATAGGTAGTTAAAGTTTGTATGTTCGGATGCTTGTTACTCAATTTGTATGAAGTTTGGCACAGAGATCGTGTTAAACCTGGATAAACAACACATATGATACTTTTCATCAATTACGTCCGTACGTTCCCGTAAAATAACTTCCTAACACCACGCGGACAAGGCTTGTGGCTAAGTAACAACAGCCGCATGGGTCGATCGATCAGGTTAAGCTACGCTTGCTACGGTTGGTCCATGGATGGGTGATCTTTACATACCAATAGATACCCCTCCGTGCCGCGGAAAGCACGTTAAGTCGTTGGTCCCGGCTGTCATTCGTGGATCTTTGACAGTCGTTACGGGTCGTCAGAGGCCCGAAAATCTGACAACCAGTCTTACCAATCAGTATCGTAGGTACATAGCTGCGAAAAGGCTAGGCAGATTATGATGCGAACAAAGCTCCGGGCAAAAGCTAGTTTTAAATACATCTGGATTTAGCAGTGGACTGAGTTGGCTAATTCTAGAGGACCATATACTCCTTTGTAATGAACAAAAATACAGAGAGACGTGGCTAAAATATTAGATTTAAAGCGTGTAGTAAAACTAAAAATGCAGCGTCCTAGAAGTTTTTATCTCTGGAATTCCTAATCAAATTTAATGCAAGTCCCCATTATGTAATCCTCTCCTTAATTGAAGTCTTCTTTTATTCAAGTTATTTGCGTTTATTAGTACTTCTGTGTAATAGCTTTCTGTGTACTGTTTGAAAAGAATCGTAAAATAAAAGAAAAGTATTCTTTAAGACTTTATGAGACAAATAGAATTAAATGGTGGGAAATAATGTAGGTATGGCATGAGACAGACAGAGTTGGGTGTATTCAGAGAGCCGTCAAGAGTATCGATAGTTAAAGCAGCGGCACTGTACAGGGTCAATTTTAATTAGCTAGCAAATCTTCGTATACCTACGTGATGGGCATCGATATCTAAACACGATAAAACGGAGAAAATGATATGACGAGTTTCTTTTTTCGGGTCAACGACCGCAGGTGGTGTAGTTACATGAAATATTAGATTAAAAACACTGTTTTTGTTGTGTAAACCTCACTGAATTTATGAGTAGGTACTTATCTATATCTAAACAATATAAAAAATAAAACAGATTTTCTCAACTCTCAATTCCAAGTAACTACACTACCAGCGATCATTGAACCCAAAAAAAATCATCAATACTTTTTTGTTTTAAAATTTTTTGATACCGATACCCATCACGCTGTGGAGTTTCGCTAGTTAATTTAATTTAACCCTGTTTAATGGCGCATGTGTCAGCTTACAAATGATAAAAAATAGGGTATAGATTCAATAACTTATAGTTTCAGCGGCATGCAGTTATTGCAGCCCGTAGAACAATGGAGTATGACATAATTATTTGCCTTCACAATGAAATTTATAAAAACGTGCAAACATCACAAGTCATCATAGAGTGCCGCCATTGTAAGTACCGTCAGTACACGTTCATGCTTACAATTTGATATCGGCAGGGCTTTTATGTGTTAGCAATAAGGTCGGTTTTCGTAGTAGAAGTGCTGCTACCGATGTGGTGTTGACCATGCCTACACTGGAGCACCACTGGGCTGTAGCCCTGCAACCTACTAACAATGAAAGACGAAACTTTTCGCCCGTGTTTGCAGTTTTCTAAGGCTAAATTACATTGTTATATAGTTACAGGTTTATTTGCAATACGTCGGCAATCCATTAATCCATTAAAGGTTCATAAGGGGTCATTTGCAACCAAATGACCCCTTATGAACCCTATGCAAATGTCTGGTATCTTATTGTATCTCGTTGGATAGCTGAAACGTTGTACTTATTTTTGGAATGTTCTGTCGATTAAGTATAGATGTCCATGGTTTTTGCGGAAATCAACGATTTTAGTCAAATAACCTGCTCCCGCCCTCATCCTTGTATACCATGTTTTACGCAAATAAATATTCTATTCAAATTCTGAAAATTAAAAAAATATTAAAGATAATTATTGTCATTATATGGTTGATTATTAAGTTTTGAGTAGACGCAGATAATAATAACTTAAAAACAATCATGCATTAGGTTTTTTTTTATAAATATTCTAAATTGTGTACCGCAAAAAAAAAATAGAAATTACTCGAAAATGTTTGACATTTGCATAGGGGTAATAAGGGGTTTTTTGGTTGCAAATGACCTCCCCTACATCCCTATAATAGATTGCCGACATATAACCCTGTATATGATGATTGATGACAGAAATATGATAAAACTATGACATTATATTTTATGCCTTTTGCTCACAAAGAAATGGTTCAGGGCTGATGATAAAAGGTCCCGGAAGCTAGCCAGGACAATTCTAGAAACCAGTAGATAGAATTAAATTTTACTGCACACATTTCCATTCCAGTTGCAAAACTTTAGAAATATTTTAAATTTTATAGTTAGAAATAAAACTTTATTTTTATTTTATTCTAAGAGTGAATGGAAAAGGACAGTGTCTGTATAAATCAGGGCAATATAGTATTGGTATGAAAAGGAAAAAATTAATAATTAAATATCTGTTTTTCTGACACTGCATTTGCATTCACTGCTTCACTGATTCAGGACACTAGCAACGAAGGCAAAATAACGTATTTAAAAGAAAACGTTCCATTTAAATAAAATGGGAAAGAAATTATACCTAACCATCTAATTGCAGTCGACTGGATATCTCACATTCCTACGTCATACAATTTGGTACTTTTTTCCATTCAGGAACTTATTTTACCGAAAGTACCAATGACCCTTTAGCGATCACAGTATAGGTACTAGGTACGTATTAGCTTTGTTACCTATTATCTAGTATCCGGCATTCAGTGGGAATGCGGCGCTCTTGACCAAACCAAGTCCCATATGTTAGAGTGTCCAAAGTGTCCACACACCTTCTGAGGACCTAAAAACACCACAGATAACGAATAGAACGATTAACGTGGCCCCTATTCATCTTACGTAAATAATATATTTATTACCTTTGCCATCGACTTGAAAAGAAGCTGCTACGTTAAGGTGGATCCATAGATGATCTCCCAGCCACTTTCTCGCTAGATGGCGGCACAGTCGCACATTCGGAATATTTTCAATTTTTACGCTTACGGAAAAATATATTGTAATCAAAATATACTGCGCAAAGTTAGAGCTCTGAAATACATAATATTTTATTTATCGTTGAGTAGGTACATAACAGAGTTTTATGTTCTCTATAATGTTCCATTGAATATGAATGAAGTAATTATGTATGAAGCTTGCATTTTTCATTTGCAGAGTGACTGGCTTAATTCAATTTGCATGAACGGTTTTACTGTTTTATACTAACAACTTATTTTCATTTCAGAGAGAGTGCCATCAAACTTTTAGTTCTAAATTAATTAAAATGGTCTAAGTGCTTTTTGAACATAGTGGTAACAAAAATCAGGCTACAGAAATGGTAACATCTGAATGACTTTCAAATGTTTATACTGTTCAAGAAGCAGTGCAACAATCTTTTCTTCTCAATACTCATTAAATTTATCACCCCGTATGCGGTCGAATGCACACAATAGGGGTCTCATGGAGTCACGAGAGACAACTTCCATACCACGTACCACCCTTGGAAAACCCGAGTATTAGTGCTGACAGTTTTCAAATAATTCTCAAATTTCCTACTCTATAGCTTGCTTGCTTCGTATACCTCTCTGGTACCATTGGTATATTCAGCACCTGATTTTCAGGCATCAATTTCTCCCAGATTTGCCCAATTCTCTCTCGATAATGGTACGCACCATTATCGCGCCATCAACCCCACGAGGTTACGTGGGGGTTGATACCATGTATTTATTATGCCAAAGCTTCCTTTTGCCATAGCCTCAGAAGTAATTTAGGAGCAAAACCCGTTAAGGTGACCTTCACACAATTTTATCATGATTTTATTAAAGTATCTTTTATAAAGCTTTTTCATTACTCATACTCGGAAAGTAGATCTGAAGTTGCCTGAGGAGCGGGTTGAAAGTAATACTTTTCAGCCCTAGGGAGAATCGTTTTCAACTGACAGCTGTCAAATTCTTTAAAAAAAAATAGTTCTATTTTCACATTTCTATTGAACCATGTTCCAACTTCCTATACAGCCACTCAATTACAGCGCGATGTAAAATTGAAATAACACAAAGTTAAGTATTAACTACAGAATATTTTTTTTTTAATTACTTTATTATAATTTACTTTCAACTATTTCTTTAAAATAACATAGATTTGGGCAAACTATTTAAAAAAATTTCAATGATGAAAATGAAAAATAATGACTGAATAGATAGTAGCCGGCCACAGAAACAAAAAAATAGGCGGGAAAGCGGCAATCCGATCTTCATTTGTTTTTTCCAGTTGTAGAGTTTTTTTATACTTCCGTATAGCAGAGATTCAGATTGAGTTCATCTGGTTCAGATGGATTTAACACCTGATTTCATAAGGCATGTTGAATTTTAACCCTACTATGACGTCGTGCAAGGAATACGTCGAGTTACCAGTAACCCTGTATATAGTATAAATAAACAAATTTCCACTTGAAATTAATACTCGATCAGCATAGCAAGGAACCAAACCACAGATTAAATAATAGTTACTACAACAAACGCTGTCCTATTTGCCTCCTCCATTTTTCTTACATCCAAGTTAAGAGCGTAAGAAGCAGAAACTTCTCAACTTGTTACGGGAGAGTTTTTCATAAAAAATTCAAATATTAATTTGTGTGCGGTGAAACTGGTGAAGTAAATCTATATTAGGATGTATTGCTGCAATATATTTTGCATACTACTCCGTACGTGGGTTTCGAAGGAGATTTCCATAAAAATAAATAAGCAAATGATCTTTGTCTTTAAGTGACGGCGCCCGTTCACGAAAAAGACGCATGGATCAGCACAGCACAGATACAAGGTGGCAGGCCATCGACTCCCAAGTCGTAACCTTTTACCATGGATTAAATTCAGTAAATGATTCTGAAACCCAGCTTTGAAAAATTGCTGTTCCATAATTATATTTTGACCTCGTAGCTATTGCATTTTTCTATGACACAGCAGATTTTTTTTGATTTGACGATACATTTTTAGAATCATGTGCTGAATTCATGATTACAGTTTGCGTGTCGATGTCTCTGCCACATGCGCCCTGCGTGTCATACTGACGTCACGCAAATCCTGAGGCGCGCAAGCAGAGTTTACCGCGTGACTAGTATATCTTCCCGACATCAATCATCGGGCCGTTGCCCACTAGACACGACAACGGTCTGGTCAGAGGATCCTCCCTTTTCAATGGATGTATGAGTGAACTTTACACCTTGTTCCTTGTATCTCTATATTGGTGACCCTGAAGTGACGAACAACATCAACAACAATCATCAACAATCAACAACAATCAGCAACAATCAACAATAACAACTCGGCCCACTATCGACCTCCGATCTCCAGTGGGGAGTAATGTAGCGGTATCTACATCGCCACCTGTGAGCTGCACGTCATACTGACGTCACGCAAATCCTGCATCGCGCAAGCAGTTTACCGCGCGACTAGCATATATAAACTTCCCGACATCAATCGTCGGGCAGTTGCACACCAGACACGACACCCGTCTGGTCGGAGGATCCTCCCTATCCTATATTTCTATGGAGGTGTGTGAACTTTACACCCTGTTCCTTGTACCTCTATAGGTGTTTGCGACTGACTATCCTGCTGATTCACTAATATTTTTATCTAGGAATGAGCTATGAGTATTCATACAAGAAAATATTAAGATTCGATTATTTTATCGAATTTGACTCAATCAAAGTTTGTTTGCCATCAAAAACGTCACAATTACCCGAAAGGTCATTTCAATTCTAACTTAGATCGAAAGTAAACCTGAATTGACGTTGTTTCTACAATTCTCAATACATTGCAGTAATTGTATTACCGTCCAATTTGTGACCCTTTCCGTCGCCGGGGAAATCTTGGAGGGTAGTATAGAAATCATCTGTATGACGCTCTAGCTGTATATACAAACCTTGAGTTTTATGTGGGTGCTGCGGCACTGTTGCGTGAATTTTATGAGTGCGCGTGTTTTTAAGGGGGTTGTAGTAAGACTGTTTCATGTCATTTAATATTAATTATATTTGTAGTGGACCGTAAAGGCTTTGATGTTTGGCACCTGTCCACCGCCAACAAGGAAGCGACTAGCTACCAACCATTTTGTTGCTCAAGAATCGTACCTACGTAGATTGTAAGTGATACATATATTAAAAGTTGATAGCTGCCTGATCACACCGCGAGCGAGTACTCCTTTTTCGCAGCGACAAGAGCTATCAAAGAGAGTACTTGCACAGCAACGCTCGCTTAGCGGGAAGTACACTCGCTCAGAGACTCACGCTTGGTACATACGAATTCTAGCGAGTAATCGTTCGTCACCGTCGCGCATTCGCTGCTTGTTGCTCGCCAACTCGTTTTTGGTTGCTAGTTCTACTCGCTTCTCGCAGGCGGTGGGACAAGTGCCAAACGCGGCCTATATACAAAGATCCCAAATACCATTATGATTAACATTCATAAATATAGGGGATACTAGCTTTTGCTCATGGCTTTGCCCCCGTGGAGGTCGGATGTTATCCCTCGGCACCGTAGATACTACTGAGATAAAACGTACCCTATGACCTAACACAGATCATGGTTTACTTCCTGGTGGCGGAATGACGGGACAGGCTCTCACGCCCTATCGCCGGCCTCGTCACCATCGAGGCGGTCCGGCAGGTGCACGAGCGCTGGCTCGGGAAGAGGCACGGGTCCACGTCGTTTCGGGCGACGCAGGTGCTCTAAGGACATGGTTGCTTCGGGAAGTACCTGTGTCGCATACACAAGGAGCCGGACGCCCGGTGTCACCACTGCGTCGACTGCCGGGAGGACATAACGTGTCATACGCTGGCAGAGTGTGCCGCTTGGGAGGAGCCGTGCCGTGCCCTCGTCTCAGAAGTAGGCAGTGGCGGTGACTTGTCGCTACCGGCCGTAGTCGAGTCGATGGTCGGCTGCGAAGAGTCCTGGGACGCGGTGGTGTCCTTCTGCGAAACGGTCGTCTCGCAGAAGGATGCTGCGGAAAGGGAGAGGGAGATCTCGTCCACTCACCCGGCCCGCAGCAGGCGCAACGGGTGTCGGCGGAGGGCGGACAACGCCCTCTTCCAGCCCCCTTAAATGGGTCCTGTGGCGACAGACTCGGGGACGGGGACGGGGAAGGACTCTTCCCCGTCCCCGTCCCCGAGTCTGTCCCCTGGGGCGGACATCCATGAGGATTTTCCACACCGGAAACAATTCATGGTTTACTTGTGTGCAAAATTTCATCGAAATTCGTTCAGCCGTTAAGGCGTGAAGAGGTAACAGACAGACAGCCACCCGCATAAGTCTCGATCCAGTGTGAATATCAGGATAAAAATTTCATCCTAATCCGTTAAGCCATTTCAGCGAGAAAGTGTAACAAGCAAACATAAAAAAATCAAGTCATTATATATAATATACGTATTAATTAAAACAGATACAGTATGTAAGTTGGTAAGATCCTTAAACGTTATTATTAGTGTAGCTGTAGAGGAAGAGACTTTCGTCCATCCTCTTGATATAATCCTTGGCGCAGCTTACTACACAACTGACTTAGAAGGAGAAAGGACTCCCAACATGTTTGCTAAAGAATATAAAATATTTTTAATGTGCTACAATAGCAACTTGCTTGACTAGGTAATTTGTATTAATGTCACAATGTTGTCACTGTCAAATTTCAGTCAATACTCACGTCAGTTTCATTCGGTGCGTTCCGTTTTTAGGAACGGTTCAATTGAATGTAGACTGTTACTGGCAGAGATCTTGTTATATTTTTTTTTTCTTTACTGTTACGTTTTCTTTCTACCTTTTGTGCTTTCTCCTGAAATGTTTTTACTTTTTTTTTTTTTTTTGTATATGTTTATATTGCTTGTTTTACTCTTTTGTTACCCGGACTGCGTAAGTAGGTTTTAATTATGTTGATTTAATAGCGCAACCGGCAGGTGGACTAGTTATACGGTTTATTTTTATTAGTTAGGTTTTATATATTTATATAAGTAATATTATAATTAATTTATTGTAAATATTTATGTCTATCGATACAAGTAGTAATAATAGTAGTTTTGTCTCTATAACAAGCGACGACGACAGTTTCGTGGTTACTCCTTCTCTTGCTGACAGTCTTGCGGCGCTGTTTTCTGATGTTCCTAAGAATTTTAACGTTATACATATTAACGCTCAGAGCATTCCGGCTCATTTCCACGATATGCTGGCAAGCTTTGACTGTAAGAACGTACATGCTATTCTTATTTCAGAGTCATGGCTTAAACCTTGTCTCCCTTCAACTAGTTATTCTCTTCCCGGCTTTCAGCTTATAAGAAACGACCGGTCGGTTGGTGCTGGTGGTGGTGTTGCCATATATCTCCGCACGCATATTCCCTACTCAGTTGTCAATGTGTCAGCACAGCCACCGCCATCTAATGCTGGTGAACATCTATTCCTTGAAGTCGAACTAAACCATTCAAAATTACTTCTTGGCGTCTATTACTGTCCCTCTTTACGCGTTAATTTCTTTTCATCCTTTGAAAATATTTTAGTAATGCTGGTCCCCTCTTACAGTCATAGTATAATCATGGGTGACTTTAATACTTGTCTTCTGAAAAAAGACCATCGCTCTTCTTCTCTGACTAATATTTTGGCTTCTAGTAATCTTTCCATTCTTCCACTAAGTGCCACTCACAATTTTCCTAACTCTACTCCTTCACTTCTTGACTTGATTTTTGTCTCTTCACTTGATCACGTCGCTAAGCATGGCCAACGTTCAGCTGACGCCTTTTCCTATCATGACCTGATTTATCTATCATACAAAATTCGGCCACCTAAGGCTAAAGCTAAGATTCTCTTGCAACGCAATTTTGGTGAAATGAACGTTGACAGTCTTTGCACGGATGCCAACAATATAGATTGGTCTGATCTATTTGCCTCTGCATCAGTCGATGAGCAAGTTAATATTTTTACTGCTAAACTTATTGAGCTTTACGATCATCACGCACCTGTTCGAGCAGTTAGGGTTAGACATTTGCCGGCGCCGTGGCTCACAAATGAGATTAAAACGATCATGCACAAAAAAGTTACGGCAAAGTCTAAATTTAAGCGTAAGGCTAATGACGCTAACAGGGAAAGATACCTCTCAATCCGTAATCACTGCAATAAGGTGTGTAGGAATGCTAATCGCCACCACATTCATACATCTGTCCAAAATGGGGACGCATCCAAAGTGTGGAAATTTCTTAGATCATTGGGGGTCGGTAAAACCCGACAAGAGACAATCCCAAAAGACATAGACATTGATGCAATGAATAATCATTTTAGTGCTTCGTCCAATTTTGATAGGACAATAAAATTGAATACACTGAATTATCTTTCTTCTCTTCCGACTCCCAGTTATTCTCCATTTGCTTTTGGTCAGTTCTCCGCGTGTGATGTTAAGAAGAGCATACTATCGATTACTTCCAATGCAGTAGGAAGTGACTGTATCAGCCGTAATATGCTGGTCCCTGTGCTGGATGTTATTCTTCCTGTCATTTGTCACATTCTCAACTTTTCTGCATTTAGTGGTGTCTTTCCATGCTCATGGAAAGATGCACAAATAATACCTTTACCTAAAAAGTCTAATCCCACATCCTTTTCCGAATACCGTCCAATATCTGTCTTACCATTCCTTTCCAAAGTCCTTGAACGGTTAATTCATAATCAAGTAAGCACATACCTGTCTAAAAATAATCTCCTAAACCCCTTCCAGTCTGGCTTCCGTACTGGTCATAGCACAACTACAGCGCTTCTGAACATTACGGATGATATAAGGTCTGCCATGGAAAACGGTAATCTAACGGTCTTAGCTTTGCTAGATTTCAGTAATGCTTTTAATACTGTTGATTTTGATGTTTTACTTGGCATTCTATGCTCTCTTAACATATCTCCATCGGTAATTGACTGGTTTCGTAGTTACCTGTTCGGTCGTCGGCAACGTATATGCATTGGAGAGACCTTGTCTTCCTGGAGCAATACTTCTGCCGGTGTACCTCAGGGTGGCGTTCTATCCCCTTTACTTTTTGCAGTTTTTATTAACTCAATTTCCGACGAGCTAATTTCTTTCTACCATCTTTATGCAGATGATTTGCAAATTTACTCGCAAGCTCCTCTTGGAAATATATCTGAGGCTATCTTGACGATTAATCGTGATCTGGCCCGAATATGCGACTGGAGCAAGAGATATGGACTTATGGTGAACCCCATAAAGACGCAGGTTGTGGTGGTGGGCAGTTCTAGGACGGTCTCAAGGATCGACTGGACGACACTTCCCCAAGTTTCTTTTGACAACTCAGTTGTTCCATTTAGTGAGAAAGTTAAAAACTTGGGGATATTCATTGATAAGAACTTTTCTTGGACTGCCCAGCTACAGGAAGTTAGCCGCAAGCTTTTTGCATCCGCTGCATCTTTGAAAAGATTGCGTAATTTTTTACCGACTGCCACCAAGATTGCGCTTGCACAATCGCTTCTTCTACCCATCCTTGACTATGCTGATGTCAGCTATCTTGACCTTACCCAAGACCTACTCGATAAACTTGAGCGGCTTCAAAATTTATGTATAAGATTCATATTCGGTTTGCGCAAATATGACCATGTTTCCGAATTTCGTGTGAAGCTCAAGTGGTTACCAATTCGCCTTCGCCGGAACGCTCATATCCTTTCTCTTTTGTTTAATGTGCTCTTCTCTTCACCCCTCTTTATCTTAAGAAACGTTTCCAGTTTCTTTGCGACTCCCACACGAAATTTCTAAGGTCATCAGATAACTTGAAGCTTAAAATGCCTATGCATTCCACAACTTTCCTCGACAAATCCTTTACTGTCCAGGCCGCTCGTTTGTGGAATGCATTGCCAGTTGAAATTAAACGCGCGCCGTCATTGCTTGTGTTTAAAAGACTCGTGAAGGAACATGACTTGTCGTTGTGATCGAGTTCTCATAATTGTAATTATCTATAGTCTTCATTTATTTTCGTTGCTTATAAATTTAGTATGTACGTATTTATGTATATATTATTTAGGATATGTATATAAGTGTATCTATTATTTAGGATATGTATATATGTGTATCTATTTTAGTGTATTGTATACATACTTATTATTTGCACCAACAACAGCCCCATTTTATGTCCAGGAAAATCTCTGTCCATTCCAAGGTTGCCTGGAAGAGATCGCAGAAAGCGATAAGGCCGCCCATTGTATATTAAGTAGTGTTCAGTTTAATTTTTGTTGTTATGTTTTTTGTGGTGTACAATAAAGAATATATAAATAAATAAATAAAAAAAAGTAAATATAGCAACAATTCGATCAGACTTTTCATCATCATCTTCCTGCTCTTGTGCCATTTTACTTGTGGTCGGCGCAGCACGATTTGTTCTTCCATTCTCCCCTGTCAACCATCACGCTATCATCCACTCCCTCTTTTTCATATAACATTCCTCACACGATCCATCC
The DNA here is from genome assembly GCA_937001585.2 of Brachylomia viminalis. NCBI lineage: Eukaryota > Metazoa > Arthropoda > Insecta > Lepidoptera > Noctuidae > Brachylomia > Brachylomia viminalis. The sequence continues at coordinate 3,855,225 of OW443298.2, forward strand.
ATCAACATACTTGTAAATGCAAATACTTCTCTGTTATACATCATGCTTTGAGACAGGCCTGTACTTAAACGTGGACTGCAATAGTATAAAAGCTGTAGATAATTTCCTCCATCTCCAAAATCTCCTACCAATCTAAATACAAGTCCTAATTGCAGCCAATTAACCCGGCTACCTAGACCAAGTTTCCATTAAAGCTATCAAACCATCCACATGATCCTCAGAGTCAGAGTTCAAATTAACTCCAAAGTTTAAGCTAACTGAGTTTACTGAACTGTAACAACAAGCAGTTATTTGATAAACTACAAAGTAATTAAGTTTCTATGTGTAGCTGCATAGAGCAATATGGAGAGTTGTATAATTAACACTTCATAATTAGAAAGTACTTAGTGCGAGCATTTTATGTCTGGTTATGGTATTACATTTGTTCACTAACGAGATGAAACAACGTTTGCAATGGATTTTCTAGGAGATGGGATACTGGTGCATTTGTTCATGACGCTTTGTTTTTACGACACCACCCACAGTATTCGTGCGATTCAATTCACAATTCAAAATATTAAGTCGGGGAAAAAGTTCTTTTGTATTTTATACATAAATTGTCAAAGTCAAAGTCAAAGCATTTATTTCAAATAGGCACATAAAAGGCACTTTTGAACGTCAACATTTACATCCAAATAGAATTGACTCTAGTCGCCCCTTCCAAAAGGTAGTTTCGTATGGAGAAGAATGGGCAAGAAACTCCATCGTTACTCTTTTAAAATGTGTTACAATACCTACTTTGTATAATTGATAACTAAGACCTCGGGTGGCACCCAAATATTACATCCTTTTTGTATACCCAGACTTTATCAAATGGGTCAAAACTATTTTGTGGTCAACCCCTAACACTATAGCTTAACTACTACATCTTGGTCCAGTTTTTCATAAATGGCATCGACTTTATCCGTAACAGGACGACAGAGCGAGCTGCATATTTGACATCAAAATTCCCGGACTGAAAATGCTTAAACAAACCAACTTTGTGCTACTTTTACTGATACTGCGTTAAGCCCATAAACGTCAAATATTTTTTCGCGGCTTGTTTCACCGTATTTTCCCTTTTTTGTAATATACCTTCAAAATGTATCGAATTGTAAACAATTGAAAAATGGCGGGAAATCGTTTGTACTTTTTATTTTTCTCTTTTAAAATGTCGTATTGGTATCAAAACCAGTCAGATACAAACAGTACACTTTTTCCCCGACCTATTATATTGTTTCACATAAACCTACATGGGTAACCGCCCATGTAGGTTTACGGAGGATGAAACGTCAGAAGCTAGGGGCACGGTTCCAATTGGTCGTTTCCTATGGAGAAGAGCCGGCAAGAAACTCCATGGTTACTCTTTAAAAAATAATGTTTTCTAATTACAATGTTAATATGTATGGAAGGCATTTTTTTAAACTAACTGTACTTTTTCATAAAATTTAACACTTCTTATGAACTCCTGAAAAATTCTTGGTTAATTAATTAATTAATTTCAGCGTCACTCAAGTCCTTCAAATCAGGTAACTGCAATGCTGTAGGTATGGCTAAAATATTTAATACACTAACAACTTGACAGATGTTTAGTTTTGTTTAAGTAACTAATAATAATTTAGAAAATGTAAAAAAAAAAAAAAAGTATTTTTTTCACCGTCCCCGGGAGGTGAAGGGTATGAATATAATGTGTATTTTCCTTTATTATATTAAGTAAGTACACTCCTTTATAACAGAGCGTGTATGCTGAGTTTGCACTATACCTCATACGCTTATTCTGTAATTGCTCATTGAGTCAATAAATAGTACTTAACCAATGTGGTTGTTTCCTTGAGATCACCCTTTAGGAACCCTAACATTACATTCCGCCTTTGTACCTTTTGTGCGAAAAGTTATAAATAAGTAAATATTTAACCTAATTGCTCGTAGTTCTTGTATACAAGAAGTTTTTCCATGAACTCTGTGCCAGATTCAATAAACTTCAATCAAGCACACGGGTTCTACTGAATTTTCGTTTTTCAACTCACCGAATTTCCACTGCTGTATGAATGTCCAATTTGTACTAACAAAGGGTTTTTATGTCAATATGTTAGTAACAACTGTATGTATTTTAATAGATCGTTGATAATCCGTGGCGATGTGCCAGGTCAGCGATTGAAAATCGTCGCTTCGATGCCCGAAAACTTGTATTTTCTGTTTTTGATGTAAAAATGTAGGGTCCAGTGCCAAATTGTGGTATTGGGTAGTGAAACGGCTGATATTGAAAATAAATAGATGGACGTTATTTTCTTTTTCACTAGGATGTGGAAACCGAAAAATATATTATTTGTATTACAGAGAGGACACTCTCTGCGACCCTTGCAAGGCAACTTTCTTATAGATATAAATTAAATAAAAGTCGTTAAGATTGAAATCTTATTTTATTGGTGAACTCCTAAAGTAACACAAAAGTAAGTAAAAACTATTTGCTCTATAAATCAAAAGGCCAACAACTGGTGCTGTCTTGTACTAGTTTTGTTTTTATAAAGTTCGTACGAGTGCTCATAGATCATAGAACGTAGAAACGATCTCTCCCTGTGCAGATTGGTAACTCACTCCAATGCTACAAATTGTGAAATTCGATTACTCCGTGCCCGTGATGAGTATTTAACACTTTGCAAAATCTATTTCGGAATATCATGGCTATGTGTCATTTTGTAGATCATTCTGAAACGAAAAGAGGGTTTATTTTAAAAACTTTTTGACCCAAGTTAAGCTTGAATTATGTAGATAGGTGCTCAAGGAAATAGCCTGTCTTCTAGTCAAGTCACACAAGACCATTTTAGGCAGTTTTTAATAAATTGTCAGTTTGGTTCGGTCAGTAAAGAAAATGTTATGCAATTTATTTATTTATTTAACACTATAAGCACAGAGGCGGACTTAATGCCATAGGCAATTTCAATATGAAATTTAATTCCGCCATAAACTACATAGATTCTACAGTTTTTGATTTTGGGTCATATATTTCCGCAAAACGACCGACGCCTTCACCTTCGCTTCCGTTGAAGCTTCAGTTCCAAAACGTAGGTGGATTTGGAGAAGAACCAGTTGAAACAGCATTTACTTACCTTTCAACCATCATGATGACTGTAGCCAGTACATACCCTCCAGCCAGGAGTATGAACGCTGGTGCTGCTCCTCCTAAAGCGAGGGCTCGAGGAGAACTACCCTCACACTTGACCTCAAATGATGAAAGGCGGATCTGGATGCAGGAGACTATGCCTTGTTCTGACAGGCGCAGTAGACTGGAAACAGTTGAAAAGAAAACAGGCTACATTAAGATAGAAAGGGACTTTTCATGCTTATATGTATGCAATCAAAAGCTGCCTAGCCTTTTCCCAACTGTGCTGAGGTCGGCTTAAATTCTAACCAGATGCACCTAAATACCAGTATTTTACATGGAGTGGCTGCCTATTTGACCTCCACAACCCAGTTACTGGGTAATACGATACCCCTTGGTAAGACTGGTTGTCAGACTTTCGGGCTTCTGACTAACCGTAACAAAGATCCACAAATGACAACCGGGACCAACGGCATAACGTGCTTTCCAAGGCACGGAGGGGTCTTGGTATGTAAAGATGATCACCCATCCACGGACCAAGCGCAGCAAGTTTAGTACAACCTAATCGATCGACCCGCGCGGCTGTTATTACTTAGCCACAAGCCCCACATGCTTTTGAAAGAAGAAAAAAAAAAGAAAGAAAATGCGTTTATTTGCGGTAAACATGACGCAAAAAATAACACAAAAATATGAAGAGGTTGGGGGAAACATGCGTCCCATCCACGCAAAACGGCTATCGCTCAGCATTATGCCGCGACCCTATGCAAGACAGAGCCCCAGCGCTGGTTTTCAGCGACAGCCGGCGCTGACATAGTGTCGTCCGTATTATAATGAGGTAAAATTGTTTGTTTGTAAAAGGAAGTTCTAGTATGAACCAAGAAAGTAATAATTAGTCTACCACGCTTTAGCATCACGTTAATAGCAAAGGAGTCTTACAAACACTTTTCGGACGAAACTACGTTTTTTATAAAAAAAATCAAGAAGAACCATTCATAAAGTATTAAGATGGCAGTTAAAGAATCCAAGTCTTACGCACTTTCCAAACTTGATTCTGGACATGAAACGAAAACTAGGCACTACTTTCAAATTACTCTTGAACTAAGGAGTTAAACAAAAGCTAGGAACTTATGTGACAACAATACCTCCAATTCATAAACTCCTTAAAAGGGCTATGTTTCTGAAGAACTGGATACACCAAAGTCTTTTCCATCGACTGTAAGGAACCAAGCCCACAAAGCTCGTCCTGGGAAAACGTTTTTGATATCAGGGCGTTGGCACTGTTGGCTTCGGTGTGGTATGCGTAGCCTGGAAGATGATTACACAGAAAATAATGTAACATGATTCAAATAACAAGAGTGTTATGACATTGGAAGGTTATAACCTACAATCAGGTGGCTTCATTTTACCCAATTTAAGCCCGAGTTATACAAAAATGAAACAATTATTTAAAAGCAACACTATTTATTATAAATAGTTATGTAAAAGTTGTACGTACCTAAATAACTAGTTTACAAATAATATTTGTAATGTAAGCTGAATGGGCTCAATCGGGACTTTATAATAAAATAAGTAGTGGACTGTATTAAAATAGGTGTAATACCATAATTTACAATATATTGTAAATTATGGTATTACACCTACAATTTACCTAATTTACAATATATTGTAAATTATGGTATTACACCTATTTTAATACAGTCCACTACTTATTTTATTATATTAACGAAAAGAAACAATGAAATGTCGAGCGCGTCTGTGAGCTGAGTGGAGTGAAGGGCGCGCAGCGGCCGTCGCGTACCGGGTTCGGTACCCCGACGCCCCGCGCCGTCCCCTCGGTCAATCACATGCATATGTGATGCGCCGACAAAGCTGTACCCATTTCTACTGGATAAAGCTACTGTACTTGGATGACATGAAAGTAAACTTTGTTTTGAGTTTAATTGAACATTGAACTTGTGAAGTTATTATAACTGCAGAAATAAAAACTTTCTGCCCTTTGGGGTTCATGATCTCATGGAAGCCAAGTAACATACATTGTTCTGTGCATAATGACATAGAAGTGAGATATAATTTCGCCATAATTACAAAAAAGGCCGTAATAAATTGTGGACTAATCCACAAACAAAAATCTGACCAATATCAAAGAGTCTCAATGAAGTTACAGTGTTCTTATAGAAACCTTATGTCACAAAATCCCTTTACTACTTCCACGTACAAAACCTTCCAACAAATCAAATACCTACCATAGAAAAACGATCCGGGTCGTAGTAAATTGCAGCAATTTATAACGGAACTCCAATTTCGGGTCCATGTATAAAAACGTAGCCCGTATCCGAATGAGCTGTGAGAGAATCGATCCTGTTACTCTTACGGGGTTCCTAACTAGATTTACTCGTAGTATGGTATGTAACTAAAATATAGTGCTAAATACTAGGGTTTACCCGCGGCTTCGTTTCGTAAATTATCCCACGGGTACATAGTACCGGGTATAAAAGTATCCTGTGTCCTAGCTCCTAACCCAGGTCATGGTCTACATCAGTGCCAATCGCTATCTGTTCAGCCGATAACGCGTAAACAAATAAGTATGTTTATAAAAGAAGAAGTACCTAATACAAGTGAATTTAATTATTATACTTTTTTTTGTCCGTGTTAAAAGTGTTTTTTAGTTTTTTTTAAACTACAAACTTAGATTTTTTTGCATTTTAGTCTTGTGTATTCTCCATTTAGTTTATAAGTCTATAGTCAACGCAGTTATGACTTGAGCGGTGTAGCCACTGACGAGTTCTACTATCCAGCTCCTGGCTCCATCATCAGAACGTCAACACCAAGTGAGTTCTATTGGACTCATCAAAACAAATCGTATGACCAAAAGTTTAAATAATTATTAGTAGCCACTGAAGAGTTCCAATACCCACCTCCTGGCTTCATCATTAAACCCTCGACAGAAAGTGCAATATATCGGACTTATCAAAACGAATCCTAAGACTCCAAATTCGAGGGGTTTAATAGTAGCCGCTGAAGAGTTCTTCTATACACCTGGCTCCATCATCAGATCAGCTCCAAAATATCAAATTATAGTTTTGTCATCCAGACTACAGATATATACGAAGTTTCATTTCGATACGACAATAAGAAGTAGGTTAAAATTGAGTTCTAAGATTTTATTACATTGTTTGTTAGTTGCAAATGAAGCTATTATAAAAGCGTGTTAAAACGGTAACAGACAGACGTTACTTTCACACTTTATGGAAGTAAAGTATGGATTATTTTAGTAACGGTTGGTTTAACTTAGAGAGTAGAAACCTTCAAAACCTTGATGTTCGAACTGGACCTGCATTTATGAAATTATGACACTTTTTTCAATTTTATGGTGGCTCACAAACTGGGAATACTTATTGGCCTGTAAAACATGGTATTGTGCGGATAGCTCAAAAAGGCAGGATTTATGGAGGGTGAACAAGCCGTACCAAGATGCTTCACTTTGCTAGGTGTTTTAGCAATAAAACAAGACGATGCTGTTATTGGGGGTTATTTAATGAATAATATTTGAGTCCTTATATCTAATCGTGGGTAACGAAACCATAGCTTGCTTTTAAACAGGGCAACGCCATCTATCGAGCTATGGGTCAAACTTTTGCGATTTTTGACATAACAGAGGGTTTATGGAGAAAATTACAGTAACTCCACCATTCTTGCGGGGAATCTTCAAGAAATAGTTCAATTAATTGGTCTTTCTTGTTTAACTAAGTTCCATAACAACGTTATCGATATATATAAATATATATAATATTTAATAATAAAGCCAAAGAGTTTGTTTGTTTGAACGCGTTAATCTCTGGATCTACCAGTCAGACTATAAAAAACATTTTTGCATTTGATAGCTTAATTCTTGAGGAAGGGTATATGCTATTTAAAGGCCCAAAGGAGCCGGCCAAAAAGAAAAAAAACGTTACAAATAACTCTAAGCGAAAACGAAGTAGGTAATAGCGCGGACAGGGGTTGCAATGCGACGGGGTGGGTCGGGGGAACAAGAAAGTCAACGCGGGCGAAGTCGCAGGCAGAAGCTAGTATTAGATATAAGTGTGTATTTGTAATTGATAACATTTTAATAATAGTCCTAGTTTTCTAACAATATAATAAACAACTTACTATTTATACTAAAAATAAGTACTACATACATAAAAAAACGCCAAAGTACTCCTCCACATCACTGTTATCCGGAAACGTGCCTCCATTATTAAAGTAATACTTTGAATGTTGGTCTGAGATAATATATAGCACATACATTGATTTTCCAACAAAAGAACTTTCTACAACACGTAAATCCATCTAACTTCCTCTCTGCACCACTTCAATTCCTTCCACCAGATCCACCAATAGCAGGGCGTCCTTCTTCCCGTTCAATACTTCCTTCTTACGTATGACTTTGAATTTTGATATGACAAGCCAAACTATCCAAAGCCCACACATTACTTTTCTAGGAAAATACTCTACTATTCTGTAAATCAGACTAACTTTCTCTTTGCTCCATTTTGATTCCTTCAGTAGGTGGGGAGTAGGTACTTCTTTTTGTACAACTTTGTCTACTCTGCGATTCTCTCGCAGAGTTACTCGTACGAAATTATTTTATATATGACTGGCCAAACTTTTGCCGTAATAGTGGATTTCTACGAAAAGAACCTTCTACAACACGTATATCAGACTTACCTCCTCTCTGCACCATTTGGATTCCTTCCACCAGATCCACCAGTAGTGGGGCGTCCTTCTTCTTGTTAAACACTTTCTTCTTACGCAACTCGTCTTCAATCTGAGCGTTTCTTTTGTTAAAGTAGTAAGAAGGGTTCTGTAAGTTTATGGTATTGGTTAGACTTTGAACAGTTTTGTGGTAGCTTTGTAGGAGTAGAATTTAGAGTTTAGATATGGATTGTAAAGTATTGTTTGGTTTGTTTTTTGACTGTTTCAAATAGTTCTAATTAAATGACAATACATACTGGAGTGTACAAAATAAATAATGTCTTTAGGAAGGGCCACTTGTGTACAGTACTTACTACGCGGCGGTAAGCCTCTCGTAGTGCGCCATCTGGCAACGGCGGAGCCGTAACAGTTTCATTGAACAAATATTTTAGCTTGTTACCTGTAACCAAGACCGCGAATACCCAATATCCTCATAGATCAGCTCCAGCGGACTCTCGAGCAGTTCCTTCAATGAGTTGATGGAAGGTGGTGGACCGTTCAGTAGCCAGCTGACCACTGAACTGGTGTAGTAATTGTATACCAGTACGCAGAATAGGCCAGTCACCAGGATTGTGACCTTGCGAGCTGCGGGTGGAAGATATAACCATAAGAGTTGTTAGAGATTTGAAGATTTCTGGTTTTTGTATCATTGCCTTAGTCATGGTAGTCTAATAGTAAAATAGGAGAAATAATTTATCAAGATGGTGGACTAAATATGAAACAGTGGGATTCTCTGTTGCCATTTTACCAGTTCACATAGTGCACTACTAGCACTGGTCATCATCTGCCTGTCTTTTACCAACCCTGTTGGGGTCGGCTTCCAGTCTAACCAGATGCAGCTGAATACCAGTATGGTACATAGAGCGACTGCCTATCTGACCTCCACAACCCAGTTACTGGGTAATACGATACTCCTTGGTAAGACTGGTGGTCAGACTTTCGGGCTTCTGACGACCCGTAACGACTGCCAAAGATCCACGAATGACAGCCGAGACCAACGCCTTAACGTGCTTTCCGAGGCGCGAAGGGGTCTTGGTATATGAAGAAGGTCACCCATCCACGGAACAACCACGGCAAGCGTAACTTAACCTGATTGATCGACCCGTGCGGTTGTTATTTCTTGTGGCTAAGAAATAACAACAGTGTTGTCAATATTAAAAAAAAGTAGCTTAGCCAGTCTAGCAAAGGTACTTTTTTTAAAAATATTGACAACAATCTTTCACAAACAGTTTGCTATGTAGGTACAGAGGTTCCTCAAGACTCTTCCTTTTAAGTTAACGTTATCTGTTAACAATTTACCACTAAATATACTTCAAGGGATAATAAAATAATAATGCTTGGAGCGTAGTTAAATACTAATATTAGAACTTCACACCAATCTTGATATTATTCGACTTTGATAACTTTTGCTGGATCAATCTCGCTTTGATCGTTATCAAAGAAACTTAATCGCGTGTCAGTCATTATAATAAATGGATAGCTTTCAAAGGTTATATTAAACGACGACTCGAATTTATCAGATTTGGGATCATAATTTATGTACTAATCAGACCTCAGAAAAACATTAAAACTAAAGCGAGTTTATAATGACGTTAAAACTTTTTGAAATGAAAACATTACCTGTTGAAATTCTCTTAGTTCCACCATCATCAATATCTTGGAAAACTGTAAAATATTCAGAACATTATTTCACAAAGCTCATAAAAACAATATGGCTGAAATTATCTATTCATGAAATCATATAACTTTGTGGTACAGTATTTTTTTGTTTATCTGTTTATAACTTTCATTATAATGTCTTGTAGTTGACAGCAACCACCTATATAATCTATGTAGTTGTTTAGTAATCTGCATCAATCTTATTTACAATATTTTTTCTATTTCCTTAAGTTTAAAGGTGTTTTTAGTTCCAATGGCCTTAAACGCATTTTTATTTCTTTGTTCTTTCTAATCGGAGGAAAATGTATATGTATTCTACTGTAGCTGTATAATTGTATAGTAAAGTTTGTTATTGCATCTGTTTGTTTCCCAAATAAAGTAAAATACATAAATGAAAATTTGGTTTAGTTTTACGTACATTGCTGGCAAACAGAAGCAACCACTGAGAACACTGCGTACTGAACTGACGATGGACGCTGTTCTAACAATGCTGATAGCAGCAGTAGAGCAGCGCATGATGCTGATACTGCTATCATAGACCACCATGCGGTGGGACTAAGAGGTCTTAAGAATTGGTTCTCGAACTTTCCAGGACCCTGTGTTGGTATGCGGTAGTAGTAACGAGTTCTGGAAGAGGAAATACATGATTTATAGTAAAACCTGCAGAATTTCAGGGTTGGTAAAGAGAACGAAGCTGAACAACTTCTCAATAAAGTTAATCATCACGTCAGTATTCTCTGAAAAGAAAACAATCTGAGAGGGAAAGAAAGGCAGGCGTAGCTCCTTTTTTATAACATAAACATAATTGATAATAAAATAAAAAAACACCCGTAGGTACGCTAAATCATTCATGCATTCTTTCAATTTTATTATCGATACAATAGAGTTGTAATGCAGCAGACAACACTACTTTCTCGTGAACCGGCAGCATTTTACATTCCATAAATAAGCCTGATGTCGTAAGTTATTACAGCAATATCCAGTATATGTTAAAAGCCTCAAATTATCGGGGCGAAGTTTATTGCAATTAACCGAATACAAATCCAAGCTCTGGACTATTTAAAGGGCAAGCATTTTGCCATAAATCCAGATTCTATACTAAACTAAAATAACTACTAAAATCCAAATGGAATAGTCCAATAAAACTTTTCTCGTCCTATGTGAACCAAGAACCATATGCTAAGCAGGCACGCAACTGCAACCACTAGATGTGCGCACAAGTTAATCGTTAAGATAATACTTCGCTAAAACTAATTGAAGAGTGTGAGATCGGTGTTGGTGCCTTAAGTTCCACCATCTTGTCAGTGAAATATAATGACCCAAATAAAGCCGATTCCGAAGTGACCCTTAATGTTGCTTTTACTTACTGTGACAATGGCGCGAATTTTTATTCAGCAGCCGAAATCATTTTGCATGTCAAAGAATAATCTTTCAGGTTTGGTTTTTGTTTATGTTATTTGAGTTCTATATAAGGTCCCATTAAAATAGATGGACAAAGTTTTAGAAATCATTCAGACCACCAAAATAAGGACAATGGTAAAAAAATATATAAGAAAAACGCATTAGATACTTACAAGAAAAATAAAATAAAAAATATTCATAACACTACACTGTATCCACTGCGCGCAAGTTACTATGGTTAAATACAGAATTTTGTTAACAGAACTGACTGGGTACCTACTTACGGGCACGCGCGCGGTGTGGCGCGACTTCAAGTACCTACTCATAATGGATGTGTTTATTCTAGTGTGCCGGCCGGCAATTTATTATTTTAGGTCAAAATAAAATTACTTTAATCAGTGTTTTTTTTGCTTGGATATCTTTGGTTGGACGTACTGAGCGCTGTGTTAAAATTTGTCCATCTATTTTAATGGGACCCTGTATAAATTATTCATTTCAATATTGTTGTTAAGAAGTTCGTATGCAATAATCATATCAACTCTTAAATAACCTACTCCACTGTAGATAATAATGACATGGTGAATTATGATATTGTCATGTTCACCAAGCTTGGCAGGAGGATTCATTAACAGTAGACTGGAAAATACAGCTTTGTCAAAAGATATGGTTCTCTTACCGTTACCTACTACATAATTATTTCTCTTCTCCTTCCTCTTTTCGTCTTCTATTTCACTTTTTTCTTGGCCTTATTTTTTTAACACCGTGTTTTTATTTTTCTATGTTTCTGTCATAATATTAAGTTTGTCTCTTTCTGAGCTAGTTCTAATAAATACGTTGCCTTTCTTTCTATCCTATATTTTTTGCCAATGCTGTTTTCTCCCTCTTGACTGGGATCTCTGTTAACTGTATAGGTACTAAGCATAAATAAATAAAAAAAACTATATCTCACTCTATAGCTGCCAGAGGTGTATTCAAAACATCAATATTTTCTTGAACACTTTTGAGAAGTCGAATTATTGGTGAAATATCTTGCTCCCGAAAGTATAAAGTGTTAGATACTACCTGGAAATTAACATGTTTTTATAAGGGTCTATACTAGGCCCAAGTACAACAATGTCGTAAGGTTCGAAAAAAAAATTTATACATTAATTATGAACTCCATTAATTTAAAGTAACAAACAACAGAAAAAATAATTCAAAGTACCCTAGAGCTGTTTCTTTCATAACTGCCAATCCATCTGTCAGTAATGGTAGGAATGTACCTGTAAAATACTGCAATGTGAAATTAAAATCGAATAAAATAGAAATATACTTAATATGTAATATAAAAGTCACAAAAAAAAATCACCGACTTCCAAAAAAACACTACAAAAGATTGATTTCGGAAGTCGGTGTCTTTGGTTTTTGATTTATCGTTAGTTGCCACCGGCTGTCGAAAATTAAAGTTATTTTCCCCTTTTTAGTTGTGATACTAAACAACAGTGACAGGAAGTTATTACAACACCATCAACATGGAGTTTCTGCCCATTCTTCTCCATACGAAACTACCTTTTGGAAGGGGCGACTAGAATCAATTCTATTTAAACGTAAATATTGACGTTCAAAAGTGCCTTTTATGTGCCTATTTGAAATAAATGCTTTGACTTTGACATCAACATACACTACGTGCTGACTCAAAAACCAACAAAATAATATTTTGTCAAATCAGTTTCAGAGGTAACAAATATATGTATAAATAGTTCGAATAAAAAAACAGAAATGCGACTTGATAGTTAGAATTAAAAAACAGAAATGTCACATGGTAGTTAGAAATAAAAAACAGAAACGCTTCTTGATAGGTAGTTAGAATTAAGAGCGTGGGATAGCGATCGCATGACCACAGATTACTAAATAGTTACTACGTAACAGATACTTCACTCAGTAGAAAATTTCCAATACCTATTGAGATAATAGCCTACTCCGTCGCCTCAGCAACCACTGCATGCTAAAATGTGCCTAAATGCTCAAGCGTACAGTTGTGATTGCTTCGCACCGCGCGATCCTACATCAATCGCAGGGAACCGAATTTGGACCGCAAACGGTCCGAGAGCGCTCGCTCGAGCGGTAGGTAATTATAGCGCGCAAGTACATGGAGTGACGGAGGCCTGGCATGACTTCAAATGAATTATTTCAGAGCTGTATTGCTAACTAGCTTCTGCCAGCGACTTCATCCGCGTAAAATTCCTTGCTCCCCCGCCCCCACCGCGTCGCATCTCATCGCCTGCACGCGCTATTACTTCGTTTTCGCTTTGCGTTCTTTCAGACTATTTTTTTCCTTTTTGCTCCGTTCCTAAGGGTCCTAGCATGATGTTAATAAGCATAAAGCCTTCCTCAAGAATTGTGTTATCAAATGCAAAGAGACTTTTTAAACCGACTGGTAGTTTCAGAGATTAGCTCGTTCAAAAAAACAAACAAACTCTTCTGTTTTATTTTTATATTGTAAAGATGTAGATAGGTACGTAGATTAACGATGGTGGTATAATATTTTCGATAATTTATATTCTATACAGGGTGGTAGGGACACCAACGCGCAAACTGTAACCATGAATATGAATTCACTATCAGCACATGACTCTAGACTTCAAAACGTAGAACTAAATGTTTAGTCGGTTATCAAAAAAGAATCTGCTGTTTCATAGAAAAGTGCAATACCTATACGCGGTCAAAATCTACTGAGCAGTATTGTTTCTTTAATAACCCAATATAAATGTCAACGCCAGGTTCAGAATCATGTACCCCTAACCCTCTCGGACTTTCCCGCAACCCTGGCCCTGCAGTCTCGACATAGTTAGCAATCGTTTTCGGTTGCTAAGTCCTAAGAATCCAGATGTAACGATATTTGGTGGTCTCCACACTCAAATTTATCGGTTGTTACTGGTATTTTAGGTAGGTACCGGTAGGTAACAACCGATAAATTTGAGTGTCGAGACTACCAAACATTTACATCAACATTTACATCTGGATTGTTAGGACTTAGCGACCGAAAACGATTGCTAACTATGTCGAGACTGCAGGGCCTGGAAGGCCGATGTCCTCCCTGGCTACCTATTTGTAATAAACGTAACGCAATGCAACGCTTAGTTCGCAATAAACGTTTTGACTTTAACTGAGTATGTAAGTACGTGTCGTTATGTGTTAGATTCTTTTGTGTGTAAATTCACTTAACTACTGTTTTGAATAAATACCAAATTAGAAAAGGATTGTGATAATAATAATATGTATTGTGTATGTGTGTATATAAGATGTATTTATTCAATTATACACTCTAAGGACAGAAGAGGAGACAAAAATACTACTAGTTTTGTGAGCAATAGAAGAACAATGACAAATAAATGTATAGTATTTCTAAAATGAACGTAATAGCATTTAATTGTGATCGGTGAACCGTGTACGTGTACTGTGTAAAAACAGCTGCCGGGCTATTCTGTTAAAATCTCACCGTGATGACTTAGGTGAAGTGAGTGGTCGATAGTGTCAATTCCTAGCATCAGAGGGGCAATTCCCGTATTTTTAAGAACGTTCGCATTCCAGTCTCAGTGTCAATCTGTCAAAAATTGTATAGCGCTTACCTACATTTTTGACATTAGACTGTCGCTGAGATGAGATTGCGACTTGAATTTGAACGTTTTTAATTACTGGAATTGGAAGTGGGATGACAACTCATGTCACCTAAGTTATCACGGTGAGATTGTAACAGAATCGACCGGCTGATATTGTTTTGTATCAAGAAATGTGTTATACATGTGCCTAAATGTTGTATTATCATAGATTTTAATTAATTGGTCATTCTAACACGCTATGGGCCTTTGAAGCTTGTTAATAAAGTTTATTTATTGGATATAATAATATAAATACTATTGATTGAAAATTGTTCATGACGTTAGGTAAAATGTATTGGGACTATTTGTAAAAATTACATCATAAATTTTTCTTATCTGTATACCTCAATTATAAGGAAATTAATGATTTCCATTTCTATATAAGAAATAAGATGACTTTTTGTTAATTTACCTAATGTTATGCATTTTAGCAACAACATACAGATTAGCAGCAGCTGTTTGAGTCATCACGGCCACCCCGGGAACTGGTTTTGGACCTGTTAACAATTCTGGATCGAAATGTTTTGGAGCTGGTTGCACCTAAAAGAAGACAAAATTAAAGGGTCATGGTCTGAAAGGTGCAAGGACCATTGTCTACGACGCTACTCAAAAGTAACTGCGGTCCGTACATGACGCGACTTACTAACGCGTACTAGTTTATGATTGGTTGCGTCATGTACGAACCGCTATTGAAATACTAGTACTGTGACATTTTAACTACTCACTTAAGCTTTTAACTGATTACTTCTGAGTAGCGTCGTGAACGACGGGCCTAAAAATACAGATATCTGTGGGTAACCAAGAACATAAATGGATGTGCATACTTACAACCAAAATCATCCTCATTGATATATTCTGGAAATCCCATCGTCGATAGTACTTGTATCCGTTTAAATTAATATCCAAATTAAGGCTATTATCAGCATCCCAAGACCCAATTCTATGTACGATCAAATTGCCTCCTTGGATCTTACCATAGTTGTATACATCGTAGAGTGTATAGGTGGAGTTATCTTTAACAGCAAATAAAGTGCTCAGTTACGGGTTATATTTCACCATAAACTACCTGCAATATTGTTTCTCCTTCTCCCTTTATAGGGGAAGCGGCAGGTTGCCCGCGAAATTCAAATTTCTTTCGTTCTTTCCAATTTGCAGGTACAGTGACAATTTCTTTAAAATTAAAAAGCAATCAATAGGATTATATGAACTTAGAGGGTTGTATTGATGATTTTAATGATTTGAATTCTGTAAAATTGTAAATACATACTTGTTACGGTCATAATTCATATTTTGTATACAACCTGATACTGACCTGCAGATTGCAAAAAGCGATAGAAAATTTGAATTTCGCGGGCTACCTGGCTCTTCCCCTTTAAATCCATCCAAGTTTGTCTTTTAAAGATCGCTAATAGCGATTTTGGTGTACATAATAAAGAGCTTTTCAACACACTTGCTTGTAAAGTGACTCTTATGAGAACGCATTTAGGTTCATAATTCAGCTTAATATACAGTCGTATTTTTTAATTTACAGTACCACAATAGTGTTTTTTACTTTACATTTTGTTTTTCAATCTTCGCAACGAGTTTTTATGTCTAGAAACTATTTTAGGCTACAGATGATAAATCAATCATCAAATTCGTCATCATTTCATCAAATTATATATTTTTCACTACATATTAACCTTAATTTGCGTATTCAAAACATTATTTTGTTTATAAAAAAAAATGGCTGTTTAGCGGTTTTGTCAGTGCCTTTAAATACACCTGCGCCCACATCTCTAACGGAAATAACAAAACCAGCGCGCCATTTTCCAAAAATGTTTACCAACGCTTTCGTTGTGTGGTTAAATATCATCAACTATTTTACGTAGGGAAGAAGAGCAATACGTAGATTTGACCCCAAAGGAAATACTAATCGAGACACGAAACGCGGGTGATAGCCTGTTGCTACCAAAATCTAGAGAGAAATACTAGCGGCCTACGACACTTTGATACGGTGGAAAAATAGCAAAAAAGTCCCAGTCATTTTCGAAGACCGTCTTTTTGGCTTACTTCAATGAACTGGCAAATAAATACAAGCTCAGCTCGCTTAGGTACATCTATTAAGTACATGTTAAAAAGCACTGTTGAGACCAATCATTATATTGATATCAAACCTACTGGAACGATATATTGGTCGGAAATGTAAAGTATTGTCACCAACCGACGTTGAAATTTTTTTAAGAGAAACTCCGGATAGTCAGTACCTGGCAACAAAGGTCAGTTGAACTTTATAAATCTAAATGTATCATCTCTATAATGACGCTACTGTAGCATAAGTTCTTACAACTAATTATTTGATCTCTGTGCAGGTTGCGTTAATATTCGGTGTTGTACCACACGTCACTGGTGCGAGTAGACGTCAAGAGTTTAATGATATTAAAACAAAGTATGTAGAAACCCACGGTGAAATGCTTCTGCTAAAAATTACCAATATTAAAAACAAGATTCCACGATCTTTCAACACAATCCATGGCTCGTTTTATGAAGTAGTAAAATAATATCAAGCTCTCCATTCAACAAATGCAAAAAGAGACCGCTTTTTCCAAAACTTTCAAAAATGATAATGTACAGCTCAACCCATTATTATCAACAAATTTGGAGCAATGCCAAGAGAATTGCAAAGTATTTAGATTTGCCCGAGGCTGATTCTTACATTGGGCACAGTTTTAGAAGAACTTCGGCTACGCTGCTGGCTGATTCGGGAGCCAATAATATTAACCTTAAATCATCATGGCGGATGGCGATCAGACGCAATCGCTGAATCTTATGTCGAAGATATTATTCATAACAAGACAAACATCAGCGCTAAATTAACACGTGCAATTAGTTTGGAGCCACAGACGAAATCTTGCCCTGAGCCGCGACAATCTGCTTCTCGTGACACTGGTTATTTAGTGCCGCCTGCTCCCACTAATGAACCCTTATATTTACAACATTCATCCAACTCCTAAGTAAATATTTCATCATGCACATTTACCCAAGAAAATGAAAATAATGAAATTATTAATATTACCAATACCATAACACAAACTGTAAAAATGCCAACAAAAACTGTTCGGTATCATTTTGAGAAATGTACTTTCACACATTATTTCAACAATTAAAAGTTAAACAACAAGTCAAATACAAGTCTGTCTTTTTCCTCGCAAATGTGTTTGAAAAACGTCGTATGAAACGCGTGTGCATTGATCATTACGCACTCGGCTCCCTTATCGCGCTCATCTGCGGCTCGCACGAATAATATCGCCTCGGGAGTAATGACCAACATAGCACACTTGTGTCATAATGCACTATTCGATTCTATTAAATAGATCATGTAATATTTGCGACGTGTTTCTGGCCTCGGAAAGTACGTTAAGCCGTTGGGCCCCGCTGTCATTCGTAGATTACGGGTAGTCAGAATCCTGATAACCAGTCTTACCAAGAGGCATCGAGTTACCTGGGTAACTCAATGCCTCGACACAACGTCGTTGACACAACCTCGTTACTGGTGAGCCGAATCTAACATAGCTGGGAATAGGCTAGGCAGATGAATGATTGGTTATGTATACAACGTGTTGTTTTGCATCCTCGTCAAATTTCAGGAGGCTGTTATGAAAGACATAAATAATCAAATAAAATTACGATCCAGTAAGAATCTGACATGCCCTCCCGCTCTTCCCAGAGCGGGAGAAGTTATTTAATGATTTTCCACACTCAAAAAAGAAAAAAAAAGAAAAAAAAGGTTATCATTAGGTTAGATTGGAACTAACGTAATTTAGATTAGGGTAGTTATGTAAAATTGAGTTAGTTGAAGCGATACGGTCAGACGCACCGCCTAATTTACCACGAAAATATGCCTGTGTTCGCCGAAAGGCAAAGTGTGGGTGTATTTCTATCTACCCTAAATATTAAACACCCACAGTTTCCAGCCATGTTTAAGTCTCATGTAATAGAGGGTGAGGCAAGTTTCAATAACCAAGAGAAATTACAATATAAAAAAAAGGCAGCTACTAAAAATGTCTTAAAAGAAAAACCGAATAATGCTTTGCCCAATCCGGGAATCAACCCCTACGTTCAACAAATACTAGGCCAAAGATACATTAGGTCAGCTACCTCCAATAGATTACCTCTCTGCACTATTTCTAAAGAAAAGCAAGAGGGAAGGGTTCTTTTTCCAGTAACTCCTTTTTGATAAAATCTTAAGTCCCACTTTCGCACGTCGTTAGTTAGATAGTCCTTTAGATACGAGTAAGTACCTTAAGTTCTGATAATGGACTTCTTTTCTTCCTGTAGGTACTTCATTTAATTTCCACTTATTTTATAGCTTCCCATCTTTACAGTGGCACTTAATTTGACAGTGTTCTAATGGGTTGAGTTGAGTAGGGGTTTAAATAAAAACGGCTGTTCAGTACATTTGTAATCACACAAATCAAAAAAATATATGGGACAGTTTTTTTTTTCGCGATATCAGTGTAGGTCCCATTGTAAAAGTTGTTCATAATGATGAGTACAATGACGTCTTAAGAGGCTTGCTTAGCTTATACAAAAACTAAAGTTCTAATTGGTAGCCTGGCTTAATTTAAACTTAAGAGCTACTATTTTACTTCGATTTTGGTTGTTTATGGGCTGATTTTTCAATAGTCCGATAGCTTTTATTATATAGCACATACTAATTCCATGCTTTTATCTGAAGAGTGACAGTTTGACATTCTAACTAATATTATAATTGCGAAAGTAAGTTTGTGTGTTTGTTACGCTTTGGTGGATGGAATTTGGCACATGGGTGGACCATGATCCGGAGAAGGAGGGCTTCATTTTCTCCTGGATCGCCGACGAAGTCTTGGGCAACAGCTATAACTCACTATATTTTCTGTACAAAAGCTGTCAAACAGCCATATTTATTGTTCAGATAATTGAAAAATCGGCAGTTATCTGATGATTGAAAAATCGGCCCTTGACTGATAATAGAGCCATTTAAAATCAAAGCACTACATACTACGGAAGTAACAGTATAAAGGAGGGGAAATGATGTTGTCGAGGCGTTCACGGCAAAATCATCTTATTTTCTTCTTTAGCAGTAGTTCGAATTTTGTATTTACTAGATAATTATTATCGCCTTGAACAGTCTTCTGACTCGAATTGAAGCCTCAATTTTATTTCTATGTAAACCTAAATCAAAAGTAATTTATTCAAAATAGGCTGAGAATCAGCACTTTTTGAACGTCAATATTACATGAGACAGCCCTAAAAAACGCCCAGTCTTCACCACTTCCTAGTGATTAAGCTGAGTAGAAGAAGTGGCGCAACAAAATCTCCAGCAGCACAGATTTTGTTCAGTTTGTTAGATATCTACTCGTTTTAAATCTTTCAGCCGGAAACCTTTTATTTGGCGTCCTTTTAGATATATCATTTGTGGTAATTGCTCAAGCCTTCTCCGTGCGAGAAGAGGGCAGCCCTGCAGTGGAACAATAATTCGTTGGTATTATTTTAACTGTTTTAAGCATAATTTTTTTTGAGAACGCTTTTAAAAATATAATAGTTTTTAGAGATTTTACACTCCTCAAAACAAGATTTATCTTTAGACATTTAAATCAATAAGGCTTTTTTTATTTAGAACTTTATTCCGACAATGTCATAGTTCTAAATATAAAAACTGGTTTTAAAACCGAGTCTAAGTTGTCAATTTTGTATCAAGATCTTTATCTCAGTCGAACAAGGTTCGAAATACAAAATTGGCTCAACGGTTTAAAGCTCGGAAGTTTTGTAGACGGATAAAGTTCAACTATTACAATAAAATCATTACCTCTGTTTGCCACCACGACATCAGCGTCTACGCTAATATTCAGGTTATCGAGCACATCAATCAGGGTCGCGTTTCGGTCGTTATCAGACATGATCATAGTGATATCTGTGTCATTATACTCGTACCTCTCAGCTTTAGCTTCGTCGTCGTTGATAAGTAGCCATTTGCGACTTGCGTCTAGCCACATATTTTCAGATGCCTAGAATTAAACATAAGGATTATTTGGTGATACAAACATAAACTCACGCCTTTTAACCATGGGGGCTGGCAGAAACTACTTATCGCTACTTGCTTCGTTTCTAACATTTAACTCCATTAAGTTTTCATTAAATGCCATTAACGAACTGATAGTATTCTGTTTCATGTGCATGATTCCTCACAAACTAGAGGACAACCATACGCGTTTTTTTTTCAATCTTATTTGGCTAGTTTTTTAGTTAATATCGGTACTGATATAATGTGACTGTTTCTAAATTACCCAAGATTGAAAAGCAAAAATGCGTTTTTCCTAATTACATTAGTGTTATGACGCTGCACAAACGTAGGACACCGAAAACGCTCAGTTTTTTGTCGCACTGTTAGGCGTACCTATTGGTACATATTACAAGGCAGAAAAAAATTGAGTGTATTTTCAAATGTTCTGAAAACAATAATAAAGGAAACTCCATCAACTAAAGAAATACATAAAAATTATTCCACTGAGCTGTGCCTATATTTTTTAATTTAATTAAAATTAGTTTTATTTTGGTGGTCATTCGATTCAAATAACAACAAACGCATCGCTGTTTTGAGCATTATTATTACCAAAAAAAAAAAAAATGCTTTTTACCGCGCCTTACGGTCGGTTCCCCCTTTTTTTGGTGACCAGGTCATCTTGCTGAATATGGTTTTGTTATTTTTATTAGTAAATAACTGTTTCTTTATTTTACCTCGAAGGTCCTAGTTTATCATTTGTGACTTCAAGTTACAGCTATATTAAACATAATGCAGCATTGCAAATGTAAGCGGGCACGCCCTTCATGCCTGGAGGCTTTTATTAAGTATTAAGTTCTGTTTACGTTTTTATTTTTTAATATTAATTTCTGCTTGAGTATAGTTTTCAATGTTTTGATGGTAGGTATATTGGCGTCTGCTAGCTGACTAATGTTAATGTTTTTGTGTTTCGTAATGTTAATTAATTGCTACTGTAAAGAATCCAGTTCTTCTAACTGAACAGACAGCCGTGCTGCTGGGAGTATCTTGCGCCACTTCTTCCCAACTAAAGCACTGAGAAGTGGTGAAGGGCGGGCGTTTTGGGGGCTGATGTAATTTTGACGTTAAAAAAGTGCTGATTCTCAGCCTACTTTGAATAAATGACTTTTGATTTGATTTAGTTTGTAACGTTAGGTATCACCTCAATTATGACTATTAAAACACAATAAGTTAAGAATTATTTGTTAGTTATCTTGTCCGACAACAGAAGTGCACTTAAAGAATTTTAGTATCACAAAAGTTTCATATTTACTATTGGCTGGTGGATAATCAATTATGGGATAATCCCTTGACTAGGGGCAGAATCACGTACATGATTTATAGGGTTACAAAAACTGGGTCACTGTGTCAGTCACCACTACCGTAGTACTGTAATATATCCGTGTTTTATTTTAGCTTACTTTATTTTATTCATAAGGGAGAAAAGTCACCTCCTAGGAGGAATCACGAAAATAATTTAAATAATGTTTTAGCACTTGAGGATAAGTTTTGGTTAATAGTTCTGGCAGATATATCCATGAAAATTCTCTAAAATATTTGAATTTATCTGGAAGATTATGCCTGTTTTTCAGCGTAAAGTTTGTAACTAACTGAGTATAATTACAATTAGGTAAGTAAGTGAGTACACTAAGAACGACAATATTTTCTGACTGCAATAAAAAGTAGCAGTAGGTACCTACTTTTATATTTAAAAAATGTAGGTATATTATGTAAACCTGGCTCAAAATATGAACCGGTATTGCAATAAACCCCATCAATCTTCACGTTTCGTTATCGGATTGTGGATGACAGCTACGTTTATTGTTATCAAGAAAGACGTCCACTGCTGATCCCGTAATCAGTCAGGCTTAGAAACAAATACAGCAGCCTTTTCCTTTTATAAATATTAATTATATCTGTAAGGGCGTCTGTCTACCGCTACCGTCAACGGGACGTCAACGAGAACGAGATGACGGCGCCAAAGTAGCGATACATACATATGCTAGGCCACCGTACGTCCGTCACCCGAACGCCGGGATCCCGATTTTTCGGCTAGTTTGGCGCGACCGCTGGAACTCGGCCCGAGATTGTGTGGGCCGATGTGCCGGCAATACAAAACAAGTTTGATTTTGTGTACCGACACCTGCGGCGGCGCCGTTCGCCCGGTTATTTTTGTCTATCATAATTAGAGATCGGATATTCGGATTCGGATAGTTGAGATGTTAAATAATATGGAATGCGCTTTTGTATCGAAAAAATCCCACGGCCCCGGGATCGACAAATTTAGGTTTCTGATTATAGAATCGGGTGTATATTTACTTATTTTCAAATGTTCACTTATAGGGAATGCAATTTTGTAATGATCGTAAAAATCTCGCGATTCCGTAATCGACAAATTTTGTGTTTTTTTAACCGACTTCAAAAATGGAGGAGGTTTCTCAATTCGACCGTATATATATTTTTTTTTATGTGTGATCGCAGATAACTTCGTCATTTATGAACCGATTTTGATATTTCATTTTTTGTTGGAAAGAAGATATTCCAAGGGTCGTACCATGATAAGAACCCAGGATCTGAGGATAGCATCCCAGAGAAATCGAGGGAAACCTTCGAAAATCTTAGTGGCGACTAGGGCGTTTGTTAATTTTTTTCATTAAGTATTTTAAAGCACTACTATTTAATGAAGGTATGGAGTCGATCTGATGGAGATGATAGAGCCGAAAGACAGTCGAGGGAACTCCTCAACGATGCAATTACCTGGTATAAGGGCTTGATTAATTTGTATTGATGAGAACTTTACACGTTGTGACTGTCATAAGGGGACTGATTATGAAGACGAAAAACAGTCAAGGGAACTCCTCAACGTTTACAGTAGCTACCTTGTGTTTGGACTTCATTCATTTCTATTGATGAGAACTTTGCACCCATATGGATTATAAGTGTTTATAGAGAGTATTAATAGAGAACATAGACAGTTGAGGGAATTCCTCAACGATTTACGGCAGCTACCTTTTGTTGGGCTTACTTCATACGGTTCAATATGTCAAAACGTTCAGTTCGTACAAAAATAATACCTAATTAAGATTGAAGTTTTACATAGGAATACCACTACCTACTGCATGCTGTATGCTGATCCGTCAATTTGACAATGAATTGCGTAATCGTGTCATCTCTAGCAATGCTCTCTCATCGTGTGGCCTAATCAATCATTTGTTTGAATCTAAGTCAGACAACGCTATTTCTTCTAAGGTTTTAACACGACTCAGAGCAACATACACCTGTCCTTTACCGAATTTTTTCTTGCCTAGATCTCTAACAGCTTTTTCTAGTGTAGGTCCCTGTAACTTGTGAACCGTAACTGTCTAACTTAAAATCAAAGGTAACATTCGGCGCTCCATATCTTCGTATCCTTTTGTTGCCTGAAATGATGCAACAGTAGGAGTAATCGGTACCCAGCCATTTTCATCTTTAATTCTACTTCCAATCGTATCCTTATCGGAACCGATTACTAGAAGACGCCTGAACCGATTTGGAAAATTATTTTTTGTTTCAAAGGGTATACTTACCAGGTTGTCCCATTTAAATTTTATCGAAATTGGTCGAGTGGTTTAAAAAAAAATTAACGATAAATTATTTTTATATAAAAAAACCGCCTTCAAACGGACGTGAACGTGCAAGACGATCATTGGTGTGGGGTAGGTATTATAACTAAAAATTGCAAAATAAAAAAAATATAAAAAAAAACAACCGATTTCCAAAAGAAAAACACTACAAAGCGAAAAATAACTTTAATTTCGGAAGTCGGTGGAGAAAATTAAAAAAAACATATTCAAAGACACCAACATCCGAAATTAAAGCAATTTTTCACTTTATAGTGTTTTTCTTTTGGAAGTCGGTTGTTTTTTTTTGTAAAAAAGTTTTTTTCTGACTATCTAATCGGATGCATATCTACCTACCTAATATTGTACGGTTGTACGGACTACATATTAGAATAATTCATGTATCAGGTACCTACCTATTGAAACATTATTAAAAATTATTGTGCTTAGTGAAATTAATTTTCTTTCTTCTCTCCACATAGCGAAAAAAAAAAACACACCACTTCTCCTCTTACACCCTACATACACATATTTGTATCGGGGGTTAAACATTCATTTCAAATTAACATGCTTCTGAATAGTTATGCAATCCAAGAATCCTGGAGTTTTGTTTTTTTTTAGGTGTCACTTTTATATTATACACCCGACTAGATAACTAGTCGGGTGTATAATATAAAAGTGACACATTCCCGGTGCTCTTAGCATCCCGGGTTTTCTTTAAAAAACTATATATTATATGATTATTTATAGAAGTACCTATATATTCCTAGCTTTATGTAATAGCTAATAAGTATATATTCATAGCAAATTAACTTTAGGTAAATATGCATCCGAATATCCGATCTCTGATCATAACATACTGATCCGCCAAGTGCAATCGCGTTGGAAAAACGATCGCTACCACCCGGCCGGGGCGTCACGTTCGGTTCGAAAAATCTCGTTTCTCGATGACGACCCAGTGACGGCTGCGGTGGACAAACGTCGTAAGGCGTGATAGGCACTTGTTAGGGGCGGCATGATTGGGCTCAGCCGGGCGGCAATATCGAATATTTGTAGATATTATATTATCCTGCCTCGCTGGTCTAGTGGTAGCAAGCGCTACTGGGTCGGTCCTGGGTTCGATTCCCTAGTCGGGCAAAGTGTTTTGGGGATTTTCCATCAGGAATTTCTCAGTACCAGCTCAGATTCTGCATTTGTTCCCAGTTGATGACAATACGCTCGCCCCCTATTACCTGAGACTTAAACATAATTGGCGAAATTTGAAAAGTATAGCCGTGATTTGATGTTATTTTATGTTATTATATTATAATTGTTCGGGGCCACCAAAAGCTAATCGTTTTAGCTCAAATAAGACCCGATCATGATTCAGCGAAGGTAGATGCCGAACTGAGTTTGCGATTCGATATGAGCTGAATGAAAGCCGAATATATGTAGTACATAATTGCTTCGGGTCGGCTTTGTTATGAACTGCTTTGATTTGTACAGCGACGCGGATGTCGGACCCGAACGAGTGTGAACCACCCCTAACTATATTAATACTTTGACGGCTTCATTTATATTGAATCGGTGGATAATAATAACGTTCTCGTAGGTAAAAATTCAGTAAAATTACCATAAGCGTCCACTGCGGCCGCATTCTCAAACATAACTCAACTTTAAGTCATACGTGGGCCATACTGAAAGTTTTTAGAAAATAAAAAACGTAATGATATAGCAGCCTGTTAATATTTTTATTGCGTTTCGAAGTAGTCTCCGTCCCTTTCTAAGCACCGTCGCAAGCGATGAAACCATTGACTGAAGCAGTAAGCCCACTCTTCTTTAGAGATTTCTTCTACGCCTTTTTCAAACGCAGCCGCGGCATCTTCAGGGTTCATAAAACGAATTCCTCTAAGTTTATGTTTTACTTTTTGGAAATAAATACAAGTCACAAGGTTGCAGGTCAGGACTGTAAAGAGGATGGGGTGCATGTTGAAGAGCCTCCTCGTGGCGCACCCTGGGCAACGTCGGCTCCAATTGCCTACCAGGTTTTGGTGGACCATTGAGGCTGGCGGCTAATCTTTAACAAACGAGGAAAGGTCATGGTTCCAATCACCGATCATGCTTGATGGTCGGTGAAGGGAACCGGGCTACGGACGGTCAATACGTCCACTCCTCCTCTGCTTACAGAGGTAGTTGAGTGGGCGTAGACTGGGAAGGGCCGCCGCTGCGGTGCAGGCGCACCAAAGCGGCGCGTGTTTCTCTCCTTGAAGAGTAGTCCTCGAGGAGAGAACTTTCGGCGGGTTCGTTGAGTCGGGTCGGCCGGACAGCGAACGGAGGCATGTTTAATGCCGCCGCCGGGGGCTTGGCTTAATTGCCTGGCCCAGAGGAAGGCTACCTCTAAGATAAAAAACCACCCAATCCTAAGCTTTGAAGCGCGGTGAGAGGATGAATGGCTGGAGGGAGTCCAGTCGTGAGCGCTTCCCCTGCAGAGCACCTGCCGCACTCTGCAGTATTTAGGCTTACCGGGTATCTAGGCTGTGCCCGGTGGACATTTTTGCCCTATATTTACTCGTGGGAATAGTATGGTTAAAAAAAATATATTAAAAAATAATAAAAACGACGAAGAGGAGAGGAGTGATGCGGGGTCGGAGTCCGACGCCGCATCTGGCGCAAGGGGCTCATGCCAGAGCTCGGAGCGCGAAGTGGAGGGGGCTGCTGCGAGGAACCGAAGGTTCTTCCAGAAGCGCCCCAGATCAGGGGAGGGCCAGGGGTCCTCCTCCGAAGAGTGGACCTCAGGGCCCAAAAAAATCCACTCCAGCCGGCGGGGTGGGGCCCGAGAGAAAGGTTTGGGCAGAGGGCTCGCCACCCAGGAGACGAATGCGCTGCGCTCTGCCAGCCCAGCCGAGCCGAGCCAGCGAACTGAGAGACACGCCTCGGAGGGGAACCAGCCGGGAGAGACCAGCCGCAAGGCGGCTCTCTCAGAGTCCTCGGGTGGCGAGCCGGAAAATTGGAGCCGCGGCGGCTCCAATTCGGAGCGAGCGGCCAGGTTTGCGGAGGTCGTGGTCGCCGCAATTAGGGATGTGGCCTTGAAGAGGATTAAGTCCTCAAAAGACAAGGCCATAGCCGCGGCCACGGCCTCCATTATGGCGGCAGCGGAGGCCATTCAACCCGGGCCTCCGTCAGATGGAATATCCGAAATGCGGGCGGAGGTCGCCCGCTTGACAGCCGCCATGGAGCTTCTCCGGAAGGAGAACGGGGAGCTCCGAGCGGACCTGGCCGGGCTCCGAGCAGCTGGCCTCAGAGAGGTGCCGCAGGAGGGGGCGCCGCAGCAAGGGCAGGGACGGCCCATGCCTGCGGAAGACCGGGTTTTGACCCTGGTGCGGCAGGAGCTGGCTGCCTTCCAAAGCCGGTTTTCCGCCCTGGAGGCCATTGTCCTGCGCCCCCCACTAGCGGCGAGCCAGCCGGCCGCGAGCCGGCAGAAGGCGGTCTCATTTGCCACCGTCGCAGCTGCCGCAGCCAAACCTGGCTCGTCGGGGCAGAGGAAGGCGCCCCCCGTGCTGAAACCCGCGGGGACACCCATGCCCAGGGAGGGCGGGACGGCAACACAGACGGCGAGGGCAACGGCCCCGGCTGCAAGACGGCCGCCCCCACCTCCTATATCTCCTTCGGCCGGCGCCGAATGGCAAGTAGCCGGGGAGAAGAGGAAGGCCGGTAAGGCGGCAAGGGCGGCCAAAAGGAAGGAGAGGCGGCAGCGGCAAAAAGCGCGAAGCGTCGCGGCTAGGCTCCGCGCCCCGAAATCCTCAGCTTTAGTGATTACGCTACAGCCGGAAGCGGAAAAGAAGGGCGTGTCCTACCGCGACGTGCTAGCCAAGGTGGGAAAGGCGGTGAGCCTCGAGGAGATCGGCGCCACCGAAGGCATCCGGGTGAGGCTCACGGCGACTGGGGCCCGGATGCTTGAGATCCCCGGTGCGGCCAGCGGCCCGGCCGCTGACGCTCTGGCCGAAAGGCTTAGGGCGTCCTTAAATGCGGACGAGGCCCGAGTGTCCAGGCCCACCAAGTGCGCTGACATGCGCATCCTGGGCCTGGACGACTCGGTGACGGAGGGAGAGGTGGCCGCCGTCGTTAGGACTGGAGGGTGCTCTGCCGAGCAGGTGAGGACCGGCACCATCGGTCCTGACTTCAAGGGGATGCGAGCCGTTACGGTGAGCTGCCCTGTGTCGGCGGCCAAAAAAATAGCCGAGGGCCGTAGGCTACTGGTGGCCTGGGTTTCCGCGCAAGTGAAACTGCTGGAACCCAGACCTCTGAGGTGCATCCGCTGCCACGTGGGCAACCACGTGGGAGCTAAATGCACCTCGGAGGTGGACCGCAGCCACCACTGCTTCCGCTGTCGTCAGCCCGGTCACAAGACCGGGTCTTGTAATGCCGCGCCGCACTGCACCGTATGTGCGGCAGCTGGCAAGCCAGCCGATCACCGGATGGGGAGCAAGGCCTGCGCTCCACCCGCCAGAGCCAGGGGCAGGGGCAAGCCCTCCGCCACCGCCGTCACTGCCGCAGCCGCCGCCACTGCCGTTGCCGCTGCCGCCTCGACCGTCGTCGTCGCCGCCGTCACCACTGCGGCGGGGCCCTCACAGAGGGCTCGGGAGGAGGCTGACATGGAGTGCCAATAACGGCCCCATTACGCCTCTTCCAGGCGAACATCAACCACTGCGCCTCTGCTCAGGATCTGTTGCTCCAGAGCATGGCGCAGTGGTCGATTAACATCGCCGTGGTCGCTGAGCCGTACTTTGTCCCGCCCAGGGATGACTGGGTGGAGGACCTGAGCGGCTCAGTGACCCTAATTTCGTCGTCCGCCGCCGGTACTCCGTCCCTCGAGGCAGTCACGAGGGGACGGGGTTGCGTGGCAGCACGGTTCGGGGAGATTGTAGTGGTGGGGGTATACTTCTCCCCGAACCAAACTCTTGCCGAGTTCCACAACTCCCTTGCGGAGTTGAAAGTCGTCGTCGTCGGGTTCCGTTCCCTCCCCGTGCTCGTCCTCGGGGATTTCAATGCCAAGAATGTGGCTTGGGGTTCCCGGTATACGGACACACGGGGCAGGATGGTGGAGGACTGGGCTCTGGAGACAGGCCTGGTCGTCCTAAATCGGGGTTCTGTCCCCACGTGTGTGCGGATGCGGGGTGAATCGGTGGTGGACATCTCGTTCGCCAGCCCCGCTCTGTCAACGCGTGTCCTTGACTGGCGCGTCATAGTGGGGGTGGAGACCTATTCCGACCACCGGTACATCTGGTTTGACGTCTCCGCCCAGACCTCGAGCGCGCTGGTCCGACAGGCCCCGAGTGGTCCGCGGTGGGCGCTGAAGCAGCTGGACCGGGAGCTCCTCCTGGAAGCCTCGATCGTGCAGGCCTGGGTGTCATCACCGGACAGGCCTGCTGACATCAACGTCGAGGCGGAGTGGTTCCGGGAGGCCATGTCCGAAATATGCGACGTGGCAATGCCCCGGGCCCAGCCCGGACGCGCTCAGCGCCAGGTGAGCTGGTGGTCGCCAGAGTTGACGACTTTACGCAGTGCGTGCGTCGCTGTGCGACGCCGGTACACCAGGCACCGCAGGCTCCGTATTCGCCCTCCGGATACGGAAGCCATTCAGGCGGAGCTGTACGAGGGGTACAGAGCGGCGAAGACCGCCCTCCAAGCGGAGAT
Organism: Brachylomia viminalis; assembly: GCA_937001585.2. Taxonomy (NCBI): domain Eukaryota; kingdom Metazoa; phylum Arthropoda; class Insecta; order Lepidoptera; family Noctuidae; genus Brachylomia; species Brachylomia viminalis. Next base: position 3,885,105 of record OW443298.2, read on the forward strand.
CCTGCGGGCCAAGGGACTGGCCCGCGAGGAGTCGCTGGAGACTCTGAACAGGGACCCGTGGGGACGCCCCTACAAATTGGTGCGTGAGAAGCTCCGCCCATGGGCTCCCCCGCTGACGCAGAGTCTCCGGCCCCAGCTCGTGGAGGACGTGGTGAGCACTCTGTTCCCTTCTAGAGGGGACCATATCTCCCAGCCCATGGCTCCGCCTACTGCGGTGCTGAATGCGGACCACACCGCCGACGACGACGACGATGCTCCGGAGGTGACCGAGGTAGAGCTGCGAGTGGCAGTACGTAGGCTGAGTGCTAAAAATACCGCCCCAGGACCCGACGGCTTACCTGGGAAAGCCTGGGTCCTGGCCTCGGAGGCTCTCGGGCCTCGACTAAGGGGGCTCCTAAGCGCATGCATGGAGAGGGGCCAGTTCCCACTTCGTTGGAAGACGGGGAAACTGGTCCTCATCAAGAAGCCGGGGCGCCCAGCGGACTCTCCGTCCGCTTACCGGCCCATCGTGCTGCTCGACGAGGTGGGCAAGCTCTTTGAGAGAGTCATTGCAGACCGCCTCGTCGGGCGGCTGGTGCGGGTGGGGCCGGATTTGGCGGAGAGCCAGTTTGGCTTCCGCAGGGGGCGCTCTATGGTGGACGCCATCATGCGCGTGCGGGCCCTCACGACGGGGGATGCTGTGGCCCGGGGTGGGGTCGTCTTGGCGGTGTCTCTAGACATCGCCAATGCCTTCAATACCCTGCCCTGGAGTTGCATCAGGGAGGCACTCCGGTATCACCGGATGCCGACCTACCTCTGTCGTGTAGTCGAGGCCTATTTGACGGACAGGGCCGTCATCTACCCCGGTCACCAGGGAGTAAGGAACCGGCAAGAGATGTCGTGCGGTGTCCCACAGGGATCGGTCCTGGGGCCGCATATGTGGGATATCGGCTACGACTGGGTGCTGCGCGCCGACCTCCCCAGCGGCGTCAGCGTGGTTTGTTACGCTGACGACACGCTAGTCCTGGCGCAGGGGAGGTCGCACCAGGCGGCGGCCGAACTAGCGACACGCGGGGTTGCGACAATCGTCGAGAGGATCCGGCAATTGGGACTCGAGGTGGCCCTGCACAAGTCCGAGGCCATGTGTTTTCATGGTTCTCGGAACACGCCACCGTCGGGTTCCCAAATAACGGTAGGAGGGGTTCACATCGGCGTCGAGTCGACGATGAAGTACCTGGGACTCGTCCTCGACAGCCGGTGGAACTTCGTGGAGCATTTCCGACGTTTGGCTCCCAGACTGGAAAGGGCCGGGGCTGCCTTAAAGCGGCTCCTGCCCAATCTAGGGGGGCCAAACGCCTCCTGCCGGAGGCTCTACGCGGGGGTCGTGCGGTCCATGGCCCTTTACGGGGCACCGGTGTGGGCGCGTTCCTTGAGGCGGCGGCCAGCCCGCTGGTTGAACGCGCCCCAAAGGGTCATGGCCATCCGGCTGGTCCGGGGATACCGTACGGTCTCCGGTGAGGCGGCGAGCCTCCTTGCCGGATTACCGCCATGGGATCTGGAGGCAAAAGTCCTCGCGCACGTTTGGGAGTGGCGCGAGGAGGCGAAACGCCGGGGCGTAGCTCCGCTGCCGCGAGAAATCACGGTACAGCGGACAGAGCTCCGGCGGGATCTCAGGGCGGCATGGAGAGTGCGATTGTCGCAACCCAGCACTGGGCACGCCACAATTGCGGCGATAAGTCCCCTCTTTGAGGAGTGGCTAGAGAGGCGCCACGGCGTCCTCACCTTCCGCCTGACGCAGGTTCTCACCGGACACGGCTGTTTCGGGAGGTTCCTGTTCCGGATAAGGCGGGAGGAAACGCCCGGGTGTCACCATTGTGTGGATCGCCCGGAGGACACGGTGGAGGTCTGCCCGGCTTGGGCGGAGCACCACCGTGTCCTCGTGGAGGCGATTGGCGGTGGCGATCTCTCGCGTCCGGCCTTGGTCCAGGCCATGGTACGGAGCGAGAGGGCTTGGGAAGCCGTCACCTCCTTCTGCGAAGCAGTAATGTTCGCGAAGGAGGAGGCGGAACGCGTGAGGGAGAGGCAAAGTTTGCGCCCTCACGCCCCTAGCCGCCGCAGGAGACGCCCTGGGCGTCGGGAATCGCAGGCCGTTTCCCGGCCACCGTAGGCGCGGGCTTGCGAACGGCGAGCAATGGGCAGCTCGCCGTTCGATAAGGACCAGGCCCGGGTCGACGGCGCGTTGTGTTCCACGCGCGCCTCAAAGAGATGTCAGCACCAATGACGGGGTTTGCTAGGACCAATGCCTGCTAGGGTTGCGGAAAAGTCCAAGAGGGTTACCGTGGCCCCTGGCACAGGCAACTGAAGGAACACGGGTGGGTTTTAGTCAGTAAGAGTCTGACACGCCCTCCTGCTCTGCCCAGAGCGGGAGAAGTTATTTGATGATTTCCCACCCACAAAAAAAAAAAAAAAAAAAAGGACTGTAAAGAGGATGACTTACTAACTCCACACTTTCCGTAGAAAAATATTCGATAGTCCGTCTGGCGGAGTTAGCTGGAGCGTTGTCGTGTTGGAGAAGGATCCTGCTTCTCGGGCGCTGTTGTCTAACATTTTCCAAGACAACTGGTAAACAATGACTCACGTACAGTCTGCAGTAACAGTCTTTTTATCTTCTAGGAGAATTGTTGCGAAATGACCCGTCCGTCCAAAAAATGAGGCAATCATCTTTTTCCCTTGACTTATGCCCTTCTTTACTTTTGTCGGCAAATCTTCGAATGGAAACATCCATTGCGCAGACTGTCTTTTGATTTCGGATTCGTAACAATATATCGAGCTTTCATCAACTGTGGCGATGTCATTATAGAGCATTCGAATCACCGCCGTCATACTTTTCAAGCATATAGCGGCACCAACCCAAACGACGGCGTTCTTTAGTGTTTTGGCGGCAAATTATGAGGTATCCACCTAGTACAAAGCTTTCTGACACTTAGATGCTCATGTAAGACTTTTTGTACTTGACTCATACCAATGCCTAAAACTGCCCGAATCAGTTGATATGTCACCCTTCTATCAGCTTCCATCATTAGCCGCACAGCTCTCACGTTGTCTTCAGAAGTCGCCGTACAAGGATGTCCTTCTCACGAATAATCAGTGAGTTTGATTCGACCACGTTTAAAATAATTAAACCAGTTGTAAACAGTGGCACGGGATGGGGCTTCGTCATGAAATGCTAATCGAAGTCTATCGTAACATTCTTGTTGAGTAAGACCACAACGAAAGTCGTAATAGATCATTGAACGAAAATTTTCTCTAGTCAAATCCATTTCAACGCACGACAGATGCTGTTTAAATTGCCGCCAATTTGTAAAAACAAATGACATATGAAATAAATAAAATAAAAATATCGTCTGACATTGCACACAGCACCATCTAGTTCCAAGTTAAGCACTTAAGGCTTGTGTTATGGATACCAGATGGTTGATACACTACTTAAATACATTTTTTTTTTCGTAAATACATACATATTATAAATATACATCCATGACTCGGGTACAAATGTCCATATTCATCATACAAACATTTGCCCCTACCGGGATTCGAACCCAGGACCATTTGGTTTCGCTGACTACACTTAGCCACTGTAGCCACTACACCAAACGTGTCGTCAACGTGTCGTGTCGTCGTCGTGTGTCGTGTCGTGTCGTCGTGTCGTGTCGTCGTGTCGTCATATGAATTCATTACACATCTACAGATTCCCAAAGAGTTCCTTATTCAAAATTTAAATACATTTTTCATCACCTGGTTTGCCTACTGGCCTATTCTAAAAACTTTTAGTGTGACCCGGGGTACTGTCACTTCTATTATAAGGAGTAAGTAGGTAAACGACTTTTCAGAACATCTTAAGGGTAAGTTTTTGTTCAGATTTCGAGAGTATAGGTACTCACAAAATTTATGACATCTTCAGATTTCCTACATTTAGCATCTATGATAACTCCAACAGGGTTCAACTTCCGCTGCAAACAATCCTCAACTTTACTGTAGTTTATCAGAGAGTCGTCTATAGATGTAGCGGACACGGCCATCAGGAGGTTTGATGATAATTTTGAGAATTGAAGAGACCCTGAAAAAGTTCATGAATAAATTTTAATGATATCTAAATAGTTTAATAATGGATACCAGTTTTGCTGCTGATGGGAATCATTCATTTAAAACCACCTCGCACAGTATGCGACATGCGACTGCGACAGCTCCGGCGACTAGACGCAACGTCAGGCTGCGACCGACAATTTTCATATATTATACAAGGTGTTGTTTTGCATCCTCGTCAAATTCGAGGAGGTAACTATGCTAATGATTCTCGACACGAATCAATAATGCAATAAGTAGGTATTTATTTTTATTTTTTGTATTTTTCGGAAATCGGCATGTGTAGGGCCCGTGTGATATCGCCCTGTAACTGCGCTGTAACTGTAACGCATGCACACAGCGACATAGTCGTACGACACTGCCTACCGCATACGCAACGGGGCGATTTTGTTCTTTGAAAGTGGAGTATTCTGAAATACTGTCAAACTTAAATACCTAAAAAAACAAGTATGTATTAATTATTGAGCAGGATCGTAATTTTATTTGATTATTTATGTCTTTCATAACAGCCTCCTGAAATTTGACGAGGATGCAAAACAACACGTTGTATACAAAGCTCCGCACATTTTGGCGTCTAGATGCAGAGTCACACTGACAGGCTAGGGGAGTCGCACGGTCTCGCTTCTTGTCACAGCGTCTAGACGCACGGTGCACGCGCACACCCTATGACAGTCGCAAGCGACAGGTCAGCGTCTTGTCATAGAGCTGTCACAGTCGCACGTCACAAAGTGTGCGAGTTTGTTAAATGCTACTACTATTATTATAACGCATAATAGATATATTTTTAACTCGATGAAATGCTTAATTAACAGAAACATCATTAACTTCATTTGGGCGGAAATAGGCGGCTATTAGGTACCTAATATATGATTTGGTTCAAACGAACATATAATTATATTCGACTTACAAGAAATATCTTTTTGACAAGTAAGTAAGCAAATAAACTTGGCATCTCGGTACTTGAAGTATTCAATACTGAACTTTAAAGCATTTCGGTCTAGACCCCAAATTAGGTAAGGAAATATTAACGTTAATAATGATTGGGACCACATATTGATACAACTCCTTTGGTTTCGAGTTCTGATTGTTTAGTTAGATTTCATTTGATTGTCGCTTTTATATATTCACAAACCAGGTACGGTCAGGTAGAAAATCTTTTTTGTACATATTTTTTGTAGTGAAGAGCTGTTTTCCGATAAATTCACTATTCTTTCAATTCCAGTAACGTAAAGGGAAAAACTCGGATCCAATTAATCCTCTCATGCAATTACGAAGCAAATTGGAAAATAAACAAATTCCTTTTCTCTGAGGAACATTATCGGAGATTTTTCACAATAAAACCTCTAGGAAAAACTTCGATACTATTTTTAGAATAGTTTTAGACTGCTTCGTTGGATAAGAGGTCGGAAGCCTGACTGCTGAGTGTGAATTTTGTCCCCAGGCAGGGAATAGTGTTATTGGGATTTGTCTATGGAAATTTCTGAACAGCAGCTTGAAGTCTGGGTATGTGTCCGGTTGATGGCAACAGGCTCGCCCCCATCTTCTTCTTTTCGAGCCGATGGTACTTTAAGATTAGTTGGGCTCGGTAGATAGACACGTTAATAGCAGCGTCAGTGGCGTTCATTAGATCCTCAAATGTGCAGGTTTATGGTTTCTTGGTACATTCCAGCAAATAGGTCATGTTCTGGACTGCGTAGAACTTAACCACAACTAGTAAAATGTAGAAGTACTACTACTACTGTACTACCCCTTCCCCTACGTCCAGGAACACAAGCTAGATGTTTTGTTTTTTTTTTCAAAGTACTAGGAAAATATATCTGTAGACGTACCTACCCTCATGATAAATTGTTTCAGGGCTGCGTCTGACATGTTTGTAGTCGCTAAACCCCTCCCTCGGTAAGAAATATGATAAAATATTTTGGCAACCCTACACGGGGTATGCCGAATTTACATTTCAATATACATCTAATGTATTAAACATTAGGAATATTTTAGTATACACCAAGTGCCAGTACATCGAACTTAGTAGCGAGCAATTGAGTATTCTATACTATACGCAAATATCTTCCAGATCTGGTAGCACCGTTTGACGGGTCGTTGAGCTACACGATGACTGATGCATGCATGCCGTCTGTTGGGACAGGTCAACTCAAAGCTGCAATGGCTCTGCATTGTTAAACTCACATAAAATCCTAATTATATAATGTTTGGACTTTAAAAGAGACCATGATCTGTGTGTTTGTTTGGGCATTCCATGTCAGGGATCTGTCAGCTAGGAATTGCCGGTGCCAATTTTTTTTTTTAATATTGACGTGTAAAAGTGTCTCAAAATATCTACTTAGAGATATAAACCTTCCATTTCAGTTCAATTGAAGAGGTTTGTCCAGCTGTACAAAAAGGCTGATGATAATAGTATTATAATAAATTAATAACATTTCTTTGAAATCAATAAAATCTAGCCTAATACTGATATTTGAGTAAGTAAGTAAGTAGACGGCTAAAATTACATAAAACCTAGACTAAAAATCTCTATCTTAGAAATCAGTGCTCTTACGTAGTAAATTAGGTGTGTCACATATTATATGACACTTCCAAAATTAAATGATATAGTCTTTAATAGGTGATTATGAATGATGATCATCATTCTTGTTGATGAGTCATTACGTACTGGGATTCCTAAAGTCAGCTTAACGGATCAGCATCAGATTAAATATTGCTATAAAATGAAGTGGTATTTCGTCAATCATTAAATTTGGGAAGGTACACAACAAGTCCTCGAATATTCCATGACATAAACTTGACACATCCCTTCACCTACCGTACTATTAAATTTGTTATACTGCCCGGTATTCGCATCGGCTTACCGAAGAGTTTCGGGTGAAATCGTAATTACTCGGGGCTTCTCGGGAAATATGCAAGCTGCACTGCGTTTGTAACGTGAGTTGAGTTGCTTCCACAGGATTAAATGGAAATCAATACGATTTATATATGTTTATGGTACCTACACATTATTCGTGTTTAAAGTACACGAATATTGTGTACCGTAAACATTGTTGTTTATTGTAGGTAAATAGAAGAAGTACGAGTATATGTATTATCTATACTAATATTATAAAGAGGTAAAATTTGCTTGTTTGTTTGTAAGTTTGTATGTAGGGGGTACTCTCAAGAACTACCAGTCGGATTTGAAATTTTGTTTCTTGAATGAATAGCCCAATTCTTGAGGAATGCCCAAACATCACGCTATGGCCCTTAGGAGCCGAGCAAAAAGAAAAAAGTTAGAAATAATGCTATGTGAAAACGAAGTGATACTGCGGGCAGGTGATGCGATGCGACAGGGTGGGTCGGGGGAACAAGGAATTTCACGCAGACGAAGTCGCCGGCAGAAGCTAGTGTAGGTACTTATACTTGTATTTTTTGTATATGTAATTGGTGCACCACTGACTACCTGCAGTATTGTTTCTCCTTCTCCCCTAATCCATCCAAAGGTTGTCTTTTAAGATCGCTCTTAGCGATAAGACCGTCCATTGTCACCCTATGTAGAATTTCTACATTTATTTCTGTAATTTTATGATGTACATAATAAAGAGTATTCTAAATATTTCAGGCATTTTCAGATAAGTCTGAAAATGTCTGAAATATATACTTGACTTTTATATTTTTATGGAATTCTTTCGTACATAATTGTGCTCAAGTAAGTTGGCAGAAAATTATACATTGACATGTAGGCAGCAAATGTCTACTGACTCTGAAAATACCTAAAATAGGTACCAACAATAGCAATATAAACTAACTGAACAGACAGCTGTGCTGCTGGGGAGTTTGTTGCGCCACTTATTCTTCCCAGTTAAAGCACTAGGAAGTGGTGAAGGGCGGGCGTTTTGGGGGACTGTCTTATGTAATTTTGACGTTCAACAAGTGCTGATTCTCAGCCTAGTCTGAATAAATGATGTGAATACAGCTGCGTTAGTTCATCAATCGAATAAACGGTGCATTAAAATGACTACTTTTTGGGCTTAACACCTGCAAATAAAGTGAATAGCAAAGGTACGATAATAAAACAAGCTAAAATAAACAGCTAAAGAGGAATTCCTAAACTTAAAGGAATTCCTAATGAATAGTTGATCGCAGTTTAATCCCTTAGAAGCCAAAGCAAGCTAGCTATTTACAACACCCATGAGTGAAAAAGGGATAATCGAAAAAAACACCTTATTTACAAGGTTTTTTTTTCGATATTGACTTTCCGTCGTAGATTTATTTAAGGCATCTGATTTTTTGTGCGCTTCCACGCTGAAACGGCTGAACGGATTTGCATGAAACTTGGCACATGGGTAGACCATGCCATGGATTAGGACTTAGAGGTGCTGGTGGCGTAGGTGCTGTTCCGTCGCTTCCGCGGACAAGTACCACTGAACAGCACAAGGGCAAGCTAGTGAAGTGCTACTACTAACATAGATTTAAGCTATTATTAACGCAAGTTTTGTTTTATACTTTATATATGTTAGTTTGTAATGTTTTATTATTATTATTAAATACTTTTTATCCCGATATTCCCACGGGATCGAGATTTATGCGGGTGCAACCGCGGGGCGCAGCTATTAAATTAAAATGGATCTTCTAAAAACTTTTGATTTTCTAATGATGATCGCTTTTTTTACTCATTGATCTTCTCAACATATCTGTTGGTAAAGTTTGTCAAAGCTACTAGGCTAGAGCACATCACAAAAAGACGATCCGTAAGAATATTAGTGTATCTACCAATTATATTTTAAGAAATCAAAATAAGAATTACTATTTAGGAAATCTAATGTGGAATTATTTGGCGATCGATTAAATACGTACATGCTGATTTATTTGCTGACCATACGTATGAATACTCAACACACCAATTTGACATCAAAATGGCCGGATGGCAATTGACTTGTCACAATTCTATAAAAGTCTGTTTCTCTTTGATATCAGTTGTTTTCAGGTTAATCGTAGTAATTTTCATAATTGGAACCTTTGATGATAAATTCTTTTCAGTAATAATAAAATGTCTCATAGAGTTAATATTACAAAGCATTTACTTAAATTACTTGGAATATGAGTGATAAATTAATTTTTCTTTCCGCAAAATTACCAGTATTAGCTTACCGGTTCCTGTCCTCTGTCCACAGCACCGACAATTTAGCCCCCTCCCTGGTTTGCTCTGAAGTGCCGTGCTTGAGAGACGCGGCGAATGCCTGGAAAATGGCTTGCCCGGATAAAGATCGGTCTGTGAACCCATCTTCTCAGGGGCAGTGGGATGAGCCGCTCTGCAGGTTGGTATGGAATAATCTTATTAATCCGTCCTCCAATACTGCTGAGCGTGCCCGCCTGCTGGCTGTGGGTGAATGGGAGTCGGGCCTCTGGCTTCAGGCGCTACCGTCACCCAACATAGGCACTATGCTTGGTGACACCACTTTGCGGCTCGCTACTTGTCTGCGTCTGGCCGCTCCTTCTTCCACATCGCTGCCAATGCGGTGAAGGTGTCAACTGCCTTGGAAACCATGCCCTATCCTGCAGTAAGAGTGCCGGCCAGATAGCACGACACGCCAGCATCAATGACATTATCCGTCGTGCTCTTGTCACCGGCCAGGGTGCCAGCTGCTTTAGAACCCAAAGGCTTGGCACGCGACGATGGGAAGAGACCAGACGGAATGACCATAATACCTTGGAAGGTAGGTAGGCGTTTGGTGTGGGGTGCAACTTGTGTCAACACCCTTGCGCCATCCCATCTTCCTAGCACGGTGGGCTGTGCTGCGGCGGCTGCTGCAGGTGCAGAAGACCTCAAACGGCGCAAATACTCACATCTTTTAGGGACTTATGTGTTTGAGCCGTTTGGGGTTGAAACACTAGGGCCATGGGTCTGAGTACCCACTTAGTTTTTCGAGACATCGCCAAGCGGTTGGTCGACTCTTCACGTGACCAGAGGGCTGGCCTATTTTTTGGCCAAAGAATCAGCATTACCATACAACGTGGCAATGCTGACAGCCTTTTGGGCACTTTTCCTGTTGACAGCGATGCGGATGAATTTTTCGATGCCCTTTGTTTTTTTGTATTTTTTCCAAACTTGTACATATTATTATTTTTGTAGAAGACTTAGGACTGATTTTTCAATAGTCAGATAACTTTTAACTGAAGAATAAATATTGTGGTTTGACAGCTTTTGTATGAAATATATGTCAAACTGTCAGATTTATTCTTCAGTTAAAAGTTATCTGACTATTGAAAAATCAGCCCTTAGCATTTTAAATTAAGTATGTAAATATTAGTTCAGGTTGTTTATTCTTGAGATTAAAAATAATATCAGGGACACGTAGGCAAATTAATATTTTATCAAAACTATTGATTTATTGGTGAAACCTTATACACTGCAGTTGATGAATAAGCACCTTTACTTCACTTCTTCAATGATTTATAAAAGTCGAACAATTAGTATACGATTAGCGGTCATCGCTCTCTCGCTCCTTTATTATAGTATTCCACCTTTGGTCCGTACAACACATTTATTTTATCTTAAAGGCAGCAGTTTCATTTAACAATTTTCCAACCTCCTACAATTGTAGTTACCTTATAATTCTCCCCCTGAAAGTTATGTACCTACAGACAAGGAGTTAACATGTCAAGCACTTTAAGGTTAGTTAATAATTGTAACTTATTATTTTTCCGACTACGTCATTGTCAACATTTCGAGAATTTGTTTTAATATCGCTACCAAATACCTACCACCACAATAAACACACCATGTAATTATTTCATAATCATTATAAATACATTGCATTACTTACACTATACCCATCTTTATAACCGGCATTAAAATATGCAGCTCACCTCAACAGTCAGTAATTTTCACCTTACTGACTAAGGCCCTTTGTACACGGCACGGTTATAAACTGCGCCGGAGAAAAAACGTGTCTGTCAACAAGCTTCCATAGTTATTTATACAACACTGACGACCGTGCCTATACACGGCGAATAAAGTGTAGTTTTACACGACAAGAAAAACATGTGTGTACTAAAAGCCTTACGCCCTAGACCCTAGGGCTTTAGAGAATCAATTATATTGCACAATATCACACATTGCGCAATGTTTTTTACCGTGTAGAGTTAATATTGAAGATTTCGCAATGATTGAACAAAAGTTTACTTTTCATTGCAACGTATAGGATCAGTATTGCGCAATATTTTGAGACTGGCTGGAAGCCTTGGCGAAAACATTGACGTTTATGAGCCAATGTTATTGCGTCAATATAATTTGATCGTTTGAGTGCAAGGGGTGATTCAATATTATTGCACTATAAAAGTATTGCACAATGTTACTGTAGTTGTAGGGCTCGCCTATCAAACATTTTACCGTGGCATGTGCTATTTATTTATTTATTTCTTTATTTAATCATTTATGTACACACTTATATAAACAGACAAGAAGAATAAAAACAGAAAATAGGTACAAAGGTGATGCTTATTTCTAATGAAATCTCTTCCAAAATACCTGCGATAGGATAGCAGATTTAGAGATGTAGACAGCGTGTGTAAGAGTAAAAGTGAAAATAAAATAAAACAAATAGTATGAGAATATACATACATACATACAAACATACTTCTAAAATAAATAACACTAGAATATTAATTTATACACAACTATGACGAAGTGGAAAGATAGTGTTCCTTCACTCTTCTTTTAAAAACTGCAACAGTTTGGTTTATATTGCTTGTCGCTAAGTAATATCAGCCGCACGGGTCGATCGATCAGGTTAAGCTACGCTTTCCGCGGTCGCTCTGTAGATGGGTGAGCATTTTTACATACGTGCATCGGAAAACACGTTAAGCCGTTGGCCACGACTGTCATTTGTGGATCTTTGACAGTCGTTACGGGTAGTGACAAGCCCGAAAGTCTGACAACCAGTCTTACAAAGGGGTATCGTATTACCCAGTGTCTCTATGTAAAATACTGGTATTCAGCTGCATCCGGTTAGACTGGAAGCCGACCTCAACAAAGTTGGGAAAAGGATAGGCTGATGATGATGACCTAACATGAACATTTTTGAATGTTCAAATTGAAACATCTTCTATTGTTGCATCGTTCACAGTTCACGGCATGCCAAACACGTGTACAAACGGATAGAATCGAATCATTCGTGAATAGTTTTCAAAATGCCTATTCATTGGCAAATGCATTGTTATGCCTCTACGGAGGTGTGGCCATAATTTTGAAAAAAGAATGGATATGATTTTTTTTTAAGACTGTACTTACTAATTTTTACAACCTTCTAATCAGTTCAATTTAAACTCACACAAGACGAAGACTCCTTTAAAATAAAAAAAGATTAATATTGTTAACTTTTTGAATATATATTTTCTACAATAAATAATGTGTATTTTATTTAATAAAATATTTTTTTAATAATATTTTTTGGTAAAACTTGCATTTATTGACATTCATAAACGTGAGCAAAATGCTCTACACGCGAGTGCCCGTGTAATTTCTTGAGGCGCGAGTGCTGGCGGGTTAACGCCGAGGGAATTACTCTACTTTTCGCAACTACTAAGAGGTAATAAAAACTTTTTACCCGCGGAATACCTTATGTGTTGTTTCATGCACCATTTTATCTAAAGTTTCATAAAAAATACAATAAATAATTATCGTAAATATGACGCAACATTCTAACGCAGCGGTACGCGCCGTAGCCGCCGCAGCAACCGATCGGAAGGTTTGATTACACGCCGCCATTACCGCCACAGATAATGTAGAAACAGCGGTTGGGCGAATCTAATATGCACAACACCAACACCAAATTCAAAAATTCAGTACAATATTCTCTGGATAGATCCTACTTGCTTTATAGGTTAGGTTTGCATGAAATACGAGGGTCACACTGAAAGTTTTTAGAATAGACCAGTACGAATAGCAGGCGAAGAAAAAATCATTTAAAATTCGAATTAGGAACTCGCTCACAACTCAATTCACATGTAATTTGTTTTTACAAATTGGCGGCAATTTAAACAGTGTCTGTCGTGCGTCGAAATGGATTTGACTAGAGAATAGTGATTTTCGTCTTACTCAACAAAAATGTTACGACAGCCTTGGATTAGCATTTAATGGCGAAGCCCCATCCCGTGCCACTGCTTAAAACTGTTTAAATGTAGTCGAAACAAACTCACTGATGGTCCGCGAGAAGAACGTCCTTCCCCGGTGACTACTGATAATAACGTGAGTGCTGTGCGGCTAGTGATAGAAGCTGATAGAAGGGTGACATAACAACAGATTCGGGCAGCTTTAGACATTGGTATGAGTCAAGTACAAAAAGTCTTACATAAACATTTAGGTGTCAGAAAGCTTTGTACTAGATAGCTCATAATTTGACGGAAGATCAAAAATGCCGTCGTTTGTATTGGTGTCGCTCAATGCTTGAAAAGTTTGACGGAGGTGACTCGAATGCTGTATATGACATCGTCACAGGTGATGAAAGCTGGATAGATTGTTACTAACCCGAATCCAAAAGACAATCTGCCCAATAGATGTTTCCATTCGAAGATTTACCGACAAAAGCAGATAAGGGCAGAAGTCAAGAGAAAAAGCATTTCGTAACAATTGTCCTAGAAGATAAAAATACTGTTACTGCATATTTGTAGGTATGTCAGTCATTGTTTACCGTTGGTCTTGGAAAATGTTAGACAGCAGCGCCCAAGAAGCAGGATCCTTCTCCACCACGACAACGCTCCAGCTCACTCCGCCAGACTAACTATCGATTATTTGTCTATTGAAAGTGTGGAGTTAGTAAGTTATCCTCCTTGCAGTCCTGACCTGGCACCTTGCGACTTTCATTTATTTTCAAAAACAAAGGATAAACTTAGAGGAATTTGTTTTATGCACCCTGAAGATGCCACGGCTGCTTTTGAAAAAGGCGTGGAAGAAATTCCTAAAGATGTGTGGCCCTACTGCTTCAGTCAATGGTTCCATCGCATGCGACGGTGCTTAAAAAGGAACGGAGACTACTTCGAAAAGCAATAAAAATACTAACAGGCTTCTACATCATTCCGTTTTATATCTTGTAAAAACTTTCAGTGTGAGCCATGTATAATTTGACATTAGCGAGCAGGTGGTCTGAAAATGAAATGAACTTGATTGTCTTGTCAATGTTAAGCAAATTACGCAATGGATTTTCAGTATGTGACTATGGATATTTTGTTAAGAGTTGTGATTGTGAGATAGTTGTGAGTGATGTGTTAGAATTAAAAAGTATGTGAGGATTACCAACTCAGAGATGTGTAGATCTTCAACAGGTCAAGAAAATACAACTCCGCCCCTAGGACGACTCACTGACCCTTAATGAAAATACAGGACGTAACTTGACAATAGTCGATGGACGTGTTTTTCCTTTAGTTTCTTTAACGTTCTTCTAAACAGGCATGGTTAAATAGTACATTAAGCAATTAGTAAATAAAGGACGGATTTAAAGCGAGGGCCATAGATGAATCACGAGCTAGTGAAGGATTCTAACGACTGAATCACGACCGTAGGGAGTGATTCATGGCCCTCGATATAAATCCGTTTTATTCAAGAGTTGCATACTATGCTTTATACCATGACTACGAGAAAAAGAAAGATTTAAGCGAAAATAAACATTTAATAAAGAAAAAGGAAGCTTAAATTAATTAAAATGCACATTAAAATTGGAACAATTACTAAAATTAAAAGTAATTTTCTTGTTATTATTATTAGGATAGTCAACTTGTGTAGCGATATAACAGTGAGTAAAAGTGCTTTTTATTCACTGTTTTCAGTGAATAAAATAAGCTTTTTAGAGGGGGAATGGTATAAAATAAATTATGGCAATATCCATAAAATAATGACAAGCAATAGAAGGGTAACTTTTTTTGTTGCACTAAGTGTACATGCGGTAAACTCTACCTACTCGGTCTACTTTAACTTCGCCAAAACCTTGCCAAGTTACGTGTCAGCGACTGTCCCTCAAAGTGAAGGCTACCGGTCTATATTATATTGTAAATCATCGTAGATTATACAAAGTGGCAGGGACACCGAAGTGAACTGACACCATTAATTCGGCACATGATTAAAGACATAGCTATATTTCGTCTTTATCAAAAAAAAAATGCTGTTTTATAGAATAGTGATAGATATACCTACGCGGTCAAATTGTATGGCAGATCTTTTTTTATAATAACCAACGAAACTGCAGTTACTGCAGTTGGTAACGACAATCTTTGCTCAAGAATGATTTCTCCTATCCTCTCCACACTACTTCCCGTCTTGACCCACATTTTTAATTTTTCCTTGTTTTCTTGTACTGTCCCTGAGGCCTGGAAACAAGCTCATATCATCCCCTTACCCAAAATTCCTAAGCCGGTCTCACCCACCGATTTCCGTCCCATTTCTATTCTCCCATATCTCTCTAAAGTTCTTGAACATATCGTTCATCAACAACTTTCTGCCTTTCTATCTACAAATGACCTACTGAGTCCTCTTCAATCTGGTTTTCGACCTGGTCATAGCACAATAACGGCTCTTTTGAAAGTTACTGATGACATCCGCTGGACAAAAATCTCTTACTTTACTTGTACTTCTCGACTTTAGCAGTGCCTTTAACTCTGTTGATTTTGACATCCATCTAGGGATCCTTAAATCTTTAAATTTCTCCTCTTCCACCATTAGTTGGTTTGACTCCTATCTTAAGGGCCGCTCGCAGCGGGTTCGTCTTGGCGAGGCATCTTCTGATTGGTGCTCTCTTTCCGCAGGTGTGCCTCAGGGCGGCGTTCTCTCTCCTCTTCTTTTTTCTATTTTCATTAACTCTATCACCAGTGTCATCTCTTCCTGCTTCCATCTCTATGCCGACGATCTGCAGCTCTACAATCATTTTTTAAGGGAAGATGCAGAAGCAGCCGTGTCTGCCATGAACAGCGACCTGGATTTGATTAGCGAGTGGTCGCGGTCTTTTGGACTGCAAATCAACCCTAAGAAATCCCAGGCCTTGATTATCGGCGGCAGGTATATGCGGAATAGGCTCGATGTTGCGTCGCTGTCTCCACTCTGTCTGAATGGTGTTCAGATTGAATACGCACATACGGTCAAAAATCTGGGGGTGACCATGGATTCCTATTTATCATGGACTCAAGACATGTTGCTCAAGTCAGTCGCAAAGTGCATTACACGTTCCATTCGTTGAAATGTCTCCAGAGCGTCTTGCCCTTGAACACCAAAATCTCTCTTGCTCAAACTCTCATTCAGCCCATCATAGATTATGCCGATGCCTGTTATTTGGATGCCACCGAGGAGCTTTTAAATAAACTTAAGCGTTTGCAGAATATATGTATTCGTTTTGTTTTCAACCTTAAAAAGTATGATCACGTTTCCAACTTTCGCAAGATACTCAAGTGGCTCCCCATTCGACTTCGCAGGAACTCTCGGATATTGTGCCTGCTATTCAACCTCCTTCACAACCCTAAAACGCCATCCTATCTGCGGGAGCGTTTTTCCTACGCCCAACCTTCAGATGCGCCTTGCAGGTCGCATCTTAGAAACCTCCTTAAGTCCCCTCCCCACTCCACCGACTTTTACTCCTACTCCTTCACTGTGCACTCGGTGCGGTTGTGGAATTCACTTCCGCCTGACATTAGGGACTGCCAAACTGTTGCAGTTTTTATAGAAGAGTGAAAGAACACTATCTTTCCACTTCGTCATAGTTGCGTATATATTAATATTCTAGTTTTTAGTTTCTAGTATTTATTTTAGAAATATGTATGTATGTTTGTATGTATGTATGTATATTCTCATATTATTTGTTTTATTTTATTAAGTGAATTGTTTTTGATTTTATGTATTTTATTTTCTCTTTTACTCTTACACACGCTGTCTACATCTCTAAATCTACTATCCTATCGCAGGTATGCTGGAAGAGATTTCATTAGAAATAAGCATCACATTTGTACCTATTTTTCTGTTATTTTCTTCTTGTCTGTTTATATAAGTGTGTACATAAATGGTTAAATAAATAAATAAAAATTTCAAAACGGTCGTTCAGAATCATTTACTGAATCCATGGTAACTGGTTGTGCGCCGATGTTTCCTCGATGCCATCCTGTAATTAGTTGTGCCTGAGGTCTATTTACAAAGACAGTGTAATAAAATTTTCATAGTTTTGGGCAAAGAATTCATTCAACATATAATTTAATGATTGTCTCGCGACCAAAGTAAATCGTGGTCACTCTACCCACCGCGGTATTGTAGCTATCTGAAAACATTCCCGATGTAATTGGACGAGTTTCAGCAGATTTCGTTCGCCCCTGTCGGGCCAAGCCAAACGTCATTACACATTCTCTTAACCGACATTTGGGAAAAATTCTGCAGAAGAAATGCTCCTTTTGCAAGACCCTGCTGCTAGTTAAACTTTTAGGAAACATCGAAGTCCGAAGGTATGATAGTCGTGTATTAACAATAATCCAATTCAGCAAATACTTCCCAAAATCACCGCCCATGAAGAATAAAATTTACATTAACAGTACCTAGAATACTGCTGACCATTATTTTCCCTAAACATTGTCTATCTTGTAAACATCACGTTTGACGTTGCATAATCATAATCAGCTTATAGTGGTCCCACTGATGGGACAGGCTTCCTTTCGCGGAGATGGAGTAGGCCGTAATCCACCACGCGGGCACTGTGAGGGATGATGGTTGGTGGATGTCAGATGTCTTCGGATTTTGTTTCTAGGACATGCCGGTTTCCTCACGATGTTTTCCTTTACCGTTTTGAGAGCAGTGGTGGTGATATAATTTACACAAAGTAAAGCACCTGCCTGGGTTCAAACCTACTCGTAAGTCGCGGTCGTTACCTCTGGGCCACCACTGCTCGACTGTTTGACGTTAATAACGTGTTAGCTACCTCTCAACTTATTAAAACAGTAACAAAAGCTAAAAACAAAAGAGGAGCACTACAAAATATCTCCCAGTTATTCTGTAGCAGTGCTATAAACTAGAAAAATACAACAACCAACTTTATGGCGCTTGCGTGATACAATACTCGACAGAATTTGTAGCATGTAGTGTTTTTACTGAAGCCTCTTCAGGGAATGAATCCCCCGTGGACACACGAGTGCGCAATCGACTTTGAAATGTGTACGTAATCGATGTTTGGTCAGGTCCTTTTAAGTCTGCATTTTGTAAGGATTTCGGGTTTGAGGCCCAGATTGAAAGTTTAATTAGACGTGTGTATAAACATTTTTGGCAATCTAAGTCAATGAGCCACAGAAACCTGAAGCGTATATTGTACCAATTAAATTCAGCAAATATAATATGACCCAAATTATACAAAGTACTTATTTTAGCCTATTGATTTAAAGTTCTCGCACACAAGGTACAAAGGCGTTCCACCTTTGTACCTTATTTGCATGCGAAAAGTTTAAATAAATAAATAGGTTCCCGTGGGATACTTTCCGATCACCACGCGGGCGAAACCGCGGGTATTACTTAGTCAATGTACAATTATGATGATTGCTTTACTCATGCACATGTTTAATTATAATAACAATAATATGAGACAACATCCACACAAGGTCTTCAGGTCCCGAACTAGGTAGAGCCTGTACTACGGTAACCTGATAGTGATGACTGATATACATACTTGTATACACACCCAGACACAGGTCAAACAGACATATTCTTGCACACAAATGTTTGACTTGTCCGGGGATCGAACCCGGGACCAGCGGCTCAGAAGGCAGGTCAGTGAAATTATGGTTCGCCGATGTTAGTGTCTGATGTTTGTTTGCTGATGCGCGGGTAGATTATTTATATACCATCATTCGAAAGCGATGTGCTTCTCTCCGGCACAGAACACACGTCAGCTCCCATAGCATGTTGAGGGCATTGAGTGACCGGTGGGACTGCCCGATGCTTGGCCGATGGGTGCGTCTGCACATTCAGCACACACAGGTCGGCTTTAAATAATAATTATTACGGGTTAATAATTGTTTTATTTTTGTTTCTCCTAGATTATCTTTGTGACTGTATGTGTTACTAACAATAGTTTAATAAGTAGTTTTGTGTGTACTATGGACTTTAAGGTCTGCAAATAAAAGTGTATTTATTTATTAATAGCCCTGTAGTCCGGAACAACATAAAGGCTCCTGCAAACAGGTGCGACCCGTGACACGAAGGCACCGCAAGTCGCGCGAGTAGCGGTGCAATTGGTCGTGTCGCGCCTGTTTGAAGGAGCCTTAAAGTGTAGTCGTCAGCCTCGTATTTTGCGTTTATTTATGTTATGTATGTCCATTTACCCGTTGGCAAAGGCCACCTCGCGAAGATTGTGTTAAGTTAGTAACATTAATAATATGACGCTATTACAATTTCTATAATAATATGATAAGTACAGGATGACGTAATCAATATTGTCTACCATCAATCTGAAGACGGTTACCGATTATGGCAATTTCATTTAATGTAAACTGTGCCTGAAACCTATGTTTTTTGTTTCATAATCTGTAATGAATGATATTACGTGGGACACAATGAAAGTTTTAAAAAAATAAAAAAACGGAATGATATATCTGGGGAAGGACATAATATAAACATAATCACCAAGCTCTCACCCCGATTTAAATTTTTAACTTTACAATGAAACTTACATTACAATTTAAAAAAAAAAAAGGTGAATTTTCAAACTCTTTTCCAAGGCTGCTTAACCCCAGGCTCGCGGGCCACCAACTGGCCCGCCAACGCATTTGAATTGGCCCGCCAAAAGCTATCAGCTGGCGAAAGCCTTTTGAGAATAGATTTCAGGACTTCAAACCAGGTCTTAATAATATTTTGCTTCTTATGAACCCATTCTCAATTAGCCAACAATAAAACATAATTATTTTCAGACTTGATTTTAGTATCGACCTCAGATTTGTCGCCAAATATTGATAAGTTGTTAGCTAAACAGCTTCATATAGATTATTTAAACTATGAGTAACTAAGTTTTGTTGAATGTTAATAGCTAGTTATCTACCATAACTATACGCACGTTTTAGTTACTGGATGGCCTGCCGGCTGACACGAAATCACAATAATGGCCCGCCTTCAAAATTGGTTGGGCAGCCTTGCTCTAGACATATGACATTAAATGCTGGATCTTCCTATGTAGGTTAATTATCCTCAATAGCCTGAGTATTTGCTCACTCGGGACCAACTGAGGAAATATCTCATCTGGTCTCATCTAATGTTTCCATCGAATTAATTCAATGTTATCTATTTACATGACGTTTCAATTCGCGGTTGGGGAGCAACATTATAGTATGATAGACAGTCAGACGGTAGCTATTCTTAGCTTATAATAATATAGCAGTACTCTTGAAGTAATCTTGAAGTTTGTATGTTTGTAACAGATAATATCTGGAAATATAGATCCGATTACCAACCATCTTTCACTTATAGAAAACTATATTATTATCAAGTGGCATCTATACTCTATATACGAATATAATAAAGTTCGTTTGTGTTGTTTGTTTGGACGCGTTTTTCTCCAGATTTTCCCGTCGGATTAGAAAAATTCTTATTGAATTTGATAGCCCAATTCTTGAGGATGGTTATATGCTATTAATCATCATGCTACAACCCTTAGAAGCCGTGCGAAAAGTTAGAAAGAACGCTAAGTGGAAATGAAGTAACAACGCGGGTGGGCGATGCGATGCGACGCGGTGGGCGGAGCTGAACTTTCACACAGACGAAGTTGCGGGCAGAAGCTACTTAGATGATAAAGCACTATACTTTTGAAGCATTGTTGAAGTTTGTTTGTTTGTAACCTCAGTTAAACCCTGAAAATATCGATCAGTTAACAAAATATCACTTGGGATTTCATTTTTTTTTTTCATAAATTTTATTGGAACAAAAAACAGGTTTACAAATTATTTGTGTTCGTTAACAGCTACATTAGTTAAAAAACTGTGTTGCAGCCATTAGCGCCCAACTCCGAGAGAGGAGACGTCGGCGTTCCAACATTAATATATGTATAATATTAGAGCAATAACATAAAAATAAATTAAATTAATTAAATAATTTACGCTAGGATGATCCAGTTCTCTAGTGTGATATGTATGTAGCTATGTATGTATGTATTTATGTAGTATACGGGGTGTATCTGTATGTGTCTATTAATTTGGTCTGGTAAGCTGGTCCCGGGTTCGATTCCCGGACAAGTCAAACATTTGTGTGCATGAACATGTCTGTTTGACCTGTGTCTGGGTGTTTATAATATGTATTTAAGTATGTATATCAGTCATCAGGTTACCGTAGTACAGGTTCTACCTAGTTCGGGACCTGAAGACCTTGTGTGGGTGTTGTCTCATGTTATTATTATTTTTATTTCGTTTAAATATAGTTTCATTATTCCCAATGACATAAGATACTTTCTATGCCAGAGAAATGCACGGTTTTTATGTGTAGGTATCTTCATGCGGGTAAAATCGCGAGGCGCAGCAAATTAGATATAATCTCCTTATTGCAATATCCTTAGTTCCGACATCAGCGGGAAAAGAGGGTACCTACAGCATTTTCTCTTTCGGAAACCACACTAACATAATGTATTTCTCTTGCAAACTGGACATATCACTTACATTTCTGCTTACCTCCTGCATCCTCCCTCCTAAGTTTAGAAGGTATTAAAATTATGACGTCACCGCAATAACTCAGCTGAAACGTCACACAAAATGCTGATGCCACGAGGGTTTAGGGTCTGGCCTTACCTGATATGCTGGGATTTACGAATGTGGAAATAGAGGTGACATTTTGTGTTTTTGATGTTGAAGTGTAAGTATTATGATTTGTCAATTATTGGCAAAAGTTTAGTTGGAAAGATGAAGGTTTTGAATGGATACAAGTAAAAAAAAATCTTATTCATCATGTGTTGTATGAAAAGATAGCACAGATATCGTTAGGCTCGTTGTGGTATTGTGATTCCTAGAGAAGAAGCGCCAAATACGCAAAAGTCGCCCAATGCCATCGTATACCTATACAACGATGATAACCAGCTCTTCTGTACGCGGTGTGACCGGGTTTTTAAGACCAAATTTAGTTTTGCTAGTCATCAGAGAGCTCACGAAAGGAAAGAAAAGTAGTCTGGGTCGCTGTCGCCGGATACGGTGAAGATGACTATATAAATAGGTATCTGTGATTATAATTTGCAGTCTCAGTTGCAGAAGTAGGTAGTTCTGAAAAATGAAACTTCATCTGCGAATGATAACAATGCATTTTTGTAACATAAAAGTCGGAACTCCTCAAGAAATCCCGTATACAGTATTTTTATCTCACGAACCGACACGCGCTTTACTTGTGGTTATCAAATGTACAAACACGCTGTGAATGTGTGTTTAAGCGCAGGAGCTCTCGGTACCAGCCGTGACGATGGCAAAGTCAGAAGTGTGTGTGTGCATGTGTGCGTTATGTGCTGACAGTACTCGTGTTTTCACGCATAAATTCGTGAATTAATTCGTGATATAAAAATACTATAAGAGATCGTGGTGCAAATATATACCAAGTTTACAAAAACTTCCTACCTCTACGTGAACCCAAAATAAATCTGAAGATTTCTGTTCCCCGAGGGTCTAAAATGTTGACGTTAGTTTTTGCCGCCTTTATAATTTACTGTTAGTAGGGTCTACAGTTGACGGTAAATACGAGACGTTTTTTGTTTTATGGGCTGGGTAAAAATAGAGGGGGTTGGTACTGTACGCCGCACGTCAGTATAGCTTAGGTTCGCTAAGAAAACGGTGAAAGGTCACACAATAACGGGTGATAAATGAAATTTATTTCTGCAAATTGCTACAAAAAACCCTTTTACACATTAAAGTTAAATTATGTTTTAAAACTAGATGAGTTCGGTGTTTCCTATCCGTCTACTCTGAGAAGATGTTGTTATAATAAACGATTTTTCTGCAATACTCTACTCTGCCTAACCTTTTCCCAATTTTGTTGGGGTCGGCTTCCAGTCTAACCAGATGCAGCTAAATACCAGTATTTTTACATGGAGCGACTGCCTATCTGACCTCCACAACCCAGTTACTGACACGATACCCCTCGGTAAGACTCGTTGAAAGACGTTTGGGCTTCCGAGTAGTCAGAAGCCTTTACGGGTAGATCTACGAATGATAGCCGGAACCAACGGCTTAACGTATTTTCCGAGTCGCGAAGGTGTCTCGATACTTATGTAATGGATGGTCAGCCTTCCACGAACTGACCGCGGCAATCGTAGCCTAACCATCGATCGAGCCATACGGCTATTATTATCTCAAATCTTTTATTGCAATCCATAATGTACAATTACAGCTGGTAGATAAAAGAAAAATAATATAAACAATTATGGACGCTGTCGGGCACAGCAAATTTTTAAATAAGTAGAGAGAGGAAGAGCGCTTTATTAATTTTCTTTGTTATTAAGTTAGAATTATTTTATATCCTATATTACCTATGTATTTATATTTCCATTCATTCACTTATTCTATTAATATTTTATATGCAGGTATCTATTCACTTATCATTTATTTATTATATTTAATATTGCTTATTTATTTACTCGCTTAATTTTTTTTTATGTAGCATATTTATTAGGTATTGTTTTATATTTATATAAATATCTATTATTCATAGTTATGTATTATTATAAAAAAAAAAAAAAAAAAGCATATTACATTTACATTTATTTTACATTTTTTTTATTATTACATTTATCCGTTAGATATTCTTGTACTGTGTAAGTAATAGCTTTTTTTAATTAAGTACTGCATTTTTTTTTTTTTAATATACTGGTTTTATTTTGTTGTTTTATGTCTTCTGGTAATTTATTATATATTTTTATTGACATTGAATATGGACTAGATGAATGTAGTTTAAGGCGGGACGGGGGCAAATTAAGTCTATATTTATGGCGAAAAGAATAATTTGTTTGTATGTTTCCCCGTGTGCTGTAACAATCTGGATATTTACGGACTAATTTACACAATTTTAAGATATAAATACCAACTAAGGTGAGAATCTTGTGTTTTTGAAAGTAAGGTTTGCAACTATCTGTTGGTTCTATATTCACAATTATTTGTATTAGCTTTTTTTGGAGGGTAAATAAGGAGGGACAGTTTGTGCTATTTCCCCATAAGTTGATGCCATTATTTAGCCACGAACCCCTCCTTTTATTGAGGCACAGTTTTTCTGGCATATAATGTACTAACTGACAAGCAACAGCAGTTTAAAATCAACCCCCAGGCTTTCCAAGAACGATTTATAATTCGTTCATAAACTGCTAAAAGTACCAGCACGTAGTCAGCACAAGTCAGTCTACTCACTTATCTAAGAGCACCAAGTACAGCACACAAAGAACCTACGTAATCTTATTTCTAACTCATTAACTATGGAACGTTAAAATGTTCGCTCAAACAAGAACTTTTACTTCAGATAATAATCGTCTTTTTTCGGTGGAAATTCATGAAAATGCTGATTAGTAGAAAAATATGCTGGTTTTACAATGCTGACACTGTAATGCCTTATTTTACCATCGTTATTAATTCCGTTTTGTTTCGTTAATTTATTGCTAGTTAACTGCTATCAGCCAGATGATTTGATGGAATAATAAAAAGGCATGTATTTAATGCGGCAACTAAGTAAAATGAATATAGGTTTAAAAAAAAATAGAGTGGGTACCATATATAATGGGTTGGCAGCTAATAAGGAGTATCGTAATAAGTAATAGGTAGCATATTAATATGTCAGTAATAAGCTCCGTTTTAATTTAAACTAGCATCAAGTTTTTCTTTTGGGAACAGAATTAATATCTAAGCAGAAACTTAATGGCGAAAACAAAATAGAAAATGGGCGTTCATGTTTGTCATAATTGTCACAGTTCTAACCAAACCTTAATTAAAATATTCTATGCATGGTCGATAGCAGGGCTTGGTCGACGGAGCCCCGCTTCGCGGGGCTCCTACTTCTGGGTGGTTTATAAAAAAATAACCACGAAGGGGATGGCGGGGTCTATCGACCCGGCCATCCCCTTCTAACCTAACCTGTCCGAGTCGGGGTGCCCTAAAGACCAGATTGCATCCAGTTTCTCCTGGTAACAAATTAAAACGGAGCTTATTACTGATATATTAATATGCTACCTATTACTTATTACGATACTCCTTAATAGCTGCCAACCCATTATATATGGTACCCACTCTATTTTTTTTGTTGCAAACATTTAGTCGACTTTTAAGTTATTAGTCACTCGGAAAATAATAATCCTAATAAAAATATGTGATTGTTTAACCGTACAGAGAATAATATCTGAAAAATCCGTGATTGTAATCGTAATGTCACCTGTTAAATTTTTTGTTTATTTACTCGTCACGTCACGGCGTTGTACTATTTCGATCGATTTGTACATTGCGGTGTCAAGATTCTCCGCCGATAGTATAAGGTCTTAGGATTAACACTTCTATTCTAGAATGTAATCAATACATTTGTGAATAAGTCAGACTTGAGGTAAAGTGTCGGTATTACTGGTCCGCACTCCCAACGAAAGAACAATAATTCTTTCATTCAACCTCCAGTTTACTAACCCCCACGAAGGCGAGGGTTATTCAGTGATCACCTACACCTACCTGACATCAATGGACAGATTTTTTGAATACGAAGCTTTTGTCCACTTAGTATGCGTGCACTTTGTCTTTTTCCTTTTGTTATATGCGTTTTGTTAGTGCAGAATATACAATTTCTCTTTCCATAAAGAGAAATTGTATATTCTGCACTAACAAAACGCATATTATATGCAATATATGTCATATGTCATCCTTCTCACAGTCCATCCATATGGACTGTGAGAAGGATGACATATATTGACTTCATCGACATATATTGGCTTCATATTTCTGACTGACCCACTTGACAATTCAAAAGTGCCTGTAAATGGTTTAATTGAAATAAATGCTTTGAGTTTGAGTTTGAATTGTATAATTGCATAGCACACGTGTGATCACTATGTACCTAATATAAAGCTTACTGGGTTCGTCTTTCATTGACTTGAATGTGCCCTGGCGGCTGAGAGTATGTCATGCTCACTCAAATGTGTCGCTGGTGGTGGTGTGTGTATTGGATCATTAAGTTCCCTTCAAAATGGTTGAGCTGAATGGTGCTGATCCATACGTCATGTTCGTGAACGGGCGCCGTCAGTAGGGACTGGTAATTTCTTAGCTACCACGGCTTATTTTAACGTCTGAATTGTTTTTTTCTTTTTATTACGGACGCGTTTAACGTGCATGTCTTTTTACACCGTTCACATGTATAATTTCAACATGATTGATGATAACCACTTTTTTGTAACAATATTTTGATTTAAAAGAGTGTACAAGGAGTTTCTGGTCCGTTCTTCTCCATAGGTACCTACTACGCTTTGGAATGGGCCACTAGCTTCATCTTTCTGACTGACCGACCCCTTGACAATTCAAAAGTGGCTGTGATTGGTTTATTCAAAATAAATGCTTTGAGTTTGAGTTTGTCATGGCTAGAAAAGGAATGACTACCGAGATGACGACTAATTGAGAATAATGGAAGAAAAAGACATGTAGCGTCGACCACTAATAAATTAGGATAAGGGAGGAGAATGATAATGAATAAAACGATGCCCCTAACTAGTAAAGTTACTTTTAGTCATCAGCAAAATCTTTTCCTCAATTTTCACAGAATAGACCACTTGTTTTCAATAATTTCTGACTATTAGCTAGAAGCATAATGATCAGCAAGTGTATGAAATTACAATTTCTAAGTAACCCAATTGGTATAATGACTAAATTGACACAGTTAATACTTACGCTGTTCTACTACCACTATTACATTAGCAATCAAATTATATTAACTCAATTAACTCAATGGCTTAATACTCGTGTTAGAATATCTTCTATCTGATTTGGAATATTCACGCTCATTGAGCTTGAGATAATCTCTCTATACTTCCATAATCTATGCTAATATTATAGATTTGAAAGTAACTCTGTCTGTACGTTACCTTTTCACGCTTAGACCACTGAACGGATTACGATAAAATTTGGCAAGGAGATAGATGGCATCCTGGGAAAAGAGGTCGGCTATTGTTTGTCCCGGTAGCACGTTCCTGTGGGATGATTTCCGACATTCATGCGGGCGAAGCCGCGGGCAGAAGCTAGTAATCTATAAGTACAACTAGCTATTGCCTAGAAAAACCTATAAAAAAAACAAAACCAAAATATACAACGTGTCGTTTTGCATCCTCGTCAAATTTCAGGAGGCTGTTATGAAAGACATAAATAATCAAATAAAATTACGATCCTGCTCAATAATTAATACATACTTGTTTTTTTTAGGTATTTAAGTTTGACAGTATTTCAGAATACCTACTCCTCTTTCAAAGAACAAAATCGCCCCGTTGCGTATGCGGTAGGCAGTGTCGTACGACTATGTCGCTGTGTGCATGCGTTACAGTTACAGCGCAGTTACAGGGCGGTATCACACGGGCCCTACACATGCCGATTTCCGAAAAATACAAAAAATAAAAATAAATACCTACTTATTTTATTATGGATTCGTGTCGAGAATCATTAGCATAGTTACCTCCTCGAATTTGACGAGGATGCAAAACAACACTTTGTATTTATTGACATAAAAGATGTTTACAACATTTAATAGAATTCTCTGACTTCTGCACTAGTTAGAAACTGTGTTGCAGGAGCCAGCGTCCTCCCGTAATAAAATACACAATTTTGTTGTTTTATGACAAGGCAAAAACAAAATTAACATGTGTTTATACTAAGAACAAAAAGAAAAAAAAAAACTATAAAGAAATAAACAATAATTTTGGTTCTTCTCTTGCGCGAAAGTATGTTTTACTATACCTATACTCACTTTATCCATCAAAAATACATATAATATGTGCCATCTTTCATGGTGATCCGTTAACGGTGTTGGAGTTTTTGAATCTCATTTATACATTCTTTTTTTTTAATTCAGATTATACAAAGTCACCTTTCGTGTCTGTCTGTGTGACCGCTTAGTTCTTCTGAACTACAGAATGGATTTTATTTCGTCGTAATGATCACCATAACTTAGAGCGTAATTATTCTGCAGTGTTTATATGTATAAAAAAATCAACAATTCAGCCGAAAGACGTCCACGGCTGGACATAGGCCTCCCCCAAGCATGGCCACATCGACCGGTTCTGTGCTTCCTGCATCCAGCGGATTCCTGCTGCTTTCACAAGGTCATCGGTCCACCTTTGGGTGGCCTTCCAACGTTACGCCTTCCAGCACGCGATCGCCACTCCAGAACTTTTCGGCTCCATCGGACATCTAAGTATTCTGTTAATTATATTATTATTAAATTAGATATAGCACATAAATATTGATGATTTTTCAAGTCCTAAAAACCGTGCGAAGTAGGGGCGGGTCACTAGTCTACAGGTAGAAAGACTGTACAATAAGCTAAAAGCCGATTAGCTTCAAAAAAATAAGCTTTTCGAGCGAATAAAAAAAAAACAATATTCGTCTAAAAACCCCGGTTTTTGAAAATAGGTTTCCTGGAAACAACTACAATGAAGGTTCAAGGGAGAGGTTCAAATTGATTGATTATTTAAATAAAAATTGGTAAGGGCTACCCTTCCTAATAACCTAATTAATTTCCAAAATTAAATACCTACATCCAATATATAATTATGTTAATTAAAAAGCACAACTTACTTACCCCTCTTGGTAACTCCTAACAATAACCTATTTGCCTCATACAATTTGCATGACCATTTTCCTTGCCAAGCTCATAATTAACTACGTACCCTCTATGAACGACAAAATTCTCGTCAAGCGGCCGACTCCTTAATTTCGTACAGTCAAGGCTTATTCAGTTAGTCTCACGCTCAGTTATCAAAGAGCCCGAACAGACTGCCAGACAAATGAATATCGCTACAATGGGAATACATGACGAGTTTCTGCATGGAACCTTACTGCTCCGATAAGATATATGACTGGTTCTGCTGCAAGAGATTTGAAAGTTGAATGAGGATTGGCGTTTGAGCTGAGCGAGCTTTTAAAGCGGCTTTGTGCTTGCTGGCATAGGCTGGCATGGTATATACCGTAGCCATTTCAACCATTTAATAAATGTTGTTAGCGTTAAGGAACTTTGCCAGCCAATCGAGATGGATTGTAATCAGTGGGACTTATCATTCCTGGCGAGCTATTCTGTAAAAATTTCACCGTGATAATTTAGGTGAAGTGAGCTTGAAGTGAGTAGTCGATAGTGTCAATCCCTAGCATCAGGTGGAATGATAACTCACTTCACCTAAGTTATCACGGTGTGATTGTTATAGAATCGACCGGCTGTACTTATGAAACGACAAACATGTGATTTTTACCCAACCGTAAAGAGTTGGTTTTGGCGCGTATACGTTGTGATTTCATTATTATCTTGCCCTGATCACAATTTATTCGGGGTCGACGCACCATGCCTTTTTAATTCCATAGTTCTCTATTAGTCGTAATCTCGGTAGTGACCAGCTTTATATCCATATCATCTTTCACACAGTCTAGCCATGGTTTCTTTGGTCTTCCCCTTACTAAAAAAATTAAATTATTTTTTCTTCGTGAAATTCAAACGGCTTTTATAATATGAATTTCATATTCATTTATTTGCGTTCCACAAGGTAAAACATGGTGTTAACAAAAGGTTTAGAGCTAAGAGCCGTTGTAGACCCTGTCAGGGCACGGCAAAATCTAATTCTTACATGATATTTTTTTTTTTTTTGTTTTATATTTTTACATGGTTCCAGCGCCAGACACAACCATGACAAACAAACAAAAGCAAACAAAGGCAAAGGCTGACGATGACAGTCTTAACTCTTTCATTAATTTTAATAATTATTCTATGTTTAACCGCTTAATTCGTGTGGTTGCTTATGTACTGCGGTTTTTACATAATTGTAGAAACAAGACTAAATTGCATAATTCCCTACAAACAAGCGAAATAATTAAATCAAAAACTATTCTTGTTAAAATATGTCAAAACGAATCGTTTTTTAGTGAATTGAAGTCTCTCAATAAAGGTTTAGGAGTATCTAAAAATTCCAAAATATTTAATTTAAATCCGTTCCTTGATTCTGAAGGTTTACTAAGAGTAGGAGGTCGTCTTGACAATTCAAATTTTGATTACAACAAGAAACATCCAATTATATTAGATTGTAAACATAGACTTACCCTGTTATTAATGCAAAATGAACACCAACGTTTATTTCATGCAGGTCCGCAATTGTTATTATCTTCTGTGAGAGAAATGTACTGGCCGATAGGCGGGAAGGCCTTAGCACGCAAGGTTAATAAACAATACATTGTATGCACTAGATTTCGTGGTAAGACTATACAGCCTATAATGGGCAATTTACCATCAGCTAGGATGAGGCCTACTTTCCCTTTCCACTCGACTGGTACTGATTTCGCTGGACCATTTAAAATCTCTAGTAAAAAGGGAAGAGGTAATCGAATCAGTAAATCTTACCTCTGTCTATTTGTTTGTTTAAGTACCAGAGCGGTGCACCTAGAGTTGGTGAGTGATCTCACTACATCAGCTTTTATTTTATGTTTGCGACGGTTTGTGTCGCGCAGAGGTAAGCCCTATGAAATTTGGTGTGACAATGGCAGTAACTTCGTGGGGGCAAACAATGAACTGGGTAGGGTGCTCCGCTCCAGTCGTGATTCAGTCATTGATTACACTAGTAATGAAGGCATTATATTTAAATTTAGCCCGGGTTATTCACCGCATTTTGGTGGGCTCTGGGAGGCGGGCGTAAAGGCTGCCAAATATCACTTAAAACGAACAGCAGCCAATGTGTCCCTTACTTTTGAGGAGTTGTCGACTCTTTTTACACAGATAGAAGCAATCCTAAATTCTCGCCCTCTGTCTCCTTTGTCTTCTGATCCCTTTGATCTTAACCCGTTGACCCCCGGGCACTTCCTAATCGGACGGCCACTGACGTCGGTGCCCTCTTTTGCAGCGGAAGACTCAAGACCGAAGTTCCACCTCATCTGCAAACTACGCCTCGAGTTCTGGAAGAGGTGGTCTCAAGAGTACATAGCGGAACTCCAGCAGCGATCGAAATGGAAAACTCCTTCTATCGGCCCTAGAATTGGAGACATGGTATTAATAAGGGACCAGAACCTGCCTCCGCAATGCTGGCGGCTTGGCCGCATTACACGTCTGCACATGGGCGCAGACAACACGTGCCGTGTGGTGGACATCTACACGTCCAAAGGGACCATACGCAGAGCCATCCACTACATCATTCGGCTGCCGGGTGAAGAAGAATCTATTGAAAGTTAGCTCTTTCAACGCCGGGAGCATGTCCACGCGCAAGGTGTGCGCGGGGGCTGCGAGCGGTCGCGGGGAGAGGAGCCGGGACTACGTGCCGCGTCACTGCTGCGACCGCGCCGTCCGCGCCCCGCCGCCTTTGGGACGACAGACGCTATAGAGCGCGTACGCGCATCGATTAATAATTATAATTCAAAAACAATACGTGCGCGCATCTTACATGTAACTATATATTACATATTAAATTCTATAAGGTCATACAAGTCCGTTTCACTCATTCCCGACAACCATTTTTGTGGGATTTTATTCAGATCAAATTTAAAAACATTTTATTTCACATAGACCTACATAGACATGGGCACGAAACGATAGAATCTAGGTGCACGCTTCCAATTCATCGTTTCATATAGAGGAGAGCTGGAAATAAACTCCACGGTTACTCTTTTAAATATAATTGGCTTTTACAATGTTTTAAAATAGAAAGACAGTGTAGGCCTGTCACCATTGTGTGGATCGCCCAGAGGACACGGTGGAGCATACGGTGGAGGTCTGCCCGGCTTGGGCGGAGCACCGCCGTGTCCTCGTGGAGGCGATTGGCGGTGGCGATCTCGCGCGTCCGGCCTTGGTCCAGGCCATGGTACGGAGCGAGAGGGCTTGGGAAGCCGTCACCTCCTTCTGCGAAGCAGTAATGTTCGCGAAGGAGGAGGCCGAACGCGTGAGGAAGAGTCAAAATTTGCGCCCTCACGCCTCTAGCCGCCGCAGGTGACGCCCTGGGCGTCGGGAATCGCGGGCCGATTCCCGGCCACCGTAGGCGTGGGCTTGTGAACGGCGAGCAATGGGCAGCTCGCCGTTCGATAAGGACCCGGCCCGGGTCGACGACGCGTTGTGTTCCACGCGCGCCTCAAAGAGATGTCAGCACCAATGACGGGGTTTGCTAGGACCGATGACTGCTAGGATTGCGGAAAAGTCCGAGAGGGATACCGTGGCCCCTGGCACAGGTAACTGAAGGAACACGGGTGGGTTTTAGTCAGTAAGAGTCTGACACGCCCTCCTGCTCTGCCCAGAGCGGGAGAAGTTATATGATGATTTCCCACCCACAAAAAAAAAAGGCCTGTCAACAAGTACTAGAATTGAAAATGGTCAACAGATCGAAGTATCTATGAGTCTACAAGTTCTTCAACGTTCTCATATTCAAAAAATAGAAGATAATCTTTATGCAAGAAAAGAAAATAAAATAAACCATACTATAATATTATGAATTCGAAAGTAACTGTTTGTCTGTCTGTATGTTACCAATTCACGCCTAAACCACTGAACGGGTGTCGATACAATTTGTCAAGGAGATAGATGGCCTCCTAGGGGGAAACATAGGCTACTTTATAACTCAAAAATAAGGGGATGAACGTTTGTATGAGAAAATTAGCAGTTCTTAAGTTAGGGATATGAAATTTAAATGTATACTTTTAGTAAGAAATACAAAATATTTGTTTCAGCGATTTTGTAAAATCATCACGCAAGGGGTTGATTTTTAAATTCACATGATCGTAAAAAAAATTTAATGTATTTTAAGAGATTTAAGGAAATCAGAACCTGTATCTTGAAGTTTTGTTTATTTTAGTATTTATTTCATTTAAAACGGTCCACCCGCTTATTACAATTTGAAGTTATAAATTAACTTAAGTTAACTTGCTAATAGACACGTGGTCAATGGTGGCGCTAGAGTATTTCAAATTAATGACGATTATTAAAATCAATTATTATCATTTTTAAGTTTATTTATTCAGATTTTTATTTATTTCACTTTCAAATACATTCATTTTATAACAATACCATAATTATGATCATTTAAGCTTAATCTAATAAGTTTTACAAGACATCTGTGTCTGAACTAGATAATTTAATATCTGTATCTCAGACAACAGCGCTCTTCCCAATAAATATGACATTTAAAAGCTAACAAGTAGGTACTAATTCGGCTCTGACATTATAAAAATTAATTCACAAAAATAAAAACAAAAGAGAAATTATAAAAAGAGGGTGATACAAAGTCCTTATTTTGTGTAGGATGTAGATGGATGAGTGTGTGTGGGAGGGTGAGTGCGAAGTTTTAATCTAGTGTGGTACATTAGGGAGGTTTTCGGCAGGTTTTCTTCGCCTAGATGGAATAATTGCTTTATCAAAGTTCACTCTGGAATGTTGCTTCAGGGTAGTGAGCAGTTTGCGGAAGGATCGTACGTTCCCGCGACCGCCGGCGTAGGTGTGAGATGGAACACCGGGGAGGTTTTTAGTCAGTAAGAGTCTGACAGAACCCGCCGCCCGGCGCAGGGCGGCGGACGTCCATGAGGATTTTCCAACCCGGTAACAAACAAAAAAAAAGATGGGTAGTGAGCAGTATAAATAACTGGCGGACGGAGAGGACCTCACAAGATTGATAAAGTTGATATGTAGGGAACAAAAACGGACGAAAAGTGCACTAAGTGGTGTAAAGAGTTAGACATTTAGAATAATATAAACCTGTTTAATAAAAATAAAAAAGGTTATTTGCATTTATTATCTGTCTGTCTGTTGTTTTCACACTTAAGCGGCTGAATTAAATGAGAGGATACTATTTATCCCGTTAGCACGTGCCGGTGGTATAATTTCCGACATCCTTGCTGGAGAAGCCGAGTAATAAAAAAAATTAAAAACCTATTCAAACCAAATGACATAATTTTCATTACAACTGTAAAAAATCTAAACGGATATCATATATTCACAAAAGCCACTTAAGAAGATTTAAAGTTACAATTGTATACTCAAAAACATTTAAATTCTAAGCCGGATTCCAAAAAACACTCAAAAACCGATACGAAACTAATCACCAGAACAAACTCTTAATAGAAAAACTTTAGTTTTACGTCACAGAGAAACCTTTGTTCCGTTTTAAAACTGCAAGAGTTATTGACGCGGACTTGGTCGGTCGCGGCGTAACTTGGTTAATCTACACAACTTGGCCAAACTCTTGGCTGAACGCCCTGGAGGCTGAAATTAGATTGGGTTTTTGAAAATGATGTGTATTGAATTTCGGTTGATACTGCAATGTTGGTAATGTTTTTGAATTTAATTAAATAGTAGCCCAATTCTAGCCCAAAATTGACTGTTTTTGAACATAGCCATCCTAATTTTATTTTATTTATTAAGGGATAATAAACAACTACAACATATGTAATACAACAGGTTAAACAAAACTTTACATAGTAATGTTGCAGTCAACTGCATTATCGCCTAATTATCGTGCCATTAAGGGCCCGATCACACGGTACAACCAAAACCACACCACAACGACAACACGTGGACGGGCGCTAATTTATATGGCAATAAATAGTGTATTCACACGGACCACATTTGACCGTCAAAATCAACCGTGTGGACAATACCGACCACCTCAAGGTCATGTCACAACCAAAACGATGTATCTGTCTGCAAACACTAGTCACAACGTAGCCACTCTAAAAAGTTGCGTTGTGGTGTGGTAGTGTTACGTGTGAATGGCCCCTAACGGTTACAGAGAAAACCATACATTTATGTACCTACAACAAAAAAAACACCTTTGGGAGATGCACTGCCGTCCATAAGCACTAACGCAATAAGTTAAATACTGCTATCTGTTTTCTTGACTTAATTTAATAAACAATTTTGATCTAGGAGGCAATTATGACAATTCAAATGCCCATGTTGCAAAAAATAGCAAACTGCAATCACTATCATCATCATTTGCCTGTGTTTTCCCATCCGTGTTAGGGCCGGCTTCTAGTGTAACCGGACGCAGCTGAATACCAGTCATTTACATGGAGCGACTGCCTATCATATTTATCTATAAATATAAACTTTACATTTAATCAACACAAATTAGAAACAGTTAACGATTTCACTCTCCTAGGTTTGACAATAGACACACATATACACCTGGAAGACGCACATACAGAAGGTAACTTCAAAAATATCAAACTAATACTTACGAATATTTACAAACATATAACAAACATAGTTGCAAGCCTTATATTCTGAAACACAACATTCTCACCTTATATTTTAGATTTATGTAAACTAATCCGCAAATACCCAGAATCTTACAACACACGGGAAAACATCAAATCACAAACAAAATATTCGTTGCGCCATAAAAACAGATTAAATCTGCATCCCTCCCGTCTTAAACTGCACTCTTCTAGTCCATACGCTATGTCAATAAAAGTATATAATAAATTACCGGACAACATAAAAAAAGAAAACAAGACCTTAAATAAATTAAAACAATTCTTAATTAGGTAATAAAAGTTATTACACAATTAATAGACAAATATCTAACGGATAAATTCAATTATAAATAGACACAACTGTTTATCTTACCTGGTAAACAGTTACAATAGTAAAATAAATGAGTCAAAATATTAAGTATTAATTTAAATATATTAAATACACTATTTTTAGTTTATTAATTTTAGGAAAACTTACAGCTAATAATACATTTTAACATCTAGTACAATGTGTAAACGATGGCCAATTACAAGCTTCCACTAACGATTAATGTGAGTAACATTAACAAATACGCAAATGAATTATCTCATTCTCGAAAATTACAATAATATTGCACGAAAAAAATAAAAATGGTTATACTTACATCGAAAAAACAATTGTTCAAACTTTTCTTTACTTCCTTAACGCTACCAGTAAATAAATCTAAAACTAATAAGCAATATAATCATATTTTTTATTTTTTTATTAAGGATCTCCAACAAAAGATGTACACAATACATGACACATAAATAAAGAGTTACATCATCATATATAATTATATAAGCATATATAATTTAATCCAAAATAGAAATAAGTGATAATACATAATAATAATATATAACTAATAATACTGTTGTGAAGAACAGATCGATAGGAAATAATTTAAATATTTAAGTGGGTAGTAATTAGAACAATCTTAAAAGCGCTCTTCCTCTCTCCTACTTATTTTAAATTTTGCTGTGCACGACAGGGTCCATAATTGTATCTATTTTACTAACACAAACCACCTTTAAGTGTACATTATCGATTTTAATAAAGATTAATTGAATTGAATATCTGACCTCCACAACCCAGTTCCTGGTTACCTCGCTATACTGGGTTCCTTTATTAAGACTATTGCTACAGCTTGCTATTCGTCTTAGAAGCTTAAGACAACCACGTGTTCAGAATCACTTTGCGGGAAACCACACGAAATAAAATTCTATTATAACGAAATCACTTTGGTAATTGACTGAAACAGTTACCTGACTCTTTTAACCCGAAAGGAATAAAGTGTAAAGTTTTCTCTAAGAAAATCGTGCCAAAATCCACCCCAAGTCCCGCTGACTCCTTTTAAATACGGACTGACAGCCGCGGTGGCGGACTTGGCCTTAACTTTTTACGTAAATTTTAACTGCCTCTCTGCAGTTGCGATAAGTTTTGCGTTCGATTTCGAGTTCAAAAAACGTGTGCTTCTGGATTCTTCTGTAACCATCCAAGGTTCTAAATACTGCACGTGAAATACAAGGAAGAAAGTAAGAAAAAGTGGTTTATTTGTCACAAAAATACGTTCATAAAAAAGTTAAGATAACACAAATAATACTGGAAAAAAAAACAATCACGAGCACAGAACAGAAATAGTCGTCAGCTCCACGTCGTGATTGTAACAAGAAGGCTCACGTTGTAAATAACGAATAATAATGTCATCTGAACATTACAGTTCCATAAACTTTTACTGTAGGGTCACAATCACTGTGAATCATAATCACGTGGCTCAAAGAACTGTGGACGGAACATAGAAATATTATTTTCACAAACATGCTTGAAAATTAGAGCATTATTTTGACAACCTTCTTCGAGATAAATTGAAATTGCTGTACTGGCCAAATACATGCGAGCAGCGACCGGCAAAAGTAGTTTGAAAATCCAAGTCTGTTGTCATATCTATCGTGTGATTTAAAAATGTAACGATCTTTTACTCCGAAACATGGCATCCAAGGAGGTAACAGCTATTCAAAGGTGTTATTTAAATTTCGAACTAACTTGCAAATAGAAAGGTGTTTATTGAAAAAAAAAAAACAAATGAACACTGTAACGGGGGAAAAACTATTGTTGTTCGTTGTTCGTCATTGATTTTGAAAAGTAATTGTATTTTAATTTCCGCGCATTATTAGATAAAAGTACTATACAAGCCTTGGCCACAATTAGGCGTTGATGGACTTACGTATGTGTGCCTCTGCTTCGCCTCGGCCCACATTTACACGTTCGTTCATCAATGCCTCTTTTGCTGACCACTGCAATAATGTACTATTTATGTTATGTTGTAGATGATCAAAAATCCTTCGTCAAAATACAGACACATACGCACCTAAATAAACTCACGCCTTCTTTCTATGAGGGTAGGCAGAAACTACAGCCCGCCATCTAGCTACGATCCTTACGTACTCCTTTTGTTTCGTTTACGTTCATACATCTAGTCAAACACGCACGGCGGTTGCGAGTGCTACGCAACTGACCTTTTTGAAGAACAACATCAATAAGTTGAAGTTGGTCATCGGGAAGTTGTATATATGCTAGTCGCGCGGTAAACTTTGCTTGCGCGATGCAGGATTTGCGTGACGTCAGTTTGACGCGCAGCTCGCATGTGACGATGTAGATACCGCTACATGTCCTTCTAGGGCGTCCTCTCCCAGCGTTTTCACTCACATCTGCCTTGTAAGTTGACAGAGTCTTGCCAAAAACCAACAAAATCAATATAAAGCTCAACATTTCGCTACACCAAGTGTGAACACAGAACCTCAGGTCCACCACTAGCATACCAAATGTCTTTCAATGCAAACGCCTGGCGGGCAGCCAAGCTGCTGCTCCATGTCTTGCCCTTTTAGCCCAAATAAATATTTGTTATGGCCCCAAGAAATATGGCGGCTGGATTAACTTATGTTTCTGTTTTTTCGCGACTTATTATAATTTAGGAGCCATAAGCAGTCGTAAGTACTTGCAAAGATAATAATATGTTGAGAAAAAGATGGCAGCACTTAGATAGTGGACTGGCGAAGTAGGTCACGATAAGAAGGATAGATAATAACTTAAGCTCGTCCTTGTCTGACTAAAAATAGCTTGTAATTAGGTAGCTATACAGGTACAGTCGAGTTCATTAATATATTGGCACTGTCAAGGATTCAAAATATTGTGAGCGTTGGAAAGCTAAATAAATTCTATAGCACCTATAGATCAAAAATATGTCCTCATGTGAACGGTTCAATAATATATGCTGTGCATTGTGCAATAATATGTGATCAATATCATGAACAGTTCAATAATATGTGATCATGAACGGTTCAATAATACAATGCAATAATGCTGTGCATTAGGGAATAATATGTGATCACCCTTTTAAAAAATAATATAGTATTGGCTTTTATAATATCTGAGCAGGGTAAGCTTCTTAGTTATCTCTACATGCATGGGAAAGTCAATTATTTGCTCGAACAAATAAGATCTAGTTTACATTGTTACAGAAATAACAGTAGTTTCCATTGTTTTCCTCGCGTTTGCGTTTTTGTTTTTAAAATGAGTGTCTTTCAATGCCGAATGTTTTTCGTACAGCATGGCCATATAAGAATTGTAAAAAAATTATGTGCCACCTGTCATTTATATAGCAATACGATTCGACCTTAAATTTGATTACTTTGCCACCACAACTTTTTTATGACTAACGAAGTTGTTTGCAGTGAATTGAATTTCACGTCACGGGAAAGAAAAGAATATCATTACATTATAGTTTAAACTGTATTATTTGACAAGTATATCTAAGAAAATATTAAAGTAATATGCAACAAAATAGCACATGACTTACGTTAAAAAAAAACAAACAATATTTTATCTTAAACTAAAATTAATCTTAGTTATAAACAATTATTGGCGGCCAAATTCAAAATGATAGAACAGTTACTTTATCTTGTGTATGCTCCGTTCGCATCAATCACTGCTTGTAGTCGGGCTCTCATTGACTGTACCATATTGTGGCAATAATCACTATTTCTAAAACTATTCCAGATGTCATATGCATGAGCCTTTAAATTCTCTTCCGTGCGAGCCTCATTACAGCCCCAATTCTGTACCATTAACCCCCATAGATTCTCTATGGGGTTAAGGTCCGGGCTTTTCGGTGGAATTTTTATTAATTCCAAGTCTACTTGCTCAGCTATCCAATTTTGAACATGTCTGGCATTGTGAACGGAACTATTATCCTGTATAAAAGTAATTCGATGATTATCAGGATAGACAATTTTTGCACTTGGTAAAAACACGTCTTTTAGAATATCTAAATAGGTATCACTCCTCATTCGGCCAGATATTTCGCACAATTCTATGGGTGCACCGGAATTTATCCACCCCCAAAACCCGATCGTAATGCGTCCACTGCGTCTATTTGGCACTACATTCTCTTCATCATATCGTGTATTGGCTGCACGATACAAAGAGATCCGCCCGTCCGCCGAAGAGACAAAAACTTTCTCGTCCATGAAAGCGACGTGTTCAAAATCATAATTTAAATATCTGTTAGCAAATTGTAAACGTAACATTTTATGCCTTTCCGTTAGTAACATTTTTTTTGCTGGAATTCGGTGATGAATTCCCGCTTCATTAAGTCTTTGTCGTATAGTTAAGCTGGATGCAGCCAGATCAGTTGCAAATGTAGATGTTCTGATAAGTCTTGCATTTCGAACACTTTCAACCAGTTGCATATCTTGATCATGAGTTGTTTTCCTAGGGCGGCCAAAAGATACATGTTTTGTAAGATTTCCTTCTTCTTGCCACCTTTTCCACCATAATGTAACAGTGTTTCTCTGTTAAAGAACGATTTTATTAAATTACCACATTAGAGATCAGAGAAAAACATGGACGAATACCTAAAATTACTTTACTTACCGATATGCCTAATTCTTCTGCAATGGCTGATTTAGAAACACCTTCGTCACACATATAAACTATTTTATGTTTCGTATGCTCATCAATGAGGAAGAAAACTGCTTTTTTATCCCGTCAGGTGGCGTTTCGTCAACTGTGCCTAGTGAGCTGTCAAACCCAATACAAAAAACGTAAACAAAGATAGTTTTTTTGGTTAATATTGCTTGAAATGACTCAATGTTCTGCATTTGGTTGCAAAAACAAAGGTATTCATATATTTCCTAAGAATTGTAATCGTCGCAAATTGATTAAATTAAATATTATTTAAATTAAATATAAATTAAATTAAATATTAAATATTTGGCCTGATAAAGATTTAGTTGAATACTATACCCCTGAAAGTTTTAGAAAGTACAGTTGTAGTACACGTGTAATATTAGATGGGACTGAAATAAAAGTGCAAAAGCCACAAAATCCTGTCTCTCAGCAAGCTTCGTGGAGTAGCTATAAGCACGCTAATACATTGAAAGTATTAGTTGGAGCAACTCCAGGTGGTTTACTTTCCTATTGTTCAGAAGCTTATGGTGGATCAGTGAGTGATAGGCAAACAGTAGAGCGAAGCAACTTATTGCAGAAATGTGAACCTGGTGACAGTATACTAGCAGATAGAGGGTTTAATATTCAAGATTTATTTGCTGGAAAAGATATTACTGTTAACATACCTACTTTCTTAAAAGGAAAATCACAAATTCCTGGTCTGGTCTAACTACAGTAAGATACAAGTAAGTACAGTTGCTGGTGGCGACCTCTGCAAATAGCTTTGCGTTTTGTTCCTCATTCTATACATTTTTATTTTTTTATTAGAAAAACATAACGTCATTTGAAGTTAATCTAGCCAGTGATAAATAATGTTGCAAACTCCTTGACCATGCAATTTTAAGATTGCTAGTAAAATCATCTTTATGAAGTTAGTAATAAGGTTGAATTTGAATTACATTTACTTGTTTAGATATTATTGTATTCATGTGTGCATACATAATTGTGAATCCTACAATGTTCAGATAATATGATCTTACTGTTGTTCATATAATAATGTGCTTTTGGCTGTATACATGTTACTGAGAAAAACCAGTCACATATTAATTAATCTAAATCTTGACCACAATTTAATGATGCTGATAGTTGTCACAATATTATGTTTTTTTTTGACGGTCATATATTTTTGAAGCCTGAAAGGGACAATATATTAATGAACTCGACTGTACCCATGAGCGAATTAAGTACTTTTATAAAACTATTGATGAAAGTTTTCCGACTTAGGTAATACTTATTAAAATATATTTTTATTTAATTGATCCAAATAGAATGATTATAAACCAATAATAACGCTCTGTAGACAGAATTCTATGACTGGCCGTTGCTATTTTGGTCAAAGACAAATGCCGTCAGATTTGACTGAAGATTTACAAAACACAGGCTTTTTTTAATCATCCATCTCGGTTGAATTTCATTGGCGTATAAGTTCTATAGTAATATAAATTTTCCTCTGCACGTAAGAAACAACTTCTAAATTCCCTCTAACTAAAAAGCTACTAAAGTCTACATACTTAATCACTGAATCCTTTGCTCAACTTTGCTCAAACGTAGGTGTTCTCAGTACTAGCACGGCTGATTACATGTAAATGTAACTCAGACCGAGTCGGCAACTGTTCAGTGTTCAAGATTGTTAGGTCTACCCGAGAAGTTTTCTTTGAGTCCCTGCAACTTGTTAAATTTCAATGAGTGTTCGGATTCGGTGTGTTAATGATAAGGGGGGTAACTTGGTAGGGTTTTATTAATGAAAGCACGGGAATAAAAAAGGTTTTTCAATGTTACTATGAAGAAAACAAGCAACCTTATTGACTCAATTATTTGAAATCTTATCTATAACTAATATTTATACACCAGTTATTAGTGAAAAATGTAGACGTATTCTTAATGTATGAATATCTTAAGTACCGTGTTTCTGACTAATAATTTACTTTGACTTTGAGTTTGGTAAGCAGTCACCACAGA
Source organism: Brachylomia viminalis (assembly GCA_937001585.2). Taxonomy (NCBI): domain Eukaryota; kingdom Metazoa; phylum Arthropoda; class Insecta; order Lepidoptera; family Noctuidae; genus Brachylomia; species Brachylomia viminalis. The sequence goes on from OW443298.2 coordinate 3,927,592, forward strand.
AATTTAAATAATTTAGTAGCAGTAGCGATCGCAGATATTTGCATTTGTTTTATTTTACTTTAACATAAAACGGCAATCCACCAATTACGTTAGTTAAAGAAAATAAGACAAAAACAGATTTGTCGCCACTCCAAAGAAATGCAGATCAATATGCTTCATCCACGGTATGTAATTGTACACAACACACAAAAACAGCATGGTTACCGATTGTTTAATATTCATAATTCGAACTTATTTATTTATCGGCACCAATATTAATTTCATAAATCGAATATCCAGCAGCGTTCGAATATTCCGCATTAGAAGTGGAATCTTAAACCAATGGCAGAGCGTTATGACATCGTTCATACACACGTGTGACCAATCACGGGCCTTCTTTAGTCGCCAGCTGTAATGGCGCGTTTTCTCCGGCACGTCACACGTACAATTCGTAACAAAATTAAAATAACAACATACTTCAAAACTTTACTGTTTGAATTGTTTTAGTACTGTTCTTCAAAGACTTAAGACACTACAAGAAGGTAAATCACGACTCGGTCACGACCAAGATGCGGAGATCAAGCAGGATCAAGGGTGGGAGCTCCTAGCTACGAGTAACAGCAGCTGGACACGACGAGGTCACAGATTACTAAATAGTTACTACGTAACAGATACTTCACTCAGTAGAAAATTTCCAATACCTAATGAGATAATAGCCTACTCCGTCGCCTCAGCAACCACTGCATGCTAAAATGTGCCTAAATGCTCAAGCGTACAGTTGTGATTGCTTCGCACCGCGTGATCCTACAGCAATCGCAGGGCTGCCTCTTCGATAAAATTAAATTAATATAGCTTTTAGTGTCTGTTATTGAGAACTGTGAATATGTTCTGATCTGACTACTTCTGTCTGACTATAGGTGGTACATAGTTTAAAATTGTATCGTTCATAAAATATTTTTTTTATAAATTGGTGCTGAGTGCTGACTGTGCAATACGTCTAGATAAAAGATAATTATATAGGTCACTGTGTAGGTAAAACAAAAAACTTTAAAAGTTACATGTGTATCACAAAGCATCGTAGGTACGCGTACGAACGAACGGAACGATTATAAAATTGAGCAACGTGCGTGCGCTTCGCTTGTGAAAACCGCACTGAATTTGGACCGCAAACGGTCCGAGAGCGCTCGCTCGAGCGGTAGGTAATTATAGCGCGCAAGTACATGGAGTGACGGAGGCCTGACGAGGTGGACTAAAAGGTAGTCCTGTGTCTTGTGTTTGGATATGACTATTGTTACGATGCCTATAAATTTGGCCATAGAGATATTAGCATCTTCCTCAGTGTATATACTTTAAAAATCGGTATTTTAATTGCTTCATACTTGTGTAGGAAAAATTCGAAAATGACGCAATGAATGTTGTTGACAAATGTAAGGCATTACCATTGTAAGTGCGCTACACCCCGCTGGCTTCTCCCATATGTGGAGGTACTTATCGTAGTCCTCGAACTCCGGTTACCGGTTTATCAAAGCCTGATTAGTAATCAACCTACTGTCAAAACTCATGCTAACTGTTGTGATTGCTTGACTAATTACAATCAATCGTTCAAGTTTAAATGAGATTTCATATTGAATACGCTTTTTGAAACCGAGAGTAAGTGGTATTGAGTCCAGTTGTTTTAAAAACGCTGCGGAATTGGCGGTGAAATATCCTGCAGGCACATGAAACCTCCCAAAACCTTTGTGTCTAAACTTACAGACAAAATTCAACTCATTTCGAATATTCGTTTACACATGTCACGTGACTTGGTTTCCGTAAATACGTAATTTTCGGGAGATCTCTGAAAATCAGCGCTTTGTTGTGGGCATAGCACAGCATCATGCTGAGTGAAAGCTCTGTGTTGTGGGCATAGCACAGTATCATGCTGAGTGAAAGCGCTGTGTTGTGGGCATAGCACAGCATCATGCTGACTGAAAGCGCTGTGTTGTGGGCATAGCACAGCATCATGCTGAGTGAAAGCGCTGTGTTGTGGGCATAGCACAGCATCATGCTGAGTGAAAGCGCTGTGTTGTGGGCATAGCACAGCATCATGCTGAGTGAAAGCGCTGTGTTGTGGGCATAGCACAGCATCATGCTGAGTGAAAGCGCTGTGTTGTGGGCATAGCACAGCATCATGCTGAGTGAAAGCGCTGTGTTGTGGGCATAGCACAGCATCATGCTGACTGAAAGCGCTGTGTTGTGGGCATAGCACAGCATCATGCTGAGTGAAAGCGCTGTGTTGTGGGCATAGCACAGCATCATGCTGACTGAAAGCGCTGTGTTGTGGGCATAGCACAGCATCATGCTGAGTGAAAGCGCTGTGTTTTGGGCATAGCACAGCATCATGCTGACTGAAAGCGCTGTGTTGTGGGCATAGCACAGCATCATGCTGACTGAAAGCGCTGTGTTGTGGGCATAGCACAGCATCATGCTGAGTGAAAGCGCTGTGTTGTGGGCATAGCACAGCATCATGCTGACTGAAAGCGCTGTGTTGTGGGCATAGCACAGCATCATGCTGAGTGAAAGCGCTGTGTTGTGGGCATAGCACAGCATCATGCTGACTGAAAGCGCTGTGTTGTGGGCATAGCACAGCATCATGCTGAGTGAAAGCGCTGTGTTTTGGGCATAGCACAGCATCATGCTGACTGAAAGCGCTGTGTTGTGGGCATAGCACAGCATCATGTTGAGTGAAAGCGTTGTGTTGTGGGCATAGCACAGCATCATGCTGAGTGAAAGCGCTGTGTTGTGGGCATAGCACAGTATCATGCTGAGTGAAAGCTCTGTGTTGTGGGCATAGCACAGTATCATGCTGAGTAAAAGCGCTGTGTTGTGGGCATTTTTTATTTTTATTTTATCTCCTTAAGAACCATCCTCGTAGTTCAAGGAATATTCTTTTTAGCTATTTTGGTAGGGTAATTTTTATTATAGGTGCATCGTCTTCACATATAATTATATAATTAATGTATACAAAGTATTGTAACACATTTTAAAAGAGTAACGATGGAGTTTCTTGCCCATTCTTCTCCATACGAAACTACCTTTTGGAAGGGGCGACTAGAATCAATTCTATTTAAATGTAAATGTTGACGTTCAAAAGTGCCTTTTATTTGCCTATTTGAAATAAATGCTTTGACTTTGACTTTATTCTAAAAAAAGAGTTAGCAAAATCGGTCCATCCGTTCTTGAGTTATAAAATTACAACGAAAAGTGGCATTGATTTTTATAATATAAAGGATAAGGTACATTTTTAAAACTTAAAAACACCATTGAAAGAGTGTATAGGTACATGGTGGTGTGATTTGTATCAGTTCTGTTGGTGTTGTAAGTGAGTGCATAATATGTATTTGTGAATTGTCAACGTGTGTGAGTTTTTACTTAACCTAATAGACTTTCTGTCATATCGTAGTCCAGTGTAAGATGCCAATTCGTAAGCTCTGCATTTTTTTGTATTCGTTTTAGTATTTTGTATAGACCATTCAGTTTCGTGTATGTATAATATCTATCCGGAAATTTAATTTCATCCGCAATTTTTCCCGCCATAAAACAATTTAACGGTAATGTTAAGAGAATCGCAGGGAGTCCCGGCAAATCCCGGGATTTAGCTTGAATAATGTCCCGGGGTAAAACCGGGACAGGAGCATTTATTTTATTTATATAGCTCATCGGTTAGAAACGGATCTAATGCTCTATCGTGGGTTAGGTCGTTTTAAGAATGTTGTACGTGGTTTCTTTGGGTTGCAGTAACTAATCAATTATAGGAGATATAGCGGTTGAAAAATTATGACAAAGAAAGTATTTGTTTTTATGCCAAAAACTTTTTTGTGTTATGTACACGGTAAGTTGAAGCAACAATGAAAGTTGCACCGTCTATAAATGATTTTAGTTCTGTAAGTAGGTTTGTACAAACACTTTTACACGTCAATCATATTTTAAAAACTAGATGAGGTCGGCGTTTCCTATCTGACTACTCTGAGAAGAAAGGCCGAAACAAACTCAGAGGTCACAGTCTCTTTTAAAGTCCAGACATAATCTTGGTCAGATCATGTGAAGACCATGTAGATTGGTGTCTGAAACGGTCTTTTGAGGAAAAACCATACAGATGGAGCGGACCTGTCCAGTCAGTGCATGCATTTGTCAGTAACCATGCAGCTCAACTCAGAACTTAAGGAGCACAAAGATTCGACGAACAATACCAACGAAAGGACATTTGGGTAGGCCGCATAAATTACTCAAACTGCCAGATCGTGATTAAAACTATATTACTATAAATACAGTATTTAGAGGATGCAAGTCATTTGTGGATTAATTTTTTTTTTTAAAGATAAAATTTAAGTAACAAGTAATAAAAATAATATTTATAGTAATTGAATTCTCTCATAAGTAAACTAATTATTACACAATCGTCATAATATTTTGTAGCAGTTTAAAATACCTCCAGTAGGCTTCAGAAAACAGATTAATAAGCACATTCGAGTACGAAATTATTTATTTATTTCAGTTAAATTCAGTGTCCATTATCCACGCTTACCCTTTTACGTCAAATTAATTATTCCAAAATAATTTTACTGTGTATCGGTGCCAACATTGATCCCAATTTGTGAATTTCACAGCAACAGCTCTATCAGAATACCAGTGCTGCGGTATTTATTTTTTAAATATTGCAGTGTTATGCTGAGATAGGAGCCTTTTTGGTCTCGCACAGGTCTTTTATTTTATAGTTTCTTGTTATTTTTAAATGTTCTTTTATTTTTAATTTGTGTTCTGCTTTTATTGCCTGTGCATGTCCCTAATAAAATACTTTCTTTCTTCCTTTTCTTTCTTTCAATAGTCACCTTTCTTAGAAAACAAGTATTATTTATCAACACAAGTTTATGTTTATAAAAATTAAAAAAATAACCACCATATTAATAAACGCGGAGTAAAGTTATGTAATAAATCCTCGAACAATGTTTTGACTGACCGGTTGGTGCAGTTGGTAGCGACCCTGCCTTCTGAGCCGCTGGTCCCGGGTTCGATCCCCAGACAAGTCAAACATTTGTGTGCATGAACATGTCTGTTCGACCTGTGTCTGGGTGTGTATGTATATCAGTCATCAGGTTACCGTAGACAGGCTCTACATAGTTCGGGACCAGAAGACCTTGTGTGGATGTTAAAGAAAATTAAAATAAAAAATGTATGGTTAATGCGAAGGTTATATTGGTTGTAAGTTGGAGCTTGTGGCTAAGTAATAACAGCCGCATGGGTTCAACAATCAGGCTAAGCTACGCTTGCCGCGGTTGGACTGTGGATGGGTGACCATCTTTACATACCAAGACCCCTCCGTGCCTCGGAAAGCACATTAAGCCGTTGATCCCGGCTGTCATTCCTGGATCTTCGACAGCCGTTACGGGTCGTCAGAAGCCCGAAAATCTGATAACCAAGGGGTATCGTATTAACCAGTAACTGAGTTGTGGAGGTCAGATAAGCAGTCGCTCCATGTAAAATGATGGTACTCCGCTGCATCCGGTTAGACTGGAAGCCGACCTCAACATATTTGGGAAAAGGGTAGGTAGATCATGATGATGATGATGATGATATTTGTTGTAGGTTTACTCTGCGTTAAACCTGTAAAGCTCTTACCCTGAACTAGACCTGTCCAGAACTGTTGAAGCAGAAGTTCAAAATTAATTATCAGTGTGAAATTAATTATCTCGACTTATACAACAACACCACGATATTTCCTTGAGCTGACAACTGCAATTATGGCGCCGCCCAAACGTAGGACACCGTAAAACGCTCAGTTTTTTGTCGCACAGTTAGGCATATTAGTACATATTACCAATCAGAAAAACATTGGGTGTATTGTCAAATGTTCAACGAAAAGATTTAATCAAAAATATTTCATAAAAATAAAATAGTATCGTGAAAAAGAAATCGTGAAACAGAGCTCAAAAAATATTTTTCGTCGCATGATTCTCTTAAAATGAGCGTTATGGTGGTCATTCGATTCAACTAACATCAAACGCATCGCTGTTTTGAACCGTATTTGTTGCCGCGATGCGCTATTTAAATGTCCACCATATTGTGACCAATGTGTGACCATTTCAGATAAACTAATCTACATGGTCCTCAAAGATTATGTTCGAACTTTTATATACACATTGACATTGATGAATTTTATACATACAATGACATGAGTATTTACTTTGTAAAGTATTATATTTTTTTAATTATTGTGAATGTGAAGATTATGTGGTTTATTACTTTTTTTTTTATTTCTTATTTTGTTTCACGATCTGGCAGCTTGAGTAATTTGTGCAATTTATTTGTTCGTCGAATCGTTGTGCTCCTTAAGTTCTCAGTTGAGCGGCAAGATTACTGACAAATGCATGCACTGACTGGACAGGTCCGCTCAATCTGTATGTTTTTCCTCAAAAGACCGTTTCAGACACCAATCTACATGATCTTCACATGATCTGACCAAGATTATGTCTGGACTTTAAAAGAGACAGTGACCTCTGAGTTTGTTTCGGCCTTTCTTCTCAGAGTAGTCAGATAGGAAACGCCGACCTCATCTAGTTTTTAAAATATGATTGACGTGTAAAAGTGTTTGTACAAACCTACTTACAGAAATAAAATCACATATCATTTATCAATTACCTAAACATTTGCTTCTTACAGATCCTTAATCAGATACACGCTTTCTGTGTATGTTTAATTATCTAATAATAAAACCAATTGAATAAAAGAAAACAAATGATACACAATACGTTTATTGATGAACAGATTTTCATGAATTCTGGGAAATTTATGTCGTGAGATACCGCAAATAGGTGGTATGTTATCATTTATTTTGTATAATTTTCTCAATGTGAGCCAAGTCTTGTTACTTTCCTTATAGTCTCAACAGTTTAAATTAAATAAACCATATTTTATGCCGTACGATTTTAAACACGACATTGCAACTGCGGTTCTACGAGTATCTACCACTTGTAGGGAATAAACTAATATTTCACTCTGACGTCACTAATTAGAGAGAAACGGTCATCTTTCGTGAGAGAAGAGCCGCGTGGTAGAGCTAGTCCCCAAACGGCCTCGTTAGAAGTAATAAAAGCCCTTAACACCACTAAGAGCCTGGTTTGTATTATAATACAAGAAATACAAGCCTTGTGTAATGTAACATTTATAATACTAGGTGCTACAGTCGGTTTTGGTTGAATTTAGTCGGAAATTAACATCATTACAAACTTGAATGTTATGTTAGACCAATCTTGAAAGGGATTTAATTATATGTGGTTTACGATTTATCGTTTCTGTCGCTATTAATAGGGTTCGATCTCCTACACATATTTAAAGTTCACCTAAATGCAGTTTTTTGGCTAGCAGTAATTCTTCAATATTTTTGATCTACGAAGTATATATGACGAAATGTACGTGCTTGCTGACGTTTAATTGGTGACTTAATGATAAAACGAAATGTCTTAAAGTAAAACAAAAAGGTTGCAGATCTTTTAAAAGTCATTAGTTACCCATACATTCAAGTAGGAATGAATTTGTTCACAAAAACTTATACTAAATAAACTATTAAAATATAAATATAATGACCTAAACTAACTAAAACTATTAAGAAATTAGAACATGGCGTCGAACAATTTCTCCGCATCCATGTCGACTGGTAATGTACCCAAGAGACTGGCGGCATTGCCACGTTGTATGGCAATGTTTAGCCTCTGGCCAAGGCAAAAGCCAGCAAGTACCTAGGTAGATAAACATTTTAAAAGTATAATTCCGAAGTAACCTACATATAATATTACACACATATACGTCCATTTCAGTATTACTAAGGAGTCGGACGTATAAAGTTTATGATTTATAACATATTGTAAGTTAGAGCATTGCTGAAACACCCGGCTATCCTCCGGTGATTTTAAAATTGTCTCTAGAAAGATTAATGTAAGCTGTAAGGTGGAACGGGTGGGGTGCCAGATACAGTGATTTTGTAGAAGAATAAAATACGAAACAATGAAAGTGTTATCTACTGAAACTAGGGAGTGGTTGAATCTTTAAAAAGCATATGTTACTGAAATGTGTTTCCTGGTAAGAGGTCCTGTTTCTTTCGGTCTTCATAATGAATTATTCTTAATCATGACATTCAGCGCTTTTAAAACTTGTTGTTCATGGACGGAGTGTATACTTCCTACTTACTATGGAGCAATAAGTAATACACTGGGTAATATGGTTCTTACGCTCTTTCTCAAAGTAGCCTAGATCATTCCAGGTTCGAAAAGGGCAGCCAGAAAATAGCTCGGTAAACACCTGCTGGACCAGTTTATTGTCTCATACCAAAAATATAACGATGATAATAATCTTATCTTTTCCTGACGATGAAATTAACAAATCACTTTTACGAAAATAATAGCAAAAACCCAATAAGTTTTATACCCTCATCTCTTAGCACTGGCGCCATACAAAAATTATGTCAAGGTATATAGAGGGGGTTTGGATTTTCGCCAGCACCAGTTTCCACAGAATTAAGTCATCCTATACATACATAAGTGATAGCAGACATTGTTTTCATATTCCCAAGGGGATTATGGCATGACGTTCTGGATATAATTTCTATGACGAATTATTTTGGTAACGGTAGGTGGTACAGGAAGATTAGTATTATTCACTTAACAGCTTTCACGAGTGTTGATGGTAAAATGCAGGTACTTCCCGCACACCATGCGGCCAGCCACTCGACCATCGTGCTCACTAGCTGAAGTTTGGCAGCATGAGCTAATCCACAATCGCGTAACATATTTTCTTTCACAATCCGAAGGAACTTGAAATAAAATCCTAATCCATCCTTACTAATATTAGTAACTCTGTCTGTCTCTCTGTCTGTCTGTATGTTACCTTTTCACACATAAACCACTGAATGGATTTTGGTATAATTTGGCAAGGACACAGATGGTATCTTGAGGAAGGACATAAGCTACTTGTTGTCTCAAAAATAATCCTAAAGGGAGTGATATAAGGGGTTGAAAGTTTGTATTGGAAACCCAGCATTTGTTAAGTTAGGGAAATAAATGGATGTTTTTGGTAAGAAATAAAGAATTACGTGTTTCAGCGTTTTGTTAAATCGTCCCCCAAGGGGGTAAATAGGGGTGATTTTAAAATTCACATGTATTTAATATATACATTTTTGTGTACCTCTTCTTGAGGGATTGGAAATATATGCCTATTCTGTCTGTTACCTTTTCATGGCTTAATTAAATTGGATGAAAGGCATACGGTTATGCCATGGCCTCGGTTAGGAGGATATTTTTTTTTCCCGGTAGCTTCGTATGTTTGAAAAATTCGTCTACTCGACAACGTAATTATCAAAATGAAAGGCATTGCAAGTGTGTTACGCAATTATCTCGCTGTCCTTATTTGTTTTAGGCTGATGTGAAAAAACAAGAGTTAATTTTTTTTCTGCCCTACTCTGCCCCACTTCTGGGCAAAGGGTTCCTGTTTTTTCTTTCTATAACTTGCGAACTCCGCTTTCTTTTTACATGTCACAAAGAAGAATAACTCCTTCATGTTCTAAGAATATTATAAAAACCTACTGTTTTTACTTATGCCGAACTGAAAACTAACCATAGGTACACAAGTAGAAACGATTAAAATAATTTATGTCACAAAGTTTGTTCCATAAAGTACGTGAGACGCGTTATCCTGAAACTTGTTCAGGAAATCGATCCGCCATTTTGTACCTACCTATTGCCCCTTCGTCGAACTTAAGATTCGGGGCAGTGCTATAAACGTGTCAAATATCATCCCGGTTCCGGGCAATTTATGCGGGTATCATTGTGGTCGAGGGACTGTTGGTTATGTCAGGTAAGGACTTAGGGTTTCTTTAAGTATCTCTAAGTAAGGTATTTTTCTGGGATTTGCACAGATTTGGGAAAAGTCTGGTATTTTTTTCTGAATATTTAGTTCGAAAGATGACCTCAGTTATTGGTTTACCATTTCAAAACATAAAAAACGACGTACTCTTAACCCATTAACAGTGATTGCGTAACAGAGTTGACCATTTTTTGGGCATTTTTGGGACACTGGACACTGAAAGTGTAAAGATTTGTATCTTTATTCTGGCCAAACGGTAATCAAAATAATATTCTGATCAAATTCCATTATGCGTTATTCAAAAGAACTCTTAATTATTCAAAAGTGATATTGTGTTTTTCGTTTAGGAACTGCCCGGTCAGCCCAGGGTCTGGATTTGTGCTCGGTTAGTGGTAATAGACGCGCCCCCTGAAAGGCTTAAAATTAACGGCGAAATGTGTCTGTGCTAAAAGTACACCTCTGCCTACCTCAACGATACGGATACGGGCGTGATGTTACATTATAATCTAAACAGGGATTTATTATTCGAACAATGACATCATAGAACGTAATATCAGTCCATAAGATTATCCAATCAGATCTAAATAGCAATTAGGGCAGGTGTTAACTTATGCTAAGGTCACATCTGCGGTACATACATAAGCCCATAACTAAGTGAAGCTTAAGTGGGATTTACCTAATACAGCACACCTAATATTATTATGTAGGTAGCTTTGACTTGACTTAACTGCATTGTCGAAATTGAGACAAATCCGCATTATGTCCTGTATCGATAGACAGCTTTGAGAACTGGCTATTCAAGTCACCGTCTGCCTAGCCTTTTCCCAACTGTGATGGGGTCGGCTTCCAGTCTAACCGCATGCAGCTGAATACCAGTATTTTACATGGAGCGACTGCCTATCTAACCTCCACAACCCAGTTACTGGGTAAAACTTTATTTATTAAAACTTTATGCACAAGTATAAAAAAATACTGTACTAAGGCGGACTTAATGCCTGAGGCATTTTCTACCAGTCAACCTTAGGGTGATGCAGAGATATACCATGACAGGTGCAACATACGGGATAGATAGCTCGGAAATGACTATATAATACAAGAATAAATACTAATATATAGATACATACATATAAACAAAATAAACCTTGGTCAGGAGAAATAACGATCGGTAGAGGAGAAAACGAATCCAGCAACTCAGCGCTGGGATGTTTCAGCCAACTTCTGACGGATATGTTCACGTGCCTTCACTTTAAAAGATAACCGACTGGTTGCTGTCCTGATTTTCAGAGGGAGCGCATTCCAAAGACAAACCGCTTGGACAAAGAAAGAAGAATGAATGAAACCAGAACGGTGAGAAGTCCTTCTCACCGTTCTGGTTCGTAGAAGACGATTGTTAGTGGAACGAAGATTTTTACTATGGGCAGTGCATAAATATTGAATTTGGGAAGTCAGGTAAGAAGGGGAAGTGGGTTTGTCCAGAATAGAGAACAACGTAGACAGAGCCCTCAACTCTCTGCGCTGACGAATGGGTAACCATTTTAAAAGCAGTCGGTGTGCAGATACATGGTCATACTTACGAAGATTGAAAACGAATCGAATGCAGTTATTGAGAAGGCGGTCAAGTTTATTGAGGAGATTTGACTTTACCCCTTGGTAAGACTGGTTGTCAGACTTTTGGGCTTCTGACGACCCGTAACGACTGTCAGAGATCCACAAAAGACAGTCGGGACCAAAGGCTTAACGTGCTTTCCGAGGCACGGAGGGGTCGTGGTATGTAAAGATGGTTACCCATTCTCGGACCAACCGCGGCAAGCGTAGCTTAACCTGGTCGATCGACCCGTGCGTCTGTTATTACTAAGCCAAAAAAGCTAAGCCAGCTATTCAAGTAGGTATGGTGGTTAAATATATTGTTCTTTAAGTCAAGAAAAGCGGAAATATAGATTACTTGAGCCTTGAGCTATTGGTTCAGTTCAAGTGTTGCTTGTGACGTGCGGTTGAAAATGCTATCATTTGGCGATTTCTTGCCAGCCGGTAAAGAAAAAAAGTAAATATATATTATTGTTATAATTATTTATTGAATACTGGATAAAAGGCACATATTATATTCTGCACATTAAAAAAGTGTATCATCATCATCATCTTCCTGCCTTTATACCATTTTACTTGGGGTCGGCGCAACACGTTTTCTTCTTCCATTCTCCCCTGTTAGACGTCAAGGCATCATCTACTCCCTTTTCACTCATATCATTTTTCACACAATCAGTATGCAGAAATAAAAAAAACTTTTTTACTTACAGAAAAAAATAACTGACTTCCAAACGAAAACACAAAACCAAAGACATCGACTTCCGAAATTAACGTGTTTTTTCACTTAGTGGCAACACAACCGGCATCCGAAATTTCCAAAACCCATTTTTTGGATGCCGGTTGTTTTTTTTTTGTGAAAAAGTTGTTTCTTTTTCACTTTTTAGGTATGGTACCTACCTACCCCACACAAATTCATATATAGGTACCACTACTTGAAGTAAATAACAGTGACCGGAAGTTATTACAACATCATGAACATACACTAAGTGGAAAAAATAACCTAGGTATTATTGAACCTAACTGAAAAACTACCCAAGTAAAGCTAATAAAAATGTACCTATATGGGACCACCTCTGAGGCATACCCTATCCGTTAAAAAATAATTTTGAATTCGATCCTCAATTGCCGGATATATCGAATCGATAAAAATACAAGAATAAAAAACTGTCAAATTAAGGACCTCCTCCTTTTTGAAGTCGGTTAAAAATAGTGAAAATATTTCACTGATCCTTTAATAACTTATTGACCGTAAAATGTGCCTCTTTCTAAATTTCTGGCCTTTTTGCCAAAGTTGGTCGCTGTAACCAATCTAAGGCACCCTGACCAAATGAGTTAGATTAGTTTAGAATTGTGACCAAGCGGCGACGCTTCATCCAAGTTCGCAATTAATTGGCTATTGAGTATTTTAGGACTACATACTGGGAATGATTTGAGGGTCACAAAAAGAGGCATATTTATTATGTTGTCAGAGAGTGTCCATTAATGTTTTTAGGAATGATATCGGGTTCGATAAAAAACATTCCAAAAAAAAGCAGGAATGTGTGGATGGTGCGTGTGAAGGATGTTTATAACAGGTGAATTGACCATCACCACCACCCGTTTTGAAAGAGCTATTTTCAGTTTCATCAGCCCCTCAATGAAAAAAATAGTTTTCAGTAGACATTTAATCATCTAAGATCGGTGGTGGCCCGGTGGTAACGGCCGCGACTTACGAGTGGTAGGTCGTAGGTTCGAACCCAGACAGGCGCTTTACTTTGCATAAATTATTTCATCACCACTGCTCTCAAAACGGTGAAGGAAACTACGTGACGAAACCGGGATGCCCAATAACCAAAAAATCGACGACATATGACATCTACCAACCCGCACTGGGCCCTCGTGGTGGATTACGGCCCTTTCCCTCTCACAGAGAGGAGGCCTGTGTCCCAGCGTGGGAACATTATAGGCGGATGATGATTTTGATCAATACATTACATATAGCGATATCCTAAAATATAAATTCTCATCATCTACGCAGTCCAAAATAACACAGTATCCTCCAAGAAACAGAATGATAGGAAGCAGGGTAACATGTTGGGTTCAAATTTAATAAAGGACAATGGACGTAGCACCAATAACTCTGAAGGAGTGCAGCCGCGCGATGGAATATATCCAATAACAACCACTACAATAAACTTTCTCTCTAGCTAAATTAATAGTGCGGGTTTGTTTGGTTTTTGAGGTAGGTAAATATTTTAATACCACAGCCTTTTTTTTTAGGTTGTGTTTCATCAATTAACTTCTCCCGCTCTGGGTGGAGCGGGAGGGCGTGTCGGACTCTTGCTGACTAAAACCCACCCGTGTACCTTCAGTTGTCTGTGCCAGGGGCCACGGTAACCCTTTCGGACTTTCCCGCAACACTGGCAGTTTATACCTGTAGATAGTACATAACAGTACTAAGGGCTGATTTCTCAATAGTCAGATACATTTTATCTCAGGAATAAATATTGATGTTTGACAGCTTTTGTATAGAAATTATGTCAACCTGTCAGATTTAATCTTCAGATAAAAGTTATCTGACTATTGAAAAATCAGCCCTTAGTACTGTTATGTACTATCTTGAAACTAGATAATATCTTAAACCGAACTATCCAGGTGTGTGTGGGACATAGTTACCTAAAATCAGAAAGAAGGGTTAACGTTAAAATATTATTATTATGAACGAAAGAACAGTGAAAAAGCACTGCAAAAAGAATTTGTCTTTTCAAAGCCAGCGTATCCGATTTATTTTCGTAAAAAATTATGTAAATAGTTAGATATATAATTGTATGTGCCTATTTTGTGCGGTACTTATATCTTAAAAAGATAGTAGGTAACTAAGCATTTATTTTTGTAAGTCATAGCTTGTTTCTCAATAAGCAAAAAAGTGCAAATACCATAATTTATCTTTTTAATTACAATTTTCCAACTTTTCAATTAATCTCAAACATTTTCATGCACAAAACGACGAACAAATTTTACTAACCCCTGAACCCTCATTTCCTCTGATCCTCTTTATGGGTGTAACTGAAACGTAGACTTTTTTATGCGACCCAAGTACAGTGGCGGGTCCAAGTTCTGTCGCAAGATTAGTAAAGTTTTCAGTGATTTAAACTTGCGTTGTAGGCTGTACGTAGTTCAGTCTGGCCATATTTTTTTTTATGTTAATTGTTTTCGATTTTATAATTTGATTGGTTTCGTTTTTAAAGGTCTTTATTAACAGAAAGGTCAAAATATCTTATTATAAGGGCGACTTGCAGCTTTTACTTATTAAATGTCGATTTGACCTTGACTTAGGCTTAAACTTAATTTAACGATTTGCATGTCATCGACTTCGCTTAAATCTCGTTTTAAATAAACGTCAACGTTAAACCAGCATGCAGGTCGGTTTAGGGCTGATTTTTCAAAAGTCAGATAACTTCTGAATAATAAATCTGGCAGTTTGACATATTTTCCATAAAAAAATTTTCCTGATACCCTACTAATTTGTTTCTAAAAATCTACTTGTTAGTATATTTATGAATACCTACTGTACCTACTTCGTAAGTTTTCATGTATTTAGTTCTGATTATCTTGTATTTCTCATATATAAGTGAATTGTATTCTTCTTTGAGAAATAAATGTCTTAAACCTTTTAAATATAAACTGTACTGTTATGTAGGGTTTCAGACCCACATCTTTACTTAAATGATTTTTATTAAAATAAAGTTAATAGATTAATTTACTGCACTATTAAATTTTTGTTCTCTGATTATTGAAATGTAATAAAATCAAAATGTAATATGTACATGTAGGTAGGTAGCTTACAGGGCAGGCAAGATTCCAAAAGACAATAACTATGACCATAATAATATCATACTGTATACTTTTGTTTCTATACGAAAAATTAACTAAGCCAATTTTGCCAATATTCTGCACAATAGTGTTATTATAATGAGCTACACCAATGATGGTGTTAGTTTGTCCAGACAGATCCTGCCAACTTTTACGCCCAACATCACCAATAAAAAAATATACAGCAACTTAACTCAATTAGATTGCTGCCCGGACAACTGTTTCCACAACAGACTCAAGTAGGTACTTACAACAATTACACCAATGAAACTAACAGAACAGAGGACATCCTCATAAATTCTAAACCTACACTTCCACTAACAGCAGTGACACAGCCTCTTTTTCTCTCATGTAATTTAATTTCAATTTTCTTTAACTATGTCATTTCAGATACAATTTATTGTTCATGAATAAAAGACTTATGACTTAATAGCTGACAGTTCACGCTACCACCATGACAGAACTACGAGTATCACGTTTCTCTTAAGACAAACTACAGTATTCATGTTCTTAATCTGTGTGCTACATATTTATAATATTCTTATATATCTACTATCTATAATATTTTGGGGTAATTGTAGTGAAAGGGAAAGGATTTTTAAAGCTCAAAGCCATATTTGGTCTAAAAGTAAGAGATAGTTGCATCCCCGTTTTTTAATCTTATAAACTTTTAACGTTTCTGTGTATTCATATATACAAGAATTAGCTTTATTTGTCAAAACTAATACATATTTATTTCCTTCTTTGAATGATACTAGAAAAAGAACTACAAGCTTGAGAACACAGTATCAAAACTCCTTGTATACAGGTGCTCCTAAGACATCGCTGTTGAAAAAAAGTTTTATTTGTTTGGCACCCTATATAATAAAATTCCAAATAATATTAAAGAGCAACCATTTAGAATATTTAAAAATAATCTTAGAAGATTAGTCATAATTATTTAGATGTTATTATTATGTCACTGATTTTTTAGCCGATAAGTCACGATGTTAGAAATTACTTTAGATCTAGATTTTTATTTCTTGTATTTACTTCAAATGTTTCCATGCTTGGTAGAATGTACAAGGAACCCTAATAATTGTAACATCTGATTTATATACTGCAACTACATTCTTTGCAAATAAAAAAGATTATATTCTATTATACAGCTTCGATGACGAACTGTCAGGGCATTTTTATTTTCTAAAAAATGAAGTACTGCTTTATACCATTTTTATTCCGTTTCTTTCCATCTCTGTAGGCCGAAACGAAGACGTCGGGACGAGTTTGACTCTTACCGAAAGGATTGGTCGGCACTAGCAAAATACGAACGAAGAGAGAGAGGGAGACTTTTACCCTGCAGTGAGACAATACAGGGTAAATTCATAAGTATTTGCTTATTGAAGTATCACTTTTAGGTCAAACAACCTTTCAAGCCTCAAAAAGACTAATTACTTGTGGTTTAAAGTACAATCGCCTTACGAACGTTAGTTGTATCACATTGCTAAAGTAAAATAAGCTCTTAAAACAATAAGCTAGTCTTCAATTCTCAATACAGCAACACCTCAAATCTCGCCCTTAATTCCGAAAAATATTGACATAATACTAGATAACCCAATTACATTTGCTGCCCAGACAACTGTTTCCATAACAGATACAAGTAGATACTAACAACAATTACACAAATAAGATTAACAGGACACCCTCGTAAATACTAAAGCCACTCTTCCAGTTATAGCAGTATTGACACAGCCTAACAAATAGCTCACAGATCACGCTATCGACATGACAGTACTACCACGTTACACGTAAGACAAACTCCAGTATTAATGTTCCTAATCTGTTTGCTACAGCTTCGGTGGCGAGCAGCCAAGTTGTGTTGCACGTTGCTGCAACTTGCTCTGTTTCTTGTTACTAGTTCGGTTGGGATTTGTTGTAGATGAAGCGAGGCTAACGCTTGATGAGCAACAAAGCTCTCTGCTTCTTTTTCTAAGTTTTCGAGTCGAATATTTTGCTACATTCCCCTCACTTAACTAAGTATGGGAGAAGAGATCCTAGTGTTGCAAAATATAAGCCAATCAGCAAAACACAAATAGATGCTATCGGTTCAGGATGCCCCTAAAATTAATTATTTAAAATCATCATTCAAAATAATCATAAAATCACAGCATTTCACAGAGGCGGTGTGTTCATTTAATTCTCGATCGTTTCTAAAGGATGAAACACATCTTTGTTAGCTAGTTTATCTTTTACGGTGACGCGAATTTGAGTTATTATCATATAGCTCGTACTGATAGGAGAGCAGAACATCGCTTCGCATCGCACTGGACTACATACTTCTCCAACACAATCCTAAGCAGTTTAGGGAGCAATAAATCTATTGTTCTGTCAAAACAGCAACTCGTTTTTGCTTATTCGATATAGTACAACATACTGTTATTATACAGCTGACTCTGATAAACTTAGAAGAAGAAGATTGTTTTGAAGTATGAAACTGTCGAAGAAAATACGGCTGGTAAAACTCTAAATTGTTTAATGATTTTATAGAGCTTACATAACATACCATCCCTTGCTTCCCCGCTTGCTGTCTTGCTTGTCTTCCCCGATGGGTTAGGCAGAGGTGTAGGTTCTTATATATAGTACACCCACATTTGGTGAGTTATGTTTTCGACCCATGCAATAGGGGGCAATCCTATTGCCACCAACCGGGCACACATGTAGACTCTGGGCTGCTACAAAAAAATCCAGATTCAAAAAGCTATACAGGGTGGTAGGGACATTGGTGCACACCATGGATTCAGTACATGATTCTGATGATTATGTTTTTTTTTTTTTTTTTTTAGTTTGGTAATACATCAAATAATCTCCCGCTCTGGGCGGAGCGGGAGGGCGTGTCAGACTCTTACTGACTAAAACCCACCCGTGTTCCTTCAGTTGCCAGTGCCAGAGGCCACGGTAACCCTTTGGGACTTTCCCGCAACCCTGGCAGGCATCGGCCCTAGCGGACTCCGTCATTGTTGCTGACATCTCTTTGAGGCGCGCGTGGAACACAACGCGCCGTCAACCCGGACCATACTTAATTTAATTTTAATAATGTAATGTAATTACATTTTATTAATTCTTTTTTTTGCATTTTAATATTGCTATGGGTTCATACCTGAAAATAAACGATGTGTCTCATTTAATTAAAAACGTCTCTGGCCCCTGCGAGTTGGCTTCGGCCCCTCCAACGCACGCCTTGACATAATCTCAGGACCCCAGGGTCCCGAGATATGTCAAAGACACTTTAAATAATAATAATAATAATAATTGAGGAGATCCTGAAACACCTTCGTATGAAAGCTAAAGTCTACCTTTAACATATTCCAGCAATATTTCCCGAAAATAGAAAAATAACATTCTCCTACCCAAGCTTAAATATTTTTTGCTTTTATTTTCTTTTTCTTTTGCACGCCTCATAACGCGAAGTGCTTGAGGAAGTGCTTTACTTCCGACTCGTCAAGGTCAAGCGATTTTGTGATCTTCAAATGCCTCTATCACAACTATATTGTCGAGAATACACTTAAAACTTTCCAAAAAATATTTTATGATTGAACGTTGAAAAAATAATGTTTGAAATTTTTTATTACGTGGACGTTCTGTTGTCTGTACCTACGCTGATTTAGTATAATAATACCAACGATAGCTCCCGAAAAAGTTGATATATCGAGCTTTTTTTATTAGTAATTCGGTGAACTGGTGCTGTATTTCATATCAGTAGCCTAGTTTCCGTAATTTAAAATAAATATTTTCTAATTAAAATTCAATATGTTACACACGTACAAAAATATGAGAACTTTTCTTGCATACATGATATTTTTTATGTTACAAATCAATTACTTATACGATTTATTATTTGATTAAAATAAATGAATTTCATGAGGTGTGCACCTTTGGATTTTCCAAACTTTTATTAAATACGTTGCCCCACACTAGGAATTTCTCCTGTATTGTGGGTGCGTTTACAAACATTTAAACTCACATACACAAACAGCCAGACCCGGAACAACTACTTGTAGGTCATACAAATATTTGTTTCGTGAGGGAATCGAACCGGCGGCAGCGACACGCAGATATTATAATATTAGACATTCGGCAACCGCCTCCTAAAACCTATTCAACACGCTTGACGAACCACTCATAAGATTATAAACAACAACACTGAATATTCATAAGATTGGCTTAAAAATTCCCCCTTATTTGTTCAAAGTTGAACGAAGCCTTTAAGACGTGATTAAGTAGCAAAACAGTAAGACTAACAGAAAACAGACGTGGTAGCGCGTAAATTGCTTCGCGGGGTAAGCAGGAATGTACACAGTTCTCCCACGAAAATTCAAAAGGTAAATTAAAGTAAAATAGAGCAACTTCTTCGTGCTAAGTGGAATTTTCTCGGCTTGTTGTTTATAAGTACCTGCTTTTGTTAAAAACTGAGTTGGTGCATTTGTAGTATATAAGAAAAAAAAATGTTTTCTTTACTTTTTAGGTTTATTGTATGTCCCGATACTAGCACAGAAATATTGCTTATAAACACGGTGTTTTCACGACTAAAACGAAATGACTAAGGTTCTTTGTCTACCATCACGTCAACGGGACAACAACGAGATGACGGCGCCGAAGTAGCGATACATACATTAACTGTGGCCGCGTTACCACCGCGCTACGTCAACGGGACGTCACGCCCGGTTCGAATAATCTCGTTTCTCGTTGATGTCCCGTTGACGTTGAGAGGCGGACAAACAGTGTAAAATGAACAGAGAGTCTGTAGATGTTTTATGAAATCGTAATAGGAAATATGCAGGTTATTTAAATTTGGTTCAAATATTTTTATTCCGAATCTCT
Organism: Brachylomia viminalis; assembly: GCA_937001585.2. Classification (NCBI taxonomy): domain Eukaryota; kingdom Metazoa; phylum Arthropoda; class Insecta; order Lepidoptera; family Noctuidae; genus Brachylomia; species Brachylomia viminalis. The sequence goes on from OW443298.2 coordinate 3,947,755, forward strand.
AATGGCCAGACATTTTAACTAAAATTATTTTAGTAATTAAGATATTTTTAATTAGTTCAAATTAATAAATAAAAGTGCCAAAAATGGCCGTGTTTAAACAGCTCATGATTATTCTCTATATTAAATATTTTTTTATTATTACAGCATTTTAAACCAGTATTTATATTTTTAGGTGAAAACAATTAATTAAAAATATAAAATAAAGACATGCAGATACCCTATTAAATGGCGCAAAAAAAGAAGAGTTGAAGACACAATCTTTATAACATGAACTCAGAGAATTAATTGCTCATGTGTCAAAGTGTCTACATATATTAATGGGTACATTTCACCCCTCAAGGTTGTTTTTTGCTCTGTTATTTGTAAATTATGGCATACTGTACCTTTATGTCTGTCTTTTTCGTCTAGTGGTCCTATACCTATTAAAATTTACATAAAATTCATAATACAACTAGAGATGAACTTAATGTTAGAAACACCTCTGCCTACTCCTTTAGAAAATACAACCCTGATTGATTTTTTCCTTAACTAGGTGTGCCCCATGGTTTCACCTGATAAAAAGTATCTTATGTCCTAATCCACGTCAAGGTCTACTTATGTGCCAAATACCATCCAAATCCGTTTAGCAGTTTTTTATTATTCATTTATTTCAGACATGTCCATACATTATGTAAAAATGTATCCAATAAAAACACATTACATTAAAATAAACAACAATAAATAAAATTACATAAACACATTAGATTACATACCCAATGTCACAATTAAATAAATATATACATTTTAATTAGACACATTAAAAAATCAATAACAAAATTAGACATACACAATACAGTCATAAACGCATGTCAAATAGTACGAGAACAGGCGCTAACATGAAGCTGCATCCACCTCTGTATCAGGGACAGGTTCCACCGCTCGGACAACACCCTCAGGAGACTGTTCGAGCTGCTTCGTAGGTTTTAGCGCGAAAGCGTAACAAACAAACAGACAAAAAAATCAAATCTTTTCTATTTACAATATTAGTTTAGAAGTAATGAATTCGTGGGCACAGCATAAGCATGGTCAGGGACACAGGCCTCCTCTCTGTGAGAGGGATTGAGCCGAAATCCACCACGCGGATCCAGTGCGGGGATTATTCGGTTGTAGGAGATGCCGGTTTCCTCACAATGTTTTCCTTCATTCCTTCCTAATTTTTATTTACTTAAGTGAAACGTTCGTAAGTACGCTGTACTGGTACAGCGTCCTAACTATTGTTTGCCTCACCGGACGACGTCACTACGTCAGCGCCGGCTCGCTGCTGCTCGCTGAAAACCAGTGCTGGGGCTCTGTCTTGCATAGGGTCGCGGCATAATGCTGAGCGATAGCCGTTTTGCGTGGATGTGACGCATGTTTCCCCCAACCTTTTCATATTTTTTGTGTTAATTTTTGCGTCATGTTTACCGCAAATAAACGCATTTTCTTTCTTTCTTTTCTTTCTTCACCGTTTTGAGAGCAGTGGCGATAAAATTAAATACACAATGAGGTGCCTGCCCGTGGGCATAGCTAGTGAATAAATAAAGTAGAAAATAATAAAATTATCTCCAGCCCGCTTTTCCCCAGAGTTAATACCAAGCCGTTCGGTAATGAAGTGCAAACTTTCTCAAACTCAACGCTGCTAATTAGTTCGTTTTGTTAGTTTTTGCTCCAAAACTTACGATATTGTGTTGCTTTCTACGAGGGTCATTCAATAAATACTTAGCCTACAAAAAGTAAACGAAAATTTTGGAAAAGTGGCAATTTATTTTTCAACATAGTCTCCTTTTAGTTCGATACACTTAGCCCAGCGATGCTCCAACTTTTTAACCCGTCCGAAAAATTGTTTTTGTCAAACTCTGCAAAATAGGCCTCCGTGGCGGCGATGACCTCCTCATTTGATCCATATCTATTCCCGGCGAGTGATTTTTTCAGATTAGGAAACTGAAATAAGTCACAAGGGGCCAAATCTGGAGAATACGGTGGATGGGGCAGCAATTCGTAGCGTAATTCGACCAATTTGGCCATGGCAACGGCAGACGTGTGAACCGGTGCGTTGTCGTGGTGAAACAGCACTTTTTTCTTCGCCAGATGGGGTCGTTTTTTCTTTAATTCGGCGTCGAATCGGCCCAATAATTCAGCATAGTAAATCCCTGTAATTGTTTTACCCTTCTCGAGGTAATCGATGTAGATCACACCTTGCGAATCCCAGAAAACGGTGGCCATAACTTTTCCGGCCGATTTTACAGTTTTCGCCTTCTTTGGAGCACGTTCCCCGGTCTGGATCCATTGTTTTGATTGCTCCTTGGTCTCTGGTGTGTACCAGTGGATCCAGGTTTCATCGACGGTCACAAAACGACGCATAAACTCCGCTGGATTGCGCTTAAACAGCGCCAAACACGTCTCCGATGTGGTCTCACGGTTGCGCTTGTTTTCCGGTGTGAGTAAACGCGGCACCCATCGCGCCGACAGCTTTCTCATGCCGAGTTCCTCATGAAGAATATGATGTACTGTTCCTTCTGAAATGCCTACAGTCTCAGCTAGCTCCCGAACCTTCAATCGGCGATCTGCCAATACGAGATCATGGATTTTTTTAATGTTTTCCTCCGTAGCAGCCGTTTTCGGTGCACCTGGATGTGGTTCATCAAAAACCGACGAACGGCCACGTGCAAACTCGTTGAACCAATTCTTGACGGTGGCCATCGATGGAGAAGAGTCACCGTACACAGCATCCAAGCGCTCTTTGATTTCGATGCGCGTTTTCCCTTCCAAAAATAGGAATTGAATCACCGAACGATATTGCTCTTTTTCCATTTTTGTAAAACCGATCGACACGTTCGCTTCCATAAGTTGTCAAATTAAAACAAATGAAGGGATTGGAATCAAAATTTGAAAAAAGAATTAAAAAAGAATGTGCTACACTGTGGTAAAACTCTTTTGAAACTACAGCGCCCTCTGGCGATGAGGCTAGGTACTTATTGAACGCACCTCGTATACTTCGCTTATTATATTTTGTTATTTGTATTATGAAAGATTTTGCGATGAAAGTTTTCATGCTGAATTAGGTAGATTAACGTTGAAATATTTTAGTTTTCAAGGTAATCCGAGATGTAATTGCGAATCAGTTTCGTTAAATACATACATGTATAAACTCACGCCTTTTTCCCATGGGGGTAGGTAGAGACTATAGAACCTGTGCTACGACACCTAGGTACGTATAAAAGAAAAATTATACAAAATTAAAACGAATACAATTTATTTGTTGGAAAACTCACACCGCCTCTTTTACTAAAAATGAAAGTATGATGAAATAATTGTAATAAGTTAGGAAATAAGAATAATATTTTCTGATGGGATAAAACAAGTTCTGAAGATCGAAGCATTTAACTTTGTATGTGAAGGTCAGCCGATCTTCAAAGGTACCTTGCAGTCTGAGGTAGCCTCTCAAGTACATCCGTAGCTTTTGTATTTACCTTTTCACACCTACAACTTATTTCTAGGAAACCTTAATCATCTCATAAAACCCTCAACACACGCATATCCCAAGAAGCTGTGACATCGTAAAGCCAGGTTCACACACTATAAACTTTACGTGTCCATAAAGATAACTAGCTCAGCAGAATTGTACCCGATCTTAGTTATGGTACCGTTAAAATTATATAGCAAAAATATAACGGTTACCTGTGGTCAATAGGGTCGAAGTTAATTGGTCGTTAAAGTTACGGTGTTCTAGAAGAGCGCTGGCCGCCACATAACGGGTGCAGTGACAGCTGTCATGAAAATGATGGCAGCGGGGTTGGACATTTTACGGTGTCAAAAGAAAACTTACTTTCATAAAAGACGTTTCAGTGGCGTCATTCGCCCGTAAATCGCGGACACTGTGGCGGCCACCGCTCTTCAATCCGTTGCTTAACTGTTTCAAAATATAAAAAGGTTAGATGGAGAATGATTTGTCAATATTTTACGTGAAACTCTATTAAATATTTGATTATTTAAACACTGTTCCGCTTGAATAATCGCCTTTTGTTTGGGGGTCTATTGAAATAACAAGGGTATTATTGGTCGTTGTGATTAGAGGTCAAAGTCTTTGTCCAGGACTATACAGGGTTATTGGTAAAACACCATCAACATCATGGGTCATTGTACTCATCATTATGAACAACTTTTTCTATGGGACCAAATATGAAATCGCGAAAAAAATATCAACTGTTCCCTACATTTATGTTTGCAGAACTCGTCAAAATGTAGGGACCAGCTGAATTTTTTTCGCGATTTCATATTTGGTCCCATAGTAAAAGTTGTTCATAAGAGGTTGATGGTGTTTTACCAATAACCCTGTAGCCTTTGTCCAGGACTATGTAATAGTCTTTGCTCGCAAAGGACCATGCGTCATTTTGGGCCCACTTTTCAACCTTGTCCAACAGTGATGAATTATATGTCGTACGAAAGCTCTTGAAGTGTACTTTATTTCATTTTATGGCAGCTAAGTCGAAATCGGGCGCAAAAATAGTTTTTTTTTGCGTTTTTTGATATTTGTTTTGTTTTTATTTTATATTATGATTAGCTGTTTGTCAGTAGCTAGGATTATAAATAACTCTTATTTGACTAAAAATACACTAAAATAGATCAACACATAGGCCGTGTATTGCCCTGGAACATGTTATTTTGGTTTTGAATGATTAGTTAGTTTTGTTTGTACGATCATAATAGCCAACTAACTATGCTACTTAGCGGACGGGGTTTTTTACCTGCTGTAAAAAAATCTGTCTCCAAACTCCGTCACGGAAAAGGGACAACGCTATGAGTCGTGTATAACTCCGTCTCTCTCTTGCACCGGAGCCTGACACGTCATGGTATGGCTCCTGTTTTGTACCTGCGTGCACGCAGGACACAACCCTCCCTTCCCCCGCATTCTTACACCCTTACACAAACGGGGGATGATCATGTCTGTTCAGTCGTTGCTCGTACGTTATTTACGCTCGGTGTAAGTGCTTATTTGTGTTAATCTCGGCTTGTATTACGACTTACTGATCCCGGCTTGTTAATGGACTCTGATATCACTTTGTGTAAAGGATATTGTTGTTTAGTTTTATCTATCATTACCCTGGCTAGCATATGGACATTGATTTAATTGGTTTGTGACTGTTTGCAATGGCAGAAAATTGCTGTGTTATGTGTTTGCGTTCACGTGTTTTGCGGACAAGACGCCATGTTTTAAGAGATGATCTACCTGCGATTCGTCCACAGTTTGCTGAATATGTTCAGCAGAATGCTTTGATCCAGGTATGTACCTACCTATTACTGTATCATATTTTAACATTTCAATATCTCCGACCCAATATCGACTTAATTATGTTACTAAATAAAAAGTTTTTGTATTTATAATCGTTTAATATTCAAACCTATAACCTACTTTGGATTATTGGTTTGTAAAAGAAGAATAATACAAGAATTTTATTATCAATAGACATAGTAATAATAACCGTCCTGGTGGACGTTCTGCTACACATTTTCTACCTTGACAATTCAAGTGCCTGTAAACGGTTCAATTGAAACAAACGTTTTGAGTTTGAGCTTTAAGTACATCATAACCTATCAGATTTGAACCATCGTCTAAACAAAATAATATTTTGTGAATATGATATCAATCGTCCAAGTTAGAAGTGCACCGATTATATACATATAACACTATCAAAATATCTGTGCACCTTGCTGGAATGCAATGCCTCTCGCAAATTCCCTTTAGCCACACCGCGCTCGCCATGTCGTCACACATACTGTATTAGAGTGCTAATATGACGTCATCGATGCCAGGTGCACAGATATTTTGACCGGGTTGTAAAGATAACAATATATAGAAAAAATAATAGCTAACTTAAAAAAAATCTTTTTGACAAGAGTTCTGCAAGACAGTAATCTAAAGAATAATTAGGAATATCTTTAACGATTTATGTGTTCATAAAATATAATCTTTGCAGGTAGTATTTAATAATACACAACAAGTTTGTCACCGTTGCTGGCAAAGAACCAATGCTGTTGTTATACAACGTCCTACAGAGAACACCGATAATGATGGCATTAATGAACAAGGACCTGCGGAAAACGTCCAAGATGATGCCATTAATGAAGAAGGACCTGCGGAAAACGTCCAAGATGATGCCATTAATGAACAAGGACCTGCGGAAAACATCGAAGTTGTTGCTATTAATGAACAAGGACCTGCAGAAAACATCCCAGATGATGCAGTTCGTGTACAAGATCCCGCGGTGCAGAACTTTCAACAATTTTTTTATGCTCCCGAACATGTTAGAGCACCGAACTCTACCAGGCGTTGTATATTTAATTATTGTCACAATATTGAACGTCATAGAATTCCTAACACGATTATTGTAAACGTACTTTGTTCACAACGTTTGTACATCCCTGAAAATGCTAGAGTATGTACCGATCACCTGGAAAGTAACGAATGGCATTTATTACATGAGAATTGTAATGTTTCAAATGAGTTCAATGTTGCACATTTCACAGACATGTCTAATATACTAATATCTGCTGTTAACCGAAGATCGAGATTTGATTTCGAGTTTTTGGAATCAATAAATGACAACGATGTTTTTTTTTGGACTGGACTCACCATCGGCCAATTCAATACAGTATTGGAAGAAACTCCTTCGCTGACACAAACGGTTAATCGTTCGCGCACCGTGATCGGGGTTTACTTAGCTAAACTTAGAACCGGAGAGTCTAACGAAAGATTAGCTACTCTGTTTAATATGTCACGCAGGTCTTTGGAAAGAAAATTAACATTAGCTAGACAACATTTAGTGAGCGATTTTGTAAACATTCATTTAGGTATGGATAATATTTCCAGGCAAAACATGCTTCAAAGGAACTTGTTTTTACCAAAAATGATATATGGTAATGAAGAAAATACAAAAGCTATAATAATATGTGATGGAACATATGTTTATATAGAGAAAAGTAGTAACTTTCTCTTTCAGCGTTTGACCTATAGCCATCATAAGTTTCAAAATCTATTGAAACCTTTTTTAATGGTATGCAGTGACGGTTATATAATAGACGTTCTTGGTCCATACGCTGCAACAACAAGTGATGCGTCGATTATGACTAGCTTATGTGCTAATGAAGATAATACTTTTCATTGGATGTTTCATCAAAACGATGTATTCATTTTAGATAGGGGTTTCAGAGATAGTGTAGTAGATCTTCAGTCATTAGGATATGAACCACATATTCCTCCAACAAAGGATAGAAATGAAAGTCAATTGACGACCGAACAAGCTAATAAAGCAAGATTAGTAACAATATGTCGTTGGGTGGTGGAAGCGGTGAACGGCAAGTTTAAAAATAGGTTTAAATTATTACGCCAAGATTATTTTAATAGAGCATTGCCACATATGTTCATTGATTTTAAAATTGCGGCTTCTCTTATAAATGCTTTTTATAAAGTAGCCATAGACCACCGGCTTAGTCATAACATTTGGAATATTATAAATGAGAAAATCAACTCTCCGAATCTTTTATTTAATTATGTTACACTGAAAAACCTAAACAGGCAAAGGGTAGCATTCATAAGAATGGAAGCTAATCTGCCTCATTTAGAAGATTTTCCCCAGCTAACTGAAGATGATATATTAATGATTTCCTTGGGCTCTTACCAAATTAAACTTGCCAGGTCATACGTTAGTGAAAACTTACGGGATGGTGGTGTATACACAATAGAAATATATCGTGAAAACAATTTAAATGACTTAGAGCAATGCAATATTCAGCAAAATAATGTATGGTTGCTTAGGGGACGTGTACAGTCACGACACGTTAGATCGAGGATGTATTATACCTACGTCTTAATTGACCGTGACCAAGTAGGCAAGGACGCCATTATACAATACTACTGTACATGTCTCACGGGCAGACGCACTATCGGAAGTTGTGCCCATGTCATATCCATAATATGGTACTTGGGACTAGGTAGACATGGGGATGGTTTCCATCGACCAGCAATACATTTAGATGAAATTATTATAGATGCCTTTTAAAAACTGCCTTTTATGGCTGTTATGTGTTTGCGCACACACTTGTGCACTTTAATATGTCCCGCGCAGATGGCTTGTCTCCGCTGAGACTGGCCGCCGTGGTCGAAATTCGGCCAGAAGGACTATTATTTATTATAATTATTATAACTAATACGTTCTAAGACGCGCCGAGAGGCATCACATAGTAGCTGTTAATGTTGAAATAGTCCGCCTCTGTACACTTGTGTGTATAAAACATTTAATAAATAAATAAACTCGTACAAAATAAGTCGTTTTTTATTTGTAAAGAACACTCACATCACAATCACACCTAAAAAATATTGTACAAGACCAAGTCGATATTTATCATTCTTTAATTTTAACCGCCTCTGTGGTCTAGTGAGACCACTTAACTTCAGACCCAGAGGTCCCTGGTTCGATTTCCAGTTTTTTAGGTTTAGTTGGTGGTAGGGCTTGTTCTAAGACCGCCTGGCTAGCTAACGCCATCTTATCTAAGTCTGTCGCCATAGTAACAATGTTAAGCATTGTTGTGTTTCGGCAGTAAGAGGTAAGATAGCCAGTTCCTCTGTGGTTGATGATTCCGGGTGAAGCTCGTTTCCACCTACGGCCGATCACCCTTGCTACCAGGTAAGATGGAGGCCGAGAGCTTTTCCGTTATGCATAAATAAAAAAAAAATGAATAAAAAAGGAGCAATAAGTAATAGGTCATGCGCATTTTTCATTTACAATATTGTTTTTGAACGCACTAAAACGCCAATTTAGCTGGATTTGAACTTAGCTACCATAGAATGAAATAAAGTACACACTAAGAGCTTTCTTATGACATAGGTTTCATCACTGTTGCACAACTTTGAAAAGTGGGCCCAGTGTTCATACAAAAGTGCCCATGGTCCTTTGATCGTTTTGAACGAACTTTGTCGCCTCGTTCGTCTAGTGGTTGCAAGCGCTACTGCTGAGCATGAGGTCCTAGGTTCGATTCCCAGGTCTGTCAAAGTGTTATTGGGTTTTTCCATCAAGAATTTCTTAGTAGCAGCCTGGGTTCTGGATTTGTGCCTATTTGATGGCAATAGGCTCGCCCCCCTATTACATGGGACCTGAACGTAGCTGGCGAAATGTGAGTGTACTATTAGATACACCTTTGCTTAGCCCTTTTTTTTTTTGAGGATGTGAAATCATCAAATGACCCCTCCCAAGTTTGCTTAGCCCTTCAGTCGTAGTTGTCGTAGACGTAGTACGTCGGGTGTGGGTCGATCGAAATATTCTTTTTTTACTATTATTATCGTGAGAAATACGGTTTTCGTTTACTTTTGTATTTTATTAGATGTTATTGTTTATTTTATTTATTAATATTTTTTGTAAAAAATATGTCTATTGGGATTTATTTTATGTCCGTAGGTGTGTCCGTGGCATCACAACGGGGCCTATCAGAATACCAGCGCTGCGGTATTTGTTTGTTTTTCAAATATCGCAGCATCATGCTGAGATAGGAGACTTTTTGGCCTCGCACAGGTCTTCTTTTTATTTTTTATTGTTTTTATGATTTTGTTAGATTTAATGTTTTTTTATTATTTTTATTGTTTCCTGTGCGTGTCCCAAATTAAATATTTTTCTTTTCTTTCTTTCTTTCAGGGGACATGGGCGTGATGATAAGTTGTTTCTCATTTATTTTCGTAAAGCAACCGAGTTTTCTGTGTGTTTTTTCAAAAGTTAATAAAACAGATGTATAGCAGCTTAAGTCTTGAAGGCACATCCAACTTTTAGTTTTGCCATAACTATACAGGGTTATTGGTAATATGTCGGCAATACATTAAGGGGGTGTAGTGGGAGGTCATTTGCAACCAAATGACCCCTCATGACCCCTATGCAAATGTCATCGATTCTCGATTACTTTGACACTTATTTTTTTTGCGGTATAAAACATCGTGGGTTTTACCAGACTCTGTATTAAATTAAGGGTAGAAATTAAGTGATAGAAAATACGGCTAAAAACAAAGCAATATAAACCAAAACATTGACGAGAAAAAGTGAATTAAAATGTATAAAAAAAAACAATGCATGATTTTGTTTTATTTATTATTATCTGCATCTAATTCAATACATAATAAATAATCAACCATAAAATCAAATTTATCTTTAATTTTTTTTTAATCAGAGCACACAACTTTCATCATTTTGAGCAGGTTATTTGACAAAAAATTATTTCTGCAAAAAAACATAGAAATACTTAATCGACAGAACATTCCAAAAATATGAACAACTTCTCAGCTATCCAACGAGATACAATAAGATACAAGATATCTTCAAAAAAAATATAAAATGTCAAATTACTGGAAAATGGTATTTGCATAGGGGTCATTTGGTTGCAAATGACCTCCCCTAAATCCCCTTAATGGATTGCCGACGTATTACAAATAACCCTGTATACCGAAAAATAAGGAAGTACCTACCATGGTGCCGACCAGGGTATTCTCTCAGCCCTCACGGAACAAATATTATATATCCTATAGTTAGTTGAGTTGATACGTGGTAGTCTCGATACGGGGAGGTATACCTACGTTGTGCCTCGTCCTAAGATTAGTAATATAATGCGTCTTCATATGTATCTATACACATAACTGGCTCCACTTCTGCACTACTATTATCATATGGTAGTCTAGGATTGTAATACCTACAGTTATCACATAGTAGGTAATTACATGGATGGAATGGACTTGTGGGATTTTCTTGTAATCAGCTTGTAATTAGGAGCTCCATTCGATTCAGAAACTAGTCGGGCTTTCAATTAAAACCTTAAGATCCTTGCGTGTACATAGATGCTTTATTGTACCTATACTAACTTGAGAATTTAATGTTCTATAATGTTATTAATGAAATACTATTAATTCCTTTAAGTAGATCTTTTAATTCACTTTTTCTCGTCAATGTTTTGGTTTATATTGCTTTGGTTTTAGCCGTATTTTCTATCACTTAATTTCTACCCTTAATTTAATACAGAGTCTGGTAAAACCCACGATCTTTTTCAATAAACCTTACTTTGCAACAGAATACCCCTGGGAGTAATGTTCAGATTAGTATTTTGATCAGCACAGAGACACAGGGGTGCAGGGTGCACTCGTGACTATAAGCACACAGTGCTGGTGTTGCCTGTAGGTACTAGGATAATGCGCACACGCTATGCGCCTTACTTTTTTGGTGCAAGTCATGAGGCGTGAGCAGTTTTGTTCTCACATGCAATACGAAATGTTCAACCTTCGTAAAAGGCACTCGTAAATGTTACTCCTTATATATGGGTACGAGGCTCTGAACTGCATTACTGTTGGATGCATTATTATTATAACTATTAAATTTTTTTGTTGAAATAACCCACAGTAATTTTTTTCTTGTCATCAAACTAAGTAACTGTGTGAGTGCATCGTGGATGGATTAATATAGCTAAAAATATGTATTATTCCCCGTCACTTGTTCTTAAAGGTTCATTAGAAAACCAGCGTCAGACAGCTTTTGTCTGGCATTAATGCTGAAATTAACATTTTTGGTGCAGCCGTGAGGCACACACTATTGTTCTTAAAACATTATTTTCACTTTTATATTTAGTTATTTGTATTTTGTGTTTTACGAACTGTGTCCAAATAAACGTTATTCTTTCTTTGATGGAAGAACTATATCTATCATGGTAAAAGAGTTTCTTACACTGCACGACCATTACGGTGGAATAATTGCAGTGTGGATAATAAACTGATGTGTTTCTATGTGCCTTTAGGATGTCATCTAAACTAATATTATAAAGAGAAAATATTTGATTTTTATGTTTGTATGTAGATTACGAAAACGTCAATTTAAAGAACGAAAACGGGCCATAGAAAGTTTATTACAACAAACAACCCCAGACTTGCCTAGATCTGAGTCCAGATTGGAGTGCGCTGTAGAATTAAACGAAACTCCACCACCAACACCTCCTCATGCAGTTCATCCACCAGAAACGCCACCACCAGCATCACCTACTTCTTTATGCGCATCGCCATGTAACGTTTTCACGCTAAAACGGCGAAATAAATTCCGATGAAATTTGGCACATGGGTAGACCATAACCTAAATTAGGACTTACAATACTTTTTATCCTGATATCTCCACGGAATCGAGACTTATACGGGTGAAACCGCGGGGCGCAGCTAGTTGCTACTATAATCATTACGTTCAGAACAGTTGATAGTATTGCCGCTGCAACAAAGGTACGCTTTTAATACACCGCTTTATAGACAGTTGTCAAGGTGCGACTGTAAGCCAGTAGATATGAAACGACTGCCGCGAAGTGCGCACACAATTTAGAATTTTATTTTTCTAATGTTATAGAAGAAAGTAAAGTAAACATTGCATCATTGAAAAGTCCATGAAAAACTGAATAAGTTGATAAACATTCAATCTTCGAGCTTGGGTCGAAAAATATCCGAATTTTATAAATGGTTAAAATAAACACGATAGTTGTCAATGGGTATACCACACTTGACAGACACTTAGGTACTGATCACTTTCCTTAAATTATACCTTCGATATTATTCCAAATAAACAAAAATTGATCAAAAACACTAACAAACGCTACACACTTTCCACTTACGACTTACCGCATGTGGTTGAAAAGTGCGGTGCGCCAGAACCCACAGGGACTCGAAATGAGCATACAAAGCAGCCCTATACGCTATTGATGCACCAGACGGCGTAGTGACAGCAGAACAACACGAGTCTTACGCGGGAGCTCGATTTATAACGTGTTGTGAATTGTGAATAGTTTGTGCACCGTAGCGCGGTTGAGACGTAGAAAATATCTGTGATGTAATGAAAAATGTAGTTTGTTAAGGGAGGTAGGATGTTGTCTTGTTTTCGTGTTGGTAATCATAAGAAGTAATGTTAGATTACTGTAAATCATCGGGTGCTTAGCTAATAATCAGAAATTAGTAGGTTTTTGGATGTAAAATACAGTGATATCCATAATATAAATACTAGGAACAAACACAAAGAAGAATGGCAGAATTATGTCTGGTTTTGTTTTAGCGACCGTAGATATTCCAAAAACGAAACAAATTGAATTATGTTTTTATGGTTTTTCAATTTTTCACTTTATTTCTTAAAAGCCGGAGTTAATTTATAATATTAAAAGTATATCATTTGCTTCCGATCGAGATACCTACGCGAATTGCTGTCATAGATAGTGGTGTTACACGTACAATCAGTATGAATGTTATTATCTGTATCGATTATTAAATGAACGATCGATTCAACTGATCTAGGTGATTCTAGGGTTGGTTGAATTATTAAAATAATTATTTAAATGCAGTTATTCTATCTCTAATCAACTTGATTTGATATTTATGTAATATTACTTTTAAATCCAAAACAAGGAGCATAGGATCGATTCAACGTTGTATCGATTTTACATTGATTTTAATTGCACATCTCTACTTTCATCTTTGACAGTGACTGATTGACAGTTTGATGCTACAGAATTCCTCTGCGTATTCCGTTTCGTTCGTGTTTTGTGTTTATTCGGTTTTCTATTAATACAAACTTCATAATAGAAAAAAATCAATTAGGTTTACTTCATTTGTCCGTAATATCAGTTTTTGTTTGATATCATTTTAATTTATCATTCATAAGTTACCTATAGGTTCGTGTTCACTTTATTCATAACCTAAAAATTCAAACTCCTATATCTTTGTTTTCCGGCTTTTTCGAATTAAAATAGACTCGCTTGTAGATTCTGCTGCTAACGCCGAATCTTAAGACATATTTTTTACTACGGGATGCTTCAATTTGATTCCAGACAATTTTAAGTAAGGAGATTTGCCATTGTTCTTTGTTGTTCCTACAACCAGGCTCAAGAAAATAGGTGCCTCGTTTAGATGCCAATGTATACGTTTTTATAATAAACTTCCTAGCCACATTCAAGAACTAAGCCTTAATAAATTCAAATCTTTTATAAAAAGGAAACTATGCCAGAAAGCCTATTATACTGTCAAAGACTTTATCGAGGACAAAAAGGCTTGGGATTGAGCTGCTCCAATAAATTTACACTGGGAATGTTCATTTATTTTATTGGTGTTTGCAAACTATTGTACTTTTAATATTTGTTATAAGTATATATACCTTTTTACATAAACAATGACATGAATATTTGTATATATATATATTTTATATTTTTTTACTGTATAAAGTATTATATTATTTGAATTATTGTGAATGTGAGGACTATGTGGGACATTGTTCTAGTTTTAATTATGTTCTGGCAGTTTGAGTAACTTATGCGGCCTACACAAATGTCCTTTCTTTGGTATTGTTCGTCGAACCGTTGAACTCTTTAAGTTCTGAGTTGAGCTGCACGGTTGCAGACAATTGTGTGCACTGACTGGACAGGTCCACTCAATCTGTGTGGTTCTTTCCTCAAAAGACAATTTCGGACACCGATCTACATAGCCTTCACATGATTTGACCAAGATTCTGTATGGACTTTAAAAGAGAATGTGACCCGTAAGTTTGTTTCGGCCTATCTTCTCAGAATAGTCAGTTAGGAAACGCCTACCTCATCTAGTTTAAAAAAAATATGATTGACGTGTTAAAGTGTTTGTACAAACCTACTTACAGAAATAAAATCATTTATCATTCATTTATCATTTATGGGGTAAGTATATGTATTCTTTAAAACCAAATGGCTCAGTACTTTAAAAATATGCTGCTTTTGATATTTTAGGTATTTTTAATCTCAAAAGCGATCCCTTCTTATCAACCATTAAATATTTTTTTACTGGTTGAGCTCTACACCATTTCGGAAAAAAAACACGGTAGTAGTCATAACAATATGAATCATTTCCTAAAATCGAAAACCTATTTTTCTCAAAACAAATAGTTTCTAGTTTCAGTTGAATAGAGTGCACAAACATTTTTTATACAATAGCCACCGGAAACAAAATAAAAACGATTGCTTTTCGAATTTAGAATAGAATTGTTTGTTTTACTACGTCATAACTGTTTCAGATTTGTTTGGATTTCATTTGTTTTGCTTGCTTGGTATAAAATAAAAGTTAATAAAACAATGTTTAACGCAATGTAAATCCTTTTCCAAGTAGAAGATATTTTATTAAACTCCTTCAATTGCAACCCATTTACAAGAAAGTAAAAATCGTCGTTAATATTTTTTAATACTTTTCGCACCGTCGTCGCGTCGAGAGTAATTTTAGATTTAATTGAAAGAAAAGAAGTAAGAAAGAAAATTCACTAACAAGATTTCAATATCTTTGCGTTTAATCAATTAAAACCCATCTCCTAATAACTTCTACTGAAACATTCTAAGCCATCTTAGTTTCCTGCTGACAGTACGTTTTGTCAAGTTCATTAACCCCATGTGACGTCATCCCCGTCGGTGTATCGTCACGTTCCCCCCATAACTATAAGCCGAGCCTAATTTATGCCGGCTTTTACAATACGCCCTCAAAATATTCCTTTAAAGCAGGGGTGGGAAACAGGTGCATTTAATATGAACCGTAACTGTAATATATTACGTACAAAAAAGCAATTAAAATGGCTACAGAATGAGCAATTTTCTTGTAAATTTTGGGAGCAATAGATTGGTTATTGTGGGTAGCCTTTTGATGTTATAAATAGTCGTAATTATTTACTGTATGGGGTATTCATTAATAGGGCGTTGCTCCCTGTAAAATACTATGTAAGTAATATTTGCTGATGACCACACCCTTGATTATTAAAAAGCGACGATAGCAAAGACTTGGAAAAACGATTTGTTAAAGCCTTAGACAAGTTATTGAAATGGCTAGCAAATAATAACTTAAAAATAAACATGACAAAAACAAATAATTATAATACAATTTCAAGCACTCAACACAAACACAGACAGTCTAGACATCCAGTTTAACAATTCCCCCTTAAGGGGACTACGTGACCTAAACGCAGGTTTTATAATGCCTAAAAGTATATGATCCACTGCAGTAAACGAAATCAGAAAAAATATAATTATGATATTCTTCAGGATATATGCTAGTTAGTTAGTGTGTTGAAAATATAATACAACTAATTTGATACGATAGAAAAAATTCACGAAGATACGAGTACCTCTAAAATTTATTTTAACGAATTAAAACCATACTAATATACTTACATGCAAACATTCTGTTTTTTTTTCAGATTATTCTTCAAACAACATATTATTAACGTGATTGTGTTTTAATTTTTTGTCCAATCAATAGATTTTTGTAAATAAATAATTGCTTCATACTTTGCAATAAACTACCAGTTTTGTGTCATCGCGCTTCTCTTTTTTTTGTATGCAGTCCGACAGTGACCGCACTTTAGCTGTTGTCAGCCCCTTAAACACTGTTAATTAATGTGTATTCTAAGGTATAACCGTGGACCAAAATTGCAGTTGGAAACCACAAGTCAGTAAAATACTCAAAAAAATAGATCGCTTTGTGTAAGTCCTGAAAAGAATAAGACAAACGGTTAATCTAAATACCGCAATGATTGCTTACTATGCTTATGTAGCATCTGTACTCAGATAAGGTCTTATAATTTGGAAATAATAATAAAATAATCTGGAATTTTCTTTTGGTCTTGGATTTTGGATTTTGATTTTTTTGTTTTAAAAAGAAAAAAAGAATGTATCTGGGCAATGTGTGGAACCCACTTTTTAGATAGCTGTTAACCTATATTTCAAAAGCTTAAGATACTGTCTTTACCAAGTCTTTATTTTTTTGAAATATGAATTTTTGTAAAAAAAAAAAATCGAAATAAGCAGTTACAAAATAAATAGTAGAACACGGCAAAAAGACAAATTGATATTACCCCAAATAAAACGAATGCTATTTAAAAGAAATACATACTGCATGGCAATTATTATGTATCCATTTGACAAAATTAAATAGTACTCAAGATTTGCCATTGCCGTTGTTCAAAAGGGTATTGTTGAGACTGTTATTAGACAAAAAAAATTACAGTGTTCATGAATACATATAGGATAAATCGTTAATAATATAGTAAAGTAAAAATTGCCTTAAATCCACCACATGCAAACACTACATATTTCATTATTAATTATTATTATTACTACAATACTATCTCAATCTGTATCTCAATGTGTTTATTCATTATTATTCATAATTATTAATAGGTTAGTAATATAGGCTTTGTTTTTATATATGAATATTTGTACGCCATATTATGGCAGGGTATGCTGGAACCAATATTGTAATATCTATTGTACCATAACCTAACAAATAAACATTTTTCATTTGATTTGATTTATTAGCCATCTGATCAGTCATAGATAGTACCACTGCAGGCCAAAAGCGTATTCTCATGTAAAAAAGGAACAAACACCGATCGTTATTCGTATGGTATTTGTATGGCGATCGCCATACTTAACTAATTGCGTATTGGGGTAGGTTTCAAAGAGACGCCAAAGGGGTTGAGAAGATGGCAGTAGCGTCCTTTTGGATGCCAGTACAATGATGGTTAAAGAATTACTACGGCATTATTATGACCTTTGTCGTAATAACTAAAAAAACAGCAATGTACTCTATAAAAAAACTCAATACAAACTACTTTTATAACGCTCCATTTTTCAAAGATCCTTAGATTAACAGGTAGCTTAAAATCCGGGACTACGAAAATTGCTCCCAACATTCTAAAACGCAACGCAAAATGGCCAGTCACAGAGCCGTTCAACAAGAATATTAAGAGTAATGACACTTTAATTAATACGCTGAGGCCCCTGTTTTAGTTCTAGCAGTAAATAGCTGAAGTTCGTTCATTAGAACCCTAGAGCGGTTGTCGGCGGAAGACAAAGAGAACTGGCTCGTTTTTAGGAATTTTAAGTTAAAACTAGAGCTTATATAAAATTGTAATTAAGGAGGTTTTTGGGGCATGTGTTTATTTAGGGTTTAATAGCTTCTATTTTTAGGGCCTGTTCAGACATGTGTGTACCTATAGTTCAACGACCTATTTTTCTTTAGGTGTTAAATAAAATTTAAAAAGATCTCTTAAATGGAATCACATGATTTGTTTTGTCATCAAATCATTTATTGGTTTGCAAACATGGGTATTAGTATAGAGATATTTTATAATAAATAAATAAGAGTCCTCCATGCTCTACCGTCACATGGGCATGCAAAACATTTTATTTTTGTCATCGAGTTATTTTGTTTTCTTTGCTTTTAGCTGGCGATATATTGTGGTGTGGTGTGTGTACTATAGGTACCTACACCTTTGCCTAACCCTTCTGGGGTTACCGGCGTGACGCTGTGTTATGTGTTATTTTGTCATAATATAAACAGAGAACCTACTAAGAGCTGATTTTCCTATTGCTATATATCTTGACCCGCAGGATAATTTTGAATTTTTGGCAGATTTTCCATACAAAAACTGTTAAGCGTCAATTTCATTCAACGGATAAAAGATATCTGTCACGGAAAAAACAACGAACTTACTTTAAAATTGTCGTTAAAATATTAAAAACGCAAAAATCTTGAATTGAGTTAATTTTAAATGGCTTGACATGGAAACCGACCCTATCCAAGAGATCACATCATTATGATCATCAGATCAAGGAGCATCGGATTGCTGGACATAGGCCTCAGGTCCCTCATCATCAAATACCTGAAGGCCAAAGCCTTGTTTAAATAATGATAGATCTAATATCCCTGGGCCACTGTCACTTACATAACGAATAACCGTTGAGATAAGTAAAGACACAGATTAGCTATAGATCAACAGCCTTCCTACAACATTAATATTTCGCATTAATTAATCATTTTAGCATAGAGTTAGGAGTGTTATTCTAGCATTTATTATGAGATACGGCATCTTAATTTCTCACTCTTGTCCTAATTAGGACGTTCTTAAACGTATAGCAGATTATGCTATACGTTTGCTGTGTCCCAGCAGTGCAGCAGGCTTCCTCTCTGTGAGAGGGAGTGGGTTGTAATCCACCACGCGGGCCCAGTGCGGGTTGGTAGATGTCACATTTAATTAATTTGATAACGGAAATCAGCTTTAAATCATGCGAACCCTAATCAAGGCACTAAACAGGAATGTGTGTCTTCAAGTTATATAAAACAATAAGTTAGAAATTTTAACTTAGCGTTCATTAATAAAAAGTCTAACATTTTATTATGTAATTATTTAGTTAGTAGCTGTTGTGTGCGAATTCGTCTTTCTGTATTTTGTATTTCATTTATTTTTTTTCAAATATCCAGTTTCCAAAATAGCATAGTTATGTCCCTCTCCAAGTCCCAGGCTGCCTATCTGTCCAATTTCAAAGCCATCAGTTCAGTGGTTTAAGCGAAAAGGTAACAGACAGACGGAGTGTTACCTTCGCAAGTATTAATATTAAAAGTACCGGTTTTCTTCTGTATCCAACATGCACATTGACATTAATTTAAATCTAACCTACATCAAAATAAATATTTTCAAATCTCCGCAATACAGATAGAACTTTGAGTGCTACGAGATTTCGTAGCTCGTAGACCCGTCTACGCGCTACGCCATCAGTTGTTCTCATATTTCAGTGTCGGCAAGTACAATCATAGTGACAGAGTGTATCTATCAATCAGAATGATAGACGTTCTTCTAGGATTTTGATACTAATTGTAATTATACATACCTACGTAAAATTATGTAGCACATACCTTAAAAAAAGTAGAGATACAAGTTTTTTCATTGGTTATTAACCGACTTAAAAAAATGAGGAGGTTCTTCTAAGACTTGCTGTGCCCGCAGCTTCGCTCATATGACTGTGTATCCTACTGTGAGAACGTGAAGTCATAGTAGGTATATTCGAAATATCCTCTCTCACAACATCGGCTAATTTTGTTCATTTAAACTTAAACTAAGCTTGTTGGTACGTCTTTGGTTTAAGTATATGAACGAAAAAATATATTTGTAATTCATGATTTCCCCTGATTTCCTATTGATATATTTGCATGCTCGAAAAATAAATTTAAATCTAATATTATAAAATTTTTATCTAAATTGTAATCTTATTATTAATATTTATTTATTGCATAATTTAATTAAATGAAATTGTTTGTGATCTGATTTGGTTTTGTAGCTATAGCTTAGCTTTATAGTTACATATTTATTTATTTCAAAAAATTTGTTAATTTTGGTAATGCTCGTCTAGTGGCAACCACTGATCTTTAAATGTTTTATCTGTGGATACTGCAGTTGACTGCAACATTACTATTTAAAGTTTTTGTTTAACCTGTTGTATTAAATATGTTGTAGTTGTTTATTATCCCTTAATAAATAAAAAAAAAATAAAAAATCGAAAACTATTTTTAGAAAACTCTTTAAGACTGAACTTGATGAGCCAATTGAAGCACAAAAATGAGAATAAGCAAAAAAATAAGTTAGTGAAGAATACTGTAATCGCGTGTAGGTATGTATTATGTAATTAAATGATAATAAAGTTGAATTATTTTGAGACAACCCGTGTTTTTTTCAAACCTAAGAGAATGCTTTGATATCGCCATTTAAGTATTTACTGTAAATAAAAATCATTTACAAAAAAAAAACCACCCACTTCCAACAAAAACACTACAAAGTGAAAAAAAACTTTGATTTCGGTTGTCCGCACGAAAATATTATTTATTCATTTGCAAACAAAATTCTTTTGTCGACTGTACACGGGGTAACCCTTTGACGCTAAATTAGGGTAGCCAGGACTCAATGGTATTTGCGTATAATACCTAATTTGTTTCCTGACTTAAGGCGATGAAGATGATGTACTTAATTATATGTGATGTGTAATGTATTAAGCTCCCGTATTATTCATTTTGATGTGCGCGTTCGTAACTTATAGAGCAGTGGTGGCCCAGTGGTAACGGCCGCGACTTATGAGTTGTATGCCGTAGGTTTGAACCTAGTCAGGCGCTTTACTTTGTGTAAATTAATTCATCACCACTGCTCTTAAAACGGTGAAGGAAAACATCGTGAAGAAACCGGCATGTCCTAACATCAAAAATTCGAAGACATGTGACATCTACCAACCTGCACTGGGTCTGCTTGGTCGATTACGGCCCACTCCTTTTCACCGAGAGGACGTCTGTGTCCCAGCAGTGGGAACATTATAAGCTGATTATGTTATGTTTGTTAGTTACAATCAGCATAATCACAGTGCAATATTTTCGATGTTTCTATTATTGTAACGTATTTGTTTCAATGTAACTTATTGGTACTTTTGATTATAAAATCCGAAATAGGTATACAATATAGTCAAACATGTCTCAATTTTACATACTCATCATGCCAACCTAATGTCCTCAGGGCCTAGATAAGTGGCGATCGTTTTCAAAGCGTTTTGTATTTCTACAAAGACTTTCAACAGGATTGAAATAAGCTTTTCGGTAGCTGTTAATCCAACACATTTTTGTCTCTTCCATCATTGTTATCACTGACAGACTGTTACTTTGTCTGGGCCCTCGAACGCTTAATTACATCTAAGAGAGATTGTTGTTTATATGAGCACCATGATAAACGATTTTATTCCTGTAAGTAGGTTTGTACAAACACTTTTACACGTCAATCGTATTTAAAAAACTAGTTGAGTTCAGCGTTTCCTATCTGACTACTCTGAGAAGAAAGGCCGAAACAAACTCAGAGATCACAGTCTCTTTTAAAGTCCAGACATAATCTTGGTCCGATCATGTGAAGACCATGTAGATTGGTGTCTGAAACGATATTTTGAGGAAAAAACATACAGATTGAGCGGACCTGTCCAGTCAGTGCACGCATTTGTCAGTAATCGTGCAGCTCAACTCAGAACTTAAGGAGCTCAACGATTCGACAAACAATACCAAAGAAAGTCCATTTGGGTAGGCCACATAAATTACTCAAACTGCCAGATCATGATTAAAACTAAAAAATAATGACCTACATAATCAACACATTCACAATAATTAAACATGGTCCGATTAAAACCTAATATAACTTACCTGATGACCGAAACAAACCGCAAAACATCAATAAAAATAATTATGCAAATTGCTAACCACAAGAAATTTTCATAACCAACACTTCCTTAATATACTCACATGACATAATAAACGGGTCACATTTTACACAATACACAAACCGTCCCACAGTATTTGGGCGGATACCGCTTGGGCGGATTTAATGGTTTTTTTTCGTCTAAAACGGGACCTTTGACAAGCTTCTGACGTAAAAGGTTGGTTTTCGTGTTAAAAAGTTGTTTCGCGATGTCATTTTGGCTTTTAACGAGGACCAGGGGTCTCAATAAAGAGTTTTTGCAGATTTTTCGAATCTATTTAAGCTGGGATTATCTTTTTGGGTTAAATGTTGGAGAATTAAAGGAATAAGTTATTGGGATGTTTTTAACATGATTAATCCTTTTAATATAATAATAATAAATTGTTTTATTTGGGACAACATAGGGACCATTTTTGTTAGTACACCCTTTGGTGTATCACGCAAAAAAGAAGAAAAACAATTGTAATATGTAAAAATAATTTTATTTATTTATTTATTGGCTCTCATGCACATCACACATTTTAGAATTTATTACTGTCGGTTGGTTTTGACTGTTTATTGCCTTAAAATTGAATATACAGTAACGAAACACCACGCTTGTAATGCCCGAGGGGTTGGGCAGAGGTGTACCCATAGTCCATTTGCTATTTTTAAATTTACGTTTTTATTTAATTTGTACTCATTAAAATTTGAACACCATATTTGTGCCATGGCATAACATAGCGCTCTATCTGATCTAAGCTAACATCTATATTTTATAAACACCTATGTTAACAAATAAATAAATGATTATCATTACGATTATTATTATTATTACACCCACGTCCCGTCAGTTATGTCTGAGCCTGAAAATTTAAAACATGTGCGTCCCTAGTTACACTTTAAAAGTTCTAATGAACAATTTGATTAAAACCTCTTTTCTTGTTAATTGCTTACTTTTAAAAGTGCCATCATGCTGAGTGGAAGCCTTCTTGTCACAGTCATGACGTGCAGCTGTTGACTGTTTCTGTTTTGTGCTCGTGATTATAGATCTTTTTTGTTTTTAGTTTTCTTAATTATTAGAGCGAATTATCTTTTTTGTATGCACGTGTTTCTGTGACAAATAAACCTATTTTTCTTTCTTTCTTTCTTAAATAGATGGTCTATTTAGAAAAAAAATATTGTCTTTGACTTTGCGACGCTGATGAACCATGGACGTTAAACAAAATAGTTGTAGGTTAATGCATAGTTCATATTTAGAACCTAATATTTTTTTAGCTTTCTATTATTGCCATCATAACTGGTCACTTTGTTTTTTTTAAAGGTAAGTATCTATCGTGTTTCCCAGAAGTAGCCTTTGTCCAGGTTCCCCGGTAGGTAGCTGATAGAATATTCGAATTTACCCAGTAAATGGCCACATACTTGCTTTGGATGTCGTAACCTTTATAATACAGAATCTTTCCTTTTGGCTTTGCCGTAGTCGGGTAAAGAAGGGCCACGAGTCGAACTCGAGCACTAAGAGTTCCGTACCACCAAAACTGTTATAGCTTTTCTTGGTATTATTAGAACTAGAGACTAACTGTAACAGCTAAAAAGATAAAGCCTTGTTACATATTTACAGAGAAACAGACAGATAATATAGTTAGCTTATAGTAATAGTTCCATAGAGAACGGAACTGTAACAAAAGTACATATACCTACTACACTATAATTTTCCACTCTCGGGAATAAAGCAGTGTAAATAAAGCCTCACCACGAACGTCAAAGTTGCGGTTAACTGGTTAACCTGTCATAGTTAATAAGCACGAAGTCTCGGGAAGGCGTATTGCTATTAATATTTACGTAGGCGCTGATGAGACAAGTTTCTGTTCAGATATTAAACCAACGGCACTGTTGAGTTGCTGTACTTTAGAACTTTGTAATTTTTTTTGATTTATTAATAATTTAAGCATTTTTTTCCCTGATGGTTCGTGAAAGGTTTCATGACAAAGGTTAGTTTAAAAGAGCCATACACGTTTTTGAAAGAAAATTAGCCTATTTCCTAAGTACAACAACTTCTTGCCTACCGAGTTCCTCTTTGATAGTTACAAATTATTTTCTTCCAAAAGGTCGAAATCTTGAAACCTAGGTACCTATTTACTTTTGGTCCACTAAACTTAGAACCTCAAACAACTAGCAGCTAAGCTTCAACAACTAGACATAAGAGGTTGCAAACTTCTTGTTACAACACAAAACTTTATTTTTCTTGTAAGATTATAACAAAAATACAATGGTCTTACTCTCCGGTTACTCTCCGGCACAACACGACACATTGACCGACTTACTAAACTTCACTGTCATTGTAAATCTCACCTTTTGTGTTAAAACAAAAGCTTTGTGATTCCGGCTAATCCTTTACCCCATTTGAGAGTCTCCTCACCCATTGTTGTGTTACAACTGTGAACAAAAGAGGAAAGGCGACGTAAAACATACATCACTGGCTGTTTTGATTTTGGAGTTGGCGTGGCGTTTCGTCAATTGTTTTTGTTTTGTTTCGATTATCGGACAATCGGTTTACCACAATTTGTTTTGGTTAATAGCTTTTGTGCTCATTTCTGTATAAATAATAAGGTAGACTCGAGCTTGAAATACATCTAACGTTCAAGTAGCATACTGGTAATGCTTGGCCATTAGTGTTGTTTAACACGGCGAGAACTTAGCCTGAATTTGTAGAATAATAGTGGTTGTCATGCAAGTTTATTAAAGCAACGGTTTCCAGCGGATTGTTACACCCGTTTCACACGCTACGGTTGCAAGGCAGCCGGCGAATGTGTGTGTAAACTGGATTAATTGTACAGATATGTGTGAAAACTTTTCTACTCTAAAATAATCGAGAGCCTAAACTCATTATCGTCCCTAATTGGTTGGTCGTTAGTATCATTACCGGCATTACAACCGCACACCGCAGACCG
Source organism: Brachylomia viminalis (assembly GCA_937001585.2). Classification (NCBI taxonomy): domain Eukaryota; kingdom Metazoa; phylum Arthropoda; class Insecta; order Lepidoptera; family Noctuidae; genus Brachylomia; species Brachylomia viminalis. The sequence goes on from OW443298.2 coordinate 3,972,806, forward strand.
CAGTCACCACCGGGCGGCGCGGCCATCTATACCGCAGACACCGCTATACTTCGATATAATATTATTGTTGTAGTGTTGATTATAATCCTTGATTATTTGTGACAAGCTCTTCCAAGCTCGACAGACGCGATGTGTATGTTATAATTGTTCCTAAAACTTGTTACATATAATCCGCGTGGGATACTACACAGTGTACAGTCATACTAATCATCACACTGCCTAGCCTTTTGCCATTTATGTTGAGGTCGGCTTTCAGTCTAACTGGATACAGCTGGATGCCAATGTTCAGCTGCATCATGGCCAGAGCACAGTTGTGCTAGGGTACGGAAAAATCTCTCAAAATTACAAGAGAGTCATACTCCTACATTAAGTATCATTCATCCCGTTATTAAATAAGCCATAATTCAGGTTAAAAGTTGTTGTTGAGAGCATGGAGCTAATTTGATTTTAGTTTACTTTGATTTTGCAGAAAATGGTGCCGATTCTCTTGTCACAAAATTCTCTAAACGAGACTAAAAATCACCAAAATTTTGATTATTCCTGTCAAACGACGATTTCCCATTCTGAAATTGATATTTTAGTTTGACAGCACTAAGATGGCACTGAGTTATTAATCTATTGAAAATGCTAATTTTGTTATTCTGAATTTGATGTTTTTCACCTAAAATTGGTATGTTTATCTAAATCTGACTATTTTAATCGTGATTAAAAAGATTAAAACGCCTAAAACTCAAGATGTAGGTAATCATTTTTCATATTTTTCGTACAAAAAGTGAAAAATTCCAAAACACGTCGAAGCTGCCGCGCCTGCGCGCCCGGCTGTAAAAAAAAGTCACGGGGTAGGAAAATGGCAAACAAGTACCACGTGGAGTCGCGATTGTCAAAATTATTTTAAAATTTATAGATATTTTTTAGCTTTAAGATTCTCATAGCCAAAAGTAAGGAATTTTAGTGATAGTTTAGTTAGTTTAGTTCGCTGTACAAGAGAATCGGTACCAATGTAGATTTCCAAGATCCTCACCAGGATCATCAAACAGTTTTACAGCTAATAGCTCATTGCTGCGCACATAATTACAAAAGAAATTGTAGGTCACACTATTTCAACTTTCCTCTCCCTATTGTAAAAAACCACGGGGTAAAAATAGTTAAAATGTTTGCCCACACAAGCCACACTTAGAACTTAGCTTAGCAACCGTTTGACAAACAAATTAATAGCATATCGCTCGGCTATGGCCAGTTGAACTGTGCAATAAACTCCGTCTGTGTTTGTGGTCTCACTGGAAATTCCCTCACAAACTCATCTGTGAAGTGTACCATTTGAGTTACCGGGGCAACGAGAGGTGCAAGTTACGAAAAAATTGGCAGATGAGAGACATTGTTTGTGTAAAGAACTTTATTTTCGTAATAAAAAAATGTTGTCTTTGTTCTTTTGAGATGATTAATTTTGATTACTTTTTAACCCCCGACGGAAAAAGAGGGGTGTTATAAGTATATCTGTGTGTCTATCTGGGGCATCGTAGCTCCCAAACGACTGCACAGATTTTGTTTTTTCGTTTGGTTTGAAAGTTGACTTGACTCAGAGCGTTTTTTGCTAAAAAAAAAAGACAACAAAAATGATAAGAAGAAAATTTGTTCAGCCGTTTTAGAGGTTTTTGTTTGTGTCTGGAGTTTTTTAATTTTAAATCTAACTTATAATATTATTGTTAAGAGAAAATATTAATTTTTATGGATGTTTGTTACGGTTTCACGCTAAAAAGGCTAAACGGATTTGGATAAAAATTTTCACAAGGGTAGTCCATGACCTGGATTAGAACATACAACACTTTTTATCCCGGTATTACTGCGAAATCAGTACTTATGCGAGTGAAACGGCGAGCTAGCTACTTACATAACTCTTAAAATTCGATAAAAACATATAAAGTGAAAAAAAAAACTATCCATTAATTTCATTTCATTAATTTATTTATCCAATAACAATTTCCATTGTGTCTGCATTTTTACAAAGGTACATAAGGGAATAATTAAATAATAACAATTAAAAACACAATTACATTCCTTCAACATAATCTCATTTCCTACCTACATTAATATTATTCATACAAGTTCAAAATTAAACAATTGAATAATTAATAATTATCGAAATAAGAATTATCTATAAAACTTTGGATTTGAGTACTGCTAGCATTTATAGCAGTAATTTTAACCCATTACCGTCACAGCAAGCCAGCTTTCATAAACAGCTGAAATCATCAAACACTCGTCAAAAGTACCTATTATCGCTGACCAAACGTTAATTTTTTATTTTATTTTCCTCTATTGGCCAACCAACAATTGTTTACACTGTAAATAGTCGAAGTAAATATCTACCATATTCTAAGGTTAGTGTAACAATTTCTTACAGATTAGCACCGCATGCCCCATAAACATATTAAGTGTGCCGCAAGCACTAAACTATAAAATTAATATATAATAAGTAAAATGAACAAGTTTAAAATTAACATTACGTGATGGAATATACAAGTTATATAAATAGTAAAAGTGAAATTCAATAGAACAGGACATACAGAGATACAACAAAATAGAAAAAAACATTAAGCATTACTAGTAAGTTCTATGAAACTTGGCATATGAGTCAAACAAAATGCACGTCAACAAGATCACTGGAGCTATTTAACAATTTACAAAGACGTGGAACGACTGAGTTTGCACCAAGTATTGTTCTGCGCAGTGGAGGGTGTAAAAGAGTAATAGGTGCACGAGGGAGTCTAGCAGGAGCCTGAAACTGAAACTTGGATAGTAATGGGGGACAATCGATTTTGCATCGGAGTAGCTTATATACGAATATGGAATCAAAGATTATTCTACGCTTCTCAAATGAGACCATCTTAAAATAAGATAGTCGGGCTACATATGATCGTATCCTTTTTGCATTTCCGCTGGCATAGGCCAGATGCCAGAGGAATCTCTTTTGTATTCGCTCCAGTCGAAGGATGTCCGTGGAGTAATGAGATCTCCAAATTGTACTGCAGTATTCTAAGATACTACGAACGATACAGTTGTACAACAAGATTTTTGTCTGACTTCGCTTAAAACCAGCAACATTCCTTACAACAAATCCCAGCATTCTAGAGGCCTTTTTGATGACGCCCTCAACATGAGGTACACATTTCAAGGCGTTGTCAAAAACAACTCCTAAGTCCCTTATTCGATCCACCTCTTGGATAACGTTAGGGCCGATATGATATGTACACTAGCCGTCAATTTCTTTTTTCGGATGTATTTCACGTGGTAGCACTTATTTGCGTTTAAGCTCATTTGATTAACGTTACACCATTAAACTAGGGAGTCTACGTCCCTTTGAAGTAATGTTGTAATGTTTTCAGACTCGATTGTCCTAAAGAATTTAAGGTCGTCGGCATACATATAACATTCTGAGAATCTTAGGCAGTGCGGGATATCGTTAAAGAAAACATTAAATAGAACCGGTCCAATATGTGAACCCTGGGGACCCCTGACGACGTCTTGTAGGTTCCAGATTGGAAACCATTAACTGCAACAAAAAAGAAACGATATTCGAGATAAGATTTTAGCCAATTGTAGAGTGTACCGGTGATTCCATACGCAGATAACTTCGACAGAAGTATATGGCGAGGCACGCGGTAAAAGGCTTGGCTAAAGTCTGTGTAAATCACGTCAATCTGTTTACCGCAGTCGATGGCATGCGATAGCATTTCTGTAAAAGTCGCTAGATTAGTGCAAGTAGACCTAGAACTCAAGAAACCATGTTGAGAAAAGCTCAAATAGAGTTTGAAGTGTGCCTGAATATATGGACAGACTAAGGATTCGAATACCTTGGCAAAAGTTGACTAGATAGAGATAGGTCTATAATTTTTGACGTTTTCCTTTTCATCGCTCTTATAAATTGGTTTTTTTCACAACCTTTGCTTTTTTCCACAAGTCAGGGAAAATACCTGAACTAAGAGATTTCTTAAAGATCACTGTTAAAGGGGATACCAAAGCGGGGGCACACTTATAAATAAATATTGGCGGAATACCATTAGGGCCAGCGACTTTCCGAAGATCCAATAGTTTAAGCTTGTTCAGTAGGCTCTCGCGATCAATCACAGGTGCCGTTAGTGGTAGACTGTTAATAATAATACTATGAAGAAAATCGGACTCCGGTACAGCATGGGTCGCCTTCACATCGCTAAACGCGGAGGAAAAATTAGACGCAAACATTTCACATATTTGTGGACCATAAGATGTAATTAGGGTTCCGTGAGTCATTGTAGCCGGAAAAGAACTAGAACCACCTTTTTTATCCTTAATGTACGCCCAGAAGCGGTTCGGATTTTTGGAGATTTCATTTTCTATGTCTTATAAGTAATCATTATAACTGTCAATAGCTAATTTGCATCGTAGTTTTTAACACCCTATACCTAATAATTTGAGTTCGAGTTCATCCCTAGGGCTTTAAAGATTTTGTAACGAGATCTTATTTTTTCCTTTTCTTTTAACGCTCGTAATAAGCTTTTATTGAACCAAGGGGGATATTTTTATATTTAAAGGTAGGCTCAGAAGGCTCGTGTATATGCATAATGTTTAGAAGCCTATCATAAAACACACAAAGCATTTCATTAACATCAGCCATATCCTCAAATATTTTATCATCCCAGTTTACATCATTTAGATTCTCGCAATTTTTTTTTATATAATCAAGTTTATAATAATTCGTTCTTATTTTCTGAGGTTTGTATGGAAGTCGGATTTCTTCAATCGCTTTGAGCAGGATTTCGACTGGAGGGTGGTGGACATCATTATTTCTGAGGGAATTTAGGGACGCAGTAACGCTACCGGAAGGTAAATTAGTTAACACACGGTCCAATATTCGTCCAGACACATTCACAATTCCATTCAGTTGTGTCAACTTATGCATGTGAGTAAAGTCTATTAGTATATTACTAATTCCAGGAGGAATATAATTATTCACTGAGTCATTAACCAAGCTCCAATTTATGTTACCTAAATTAAAATCACCGACAATACAGGCGTGTAAGTCTGTCTGTCCAAGTATCACATTACAACAGTCCAAAAAGTTGTCCAAGGTATTACGTAACACAGGGGGTGGCAAATAGACTGCGCACAGAGCTATTCGACGACAAGATTTCATTAACGGTACCTCGATAGTTATCCAAAGATCCTCACATTGGCTTTCCCAGTGAACCATACGTTTTGATTTAATTTTCTTTAATTTGGCGATTAATACACCACCTCCATCCTTTTTCCTACCATCTCTATCTCTTCTATATACAATATATCTATCGTCAAAAAGCTCCGTGCTTAGATTACAACTTTTCAGCCATGTTTCAGTCAATACGTTGAGTCAGTTACGTGTCGCGGGTACCTGCAAGTAGTTGTTCCGGGTCTGGCCGTTTGTGTATGTGAGTTTAAATGTTTGTAAACGCACCCACGATACAGGAGAAATTCCTAGTGTGGGGCAACGTTTAAAAAAAAAAATACAGCAATGTCATAGTTCTCTAAAGATAATTGACGACGAAAATTATGAGTCTTCGTGCGTAGTCCTCTTGTGTTTAGATAAATATGGAATATATTTTTTATTACGCTCCAATTCCTTCCTCCTTCCTTTATTCCTCCTTTTATTCCTTTATGCTCGTTTTTCTGGGTGCACCGTCATAGATCTTGTGCTACCGCTTGTCACATACACCGCACCACTAGACCGACAACTCGGAGGACCCGAGTACTCTTCGTTAATTAGACTCCTGTGTAAATTTGTTTAGCTGATTACACTTAGTAATGACTGTTATTATTTTTTTTTGTAAAAAAATGTTGATTTTATCGGGTCCTGAATATGTTAGCTATTTTGTGAAAAATGAAGCTTTTATTTATTTTATGCTTGTGATGTGGTGACATAATTCAGACCTGCCTGTGCATAGAAAGCTAACCGAAGATTTTAGATAAGGTGATAACGTTCTCGTTGATGAGATGATCAATAAGAACAATAAACGGACTAAAAACAGGAATACGTCGCGAGGAGACCGATCTATTCTGTAATTATTTCACCGTTAAAACTTGGGTGAAGTGAGCTTGCAGTGAGCAGTCAATTTCAGAGAATTTCAAATTCAGAGATTTTGACAGAATTGACCGACAGGACTTCATGATCCTTCTTTGTAAGTATGAAGAAGATGCGTTTGCCGTGCAGAAGGACAAATTATCACAGGATGCTTTTATTAGTACCTACCATAACATCCATACTAAAAGCTCATTACAACTTCATTAGCAAAACTATTAGGCACAAAATTACATAATTATTTCGCAAAACAGGGGCCTACTCTCTAAGTCCGTCAACGAAGATGCGGGCCGGTCCGAAAATAGCACGATACTTAGAAGTGAACCCTACTCCCGATTAATTAACTTTTACCGGACGGGCAAAAACACATCGGAAGTGAGGACAACTATCAAATCGTTATGTCATTAATGTTTATTTTGGGCCCCGGACTAATCTTAAGTCCTTAAGTGATACGGAGTAGGAAACATCAGTAACTGCGGCCGAAACTACGGACTTCGTGCCGGAGTAGGCCCCCTGTTTAGTTTAGAAGTATGAAATAATTTCATTCATTTGTGAAATGAAGCGAACCTTAATACTAATTGAATGCGCTCATATTTTGTTTTATAAACTAAAAATTTAAGAGGTATTATAGAGCAAATTATCTGCAGTTACATCATCAGTGTTTGCAATTAAGTGTGAAGTGAATTATATTTATAGTTGGAATTTATTTAGTTTCTTATATAACTACTTCGGTTAAGTTATTTTTTCCTTTACAAGGTTTCATATTTCAAGTGTCCTATCAAGATTATGTAACAAGTAGATAGCTCCAAAAAACTGCACAAAAACGGCTTGCGTGGCGTTTTGTTCGAGGAGGCGCCTTAAGCCCTTTTTGCGGAATTTATTATGAGTAATCATTTTTAAAACTTTATTTAAACGTTAGAGAGGTTAACATGATCAGCTGAAAAAAAGGGCAGTAATTAATTTTTTTGGCGGTTGTTAAATTAGAAAATAGAAATAGAAAATATTTTATTGTCCAGGTAATATAGTGTGCAGGTTCACAGGTTAACAGCAAGTTGAGACGACATGAGTAGCTTAAAATATAAGCTAGGTTACAATATATAATTTACCAGTGAGTCCCAAACTAGCCAGTTAGTCTGTATCTTGGGGCTCGGGGTACGAATTCTAGAATGGAGACTAGTGAGGCGATTTCAGGTATGGTATGTGTATAGGTGATGTTTGTGTGGTGAATGCATGTGCGTGGCGTGTGTGTGTAAGTGTGTCTGGCACGTGTGTGTGTGTGAAGTGTGTATGTTTGTTCCCATTGTGCTTCGTTTCATTCGGTGCCAGGTCAGGGTCTTTACATTAGCGTGACAGTAAAACATGAACAGTAATATGAAGAAAATTGGTTGGTTATTTCATACTACAATGGCGGTATAATAAATACTCAAGTAGTGTAGATGAATGGGCAGTAAAAATTTTGGAGTGCGGTTAGATAAATAGTTCGGCAGTTCATAGGTATTTTTTTTTTTGAAATTTATTTGATTCGCATTTTTTTTGTTTATTTTGGTTTTTGGTTGTAATTTTTTGCATTGTTCTTATTTTCAACAGTATCTGCGATTTGATACAGATACTGTCTTATTGTATTAATTTGTTACTCGTGGGCGTTGGTGATAGTATAATATGTTGTATTATGTGATAAATATAAATTATAGTTAGAATTAATAAATAAATACATTTTGTTTATGTGCCGTTGAAGTTCTTGAGTTGGCTCAAAATTTTAGTTATATATTTGATATAGGCGTCCAAGACTCCCTCTCTTCGCGTTAACATTCCGATGTCATATGCCGTGATACCAAATCTCTCAGTGATCGCCTCATATTGCATGCGATCCATGGCGAATCTGGGGCAATCCCTGAGGAGGTGCTCGAGACTTTGTACGGTGTTGTCGTGGCAAGGACAATTATCATCAGAAGTTATTTTGAAACGATGGAGATACTGTTTGTGAAAGCCGTGACCTGTAAAAATTTGGGTGATGTAGCAGTTCATAGGTTACGTTGAAACTGTGACCAACCACGGGAAAACAGAATTGGTTGCACTGAGTTAGCCAGGGCACCCAGTCAAATGGGTAAGGGTAAGTTAGAAAACCTGGGGGGTGCATGTTGAAGAGCCTCCTCGTGGCGCACCTTGGGCAACGTTGGCTCCAATTGCTCCAATTGCGGTCTTGGTGGACAATTGGGGCTGGCGGCTAATCTTCAAGAAGCGGGGAAAGGTCATGGTTCCAATCACCGATCATGCTTGATGGTCGGTGAAGGGAACCGGGCTACAGAGGGTAGATACGTCCACTCCTCCTCTGCTTACAGAGGAATGTGTGTGGGCGTAGACTGGGAAGGGCCGCCGCTGCAGTTCAGGCGGTCGTGTCCCAGAAGGAGGCGGCGGAGCGCGCGCGGGAGGGTTGTGGAAGTAAAGGCTGAGCCGGTTTCCTATGGCCCTCCCATCACGGCGATGCCTATGTGGGCACACCGCTGAGTTTTAGTGGGTATACTCTCGGTGGCGGATTCCAACAGGAGTCTCACATACCCCGTCTCGTCCCCCACGAGCGGGGATGCGTAATGCATTTCTCAGCGACAAAAAAAAAAGTTAGAAAAACTAAAGTGAGCAATCGCACGCGAGCCGAGTGACCGATCCTAGTGGTGCCGCGGCAGCGGCCGGTGAGCACTACTTCTAAATTAGACTTCTTACCGACTGAGTCCGTTCAGTCATTTTACTGCTCAATTATTTATTTAGCCCATGCCCATGTGACGGTAGAACATGGAGAACTTACTTCTATGACAACATCTATGTACAAATTATTTACCCATGTTTGCAAAGAAACAAATGATTTGATTTGATTTAGTTATCCATTTAAATATTTGTTAGGATTCAGTTTTACTACGTTTACTTCTCAGTTTTACTGCCGAACTTGTTAACATGCATTTTGTAATTTTGTGTTTACCAAAACTACAATAAACAACTGGCGATTTAAATCAGTATTGCCATTTATTATTTTCCAGGTTTGTCTTTTATTGATTTGCTGGTACCTTATAAAGATACACCCACAATACATGAGAAACTCCAAGTGTGGAGCAAAAAAAAAAAAAAAGATAAGTAGGTACTTATCTTAGATATTGGACTTGTATTGACACCATACTATAATTAATGTAGATATCGTTTTTACATAAGCTTCTGAATAGGCCGATTTAACGCAAAGTCGTTATGGTAAGCATAATCACAATCAGTCTATAATGTTCCCACTGCTGGGACCCAGGCCTACTCTTTTTTTGAGAGCGAATTGGCAGTAATCCACCATATAGGCCCAGTATGGGTTTATGAATACCTAAGTCATTAGAGTACTTATCATAACCACGCACACACGTATTTTTGTCTGAAATGGCTGTATCTTTCATATGCTATATCTTTCGTATCAAATAGAATACTTTTTATTATGAACACTAAAAAATTACAGATGTAAATGTAGAAATTTTACATAGGGTGACATAAGGGGCGTTCTTTTACAGACCACCTTTGGATGGATTAAAGGGAGAGGAGAGACAATATGAAGATGAAGTATAGTGCTCGACATCCAAACGTTTATGCCAAGAACGCTAATATTACTAACTCCTAAGAATCTAAACTACATAACGTACCATATAACATAACAAAACTTATTATCCCTAGAATCCCAACAGTTCCAAGTATGCGCAGAGAGTTCGGCGTCAAAGATTCTGGGATGTGCGACTTGGCTCCCTACCAACTGTGTGTTCAGCGTTATATATTATGTGCTGGAACCATAGCTCAGGTATATGAAATACTTGTGTCTTTGATACAGTTTTGTGTAGTAAATAATGGTATGTTTGGTGGCTGAAATATATTGGGTGGCAGATACGACGCGCAGCATTGACGCGCAAACTGAAACCATGAATTCAGCACACGATTCTAGAACGACCCTATCGTAGAAATTCTTCGTCGGTTAACAAATATAGTCTGCTGTTTCATAGAAAAGTGCAAAAGTGTTTCAATACCAACGCGTTCAAAATGGATGGGACAGCAAATTTCTTTTTGTAACCGACGAATCATGTACTCAATCCATGGTAGCAATTTGTGCTTCGATGGGCCACCCTGTATTATAATGTGGTTTGTTGGAATGCATTTTGGGGACTAGCTTGTGCGTGGAAGTATTTCCAATCGGCGTTACTGATATATCCTACAATGATGAGTTTAAAAAGTACACAGTACAGTGATGAGTTTATGAGTTTTTGAAATGTGACTATAGATAATGAAATACACATACAGTCGTCAGCACAAATACCTTAAATTTAAGCAAGGTGCAAAAGCGATTTTCTCCCAAAGTTTTGATAGATAATTTATGGTGATACGAACTGTTTTATAATAAGTGTTGTCGTATTATAAAACAGGTCTTTTGTCAAAGTTGAACTATTTGTTTCACGAGAAAAACGCTTTTGAATTTCGCGCAACTGTAGGTAAGATGCTAATGATTAATTATATTTTTTTCAAGGATGTTCGATTGTCTTGCATGTTATCCAACTTTAGAAGGTCTATTTGTCTTCATTTCAGTAATCCATTTATAAACTGTCGTAGGTGTAGTCGACCGTTTTATCATCCTAAGCTTGAATGTCACTTGCACGTCATAAAATGACAAGGTTTTTGGTCTATGTGACAGTAATGTAATTTTAATCTTAGTGAAGTTTAATCTAAAGCATGCATTAGTTTTATGACGGAGTTATCTATTTAGACGTGAAACTACCACAAAACTAATGCCACGAAACCTGCATTTTGCACTGTACCTAACCAGCTACATATACTTATTCTATATATTCATATATTTCATATTCCTTCTTTCACTAACTGTCAACTTTATGTATCCTAGCTGTAAGTTTTCTTAAGAAATAAAATAAATAAGTGTTGGAATAGAAAAATAAAGAGATACATTTATAAAGTAAACACGAGGTCGCCATAACCTCGCCTTCAATTAGCTCATATTCTAGTTTGAAGAGCCTTATTTTAGCTGTCTTATATCTAACTACTTAGCCTTCTCAGATGACCTCACAAGAAAGTACTTTTAAGAACTCTAAGTACCTATCACCTTTCTTTATATACTCTCTCCATAACCACAATAATCCTTTCTTCCTCGCTCAAACAAGTTTCAATCTAAAGTCCGACAAAATCCGTACCGCCGACAAAGATCTCAGTAGATACTTTTCTGGGATAAAATGCATGTCGTCGCCCGGTGCAATAAGTACCGGCCCGGGTGTCTCGTAAAACCGGATAAATCCGGATTTCACGGGCAGTAACCGAAGCTGGAGGATCACCGGTGTCTTTGAACAGACTATATTTTTTGGTAGGTGAGGTGAAAATAGTACAGATCTAAATCTTTTGTGAAGTTGGAAAAGATGAGCAATCTAATTTTGTAGAAGGCGATCGGCAACTTCAGCAGGGCTAACATGACAAGCGCGAGAACGCTCTTTTTATCTATTTGTCGAAATTAGTCTATGATTCTGACGTCATTCTAATGCCTAACATGACCGTTAAGTTTGAGTAGACTAGAAACAGGCACTTTGACACTTCTTTATCTCGCAACGAGAGTCCGAAGTAGTAAGTTATTTTATCTACATCCATGCTATAAATCCTCTATAGAAGTTACTGAAACAGTTAGCTTATTGCCAACATTAAAACAACCTGTGTCATAGTACCTAACCATAATATCACCCAAACGAATGTTATAATGTTGTACTAAATTTGATTATGCAACTCGAACTCGATCCGTTCCTTACTCATCAAACAGTTCTCAATTCTCACTACTCAATTCGTGGTATCTTTATGAATTTCAAAAAAAGAACATTGTCATGCAGGCGCGTTTCACTACTACAGCTACTAATTTAAAAAACAACAAGATTATTCGAATCACGGCGTATCCCGCCATTTTTGTTCGATATTAGTAGGTATTGCGAAAAATTATTACTTTGTTGTTTACAAAAATGAGTGATACAAGCTTTAATAACACACCACCAGATATGTATAATGCAGCAAAGGACATTTCTAACCAATTATTAGCAAAAAAGTCGAGAACACAATATTAACAGGCGTACCTACCAAGATTTCATGCATTGGAAAATATCAAAAAGTACTTTTATAGAGGATTAATATCATGGGTGGAGATAAAATCTTGTATGCAACTGTACATTATTAGTTTATTAGGTATTAAAATACTATTGTGATACTATTATCACACTCGGCTTCGCCTCGTATGATAAACCCAGATTCGAGTTTTAGTACCCCTTATTTTACAACAGTTGCATAGATAACTAAAAAACAAATCATTTTTATCATAACAACAATGGGTTTTTTTTTTTTTTTTTGATGTTGGTAAATCATCAAATACCTTCTCCCGCCCTGGGCAGAGCAGGAGGGCGTGTCAGACTCTTACTGACTAAAACCCACCCGTGTTCCTTCAGTTGCCGGTGCCTGGGGCCACGGTAACCCTTTCGGACTTTCTCGCAACCCCAGCAGGCATCGGCCCTAGCGGACCCCGTCATTGGTGCTGACATCTCTTTGAGGCGCGCGTGGAACACAACGCGCCGTCGACCCGGGCCTAGTCCTTATCGAACGGCGAGCTGCCCATTGCTCGCCGTTCACAAGCCCACGCCTACGGTGGCCGGGAATCGGCCTGCGATTCCCTACGCCCAGGGCGTCTCCTGCGGTGGCTAGTGGCGTGAGGGCGCGAATTTTGCTTCTGTGAGGGAGAAGCAAAATTCGCGTTCCGCCTCCTCCTTCGCAAACATTACTGCTTCGCAGAAAGAGGTGACGGCTTTCCAAGCCCTCTCGCTCCGTACCATGGCCTGGACCAGGGCCGGACGCGAGAGATCGCCACCGCCAATCGCCTCCACGAGGACACGGCGGTGCTCCGCCCAAGCCGGGCAGACCTCCACCGCATGCTCCACCGTATCCTCCGGGCGATCCACACAATGGTGACACCCGGGCGTTTCCTCTCGCCTTATCCGGAACAGGAACCCCCCGAAACAACCGCGTCCGGTGAGGACCTGCGTCAGGCGGAAGGTGAGGACGCCGTGGCGCCTCTCTAGCCACTCCTCAAAGAGGGGACTTATCGCCGCAATTGTGGCGTGGGTTGCGACAACCGCACTCTCCATGCCGCCCTGAGATCCCGCCGGAGAACAACAATGGCTTGAGGTTCCATTTTAATTATTCGATTTTACGCATGGAATTAGTATGTAGGTACTCTAATGATTTCACGTCCACGTTTTTAAATTGATGTTTATTTTTTTTTGTGTAATCGACTCTTTTTATTAAAATAAAAAAATTATTTTTTGTATGCCGAAATTTAAATACAAAGTGACCGAAATAAAAATTAATGGCACATAATATAGTCACTAATCACCACAAATGACAAATGGGCCGACGATCACAATTTGACAAAACGAAGATTGATGTTGTAACAATCACCACAAAACGCATGATATTGAAGTGGCGATCTTTGTCAAAGCGAATCTACATCTTTATACACATCCAAGAAGCACACGGCACAAAAATAAAATATGCGTAAGACGTCATAAAGAAGCAGTATACAACGTGTTGTTTTGCATCCTCGTCAAATTTCAGGAGGCTGTTATGAAAGACATAAATAATCAAATAAAATTATTATCCTGCTCAATAATTAATACATACTTGTTTTTTTTATATTTAAGTTTGACAGTATTTTAGAATACTCTACTTTCAAAGAACAGAATCGCCCCGTTGCGTATGTGGTAGGCAGTGTCGTACGGCTATGTCGCTGTGTGCATGCGTTACAGTTACAGCGCAGTTACAGGGCGGTATCACACGGACCCTACACATGCCGATTTCCGAAAATGACAAAATTTAAAAATAAATACCTACTTATTTTATTATTGATTCGTGTCGAGAATCATTAGCATAGTTACCTCCTCGAATTTGACGAGGATGCAAAACAACACCTTGTATAATTAAAACATTTTGGGCATGACACCCAAAATATACAATAAGCTGCCAAAAAGTATCACAGACCTACCTACACCAATTCAAATTAACTTTGCACGAAAATGACAGAAGAATCGTTGATTATCTCGTATTGAATTGTGAAAATTCGAGATAACTTAGGAGCCAAGCTACGGTTTGGCGAGAAAACATCAAGTTTGACAGAACGAGTCGAGTATTTTGTATGTCAGAAAACGAGAAAAGGGACAGAAAAAGAAGGGACGAGACGACGACGCAAGAGTGAGTAATCATCGCGTGTGTCATGTTAGCCCTGCAGATGTAGGTTTATTAGAGAATAAAGCTGCACTTAAAGCCATAACACTTTGGTCGCTTTCCGCTTGTAAAAATTACTTACGATTTTAGGTACCTACTTCGTTTTAACTGTTAAGGCTACCCCAGGCAAAACCATGCGGTGGTGCGTTATTCAGAGGCTATTAATTCATAATTTAAGAAAAATAAACTACATATAAAAGCACATTATCAATGTTTGATATCCTATCATCATATTGCACGTTCTTATTTGTTTTTATGTGTTATAACTACATTTAAAATATCCTCATTATAAATTACTAAAATTGTTGATTGCATGCATCTTTTGCTAAAGGTGAAGTTCTATTAATTTTGGGCATAAACTAATGGATAAATAATCAAAAAATCTAAATAATTCACGTTTTATTTTATTTCAAAAGATAGGTAGCTTTTCTTTTTTAATTAAAATAATTCCAAAAAAATTGTGAATTCTATGATAAAGGGGCGTGCGGAGCGGGACAGTGCGGATCAGTGGCCTCCTCTCTAAGCCCATCAACAAAAATATGGGCCCGTCTGAAAGTAGTTCGATACTTCAAAATCAACCCTACTCCCGATTAATTAACACATCGGGAGTTAAAACAACTGTCAAATCGTGTTGTCATTCGTTCTTAGTTCGGGCCCGGAAAAAATCTTATGTCCGTAAGTGATACGGAATAGGGAGCACCCGTAATTTTGGTCAAAACCACGGACTTAGTGCTTAGAGAGCGCCCCTGAGTACCCCTGAGCGGCGGGACAGAGAAGGACCGAACCCTCAAGGTAACAATGAGGTTAAAACTACTGTGGTAAATAATTAAATAAAAATAAAATATTATGGCAAATAATTTTAATGCTTTTGTGTTTCGTAATGTTAATTACTAATTATTTTACTGTATAGAATCCAGTTCTTCTAACTGATCAGACAGCAGTGCTGCTGGGGAGTTTGTTGCGCCGCTTCTTCATCCCAGCTAAAACACTAGGAAGTGGTGAAAGGCGGGCGTTTTGGGGGACTGTCTTATGCGATTTTGACGTTCAAAAAGTGCTGAATCTCAGCCTAGTTTGAATAAATGACTTTTGATTTTGATTTGATTTTGTGGTCATTAGTTGACTTATGAAGATTATATTGTAAAGGATTTCCCTTCCTCTATTATTATATTATTAAGCTGCATTTACGTTAAGAAAGTAATTGCGCAAACTTAGTTATTCATTGATAGTTTCAAGTGTACCATTTTTTTTTATTATTATTTAAGATCGGTTTGCTCTTGGCTCTAGTCTAGGTCAGTGGTGACAGAGACAGAGTCGACGTGAGCTTACTCAGAAGAAGCCTGTGCACTGTCACTTTGAAGAGAGTAGGCTTGTATTCGTTCGGAAACACAGACGCAGGTAGAAAGTTCCACTCTTTTGCTGTGCGCTTAACAAAAGACATTTGGAAACGCTTAGTGCAAATTGGTGGAATTGCAACTAGGTAAGGATGGTAACTTACAGTGCGCCTAGATGACCGATGGAAGAAGGGGGCCGATGGAATGAGGTCGTGGAGTTCTTTCTTCAATAAATAATTACTAGCTGTTGCTCACGACGTCGTCTGCGATCTAGGATGAAAAGTAGCCTATATCCTATCGCAGGTCATGGTCTATCTGCGTGCCAAATTTCATCCAAATCCGTTCAGCCGTTTTGGCGTGAAAGCGTACCAAACAAACAAACTTACTTTCGCATTTATAATTTTAGTTATGATTTACACGTGAAACTGTCAATGAATAATTAAGTTTGCGCAACTATTTTCGTAATATAAATCCGGCTTTAGTCCGTGTTACCTATTTAGTTTCTAGCTTTATGGGAGTCTTTTCAAAAGTTCTGAGGGGTAATTCCCGTAATTTTAAGCACGTTCACAGTCTGATGTCAGTCTCAACTTGTCAAAAATACAATCAATTTCCATACATTTTTGACAAATTTTTGACATTGATTGTCGCTGTGATGAGATTGCGACTTGAATTTGAACGTTTTTTAAGTACGAGTTATTGCCCCTCTGGTATTTTGCAGCCAGTGTCAAAGACATGACGAACTACATGGAAAATGAAGAGGTGTTTGTTTTAAACTCGAAGTTACGACATTCCCAATTTTCAACGAGAACAAAATTATTACCACAGTTTGTTCTTTTCCACCCTGTGGTCATTACAAAAATCCTGACCCTTCTCTACCTGACACACAATGAAGTGACTACGCAGCCACACACTCCACATTTGACAAAATCAACCCCAAACGGCCGTCACCCCCTAAAAGTTAATGAAAGCCGATATATCCGGTTATAACCAGTAAATGGTCGTGTAATGGCGGCTTCGGGAGATCATTATGTGACCCCCTGTGTACATAATGTTAACAAATTGCCTGCAGCTTGGATAAATATGCAGTTCAGTTTGTATTTAAGTAAATATGGGAGGTATAGCGGCCACGGCTTGGCCGCTAGCCAGGTTGACGTGGATTTTTCAAAGCGGTGGTGATAGGGTTATAAATTTTATAAGCTCGGCTTTTTGGGTAATCTGCGAATGAATTTATTTCAATGTTCCGTGTTAGGTCTGTGACTTTTTTATGCTTTAGTGGTCCGGAAGTTAGTACTATTTATGGTAGCGCTCTATTCATTTTGCCTTTTTTATTCACGATTGGTTGTTTGCTTGTTGAATAAGGTTACATGGCTGAAAGGCTTCTATTAAATGCTTTTTTTTTTCAATTGCTATCCTTTATTCTCTTTGGTCCTGAAGTTATTATAATTATATTTACAGTATCTTCTGACCATGAATCAATCTAACGCAAAGCATAACTATTTGTGCTATTCTGTGAAAATCTCACCGTAAAAACTTAGCTGAATAGAGCCCAACTTGAGCTGTCAACAATTATACACGGTGATTTTTAATTCACTGTTAACCTTTC
Source organism: Brachylomia viminalis (assembly GCA_937001585.2). Taxonomy (NCBI): domain Eukaryota; kingdom Metazoa; phylum Arthropoda; class Insecta; order Lepidoptera; family Noctuidae; genus Brachylomia; species Brachylomia viminalis. The sequence goes on from OW443298.2 coordinate 3,990,144, forward strand.
AGGAGGTGAAATCACTCATGATTATAAACAATTCTCACTATGGGACCAACTACGAAATATCAAAAGGACACTTGTTGACGCCAAAATTAATATAGCATACTTAATATGACTCATATAGTCCAAAGGTCTAAAACGCGAATTCATTAATTTATAATAAAAAAAACCTTAAAATTAGCAGTATTAGGAGCGAGCGTTTCGTATTTCTTTTTCCTGTCTCCATCCTTTTCACTCCTATGACCCGATGAAGAGACAAGAAGATTATCTTCGAGGTCTTTCGACAAACTTCGGAAGAAAAGCCGCAACGTGGCGCTGGCATCCGCAATACTTCTATAACGTGTGAAAATAAAAAAAGCCGATCGATAAACATTAATATTTGCGTGAGCGCGGTAATCCTCTAAAAACTTCTATAACCCCATATTAATCATAAATATATTACCGCGAACATTGATTGTGAGTCCGTGCATTGTTTTCGTGAAGAAAGAGGAATCTCTTGGGCCCAAGGAATCCAGAAAAAACGCATCGTCACCCACGAGGTTTGAAGATCGAATCAAGATCAGTCCTAGATCCCTATAAATTCCAAAACCTACGAATCGCTCTTAATCGTACACGCATCACGTAAATATAAATTAAAATCCCGCAGAATAATTAGGTATTTTCTCACAGCCGCAATATTTACAACACTAAAAAACCCATCAACACTCTTTTAAATCAAGATATTACAAAATCCTGAGAACAATGTAAAAAAATTAAATGAAGCAGCAATTCAAAATATAAGAATAAAAAGTAAGCAGTTAAGAGATGACCAGTCTCAACCGACGGCGCCCGTTCACGAACATGACGCGTCGATCAGCACCACCAGCTCAACCATTTTTTAGGAAACCGAATTATCCAACAATCGCGCCACCATCAGTGAGACATTTAAGTGAGCATGACATACTTTTAACTGATATGCTTTCAAGTCAAAATACATAATAAGCGGATCCATGGTACTCACATTTACAAAATTGAAAGAATGCTTCAACCCAGGCCCGCGGGCCGCCAAGTGGCCCGCCAACGCATTTGAATTGGCCCGCCAAAAGCTAACAGCTAGCGAAAGTTTTTTAAGAATATACTTTTCTAGAATATTTTCCTTCGTATGAACCCATTCTCAATCAGCCAACAATAAAACATATTTTTGGACTTGATTTTACTAACGATTTGTCGCCAAATATTGATAAGTTGTTAGCATAAAAACCGCTTCGTAGGTACAAATACCAGTAAAGTTGTTTTTTAGATTTTTGAAACTGTGAGTAACTTATAGTTTCGTTTAATTTTAATGGCAAGGTATCTACCATAATTGTACGCAAGTTTTATATACTGGATGGCCCGGCGGCTAACACGGAATCAAAATTATGGCCAACCTTTTTCTAAACTATACAAAACTATTGTTTGCAATGTATTTGGGAGATGAATAACATTTTACTACCAAAAAGAAAAGATATTCATTAATATCTATTGAAGTATTCAACAATTAAAGATGAAGTGAGCTGTCAATATACATGGTAATTTGCAACCAAATGACCCATTATGACCCTTATGCAAATGTCAACCATTTCCGAGTAATTTGAAAGGTCAAATTTTTTGGCGGTATACAACTTTAAACTTTTTTTGAAATTTAATAAAAAAGCAGTGCATGTTTTTTTTTTCAATTATTATTATTTGCTTCTACGTCAATACATAATAATCAACCATAAAATGACAGTTATCTTTGATATTTTTAAATAATAACAACATAACAATTTTCATCATTTTGAGCAGGTTATTGGACTAAATTAACATGCATTATTACTGCAAAATAACATGGTTATACTTTATCGACAGAACATTGCAAAAGTATGTATAACTTCTCAGCTATCCAACGAGATACAATTAGGTAAATAACAGATAACTTCTGTGCCGGACGGGCGTGATCGCTGGGCTCCAGGGTGAGGGAGGTTGTAATACCCAACCAGGGCTATCCCGGTATGAGGTCGGGCGTCTCCCAATCCACAGCGGCGCTGACGTCCTACACCTGTAAGTTCCAGGTATCTTCAAGATTCCCGACTGTGGCTTCGTACTGATGTCTTCGTGTTCCGGGGTACTTACTTATATGAAAGGGGTTGAAAAATAATAACACCAAGTTGAAAGTTCTTTAAGTGTTCAGGGAGCGATTCGGGTCCTCTTGAGGGGTTCACTTGATGACGTATTTTGAGCCGTAAAGTTCCTTGCTGATGACTACGAAATTAGCGGTCGTGACGCGCCCGCTTAAGTGGCTCGAATCTTTACCGTAACGAGGACCGCGAATTTCTCCCTGATTTTTCGTTTATTTTTGTTACGTTTACAAGCATTCTTACAGCTAAACCTCCCTAGTTAGGCACCCTGTCCAGACATGTCATACATAACCGGATTCCTTGCGTAATCCCCTATCTATTGACACTACAGGAGCGACTGTGTGTCTTTCAGCTGAAAAGTTATTTCATTACAAAGGGGAAAACGGGTGAAAATTTACTATTATCCAGTCTGTCAGGTGGATTTCCTGCGAAACCCCTGAACCGATATTCAATTTCTGAACGGGTACCTAAAGTAGGTCTATCGAACTAAAGAAATCTAGTGTTTTCATAGTTACATCTAGATTTTTCAGGGCGTGAAGCGCCTCTGAAGACTGTAAGAAAAAACGTACTATTTTGCCCCTGCTCCCAACCTGTGCTCATCAAAAAGGTGGACTTCCCATTTGACCACAGGTCCAAAAATTACATCCAGGGCTAGGTCTCGGTCTAGGCTACCTGGACGTACCAAAATACTATAGGGAAACTATATACGTCCCACCCTTTTGATGCTCACAAGGTTGCGACCAGTGGGTTAAATGAAAAACGACTCAATTTCATCTTTAATAGCTTTCTAGTACATACAATATGATGTCTAGGCTAGAACTATACCTATTCTATCTTATTACGCTATAAAATACAACATTCAAAAGGTTTTACTACCAATTATTCACTAAGAACGTTTCAGAACTCAAGACCCTATCTGGGTACATGGGCGCACGTAGTGGTACGCCCGCTGTCTATTAAGTTTTAAAACATTCTTAGCAGTAAATTACTAATAGTTGAACAAAATTACGTATGGCGATGTTCCGACACGTACATACATTCTATTTAAGAAATTAGGGAATAAATAAACTAAGAAATTACTATAACATTAACAAATCTGAGTATGGTGACGCTCCGTCGCGAACAACTTCAAAAAAATAAAAAAATGTCAAATTACTTGAAATTGGTTGACATTCGCATAAGGGTCATAAGAGGTAATTTGGTTGCAAATGACCTACCCTTAATCGCCTTAATGGATTGCCGACGTATAACAAATATCTCTGTATGTCAAATCCTAGCATCAAAAATGCTATTCTGTAACCATCTCACCGTGAAAACGTAGGTGAAGTGAGCGTGGAGTGAGCTGTCAACAGTGTCACTCCCTAGTATCACGTGGAATGAAAGCTCACTTCAAACCAATGACTAAAGAATATTCAAACTCACATCACCTAAGTTTTCACGGTGAGATTTTTACAGAACAGGCCGGCAGAAGCTTGGTTTTAACATTATCAAGTATTAGTTTTTACGCTCGCGTGTAGATAAAAAATCATGTAAATCCTTCTCCATTAAAAATTCATCTGTACTTACCTATCATGTGCCAACTTTCATGGTGTTCGGTCAAAAGGTGTTGGAGTTCACTCTAGACTCACAAAATGTATTACTTTTAATTTAAATAATTAAATCATAATACACTACAAAAGTTTCTAATAGCATAATTAATAATCATGATTTGAAAGACACGTAGCGCCATCTAGCGTCCTAAAGCAATTGTGACCGTCGAAAGTTATTGTTCTTTCCCTCGGGAGCAGTGCTTATTTTCTAGATGAAGGGTATGTAATTTTCTGATGATCGGTTCAGTGGTTTAGGTGTGAAAAGGTAACAAACAAACTTTCTATCGCATTTATAATATTATTTAAGATTTGATTCTCGTAAATTATTGCAAGATTTAACGTTAATGACGGCTGTAACAACAGTAACAATTTTTATGATGAACAGGTTTAATGACTGTATCACAAAGCTTCTGCCTTTTATTTAGTCACAAAGAAGTTTTATTTCGAATCGTGAATTTAAAACATCAAGTAATTAAAGCTATGTAGGGCAGAGTGATAACATTTTAGAACCTATGAAGTACTTGCTATGGGGTATTGACATTATAAATACATGAACATGCAATCACTTTGGATATAATTGTATAATGTTGATATAGCGTAGCAAGCTCTCGTGTGTGCGTAAACATTATCCGCAAAAAAACTAATTAAAATCAGCTCATCTGTTTTCGCGTAACGACGTGACATGATGACAGAAAAAAATGTCACAGCACAAAAAAAGAAAAATATGTAAGTCAGTATCTACCAGGGGCCGTACTATGACGTGTTAATTCCATCATTGTTCCAGCGTGAAAGAGAGACGGAGTTATACATGACCGATAGCACTATCTCTTTTTCGCAACGGAATCATGATAGAATTAACACGTCATAGTACGGCCACAGTTGAGTCCTATTGTTCGTCCTTTCAGTGAAAAAGAGATATATCATCTAGGTATCCATCTACCTACTTACTCGTCTAAGGGCTGATTTTTCAATAGTCGGATATCTTTTATCCGAGGAATAAACATTGTGGCTTGACAGCTTTTGTACGGAAAATATTTATTTATTTAAAACTCTTATACTATCATTACAGGTTTTGGAACCTAATGCGATAGATAGAACTACTTATAATATTAACTATTTTAAATAACATCTATTACTAACAATTACCCAATACATTAATACAAAATTACTTATAACTAAAACGATACAACCTTATAATTACAATTACAACAATGTAATCTTCACACAAAATTAACTTAAGTATGTTTACAGTCAAAAATTAAAAATAAAACAATGAAAGAAACAATAAACATAAAATTAACTAATTGATGCTTTCGTAACATATTATATGTAAACTTACTTTTGCAAGTTCACTAAAGTAACACGAAAAAATGTCCAACCTATTCTGAATTTCGTTAACAGTACGAATTGCTCGCGTGAGAGGTGCTTTGGTCAGCAGGTTGGTTCTGGCAGTTGGCACAGCCAGCAGTGGCGGGCGCCGCCGCCTCCACACGTAGCGGTTTGGAACAGAAAACCGTAAGCACTGAAGCAATTCCGGATTGTGCTCCTTGCCCCGGAGTAATTTTATGAAATAGACGACAAGAGTGAACTGTCGTCGCACTCTCAATTCATTGTACCCGACCATGCCCAGTACAAACAGGGTGGGGTACATCAGCGGGTACCATGGTGTCACGTAGATCCTAACGCCATCTGTTAGCGAATCGAAGAACTACACGTTAGACGCTAACGCCATCTGTTATCGAATAGCCGAACTACACTGGACCGTTCCCGTAAGTACTAGAATGTTCTGGTATTATGCTAGAACATTCTAGTAACTTACACCCGTCATATAAATAAGGGGTTGACAGTGTTGTAGTTCAGTTCAGCTTAGAATGCGAAACAGTGAAGAACAGCTAATAACAGTAAAAGTGGACTAATAGTGAACTAATAGTGAACTACAAGTGATTGTGTTTAAAGTTTGTGATTACTGTATTTGTGATTTTTAATTATAGTGTGTTTTTCGTGTAAATTGTTATAAATTTATTTATCCCGAACCCCAGCTCGTAACATTTGGTGTCAGAAGTAAGGGATAAATTATGCCAGTTTTTCCGAAGGACGACACGGAGGGTATCCGTACCCGGAGTCAGCGCCAGCAGGAGGTGGACCAGAGGCGGTTTGAAGGTTCTCCGATACAGACACCTGGTGGTAATCAGCCGACGACGGAGCCAATCTCCGAAGTACCATCTGGAGTTCCTACAGCATCACCAGCCATGGATCTTTGCGCTCTGATGGTGATGCTGCAGGAACAGGCCCGCCGACAGGAGGAACAGGCCCGCCGGCTGGAGGAACGGCTTCAGCGTGACAAGGAGGAACAGGCCCGCCAACAAGAGGAACAGGCCCGCCGACAGGAGGAACAGGCACGCCGACAGGAGGAACAGGCCCGCCGGCTGGAGGAACAGCTTCAGCGTGACAAGGAGGAACAGGCCCGCCGACAAGAGGAACAGGCCCGCCGACAAGAGGAACAGGCCCGCCGGCTGGAGGAACAGCTTTGGCGTGACAAAGAGGAGCAGACCCACCGCCAGGAAGAGCAGATCCTCCTCATTAAAGATTTACGCGCGACGTTTGGCAAGGACATCACAGCCGTGAAGGAGAAGGTTCAGCTGCACGAAAATCGTATCTCCGACGCCGAAATCCAGATCGCTGACATGAGAAAAGCGTTGGGGAACCTGAAAACTGGAGACGGAACTGCGACTTCTGTAGTTGCTGCACCTTCGGTGCGCGAGTTTAAAGTGCCACCCTTCGATGGAACATCTTCGTGGTCGGCATACAAAATCCAGTTTGAAGCTGTCAAGGAAGCAAATGGGTGGACAAAAGGGCAGGCCATGACCGCACTTACTTTGGGCCTTCGCGACCAGGCTTTAACCATATTGGAAGCTCTCGGTAGGAATGTGACTTACGAGCAGCTGCTTGAGGCGTTAGAAGCCAGATACGGTGACGCACACTTGGAACACGTATTTCGAGCCCAGTTAAAAGATCGTGTGCAACGCAGTGGTGAAAACCTGCAGCAGTGGGCCCTGGAAATTGAAAAGCTGGTTCGAAAGGCGTACCAGTCTGCGCCTGCACCCATCGAAGGGATTCTGGTTCAAGCATTCATCGATGGTATACGGGACCTGGAAGTTAGAGCTGCTGTTAGACTTGGGCACCATGAGACGCTGAAGGACGCCTTGGCCCATGCATTGGAGGTGGAGGCAGTAAGGCACGATCATCGAGCCCACCGCATCAGGGAGGTTGCGGAGTTACCAGGACGTGACCGTACTAGGTACAGCCCTAGATGCTACACTTGTGGAGAAAAGGGCCACCTCAAGTCGAGTTGCCCGAAGCGAAGCACTGTCCGCGAAGATCACACCCAGGAAAGAAGGGCGGCTGATGTCACCGCCCAGCAGCAGGGAAACGAGTAAACGCCAGGACTGCGGGGCGGGTGCTGGCTGGTGTTAAAAGAGCCCCAAGGATTTCGATCTCACAAGCCCATGATGGGAACAGCCTTATCATCAAAGGTGAAGTGAATGGAAGACCATGTAAGCTGACATTGGATACTGGAGCTTCTCGCACGGTTGTCAGTTCCCAACTAGCGAATCACTTTCTTGGGGACTTCTTCGGTAAGCATGACCGCGTAAATTTAGTAACAGCTACCGGTCAGCACATACCCGTCCGAGGAGAAAAAGAGGTGGAGTTAAAACTGGGTAACACAATTTACCAGCATAAGGTCATCATGGCTGACATAGTAGATGACTGCATCCTAGGTTTGGACTTCATGCGACAGCACTGTTGTGAGATCGACGTGAATCAAGGAGTCTTGAAATGTGGTTCAGAAGAAGTGTTCATGGAAGGTGCACCATCGGGCGAAGTGTACTGTTTAAAGAGGATTGTTCTTCCTCCCCGGTCGGAAACAATAGTTCCAGTTAGCCTTCCACATAATTCTGGACAGAAAAATCGATGTATTCTCATTGAAAGATTGGACGAAAACCTTCCATGGAAGATGGCGCGGACCTTGGTTAGGGCAATCAACGTTGCAGCCGTACGCATACTGAACCCAAGTGAAAGGGAACAAGTAATCAAGAAGGGTACGTTGATGGGTACCTGTGAAGAAGTGGCTTGGATGCGTAAATGCCAACATCAGCCTTCTCGGAAAAATGTCCAAAGTGCAAGATTTAACATGTCAAATCTTTTGGAAGACTGTCGCAAAGATTTATCGGAAGGAGAAATGGAGAAGGCTAAGAAGATGCTACTTCAGTACGCCGACATTTTCTCTGCAAATGATGCTGACATAGGGAAGACTGGATTGGTTCAGCACAGAATTAATACGGGAAACGAGTTACCAATTCGTCAGCGACCAAGAAGAATACCAGTGGCAAGAGAAAAGGAAATGGATAAGATGATTGAAGACATGGTAAAGGATGGAGTTATAGAGCCTTCATCTAGTCCATGGTGTTCTCCTGTGGTCCTGGTGAAAAAGAAGGATGGCAGCATGCGGTTTTGTGTGGACTATCGTCGACTGAATGACGTTACAAAGAAAGACAGCTATCCACTACCCAGGATTGACGACACATTGGACACGCTGTCAGGAATGAAGTGGTTTACCACGTTAGACCTAAAAAGTGGCTACTGGCAAGTGGAGATAGATCCTAAGGACAAGGAAAAAACCGCATTCTCTACGGGAAAGGGACTATGGCAATTTAACGTCATGCCATTTGGATTGTGCAATGCTCCTGCAACTTTCGAAAGGCTTATGGAGCTAGTACTCACCGGATTAATTGGAGACGCCTGTCTTGTCTATTTAGATGACATCGTCATCGTAGGCCGCACATTCGAAGACCACCTCCGAAACTTGGAACGTGTACTGTCAAAAATCCGAGGAGCCAATCTTAAGTTAAGTCCGAAAAAGTGCTCATTCTTCAAGAAGCAAGTAAGCTTTTTGGGACACGTGGTCTCGGGAGAGGGAGTACAAACTGATCCAGAGAAAATCGTCGCCGTCAAGGATTGGCCAGTTCCGAAAGACAAGACGCAAGTCAGAGCATTTCTGGGTTTGTGCTCGTACTATCGACGTTTTGTCAAGAATTTTGCTGATATTGCCAAACCTCTACACAAGCTTACTGAAGAGAAGAGACAGTTCTGTTGGGATGAGAGCTGTGACATGGCTTTCCAGGACCTAAAGAAACGTTTGTGCAATACCCCAATTTTGGGCTACCCTGACTCAGAAAATGAATTCATAGTTGACACGGACGCTAGTAATACTGGAATTGGCGGTGTGTTATCCCAACGGAAAGGAGATCATGAAGTTGTGATAGCTTATTTCAGCAAATCGTTATCAAAACCAGAGAGAAATTATTGCGTCACGAGGCGCGAGCTACTTGCTGTAGTAAAGACATTACAGCATTTCAGCAAGTACTTGTTGGGACGTAAATTCCACCTGCGAACTGACCATGCTGCATTGAAGTGGTTGTTGCAGTTTAAGAATCCAGAAGGACAAGTAGCGAGATGGATTGAATTGCTACAAGAATTCGACTTCACAATTGAACATCGCAGTGGGAAATCCCACGGTAACGCGGACGCTTTATCAAGAAGGCCTTGTCCTGAAGACTGCAAGCATTGTATCAGACAAGAAGCTAAGGAAGCGGTACCTGTCAGGATGGTAAGAACGGACCTTAGCGACGAATGGAAGAAAACTCTACAGCATGCTCAGCGAAGCGATACAGGTATCAAGCCAATTCTCGAGTGGATTGAAGCTAATGCTCCTAAACCGAAATGGTGTGATGTTGCAACGATGAGTACAACCACAAAGAGTTATTGGGCACAGTGGGAGAGCTTGGTAATCCAGGACGGTGTCTTGTGCCGCAAATGGGAAAATGCTCGAGGGGACAGCTGCCACCTGCAAATGATCGTACCTAAAGCAAAGGTACCAGAGGTTCTACAGCTCTATCACAATGGATGTTCAGGAGGTCATATGGGAGTAAAAAGGACTCTATTGAAGATCAGAGACCGGTTCTACTGGATCCATTGTCGAGAGGATGTTGAGGATTGGTGTCGCAAATGCACTAGTTGTGCTGCGGTGAAAGGACCACACACGCAGCAGAAGGTGTACACACGCAGCAGGGGTGCATTGAAAGTGTACAACGTAGGAGCCCCCTGGGAACGGATAGCACTAGACGTCGCTGGCCCTTTCCCTGAAAGTGAAAGTGGAAACAAATATTTCATGGTTGTCATGGATTACTTCACTAAGTGGCCGGAAGTCTTCGCCATTCCTAATCAAGAAGCTACGACAGTTGCTGATAAATTAGTCCACGAAGTCTTCTGTCGGTTTGGGGTACCTTTAGAAATCCACAGCGATCAAGGACGAAATTTCGAGTCTCAAGTGTTTCAGGAAACATGTCGGGTGATGGGTACTCACAAAACCAGAACTACTTCATACCACCCACAATCTGATGGAATGGTGGAAAGATTTAATCAGACGTTGGAAAGATATCTGGCAAAAGTTGTAGCAAGCAGACAAAAGGATTGGGACAAGCACATACAACCGTTTCTCCTGTCATACCGAAGTGCAGTTCACGAGAGTACGACTGTGACACCAGCCTTCGCGAACTTCGGAAGGGAGTTAAGGCTACCAGCAGATTTAATTACCGGCATCCCCCCTGATACTCCACGCAGTTTAACAGATTATGCGAATGACCTGCGCAACAAGATGAATGACGTATATGAGCATGTCAGACAATCAGGCCAACAGATGTCCGAGAAAATGAAAACTCGTTATGACCGGAAGATGAACAATAGTGGTTTCGAAGAAGGTTCGCTAGTATGGTTGCATAACCCAGCCCGCAGCAAAGGGAAGTCCCCTAAGCTACAGGCAAAATGGGACGGACCGTACAGAATCGTGACCAAGATCAACGATGTCACCTACCGAATTCAAAGGAATACGCGAACTACTCCTAAAATTGTTCATGTCGATCGATTGGCACGATATTACGGGAATAATGATGCTCGGGACGAGCATGTCTTAGGAGGGGGCAGTGTCACGTAGATCCTAACGCCATCTGTTAGCGAATCGAAGAACTACACGTTAGACGCTAACGCCATCTGTTATCGAATAGCCGAACTACACTGGACCGTTCCCGTAAGTACTAGAATGTTCTGGTATTATGCTAGAACATTCTAGTAACTTACACCCGTCATATAAATAAGGGGTTGACAGTGTTGTAGTTCAGTTCAGCTTAGAATGCGAAACAGTGAAGAACAGCTAATAACAGTAAAAGTGGACTAATAGTGAACTAATAGTGAACTACAAGTGATTGTGTTTAAAGTTTCTGATTACTGTATTTGTGATTTTTAATTATAGTGTGTTTTTCGTGTAAATTGGTATAAATTTATTTATCCCGAACCCCAGCTCGTAACAATGGTTATACCCCGTACAGTCTGAAGTACAAGTGACGCGTGAACTTGTTTTGTACTCGCTCCAGCATGACAGAGTACTTGGCTTCATGAGGAGCCCATATGACAGCACCATACTCCAAGTGACTCCTGACTAGAGCGTCGTATAATGCCCTAATAGTCGTAATATTAGTGAACCCCTGTGACTGCCTGAGCACAAAGCCGAGGTTTCTGTACGCTTTCTTACATATCTTAATGATATGCTCGCGAAACGTAAGATCTGGAGTGAGATATATCCCTAGATCACGCACTTGCATTACTCGCTGCATGGGTACCGCCTCTGCTTTGTACTCATAGCGGACAGGGGTGCGCGCACGACTAAAGGATATTACCGAGCATTTGGACACATTGAAGTACAGCTTATTGTCATGGCTCCACTTCACCACTCTATCAATGTCACCCTGGAGTCGCTCACAGTCTGACTCATCCCTTACCTCGAGCAGCAACTTGAGGTCATCTGCGAACAATAAACATGAGCCATGTCGGACAACGTCCGGCTAGCTGTTTATCATTATGATAAATTCAAGAGGCCCCAAATTGCTGCCCTGGCTTACTCCGGACCTGGTGAAGTATGGCTTCGACTCGTACCCATTGTAGTCAACGTACTGTTGGCGGTCTCTCATATAGCTGACAAAGAACTGTAGCAAGTGTGGCGTACATCCTACATCTGCCAGCTTCCTTAGTAAGACGTCATTGTCCACGGTGTCGAAGGCTTTTTTAAAATCAAAGTACGCCGCGTCTACCTGTACTCCAGCGTCGACTGCCGGTATAACATGTGCCATGAAGTTAAGCAGGTTGGTGGAAGTGCTGCGTCCGGGCCGAAAGCCGTGCTGCGCGTCTGACAGGTGCGCTCGGACTTGCCCCTGTATGCAGCATTGAATAGAGGCTTCAAAAACTTTTGCCGGCGTCGACAACACTGCGACTGGTCTATAACCGCTGACATCTGGACCTGCCTTACCCTTGGGTACTGGAACGACACGTGTAGTCTTCCACTGATCCGGGAACGTCGATTGCTTTAAACACGTGTTATATATGTAAAGCAGCGGGCTTGCTAAAACTCTAGCACAATCTCTAAAGAGAAACGTTGGTATACCGTCAGGGCCAGATGATAGTTTCGGCTTGAGGTTCGTCAGCGCATCCTGCACATCTTTGAGACTCAAGATCTCTTTATGTACCCGTGCACTGGTAGCACTGCTGACCTCCGCCATAGCCGCCGGAACGTCTAGTTGCGGTGGTTCCTGACTATATACCGACTCAAAACATTCTGCGAATTCCCTAGCACACTGCTCATCAGCCCATCTTTTATAATACTTTGCCTATTTACTCTACTTTTTTTTTACCTAATATATTGCCAGAATGATTTTGGATCTTTAGCGAACTGATTATATGTAATAATAATATAATATGTCAAACTGTCAGATTTATTCTTCAGATAAAAGTTATCTGACTATTGAAAAATCAGCCCTAAGTTCTGTGAGTTCTGTAGTTTCTGTTTATCTATACATATACAGTGTGAGTCTTTATAATGTGCACATATCGAAATGAGGGAATTAATTTTAAAGACGGAAAAAATAATTAACCTAAAATATCATTATAATTTGCACCTGCCACTGTTTGTCTCTGCATCACCCAAAGGTTGACTGGTAGAAAATGCCTATGGCATTAAGTCCGCCTCTGTACATTTGTGTGCTTAAAGTGTTAAATAAATAAATAAAAAAATTTAATTTTTTTTTTTTAAAAGGCTATTTATCTGCTAAACAACCTGCGCTGGGCCTTTCTAAGAAATGATGGATTGACTTAAAAACGTGCAATTTTTATGCCATTAGGTGGCTAATCGATGAAAAATAAGATAAAGTAATTAAAATGACCTACCATTTTTATAGGCGCGTCTTATTGAGAAATTTTACGGTTTTTGACGACACGTTTGGTGTAGTGGCTACAGTGGCTAAGTGTAGTCAGCGAAACCAAATGGTCCTGGGTTCGAATCCCGGTAGGGGCAAATGTTTGTATGATGAATATGGACATTTGTACCCGAGTCATGGATGTATATTTATAATATGTATGTATTTACGAAAAAAAAAATGTATTTAAGTAGTGTATCAACCATCTGGTATCCATAACACAAGCCTTAAGTGTTAAGTGCTTAACTTGGAACTAGATGGTGCTGTGTGCAATGTCAGACGATATTTATTTATTTATTTTTATTGTAAAAAAATATGAAAAAAAAAACATAAATTTGCTATAAAAACAAGTTTATTTAGAATTGAGGGTAGTTTTTTTCCACAATTTTCATTTTATGAGGACGCCTAATTACTTCCAGCCGTTATGGAGTTTGTATTAATCGTGATAAATCATTTAGTTTAAAAGTTACACCGTTTTGTTTACACTGGGGTCAAAGTTGCGATTTTTTTTTAATTCTTTAAAAAAATATTTAGACATTTTTAAATATTTTTCCGCCGATAAAATTAAGCATAGATTGCCTCATTTCGATATATGCACATTACAAAGACTCACATTATGTAGAAAGGGTGTAAGTTTAAGAGAAGAAATAGTATATAATTATGTTGGTACGAACTATCTGGTCTATATGTAGTCACTTTACTGCGCAATAACGATAAGAATAAATTTTTCCTTTCCTTTATACCAAATCATGTCGCCAGCTTCTCCTATTTTTCTCGTTCAATTAAGCCGATTCGTAAATAGTCTTAGAAGAAAAACATCGCATCAGGTGCGGTGAAGCTGTAAACAAATTATGTGGAGACCCTTCAAGTTTTGAAGGAAGAAGGATATTTTGAGAGATGGAAAATTATATTGACTTGTGACGTATGGCGATGAAGAGGTGTGATTGTCAAGGGTTTCGTTTCGAGTATCGTGATATATACCAGGACAAAGTAAATCGGGAGGAACGCCTGAACAAAACAAAATTATGTTTAGTGGAATTTACCTAACTTATTGTTGTTTTTTTTTGTAATACTGTTTTTTTTTACTTTACCCCGCACTAGGAATTTCTCCTGTATTGTGGTTTGTGCGTTTACAAACATTTAAACTCACATACACAAACAGCCAGACCCGGAACAACTACTTGCAGGTCATACAAATATTTGTTCCGTGAGGGAATCGACCCCGTGACACGCAGCGCAGCAGTCAATCGCTTAACCACTGCGCCAACCGTGGCGTCGAATAAATAAATATCACGCCGCAGAGGTGCATCAATAGTAGACCCACTTTAACCAGTTATGTTTAAGCCTATCGCGATCAACTGGACACAAATCCAGACTCCAGGCTGATACTGAGAAATTCCAGATGGCAAAACCCAATAAAAAAAAAATAAAAAAAAATGGTTAAATAAATAAGTAAACACTTTGCCCGACCCGGGAATCAAACCCAGGACCTCGTGCACAGCAGTAGCACTTGTGACCACTAAACCAATGAGGCAGGCAACTTACCTATTATTTATATATTAAAATTCTGCTGGTCAAGATTATTTAACACATTCATATGCTAGCTCGAAGCACACACGATTTTAATTCGAATATTATCTATTTCACAACTTGAATCGATACTTTTCGTCGTGAGGAAAAATTTTGAGTAGGTATCACTGTGGATGGCTGGGGAAGACCAATGAAACGATGGATGGACTGTGTGAATGATAATATGGCTACGAAGGGGGCGACTACCGAAATGATGACTGTTATAGAAATAAGGAAGGAAAAGTCATTTTGTTCCGACTATAAATTAATTGGGATTACGAATCGATACTTTAGAATAATTTTACAACGTATACGTCGTCGTTAACCTTTCATTAATCAATATGTCGGGCCAGGACGCCGATTGGAGCTGGATTCATCACTGTTGAAAATTTTACTGGGCGTAGATGTGTGTTGCGGGCGAGAAGAAAGACTCTAAAGATGATTATAGATTTGTAGGTTATATTTGAACTTGACAAAATTTATAAATAACTTTGGACTGTTTCTAGGCATTTCTTGTACGTACGATGTCCGATGGTCAAGAGAGCGGCGCCACGCTACTGTAGCACTCTTGTCGACTCGCACGAACGTCAGGCTAGACTCTGTCGAAGCGCGCCAATTTCACACTGGCGTTTCGTTGTCAATTGACATCCCGTACTCATGACTCTTTCGATAAATATTTATATAACACCTTCGATCAATAATGTACTATTATTGATCGAAGTATAACACTCATGTGAAAGTACAAGTTGCCGCCTACAAAAGCTAACAAACAACCTTAACTGTAGATAACAGTAGCCGGCGGAAACTGTACATTACTCATAATAAACTGGAACACACAAATGACATTAAGCCATGGTTCACGTGTATGTTAGCAGAAAGTTTGATATGTGACATTACTGTGGTCTTTAACTTTTAATTAAAACACATACATTACTGAAATCCTGTTATTTATTGACATTGAAAACCTACACTAAAACGAATAATGAAAAAGTGACATCTCTAGCTGTCCAAAATAGAAATCTTTAAACAAAACTTTAAATGCCAAGTGAAAAAAGCTACTCCAGAGACTTTAGTAGCACCACCCTATACAATAAACACACATAGATAGAATTGTTGGAAAAATAGATCGTTTTATTTATGTATATATGAAAACACACATAGATAGAATTGTTGGAAAAATAGATCGTTTTATTTATGTCTTGAAAAGAATTAGACAAACAGTAAACTGTGATACGGCAATGCTGCCTTACCATGGTTATGTAGCATCCGTACTTAGATACGGCATTGTAATATGGGGTAACTCAGTAGATTTTGACAGGGTTTTCAAAGCTCAAAAAAAATGTATCCGAGCAATTTGTGGAGCTCACTTTTTAGACAGCTGTAAGCCACTATTTCAAAAACTTAATATTCTACCTTTGCCATGTTTATATATTTTTGAAATATGTATTTTTGTTAAGAGAAATTATAATGTTTTTGATACTAACACTGACAGGCTAAATAGCCGGACACGCCATAAAGACAGGCTTCGGCTGCCACCAATAAAACTAAAATTATTTAAGAAAAATGTATACTGCATGTCTATTATTATTTTCAATCATTTACCAAATATTCTTCAAGACCTACCGCTGACAATGTTTAAAAAAACACTTTTCAAACTATTATTATTTAAAAGATATTATACCGTTAAGGACTATTTAGAAGACAAGTTAATAGAGTGTGATTTGTAAGTTAGATTAATAATTAACATCGCTGATTGTTTGACATTTGCACGTCATGTTATGGCAGGATATGCTGAAACAAACTTACTGTAACACCTTATGTACCATATTCTAGCAAATAAATATTTGATTGATTGATTGATTGATTGAATACGTTAATAATTGTAAAGGGCAGCGCGATACTTTTTTTCTACGCTAATACCAACAAATTGCCATCACTAATCCAACCGCCTACCGTGTGATCATGACATCATTTTAGTCACGATCGATCCCATAGCTATACACATATTTTAAACACACACACACACATTTTAAACATTCTATAGCCATATAATATAAGTTTTCCCATGCCATGCGTCTTTTTTTTTTTTTTCTTTGACTACGTAACTGAAAAAGATTATATATGAGAGATATCTATGTCCACAGGTCTTTCAAATGAATCAATCAATTAAATAAAAATTCTTCTAAAACGCCGTCTTCAGAAACAGGATAAAAATAACTTATGCTTCATTGTTTGTTCGGAAGAACATTGAGTTGTTTACTTTTTCCGCCTCCAGAATACTCATTGTTTTCATTTCGACTCCGGAATGGTGGAAAACATATTTATTTCGGGTTATTTTTCACTTACGAACGAAAATAGGGTTTTGAAGGGTGTCGGAGTTAAATTGTGTTTGACTTTATTGGTTGAAGCTGGCGGATCTAGGAAATACATTGACATACCATGTTCTGCCTGTTGGGTATGTCGATATTTTATGCAATTAATAATAATTTTCTTTATTGCTTTCAAATTATAGGTGCTTTAAAAGGTGACTGATGAGTTATGTTTTTTTGTTTTATTTAAGACGCGGACCGACTACGATTTTAATCGCTATTACCGCACTCACACAACCGCATCTGCGCGTTTTACGGTAATTATGCACACACTCGCAAACGCTAACACGGGCGTTTGTGTGCTCAAGGAAAGTTGCATAGTATACGTAAGGAAATCAGATGTTTTCTGTTGAATATACTTACTTATGACGTGCGTTCTAAAATTCGATGTAATTACAGTGTCGGTTCATAATATGATACAATAAATAATTACACATAACAATTTAAAAAAAAACATCACTACTGTTTATTTTTATTACAGTACATGATAAACAGGTCAAATATAAACATTCCGAATTTTACCCGACTGCTCTAGAAGGGGAATTATGCTTTTCGGGTGTAAGTCAGTATCAGGGATGGAAGGGTTAATTAAATGGGTAGTTATGCCATTTCAAACTAATGTTTGTGTTTTAGATAGGTACTTAGTGGGTGCGGTAAAAAAATAGAAAACAAAACCAACATAAAGGCCCTCGGACCACTTAAAAATCACATAAACTCTAAATAAATGCAATAATATCACAGCTCCAAAGTGACAAATGCCATAATGTTTCTAATAAAATGCGGAGCCGGGACGGAAGCTAGAATTCTGAAAAATTTAGACGATAGAGGGATCATCCACGGGAATGGAAGCTGCTGCTGGCTGAATATTAGTTGGTATTTGCTAAAATTGGTTAAACAGTGCGTGAATTGAACTAAAGTTCTGTGGCGGACTACTAAGGCTACTCACTGCCTAATATTGAAGTGAAAATTCAGTCTCAGTGGAAATATGGGCAATAAAAATAAAATGTTGCGAAAGAGTTTTACAAGAAAAAGACGAAAAACTCGAAAAAATGATGGAATGTTTGGGTAAGTAGGATGATTACGGTATTGTATCATAACATTTGAAATTTGTATTTAGTTTAGTTTACTTACGAAACTGTATAAATCTATAGAAACGGCATTGACAATTTCTACAAACATTTTGCTAAATCCAAAAACAAATAGGTGCACTCTATTTTGATGTCTATAGAATGCATATTTGAATGCGCCTAGTGCAAACGTCTCTGGTCGAAGCAACCATCGAGGCGATAGCCATATTGCAATAGTAGGTATAAGTAACAAAAACAAACTTGCAGATAAATCAGAGTGCGTTCGTAATTATTATAATAATATAAATACTGCACACTAGTTATATATAAAGCATTTTGATTCTTTTGTAAGATTATTTTTATAATATTTATTGAGTCATTAGACCAGTGCCGATAATTTTTGAAAACGAAAAAAGTCACAGTAGGCTGAAACCCATTGGAAAAGAAAGAGAATATAACAAAAATGAAAGGAAAAATAATTTACGGGCGATCCGAGGTCGGGAAGTGGGGGTTTAAGGGTAAAAAGCGGTTTATCTCGATTTCCGGCAAATTTGAATTTTTCACATAAATTGTTTGTTGTCAAATTTGAATTTTTCACATGAATTGAATTTTTCACATAAATTTTGAGGTTACTTGAAAAAAGTGTGAATACAAAAGTTGTAGATCTTTTTATTACCTACAACTTTGCTATTACACTTTTTTCCATATGACTTGTAGTTTTGCCGGAAATCGAGATAACCCCCACTTCCCGACCTCGGATCGCCCGTAAATTATTTTTCCTTTCATTTTTGTTATATTCTCTTTCTTTTCCAATGGGTTTCAGCCTACTGTGACTTTTTTCGTTTTCAAAAATTATCGGCACTGGTCTAATGACTCAATAAATATTATAAAAATAATCTTACAAAAGAATCAAAATGCTTTTTATATAACTAGTGCAATATTTATATTATTATAATAATTACGAACCCACTCTGATTTATCTGCAAGTTTGTTTTTGTTACTTATACCTACTATTGCAATATGGCTATCGCCTCGATGGTTGCTTCGACCAGAGACGTTTGCACTAGGCGCATTCAAATATGCATTCTATAGACATCAAAATAGAGTGCACCTATTTGTTTTTGGATTTAGCAAAATGTTTGTAGAAATTGTCAATACCGTTTCTATAGATTTATACAGTTTCGTAAGTATACTAAACTAAATACAAATTTCAAATGTTATTATGATACAATACCGTAATCATCCTACTTACCCAAACATTCCATAATTTTTTCGAGTTTTTCGTCTTTTTCTTGTAAAACTCTTTCGCAACATTTTATTTTTATTGCCCATATTTCCACTGAGACTGAATTTTCACTTCAATATTAGGCAGTGAGTAGCCTTAGTAGTCCGCCACAGAACTTTAGTTCAATTCACACACTGTTTTCAGTCATAAATTACTTGAAAACTACAATCGAATTATGCACAGAGCGTCCGGTGCCAACCATCCAAGTCGAGCGCTGCCCGACGACTAAAGTATGACCGCGTAAGCTATTGTCACCACTATGGAGCGTCAATAAGATTGAAAATTGAAAATGATATTTGTGTTGAAATGTGACGTAAGCTGCGAATGGGCATTTATTTTACTGCTTTTCTTTAGATTATTTAAAATATAGACATAAAATTAAATAATGGTTTGGTTAAAGTTTTAAAAAAATGGAAAACCTACTAAATTCTTAAAAAAAAAACTGTTGTTATCGCTGGAAATACAGAGATCTTCGACGTCAAAGTTTATTTTTGTGCTACAACTTCCCAATTTTTTATTGGGAATATCAAACTATTATTTATTATTCTGTTCGGTTTAAATTCTTCTTTATACCCTTCTCTGTTCACTGTATTTTTCGCGTTACTTATTTTTATTACATTACGTCATACTCGACGTTCTAAGAAACCAATTTTTGGGAATATTGAGATAACACCCCGCCTTAAGAAGGATTTGCTCTTGACTCTAGTCTAGGTCAGAGGTGACAGAGACAGAGTGGACGATGGAGTGATCTTAGAGTTCCACTCTTTTGCTGTGCGCATAACAAAAGACATTTAGTGCGAATTGGTGGAATAAGCACTAGGTAAGGATGGTAACTTGCAGTGCGTCTAGAGATGACCGATGGAAGAAGGGGGCCGATGGAATGAGGTCGTGGAGTTCTTGTGCACACTTTCTGAAGTACAATCTGTAGAAGACAGACAAGCAGGCGACCTTGCGGCGATGAGCCAAGCTGTGAAGCTTGACATCCACCAGTTTTATGTCGCCAATGAGCGTCTTAGCTCTGCTCTTGTGTGGTTATATATAAGGTGCTATAAAAATATCTGCCACGGCTTTAATGGGAGGTAGTATTGTGTTTATAGATTACAATAGTGAAGAAATTTCGTACCCCGGAACAGTTAATTCAATTTGAGAAAATAAAGTAGTTAAAATAACATTGACTCTACTCTGCATAATGTGGTTCACAAATTACGCGCGATGGGTCGCTTCGTCAAGGAAAACAACTGCTATCTCTTTCCATCTGTTCTTTGAATGAAAACTGATATCAGCTGACTAGTTCGTCACTACCTAATCTACTAGGTACGCAATAATACGCCAAGTGTTTTAAAAGTGCAATTACTTACCAGCTACCGCATTCTTCCAAAAAACTGACGTAACTATGATGATAAACTTCCCATCACACTTAAAACAGGCTTTGGACTGTCAAGTTAGTGTAAGAATCGCAATTTTTTTCTTATTATTTTTAAACAATAGGTTGTTGTTGTTGTTGTGGTCCTAAGGCACCCCGCTGGTGCTGAGGGCCCCAACAATAGGTACTTAGATTAATATCAAATAACGATAAATTACAGTAACTTGGCGTGTTTAAAAGTTAATCATCTTATTTACAACAATTGCACTGTATTTACAGTTATTTACACACTCCCTACCTACTTATCTACAAAACTGTTGCACAAGTCCGCCTTCGCGTTGCACATAAATGTAGGCACGCTTACGTACATGTCTCTTCACTTTATCTAATGTGTCCGTTTCACTTTTAACTTGCCTAAATGCGCGTTTGATGCGCCTTTTTAGTTCTTCCACACTTCTAATGTCATGTCCGGTTTGGCCGTACACAAGGTCCTTTACACGACCCCACAAAAAAAAGTCTAGAGGGGTTAAACCCGTGAGCGAGGAGGCCACGGCACTGGCCCTCCTCGGCCTATCCACCTTTCACCGCCGTACCACACACCGTTTAAAAAGTCCCGTACGCTGGTGGCGACTGGCGACGGCGCGTGCGACGAACGGGGTAGTGCGGGTGAGCGTGGGGGCGCGCGGGGGCCGACTGGCGAGCGGGCGGTCGCGTCGGCTGGCGCGTGCGACGAACGTGGTAGTGCGGGTGAGCGTGGGGGCGCGCGGGGGCCGACTGGCGAGCGGGCGGTCGCGTCGGCTGGCGCTTGCGACGAACGGGGTAGTGCGGGTGGGGGTAGGGGCGCGCGGGGCCGATCAGAATGGCAACAGTTTATGCATGTCGTCGCCGGCGTTTTTGAATGAATTCGGTGCGGTGCGGCAACAGCTTATAAGTCTACGGGATGGTTTTATGCTAAAAAATCAATTCAATTTTATACGTAATTATTTTTGTATGAAAAAAAATGTGACAAATAATCAATAATTTATCTTTACTTTTGTAATCTATAAACACAATACTGTCTCCCATTGCAGCCGTGGCAGATATTTTTATAGCACCTTATAGAAGTGGGGCAGAAGAGTCTTCGTCCATGCTTTCTTTAGAATGATAAAGTTATACTTTACTGACTTCTACCCGCAGCTACACCCGCATGGATGTCGGAAATTTGCCCACGGGAACGTGCTACCGGAACAAAGGAACAAAAAGTAGCCTTCGTCCTTCCCCATAGAGGGCGGCATGGACAGTGAGACTGCAACCCAGCGCTGAGCACGCCACGATTGCGGCGAATAAGTCCCCGCCTTGAGGAGTGGCTAGAGAGGCGCCCGGAGGACACGGTGGAGCATACGGTGGAGGTATGCCCTGCTTGGGCGGAGCACCGCCATGTCCCCGTGGGGGCGATTGACGGTGGCGATCTCTCGCGTCCGGCCCTGGTTCAGGCCATGGTACGGAGCGAGAGGGCTTGGGAAGCCGTCACCTCCGTCTGCGACGCAGTAATGCTCGCGAAGGAGGAGGCGAAACGCGTGAGGGAGAGGCAAAATTAGCGCCCTTATGCCCCTAGCCGCCGCAGGAGACGCCCTGGGCGTCGGGAATCCCAAGCCGATTCCCGGCCACCGTAGGCGCGGGCTTGCGGACGACGAGCAAATGGGTAGCTCGCCGTCCGATAAGGACCAGGCCCGGGTCGACGGGTTCACGCGCGCCTCAAAGAGATGTCAGCACCAATGACGGGGTCCACCAGGGCCGTTGCCTGCCTGGGTTGCGGGAAAGTAATGTTTGGAGTTTAAAAGAGACCGTGACCTGTGAGTTTGTTTCGCCATTTCTTCTCAGGGATCAGGCAGCTAGGAATTGCCGGCTCCATCAAGTTTTGACGTGTAAAAGTAACTTAAAATATCTATTTACAGAAATAAACATTTTATTTTATTTAATTTCGTTTAATTGCAATCTCAGTTCACTCGTTCTTCGCTTTACGTAAAAAAAAATGTCATTAATATTCTCCTTAAGATAAATAAGCGGTGTAAAAAAAGCAGCGTCCCTTTATTCGGCATATATTATTATTAAAATGGGGAAATCATTACACGATTATCGGTTCTTACAGTAATTTGTGACCCATCGTCGATGGATCTATAGATACTTGGTACTCTAATAACTTCCCTAGATTTGAAACTAATATCCGTAGTTATTTAAAAAGGAACGCACGTAAGTACAACAATTAACAATACCCTCGGACTTACACAATTGCCAATTACAGTTTAACCAGCATTCCCAGAGTTAAGTGTTAAGGGTAACGCATACAAGTAACTCAGTATTGAACTAAGCTTCATTAGACACGTCGGCTTCGGTCTGCTCGTTCAATTATTCAACTAGCTAGCTCAATACTCTTGTGAAGCATATTTATAGAGCTCCAATCAAATCACTTCAATCAATATGTCTCGTCATTAGGGGACGGTGGGAATCTACTCATATGTCAAAATCAATAATTTTAATGAGTAATTGGAAGGGGAGCCCAGAGGGTTTTTGAGCAAGCATATGCAGGGCGAAAAGTTGTTAGCTGAGTTGATCGAATTAGGAGGTAATACCGACAGTATATTTGAAAAGTTTCAGATAGGAGCCCCGTGGTTAGGAGTCCACTTTCAGATTTAGAAAAACACCAAAAACAAAGTGATCTTCAGAGCCGTTGATCATCATCGTTGTTTTTCATATGATTGAGTGGGGCGTAACCCATAGTTAATTAAATAGGCAAATATGACGGAGAAACTGTGGGCTTTCTCTAAATCTGACTCAAACTCAAAGCATTTATTTCAATTAAACCATTTACAGGCACTTTTGAATTGTCAAGTGGTCGGTCAGGCAGAAATATGAAGCTAGTTGCCCATTCCAAAGCGTAGTAGGTACCTATGGAGAAGAACGGGCAAGAAACTCCATGGACACTCTTTTAAATTATATTGTTACATAAATATTAGTTACATCATTAATGTTGAATATAGGTATAATTATATGTGAGAACGATGTAAATAAGACGTACCTACACATTGAGTGTCCAGTGTACCTACAGCAAATATAAATTTAAACAAAACAATCCATAATAAAATAATTAAAATAAGCCGTGGTGGCTAAGAGGTGACCAGTCCCAACTGACAGCGCCCGTTCACGAACATGACGCATGGATCAGCACCATTCAGCTCAACCATTTTGAAGGGAGCTAAATGATCCAACCTCAGAACAATTATTGTTCTGAGGATCCAACACACGCGCCACCGTCAGCGAGACATTTGAGTGAGCATGACATCTATCAGCCGCCAGGGCACATTCAAGTCAATGAAAGACATTACCCGGTAAATGGTAGCTCGATAGTACATAGTACTCACACTTGTCCTATGCAATTATATAATACAAAGTAGGTTGAGTTTATACAAATCAAAGGTAGTCTTACAATCTTCAGCAGCTCCAACCGTATTTTCAAATGTTAATCAATTAGTTGTGTTGTGGAGCAGGACCAGCATTGAGCCAGGCATTTTTATCAGCGATATAATCCCCCAACTTATAATATGCCTGGCTGCACAGTGTGCGTTTTATACAAAATTTGAATTGCGTCTCATTCAGTTGAAGTATGTGGGGAGGTATTTTATTGTAACATTTTAAACAGTACCCCATGAAAGATGAGTCTACTTTAGCCAGTCTGAAACCTGGTTGAACTAATAGGTCCCTATTTCTGGTACTATAATATTAGGTCTATCACCTCTTTTAGTAAAAAGATGGAAATTTTTTCTTACGTTCATGATGTTTTCATAGATATATTAACAAGGTACCGTCAAGATCTTAATAACCTTAAACAGTTCCCTTAGAGAATCGCGCCTGCGGAGATTATATATGGCTCTGATGGCTCTTTTCTGCAGAATAAAAATAGAATTGACGTCTGCAGCCCGTCCCCAAAGTAAAATACCGTAACACATGATACTATGAAAGTACCGTAAAATCATACAACTATAGTCCTAGGGGACAACTATGGTCCAAATTCACTCAGTCACATAATCACATTTAAAACTACGCGCACCGACATCTAGCGTGAAGTTATGGAAGTTTTTAGTTGTTAATGTCATACGTAACGTGTTTTGATCGATTTTGCATAGATGGCACTACTTGCATCCGATCAGTGAGCTCAACCGATGTAAACGAGTTTGTGCACGTTTTTGTTCACTGCGAACTTTAATTTGAAAAAAATAGTTTTTGTGTATTGTTTTGTTCCTGATTTTTATGGTTGATCGGTAAGTTATTCATACACTAAATTAAATGTTGTTATTTCTCAAACAGTTACTTAGTTCAAATTTAGTGATTTTTTTTTTAAATTTCGTACTATGTTTTCAACTTTAGTCCAGGTTTTTTTTTGGACCATATTTATAAACTACCCTATGGTTCTTTGCAGAACGAGTTGCGATGTCTAGAAGAAAGCCAGGGGCCCGGTCTTATAAATTTTATAGTGAACGGCAGTTGCAACTTTGTATTTCTGATATAGAAAATAAAGTACTCACTCAAAGAGAAGCTTCTGCAAAATACAAAATACCGAGAAGTTCGATTATTTTAAAACTTAAAGCAATCAAACTGAACAAGGTCAGAAACCCTGGACGGCAATGCGTTTTTGCTGAAGATGAAGAAATATCATTTGTGGATCATGCAATAGAAATGTGCAAATTCGGATTTCCCATTACGGTGTTCGATTTGCGTTGCATAGTAAAATTGTACTTGGATAAAAAAGGTCGAATAGTGCCCCAATTCACCAATAATTTACCAGGTCGAACATGGGTACAATGTTTCCTTAAGAGGCACAAAAAAGAACTATCACAGAGGTTGTGCAGCAACATTAAACGAGTTCGTGCTGCGGTCAATGAGGAGACGATTAAAGACTATTTCAACCATCTTAAAGTAGAAACAGAGGGAGTTCCACCACATTTGATATATAATTACGATGAAACAAACCTAGTGGACGATCCCGGGAAAAAGAAAGTGCTCACAAAACGAGGAACTAAGTATCCGGAGGCAATCAAAAATTCCACGAAAGCTGCATTTAGTTTGATGGTATGTGGTAATGCGGCTGGACAGATTCTTGCACCTTACGTCAACTACAAGGCCGATAATATGTGGGATACTTGGACAGAGGGTGGGCCACCTAATACTCACTACAACAGATCCAGTTCAGGATGGTTTGACACGCACAGTTTTGAAGATTGGTTTTTTACCACACTTTTACCTGTACTTCGACGAGAAGAGGGAAGAAAAGTGGTAATTGGCGACAATTTAAGTTCCCACATTAGTCAAAAGGTCTTAGAGGCGTGTGAAAAATATAACATTGCATTTGTTGCTTTGCCACCAAACAGCACGCACCTGACTCAACCCCTCGACGTTGCGTATTTTAGACCACTAAAATTACATTGGAGAAGAGTTTTAGACGAGTGGAAGAGCACGAGGGATGGTCAAGTTTTGCCCACTATTCCGAAAAATACGTTTCCTTCTTTGCTGAAGCGTTTGTGGGAGAGTGTGATGCCGAGAACTGAAGCCAATCTGAAAGCTGGATTTTTAAAGACTGGCATTTATCCAACAAACGAGACCCCGGTATTACAACGCTTGTCAACTTACAGAGAAATAGAAACAGAAAATGTTGATCCAAGCCTGGTATCAGAGTCATTTGTAGAGTTTCTTGAAAATAAAAGAAATACCGTTGTCGGTCGTGCGGGAACTGGACGAAAAAAGAAGTTAAATGTACCCGCTGGAAAAAGTATCACTGCTGAAGAATTGAAAGCTATATCAACCACACCTACGACATCTCAAATGAAGCCATCTAAAAAGAAACGTCGAGTAATGTCTGTAGATAGCGATACCGATGATTCCATAAATGAAAATGTCATAGAATTTGCAAACGATTCTGATTCCGATCGAACTTTCGTTGAAGGACTTGAAGATGAAGATCTAGTAGAATTTAAAGACAAAGAAAACGAGTCTCCAAATTGCGTCGCCACCTCGTCGAATTGCGAATTAATCCCAGAGGAAAATGATTTCGTCGTTGTCGAATATGAAGGCGAGTTATGGCCTGGCCAAATACAAACCAAAGAAGCTAATGGGGCGTATGTAAAGTGCTTGATACGCTGCGGGCTTTCTTGGAAGTGGCCTGAAAAGGATGACGTGATTTTTTACCCAACCAATAAAATTAAATTTAAAATTGAAACGCCAAAGAAAATGAGCACAAAGAGAGCTTTATTCAGGGTTCCTGAACTAGAAGACAAGTGGGGAAAGCCTAAAAAATAACTTCTTTTGTTTTTTTATTTAAAATACAACTGTTTTTTCATAAACCTAACTAAATATTTGGTCTGATTATTAATTTCTTTCATTAATAGTTCAATGAGTGAATTTTTGTAACAATATTTGGAAAATTAAAAAAATTTGAATAATATAATGTTTTATTTTTATTTTATTTGTATTTACATGGCCTATTATTATCAGAGTTACTTTCAAGTATAGTTTAAATTTAATATAAAAGCGTTTTCAGTGCCATTTTACGGTAGGACTATAGTTGAAAACACCGCAGACAACAATGGTCCAAAAAAAAGTAAAAAAAAAAAAATTAAATGATAATACTTGTTTGATGCTGTTAGGCGCATGTTAATCGTCGCTATACTTACAAATAATAAAACCACAAAGATTATTTGAAATAATAATAGTTTAGAGTAAAACCAACAATATGTTTGAGACTATTGCGAAATTTGGACCATAATTGTATGATTTTACGGTAACTAAAATAGACTAGCCTCGCGGTATCTACATCGGTAAATTGACGGATTTTTCTGACAGCATGTGCTGCTGAAATTAGCCGTCCCGCCAGAGATGTTAAATGAGGACCCCATTGTAGCCTCGAGTCGAGCGTGATCCCCAGGAACACAGTTTTATCGATGAATTCTAGTTTCTCTTGATTCAATACTATTTCACAATCACTACTTTTGACATTAGGTAAAGAAAATCATATACACTTAGTTTTTTTTTTCCATTTAATACTAAATTATTAGCAGTGAACCAATAATGGACCTGCAGTATGGCGTTATTAACGTCGTCATAATTTGTGGCACTTCTTTCTACCTTAAAAATTAAAGAAGTATCGTCAGCAAACAACACCATTTGTGGTTGATTTTTTAATAAATGGAGTAGATCATTAATATACACTAAAAAGAGGAAAGGACCCAATATCGAGCCTTGTGGAACTCCCATTTCTACTTTTAAACCAAGCGAATTGACACCATTTATTTGAACTTGCTGCTGCCTATCATTTAAATAAGATTTTACTAGACTGAGCGCAAGTATTCCAAGTCCATAATGCTCCAGTTTCAAGAGCAAGGTTTCGTGATCGACGCAATCAAATACCTTGGAGAGGTCACAAAAGATTCCTATGGCGTCTTGGGCCTCTTTCCACGCCGCCACTGACGACTTTGAAAACTTAGATTTGGAGCTGGAATTTTTGGATCTCCTTTTCTATAGGATATTCAAGGCGAATGAAAAATATTCTAATAGCGTTACATGTCCTGATAGTGAATATATAAATATCTGACGGACTGATGGAGCCTTTTGGCAAAATTTTTACGAAATTCCATAAATTCAGATAATTACTCAAACGTGGTCACAATTTTGCATTTATCTCTAAATCATGGAACCCAATAGCTTTGATTACTAATTGAATTTGAAGCTGACACGTTTGTGAAGATTTTTCGATATTCCGAAGTATGAAAATACTAAACGCTTGAACGTAATGATTAAAAGCTATGTAGGAAAATTGGAGCATCGTCAGGGTACAACTACCCTACAATCAATCAATCTTTATTCGTTAACACAGGTATTACAATATACAGGTCTTATGAATACATTTCAGTCTATGTCCTACCAATGGAATTGGTGTACATAATATATTAGTTTTTTTTGTAATAAGTCTGAATCTATACAATACAAAGTCACGTTCGAGTAAATAATGTCAATTAAATAAATTATTAATAAATCATTAATTATCTAAAATTTATTTATTTGTTTAATGCACAATGTACACAACCATAGTTACACGCTAGGCTTAAAACTAGTGAATACATGACCCTGTTAGGGTGCAGCAAGACAACTTAAAACTAATCATATTGCAGTGAGTATGTAGTAACTAATAACAAGTAGATTAGGAAATTTCACCATTCAAAATATTATATTAACTAAACGTATAATTATCTCGCTTTTTATATAAAAAAAAGATTATAATTATATTTTAATTAACACACAGATATTTAATTGAACTCTATTTTAACATTTCATCTTCCATAAATTCTTTGTTTTTTTTTTGAGGTTGGGAAAAAATAACTTCTCCCGCTCTGGGCAGAGCGGGAGGGCGTGTCAGACACTTCCTGACTAAAACCCACCCGTCTTCCTTCAGTTGCCTGTGCCAGGGGCCACGGTATCCCTCTCGGACTTTCCCGCAATCCTGGCAGGCATCGGCCCTCGCGGACCCCGTCATTGATGCTGACATCTCTTTGAGGCAAAATTTCTTGGATACTATAGTAACATTTTTCTAAGCGCAATGCCTCTAACCTAGCTTTAAATACAAATAGTGTTCTCGTAGACCGTATATTTTCAGGTAATTTGTATGCTTCGGTAATCTGGGCTATTTTTGTACATTTGTAGTCTAGGTGCTGGTAGAATTAACTTAGTTTTGCGGCGCTCGTTCTTGTCAAAATTAAGCAGTTTTAGGTTTTTCTTAACAAAAGTGGCTATTACTAATATATAAATGGAGGGCAGAGTTAATTTTTTTTCTTTTATAAAGTGGGGGTTTGCAGCTATCTCTAGGTTTTATTTGAAATAATATTCGCACACATTTCTTTTGTGCAAAAAAAAAATCATTCGCAGCTACACTGTGTCCCCACGCGATGATACCGTAGCGTAGCCACGCGTGCCATACTTATGCGTAGTATGCAGAGTGGGCACAGTGAGTTTTTGTACCTCTTTGATTTTAGCACACTAAGTCCATATGAAAATGTGACAGTTATATTTGAGATTTTTCGACATGTTTCTTCCAATTTAAATGAGAATCTAATGCAATACCTAATAATTTGCATTATTCAACTTCCTCAATTTGGATGGTGTCTGTTATATTTTTTGGATATTTTTTTTTGTTTTTGGTAGGGTTTAAATTGTATGATTTTAGTTATTTTTGTTGTATACTCAATATTATGATTCTGAAGCCAACATTTTATGAGGTTAAAAGTTTCAAAATTTGGGAGTTATATTGTAGGTCGTTACTAGGGCGTTTAAAGAGTACTTTCATTTTTACATGCATGGCAATGGTAAATTATATTAAAGGTTTTAACTATATTAATTATATAAAAAATGCCATTTAAAAATTCTTCGATGGAGTAATACGTCTTATCTATTAGAAATAAATACAATTTACTTTTGAATTAGCGGACACTATCTTCACTCCTACACATAGTAGACTATATCAAAATGGTACTGTGACACTAAGTTAACAATATATTTTTTTATTACTAAAAATACCATTTCAGACACCCATTTATATGATTCTCAAAGATTATAATAATAATAACCCCACCGCCGTATCTCTACGTTGAAGTCGTGGTGGGGCTTGCGCGCTCCGAACTCTAGATTTGTGCCGGAAGAGGTCTACTGTGAGAAGCCAGACCAATAGGGATACAGAAACCCGCAGGGCAGCATGTGGCATGCTGTTCGGCAGTAGCGACCCCACGGACCTTACCTCCCGGGAGAAGTCTTGTTCCTCATCTCTGGCTTGCCTTTATTGGCCGGCTGGAGTGAACAATGACGGGGAACAGAGCTCCCACATCTTTCTTGGCCGACTTGAGTGGAGGTTCGCAAGAGCAAACGTGTTCGGAAGAGGGAAGCATTCCAGTAAGTGCTGGTAGGGACCTTGACCATCTTCCGGGCTCTGGAATTGTTCTGATAGTCGTGGAATACCACTCCACTCCTCAAGCACATCAGAATATGTTGCCCCCTTGTCGCTACGTCACTGAGTGCTAGCGAAAGTTTCCGGGGGCCCATTATTGAGTGTGCAAGTCACCCCCTGCATTTTTTCCGTGTATAATAAAACATTGATCATTGGTAGGGGTAGTTCTTGGTAACAAATCCACTGTAGCTACCCAAACCCATAGCCGAATATGTTTTATTCCCACGTTCTGCAATAGTCCTGCACCAACCGGGGGTTGTCCTTGGGTGCACTTGCATAGAGCATACAGGGATATTCGTCGGTTGGTGCCTCAACGCATAAAATTGTCCAAGGGGCCTCTGCGAGTTGCCTTCGGCCCCTCGTACGCCTTCCAAAGGTCCGGGACCCTAGGGTCCCGAGATATTTGAAAGAATAATAATAGTAATTTATTTATTTCACAGACAACAAAAGGTCCACACTGGCAAAAACAAAACAAAAAAAAATACATAAAAGATGTTAGTAACAATTTATTCTATTTTAGTACTTATTTATATACTAGTATGTTAGTAACAATGTGGCTTATGGTCTATGTTAATACATATACACTACGACAGACTCATCAAGCCTGTCAGCTATCACCTTCAGGAGGCTGTTGCCACTGCCACGCAATCTGGCGAGCAGAGACGCACTTTTCTTCCGTACGATAGCTGAGAAGCTGTCGAATCTGGCTTTTGCGAACATCTCTGACGCACTGCAGTAACGTGGCAGCCGCATCAGCGCCCTGAATGCGATGTTGTATTGGACGCGCAGCGCATTGACGGCACGTTTGGTACAGCTGATCCATAGGGCGCTCGAGTATAGAGATGTGCAATCTGCTTTAAATAGCGTATGTTTGACCGCTTCTGTACATCGAGCGAACCTACGTGCCAACATGTTCGCCCGTACCGCCAATGCCCTGCGTTCCCGTTCAACATCAGCATCATCTCTAAGGTTGTCAGCGATCAAATGTCCCAAGTATTTAAACTGATGTACCTGACGAATTGGGACATCGTTAATTTTTATTGGTGGTACATTTACTGGACATTTCGTGCCAACAACCTCAACTACCATGAGTTCGGACTTCTTCACATTATACAGCAACCCATGACTGGCAGCATAGTTCTCACAAAATGTTTACAAGTTTCCTGAGTGCACTGACCGAGGGAGCCAATAGCACCATATCATCTGCGTAGCTGATGTTATTAAAACACAACAAAACAGCCTACATGCGCACTGCTGAGTCCCCCATCAATGCATTCAGATACAAATTAAAAAGATTTGGGGAGGTTAAGCCCCCCTGCCTCACGCTACACTCCAACCTGTACGGCAGAGCACAACCATTCCCCCACTTTTAAAACGTTACTTTGGCTGTCGTACCAGTACTCAAAAACGCTCAGCAGCTCATTGGGTATCCCTGTTTCCTTTAATTTATCCCAAAGAATGTCATATGAGACCAGGTCGAAGGCCTTGGAGAGATCCAGGAACGCCGCATAAACCAGTGTACTCCTGTCAGCGGAGTAGAGCTCCTGGCGCCTGTCGGTGTACCTGGCAGTGTGCTTAAAGAGAGCTCCTGGCGTCTGTCGGTGTACCTGACAGTGTGCTTAAGGCACGCGATTGTACTTTCGGTGGATAAGCCAAAATTGCGCATCGTGTTAAGATATATTTATCCAGCTATACGTTAAGCACACTGTCAAGCACCTTAGCGACAATCGTTGCCAAAGAAAAAGGCCTATACTTCGACCGATCTGATGAGTCTCCTGTTCTGTTTTTGATTACTGGCGCGACCACCGTCCTCATCATACTGTCCAACCTGAATTTGTCCACCAATTCTACCATCATGTTTAGTGTATGACTAATACTTATGTGTTTTTATTTGTACAATATGTATGTAGTTTAGCTGTTGGTTCTCCTAATTATAAATAAATAAAGTTATTATTTAATATATTATTAACTGTCAGGCAAGTAAGAGTGTGAGATATAAAAATTAAACAGTAGTGCCAAAACTCTGGGGAAGTGGCAACCCAAATGATGCAAGTGCTCAATACTGAGTCCGTCGTGACCTGGGGATTTCCCTCTTTTCATATTTTTAAGAGCTATCTTAACATCTTTAGCTGTGATAAGAGTGGAAATAGGTCATGTTTGGGTCTCATTATCGATCACCCGCTGCGCTGGTCCCAACGGTGATCGAACCATGAAGTGGTTTTTGAACACCTCGGCTATTAGTTGCGGTTCAGTAACGCCCTCAACGCTCACGTGAAGGCCCTGAGCCGTGCTCATCTTTTGGTACATTTCCAGAAACTACGAAAATCGGAATTTGCGTGATGTGAGGCTAAGATGTCCATTTTAATGGCTTCTTGGTGACTTTGACACCACTTCAGCTTCCCTTTTTGTCTATTTATGTCCGGATTTTTATACACACATTGACATTGATGAATTTTATTTACAGGTATGAGTATTTACTTTGTAAAGTATTATATTATTATTTTAACTATCGTGAATGTGAGAACTATGTCGGTCATTGCTTTTTTTGTATTTTTCTCAGTTAGTTTAATTATGATCTGGCAGTTTGAGTAATTTATGCGGCCTACTCAAATGTCCTTTCTTTGGTATAGTTCGTTAAATAGTTGAGCTCCTTAAGTTCTGAGTTGAGCTGCACGATTGCTGACAATTGCGTGCACTGACTGGACAGGTCCACTCAATCTGTGTGGTTCTTTTCTCAAAAGACCACACAGAGCCTTCACATGATCTGACCAAGATTTTGTCTGGACTTTAAAAGAGGCTGTGACGTCTGAGTTTGGTGCTGCTAATGCAGCAGCAGGTGCTGAAATAGACTACCCTCGCGGTATCTACATTAGTAAAGGGTATCATTTAAGCTATTACCAATTTAATTAGTTTTGTGTTTCTTAAATAATAGGGTTTGTCCTCCAAATAGTAGATCTGTCACCAAAATGTAGTCACCAAACAATGCAAAATCAGTTCCACAATAAATCACCTAAAATCCTGAGATATCAACCTGGGAACAATTTTTGTTTATCTGAGAACGAAAATATTTCGTGGCGATAGATCTATTTATTAGGTGATACAACTTGATGACAAATATAAATTTTGGTGATAGAAAATATAGTTCCCATTAGTAAACTGATGGATTTTTCTTATAGCATATGCTGCTGAACATAGCCGTCCTGCAAGAGATGTTTAATGAGGACCCCATTGCAGCCTCGAGTCGAGCGTGATTCCCAAGAAAACTGGTTTGTCGACGAAATCTAGTTTCTCTTTATTTAATATTAGTCACAATCACTACTTTTAACATTCCGTAAATGCATTTCGTTTTTTCCCATTCAATACTAAATTATTAGCAGTGAACTAATTTGTGTACCTGCAGTAGGGCATTATTAACGTCGTCAAGATTTGATGCACGTCTATTTATCTTAAAATAAAGGATGTTTCGTCAGCAAATAACACCATGTATGGTTGATTTTTTTATAAATGGGATAAATCATTAATAATACAGGGTGTGGCGTAAGTAGTGGTCCACAGTTCAGGATTCGATAAAACAGATAATTACCTATAACAATTAAAAATTTTAACCATTTTTACCGAAGGGTTCCGAAAATATTTCCTTTTTGTCTTTTATTTACGAAATTTCTACCTTTTATTACAAATTTGTTTGTAGTT
This sequence comes from Brachylomia viminalis, assembly GCA_937001585.2. NCBI lineage: Eukaryota > Metazoa > Arthropoda > Insecta > Lepidoptera > Noctuidae > Brachylomia > Brachylomia viminalis. The sequence goes on from OW443298.2 coordinate 4,024,585, forward strand.
TTAACAAAAACCATACTTTTTTCATTTTGATTTCTGTTAATTACTGCTGAATACTAGAGCTATCATGATAAATTATGATTTTGTATGTAAATTCAGCTCTTTTGAAGAAAAAGTTGGTTCTTCTCTAATTTTAACCGTAATTTTTAACATACCATCAAGTACAAGAGCGATTTTTGTAAAAAATATCTGGTTCATCGAATCCTGAACGGTGGACCACTACTTACGCCACACCCTGTATACTAAAAAGAGGAAATAACCTTATATCGAGCCTTGGGGTACACCCATTTTTACGTTTGAATCAATTGAATTATCATTGATCATATGAAAATCAACGGCTCTGAAGATCACTTTGTTTTTGGTCCTTTTTCGTAATCTGAAAGTGGAATCCTGACCACGAAGCACCTATCTGAAACTTTTCAAATATATTTTCGGTGTTCCCTCCTCAAGCCGCACCATTTCAGCTATCAACTTTTCGCCCCGCATATGGTTGCTCAAAAACCCTCTGGTCTCCCCTTCCAAATGGTAGAAGTTTTTTGTGAAAGTATTTGTTCGGGTAAATACTACTGCCGTGAGTGCTTTTGCGACTGTTTTACAGCTTGTTGCACATAGATATATTATCAAGGTATTTGTTAATAAAAGTGAACCCGTTTCATATTTAGAACAGTGGTGGCTCTGTGGTAACGGCCGCTATTTACCTACAGGTTGTAGGTCGTAGGTTCAAACCCAGACAGGGGCTTTACTTTGTGTAAATTATTTCATCACCATTGCTCTCAAGACGGTGAAGGAAAACATCGTGAGGAAACCGGCATGTCCTAGAACCAAAAATTCGAAGACATGTAACATGTACCAACCTACACTGGGCCCGCGTGGTGGATTACGGCCCACTCACTCTCACAAAGACGAGGCCTGTGTCCCAGCAGAGGGAACATTACAGGATGATGATGAGATTTGTTATTTAAAGTACATCATAAAATAAACCTATTTTTCTTTCTGTCATCACTGTCATTTTGTCGCGGAATCTTCCTTCGATACTTTTTTCGAACTGATGATTAGGTTTAGAGAACACAGCTGCAATCATCTTGCCTTTAATTACGAACACGATGTCTTAGTAGAAGTAAACCATAATAGACACAACTTTTTTAGAGGTTGGTAGACACTAGGTAGGTATAGCGGCCAACCGGTCTATTCTGTAAAAACCTCACCGTGTAAACAAAGGTGAAGTGAGCTTGAAGTGAGCTGTCAATAGTATTAATCCCTAGCATCAGGTGGGATGACAGCTCACCTCAAACTCACTTTACCTAAGTTTACACTTTACACGATGAGATTTTTACGGAATAGATCGGGATCTGTTAAGACAGTTCACTTCATCAACGTTTGCACGGTGAGATATTTACAGAGTTGGCCGGCTGGCAGCTATCTAGTGTCTGCCCTCCTTTAAAAATGTTGTGTCTATAACGTTTTATTGCTACAAAGACATGGTGTTGTGAAAACAAAGATTATTAAAAGATTGAAGCCAAAAAAGAATTTGGCTTGGGGTAAAGTAATAACTTCATAAAACTATCGGTAGCAGATGGCCAGTCTATAATTTGGAACACATTACAGCTACTACACATAAAAAGCAGATGTTGTGTTTTGTTTCTTTGAGAGCGTTATTAAATTACTTAATTTTCATACTTACGCATGTAGGTACAAATGCTTCGAAGAATTCCTGTAGAGAGTTTAAATAGTTGATTGGGATCCTTTGATGAGTTCTCCCCTGTTCCTTTGTTAAGTTACTTTAAAATCTCTTATTTTCGGAGAATTATTAGCAAAAACCTGTTTTGTGTCAGTTACAATTTACTGCGATCACTAAATTGGGTTCGTGTTTCCCTTTGCTCGATGAAGGCCTCCCTACTTTCCTGCCTCCTCTCTCTGTCCAGAGCTGCTAAGAACCAGTATTTAGGTTCATAATAGAAATGTGACTTGTTTTATTGCAGGAATAGTTTAATTAAAACTTCAAACATTACAGATTTTCATTTATTTCAGTGATTACTGATTACATAATTAATAATAACATACGATACCTTAGAGCTATTGATTCTAAAAAAATCATTTCCAATATCACCCTTACCTAGTTATTACCGGATAAATCCATTAAAAATTACAGTTTATTACTTATTATTCTTAATAAATTAAACGAAGGTAATTAAGTGAAACATTTAGACGTTTTAACGACTAATACGTCGGTGTTAAAGTTTTATTATGACAGTTGATAGCGTGATGGTCATTAATTTCAGGACCTCCGCCCGTGAAAATCTTTGGTTTGATAACATAGTATAACAAGGAAATAAAACTATTACAAAAAACATAAAATAATCATAAGAGTACTTCCTTGAAAATTCCCCGACCCGCTAACATAGAAACCAAGGACAGAATTTGCCACTACATTTATATAAGTTCCCTTATCATCCACTAAATTTAATTTAAACAGTTTATTATTAATCTAAGGTTAAAATCTCTGAATTGCATTTTTTATTATACTGATTAACAAACAACTGTTGATTTTCTCGTTACTTAACTATAACACTACTTTACTTACTAAAGATTCTAACTTTTTAATATCTATTATATGCCTAAAGGATAGTTGAACTTATGTGTGTAGAAAGGTAAACAAAGTACACCATGGAAAGCATAAATGGCCGGTGTAGATGACGTAACATAGATAAGTACGTATAAAGAATTGACATAAGTTCCATAGACAATGATGCTGTAGAGAAAGCTGTGATCTTTGGAGAAAACAAACCGCATGATATTATTGTCGGTGTTAGATTTGCAATAGTGTAAGATGGTCGTGTATCTAGCGACGAATCATCTAAATAAATCAAGAATCGTTTCACAGCCAGAATGATTTTCCATACACCGTGTCTAGATATGGTAGAGGAAGTAGTTTTTAAATTTTAAAAGAGTTTTTTTTAAAGTTTAAAGTTAGTTTTTTTTTTAATCTATAATTATCTACAGTGCGTAAGTTTAAATTTTCTATTTTAATCAAAAATTAGGATTTAATTCAATCCGTTTATTTGGAATGTTAGATTAGTAGCCCTACTTGGACTGGATACGACCAAAATTGTTCCGATTCGAATTTAAATTCTTGTCTAAACAATTTTGGGGAACAGTCGCAGAAACCTTAGATTACGAATTTAGAAGAATTTTATATGGAAACTACGTATAGCTTTATAAGTAAACTTTCAATGACTTAGGTAGTATTTCGTCGGTTTAATTTTGAATTATACTAAGCTAAATGAGTGCTAGATCTTTTAAATTGTATCTTGATAGTTTGAGTTTAAATACTTAGTTTTAATGTGTTATAAGGTGTCGAGATCAAATCATAGATGTTAGATGGCGGGAAATAAATGATAGATTTGCTTAGTAGCGATTATATTAAGAACAGGAGAGTAGAAGATAGCTATTAGCTAGAAGCAACTAGGTCAATGGCACTGTGGAATGTACCGTGTTCATAAAAAAGTATCCTAACCAGCTTAACAATACGTTTCAAACAAGATTATGTTGCATTACTCTTAAATTTTAATTTTTTTTTCAACTTCTCTACCTTTTTTTAATAGTTTTACTTTATTCTCCCTACATTCCCTTTATTGCCAATAGTTTAAAATTTTCTAATCCGTGATTCAGCGAATATGTATTAAGTTGTGATTTGCGATTATCCCTATAGTTTAACATTATATTTTATTAAATACGAAGATTCGTGAGCTCAAAGAATCTTCACATTTAACTTTTATTTTATCCTTAAACTTGTGGCAAAGTCTGTCTGAAACCAGTCGAAGTGACATCAATGAACACTTTGCCTGGTTTAATAGAATCCATTCCAAATCCATACAAACAGATGAAAAGGAAGTTGCTTATATTCGTATGGAACTGCATGGGTTCTTTAGAAAATATATTCTAAACAATCTTCAAGGTAATACTCGTCAAGTTTTATTCAAATAAATTATATTCGGTTGTCAACGTTCAATTAAGATTAGCTTACAATTTCCACATTACAATTTCTTTATCTCATTCATTTTAACTTTCCCATTAAACCTCTACCGATAGTATCAAGTCCGAACACTCTATTACTAGAAATACAAAATTTAACGTATTTACAACCATTTTAAACTTTATTTTTAACAAAAACATTCATAAGTACATCCTTGCTTCGCGCACAGTCTAAATGTACATTCTTTACATTAGAATTAAAAGGGACTAGATTCGTTTGGGAACAAAAACTACATACACAAAGTAATAATGAAATTAAAGTAACATTCGACGTCTGGCTCTAAGTTTGGTGGTTATTCTACATCTTTATATTGTCTGGCAGTAATCGCTTTACCATTTGCGTGTTCGAAGAATGTTGATCTCGTCGGTCAGAATGTACCAGACTCGGATCCATACTCTTAAACTGAATATTTTAGAATTTTGGTGATATTTTTACTTATGTTTAGTGTGATTACATAATGATGCACTTCCCTTTTTCAGCCCAAGGGTTATTTTTCTTGTCGGGAGCGTGTATGAGTGGGTCGTTCTTTTCATTCTCTTCCACGTACTCCCTCATCCTGTAACAAAAAGGTTGGATTATTAGAAACGAAGGGAAAACTTCGAATACTTTCTTTGGCAACATTGTTTTTGGTGATTCATGCGGGTTTCCTTTCAGGTATGTTAATACGGCTTTTACTATGTTTTCTTTGGATAACATTGTTATTCTGTTCTAAATTTATTTGGATAAAGAAATTGGGCGCACAGTTGCAAAATAAACCAATTATGCTCTCTATAAGTATATTATTTTGAACGAAGCATGACTTTTAATTATTTTTATTAAAATAAAAATTAACTAACAGAGGTAAGTTTCTGAAGCTTTGGTTTCCTAAAAAAGTGGTGAAGGGTCAGACAATAACCCAAATGGGGAGCGTTTTTTGACACCATAATATCAAATACTGTCGAAAATTACAGATTTTCATGACGGCCGTTACAATCTGACGGAACCGCTCTTCTGGCAAAGCCGTAGCTTAACTCATAATTTCTTCAGAAGCCTCTTACCTTCCTCCTTCTCTCCCTTGGAAGAGATTTATTATCAACAGAAAACTACGTGAAACTTGGATAAGATATATTAACGGCAAAATGCTAGGGACTCGATACATCCGAGTCATGGTGATACATCATGGCTGACACGACAAAAGCTGACCGTATCGTTAACATCTACCTTATTAGATTTACTATAACCTTATATATAGGTTTCATATAGTGTTGTGTATACTTATATTCGAAATGAATCGTAAAATATTGCAATTACATTTTTTTATACAATATAAAAATACAATATACCACACATATTATGTAAAGTACTAGCTCACATCACAAGCGTTTTCTTATTTGCACAGCTGCATCTAATTTTGTTACTATGCGTCTATAAGCTGTATTTTATTATTTTGGCGTTCCTTTTTATATCACCATTTACACAATGCAATCATCTCTCCATGTGTATTTTTCTTACACTCATTTAGCATATATTTCATTCCACAGCATCATAAAATTGTGCGTATATCAAAATATTAATCAGTTAATACATAACCATTCACATTTTTTATCTTATTTAGACATGTGCAAATCAGAGTCAAAACAGTTTTGTCTGGATAATTTTTATCTTGTGTTATATATAGTTGTTGCATTTCACGAACGTGCGTCAATCATCGCGTGCATCGTGCGCAATGACATAGTCACATGCCCCGCATGGACTATCGATGTATGATATCAATGTTGGTGTTCAAACTGTTGAACAGTCCTTACAAACTGTTATACATTTATTTTAACTCTGACAGCAGAAACCTTTTTGTACCGAAAATAAAAACCACTGTGATTTTGACAGACTTGTCAGTAGCAGCAATGTAACAGCAACCTTATTGTAACAAAAATAAAGATCAATGTGGCTTTGACAGTGATGCATTATGAGAGATAAAATAACTGTGACCAAACTATATAGCAGTTTGAACGCCATCATGGATTTCTTAATCGATAGTCCATCGAAACTTTAACTCAGGTTACCGCATAGTTATAACGTTTAAAACTAATACCAATAAGTACTTTAAACTATCCCAATTTAAATAAGGACCCAAGTACATTTATATCTCCCGTCTGCACCTTTATGAGCCACTCGAGTTCAATTTTAGTTCCATAATGGAGCGAACTCTCAACGAAATCAATTAATACTAAAACTTTAATTAAAGGAATACCGTCTGCAAAGTTTTCAATTGAGAATACACTTGGATTCCATTCCGAGAGGAAGAACTCGTGGAATGTGGATGGTTGTTATAAATAACGACTGTTGTAATGTTTCGGTTTATATGGAAGTTTTGTTTGTGTTGGAATTTTCGGGCTCTGTATTTATTTTAGGTCAATTGGACTATGATTAAGATACCTGTCCTACTGCCTCTGACGTTTAACGAGAAGCGAGTAGAGCTAGCAACTGAAAACGAGTAGGCGAGCAACTAGTAGCGAGTGTGCGACGGCGAAGAGCCATTACTCGCTGGTATGCGTGAGTCTCTCAGCGAATGTTCTGCCCGCCGAGCGAGTATTCTCTTTGATAGTTCTTGTCGCTGCGACAAACGAGTACTCGCGATCAAATAATTTATTTTACTTACACGGGACCTACAATCTTTTGAATGGTCATCTTAAATAGCACGCGTGTGATCCTATAAGGGTACCCGTTTCCTCATTCGGACGTACGGAACCCAGAAAAACTAATAAAAACAAAGAATAAGGACAATTTCAGACTACCGAATAAACACAATTTTGATTTATTCATTCACTCAGCGTTAAATAAATTTATACGGCAGTAACGCCTCCATATAGACACTTTATAGACACGAAACGATTTAATTTGAGCGAGCATAAAACAGTCGTTTTATCTTGGAGTTTATTTTAATGGAAGACTAGGTTTATCTTCTGTGTTTACTCGGTAAATGTTCAGTGTTTGTAGAGCTAAGCGTATCAAAATTCACTCGTCATAATCTGCCTAACCTTTTCCCAATTAAGTTGGGGCCGGCTATCAGTGTAACCTGATGCAGTTGAATAGCAGTGTTTTACACGGAATGATTGCCTATCTGACCTCCACAACCCAGTAACTACGTAAATCGATACCCCTTGGTAAGACTGGTTGCTAGGCTTTTGAGCTACTAACTACCCGTAACGACTGTCAAAGATCTACGAATGACAGCCGAGACCAACGGCTTAACGTGCTTTCTGAGGTACAGAGGGCCCTCGATATGTAATGGATGGTCACGCATTCACGAACCGACCGCAAAAAGCGTAACTTTCGATCGACTCGTGCGACTGTTATCATTTAGCCACGAGCCCCCCCGTCACTGAGCAAGCGTAGTAAACAATATTTGCTCAATCTTTGCATATGAGTACTTACCCTGAACCGGGACAGTTACAGGCTAATTCGTTCCATGTACAGACAGACACCTTCTGTTAAATTATTTTCTACTCGTCTATTTGTATCGGCAGATGTTTGATGTTTTATAAATATTTGTGAGGGCTACTCAGAAATAGAGACGTTTGGCGGAGTGTTATTTAAATGTCTTTATTCTTTGGAAAGTAAATATTACAGGTAACTCAGCGCGATATGGAGTGGGCTATGCTCGAAATCTCTTTGAAGGGTACAATTAGAAATTATATGTTTCGCAAAAGAACCGGAGGTACCGACATAGTTTGCAGAGTAAGCAAGCTAAAGTGGTAGTGGGCTGGCCATGTTTATCGAAGGACCATTGGCCGGTGGAACAGAGGACTCCTGGAGTGAAGACAGAGTATCAGCAAGCGTAGTTTGGGATGCCCGACGATAGACCGACGACCTTAAAAATGTGGCTGGGACAGACTAGATGCGGAAGACGGAGGGACAGTGTGTTGTGGCGCAGACTGAGAGAGACCTATGCCTGGCAGTTGACTGCGATAGGCTGAGCTGATTGATTTGATAGAATATTACAGCAATATGAATTTTTTACGGATAGTTTCGCAGCATGTCTCTCAAACATACGAAAATATGATTTAAGCCAGTTGGGTACAGAAATCACAAATATGAACTAACAATTTGCAACCCTAAAAGACTTTCACATCACTACGAACTATGCATGAAATTAGATTATTTCTAAAACGAGCTCCAAATTCAACTAACCAAAATCAACTACCAAAATCTCCTTCATCAAATATTTGCCTGTATAATCTCCATTCAGATGAATCAATCAATAATACAGAAACAACTCGGATTATGCTAATATCCACTAAAAATTCATAATATCGAGTAAAATAATAATCGTTCCCGCAAATTCGCTCAGCCGTGGCTGGTTTATCAGTATTAATCCTTCGATGTACAGCGTGATTCGATTTTCTATCCTAAACCCGGATGAGAATATTCTGTACAGTTTTAATTCGTGAGAGAAAATTTGTTGCTACTCAATTTACGCTAGGAATCCGGTTTCCATATAGTATCTATTTTTAATGGTTTTCATGTGTCCTGGTAAAAGTGTCGAGTTGAGGGCTTTTCACTCTTTTTAAATATAATTCGTTTGTATTGCTTGAATATGAGGCTTTTGATAACGTTGGATGTGTATACTTGTCTTTTTTTTATTATTTTTTTTATTTGTAATGTGCGTTTTGTTTGTGCAGAATAAACATTTTTTCTTTCTTTCTTTCTTTTCTTCTATTGAATCAAGTTTTTCTGACTGAACAGATGGCTGCGCGGTTGGGGAGTTTGCTGCGCCTCTTCTTCCCAGCTACAGCATTTTGGGGGGGCGTTTTGGGGGACTGTTTATTTAATTCAGACGTTCAAAAAGTGTTGATTCTCAGCCTAATTTGAATAAGTTGATTTTGTTTTTACGTGTTGTGATATAGTTCTTAACTGTTGGAATTCAAAGGAAACTTGTCCTTTCAGGTACCTCGTAGTTAAGTATGAGATTTATTTGCTCTGATCTACAGATTGAATAACGAGGCAGCTGCAATAAGCAGTTAAAGCCTACTGGCTTAAAAATAATATCCCTTTTAGGGTTCCGTACCCAAAGGGTACCCTATACTAGGGACCCTATTACTAAGTCTCTGCTGTCCGTTCGTCCGTCTTTCTGCCATCAGGCTGTATCTCATGAACCGTATTATGTAATGGACAGTTGAAATTATCACAGTGAGTATTTCTATTGCCGCTGTAACAACAAATAAAAGATCACCATTTAAGGGATCCCCATACAAACAAACGTGTTTAAAAAATGAATTTAAAGATATTGTACGATGGTACGGAACCCTTCGCGTCAGTTTTATTAAGGCATTTACGTCAGAATTATTACCAACCAATATATTCCCAGTGATATTTTTTCAATTACTTGAAGTAGTTAATTACCACTTCAGCAAATTTTTAGGCTTCTAAGATACAGGCTTCTGTTGTACAGCTTAATCTGAGACACCATTTGGTTATTGCGTACTTAATAAACATTTTATTAATATAATAATTAAGAGATTTTGAGTTAGATTCCTACACGATGCTTTAAAATATTTTTGATAAATTTAATTATTACACAAGTCAAAATAGACATCAAAACCAACCTGGAAAAATATCATAAAAAATACAATATTTCCTCAAAACCCGATACCTTCCATCCAATATCTCACAATTTGAATATATCTACATAAAATATACAAAATGATATTTGTGAAAAACAATAATTTTGGTCGTCGGTGGACAGATCTTGTAATAATATTGTTCGGAGAGCTATCCTCTGGATGGGGACGGTGGAATGGTGAATAATTTATCAATGTCCACCCAAGGGACGACACTTTACGGTGTTATCTTTCGGATATTTCCTTTTTTGAGATGGAACGAGCTGTAGGCGTAATGTTGGTGAAGTTTCAGTGAATGGCGGTTTGTATAGCCATGTTCGGAGCCTTTTTAGTCATTTATTTTAACGTTATCGTTAGTTTCAATCCGGTAAGCAGACTTTGGAGTGGTGGCCCAGTGGTAACGACCGCGACTTACGAGTGGTAGCTCATAGGTTTGAACCCGACAGGCGCTGTACTTTGTGTAAATTATTTCATCATCACTGCTCTCAAAACGGTGAAGGAAAACATTGTGAGGAAACCGGCATGTCCTAGAACCAAAAATTTTAAGACCAACCCGCACTGGGCCCGCGTGGTAAATTGCGCCCCATTCCCTCTCACAGAGAGGAGACCTATGTCCTAGCAGTGGGAACATTATAGGCTGATTATGATTATGCTAAGCGAACTTTATAACTACTGGATAGACAATGCGCAATATGAACTGCCTCCTGGCCGTACCGTGATGAAGTTAAAGTTCAAGAGTTCACGAAGGTACCGGAGTGATATTAAATTTAACATGAGAAAATCTCGTAGATACTCGTATGTATTAATTAATAGATAAAACTTTTACGGTGAGAAAGACGTCATCAATAAATGAGGTGATAACTATTACGATGTGAAACGAGATAAGTATATTGAAGGAAGATTTCCTTCTCAAAACCAAATATCTGCCGTAATTATTATAGGCAAAACTGTTTCCCTATTAAAATAAATATAATATCTCAGCTTATTACTGCGTGGAAACTATTTTGATAACCGAATACTAAACGTAATACCCAAATAACGTGTTCGAGTTTTAATCGAACACTCAGCGAATATGTGGCAGTCAACCTAAAGAAAGATTCCTTCTTTAGCATGTCCACACAAGAACTAACGACATGCCTACACCATGGACCAATTTACATGTGTCAGCTGCTAAAACCAATTAGAGACCTGCAAAATGACGGAAGTTTTTGTGACAAGAACTCGGCAACCAAAAACTGTAACGTAGAAAAAACCAACTGCACCAACGTATGGCATGAATTACATTTGACTTCTCAGCACTTTTACTTTTGTTGTGACACCTACACAATAAAAATAATATGCGGCGATCGTGTAACAGTTCGTCAGCTGAGCCAAGCCGGGGTCATTGGCATAGGTCAAGAGTGCGTCATCAAAGGAAAGGACTTCTCATTATACTCAATACGTCATCAGAACAACCAAATGAACATTTCACCAACCATTTACATGCCAGAATTCGATCAGATTAATCACTTGATTAACATAAAAATCCCTGACGAAAGAAATACTGATGACGGAAACCTAACCATATCTATGACCAGTCTGGGGGAGGCGATAGAAAAACTGAAGAAAAGCGATTCGGAATTAGAGTATATATCACCCCATGATATTCACCAATACGTAATTTGTTACGTGTTGATGTCCATCGCTCTTTGCGTGGCAGTAGTCTGGATGTGGCAGACAGGACGATGTCGCCTGTGCCGGAAGGCTACCGCTGGACACCGTGGCGAGGGATCCCGCCGGCAGCAGTCCGCAGTGACCCCGCCGCCTCCGAGACCTCGACGCCGAAGCGGGAGCCACTGTCAACAGGAGTTAGCAGCGGCTCCGCTGACACCGAAACCAACCAGACGTCACGAATCATATAGTGAAGTGCTCAGTGCCAGGGATCTAAATAATGAAAGTGAAATCGGTTTTCGTTTACACAATTATGCCAAACGCTGGCCTAGCGCGAACTATACTACGATTAAACGGGACAAAAATACGGACACAGGCAATCAAAATATTGCTTTTACTGTGGAAGACTCAAAAGTGTAACGTTAAATCGCCGTTAATGTTTTTAATAATTATAATTATTTAAGTAAACAAATATGCTTTCTTGTTTTGCTTAAATTTTACTATGCATTATCAATGTTTTTATATTTACTAGTTCGTTTACCTTTTTTACCAAGTAGTTTAATGTTTTTGTATACACCATCATGTAGTTTTAGCTATCATCCGGCATTTCTTCTCGCTCTCGGGAATATGTTCGAGTTTTAATCGAACACTCAGCGAAAATGCATAATTGCATCGAACGCAAGTATGCACATTCGCTCGTTCACCAAAATGTGGGCCAGTTCGCGTTCAGATCTCATTAGAGACACCACGTTCTCATAACCATTACCATTTTACCATATATTTTACCAATAAGTTAGTTATTTAGTTTACCATTTTTTACCATTTCTTGTAAACTCAGTGTTAATACAGAGATTTCCCCTGTAACTCGAGACTTTAACTTCTACCATATAAACCATATCATATCAACACGAGAAAGGAGTGTTAGGTCACCATAGCGCCGAGCACAGCTTTCTACATAACGTTTGTGGTGCTGCACTATATAATGTTAGTTAATGCAACAGACATCCAAAACAAAGGAACTGAACGTGGTATATAAATACGTACACAATGAATGTACCTACATTTAGATAGGTATGTGCTTATGAATACTGGACAGAATATAGGTATGCAAAATGCATACCTTTGCAACAAAGCGTTGTATTACTAACCAAGTCTTTGTCATAATTCTTCTTAGTACGTCTAGTATTTTAAGTTATTTTACATGCAAAAATAAGAACTAAATGCCTGGTTCTGTATATAAAGTTATTTCCTACGTGATAATTGAATTCCTAACACTTCTCTTTTGAGGGGACGCCATAAAAGGACATACATAAAAAGTCCCTATTGGTGATTTTGGTGATGTGGCGATCAGCAATGATTGCTGATGCACACACAGATGGCTTTGCAGCTTTATGGCGCAAAAAGACCGCGTCATTCATTAGCCGGTTGCGTGGAAGTCGCCACAGCATCTTGAGTGCCATTGCTGCTAGGCACGATTGTCCCCTGACATGGATGTTAGTGCAGCGGACCAACTACCTGCTTACTATTTTGTACTAGTTGTATGTCTCATGTATGTATCAAAGTTATCTGAATAAATAAATGTATTATTATGATTATTTTTCGCAAATAAGACTATCAAACTGGTCATATCAAAGTCGCGACAAAATTACGAATGTAAATTAAATGTGTATCAGTGTATCCTAAACCAATAAAACCCAGTCGCCATGTTATTTGCCCCAAATTTGCGTCCCACATTTTACTATGGGTACTTAATTAAAGTCCAATTTGGCGGCCATTGTGTACATACATGTACCTAAATGAGCTGGCCCGTGATGGTAAAAAATAAGGATTTTAAATTTAAATGAAGATTTATGACGAGGTTTGTTTCATTAAATGTTTTGTCGCTGTAATTCTGTTTTGTGGGTACCTACTGGTGTCAGTTTTTTAAGAGCGTTTATACCTTATGAGTGGCAACGTCGCAATTTAGTGTCATATTTCGTGGTTTTCAATTTTTATCATTTAATGGGAGCTATATTTTAAAAATCTGTTTAATTATTTTTTTAGAATTACGTGAAAGGGTTTAAAAAGTAAGTAACCATAATGCTTACAGTTATTTTACAATGAAAATAACGCCCTGCAAGTTTCCAGTTTTATTTGCATATAAATAGAACTGTAAACGCAACGATTTCTTACCTTTTACACCGTTTTCACATAATTCTAAAAAGTTAATTAAACAGATTTTTAAAATATAGCTCCGATTAAATGATAAAAATTTAAAACCACGAAATATGACACTAAATTGCGACGTTGCCACTCATAAGGTATACACGGTCTTAAGCTCTGTGAGATTTTAAATTGTTGATTATAATTACATTTAGTAACATCCCGGTGTCTGGATTTGTGCCCGGTTGATGGCAATAGGGTTGCCCTCGATTATATGGGACTTAGGCGGGTATCACATCTCCGCCGCCAAACCATAGCATCGAAATCGCAGTAGTTTCACTTTTTATTACCCCAGTAGATGCAGACTTGTACAAAACAAAAAAAAAAAAAAGTTTAAGGGGTGGAGAATTTTGGTTTCATGCGGGTCAATGATAATATACTATATGAAAAAACAAGGACTCTATTCGTTGGAGGTGTCGTAATAATAAGCTAAACTGCCGTGGTAGTTTAAGTACCTACAACAGTGAACAATACAATTTTGAATGAAACTAAGTGAACTACTAGTGAACAAAACACTCGTCATCTGATTTGTTGAATACTGAAAAAAAGTGTGTGCGATGGTTGTGGTTCGGTTCCAAAGATAGTGGAGAGTAAGATTAAAAAAAAGCGGCCAAGTGCGAGTCGGACTCGCCCATGAAGGGTTCCGTAGCAGCAAGTAGCTTAATATAAAAGTTCTTGTAGTTCGTTGTAACTTTGATCGATGTATTAATAATAGTGTATTTTTTTTATTGTAAATTGCGGTTTACGATTTATGACGTTTTAAAAAAACTACTCACTAGATCTCGTTCTAACCAATTTTCGGTAGAAGTTTACATGGTAATGTACATCATATTTTTTTGTTAGTTTTATAATTCTCTTATTTTAGAAGTTACAGGGGAGGGGACACACATTTTACCACTTTGGAAGTGTCTCTCGCGCAAACTATTCAGTTTGGAAAGAAAAAAAATATTAGAAACCTCAATATAATTTTTGAAGACCTATCCATAGATACCCCAAACGCATGGGTTTGATGAAAAAACATTTTTGAGTTTCAGTTCTAAGTATGGGGAGGGGAACCCCCAAAATTGATTGCTTTTTCTATTTTTGTGTGAAAATCTTAATGCGGTTCACAGAATACATCTACTTACCAAGTTTCAACAGCATAGTTCTTATAGTTTCGGAAAAAAGTGGCTGTGACATACGGACGGACAGACAGGCAGACATGACGAATCCATAAGGGTTCCGTTTTGTGCCATTTGGCTACGGAACCGTAAAAAGGAACACTAGAACAATCTTAAATAGGTACTTATTTCATTTCAAACAAATAATAGCATTCCTTAAAATTGTCTTAGCATACTGACTGTACCTGATGCACGCGATACACCACTATTATAGGTAAGTATATGTAGCGTTACCAAACGGGAGCGTTGCCAGACGGGCGCGACCCGAGCTGTTTGTTTTAGGGACATCGTAAAAAAACATACTCTTTATTAATAGAAATTCAGTTCATTTGTTCTTATCACAATGTAGAGAGGTATCAGCTTATCGATATTATTGCAGTATTTTTAGGTCAACACTGGGTTAGGGGGGAAATATAATTGCGAAAATGTATATTGCACCTAAAATATTCAAGCCGCAACACTATATCAAATAATCAATACCGCTTTGAGTGCCCACCAACTAATGAAATTATTACGACAGTCAATTGGCCTGAAAACTAATGTATTATTATAGAATATGGGCAACCATGCAATGCAGGAAACGATATTGCTCCTTTTCAATTAATTGGGCAAACATCATCACTTACTAGGAAAATGATAGGAAGACGGTAGAGTTTCGTTGTTTAGTCGCGCCTTAGTTGGCGTAATCTAGTAATTTTAGATGTGCCAATACATTGGAATTAATAGAATCAATTTAGGGGTCCAGTATTCGGATAATATACAAATAAAGAGTTTATAGAGGCAAGAGGAACAGGGTGTAAAGTTCACTCATACCTCCATAGAAAAGGGAGAATCCTCGGACCAGACGGTTGTCGTGTCTAGTGCGCAACTGCCTCATGATTAATGTCGGGAAGTTGTATATATATGTCTAGTATATATGTCTAGTCGCGCGGTAAACTCTGCTTGCACGATGCAGGATTTGCGTGACGTCAGTATGACGCGCAGCTCGCCAGTGGCGATGTAGATATCGCTACAAGTTTATATCCAACGCAAAAATCTTTGAATCCCTCAAAAAGCCTTTCTAACTATCCATTCTCCGTTAATAATATTAACTATGACAGTCGTTACCAGTACAACGAAGCCTGAAAAGTTTTACAACGATAGTATTAGGTCAGAGTGCCAATCCCCACTAATTGGATTGCAGCGGTTACAGAGACTGTCCTGTGTCACTCTGAACAACTGTAACTTGTTAGACCGAATGCCGACTAGGGGTTTAGGGTTGGACTGCAATGATTTATCGATAGGAGGTCAAAATGTCGATAGTGCTCGACTTTCGTTGTTTTATTTCAATTTGATTGCTTGAAAGTAGAGTTAAAGGCATGGCGTATGAAATGTAAATGGAATGTTCGTTCCGTAAAATTAATGATTAATAATAAAATAGCATCTAAGGTTTGCTGTTATAAATACATTACAATCATATTTCTACATTTACGACAGTCACTCAAACTATGTTGGGGTCGGCTTCCAGTCTAACCGGATGCAGCTGATTACCAGTATTTTACATGGAGCGACTGCCTATATGACTTTCACAACCCAGTTACTTGGGTAACACGATACCCCTTGGTAAGACTGGTTGTCAGACTTTCGGACTTCTGACGACCCGTAACGACTGTCAAAGATCCATGAATGACAGCCGAGACCAACGGCTTAACGTGCTTTCCGAGGCATAGAGGGGTCTTGGTATGTAAAGATTGTCACCCATCGACGGACCAACCTGATCGATCGACCCGTGTAGCTGTGATTACATAGCCACGAGCCCCACGAAAGGTACTATGTTATGCCAATGGCGAAATGTAGGTGTACTTTCGGTACACCCTCTGCCTAGCCCTTCAGGAACCGAAAGAACCGAAATGATTGAGTATTGAGTATTGAAGCAAGCGTGATGTTTTGTTGTGTTTAATAAGTACTGTGTAGGGACATTATAGAAATACATAAAGTTATGTGTGAAATCACAAGGTGATTATCACATCTGCTATTTCCAAGCTGCAATAATGTATAATAAATAGTAAACATAAAACGTTTATTTTCTCTACACAAGTTACGAACTTAATCCTAGACTTTGATAGATGTCAGTACTAAGTTTGCATTTATTATAGAAATATATTTACATCAACGTTCCTAGTTTTAAACAACTATCCATTTAAACACTAGAACTTTAGTAAAAAAACCTTTTAACTAAGAACAGTACAGCAATACCTGGGCAATAAACTGCCAACTTACGTCTAGCAGCTGTGCTCCGATTAATATGGCGGCAATATCGACACACTTCGAATTTATCGAGCCCTCGATTGAAATAAAATCTTATCGATATCGAGTCGTTATCAGCACTATTACATGAATTGCCTGTACCTAGGTGTGCTTTATGGGTATGTTTTATCACGTACCTACTTTTAGTGAAGAGGTACATAAGTTGCGACGATCAATATCAATGCGAGGTGCATTTTCACTTGTGTATTAAAAGTATTATAATGCCTTCACACAGTGGCCGATACTGGCCATTTTGAAATCTGCATCAATTAGTGATAATGTGGAGACGGCTTTGCATGGTAAAAGTAAGTAAATTAAAGAATAATTAAATAAGCAGATTTTTGATCTTGATAATGGCTCTAAGATTTATTTGTAAAGGTTGACAACAACCATTGTTTTACATTTTTGTTTAGTATCCTAGTACCTATTTGTTGTCAGGCCTTCACTGTTCTCTCATACCTTTTTAAGAAAGTATTAACGTTGTCAAATACGGTTTTTAAAAGAGTAACCACGGAGTTTCTTGCCGCTTCTTCTACATAGAAATTACTTATTGGAACCGTGCACTTAGCTTCTAAGTTTCACAAGTGCCCATGTAGGTTTATGTGAAATAAAATAGTCTGAATTGGTAGCATCTTGAATATTTATACGAAGAATAATTGCCTCAATGTGCTTATGAAATAGCCAGACTTTACGAGTGCATTTAGATACAGTTGTTTGTTTTGAGCCCCTGTACACCCCCTGTATATTGTACTAAAGACCAGTCCCCTGAGCGTTCCAAAAAAAAAAGAACAGCAACATCACACTATCGTTCATACGCTGTCATAAACTTTTAAGTCTCCTCTCATAATTTAATTTAGCGCCACACGAAGCACGTTTTGTTCGGAGTAACGTTATTTTTTATGTTCAGCGCCAAGTTAATTTGCGTATTTCTCCAATGAAGTCACGTATTTGTGGGGGGTGGTGGTACTGACAGGCAGGGGTGGCAGAAAAAGCAAAAGTATTCATAAACTCTGAAAATCGTTTCATGGTTTAATAAAAATATTATACATATTATAAGGTCGGACCTGTTTATGTTAGACTTTCCACATGTTTTGTATCGGGGATCTTTGATCTCCCTTTCACCGGCTTCATAAGGTTCATAACTCATTTGTTGGGCTTAGTACAAACTTTTATAACAAGCTGCCCTCTTCTTTGTTAGAATGAGTTGTATTGCAATATATGGTTAGCTAGCGACCTGGACAATTGATCATATTATTCTTTTGAGCAACCGGCAGCAAGTTCGTCATGCTCCCTTAGATGTCACTGTTTGCGGTAGCGTCGGGGGTCGGGTTGCCTCCTTCCCTCAAATATGGCGAGGGGGGTAATGGCTGATCTTTGCGTTATGATCGTAAGCGGGTGCTGCTTGTAGTGACAGGTCATCTTGCTGACTATGGTTTTGTTATTGTTATCACTAATTAACTGTTTCTTTATTTTACTTCGAAGGTCCTAGTATATAATTTGTGACTTCAAGTTACAGCTACATATATAAACATAATGCAGCATTGCAAATGTAAGCGGGCACGCCCTTTATGACTGGAGGCTTTTATTATACAGTAAGTTCTGTTTACGTTTTTTGTTTTTATTATTTGTTTCTGCTTGAGTATAGTTTTTAGTATTGGCGTGTGCTACCTGTTATACGGCAAATAATTTTATTTAATGTTTCGTGTTTCGTAATGTTAATTAATTACTATTGTATAGAATCCAGTTCTTCTAACTGAACAGACAGCTGTGCTGCTGGGGAGTTGGTTCCGCCACTTCTTCTTCCCAGCTAAAGCACTAGGAAGTGGTGAAGGGCGGGCGTTTTGGGGGACTGTTTTATGTAATTTTGACGTTCAAAAAGTGCTGATTCTCAGCGTACTTTGAATAAATGACTTTTGTTATTTTTTATCCGGATTGAAGATTCTTAATAACTAAGGTACGGGATAAAGATAACTAAGGTAAGTGTAGTCCAGTAACTAATTGTTTTTTTTTGTAATGTCGTTGGTTACGATTTCGCATTTTATGTGCAAGATTAGCATAACCTAACTAAATAGTTAATAGTTAACTTAATAGTGTTGTGTTGTTAGTGACGTAATGCATGAGTTTAGCTTTCAATATGTTATAAGAGGATGTGCTTCTGATATCTGCTGATAGACTTATAAAGTTGTACACCTTTTTTTTTTTTTTTTTTTTTTGAGGATGGGAAATCATCAAATGACCCCTCCCGCTCTGGGTGGAGCGGAAGGGAGTGTCAGACTCTTACTGACTAAAACCCACCCGTGTTCCTTCCTTGGCCCTTTATGTTCCGGGTCAGCGGTACCCCTTATGGATGATCCCGCTTTCCCGGCAGGCTTGGGCCCCAGTGGGCCCCCTCTTCGATGCTGACATCTCTTTGAGGCGCGCGTGGAACACGTACGCGCCGTCCAGCACGGGCCTGGTCCTGATCGGACGGTGAGCTACCCATTGCTCACCGCCCGCAGGCCCGCGCCTACGGTGGCCGGGAGTCGTCACGCGGCTCCCGACGCCCGGAGCGTCCACCGCGGCGGCTTGGACGGGAGACTCTCTCCCTCTCCCGTCCCGCCACCTCCTTCGCTAGCATGACTGCTTCGCAGAAGGAGGCGACTGCCTCCCACTCCCCCTCGCCCCGGACCATGGCTTGAACCAAGGCCGGGCGTGAGAGGTCGCCGCCGCTGCCGATCGCCTCTACGAGGACACGGCGGTGCTCCGCCCATGCAGGGCAGGCCCCCACCGTATGCTCCACCGTGTCCTCGGGGCGATCATCGCAGTGGTGACACCCGGGAGTTTCCTCCCGCCTGATGATATGCAGGAACCTCCCGAAACTTCCGTGTCCGGTGAGGACCTGCGTCAGGCGGTAGGTGAGGACGCCGTGACGCCTCTCTAGCCACTCCTCAAAGAGGGGTCTTACCGCCGCTATCGTGGCGTGCCCTGCGCTGGGTTGCGACAGTCGCTCTTTCCATGCCGCCATGAGATCGCGACGAAGGTCCGTCCGCTCCGCCGCGATTTGCCGCGGAAGCGGGGTTTCCCCCCGGCGTAGTGCCTCCGCGCGCCACTCATACAGGCGCGCGAGGACTATCGCCTCCAGATCCCACGGCGGCAGTCCGGCAAGGAGGCTTGCCGCCTCGCCCGAGATTGTGCGGTAGCCCCGGATCAGCCTTACGGCTACCACCTTTTGGGGCGCGTTCAGATAGTGGGCGGCTCTCCGCCGCAGTGAACGCGCCCACACCGGGGCCCCATATGTAGCCATGGACCGCACGACCCCCGCGTAAAGCCTCCGGCAGGAGGCGTTTGGACCCCTCAGGTTGGGCAGAAGCCGCTTGAGGGCGCCCCCAGTCCGTTCCAGTTTGGGGGCCAAACGTCGGAAGTGCTCCACGAAGTTCCACCGGCTATCGAGCACGAGTCCTAAGTACTTCATCGTGGACTCGACGCCGATGTGAACCCCTCCTACCGTTAGTTGGGATCCCGATGGTGGCCTGTTCCGGGGCCCATGGAAAGACATGGCCTCGGACTTGTGCAAAGCCACCTCGAGACCCAACTGCCGGATCCTCTCCACGACTATCGCAACCCCGCGTGTCATCGCGTCGGCCGCCGCCTGATGCGACCTCCCCTGCGCCAGGACCAACGTGTCGTCAGCGTAGCAAACCACGCTGACGCCATCAGGGAGGTCGGCCCGCAGCACCCAGTCGTAACCGATGTCCCACAGGAGCGGCTCTAGAACCGATCCCTGTGGGACACCGCACGACATCTCTCGCCGGTTCCACTCCCCATCGCGACCGGGGTAGATGACGGCTCTGTCCGTCAGATATGCCTCGACTATTCGACGGAGGTAGGTTGGCACCCGGTGATACCGGAGTGCCTCCCCAATGCAACTCCAGGGCAGGGTGTTAAATGCGTTGGCGATGTCGAGTGACACCGCCACGACAACCCCGCCCCGAGACACCGCGTCCCCCGTCGTGAGGGCTCTAACGCGCATGATGGCGTCCACCGTCGAGCGCCCCTTGCGGAAGCCGAACTGACTATCCGCAAGATCCGGCCCCGTCCTCACCAGGTGCCCGACGAGGCGGCCTGCAATTACTCTCTCAAAGAGCTTGCCGACCTCGTCGAGCAGCACAATGGGCCGGTATGCGGACGGAGAGTCCGCAGGGCGCCCTGGCTTCCGAATGAGGACCAGCTTCCCCGTCTTCCAACGGAGTGGGAACTGGCCTCTCTCCATACATGCGCTTAAGAGCGCCTCCAGTCGAGGCCCAAGAGCCGTCGAGGCCAGGACCCAGGCTTTCCCTGGCAGGCCGTCGGGTCCTGGGGCGGTATTTTTGACCTTCAGCCTACCTACCGCCACTTTCAGATCTACCCCGGTCACTTCAGGGGTGTCGTCGTCGTCCGCGTGGTCCGCTTCAGGCACCGTGAGCGGCGGAGCCATGGGCGGGGGAATATGCTCCCCCCGTGAAGGGAACAGAGCGCTCACCACCTCCTCCACCAGCTGTGGGCGGAGACTCTGCGTCAGCGGGGGGGCCCAGGTGCGGAGTTTATTCCGCACCATTTTGTAAGGGCGCCCCCATGGATCTCCGTTCAGAGTCTCCACCAACTCCTCGCGGGCCGTGTATTTGGCACGCTGGACAGCCTCTTGGAGGGCGGTCTTCGCCGCTCTGTATCCCTCGTACAGCTCCGCCTCCGTAGCTTCCGCATCCGGAGGGCGGATGCGGAGCCTACGGTGCCTGGAGTACAGGTGTCGCACTGCGACGCACGCCTTGCGTAGCGTCTCCAGCTCCTGCGACCACCAGTACACCTGACGTCGGGCGCTTCCTGGACGGACTCGGGGCATTGCCACGTCGCAAATCTCGGACATGGCTTCCCGGAACCACTCCGCCTCATCGTCAATATCGGCAGGCCTGTCCGGTGATGACACCCAGGCCTGCACGATCGAGGCTTCCAGGAGGAGCTCCCGGTCCATCTGCTTCAGCGCCCACCGCGGACCACTCGGGGCCTGTTGGACCGGCGCGCTAGAGGTCTGGGCGGAGACGTCGAACCGGATATACCGGTGGTCGGAGTAGGTCTCCACCTCCTCCATGACGCGCCAGTCAATGACACGCTGTGACAGAGCGGGGCTGGCAAACGAGATGTCCACCACAGACTCACCCCGCATCCGCACACACGTGGGAACAGAACCCCGATTTAGGACGACCAGACCTGTCTCCAGAGCCCAGTCCTCCACCATCCTGCCCCGCACATCAGTGTTACGGGAACCCCAAGCCGGATTTTTGGCGTTGAAGTCCCCGAGCACTAGCACGGGGAAGCGATGGTACCCGGCGACGACGACACTTAACTCTGTTAAAGAGTTCTGGAACTCGGCGAGAGTTCGGCTCGGAGAGAAGTACACTCCCACTACTACTATCTCCCCGAACCGTGCTGCTACGCACCCCTGTCCCTTCGTGACACCTTCGAGGGATGGGGTGCCGGCGGCGGCCGACGAAATTATGGTCACTGAGCCGCTCAGGTCCTCAACCCAGTCATCCCTGGGCAGGACAAAATACGGCTCAGCGACCACGGCAATGTTAATCGACCACTGCGCCATGCTCTGGAGCAACAGGTCCTGAGCGCAGGCGCAGTGGTTGATGTTCGCCTGGAGGAGTCTCAATGGAGCCGTTACTCCTCCATTTCAGTCTCCTCCCGGGTGGCGGCAGTGGCGGCGGCGGCAACAGTGGCAGTGGCACTGGCCGCGGTGACGGTGGTTGAGGCAACGGCGGCGGAGGGCCTGCCTCTCCTCCTGGTTCCGGCGGGTGGAGCGCAGGACTTGCTGCCCGCCCGGTGATCGGCCGGCTTGCCAGCACCCGCACATGCTGCGCAGTGCGGCGCGGCTTCGCACGAGCCGGCCTTATGTCCGGGCTGACCGCAGCGGAAGCACAGAGTGCTGCGGTCCACCTCCGAGGTGCACTGGACGCCAACGTGGTGCCCCACATGGCATCGGAAGCACCTCAGAGGTCTGGGTTCCAGCAGTTTAACCTGCGCCGAAACCCAGCCCACCAGAAGCCTACGGCCCTCCACAATCTTTTTGGCCGCCGTCACGGGGCAGCTTACCGTTACGGTTCGCATACCCGCGGGGTCCGGACGTATGGTGCCCGCCTAAGTTGTACACCTTCACATTTTAAATTATTTTTTCCTGCCATATTGATCCATATTTCAGTACCGAAAGTCTGACAACCAGTCCTACCAAGGGGTATCGTGTTACCCAGTAACTGGGTTGTTGAGGTCAGATAGGCAGTCGCTCCATGTAAAATACTGGTATATAGCTGCATCCGGTTAGACTGGAAGCCGACGCCAACATAATTGGGAAACCTCTAGGCAGATTGATCTTCGATTTCAGATAATTTTTTTTAAAGCAAGATGTCTTATTAGACTGGTAACAAACGTTACTGTCATTTAAGATATCCTAATAATCCTAATATGCATTTATTTTGTGAGTTTTAATCGATTATCTACAGTTTGGACAGAATATGTAAAATGGAAAATCCACTTACAAATAATCCGAAGAGATGTTAAGAATTCTAGAAATGAATTCAAGGGATATTCAAAGGAACCTGCTATCCGGGACGTAACTCAGAGAAGAATTCTTAAGTCCCAATTACTGACAGCCCTAGTCACGGGGGGAAACAGGGGAGTTTTACGAATAGACTCACGGATTAGTACATGTTACGCGTTGACATTGTTTTAATGTTGGCAGACTACAGGTTTAATTACCGTAAGCTTATGTTTCAACCCAAGTCTGTTTATAGAAAAGCAAATTTTTTTAACATATTTCCTTTAGCAAAAGGAGTGTGTAAGGATCGTAGCAGATGGCAATCTGTAGTTTCTGCCTACCCCCACGGGCAGAAGGCGTGTGTTTTTGCATGAGTGTGTATTTTGTATACAATCACTATTAAAGTTGGTCACAAAAAAAAAATCCTACTATCAAAACAGCTCCAATCATCTTTGTTTATGTATAGATAAAAAGTTCACTTCACTCTCAAACGTCAACGTATGATTACTTTTGTAGAATCATTTGTAAAACTTGAGATGGTCTCAATTTCTGCC
The DNA here is from genome assembly GCA_937001585.2 of Brachylomia viminalis. NCBI lineage: Eukaryota > Metazoa > Arthropoda > Insecta > Lepidoptera > Noctuidae > Brachylomia > Brachylomia viminalis. The sequence goes on from OW443298.2 coordinate 4,048,611, forward strand.
CAATTTCAGTGACAGTCCTACTGACAGGAGGAGACAGGGGACTTTTACGACCATCCTCGTGATTTAGTACATGTTACGCGCTGACTTTGATGATTGTTCCACTGCACTGCAGACTATTTAAAATTGTATATTTAGTTTTGCACTCGAATAAATACGTGTTTACGGCGAAATTTTTCTAGTTAAGTTGTTCGTTTGATATGGTTTCGCAGGTAAGTTTCTTGCAGAGGTGAAGTTTTAATTGAGCTGTCAGTCATGGCAGAGAATTGATGTTAAATCAATAATATTTGAGCTCGGCGTGGCAATAGATACAGGTTTTGGATATTGAAATATTTGTTGAAAATACAGCATGTATCAAAACGATGTGGTCATATGTAGGGGTGTGGTGCAGACCACGAAACGGAAGCACTTTCTCTATGGGACCTACATCGTCACAGTGAAAAAATAATCAATAGTTCCAAAAATTTAGGTCAAGTAGGTATTAAAGTATTGTATGGGACAGTTGATATTTTTGCTGTAAAGATAACTTCATATAGCTGTTTGCTATGTAATTATGCAGGATCTTGCCGTAAAATATTGCGAGAAATAGCTATACAGAGTAATTGGTAAAACACCATCAACCTCTTAAGGGGTCATTGTACTCATCATTATGAACAACTTAAAAATCAGCTGTTCCCTACTGCTGCTGCTGCTGCTGTTGTATGTTAGCAGAACTCGTCAAAATTCGCGATTTCATATTTGGTCCCATAGTAAAAGTTGTTGATAATGATGAGTACAATAAACCCTTAAGAGGTTGATGGTGTTTTACCAATAACCCTTTATACCTAATAATTAAAGTTACAGAAAAAAAAAAGAAATTATGAAAATGTAAACGCCAACCGTTGCGAATGTTATGCAAAGCTTATTAAAACATTAATAAAGACAACCAAGTATAAATATTCATTGTACGTTTAAAAAAAGAATGCGTGTGTATATTAATTAAACAAAAACATTGTATGATGTTTTTAACTCAATGTTCGCTATAAAACAACAGTAAAATGCTGGTAATGGGCCATTGTTTTACTTATAACTTAACTTATAGGAAATGAAAAAAAAATAGAACACAATATAGTATTATTTAAACACAAGCTATTTAGGCTACTTAAACAGCATTCCGATTGTGTTTCTTATCCTATAGTATTTTTATTTAATGAAGCCACTAGTGCTTTACTTGTGGTTACCAAGTATACAAACCCGCTGTGAATGTGTGTGAGGAGCTCTCGGTACCATCCGAGACAAAAGCGTGTGCATGAGTGACGCTACTCGTCTTCCCACACACATTCACAATGTGCTTGTACATTTGATTACCACAGCTAAACCGCGCGTCGCTTCGTGATATAAAAAAAAACTGCACAATCTTCTACAGTGTTCTTCCTTTAATTTATGGTCTCTAACTTACTTACATAAATATTAAGTGTAAGAATTGTCAATGACAAAAAGGTGGCTGTCAGCACCTAATTTATAAAATATCAAATGGAAAATACCACTAAGTAGGTATATGAGAAGATTGATTAGTACTAAACTTAATTAAGATAAATTCTGCATAATAATTTGAGCACAAAATGCTTGCATATTCGAATTATTAGGTACTAAAACGAACTAAATAAAATAATAAATGATAAATGATTTTATTTCTGTAAGTAGGTTTGTACAAACACTTTTACACGTCAATCATATTTTAAAAACTAGATAAGGTCGGCGTTTCCTATCTGACTACTCTGAGAAGAAAGGCCGAAACCAACTCAGAGGTCACAGTCTCTTTTAAAGTCCAGACATAATCTTGGTCAGATCAATGCAGCGTTTTCAGATCTTGAAACCTCTAACAATAAGATTTAACCAAAAAAAGTAACTGTATTAATACAGCTCCTATAACGACAGTATCGGTTAAGATCTAACCACAGAATACAATCGTAAACTAACCATACAAATTAATGGTTCAGTAGGGTTATCGATACAGATATCACATATAGAAAATGAAGACACGGTTCGATCAGTCAAATTCCTTATCCCTGTTGATGATATTTAGAAGTATTTATCGAAGGGTATATAGTATTTTTTATTTTGTTTACTTATGTTTTAGGTCTCAAATAATGAGCCTATTAAGGAAATCCAAACTCCGGACTGTTTCTGAGAACTTCCCAATAAATACTCAATTCTGTCCGACCTAGAGAAATTCTGGCCACGATCTTACGCTAACACAAAAGTGACTAAGATAGACACAATAATATATTTCATTCCTTATGTTTTTACTCCAAAAATAGACAAAGATTTCTACAAAACTAGGCATTTTCTATTTTACAAAGTGCACCAAAAACAGAGACTGTGCTAAGAAAACGACATAATCTTGTCATTAGTGCTGATTCTCTTGTACACCGAACTAAACTATCTATCTATATTTTTGGCTATGAGAATCTTAAAGGAATTCTGCGAAATAAATCTCTAAATTTAAAAATAATTTTGACACACCTAAAATCTAATTTGGTAATTGCGACTCCACGTGGTACTTGTTTGCCATACCACGTGATTTTTTTTTAGAGCCGGAAGCGCGCAATAGGTGCAGCCTCGACATGTTTTGTATGGAATTTTTCACATTTTGTGTGGAAAATAATATGAAAAAATACCGTCTTATTACAAATAAAACACGATCTAACTTTAGCCAGAGCTTAAACCTCCGAGCCAGTTTTTGTATTTCGAACTTTATGCTGCTGTATTTCGATGTCTGTTAGGTTCTAATTTCAAAAACAAGCTCGATGATTTAAACCATGTCTAATGAAAAACCTTCTTTTGTAATAAGAGCGGTTGAGTTTTAGTAGGTTTATGTGTCTTATAAAGGGGTTCGAAATTTTCATTATTTTTGCGATAGGACACACCGTTTTCGAGATATAAGCAAAAGAAAAGAAACAAGATACAGTACTGTTTTTGCATCTGTTGGTGTGAATTTTAGTTCATGACAACTAATTTTATTCCACACCTTTTTAATCGCGATTAAAAATAGTCAGATATAATTAGACGATCAAAATTTTAGATGAAAAACGTCAAATTCCGAATAGCAAAATTGCAATTTTTACTAAATTATAATCTCAGTGCCATCTTAGTGCTGTCAAACTAAAATTTAGTTAAGTTGTGTCACTTTAGTCAATTTCAGAATGGGAAATCGTCGTTTGACAAGAATAAATTAAATTTTGGTGATTTTTAGTCTAGTTTAGAGAATTTTGTGACAAGAGAATCGGTATCATTGTCAAAGTTTAAAATAGCTGTCACACGGAAATATATCTCCATTATAGTTAACAAAGAATAGCCTTGCCTCCCTCTCGTTCTATTACATAAAGAGGGATTACGTCAAGGGGGTTGGCAGCATCCTCATAAGAGGCAATAACTAAGCTAATGCTATTTTCAGAGCACCACGTGTAGTGTGATAAAGACATTATTTCTTCAAGGCTCATTTCTTTATTATAGTGCTCTGTTGGGCGCCAGATGTGTGGATGTTTTTAGGGAGATAATATTTAATATCATAACATCATGGCTGTATACTTATTTACCGACGTGACGACAAATAGAGAAGTATGCATGAACAAGACATGTTGCGCCGACCCTGAGTAGATTGGGATAGGGCAGGAGAAATATTATAATGAGACAGACGTGTACCTATTATACCAAAGCCATTTTGAAAGTCAAAAAACTATTTCAGACACCAATCTACACGGTCTTCACATGATCTGACCAAGATTATGTCTGGACTTTAAAAGATACTGTGACCTCTGAGTTTGTTTTGGCCTTTCTTCTCAGAGTAGTCAGATAGGAAACGCCGGCATCATCTAGTTTTTAAAATATCAATGACGTGTAAATGTGTTTGCCTATCCTTACCTGCCTACAGACATAAAATCATTTATCATAACTATACTGTTAGTTTGTTAAAGACCTCTTTTAAAAGGGCCTACTCGGGCATAAATCTAGACCTCGGAAAGATATTAGAAGACTATTTTATTAAGTTTGTTGCGCCATTTCTTCTTCCCAGTAAAAGCACTAGGAAGTGGTGAAGGGCGGGCGATTTGAGGCGACTGTCTTTTGTAATTTGGACGTTCAAAAAGTGCAGTGCTGATTCTCAGCCTAGTTTGAATAAATGACTTTTGATTTTGATTTGATTTTGTTCATTCTAAAAGAATGGACCTGGAAGCTGCTGTTGGGAATACTTTAATCTTCCATAGAAATAAAGAAGACCATGCCCCTGAGACACAATCACATATTTAGAAATGACTTCCCGTGACTCCTAGCGAACGAGGTACCTCTTAAATGTGACCTACGAAACCCAAGAAAATTAACCAAAAGTTACTTTCACAAGTAAAACGTTAGCAACCCTTCCCATTATGTCGTCAAAGTCAAACGAAAGCTGTAACCGAAAATAAACTTGAAGTACGTGTCATTATTCTGGCCTTTTTATCCTCAGATACAGATGGAGTAAGCGAACTTAGTCCTTATGAACGGGTCCAGACAATACGATCATATACATAAAAACTAATGACAACTCTCTAAGGACAGTAGGGCTGGCAAAAGAGAATAATTGTAGTTTTTATTATATTTTTTACATAAACGATAAATATAGGATGACAAATGGTTTTTAGGTCTTAATGATGTTCATAGAAGACATTATACCTATTACTTATGAGTGTCACGCCCTAGTACCTAACTTATAACTGTTTTAATGAAGAGTGATGGAATTTTTGAAGGCATTGACACTAACACAAAGAAACGAGAAGAAAGGAGGAGATATTATAATTGTGAAACTCGAAAGGAAAAATTCTCTCAGAAAATCCGTGTTAAACAATTTTAAAGACTAAAACATGGCCCAAAACTTTTTATGGATGATTCACATAAAGTTTATGTAGTATAAACAAAGATTTATATCGCTAGTTTTGCCCTCACCGTACTTAGTCACGTAAAAAAGTGTTCATACTAAGAAGAGTAAGCTCACAAATTAATTAATAATAGCGTTTCCATGACAATCAAGTCAAGTCACTGCGTCGTTGTGTGTGTTAAAGGTGTAAAAACTGGACAGAAACACGACTATCTTTTTTTTTTTTTTTTTTTTTTCTTTATTTATTTATAGGGGCTTTTACGCATAGCGTATGCCAGTCCCATCGTATCCTAAACAATTGTACTTTCACAAGACGTGGGCCATGAATTTGAACAAATCCTTTGCATCATCGCAATTTGGTTGGGATAAAATTGTATGGAACATGCCTACATCAGTTCTGTTCAAGTTCAGGGACCTTACTAAATTATTTCTACTGGATTCATATTGGACACATTCCATCAATAAATGTTGTAGGTCCTCCACAACTCCACATTCCTCACAATTAGGTGAATCGATTTTCTTCATCATGAAGGCAAATTTTTTGCATGGAATGTGTCCAGATCTGAGTCTAAGAGCAGTAACAATCATTTTTCTACTAATATCATTATTCATGAATCAGGGCACGCGAAGAGGCTCACACTGTATGGTTTTATACCATAAACCCTTCTCTAATGACCGTTTATTAAAATATTCTGTCCAATAATCATAGCACATATTTTTAAATTTAGGTAAAAAATTCAAATTCAAATTGAAAAATAATCTAATATAATATTCATTTCTTTTCCATTCCTAGTCGCTAATTTCGCCAACATATCAGCCTCTTCGTTGCCCCGCAACCCAATATGCGATGGAACCCACTGCAATCTCAGTTGGATGTCCTTTAATGTAATTTCATCAATTTTAGATAAAATAACATAAGCTATCGATGCACCTCTGTGACCAGAGGCGCACCGAGCTATATGTTGTAATGAACTTTTGCTGTCTGTACAAATGACAACATTTTTAGATCCACAATGATTAATTATATAGGTCAAAGCCTCTGAGATTGCAATGAGCTCCAACGTCATAATGGATGTAGGTTCACTTATTTTAAAACAATTATCCTGAGTGCTTAAATCTATATTAGGTATATAATATGCAGACCCATAACCTTCTACACTCTTCGACCCATCTGTAAATATGTAAAACCAACCATTATACTTTGTATATAATTCATTGATAACTTCACATTTTAATATATTACTATCGTATGAACGTTTTGATTTTTTTATTGATTCCAGATTTGCTATAATTATTTCATTTACATTAATATTAGTTAACCATGTTCGTAAAGTATACATTAATAATGGACAGGAAGAAGCTACCTGCTACTCTTTAACCTCATTCATAAGTGATACTAATAAAGGAATATTTTTACTTTTCCAATAACAATTTTGTCGAAGAGCATAGAGGTTCTCTAATAACTGACAGGTTAAATTATTTTCTATAGCCTTTGACTTTAAACAGAATTTATAAGCTAAATATTTCCTTCGTAAGTACAGCGGAACTACACATAGCTCACTTTCCATAACATGAATCGGTGAAGTTTTGATAAAACCTCCTATTATCCTCATAGCCTGATTTTGAATTTTATTTAATTTATCTAGATGGCATTTTGCGCTCGCATCATATAAATAACAGCTGTAGTCTAGGCGACTTCTGATTAGTGCAATATATATACGTCTTAGGTGTCTAGGATGTAAACCCCAGGAAGCACCTGCCAAAACCTTAAGTAAATTAAGACTCCTTTGCACCTTTTCAACAGTCATGTTAATGTGTTTACTCCAGCGCAGCGTTCTGTCCAACCAGACACCCAAATATTTGTAATTGTCTACTATCTCTAACTTGTCCTTGTCTAATTTAAGTTCTATTTGCAATCTTCTATAACCTCTACTAAAAATACAAACCTTCGATTTATCGGCTGATAATTGTAACCCCATTTCATCCAGAATGAGACAAAATGCATTTAACGCTATTTGAAATTCGATTTGACTTTCTCTTAAGTTTCTGGAAGGCGAATATAATATAAAGTCATCTGCATATTGACACATCGTTACATTTCTAATTTTCTCAAAACATTTAATTGTAATTACGTTAAATAGGACAAGCGAAATCGGGTCGCCTTGCGCTAAACCGCGATTTGTATATCTTATAAAATACTTATTTTGATCGGTTTCATCTTTCATAATGAGGTGGCGTTCACTTAGAAAGTTCCACAGATAATGGCAGAATTTTTTCCCAACACCTATTTGGTCTAAGGTATTTATCAATACATCTATTATAACGTTATTATAGGCATTAGTGATATCCAAAAAACACACTATAGTCGGAGTTTTACGCGAGAATCCTAAGTAAATTTGGCTTACTAATTTGACTAGGCAGTCCTGACACGACTGTCCTCTTCTGAATCCAGAGGTGAACGGGGACAGCAGTTTATTTTTCTCTAGATACCACTCTAGCCTTTTTGTCAACATTGCGTGAAAGATTTTGCAGATACTATCTTTTGAATCGGAACTTACATTTTTGGGTTTAAACAAATATCTGCACATACATGGCCGCTTAAGGTAACAGCGTCAGGGTAGCCTGCAAATTTCAGGTCGTATGTTGATCTAAATATGATTCGGGGCCGTAACAAATACGTATTTATAGAATTATAATCTTACCCTACTGAACGACTATTTCACGAAATCATGACATTTGAGGCCAATTATGATTTAAGGAGGTGTATTGCTGATTCTAATTATTATAATTCTGTAAAGCCATATTTGTTACGGTCACGAATCATATTTTAATCAGCATACAATCTGACAGACCTGCAAACTTTTGAATTTTGCGGGCTACCGTAGCGCTTCCCTCTTAACTAAGAATACGCTGATTTAACACATAAAAGCCTATAACCATTCACTTCACTGACTAACTATAAATATCCGCACAAAGGGCTACCGCGATTCTATTATCTTTACCTACAAGCAACTAAAGTAATCCCTCTTCTGCCTTAGAAGGCACGTTTACGATCCAATGGGTTCAAGGGTCGCGTTAAACCTTGGGGGCAGCCTGAAAGCTTTTAAGGCTTTAACAAAAAATCAACTGGATAAGTATGACCTTGGCCCTTTTGCTAAACTTCTAGTTAATATCGCAAATATTCAAACTAAATAGAAACACATTAAAATTTAAACAAATCGGTGGGTAGAAATAGCTCAGAGCGGTTAAAACAAACGTAGTCATATTATAACAAGAAGTGTAGGCTGAAAGGATAGATGAATTACTACTAGCTACTATTACTACTACTACTAGCTATTATTACTAGCTGACCCCGCGAACTTCGTACCGCCAAATTTTTTTTTTTTTAATTTTTCTCTCCGTATGAACCGTCCTCGTACTTCAAGGAATATTCTAAAAAAAGAATTAGCAAAATCGGTCCATCCGTTCTGGAGTTATAAAATTACAACGAAGAGTGGCATTGATTTTTATAGAAGGATAATTTATGTAGATAGCATCTTCATTAATTATATAACTCACTTTCTTAGGTGTTCGTATCATTTCAATGCTGATGATCTTCAATTGTATACAGCTGGGCGTGACTTTTTTACGGACGCTATAGCTGATGTAAACCGTGACCTATATGCTATCAAAAAGTGGTCTGATAGTTTTGGTGTTAGTAAACCCCTGAGTGTCAGGCTATTGTGATGGGAAGCTCGCGCATGATGGGTAGGGTGACGCTTAGCTTTCTTCCTCCTCTTATTTTCAATGGTACTGTCATACCCATTACTCCCACTGTGAAAGATCTCGGTTTGCATCTTGAGTCGACACTTAGCTGGCAACGCCAGATCTCTAGTGTTAGTCAATGGGTCAACGGTACTCAGCGATTTGAATAGCTTTTTTATCATTGTTCCTCTTAACCAAAGCACCTGCCATCTAATCTCTTCACCACCCTTAATTGACTGGTTGAGAATGTCTACGGCATGAAGTCCGCCTTTGCAAGGTACAAAGGCGGACTTTTTTGTGTGCGAAAAGTATAAATAAATAAATATAATATAGGGACTTCCTAACAGCAATCATGCAATATAATCAAATCAAGCTAAGTACAAAGTATAACAGGTACCTTTGTCGAATAAATAATGAGTTTCACGGTTCCAAAATCACGGAAAATCATTCCGGGAAAATCTCGAATACGGGAGCTTTTCTTTTCTCAAGCCGCAAACGGCCCCATCGAAGGAGGGGCCGCCCAAATCCTCCCTGTCACATTTACGGAATGAGACCACTCCGTTTTTGGGTCAAGCGTTTTGAGTGAGGCAATGTGTTTATGTATTTAGAATAATATAATCACCACTTAAACACGGGTTATTGATCATGACAAGGAATGTTGGGTGTTTTGCTGTCGTAAAAAAATATTTTTGCGTTTTATTGCTGTGTTTATTGTCGCGGCAATGTTTGGGTCATTAGGTGGAGTGCTACTTGTATGTGAAACGATACTTTGAATATTTGGATCAGCAGGTCTTCATATTTTTTATTATTTATTTTTCTTACTTGTCGGACATTTGTATATTAATAGCAGGTACCTACTTTGAAGAGGGATCTGTGACATATTCCAGTGATTAATTTTGTTTACATTATGGCCAATTTTTAAAGAGTATGTTCCAAGGACCAGCAAGGTATTAATTAGGCAATACGGACAAACTAATGAGAGTAACTTATCGTTCTAATTAGGTTCTACCATGCCGGCTCTAGTGGAGTTGGTGGTAAAATTTTTGGGTAAATTTAATAGTTTGAAAAACCTCAAAGTATTAACCCTATTCAATGCCAGCTTTGCTAACCGACACACAAAAACGCATCAAATTAAGAACATCCGTTTTGAAGTCCGATACACATAGCCTTTTTTAAAAATTAGGGCGGTACCATCAGTGGACAGCCCTATACCAGGGTGGGTAGCCTAATTCCTCCCCTTGTCAGTGGCAGTGTGACTCGGTTTTTAGGTCAGTTATTCTCAGTAAAATGGCGATATGTTGATTACGTTCACGAGAACGTGTAAAAGTCGTTTTTTTTAAGTAAGCGTAGGTACTTTGTTTTTGAGGAATTGTAGCTATTGTGTTCAGTAACAACATATTAGGGTTTTTTTTTTTTTTGTGAGGATGGGAAATCATCAAATGACCCCTACCGCTCTGGGTGGAGCGGAAGGGAGTGTCAGACTCTTACTGACCACTCACCCACCCACTCGTTTGTAAAATTAAAGAATTGTTTGTTAAGTTCGAACGAAGCCATGTTGATAGCATACGCAGCACATGTTTTTAGGCAAATATACTTAGATAAGATACTTCTAATATTATTATGTAGAAGATAATACGTTTGAGTATGTTTGCTCTATAACGCTCGGGATATTTGTATAATATAGGTACTTAATTTCATTGATTCGACGTAATATAAAGTGCAGATATTCCTTAAAGAAAATCTTCTAAGATTTACGAACATTCTGATGAATTCGTACAATAGACGTGAACGAAACCTCCGTCACAAGGACAGTGGAATTTACAGTTATCTGTATACCTATACAATTACATATAAGTTGTTACGTAGGTGTGGATCGAAGGCTTTTGATTTCGTTCCTATTCCCATTCTTCTTGGCAAGATCGGAGCTATCGGTATTCGGGGTCACATTTCATACATCGTTCAAAGCTTTTTTAGAAGCCTAAATCACTGTGTGAATATTATTAATTTCACTAGTAGGGATCCATAGCTCATACTTGGTGTTCCCCAAGGCAATATGCTCGGCCTAACATTTTACCACAAAAAGTATAATGATATCTTCACAAACGAAATACTTATGAAAAGACAAAATGCTTGCAATAAATGTGAGTGAAACCTCCCTCACAAGGATAGTGGAATTTTGGGTCAGTTGTAACATGTAACTATGTCGTTATGTATATTATGTTGTATTTGTATGTATAGCTGTGTCGGGAGACCCAAGACCCGTGTTTGGTGGAGGATATCTATGAGTTATAATACAATCTTCATTAAGTAGGTATGTGAGTGTATGGTTATGTCTGTGTATCTCTTATCTCAACATACTGTGTCTATATTCATTGTATTAAAATTGTACTCTTTTTGGTTTCGTAGAATAGTTTATTAGAATAGTCTACTAATTACTCCGCTTTGTCGTGCGTTTGAATTATCTTAATTTCATTTTCATCCGGTAATTAACTGCAGTCATTGAAATCTACCCATGTTTAGCAGTACATACAGCATACTGGCTACTACTGTGGTTACGAAAACTCGAAATATTTTGTTTGATTCGTAATATAACATGTTTCCTCCAAAAGTACAAATTTGCCACAGAAATAAAATATCTTTTCATGCAGACAGCTGGTATAGCTAACACATAACACTATATACGAGAATTATACGCATATATATCTGTATATACGTTGACGGCTTTCTTTCATCGTACGTGTTCGAGTAGGTACTTTTCCCGAAGCATTTGTCGTTTTTATAGAAGAAGCGGGGAACATGAAAGACCACCTGATGCCGCTCGTAAAATTTTAAGAGAAATGTTTATATTGGGAACTTTTTTGTTATTATGTTTATGAGTACAAAGTGCCCAATATATCTTGGTATGCGTCGAAATAAGGAACTGAATTTGAATATACGGACGTAGACTTTTTGATATTTTGCTATTACGATCAGCGCAGTTTTGATGTGTCATGTTATACTCGTCATGTGTGTTTAACACAAGGAAGTTATATAAGTTCCTTGGTTTAACATTGTTGATAGATCGCCTGCTGTTTTTTTAAGAGGAGTTAAGAGGGTTGAGAGTATTTTTTACTCCTTAGGTTTTTTTTTTGCTTATATTGTAGGAGTAAAAACTTCTTAATTCAGTAATTGAAGGAAATGTTTTCGGCTAAAGGCCAATTATTCAAGTTATAAACAACAATAGACAATTTAGATTTCTCAACACTCAATAAAATTTTGTAAATACCGAATAAATTTTTCTACGCATTGTTCGAAATGACCTTCAGTATTTTTTGCTGAGTTTCATGTACACATTGTATAGGTAAGTACCTACTTAATGTTAATAAGGAAACAGATAAATAATACATATAATATAACTATATAGCTACACATAATTTACATAGGTTGGAAAATAGATACTTATTTAAAAAGCTGGACTGAGTTAAATCGTCTGATATAACTGACGATGCATCTTAACCATTTGAGAAAACGTACGGAATTTTGTAAAACATCATGCCTTATGCGTGTTAATATCCAGATGATTGACATCATTATCATCAACGGCCGGTATACAACCATTAAATAACAATATACCCGTCAGATGACTGATATTTGCATTTGACCTACTAATGTTTTAAAAGAACAGCTCGAGAAGAGACTTGTTTATTAAAATAATCTGCAACATAAAGCACAACCAATGCAGCTGTGAGCAAATAAAACTATGTTGTATTTTGAAACCTAAAAGCCATTGAACCAATCCTTTAGCACCGTGAGGCACAAATCGACACTACTAAAATATGCTTTCGAAAGTGTATGCTTAGTTCCTAATACCAAGACTTTGCAATGAAGCGAGATAAGTATACCAAAGAAGCATTACTAAGGCGTTCTGAAAGTAGATAAGTAATACGGAAGCCAACAAAATGCAAGGCATGGAGTAAATCAAATAACCTGAACTACGCTTTATCAGCAAACATATTCTAGCAAACAGGAAGAAGACGAAATTATTGACAAAGAACTAAAAGTTTTCCTTATCCAAGCTAAATGCACGACAAATGCTCAAAACGGTTCCATCATTACTATTCCTTGCACAAATATATTATTCAGCGAGAAAGAAACGTTTGCACTTTACAAGCATAAATGCTAGTCATGGAAAACAAATATAATACAGTGAAGACAGGAAAAGAATTAAGGTTAAGTGGGATACCTTTCTGAGATAGAAATCATGTTCTAATAAGATAATCGTATTTACTCTCACGAAGGTAAGTACATTTTTTCCTGGTGGTTTAAGGACGGAATAATGGAATGTGTGAAGTAAATCCAATTGGTAAAAAAAGAAAGACTGAAGAGCAAAGTAATGGAACAAAAATATAACAAAATACCCGGCAGATGGTGAGAATACATCATGAAGGAAGAAGAGGGCAATGTGTAAGAATTCATGTATGTAATCGTTTACAAAGTTCAAGAAATTAGTGACGAGGCTACGACAATACCTAATAGTTATCAGGATCAAAATAATTCAACTGGAAAACCAAATAAAGTGGAAGCTAAAATTTTAAACATTGCTAAAATCTCTAAAAGTAACTTTGTTCAAACAGTAGCCAGTCGGTGTAAAATACACATTCAAGTAGTAAACGATTATACGCATGGTTGCTTATGAATGAACAACCAGTAGAGAGGGCTTTTACTTTCACTGACCCATTCGTCCATTTCGGTTACTCCTTTCTGCTATAATGTAACGCCAACCAATCGATAACCTCTTTATTACAACCTCAACTAGACCTACATTCCCTTCCACTGCTTTTACTGTTCCCAGAAATGGTCGCGAAAATACGAGCAATATAGAAAAAATACTAAGAAGTTTGCGAAACCCTTTCACCTTCAACTTTCTGAATAACGCAGGCTATAAATCAGCCACAGATGAAATATAACCGATGGGGAGACCGGCTTATTATGGAGGTATAAGTAATGGGAAATATTCCCATGTGATTGCAAATCTATGGCCTTTTGTATTGGTTTCGTTCTGGGGTAAATAATTGGAGTGTAAAAGTCAGGGTGTGGATTGAGGACGACGGTTGTAAGTAAGTAATCTTGCTTCCTAATGCTTCACTGCCTTTAGGCATAAAAGCAATTTGGTTGAGTTATCAAACGGAGTATACAATAATAATAGAGTATTTTTGTAAGAGGCTGGCTTCAAAATTTGGAACTGAATATGAAAATAGACTCCAAAAGATTTGTAAATACCCAAATGAATATAGCTATTGTGAATAACTTATCGTAAGTCATCATCTGCCTAACCTTTTCCAACTATGTTCGGGTCAACTTCTAGTCTAACAGGATGCAGCTGAGTACCAACAATATATTAGTAGGTACTACCAGTATTTTACATGGAGCGACTGCCTATCTGACCTCCACAACCCAGTTGCTGGGTATACGTTACCCCTTGGTAAAACTGGTTGTCATACTTTCGGGCTTCTGACGACTTGTAGCGACTGTCAAAGGTCCATGAATGACAGCTGGGACCAAAGGTTTAAGGGGGTCATGGTCATCAGGGGTCATGGTATTTAAACATAGTCACCCATCCACGGACCAACCGCGGCAAGTGTAGCTTAACCTAATCGATCGACCCGTGCGGCTGTTACTTAGTCATAAGCCCCTCTTATCGAAACCTAGTATGTTGGTTTATTGCTTGCAGAGTACGAAGAAGGAAAGAAAGGAATGGATAATGACAGTCAAGTCAAGTAGCCAGAAAAAATATAGCAGTTTTGAAATCCTATGTCGAAAAGCATTTCTATTTTTTTTTTACGAAACTGACCGGGTAACAACGATAAAAAGATAAAAAAACGATAAGCTCCCCCCTATCACAATGCACAATAGAAGTTAATACTGCAATTGACCAACTATAAGCTGAAAGTGCACATCTTAGCGAACTCGGGCGATAAGAATAAAAATGTGATAACTATCTATATACACTAACGTTTTGGGACCTAGTGGCATTGATTCAGGACTGCTCAGATTAGGTAAAAGGTGGAATGCATCAAAACTTCAACAATTCAGCATGGATGTTGCATAAATAATTATGATTTAGGCAACATAAAGTTAGTTAGTTAATTCTAAGACCAATAATAAAAACAATGAACGTGTAATTCTAGTTATATCTGAAAACGATAAATATTATAAAGGCTTCGATTAACAATAAGTTGATCGAAGTATAAAGGTAATTGAACTGGCTTCAATGAAGGCTGAAAGTAATAAATAACATCGAACAATGTACTTTTCTTAGTATTTTCATGTTCCGGGATTATTGTGAATGAACTTGAATACGGTACGGAAAGAAAATACTGAGAATACGCTCAAGAATAGAATACTCTTTATTACGTACATGTACACTATAAAAATTACAGGTATGAATGTAGACATTTTACATAGGGTGACACAATGGGTAGGTATTATCGCTAAGATAAGCTCAAGTTATGGCAGATAGAAAAAGCGCACAGACAAAATAAATTCACTGTAGGGCAGGTGCATTTTTGTAAATAGCAACACAGCTGATTGTTTTCTCGGTGTTTATGTGTGCGTGTTAGAGTATAAATTGAGCGGAGTTGCTATACTTTTTATTTGACATGATTTTTTGTATAATACTTTTTACGTTTTATTTCGTAATACGACACTGAGTCGAAAATTACGTTTATAGACCGCGTCCTTGACATCGATGAGAAAAATTCAAGTTTATACAATAAGTTCAAAGCAGTATTTCCCCCCAAAGAGTTAGTTAGAGGTGTACCTATATATTTTATTATTTTATATATTTTGAACATTATGTCCCATTTAACCAGAGGCCGTGACTTTTGCCATCAACCGAGCACACATCCTGATTCCTGGCTGCTACTCAGATATTCCAGATTGAAAAACCCAAAAACACTTGCCCGACCCGGGAACCGAACCCAGAACCTCATACGTAGCGCTTGCGACCACTAGACAAACGAGACTGTTAATTCAATAAGTTTTCAGTACCAAATCTGTACCAATCAAAAGTAGAAACAATATACCGATGGTTCAAGGGATGCTCTCAAATTGTTTCAATAAGTGTATTTCACGAAACCAAGTATAGCAATGTGTGTAAATCATCAAGAACAAGAAACATGTGCGTGTCTGACGTCATTACAATCTAAAACAGACAATAGTACACTGAATATGGTAAACAGGATATGTAGTTAAATGTAATTGGTTAACCTATAGAATCACTTATAATAACCGCAAATTATGACGACGTAAAATTTGTTTAATGTTGGTTACAGATATATAATGTCTATGTAAGAATGATTAGCTGCGTTGTGTGTGACGATCCATCTTGAACGGTTAAAGACTTGGAGGTCGGAGTTTTTTGTATTAGGAGCTCATTGTATCCACTTACTTAGTTATTGTATGATTTTAGGTATGTTGGGTGTATTTATGTAATTTTCTTTCCTTCTTCTGTAGGTAGAATATAAGGAATAGTCTATGATATGAAAAAAATACGTTTCAAGGTGATTTTATTCGGTCCTAATCCTTGTCAAGAATTACCAACTCGTGTTTGTCCAACGAAACTTCAATACTGTACCATACATCTGGCGAGGAGCAGCGGAGCGCGGTTGTCACTGCCAAACAAATATCAACATTGCCTGCCTTCAAATAAAGTCGAGAATAAATAAACTGGGACGCGCTCCGCTTTCAGCTGAGATTTCAGCTCGAGCTAATGGAAGTTTAATTATTCTCAACTATGGCAAGGTCGATGTTTGATTGGATGTTACAGGTGCGCTGCCTTAATACTGTAGCTTCCCATTAGTGAAAGATTTTTCGGAATCGGATCCGTTGTTCCGGAGTTACAAATTCACAAATTTTACGTCTTTATAATATTACCCAGTACTAGCTTCCGATCACGACTTCGTCCGCGTAAAAGTTCTTGTCCCCTCGACGCGACGCACCCCGTCGCGTCGCATTGCATCGCCTGCCCACGCTTGTAATTCGTTTTCGCTTAGCGTTTATTGTGACGTTTTTTCTTTTTGCTCAGCTCTTAAGGGTCTTAGCGTGATGTGAAGTAGCCTATAACCTTACTCAAGGATGAGGCTATCAATTGCAAAAACATTTTTTTTTAATCCGGCGGGTAATTCTAGAGATTAGCGCGTTCAAACAAACAAACAACCACTTCACCTTTAAGGTACAGTCAGCACATCAGGTTATACGAAACTGTCAGATTTCTCCAAATGATTTTAAACCTTGAAATGTTGAAGGTTAAGTTCAAAATCGAATGAGACAATTTGACAGTTTGTGGTAACTTGACCTGCTACTGTGTGTATCCGTAGCCGACGTTTCTATTTACTCGCATTTCTATGAAAACGACGTTAGCTATGAAAGATATTTCGTAGAAATACATAGAAACCGGTAGTGTCGCAGCGACATGTCGCCTGCTGCTGCTGCCTGCAGTCGGCTACGGGCCTGTACCTTTATTATTAGTATAGATAGATGAATTCTTCTTTCTTTACCTATAATTAGATCCCAAGTTTTTCCTGCGTCATAGGAGTACATAATCCGGTACATACAAAGAGAAACACGGTTTCTTATCACCGTGCGAAATCGTGTCGGTTGAATCCGTATTGTTTATTTTTCTAGAATTCGTGGGAGAAACTTTTAGGTGTTTGATATAATAATGTTCTTAAAACCGTGTTGATTGAGTGTGTGTGGTGGGATTTTGACTGAGCACTGTCCAAATAAATCAAATTCGCTTTTTGTTTTTTTCTCTGAGTTTGTTTTGGACATTACTGACATCGGTGAAGGAAAAACATAACGAGAAAGCCTGGGCTTATACTTAGTAAATATAAGTCTGAAATCGCCAACCCGTCTTGAGCAAGGGTGGTGAGTGTGGTGGATGCTCGTGCCTTCTCTGTGTGAGAAAATACCTTTGCCCTGCAGTGGCACAATCTTATAGGCTGGTATTATTTATTATGGCGCGGGCGTAGAATCAATCGATTAGAGTCCTTTGTTCGTTTTTCTCTCTACGATTTTGTAGCTACTTTGGAACACACTGCATTCTGATTGATCGACTCCTTTGTAATAGGTACGGTGGGCTGCATCAATTGGGTACCCCAGTTGTATTAAAATTAACTTTGAAGGGGGGTACCCGCATTGTGACGCTGACTGTACGTACGACGACATATTAAGCTATACAGGGTTATTGGTAAAACACCATCAACCTCTTAAGGGGTCATTGTACTCATCAATATGAACAATTTTTACTATGGGACCAAGATTGATATCGCGAAAAAAAATTAGCTGTTCCCTACATTTATGTTTGCAGAACTCGTCAAAATGTAGGGACCAGCAGATTTTTACAATGAGCCCTTAAGAGGTTGATGGTGTTTTACCAATTACCCTGTATATTTCCAGTTTAAGATGACTTCTCATTGTACGAAAAGCCTATACAATGTGTAACAGAATTAACGCAAGTCCTGAAAGTAGTTTGCTCATAATTGACTACTGAATCTATTTCAGTAACTATTAATATAGGTATTTCTAAATCTTCGGTAAATCTTATCTCAAGGCTATAAGACTAAATTTTAAAAGCAAAAAGTAATGCTACGGTCAACACGAATTTTAATCTTAATAATAATAGTTAGCTTCAAAATAAATTGTTTTGGTCATTGTATTATGCTTTTAACTCAATACTCTAATTGGGGTGTACGAGGTCTTGCGTTAATTATGTTACATATTGTTTAGTGCGAGATCACCTAAAACTGGAAATGTATAGCTTGATACGTCGTCGTGTGTACGTATGGTCTTTGGACTTTGACTACTTCTATAATAAGGATGAATTGTCGAGAAATATACAGTTTATTATATTATGAAGACTTTTCATTTATGTATTGGTATTATCATGTCAAATCAAGGCATTAATACATGATAAAGTCGACTTTTAGGAGAGCTTCACTCATTTAAAACTGCAATTCGAACATACCTATTACACATAGATACAAACTTTTGATAATCTAGCAATCGATTGCAATCGAGATAACAGAGGTCTATATGACATCCAAGCGGTGAAAAGAGAAAGAACATCACTGTGTCACTGCAACATGTTATCAACACATGATCTGCCTGTTTGTTATAATCAGTGGACTGACACAAATAAAACACAGGCACATTCATTTATAGAACGACTCCTTTTGCGCGCGCAGTCGCTAGCGCACTCAATCGTGTATTGACAGTTGTTTTGATTAGAGCTGTATTGCCAGAGTTAAACTACCCAGAAATATTGGGAAGAAGAAGAACATAGGGGGAGAAAAACATAAAAGGCTTGTTCCAAGGCAATAGAAGTTGTATCTACTAGATTAAAAAACAAAACACATTGTCTGTTAGGAAACAATACCGCAACTTATCCGGAGGTGATTGTACAGTGAAGATTGTGATTGAATCAAACAATCAGAAGTAATTTATTCAACCTAGGCTGAGAATCAGCACTTCTTGAAGATCAAAATTATATAAGACAGTCCCTAATACACCCGCCCTTCACCATTGCCTGGTGCTATAGCTGGGGAGAAGAAGTGGTGCAACAAACTCCCCAGCAGCAGAAGCTGTCTATTCGGTTAGAAGAACTTGATTCTATACAATAGTAATTAACATTACGAAACCAACAACATGTAATTTAATTATTTGCCATATGTCAGCTAGCATACGCCAATATACCGACAAAAACATCGAAAACTATACTCACGCTGAAATAAAAAATAAAAAACTTAAACAGAACTTAACGTACCTAAAGAAAAGCCTAATAAAGGGCGTGCCCGCTTACAATTACTGGTCGAATATACTTAGCGGTAGGTAAGGGATCATGATGATGTTCGACATCGTTATAATTGAGTTGAACATTATAGTAATCGTAAAAAGTGCTAGAAGTGAAAAACATTGCTATACTAAGCACGATATACGAGTAACTCAAATTACTGTAACGGCTTACGTTTGACTGAACTTAAGTATCTATTCAATCGTGTGTAGCGCCCCGTTTTCAATATATTACCCTTTTGTAATGTCAGGGCAATACCAGCCAAATATTTCATTGCACATAGAATATGTTAGAAAATATATTGGCTTTTTATTGACCGTCTACTTGGAAGTAAGGCTCCTTTAGATCAAATAAAATCAGTTTTCCCGAAAATATGATAATGTAAGAAAGTTTACAAAAATCCTATTGACAACCTTCGAACCGTCAAAAATCAAGGAGTGAAGATATTGCCTCAGTTATTGGAATAAACCTAAATATAGTCGCAAATATTGTTAAAAAAAAGTATGTTTGTAATAAACTACAAAGTTCAAGATTGTTCAAAATTCTAACGAGATCACATACGAAGCAGGTAACATTATTTTCCCACTTAAGGGAACGTTGGTACTGAATCTGGCAACACAATAAACGCGTGGGCAGCGGCATTTGTTTGTACTAGTCAATCTGTTTTGAGTGTGGTAACCATCTATTCGCGCGCCGTTCCTTACCACACGCTTTCATAAAAATATTTCAAATAACGGAAGCATGAATTAAAGAAAAAAATACTCTTTTTTATCTGAGATTATTTTTGATATATCGCTGCCCTAGTTCAACAGTAAGACATCTTAAAAAAAATCAAAATTGGGATAAGTTTTGTTTCATGTCAAAAATTTGCTCTTCTGTCCGGTAAAAAAATCGGATATGTGTAAAACGCAACCAAAGTGCCTTTTCAATGTCTCACTGAGACATTTAAGCATATTTTTTACCGATTAAAACTTTATACAAAATATTTTATTCATCTTGAAGTATAAATAACTCCCTATACCTAACATTAAACTAAGCTATAGTTTTAAAAAATCAACTACATTTCAATTAACAACGAGTGAAATAATGACAGTAAAAGCATAAAAGTATGAATAACTCAAAACATACTTTGTTCAACATATCTTACTGTTGAACTAGGGCAGCGATATGTGGCAGGTGTGATGGGATATATCTATTCCAGATTCGATGAAACCGTGTGATTTTTTGATAATAATAGAATATTACCGACATCTATTTCGATTTCATAGTAAGACGTAGATTTTTTGGTGTATTGAATAGCACTAATGACAGAAATGGAGGACGACCTACACAAGATCGCAGGGAAGACCTGGATGATACTGCCACAGACCAGCAAGGCATGGCACAAAGGGGAAGAGGCCTATACTCAGTAGTGTGTGGAACAAGGCTACCAATAATGATGAAAGACAGTACTTGACAATACATTTATTTGTGATATTGAGATAGTTACGAGGATACAATAACTGCTACAGACATCAAACTAATGAGTAAGAGGGCTATCACAAGTTTTCTTGTTTAAACCATTCACACAACAAAACTCCCAGTTTAGATATTGTGTGATTATGGTTTAGATATGGCCACAAAGTTAAAAAAAATATATGCTTGAGAAAGTTTGATTATTTCTCTCGGGAGTGCTCTAAATAAATATCATTTTTTTTTTTGTATTTGAGTGGGTGACTCTTCAAACACACAAATTTATACAAGAAAAAATGTGATAGCCGTCTTAAGTCCTCCACTGTGATTACTAACATACAAAAATGGCGAGCCGACGAAATTGCTTTGAGCTAAGTGAAATCTGATAAAACGTATCTAAAAGATCTAGGTACTGGGGAAAATTGATCATTTAGGTGAACGGAATTTAAATATGAATTCTGAATTTGATACTAATCTTAAAGACACCACTTCAAGGCGAGTTACTTTATAAATAACGGTAGTCATCATCATTATAACATAACGCCTGTATTCTCTGAAGGCTTCGGCAGAGATAACGGTAGTCTAGTAACTAAATCAATGGTTTTAGTATGTGAATCATAACACAGACATAATTAATTAATCTTTTTTACCTAAGTAAAAATAGACTTATGACGGTTTTAACGATCGTGGCATAAGCATAACTACGATAAATGATGCATAAACACGTCATAGTATTGTTCTTAGAAGCAGACTTGTCAGACAATTAGTAGCAACAGTAAAAACTCATGATTATGATGCATATAAAAAAACAAATTCTTCGGTCACATTGTTTTGTATGGAGTATACAGTTTTATACAAAACTGAATAAGCTTGGGATCTTTATGAATAAAATGAAAATGAAAGTATGAGCGATATTGTTACTGATGAGGGTCATTTTGAATCAAGATGAATTTACTAAAATAGTAGTATTACTGAGTAACACAACTTGAGTCATTGGCATCTATCTATCATCATTCTATACATATTGTAAATTAAAGTCCCTTTTCATGTCTGTCTGAGTGTACGCAGTGTTCTTCTAATCTACGCAACTGGGTTTGATGCGGTTTTCATCATAATTTAGAGAATCTATTCCGAAAGGTGTATGTGTACTTACGTCAATTTTAAACTAACATATTATAATCTTGAAATATCGATATTTTGTCAAGTCGTAAAAACTTTGCGAAGCGCTAGTACCTACTTGAATAAAACTTTTGCAATGAATGTTCGAAGATGCGTTTCTTGTATTTTTGGACCTGTCACATGTCAAACAGTTTTTGAAGAAATATTAAAAAATCAATAGAACTATGATTAAGATTTTCAGAATAAGCGCGCTACTAATTAAGTATGCTGCAATACCTTTAAAAATTAACTCTAGATAATTTGATAAGGTATAATGGTAGCCTGGATGACATAATTAAGGTATTCATTCTTAGTGTAACCTGACCCCACATTCTATAAACTTTCCGTAAGTATAATGTAAGGTCAGCTTATACTGGAATTGTTTATCTTGATATGTCGTTGAAGGTATGTGCCATTCGACATTCCAATAGAAGTAAACAATTTTACAACGCTATTGAACTCAAAACCCATACCATATTATCGGTCGTTACGGATTCGCGTCATAATAGGGAAAATATATGGTTTTAAATAATTATTGTAATACATAAATGATCACTACTTCGACACGTCAAATATATAAATTGTAACTATAACTTATAAGTTTCCTCCAATAGTAACAATAATAGATCATTAAATTGAAGACTTACAACAGCTCGAATTTGTAGCTGTAGCGATCAAAAGTGACGCATAAACCAATACTAATGGTGGTGACGAATTACAAATTGGTATTAAAGATAGAGAAAAGGAGGTACAATCATTACTTCCAACTAGCAGAAAAGAAAGACGCACAGTCCACGTATCGTTTAGGCCAGAATCTCTCAAGTGTCTTATGAACACCAAGGTACGAACCTTGGCATACCCCATAGAATTGATATGATATTTTTAGGATCCAACATTGAAATTATATGAATTAGACGACTGAATTGGTACACTTAGCTATAAGAAATAGAGATCATTATGGAGTGTACTCGAAAACAATGATTTGGTTATGGTCAAAATTGAGGCTAGATCTTCTGCCCAAATAATATATGAGATAGATAGAGTACAACAAAGATATTGAAGTGGTCACACTAATATTCAATGATACAAGACCCATAGGATTCAAAGTTAAGGGTGCAAATAATTAAAACATCAAAGCTAGAGTGTTGGTAACAAGGAACCCCCTACAGTGACGTCATTTCACCTGTCGTGGAAATTCAATGACAGTTGTATTGGGGTCCACAATGTACAATCAAAAATGTACCGAATTTTAACACTGACAAGGTGCAAAATACGACTTAGTTTATTCATTCACTCATTTTATTCTTAGCCATAGGGAATTCGTATCGATTCAGTATGATGTTTTGTGTTACACAGAAATTAAGTTAGTATTGATATCATGAACACGGGAATTTCCAAGTACGCTTCTTTAGGCATATGAAGTACACACTTATTGATTAATGCTGCCCCAGCTGAATTTAAAGGAACTCAGGTAAACGTTAAACTCAGCCCAGAACAATATGATGAAACACTTAGCACTACAGGAATTAACTAAAATAGGACGATTGTGACACATTTTAATTGACGCAAATGGATCATTGTATAGAGCGCCATACTGTACTATTTAGTTAAAACATAGACGACTCGACAAAAAGATAACAACACAAAAATACATGAAAAAAATATGGAAGAGACAGGGAATCTAATCACATCGATTAAATAAAAACTAGCAAACATAATCCCTTAATCGTTGCACGCCCTCCACGCAATTTTATACCTTTGAACCGTTGTTAAAAGCACTATTATCCCTTGCACACACATAGGGCGACTCCCGCTCCCTTGCACTACACATCATGACATCACTCACTATACTAATATTTTTAAATTTTAAATAAAGAATTACTCACGCAGCAATGCTTTTTGAAAGCGGCCAGCGTTCCATAGACGCTTGGTACTTCATGTTTTCAATCTGCTTTTTGAGTGCTTCTTTGTCCATGGCTGCAAGAATACTAGGGTCCATCGCGCAGAATCTGTGGTGTAAAACACGCACACATAGTTAGAACATACTGTGTCTGTGTAAGAGAGGGACGACTCGAGTACAGTCGTGTAGAGAGTGGTCACGATGGGAATTGATAATATCGTCATTTTTATTACGGTGAATTGAGTTGTTAACATTTGTTTTGATCAATATAGATTGTGATGGTGATGTAATCATTATGATTTTTTAACCACTTATTAACATACTTCATTTTCAACACAATTATTAAGTTATTGTGATAGATCCATTGAACAATTTTTGGATTGTAATTTTCTTGTTCTAATTGCATAAGTAATAAAAAAATACGATAATATTATCGGAGAACATAGACATTACACAATTATGGCTTTAAAAAAATATAGTTTTAAAATATTCTCAAAACACTAACGTTAAATCTCAAAAAAACTCAAAAACTCGAAGCATTTATTTCAAATAAACCAACTACAGGCACTTTTGAATTGTCAAGGGGTGCTTCATCTTTCTGACTGACCGACCGGTCGGTCAGCTAGTTGTCCATTCCAAAGCGTAGTAGGTACCAATGGAGAAGAAAGGGCAAACAACTCCATGGACACCCTTTTATTATTTGAGACCACTTAGCTTATGAAAATTACTGAGTTAAAAGTTGATAAAATCACCTTGTTTTAGACACGAATCGGAAGCCGATACTCAAACCAATAGCCTCAATCAACTTACGTATATAGAGTGGCAACGTGATTATTTTGGCTTTCCTCTATTATCAAAATAAGTGTACTCACCTTCATTCCCATTTTAATTTTCACCATCTAACCTAACTAAAACAACATCTAACAATGTATTTTAATTCAATACTTTTGTAACCTACTGTACTATATCGCTGTCTCTTTTCCTCGTTAGGGGAATTCTGTCTAAGTGTGCGTAGGCGTACGCGTGTAGGCGATGCGCGCGCAGAACTTCAGTTTCTATGACAACCCCTTTAGGAACACTGAAGTTAGCTTGCGCAAAGTTGGTTAGCATACCACCATTTCAATTTCTACTTTATCTTCGTAGTGTTATAGTTGGGTTTCAGTTGTGCTGTCAGTTGTAAAATTAATGAATTAAAGCGTAATGCCCGGTAGTTCTTCGCATTTTGTACACCATTATTCTTTGTTTACGGACGGCTGTCATAGAGGGCTCTGTTCGCAGCTATTATATTTGCATCGGTAGATTAATAAATCACATCTCTCTGTACCTAAGTTATAAAGATTTTATAGCTACTTAAGTTTCAAGTAATTAGGTAACTAATCAAACAGACATTAATGTCTACTGAGACGGAATCCTGACCTTGAAATAACGCCCCACTGGGTGGAGGGTTAATCAAATTAATCATGCTATAAATTCGGTGTGAAAACGGGACATCTTAACAAAAAAGAAAGCGTAAACAGCTGTTTCTCTATCCGTCTCTTTCTAACACAACAGTAAGCAACAATTATTTATTAAATTAATCACCAGAGAGCCCTAAAAACGAGAAATCTTGAGATAATAATTAATTATAAACACAATGGGAGAGATAAGATTTTTATTTAGATAAAAACAATGGGTTCTCTTTTTAATACAAACACTGGGAAAAAGTCCGGAGAGTTCAATCTGAGTTTTTTAGTTTAGCTTTTAACTACTTATTCATCATCCGTTAACCGACGAAGAAGGAAATGAAGAAATTATATTTATTAAATTGTAGATAGATACGTAATAAGTGCAGTTTGTCAATAACTAAAAACTGGCTCCCGCATCACGGTTTAACTAGCGCAGGAGTCAAAAAATTCTATCTACTTGTTTTACGTCAGTAAATATAGCCTAGCATAAGCGTAATCAGTCTATAATGTTCCCACTGCTGGGACACAGGCCTCCTCTCTTAGAGAGGGAGTGGGCCGTAATCCACCACTTGGGCCCAGTGCGGGTTGGTAGATGTCACAAAATATGTCCTCGAGTTTTTGGTTCTAGGACATGCCGGTTTCCTCACGATGTTTTCATTCACATCTTTGAGAGCAGTGGTGGTGAAATTATTTTACAAAGTAAAGCGCCTGCCTAGGTTCGAACCCACGACCTACAACTCGTAAGTCGAGACCGATACTAATTAAGTACATTTAATTATGTTCATAGCTTAGTTAAAGTGCCAGTAACAATATATTTTTTCAAAGACATTAAATTATACTATTTAATCTCTTTGTATTTTTTAATGCTACCCATTCAATATGTAGTTTTTATTCAAAGAGATTAAATTGATAGCAAATAATTTAATGTCTTTGTTTTTATTTAATTGGAATGACATGTAAAATTTTGGTTAATTATCGAAAACCCCGTATAATTCAAATATCTCGAAAACTATTCAATTTTGGCCATACCTACATAGGGGGAGTTCAATTTGTTGCATTTTGGCGCCCCTATCGCCCCTAACGGATATAAGTCGAATTACAAGTAACCCTGTATGTCGTTCTAGGGCGATATTCTATGATGAGTTATAAAGCTTTCCATTTGCTATTAGACGAAGATACAGTAGTATTAATTGACCAATGACGGCCGGTTTCTAGTGAGATACATCCTGTTGATTGCATCATCCAGTATTTCGGATCTCTGTAGGCCTTTTGACCTATAGTTCAAGGAGATGTGTATTGAATATCAATAGAACTCGCCTTTGAAGGGCTAAACAAGCTAAAGACCGGATATAGTGTCAATTTGTACGTCTCTGAGAAGCTTCTAGTTTACGGTTACAAACTAAGGTATACTTTTTCATGGTTGACTATTCATAATCGAGATACATAAAGTCGGTATTATTCAAGGGATAGGCAGAGATATACTGGTAGTTTGAACTTGGCTTGAAGCGATATTTTTTTAGCGAAAATATTTGGTTGTACTTGTGACTTGCGTCAGAGCGGCAACAACGCATCGTAGGTTATACTCAGATTTATCGTTTTAAGGTGCATGACCTATGCGTATCATCGTATAACCAGCTGTTAGTAAAGACACATCGTGTTCAAACGGGTCAAAAATAAAAAAAATCATTTGTGACTAAACTACTGTTCCTATTTTATTGATTTTTGGTACAGAGCTTGAAAATGGTACCTGTATAGGCAGTATAAAGGAAAGCCTCTCTGTCGCATCAACTCTATATATCCACTGTTTGAATTGAGACCTTATGATTACTCTTAGTGTCTCAATTTCTGCAACAACACTTACAAACCTCAATTAAGGAGTTTTTTCATTGCTTGGATCTATAAAAGCTGAAATTTTGCCTATACCACAAACTGTAAAACGTAAAACTTCTTTATTGACATTACTAACACGACTTTACATAAACGTCGGCGATATCACGGAAGGACGAACATAGATCGTTATCAAGAGACCTTTCTCCAAACTACCCTTTGTTCATATGTTTGAAAAGTGACAGAAAACTCGTATCGTCACGAAAACCTTTCGTTAACGACTTTGAGCCCTTGTTT
Organism: Brachylomia viminalis; assembly: GCA_937001585.2. Lineage (NCBI taxonomy): Eukaryota > Metazoa > Arthropoda > Insecta > Lepidoptera > Noctuidae > Brachylomia > Brachylomia viminalis. The sequence continues at coordinate 4,076,153 of OW443298.2, forward strand.
AAAAGTTTTATTTGTGTTTTAACTATTAGAAAAAGTTGGAAAACACTCTCCAGAAAAGTCTACTAAATTGTGCTATAGGATAAATTGGTGAAGCTGTAGATGTGATTGAGAGTCGAGCAATGATACCAACAAAGCAGGGAATAGCGAAAAGAAATTAATAAATTATTAATTAGTTGGATTTATGACGATATGACTTCTGACTGGAGGTTTTTTTTTTTTTTTTTTTTATGGCAATTGAGCCGATGTCGACTATTCGACTGGAGGTTTTCAGTCTGCTATTACATGACAGTATGTCAGTTATGACAGTTTCGGCTTTCCATAGTAATGTGGTCAGGGAGTCTACTCTCTACGCACAAAATCCGTAGTTTTGGCCGAAGTTACTCCGAATCTCCTACCGACATACGATTACTTCGAGGCCCGAACTAAGGATGAATGACAAGACCATTTGACAGTTGTCTTTACTCCCGATGTGTTTTTGCCCGTCCAAAAAGGTGAATTAATCGGTAGTAGAATTCATTCTGAAGTATTGAACTACTTTCCGACGGGCCCGTATCTTCGTTGGCGGACTTACAGAGCAGACCACCTTTTTTTTTTTTTGAGTTTGGAAAACCGTCAAATAACTCGCTCGCTCTGGGTGGAGCGGGAGAGCGTGTCAGACTCTTACTGACTAAAACCCACCCGTGTTCCTTCAGTTGCCTGTCCCAGGGGCCACGGCAACCCTTTCGGACTTTCCCGCAACCCTGGCAGGCATCGGCCCTGGCGGACCCCGTCATTGTTGCGCCTCAAAGAGATGTCAATCTCTTTGAGGCGCGCGTGGAACACACCGCGCCGTCGACACGGGCCTGGTACCTATCGGACGGCGAGCTGCCCATTGCTCGCCGTCCACAAGCCCGCGCCTACGGTGGCCGGGAATCGGCTTGTGATAGAGTATGGCCCACTGACGTCTGCAACACATAGTCAACAATTTTATTAACCTTCCATTTATGATTAAATTTTATTGACGAGAAGTAATAATTACTGCCTCGTGGTCGCAAGCGCTAACGATGAGCATGAACCATGAAGTCCTGGATACGATTCGAGAAAGTGTTATTGGGTTTTCCCATCAGGTTTTTCGCTGCTGTTGCTTCTCCGTTTTGAGAGCAGTGGTGATGAGATATATTACACAAAGTAATGCGCCTGCCTGGTCACGAACCCACGACCTATAACTCGTAAGTCAGGACCGCTACCACTGTGCCACCACTGCTCACTAAAATGTAGGTGTGTACACCTCTGCATAATCCTTCGGGGATTACGAGCTTGATGTTACGTTAAGTAATCATTACTTTTTACGAGTTTCTACAACAAGGCACTTCTTTTTAGGGTTCCGTAACCAAAGGGTGCCAATGGAACCCTATCACTAAGCCTCCGCTGCCCGTCCGTCTGTCTGTCAGCGAGCTGTATTTCATGAACCGTAATAGGTAGACAGTTTGAATTTTCACATAGTGTGTATTTCTATTGCTGCTATAACAAATATTAAAAACAAAATAAAGTTAAAGCGGCGTTTTTGCCTTGTAGCACAGAACCCTTACCATCTTATTACAAAATACGGTCTAACTTTAGCCCGAGCCTTAACCATCGAGTCAGTTTTTGTATTTCGAACTTTATGCCGACTATAGTAAAGTTCTTAATACAAAATTGACGACATAAGACCGGACTAAGTTGTCGGTTTTGTAAAAGGAACTGTATTTCAATTTCTGTTAGATTCCAATTTCAAAAACGGGCTCGATGGTTTAAACCATGTCAAAAGAAAAACCTTGTTTTGTAATAAGACCATTAATGTGCGAGTCCGTCTCGCATTTGGCCGGTTTTTTTTTACTTTCAACTAGCGACAAACCTTTTGGTAAAAGTTAGTAATATGAGCTCAGTTTCTACATTATCCTAGCTCGTAGCACAAACAACCCGAAACGTGAACTTAAATAGAGATGTTATTCAATTCGTTGGCCCACCAGCTTCGCAAATATATCCGTGCAATTGGTTACTTAAATAACGTTCGGTCTATTTTGTAACTGACAAGCTTCTGCTCGCTTCTTCGTTAGCGTGCTACTTCATTTTTTTAAATGAAATATTTGCTATGACCCTCGGTAATACCGTAGCTTCCCATTATTAAAAGAATTTTCAGAATCGGATACGGAGCTCCGAAGATTACACCCTTTTTTTTTTGAGTGTGCAAAATCTTCAAATATCTTCTCCCGCTCTGGGCGGAGCGGGAGGGCGTCTCAGACTCTTACTGACTAAAACCCACCCGTGTTCCTTCAGTGCAGCGGACCCTGTCATTGGTGCTGGCATATCTTTGAGGCGCGGGTGGAACACAAGGCGCCGTCTACCCGGGCCTGGTCCGGGCCTGGAAGATTACCCCCTAAATACAAACTAACAAATTTTACCTCTTTATTAAGTATAGATATTATAATTATGACGTCATCTGTGTTCCATGCAAGGGGTACTCATCATCTGCCTAGCCTATTCCCAAGCATGTTGGGGTCGGCTTCTAGTCTAACTGGATGCAGCTGAATACCAGTATTTTACATAAAGCGACTGCCTATCTGACCTCCACAACCCAAGAACTGGGTAATACGATACCCCTTAGTAAGACTGGTTGTCAGAGTTTCAGGCTTCTGACGACCCGTAACGACTGTCAAAGATCCACGAACGAAGGCCGGGCCAACGGCTTAACGTGCTTGACCAGGCACAGAGGGGTCTTGATATATAAAGATGGTCACCCATCCACGGATTGACCGCGGCAAGCGTAGCTTAAATTGATCGATCGACTCGTGCGGCTGTTATTATTTAGCCACAAGCCCGTGGTACTCCAGGTATAGTTATTCTTTTCATAAAGTGTAGCATAAAGGGACAGTTAGATTTGACACAAGCTATCCCATGCCTATAATTATTATAAGATAATTATGTTGTCACTGCGTACAGCCAAAACTACTAAATATATTACAACCTATTAAGTATTAATCAGATTTATAGTGATTTAAAATACTAAATATAAAACTGAAAGTATGTGTTTTGCTGAAATGATTTTTGTATAAGTGTTGTATCAGTGTAGTCATGAAGTTTAATTTATTTATTTATTTATAAATAGGAGAACCAACAGCTGTAACAGATGTATAACAATTGCATATGTGACACAAAGCCAATTACAGGTTCTCACGAGTAAAAACAGAAAAAGTTGTAGAAATCTTAAGATCACTGAACAGCACGGTAACAAAAAAAAAATAAAAAGAATTAAAATAAGGTACAATAGCACTGTATAATAATAGTACTAATAGTATCACATTTGACAGTTACCGAAATATTACCCGTTTTATAACGAAGCGGAATGGAAATAATGATGTTTGGAGCAGCGCCTTGTTTTCTAAGTTAGTTCGCTTTGAGCTTCGAAATCAAAAGGTTGTCTTCAAGAAGTCTATACTTATCGATATTATGTTGAGTACAATATTGCTCTATACCAGGCCCTGCAGTCTCGACATAGTTAGCAATCTTTTTCGGTTGCTAAGTCCTAACAATCCAGATGTAATGATATTTGGTAGTCTCGACACTCAAATTTATCGGTTGTTACCTACCGGTACCTACCTAAAATACCGGTAACAACCTATTGATTGATTGCTAACTATGTCGAGACTGCAGGGCCAGGTTTGTATGTATACAAGAATTGAATACAGAAATGTTTATACTGCTAAAGGTGTACTTGTTTCATTTGGATTTACCCTTCATCCAAGAGATAGATAATTTCAACGTAGTCTGTCTAAAAACTAAGGTCAAATTATTATGGCAAAACTTTGAATAATCATAATTCTGACGACAACCAAACTTAGCGTACTTACAAGATAAACCTTAGATTATCATATTTTTATTTAAAACAAGATTGCAAGTACACAAAAAAATCTTCCATTTTAAGAGACAATTGCCTTAATGAACCTCGAACCTAGTATTATGTACAGTCAGTAGCAAAAATATGTTACTACTGTAGATGCTTTAGGATTATTTCTCAAAGTATTCAAAGAAATTATAAGGTGTTGTGCCAATAGACGTCATTTTTTAACGCAATATTTTATGGCTTGTGAATCTACAAGGTGGATACAACGATACGACGGTAAATTAAACTTAGTTTATCTACTAATGACGTTCCCAGTCTGTATGCAAAAATTCGACTATATAGTTACATCTATTAGTTTAGTCACTATGGACTTTAGCTAGTCAAAGATTGGCAAAACCCCTTAATCCGCCCATAGCTACTATATAGTTAGTTTGAAAAAATCACTTTTTTTAATTTCGAGGTTAGGATTTATTTCATAGTTTAAAAATCCCCTATGCATTATTATTGCCAGTATTTCTATTTAAAGTCGTCTCCGGCGACCCAAAGTAACATGGGAAAAGGACAGGAAGATCAAAATGATTGCAATCTTCAATTGCAAAAAAAATGTTTTGGAATTTCGCTTATTGAGTACATATTTTTGCCCTTGATTATACAAAGGCCAATTTGATGGTATCTAAGGCAACAGATCTCCTTGCCCAAAACAGCAGAAATGAGGATAAAAACATGGATCGTATTATTATAATTGCCTGTGGCCTCGTCCTTTTATTAGAAGAAGGAACATTACTTGCTTGTGTTTTTGTAGGGATTTGTTAGTAAAATTGGAAAATTTGTTACGTGCCTCACATTTTAGGCTAATATGAAGAAATCAACGGTTGTACTAGATTTTGATCTTTCGTAAGCGTGGATCTACGCGAGACAAAATGGCTTTTTAATTGTGTCTGTAATTACGGCATTCAACCGGTTAAAGCACATCAATGCTGGCTATGTCGGTCGTGGGCAGTCATTTGTAGAGGAGACACATTTCTTGATTTTGTTGTACTTCAATCAAAGAATCTTTATAATTTATCCGTTTCTAAAATAGACCCAATCAAGTCGAAGTTTGTAGTATCTTTAAATGAGATGACGAACAACTTCGATGTAATGCCAAATATTATAATATTTGGCTGACTCTTTGGTCTAGTAGTAGCAAGTGCTCCCGCTGAGCACGGGTTCCTGGGTTCGATTCCCAGGGCTGTGGTTGCCTTAATAAATTAAGGCTTCCAACCAGGGCATAAAATACTTATAAACTAGGCGACTACACGCTAAGGGCATCCCCTGTGGGGTACGGAACTCGCCGTGGGGCGTCGCTGGGGGAGGGCAGCAAGGGACAAGCTGGATCGGAACGAATTTAAAGCTACTGGCTCAGCGGCGCGGGCTGGCTCGAGCAAGGGTCGGGGCAGTAGTGGAAGCGACGTTGATAGCCACGGCTGCGGTGTCACAGGTGGTGAACCGCATCCGGCGCCTGGGCCTGGAGGTGGCCCTAAACAAGTCGGAGGCCATGGTTTTTCATGGCCCCCGACGTGCGCCGGCGCCGGGATCACACATCGTGGTCAGCGGGGTCCGGATAGCTGTCGAGTCCACCATGAAGTATCTGGGATTGGTGCTCGACAGCCGATGGGGATTCGGGCCCCACTTCCGGCGGCTGGCGCCCAAGCTGATGGGTGCAGCGGGCGCGCTTTCAACGTTGCTTCCTAACTTGGGGGGCCCGAGCGCCGCCTGTAGGCGGTTGTACGTGGGAATCGTGCGGTCCATGGCCCTGTATGGGGCCCCTGTGTGGGCGATGGACATGACGGCCGGCACTCTCGCCATTCTGCGCAAACCGCAGAGGGCGATGGCCGTCAGAGTCGTCCGCGGGTACCGCACGATTTCCTACGAGGCGGCTTGCGTCCTGGCCGGATCTCCGCCCTGGGACCTAGAGGCGAAAGTACTCGCGTCATTATATCGATGGCGCGAGGAAGAGCGGGCACGGGGCTCGAGGCCGGTGCAGCGGCAGATCGCGCTGCGCCGCAAGGAGCTCCGTCAGGTCTTGGTGGCGGAATGGCGGCAAAGGCTTCTGCGCCCTACCGCCGGCCTCGCTACCGTCGAGGCGATCCGGCCAGTACTCGACGACTGGCTCGGGAGAAGGCACGGCTCCCTGTCGTTTAGGGTAATGCAGGTACTGTCGGGGCACGGCTGCTTCGGCAAGTACCTGTGCCGCATAGGCAGGGAGCCGGACGCTCGGTGCCACCATTGCGTCCATTGCGGGGAGGACACGGCGCAACACACGCTCGCCGAGTGTGTAGCTTGGGAGGAGCAGCGCCGTGTCCTCACAAATGAATTAGGAGGCGATCTGTCGCTGCCGACCGTAGTGCGGAGGATGGTCGGCAGCGCAGAGTCGTGGGACGCGGTGGTGTCCTTCTGCGAGGACGTGATGTCGCAGAAGGAAACTGCGGAACGGGAGAGGGAGATCTTGACTCCCTTCCCCGGCCGCAGAAGGCGCACCGGGCGCAGGAGAAGGGCGGACAACGCCCTTTTCCGGCCCCCATGAATGGGTCCAGGGGCGTGGGACTTGGGGAATTCCCCGCCCCCTATTTGATGGACCCGAGGCGGAGGCGCGCGCGGGTGTCGACGCGCGCCTCTGAGGCGATGCACGGGGTAGTTACAACACCTCACTACCCCGTGCAGGAGACGAGGCCCGGACAGACCGGGCCAGCACTAGTGTGGGGCCGCGGAAGAATTTAGATTCCCGCGGCACCGCGCGCACGTGCGAGGAGACACCGGGGTGGTTTTAGCCGGTAAGAGTCCGGCACGCCCCTCCGCCTTTTCCCCAGGCGGAGGTAGTCCATGAGGATTTCCCCCCGTAAAAAACGAAAAAAAAAAGTAGTGGAACCAGCCACTTGGACCAACCTGCCGCCGACGCGTGCACTTCGCACGCTCAACCTCATAGCGAGTGAGACGGACTTATTCTGTTGTTCTCTGAGTGAATTCACAAGGAATGCATGGTTTGTAATTAGTTATAGATGTTAGTATGGATTAAGGTAGTACTGGGCTATCCTGTAACGGTAGATGTAAGTAGATAAATGAAATATACAACTTACTATATAGAAATAAGTTTCCGAAATCAAAACCAAATTGACTATAATACGACATACAAGATAATTTCCTGAAGCATGTTGTCGTATTTCATGAAAGTCTCGAAGGAGCGATGAGCGACTCCGAATGTTTTATAAAGTAGAAGTAGATGTTGATGATTGATGATGAACTAACACGTCGTCAAAATGATGGAGAAAAGGGACTAACTATAAAGTATATTAATGGCACACCTACAATAATGAAAAACCCTGCAAAAAACTACGAACAGTAATCGAAACCATACCTAAGAACATCGCTAGCAATACCTACCAAGTTATCAACAATTACCAAAGTATAGAAACCAATAAATCACGGCTCAGATTTTTCTACCTTAATGCTCGAAGTATACGCAAAAAGGGAAAATTTGATGAACTCAAATGCATTCTACAATCGCTTCCCAATACAATACATATTATTTTATTGACTGAAACTTGGATAAGAACTGAAGCACAAGCCTTGGAACTTCAAATAAACAACTACTCACACTACTACAACTATAGAACCGATTCAAGAGGAGGTGGAGTTTCAGCCTATGTCCACAATGACCTCAAGCATAGCTTATCAGAGTCTAAGTATACAGGAGGAAACAACTATCTATGGGTACGACTAGAGCGATATGCACTGGAAGTAGGAGTAGTATATAACCCCGGTGATACTAACTACGCGGATTTTCTTGAGGTATATGAGTCCCAACTACAACAAAAAAAGCGGGCAATAGTGTTCGGAGATTTTAACATTGATCTTTTAAATAAAGACAAAAAGACTAAACAATATCATGAACTTTTGAAGGCAACTGGACACACATTACTAAATAAAATAACTAAGAAATATTGTACAAGAGAATCAAATACTAGAAAATCTATTTTGGACCATGTTAGTAATCTGAAAGACGATCACTTCCACATGGCAATAGCTGACTCTTCAATGTCAGATCACAAACAAATATATGTTGAACTGAAAAAAACTAAATCCCCTCGTAAATTACGGACCCAATACGAAGCCATTGATTTTACGAAACTATACGATATACTAGAAGCAACAAACCTAGAAGAATTAGATGATGATTACGCAGTACTAGAAAACAAAATAAAATCAATAATTGACAAAAGTAAAACAATAAAAACCAAAATCCTAAACCTACCCCAAAACGACTGGATAAATAGAGACATCATTGATGATATCAACAAAAGAAACGCATTGTGGACAGAACTAAAGAAGAATCCAAAGAACACCACCCTGGAAGCAGAATTTATCACAAAAAGAAAACATGTTGCCAAACACATGCAAGATACAAAGAATATTTTCTACTATAAAAAGTTTAGTGATTGTATTAATAAACCTAAGAAAATGTGGGATTTGGTAAACATTATAGCAAACAATAAAATTAAACTAAATTGTGCTCCTTCAAAACTATTGATCGATTCGAAACACGTTACGAACCCAAACGAAATTTGCCAGATTTTTAACGAATACTTTGCCACTATTGGACCCCTTTTAGCTAATGAAATACCTAGATCTTTTCATGATGATAGTACACATGCCTTACCAAAAATTCTTCCCGAAGACACTCCAGTGTTATCAACTCTTGATTCGTGTTCTGCAACTGAACTTTCAAAAATGATATCAAATCTCGACCCTAACTGTAGTACTGGATTAGATGGAATTAGTACCAAAGCAATAAAATGCATAAACAATTTAATTGCGAACAACCTGAGCAACTGCTTCAACAAATTGCTAGCTGAAGGTAATTTTCCCGATACTCTGAAAATGGCGAAGGTCACTCCCATACACAAATCGGGTTCAAAAATGGACCCAGGTAACTACCGCCCTATTTCAGTGTTGCCTGTATTGTCAAAAATATTTGAAAAAATCCTTCACAAACGATTATATAAGCATTTAACTACTATCAACTTTCTTTCAGACAGACAATACGGCTTTAGACCAAAAAGCAGCACATTAACAGCTACAGTCGACCTCGTTACTAAAATTAAGCAAAATGTAGATGGAAAAAACATAGTCCTTGGTATCTTCATTGATCTCAAAAAAGCGTTCGACACCGTAAGTCACGAATTGCTACTTAAAAAGCTAGAAACCATCAAAGTTACCGGCAGTGCCCTAAAAATGTTCCATTCATATCTAAAAAACAGGTCGCAGTTAGTTAGAACGGATAATAATAATCAAAGTGACACATTACCTATTACGTGTGGAGTTCCCCAGGGATCAATCCTGGGGCCCCTACTCTTTTTGATCTACATAAATAACATTCAGGAAATTCAACTACATGGCCATCTTACTCTATACGCAGATGACACTTGCTTATTTTATTTCGGACCTTCCATTCATGATTTAGTTTCCCAGGCTCAAGACGATTTAAATACCCTTTTTTCATGGTTTCAATATAATTTATTAACTATAAATATTTCTAAAACGTGCTATATCTTGTTTAAAGCAAAAAATAAAATAATACCTCCACATAATCCATTAGTTATTAATAGTATACCCCTGCAGCAAAAATCTTGTGAAAAATATCTTGGCTTAAGAATGGATAGTTCTCTATCGTGGACTGTTCATTTGGATCATATAAAAACGAAGCTTACGTCATTACTTGGATCCCTCCGAAATATAGTTCGATGTATTCCACATAGATTGCGCCACACCATCTATAACGCCTTAGTAAAACCTCACCTACTATATCTGGTTGAAATATGGGGCAGTGCGGCCAAGACAAAGCTAGCAAATCTCCAAGTTGCACAAAACAAATTAATAAAAATGATTTTTAACTACCCATATTTAACATCGACAAGCAAAATTTATGAAGAAACCAAAATAATGAACATTAGAAAGTTATATATCTACAATACATGTATTTTCATTCGTAAGGCACTCAACAAAAGTATACAAACTAATATATCGTTTACTAAAGTGAAACAAGTAACCCAACGTAGCACTCGCCGAGCTAGTTTCCTGATTTTGCCGAAGATGAGAACTAAGTTTGGCAAAAAAATGTTAACATTTGAAGGAGCACAATTGTACAACAAAATACCCTCATGTATTAAAAGGGTACACTCATTCAATGCATTCAAAACTCTATTAGCTGAATATTTGATCACAAATAACACCCTTCCGTAAATCTGAATGCACTGGATGGGTGTACATAATATCTAATTAGCATAATTGCTACCGTGACGTCTGTGACGAACTTTATTTATAACTTATTTTAAGCATTGTTCTCATGTAAGTGACTTTGTGTCTTTTTTGAGAATAAATATCTTTAAACCTACCTATGTTACAAAAAATTAAACTTTTTAATATAAAGTGGATTCAGAATAAACTTGGAAATGTTGTTTTGAAGTTTCACGTACACAATAACTGGGAATTAACAATATCTAGTAATGGGAATCAGAATCATTTTAATATTACATTTTTCGTTTTGTGTCTACAACATGTAACATAATTAACGCAAGACGCCATACACCCCAATTAGAGTGTTGCGTTAAAACCGTGCGTTAAAAGCATAATACAATGACGAAAACAATTTTTTTAAGGCCAACTATTATTATTAAGAAAATTGTGTTGACCCTAGTACATTACTTTATGCATTTGAAATTGAATTGAGTATTATTGCCATGAAATAAGGTTTTATTTTGTTTGGCTCAATCGGTGGTGACTATTGCAAAATACATAAAATTAAAAAAAAAATACCTATATTAATAGTTATTCAAATCGATTGAGTTGACTACTGAATCGATTGTGAGAAAACTACTTTCGGGGCTTGCGTTTATTCTGTTAAACCTTGTATAGGACTTGATAGATACTAAGAAGAAAAGAAAAGCGAGAACACAGGCAACTTAAGTGACGTGCAGTCACTTAGGTTGCCTCGAAACAATAAAAAATACAAAACAAAAGATACTTGGTGTAGCTGTGAAGTCCATCATAACGGTAGGTTTTGTTGTCGTAAATATATCCCGTGAAGGACTGCCAAGCCATGATAACATTAGCGTGGCCAAGCCAATGAGTATAGTCACCATGCATAAAAATGCTACAAAACGTTAAAAGCTCAATATGGTTGTATTCACCATTGTAGCATCCATGGCGAATACGGGATATGTAACAGAGTATTTTGAATACAAACAGCGATCTTCTATCTATCACCCAAGCACACGGCGACAACACACTTATAAACCAACTACACTTATACCTACAAGGTATTCATGAAATTGTAGCAGTATCTACATCGCCACATGTAAGCTGCGCTTCATACTGACGTCACGCAAATCCTGCATCGCGCAAGCAGAGTTTACCGCGCGACTAGCATATATACAACTTCCCGACATCAATCATCGGGCAGTTGCCCACCAGACACGTCACCCGTCTGGTCGGAGGGTCCTCCCTTTTCTATGGAGGTATGAGTGAACTTTACACCCTGTGCTCGTGCCTCTATAAAATAACTGAAAACCTGGAAATGGGTCATTGTACTATCATCATGGACAATTTTTACTGTGAGACCAACTCTGAAATCGCGAAGAAATCAGCTGCCGGATACATGTCAGCATAACTCGACAAAATGCAGAGAAACGCAGATTTTTTTTTTTTTGCGAATTCTGGTTGACCTGTACAATGCGACAATGAATTAAACTTTGTACCTATATCTAGTGACGTTAACTGTTGTATACAAAAGAATCATCTAAATACATCCAATCGTTTAGTCACTATAGCGAGTCATAGATTGGCAAAACCCACGGTTGGTTCATCACTAATATTTAGTATGTTTGAAAAAAAAATACTGTTTTAATTTCGATGTTAGGATTTATTTGATAGTTCTATTTGTTTTGGCATTTGTATTGCCAGTGTTTTCATTTACCGTCTCCTCATTGTATAAAACACGTTTTCCCAGAAAAAAATATCAAAACGAAAGCCGTCACAATAATGGGACAAGACGGGCCATCTGGAGCACACAGTAAATGCTGACAAACAAACAAATCTTGTTTAGTAAATACTCCTGCAACTGTTCAACACGAGTGTTCGGCTCGAGTTTCTGTGAAAATTTCTGTAAATAACGTCGTGGGAACGAGTAGCACTCCACCGTCGACTCTGTCTCTGTCACCACTGACATTAAAGTCAAGAGCAAACCCATTTTAAATAAATAAATAAAAAATCTATGTGAAAAGGGAATGTTAAATTGATAGCGCCCTGATATCTACAATACAGCCTAAAAGGATTTTTCTGTGTTATTTAAAACCCATGAATCTTAACAATACTCAATCGGGTTCCAGGTTTTGTTAGACACACGTTTTTGATACCGTGAAAAACTACGGTGTATTCGCCGTGTCTAGGCACGTTCGTCATTGTTGTATGGATTACTATGGAATCTTGTATGTACAGTCAGCTTCACGACGTGGGTATCCTCCTTGGAGGTTAACTTTAGTACAACTGGTACCCAATTGATGCAGCCCTCTGTAGATGGACACGTTTTGTCTAAGCCGCGGTTTATTCGCCTTGTATAGGCACGGTTCGTCAGTGTTGTGTGGATGACTATGGAAGCTTGTTGACTGACACGTTTTTTCTACGGGCGTGTTTTATACGCCGTACCATAATGAAACCGTGCCGTGTACAAAGAGCCTTATAGTTCGTTCCCTTTATATAGTAAAGTCTCACTCAAGTTGTTAACTTTAGAAGCTAACGATTCATTTTCGTCTTAAACACTACATGGAGTAGTGTTTTGCCTGACTTCTTACAACATTTCCTCTAAATTCTCGCTTTGTTCAACGATCAAGATTGACCCTAATCTCATTTTAAAACTCCTGTAAAACTGTGAACTGGAATTAGTGACAAAGGTTCGTGATCTATGTTACATATTTGAATCAAGAACATCAAACATATTATGCTCCCTTTCTACCCCTATTTTCAAAGGGCGACGCCATAAAACTACCGGCCATACGTTAAAGCTGATACCCCAAAGCCAATACGGAAACATAATCAAAATAAATGGATTGTCAAATAGAATTCTGTCGTGGGAACTGAGCCCCTTTCTCTAGAGAGAATACCCCGTGCCACGGTCTCTAGAGAATGAGATATCTTATTATATCACATCGATTCCTTCGTCTTCCTGTCGGTGCTAACATTAACAGTCTTGACAAAAATTCTACTAAGAACTATCAAGAATTGACAATGTTCAGTAGTGGTGATGGCCCAGTGGTAACGACTTGCAACTTGTAGGTCGTAGGTCTGACCCAGACTGGTGCTTTACTTTGTGTAAATTTCATCACCACCGCTCTCACAAACAGTGAAGGAAAACATCATGAGGAAACCACGTCCTAGAACCAACATTTCGAAGACACGTGAAATCTACTAGCTCGCACTTCGATTAGATTACGGCCCACTCCCTCCCACAGAGAGGAGGCCTGTGTCCCAGCAGTGGGAACATTATAAGCTGATAATGCTATGAGTTTTCAGGATAATAATGATTGTTTACATAATGAATATTTACTGCTAAATTCTACATAATTAACACATTCGTCCCATATAAAATTTTGTTCGTTTAGTGCAATCTGCTTGAAATGAATACGTACATGGTGATATTTTTATTAACTTTTAACTCAAAAAGACGTGGTTTCAAGTGGTAACATTACATATTTAACGCATTATTTTGCAACCAAAGCAGGTATTGTATTGGAAGTTGAGTAGGGTAACAAAGTTTTGCAAAATTATAACTACAAACACTTACTTACTTACACTACAAACGTGCAAAACTAGATTTTCTCTCGAGAAATGATTGGAAAACACACAATTGTAAATTCAATACTTACTAACATTTTGTTTTTATAACAAAGAAATGTAAAATTACAAACACTCACCGTAAAATTCCTTCACAAAACCAAAGACAACAAAAAAAAACATCTCTTCAAAATTAAGACATTTCAAAAGATCTCACCTTTTTACTAATTGCTCCTCACAGTTCCTTTTTGCTCTTCGAGCTTAGTGTCGGGCACAGCTTAGTGTCTGGCACAGCTTACTGCCGTCTGCAACATAATCGTCGGAATTAATGTTTCAAATGACACAGTACCTACTGTACAATAGGAAGGAAAATGACCCGCTCGTACACTATTGGTTGATTGTTTTCATTTAGTTGTAAGTGTAGGCAAAATAGTGTTTAAAATTGTTATGGTCTGCAGGAAAGTTTTATGAAATTAATTTATTATATTTTTGCGTGTCAGTAATAGTTTTTGTAGAGATTTATTTTATGATTGTTTATGTTTTACGTTGACATACACTACCGTAGTTCGATAGAAAATTTAATTTACAAAAATTAAAATATAATTTATCTAAACTTGCATGTGATTTTTGATGCTTGCAACACTCAAGCAAGCAATACGTTGCCCGTTTTTAGATAAAACATTGATAGTAATTATGTTTTCAGTAATTTCATAGCTTCGAATCGAAACATACAATGACTTATGACTTATCTAGTTTGTAACCGATGACGACGAACTTTGTGTAATTTATGTATGTTCTAGTCTCAGAACAATAACAGTTATTGTTCTGAGGTTCTAGTATTGATCTCAAGTGACATATCGCTCATTGGCAAGAAGGGTGACATAACAAGAAAATCAGCAATTTTGAGTTAATTATACAGTTTGCTATAAAAACGACATTACATTAAAGCTAGAAAGAGCTAGAAAGATGTGACTTTATGCTTCATCGCACTCTTATTGCTACTTTTAAACTTTTAAATCATCATACCCAAAAAAATTGCTCCTTTTGAATTATGTCAAGTTTTTCGCAAATTAAGGATGTCTTTATTAGGAATGAAGTTTATTTAAACCTATAAAGTCGATGAGGAGTTATAATATAATATTACTATCAATCTAGAAAAAGCCAAAATGTCTAGTTTGTTCGCGATGGAAAAGTTAGCAAATACTATTATGATTTGGTTGAAAATACCCCTCAAGATGGAAACTGAAATATTTATAAGCATTACAAATAAGAATACGAGCAATATTGTCTGAGACTGGCTGCCTGTCTGTCACTACATATCTAACACGGTTGTTTAATTTTCAGAATAAGTAGAAAATACAAGTGTTATATTTTAACAATATCTTGACCTAATTTGACCAAAATGTTTATTTATTTATAATCACTTAAAACGGTATGACACCAATTACATTATGTAACATAGAGACAAATTACAATTACGTTGACACTAATATAAATAACCTTAAAACTAACATGGAACAGTAGTCTCACTTTTTTTTTTTTTGAGGATGGGAAATCATCAAATGACCCCTCCCGCTCTGGGTGGAGCGGAAGGGAGTGTCAGACTCTTACTGACTAAAACCCACCCGTGTTCCTTCCTTGGCCCTTTATGTTCCGGGTCAGCGGTACCCCTTTCGGATGATCCCGCTTTCCCGACAGGCTTGGGCCCTAGTGGGCCCCCTCTTGATGCTGACATCTCTTTGAGGCGCGCGTGGAACGCGGACGCGCCGTCCAGCACGGGCCTGGTCCTGATCGGACGGTGAGCTACCCATTACTCACCGCCCGCAGGCCCGCGCCTACGGTGACCGGGAGTCGTCATGCGGCTCCCGTCGCCCGGAGCGTCCACCGCGGCGGCTTGGACGGGAGACTTTCTCCCTCTCCCGTCCCGCCACCTCCTTCGCCAGCATGACTGCTTGGCAGAAGGAGGCGACTGCCTCCCACTCCCCATCGCCCCGGACCATGGCTTGAACCAGGGCCGGGCGTGAGAGGTCGCCGCCGCTGCCGATCGCCTCTACGAGGACACGGCGGTGCTCCGCCCATGCAGGGCAGGCCCCCACCGTATGCTCCACCGTGTCCTCGGGGCAATCATCGTAGTGGTGACACCCGGGCGTTTCCTCCCGCCTGATGATGTGCAGGAACCTCCCGAAACATCCGTGTCCGGTGAGGACCTGCGTCAGGCGGTAGGTGAGGACGCCGTGACGCCTCTCTAGCCACTTTTCAAAGAGGGATCTTACCGCCGCTATTGTGGCGTGCCCTGACAGTAGACTCCCTTGCATACTTTCTCTCACAGAACACCAGACATATACACATAATTTTAATCCATTCATCCGCAAACACATCACATTCAGGGTTGGCAGCCAGAAGGGCATTCAGCACCTTTAGACTACGACAGACTGGGGATTCGGCTCTGGCTACAGTTTTGGCTGGCAGTTGCGCAAACAGATTGTGTCGGCGGCTCTGACAGTGTCCGATGTATTTGTCGGGCACAAATAATCGGCAGAAAAGACCATGGAGCTCTGGGCAGTCGATACGTCCCCGTAAGGTCTTACAGGCTACGCTGAATTGATCAAGGCCTCTTCTCACCTCCAGCGAGTTAAAGCCCAACGTCCCTAAAAGATAGTTGGTAGGGTACATGTAGGGAAAGAAGTGGTATAATCGTTGGAAGAGGCATCTAAGGCTTTTTGTACCTTTTCCAGCATCAGTGTTTGGGTCGCGTTATAGGGGTGCCAAATACATAATATGTCCATTTATAATCGGACACTAGTAAATCAGCCATTCAAATAAATATCGACGTTAATGGTATTTACGTTCCGCCAGACAAAAATAATATCATATTAAGAAACCTGGCGTTAAGTGAATTAGTCATTATGACTCATTTATCGGTCAGTTGTCAAAGCGACCAAAATAAAAAGTCGCAATGATACATGTCAATGTTCGCCGACAATGCATCATTTTAGAATGTAATAGAATAGACATTTTTTGCAAATATGGGTAATACATAATAAGTCTTAGGATACATGAAAGTTCAGCCATATTTCACTATTTGGCTTGCAAATATTTGTTTATCATTTACCTAATTAAAATAAACTAAAAGCCAGATCCATCAAACTCAGAGCTATTCAGCCAACTTTTTCTCTGATAAAAACTCAGTCGCACTGTAGTATATTACATATATCCATTAAAAACTTACGTAGTGTACCCTTAAACAGCACTGTTGTCCACTCTTTCCAACCACTTAGCTAGCCGTATAGTATAGACTCGCGTTGAATAATACAACTAAATTAAAATGTCAGTTGTGTAGTCAAGTTTGAGTGTGTTCTTGTAAAATTTTATTTTGTCGGTACATATGTCAAAGTCAAACTGCTTTTAACTTTCAAATTTGGTCTGTTATCGTTTTGGGGTGCTCGTGGTATTTTTCTATTGAACGTGAGCAGCGTGAACGTGGCCCTAATTTCTCATCGAATGAGAAAGAAATTTGAATTAATTAGCTTGATTTCGAAGCATAAAGAAATCGTAGAAAATTTTAGGTCGCCGTACTAAATGGTCCAAGTCGTCCAAAATTTTCAAAATATTTGAATCTTCGAATATAAAGGTATACGCTGCTTCCATTTCGATGATTTTGACAAAATACTATGTCGGTTAGTAAGACAACGGGCCTGTAGGGTAGCAATTAAATTTAACGCCTGGTTAAGACATGTAATCATGGATTAGTGCATGGTGAAACAATCACTACTCTTAATGTCCCGTTAACATTTTAACAGAAGATTAAACTAACTAATATGGTATGGTGAAACTCGGCCTAAGTCCAATAAGTTACTTTAACACCCGTTAGTCTAGTAGTAGCAAGCTTACCCAGCGTGTTATCTTCACTTTGATCCCCGGGTCAAGCCAAAGTGTAACACCTCTGTCTCACCCCTTCCGGGATACAGGTTTGATGTTAAACTACTATTAGTTTCGACCGTAAAATGTATCAAATTCAAATCCATCATTAATAATTAACTGACGATTATAAATCCGGTCCCCAGTACCCGTTACCTATCTGAAGGCCAATTTAAAAACATTCAAAATGTAGTCGCAATCTCATCTCAAGGACATTATTCTTCTTGATTTCTTGCTCATTCTTTCCCATACCGAACTACCTTTTATAAGGGGCAACTAGAATCACTTCTATATTTTTATTGACGTTCAAAGGTGCCTTATAAATGCATAATTGAAATAAAAGGTTAGACTTTGACAACCAAAGTCAAAAGCTAGTTAAAAATGTAGATATTATAAGTATTTTTAACAAATTGAAATAGAAATTAGAATGTGACTTAAAACATGGCAATGTCCCCTCTGTTATCACTATAGCAGGCACACACACAACGCCGATTAATAATGGGCCACATTAACTAATTGGTATGATTCAAATAGATACCATGTCCCACGAATTTCTTTAATAACAGTAAGTAAACACTGTTTGATTTCCCAAGGGACACGCAGCCCCAAGAGCACGATAATATTCCTTTCACCTTGAATACAGCCTGTCGCTGTCACTACTTATAAATTACTAATGACCCCCCCATTGGCAGCGACTTTCCACGCACAGAATGAATAAACGAAAGGATCGCTCTTTGCAAAAGGGAAATCTGCTAGGCTATAGGCAAAATAGAGCGGTGGTGGCCCAGTGGTAACGGCCGCGATTTACGAGTTGTAGGTCGTAGGTTCGAACCTAGACAGGCGCTTTACTTTGTGTAAACTATCTATCACCACTTCCCTCAAAACAGCTAAGGAAAACATCGTGAGGAAACCGGCATGTCCTAGAACCAAAAATTCGACGACATGTGACATCTACCAACCCGCATTGGGCCCGCGTGGTGGATTACGGCCCACTCCCTCTCTCCGAGAGGAGGCCTGTGTCCCAGCAGTGGGAACATTATAGGCTGATGATGATGATGATAGACTAAATATGCTGCAATTTTGCTAGATATTAGAATATCTAATCTTAACTGCTTTGGTTTTGAAATCGAAATACAACGATGACATGTATCAAAGATGAATCCTCTCTAACCAAGAGAAGTTATAAATGATTGGACAAAATATTTGGAAGATACTCATGTCCATGTGAACCACAAAAAGCTAAGTTGGTTGGTTGACGTAATATTTTACAAAAAATATAATGCTTAAAAATACCAGGAAACCTTAATTTAAAAAAGGGCCTGCATTTTTATTTGACAGTGCATATAAATTCATATGTCAAATCGAAATTACATATTTTCACTGGTCCACTATTCAGACGAGCACGGATTTAAAATAGAGAAAAAGAGACACAGAAATACTGGACACATTTGTGTGATTGCTTCCAATCCATTTTTGACCCAAAAATATTTTCGACAGGCATCTGTTTCCGCGTCGCGCAAAAACTATTGGATGTATTTTTATGAGAATTATATTGCTCAAAGGATTTTTATGTATGAAAGGCTATGTAGTTCCGTGGTGGATATGTAGGGCTTTGTCATATCTGTCACTGCAGTTTTTTTTTGCTGCAGCATTTTGCTGTTGGCGGTTTTTTCAATAGTGAAGCAAGTCCGTTTGTTAAATTAAAATAATGAGACTGAATTGGACGACATTTGGTATATAGTGTACCTATGTGTTTGGTATAGTAGAATAGTAGTAGTGGTCTTGTTTAAGCCAGATAACAGAGAGGATTTTCTGTCCAATCGATTACCAAAGGTCGATCACAACAGCGCATCGTTTAAAGAGAGACCGTAGAAGATACGTTTCTGTATATATTATAACGATATGATGAGAGTAATCGATATAATTAAAGGTTATAGTTTGTAGTATTTCGACATACCTTTCACCTTTCCATCTTCTCCACACAATCTAGGAGGAACATTGAGTGAAAGCCAAACACCAGCTCTCATCAAACTAGATTCTGTCTATGTCATGCGTGAAGTAACTGGAATTGCACTGGGTTCAAGTATAACTGCATTAAGTTCAAGGAAGACCAGTTACTATACAAAGCATTGTCTTAAAACTAAGTCATTCAAAGGCATTATAGCCTATGATGGTCCCACTGCTGGTACACAGGCCTTCTCTCTGTGAGAGGGGGTGGGCTGTAATTCCTAACATGGACCCAGTGCGGATTGGCACATGTCTTCGATGTTTTCCTCATGATGTTCTCCTTTTCCGTTCTGAGAGCATAATCAGCCTATAATGTTCCCAGTGCTGGGACAAAGGCCTCCTCTCGGCGAGAGGGAATGGGCCATAATTCACCACGCGGGCAGTAGACGTCACATGAATTTTAGGTTCTAGGACATGCCGGTTTCCTTACGATGTTTTCCTTCACCGTTTTGAGAGCAGTGGTGATGAAATAAATTCAACGGAAAATTTAGAATTATGAATCATTATGGAAGTCTCCATCAGTTCGGTTGCCTGTGCTATGGTGAACTACTAGCCAGTGAGCAAGATGGTATCGGGACTGGCTGCTCATGATGCGCCGAACGGACGGCACGGCCAAAAGTATCGCTTCGTGCAACCAGATCAACAACAAGGATTGTTAAGTATATGCTTAATTGATAATTGTAATGAAAATGATAATAATTTATGAACTCATCTATTGAATGATAATTGTAATAATAATAATATAATCGTTTAAGTGCATGTTTCATAAATAATGTAAATGTTTGCATGCCGAATGGTAAAATATGGCTATGTTATGAGAGTATATGAGCTTTGATATGTCATAACAACTATTGTGTATTACCCATATTTGCAAAATTAAATTCTATTCCATTCTATTCTTAAGAATTATGTTATTGGCAATAACATTACATTAAGGCCCATTTGAATCGCCAATCACTAAACACGTTTAGCTCTAAACGAGTTTTATACATCATTCTGTCTCTGTCACCTTCAAACATTTGACAGAAACAGAACTATGTTTTAAACTCGTTTATTAGCGGTAAACGTGTTTAGTGATTGGCGATACAAATGGGCCTAAGGTACATTAAGTATCGCCTTTGTACTGTATTTTACTTGTGCATAAAGATTCAATAAATAAATCAATAATATATATAAAATCACTAACACAGCGCACGTAAAAAAAAAGTACTTTTCTTTACTCAGCAGTCAGCACCCTAAATGGGATGCTTTAGCATGGGGCAGTCAAATATGTTGTTAAGTAAGAACACCCTCCCCTGTGTGTTCCCCTCGTGGAAGCTAATTTCCCATTATCATACCTGGATCATAACGATACCTACTTGGTAGTAAGCTCCGAAGCCACATAATAACAGTACCTAACTATCTAGGGCATCCTACATACATTGTTAACGTACCTAATTAATACGAATAACACAATTGAAACCACATGAAAGACTAGGTATATAATCACCGACTATACCTGTGCTTATTATGTTAATTAATAATTAATGTTAGCGCGTGAATATATTCTGAATAGATTTTAGTAATAAATTATTAGGTGTCTGTAGACGCTTCTAAAGTTTTTTGTTACCGTTCGTGAAGTAACAAAGGAATTAATTGGGTACCTTAGAAAATATTTCATACAAATTAGGATTTTATTTTTTGTAGAATAAGCGCTACAAGAAATTAATTTAAATAACTTCACGCTTACCGAAGCTATTCGTAAAGCAGAAATATTTAAACAATAATTTATTACTAACATAAGAAAAAAACTACAATTACTTACATGAAAAAAGTGAACGTAAAAACGTATTTTCCACGAAAACTCAACAAGTAATTAAAACAACAACAGATACGGTGAAATAGACTAACACCGTCAAATATTCAACCTATATTTTTCATTGCGTGACTTACCGGGCTCGCCGCAAAACTAATTTAATTATCACTAATTCGATTACCCCAATAAGCTTCTGTCTGCCCTCCACTCACACATTCTCACACGCACACATACACAAAAAATTTACATCGAACCTCGAAAACACGGAACTCTTTTCGTATCCTATTCGATTTTCAAATTCGAAAGAACAAATCACTTTCGACCAGTCGCGCGCGAAAATTAAACTTTGTTTTCCGTCTTTCGTTTTTTTTAGCTATGTTTATTATAAGTATTTGTTTTTTTGTTGTTTTTTCACTGTCTACTGTAATGAGTAACGTACCGTCTGTCTTGAGTGCCAGTGCCACTATACACAGGCCTCGTATGCCGCTACCGCTCTACGCTCTAATTGACCAAGAATGTATCATGCAACTTCTGATATTCTAGCTTTGTAGTGCTAAAAATAAACAGATGTCAATTTGCATTCTATTATTGCGTGATTCGGTACGGTATTAGAAATTGTACATTATGTTTCATGAAACTTTGCATGTAGTTGTTGAAAATCTTTTTTTGTATGAATTTTGTTTTTGTTTTACCACAGTGAAATATTCAATATTTTCTTACAAAGTGTGACAGTCATTGATCTACACTAAATTGTGTTTAATTAGTCACTTCTGCATGCAGATTGTCATTTATTGCGTCAATAAAGTCTGTCACCTGAGCAAACTTTAATTAGTCATTCTTTATTTTAGTATTTTTACTATTTATTTTTACACCATATTCTTAACTTAATCCCGAACGATGAGGCAGGCGGTCTCAAAAGAACCAAGAAGAAAATTACAAAATTATCACAATCACCACTATCACCAATCCTGCCAAAATCTCCTTATCCAAACCCAAAACACTCCCTTTAAACTCACTATGTATAAATGAATGAAAAATTGTAATTAAAAAAATTATCACATACAGCCTTGCGCCGACCAGCCGCTTCGAACAAGGGCTCGCATACATAGACAGCTAATGGACACGCACACATAGACACGTGTGTGTGTGTGTATCGACGACGAGAATGCATATTGACCGTTTAGTATTATGAGTTAGGTTAGTGGAGAGCGTTCGCGTTGTCGAACGAGAGTTTTTGACGGATGACACAGTCAATAGGCCTGTCTAAAATAGCTGAAGATACCATGCTTTTGTATCTAATGTTTAGAGTTGATAACTTGACAGCAAAACGCAGGCATGTGAAAGCTAACGAGGGAAAATAATCCCATGTGATGTATCCTGCAGTTACCTAATTCCCTCTATCTATGTTTCTAGAACGGAATACAAGGTTCACATTTCAATTTTATTATAACGCTTTAGAATGCTTCAGAATACTCATCCGTATTCTACACCTAATGGCCCGTTATTAAAAAACGTACAAAATCTAGTCGCAATCTCACTTTGGCGAGAATCAGTGTCAGAACCTTGTCCAAAAGTATACGTAAATTAATACAATTTTTGACAGGTTGAGACAGATTATAAAAGCCTTAATAATACGGAATTGATAACTTACTGAACTTGCATCGACCCATTCACGATGATGACACATTAAGTCACGTCACCAAATGTCAACACAACCAATCTACTAATCCACGTCGCTTTCGTTTTTTATTTTTAATTTTTTCCCAACTCCAACTTGGAAAACTATAAACCAACCCGTTCATGTTCTCATGGACACACACACTATCCTCACAGAGACATCAAGTAAATGATTCGTGTCATGCCTGCATGTATTACAGGTGCAAACTCTACACATACATACATTTTACTATTAACCCTTATAGCGCCAGCATCAGCATCGGCGTGAATGTGATTATATTTCTATCTAGGCAGTGATTAGATAGCGAACAGTTATCGGTAAGTTAATTAACGCTTAGCAATTTGTAGTCGTTAACTGTAGCTTAATAGACCTAAGTTTGAGAAGGAAGATTTTAATGGATGACGAGATTTTGGCTTTGAAAAGGCCTGTTTGATGGATAGCGTCGTGATAGACCCCGCTTTACGAGGTTGTTGTTGCTTCTTCCCACTTGGGTTCGGTGGCAGCTTAGAGACTTCCAAGTGGGATACGGAAGGTTGGACTCTCCGGGTAGATGCTCAAAAAATGCAGCCATAGCAACCTCTGCGCTACCACCGACGAAGCCTTGGAAGCGGCGAAGTTTTGGGCCAACCAAATTGAATACACTGTCGTGCCATCGACACGACGAAGATGAAGATAGATAACTTGAGAGGGTGACTCAGGTTTATTGTTACAAGCAGGTTAAGCACTTTAATTTATAAAGAACTAGCTGCTGCCCGCGGCTTCGCCCGCGTGGATGTCGGAAATTATCCCACGGGAACGTGCTACCGGGCTAAATAATTTAGTACCACACTTTTAAAATTGCAATTTTTCCTAAACTATTCCAGCCGGAGTTTCGAAATAAAAAACCTTTTATAGCATAATCCATAAAATTTTATTTTTAGGCTATTTTATATTAGTAAAGTTTTTAATTTAAAAACAGATAAAAACCAAAAAAAAACAATTTTTTTCTTAAAATAGGTTTTAGTATGTTTGAGTATTGCCTCCTTGTGCTCTCATTACAGCTTCGAGCTGGTTTGGCATACTGAAGACGAGGTTTCAGAGGCGATGTTGAGGAATATTCTCTCATTCTTCCATTCGGCCCTGTTTTAGGGCCCTGAGGGTGATAGGAGGAGGTCTGTGGCTTCTGACCAGCCTCACGAGCTCGTCCCAGGCGTGCTCGATAGGGTTGAGATCAGGACTTCTTGATGGCCAAGCCATCAAGTTGATATCAATCTCCTGAATGTACTCTTGTACGACCCGAGCGGTGTGTGGCCGGGCGTTATACTGCATCAGTACCGATCCATCACCCATATTTACTAAATATGGCCCTGCATACTCATTAAGGATCTCCTGACCATATCTTTCCCCAGTCAGGGTGCCATTTTCTACGGCCACTAGCTCTTTGCGACCTTCTGAAGAGATGCTAGCCCACACGTGTACAGAGCCTCCACCAAATTGGACTCTTTCTGAAAAGCAAGCTTGAATGTGCTCACCAGGTCGCTTGTAAACTCTTCGCCTTCCGTTGGAAGTGTATAGCTAGAATCGAGACTCATTAGTGAACAAAACTCATGCCCATTCTTCTTCACTGCACTGTATGTGTTCACAGGCGTGGCGTGTTCTTGCTACTTGATGTCCTCTCTCGAGTTTGGAGCCAATTGCTGGCCTTTGGGGCTTCAGGTTTGCTTCAGCAAGTCTTCTTCTCACTGTACTGTCACTAATGTAGTCTCTTCGGGTTTGAAGAAGCTGTTGGTGGACTTCAACTGTATTGAGGTGGCGATTTCTCAACAAAGTGGAGACAATATAGCGGTCTTCGTGGGTACTAGTGCACCCGCTATTACAAGGTCTCCTCAGGTGGTTTCCAGTTTCTTTGTATCTTCGCTTCACCTGCCGGACCGTTCCTAATGTTACACCCACCATTCTTGCAATATGACGCATACTGATGCCTAGTTCCAGAAAAGCTATGACTCTTGAGCATTTTTCAGTTGAAAGAGGGATGATAAGTAAAGTTTATGTGCTGTAGACACCCTGGCTTTTGAATCAAAATTCATCGATCAAGAATTAAACGTGAAAACTGTGGAGGGTAGAGACAAGGAGAACTATCTCTTATGGGGAAAAAGTGTCCAGCTTAAACAGTAAATAATAGTTCAAAAACCCTCCAAAATGGCGCTAGCGTAGGCAAAAGGTGTGGTATGAATGTAGCAGTTGATAACGGACTGAAGTATGCCGAGTTAGAAAATTAACGGATTGAAGGATGCCGCCGAGTCAGAAAATTTAATATTTTTAGTGACTAGAGTAGTTAGTGATAATCCAATATACCATACCTCAACAATTAACGTAGTCCAACATTATTTTGTAAACATAACCTAAAATAATTGCTTTTAAAATTTACCCGGTGGCTACTGTAGCGCCACCCTTATGTAGCACATTTTGACGGACACTTTTCATACACAGAGATAGTTCTCCTTGTCTCTACCCTCCATAGTGAAAACAAAAACCAAAACAATAAAGTCACAAGTAAGACAGCAATTTGAAAAGGAGTGTTTTTGTTTATAAAGTTTTTTCAGCCATTCCTTAATATATGGCTAGGGACTATAAAGTTATATAAAAATTCAATTCTTTTTGTAATCCTTTTTATTTCTAAAATATTTCTCGTGTACATACTTTAGAAGTTATTGCAATTTTAATATTGTGGTGCAAAATTTTGAAAGCCGGTGTTGTATCCTACCATCCAAATTCATTCATTTGTTAAAGCATGAAATGTAACAGATAGACAGATAATAAAAGGCAAAATGCGACAGTAAAAAGGGCTAACCATTTTATTTTTATTAAACAAGTTTTAATGATTCTAATTGCGTAACTTAAAAATATTAATAATTCATTTAAATATTATTATCATTAATTTGAAAAATCAAGCGCCGCCATTAACAACGTATTACCCACATATTAGATGTTATTTTATAAATTCAAATTGTAATAACTTTTAAGAGGGTGAAAAGATTTAAATTAAATAAATACTAAAATAAATAATACCTCAATCAATATCTGACTACATCTCCAGTTCCTTAAATCTCTTAAAAAAAGGTCCACGACAATATCAATAATTATGTAAATTTTAAAATCTTCCCCTATTTTTCCTCGTTGAGGGATATTTAACAAAAACACGGTGATAAATTATTTTTTTGTTTCTTACCTAAAGCATAAATTTAAATTTTCATATCCCTAACTTAAGAAATGCTAAGTTTCCCATACAAACTTTTATCCCATATATCACCCCCTTTAAGGATTATCTTTGAGATAAAAAGTAGTCTATGTCCCTTCACCCAGGATGCAATCTATCTACTTGTCAAATTTTATCGAAATCCGGTCAGTGGTTTAGGCGTGAAAAGATATCATACAGACAGACAGAGTTACTTTCGAATTTATAATATTAGTATGTTAGTCATGAAGAATAGTGTGCACGATACCATCGGAGAGGTGGTTCATCTCTGCTAAGTATAATTTTCATCTTCATTCGGGCATCCTCCAGTATAAGCTTCTCAACTGTTGTCACCATTTCTTCCGTAGAGGCAGTAACCGGTAAGCTCACTCCATCGTCGACTCTGTCTCTGTCACCACTTACCTAGACTAGAGTCAAGAGCAAACCCAAATTTAATAAAAAACCGGGCCTCCGGCGCCGCCGCGCCGCGCGCCGCGCCCGGGCGAGTGTCTTCAATACTCTCTCTGCCCCTTTTAAATTCGCTTGACCACTTTTGAACCGTAGATTACGGAGGTGCAAAATCTTGTTAAACAGCCACCATCTCTTCATGAATAGTTTTTTTGCCTATTTCCTTGTTTGGTAAGGAATTTTATAACAGCGCGATGTTCGATTTCCTTCAACATTGTCACGTTAGCCGTTCCAGTTGTCGTTGACTAAGGGTAGCTAGCAAACTAATGATCACAACTATATGAAATTTACCTTTATACCCTTAGATAATGTAATTAATTAATTAATTGGTCAAACTACCCACATCATTAGTAAATCACCCTCACATCGAGGATACATTGAACGCCCCTTGTAATATTTTACAGAGAAAAGATGTATGGCTCAGAGGTAGTTAAGTTGTGAGTTGACGAAAACCACAGATTTCACCTTAGTTCAGTATATTTGTAAAGTTACACGTAAGTTATGTTTGGATGCTAATCCGCGGTTATAGCGCTACGGCAGCTATTGGTCAACTAATTTAATAAGTATAAGTAATTATAAAAGTAAACTAAACGAGTAGCGTAAAGTAGGTTGCGGCGTTAGCAATTTGCCTGTACGTGAACCGTACATGCTCCCGAGGGAAAAGTGGGATGAGCTGACTTCTTTGGGAACATCACACAACGTCGTAATCGAAGAGTCTCCGAAACACAAAGTGAAGACTTAAATTTAACAATTAATGAACTAGATGGCACCACTAGTAACAGTCTACCCAACATATCAGACGACGAGGACTGCGATGAAATTCTTCAACTAAAAAACAAAATAAAAGAATTGACGCTTCAACTAGAGACTGCACACAGAGAAGTTGAATCCCTAAATATGGACAACACAAATCTCAAAAAGACCATCGAAAACTTGACAAAAAAGGAAGACATTTACAAAAAACTTACAACGGACATTGTAAATAACACTCCAAAAAGGAAAAAATCGTCTCCAACAGTTCCTACAATCGATCTTAGCGTTACTCCTAAGTCGACGAAGAAATTTATGAAGCTTACTCCCGAAATGGCTGATAAATCAACTCCAGAAGCTGTACCCCAGATGGTTGATAAGACTACTCAATGTAACATCTATGGAAATAAACACTCAATACGTGAGAACTTAATCGACAAACAATTCCTGACACAAAACACAATAAAAAACAAACTAACTATAATAAGCGCCAACAATAGAAACGGACTCTGCAACATTATTGAGGATCTTTTTGCAACTAGTTTTGACTTTTGCCACTACTCGTATCCAAATGGTAGCATCGAACAACTCCTACTTGGCTTAGAAAATAAGATTAAACACTACAGTAAAAGCGACTATTGTGTTATTCTAATAGGAGAAAGAGACTTCTCAAGAACTAAAAACTATCACGATCTAATCTACCATATTAAAGATTCCATTGAAAAACTAAGCCATACCAATATAATTATATGTCTGCCAACCTATAGACAATGTGCTGATTACACAACAATATACAACTCGCGGGTTGAAATGTTTAATAATCTTTTGTATCTGCACAACACAACATATGAATATGCTTATTTACTGGACTCAAACGCTGACTTATGTTATGAAAACACAATGTTTTCGGGTCGTCAGGGTCTTTTAAATGACAGAGGCATGAAAAACGTAATCTTGAATCTCAAAAAAACTATTAGCGAAATCCAAGAAGAGAATAATAGTAACACTGACAAAAAGGACATATTTGAAGATACATCAAACCATTTTTTTCTATGCTAATTTATCAATAATGCATCAAAACATCGCAGGATTAATAAACAAGGCAGACCAATTGCTTTTGCATCTGCTTGACTTTCAAAATCGCATAGATGTAATCTGCGTGACTGAACACTTCATGGAAACTGGATATGAAGACTTTCTCACTATACCTAATTATAAATTGGCAGCTTGTTACTCTAGAGACACAAAAAGAGGGGGAGCGTGCATATTAATTAAAAATGAGCATCAGTATAGAGAGCTTGAAGATATAAAGAAACTTTCTATTCAGGGAGCTTTCGAGTGCTGCGCAATTGAATTGATACAGCACAATATTATCATTGTATGTATTTACAGAATACCTAAATCAAATAATCTTGAAATTTTTTACTCTAAATTAGATATTCTCTTGCCCAAGATTTGTTATAAAGCGCGCAAGAATGTTATTATATGTGGTGACTTTAACATTAATACATTGAAAAAAAATAGAACTTCCATTGAGTTTACTAACTATCTATTAAGCTACAATCTAAAGTTGCAAATTGACCAGCCCACTAGGTTACAAAGCAACACATGTATAGACAATTTTGCGCACAATTTTTCACAAAAATGTATCCACGATATAATTGACCTTAACATGTCAGATCACACCGCTCAAATTTTAAACATTCCCGTAAAAAGGACTAGTACAATAAACAGTTGGAATATAACAGCCCGCGATTATAGTTACGATAACCTAATGAAATTTAGATTATGTTTATACCCTTTATCGTTTTGTGAAGTTTATCAAGCAGATGATCCTAATGTAGCGTACGATAGCTTTATTCAAACATTCCGTCTGTTTTACGACTTGTGTTTTCCCTTGATTAACAAAATAATAAAGTTAAAAAGGAATCCGAACTGGTTAACACCCGGACTAAAACGCTGTAGCAAAAATAAGAGACAGCTTCTTTGGCAACTAAGAGCAAAACCCAATAGCAATAACTTAACTAAACTTAAAAATTACTCACAAAGACTTAATAAAATAATAAAACTGACACAAAAGGCAAAAAATAATCATAGGATAATGACATCAACAAACAAATCAAAGGATACATGGAAGATCATAAATGAAAATAAATACTGTCCTCCCCATGAACACATAACGGAAATACGAAGGAACGGTGTTACAATAACAAACCCCTGCGATATAGCGAACGCATTTAACGATCACTTTGTGGATCAAGCAGAATTACTTGCAAATACCTCAAAATCTGCAAGTTATGAGACTCCAAATTCATGTTGCGAATCAATGTTTTTAGCCCCAACTACACCTGATGAAGTCTATCGAATAATACAGAATTTAAAAAACAAAGTTAGTGTAGGATATGACAATATTTCAACAAAGGTATTAAAATTTGTTTCCGATGTTATAGCTGGCCCCATTTGCCACATTATTAACGTTAGTATCTCTTCTGGAATATATCCTGATAAACTCAAGCCAACAATAATTAAGCCCTTATTTAAGAAACATGATAAAACTGATATCAATAACTACAGACCCATTGCTCTGATACCAGTAATATCAAAAATATTCGAGAAAGCTATTTATCACCGTATAGATTCCTTTTTCACGAAACACAATCTCTTAGTAAAGGAACAGAAGGGTTTCAGGAAAAATAAATCCATAAATCTGGCTATCTATGATTTCCTTAATATTATAATGACAGATATCGATAAAAGAATTCCTATTAGTGCTATATTTATGGACATGACTAAGGCTTTCGATTTAGTTGATCATAATACTCTCCTACGGAAACTTAATGCGCATGGAATAAGGGGAAAAGCACTTTCCCTTATACAATCTTACCTGGACAGTAGAACACAGTGTACGGAAATTAAACGAATTTCTATAAAAGAAAAAAAGGAATTTAAATATGTATCCGAAAAACGTGAAATCATTTTTGGCGTACCACAGGGCAGCGTATTGGGACCGCCATTATTTTTGGTTTACATAAACGACTTCCCAAAACATGTCAGTTTTCCTATGGTTCTTTTTGCTGATGACAGTACGATCATTGTTAGACAAAATAAAAATAGTGACTATGAATGTGACATCAAAGACTCATTGCAACAATCAATTAATTGGCTTGACCATAATAATTTGAAATTAAATTTAAGTAAGACAAAAATTATGCAGTTTAGACAGAGAGTAACTACTCCTGACATAAATATATTAATTGACGATAACAAAATTGAGGAAGTAGAACATATAAAATTTCTAGGTTTGACTATTGACTCTAAACTGACTTGGAAAGAACATGCATCAATCCTCATAAAAAAATTAAGTCGCTTCGCCTTTGCTCTATTCAAGCTTAAGAAAGTCGTAAGTCAGGCAGCTGTTATAGCTGCATATTATGGCTATGTAGATTCCACATTACGATACGGAGTAATTTTTTGGGCAAATTCATGTGAGAAAAATAACGTTTTTAAAGCTCAGAAGAGGTGCATTAGATCGATGTGTAATTTAAAACAAACAGATAGTTGTAAACCTCATTTTAAATCCCTTAGGATATTGACATTACCTTGCCTTTATATATACGAGACTGCATTGTTCGTCAAGAAAAACAGTAAATTATTTAAAAAAGCTTCTGAGGAACGTTATAGATCAACAAGACCGGAATATCGACACGAACTATGTCTAAGAGCCTCAAAGACGGCCCTTATGCATAAAAGCATTATCTGCATGGCACCAAAAATATATAATAAAATACCAAATGCTATCAAAGATTTGAATTTGATACAATTTAAACGAAAACTGAATGATTTTTTAATTGAAAAATGCTACTATACCATTGGCGAATTCCTTCTTGACAAAGTGTAAAAACTGACAATTATATATTTATGCTTGACTAACTGATTGTATTTTAATTTTTGTAATAATAATTAATTGTAGGTATTCTAATATGATGTTATCTCAATTTTGACATTTTTATTTAATATATCAATTCTCTTTTGTTTGCATTTCAATGTAAATCAATTTTGACATTTTTGTTTGTATTTCAATGTAAATCAATTTTAATTTCTGATATTGTTAAAACGTGTATGCCTAATGGGTAGCTTTTTGAGTTTCCATAAAATTACTGTAAGACCTGTTGTATCACCAAAAAGCACACGAATAAATACTTTGACTTTGACTTTGACTTTGACTTTGAGCATCCATTACAAAGCAAATAATTATCTAAGAAAAGTGCAAAGTAAATAATAAAAGTTAAATAGTAAACAAAAGTTAATGTGTAAAGTTATAAATGTAAAAGTATAGGTATAACACTCAATTTAAATCGTCAAAGTGAAATACTTTCTTCGGCTGTCTTGCTTCGCTGTAAACGGGCTCCGCTGCTGTCGAATGTATTTCTTGTAGCTCGATGTCTCCTCCAAAGTTCTCCCTTCCTCTAGGTGTCACTCCAGTTTTGGAAGAGAGTGTTTTGATGCCTTTCTTTGTTTTGCACCTTCGTTTGATGATATGATAGAGGGCAAGCACAGCGATTCCTCCCAACAACAAAGAAGTAACCGAATAGAGATAGATGTCGTGATTTGACATGTCGGATGCCTTCGGTAATATTTCCCTGTTTTTCTGGAATGTCAACTGCTGGTCTATTTTTCTTATTTCTACAGCAGTTGGTGATCCTCGTTCGGTTATATTCAATTTGGCATTATTCCAGCCGTGGTCAAATATGTTGTTGATTGTTGAGTTTAAAGTAGGTATTTCGATCTCTGGTTCCATGTTGTAACTACTTCCCAGCTGATTGTGTGTAAATATTGTGGCGTCGGTTTTCTGCAGTAAGCATTTTGATTTCAAGGAAATCACTCCAGTCCCGTCAATGACCGCAGGCGTAACTTGACCGTTACATATGACGCGCATCAGCTGTTTTCCGCACAGTGTAAATAGCCACATGTTCGGTTTGTGCAGCTTTATCCAGGTTTCCTTGCATGTTACGTCTTTGAGGACGCATGATAAAGACTCTTGTTGGTTGAAGACTTGGGCCTCACATGGAGCGTACTTGTCGTGCATGTTGTAGACAGGATTACGTGAGACACATAGGAATTCGTCTTCTCCGTATGATGTACATTGCCGCATGTCTTGGTCTTCCATTGTTATGTAAGAGTTCTTTAAAAAGTTGATTGCGATGAAGCTTGAACTTGCTTGCACGAGTTTTAAACGTCCTTGTGTAAGGATCGGTGTTGGTATAACTCGGTATATTTTGTAGTCCTCATCGCTCAGCAAGGGGATGTGTATTTCAAATAGCATAAAGTTGTTTGTCATGCGAGCCTTCACGTGGATGAGGTCATAAATATTTTTCAAATCCCTTTGAATGTCCTTTACCGGTAACGACAATCCCTGTGGCAACCTGCCTGATATTATGTTGAGCTGTTCGATCAGTTGGTTAGCGGGAAATAAATGTGTATCTAAATGTCCTCTATAAATGTTGGCGAGAGCATTTATCAACATTTCCACTATTCGATTTAAATCACTAAAAATCAGAGTTGCCGTCATGGCTGCGGTATTTATGTCATTCATCGTGAATAGCATTTGCGCCCTGTTTACTATTTTTGTGATGTCGCTGCTAGTTTGGTTTATATAGGCGCACAATGTTTTGAATTGTTCATCCATAAAGGCAGTGTTTCTTTTTATAATGTTATTTTCAGCCTCTACAATCAGTGTTTGGTTTTTCATAAGTTGGAGTAGGTAGTCATCGTTTGATTGTAGGTTCTGTATGTCTTTTTCGTACTTTTCGGCAAAGTCTGCGTCAAGAACTCCAAAAAGAGTTCTTGATAGTTTCCCAACTCCATCAAAGTAACCTCGTTTTGGTCTTGAGTGTTGAGTGAGCAGCATAGAGTTGTAGTCGGTTAGGTGACTCAGTTCATGACGTAGGTGGCCGACAATTGTTTCACAAGGCGTGTAGTCATGTGATATTCTTTGGCATAGTTTATCTATTTGGTTCACGTAATCATTGATTCGATCAGTTGCTTGCCAGTATGACGTTAAGTTATAGTAAACCAATAGATTCCATTCGTCATGTATTAGTTGTATTGTCCCTGCTTCATCGAAGTAAATCGGATGATTGCTCGGTATAGGTGTAACCTTCCAGTTATTCGTCGTTGGCGCAGATTGTGCAATTCCCGTCATCGCTACTATGGATAGGAGAACAAGTGACAGCCAATTGTTTTTGTTTTTAGCTGTGCCTCCTAGTTTTTTGGTTTCCGGAGTAGGTGTCCTTTTCTCTTCCTCTTCGTTTACTCTTGTTTCTTCTAGTTTCAGCGGTAATGGTGCAAGCTTCGTTATTGGTCGTTTAAGTGAACCTTTTCCAGTTTTCAAGGTAACAACTCGTACTCGACCATCGGCGCCTGGATGTAGTTCCTGGACTCTTCCTAAAGCCCAGCGCCCAGGAGGTAATGGTTCATCTTTTACTAGTACTAGGCTTCCTTGTTTCAGGTTTTCTTTTGGGTGCTGCCATTTGCTACGGGTTTGGAGTTGATGTAAATATTCGTTCGACCAGCGCTTCCAGATGTGCACGTTCATTTGTTCAACAAGCTTCCATCTGTTTCGTAGATCGTGCTCAGCAAAGTCTTGCTCTTCTTGTGGTAGTGACAGGAGGGGGCCGCCAATGAGGAAGTGGCCTGGCGTTAGATATTCCAGGTCTTCGACATCCTCTGTTAATGGGCACAGCGGACGAGAGTTTAGACAGGCTTCAATTTGATTAAGTAAAGTAGTGAATAGCTCGAAAGTAAGCTTCTGTTCCCCCAGTACTCGATGTAGGTGATGTTTCATTGATTTGACGGCAGCCTCCCACAGGCCTCCAGCTGTTGGCCATAGTGGCGCGTTGAAATGCCACTCAATTTGTAAGTGGCTCATCTCATCGGTGAATTCAGAAGTCTTAAACGTATTGTGTTTTTCAAATCCCTGTTGAAGAAGTTTTGCTGCGCCCACAAAATTCGTGCCGTTGTCGGAGAATACGTGGCGGGGTGTACCCCTGCGGGCACACATCCTTTTGAATGCGGCGAGGAACGTTTGCGTAGTCAGGTCTGACACCAATTCCAAATGCACGGCTTTGGTCACCATGCATATGAATATTGCTATGTAAGCCTTGCAAGTTGTAACTCCTCTTCCTTTGTTGATTTTCACATCAACATGTCCGGTATAGTCTACACCCGTGTTCGTGAACGGTCTTGATGGAGTGACACGCTCCTTTGGTAAGTCTGCCATCAGTTGGACGTTTCGGTTTGGTTTGAACCGATGACATCGGATGCATTGTCGAAGCCCCTTCTTGACTGTCCTGCTACCTCCAATGACCCAAAATTTCTGACGTAAATGAGCCAAAGTGAGCCGGGCGCCACCATGGAGAGTGTCACGATGAGCCTCTTGAATAATAAGCTCCGTTAATCTTCCTGTTGCCGGAAGAATAATAGGATGTTTAGCTTCGGGAGATAAAGTTGAGTAGCCTAGTCGCCCCTTCACGCGCAGTATTCCACTGTTGTCCAGAAATGGGGTTAACTTCAGCAAGTTGCTTTTTTTTGATATTGGTCGGTTTTTCTTTAAACATTCTATATCGTCGGCATAGTTTTCCTTTTGAACGTTCTTAATAACCAATTCTGTTGCTCCCATTATGTCTTGTGTTGTTAAGCACAAAACCTCCTTTTTATTACCGCATTCGGTTAAGTTATTGGTTGCGTTTAGTGCGCGTTTTTGCTTACGAATATTGCTGAGTCGTAGAATCCATCCAAGCACTCGTATTACGCGTTTATAATTACTGTTTTTATTCAGTAATGTGTCAATTATTTCACATTTCTTGTATGTGACAGCGCAGCAGTTTATTTCTCGCAACTCAGTGTTTGTTGTGTAGGTCAAGCGATTGCCTTGATGGTTTTGTAACGTATTTGTTTGTAACCATTCTGGCCCATTCCACCAAAGTTTAAAATCGAGAAGTTGTAATGGTGTTAAACCTCGAGTTGCACAGTCAGCAGGATTTTCTTCTGATTTCACATAGTCCCAGCAGTTTGCCGAGATAATGCTGTTTATTTGTTTCACTCTGTTAGCTACATATTTGTCCCATCTGTTTATATCGCCCTGGAGCCAGGCTAAAACGACCTTGGAGTCGGTCCAGCATCTTATGTGTAGGTTTTTCGTGTAGAGAGTGTTTCGCACCTTTTCTAGCAGTTTAGCTAGTAAAACGGCCCCGCAAAGTTCCATTCTAGGTACTGTTATCTTATTGCTGATTGGTGCAACCTTTGTTTTTGCCGTAATTAACGTAGTCTTGTATTCGCCGGTTTGATTTTTAACTCGGCTATAAATGACACATGCATAAGCTTTTTCGCTTGCGTCGCAAAACCCATATATCTCTAGGTTGTTTTCTTGACATTGCAGCCATCGTGGTATGGAAAGTTTGTTAAGCACTGGGATATCTTTTCTCATAGTTTCCCATTCCGTTGCGAGATCTTCGGATAAACGTTCATCCCAGTTGATTTTGCTTATCCAGATTTTTTGGAACAGGAGTTTGGTTTTTATTGTAAGTGGCGATAGTAGTCCAAGTGGGTCGTACAGTTTGCTAATTTCGCTCAGTAGTACGCGTTTTGTCAGCTTTTTCTTGAGCGGTAGATCCCATTGGTATGTGAAGCTATCGTTGTCTTGATTCCACCTCATGCCCAACATTTTTGAGTTTGTTGTTTCTTCTGGGCTAAAGTCTATGTTCGTATTCTGGCTCTTTTGATCATCTCGCAAGTCCTCCAAGATAGTTGGTTCGTTCGTCTTCCATTTTCTCAAGTTAAATCCTCCTTTTTTTAGCAACTCAATTAGTTGTGTTACCAGTGTTTTCGATGCAGCAATAGTATCTTGCCCGTAAACCAAATCATCCATGTAGAAGTAGTTTTTTAGGACGTTTCCTGCTTCCGGGTAAGTATCTTTTTCATCTTCTGCGAGTTTATGCAGAGTGCGCATTGCCAGATAAGGTGCACTTTTTGTTCCGTAAGTTACTGTGCCCAACTGCCAATCTTGTAGAGGTTCGTTAGGGGAAGATCTCCAGACTATAGTTTGCAGATGTTGTTGTTTATCGTTTAGCCAGATGAACCGATATAGTTTTTCGACATCTGCCGTGAAGACGTATCTGTATGTTCTCCAGTTAATAAGTAGTGTCAGTATATCCTTTTGTAAGTTCGGACCGCAGTACATGTGATCGTTGAGACTGCTGTCTCCTTTTGTCTTGTACGACGCGTTGAACACTACTCTTAGTTTTGTTGTAGTGGACTCAGCTCTTAACACGCCATGGTGAGGTAGGTAGACTTGGAACTTACTTTCTCCTGAGACAGGTTTCATGTGTCCCATAGCGATGTATTCGTTCATAAAACGCTTGTATTCGGTACTGAGTTCTTTGTTTTTTGACATTTTCCTTTCCAGTTGAAGGAATTGTGCTAATGCTTGCGACTTTGCGTTTTTTAAGTTTGCTTCGAAGTTAGGTTTCATTGGCATTTGTACCACATATTGTCCGTTCGCCAGTCTTGTGGTAGTTGCGTTATAATGTTCCTCACAGTGTTGTTCCTCAGTAGTTGATGATGGTTTGTCTGGAATTTCCTCTGTTTCCCAAAATCTTGTCATGTTTTCGAAATCGTTAAGTGTCACCAAGCAGTTGAATGTCTTTACATTCCCGCATAGAATCCAACCCACTTTAGTTTGTTGAGCTACTGGGTATCTCTTGTCACTCCTGATGACGCCGTTCAGGATAAGTTCGGAATAGATGTCCGCGCCCAAGAGTAGGTCGATCGGACCCGACAGGTTGAACTGTGGGTCCGCTAGTTTTAAGTTTTCTAAGTAGTCCCAGTTGCTGATTGAGAACGATGCGGTAGGTAAGTTGCTTATGAGTTTTTTCATTATTAACGCTTCAAAGTTGAATTTGTAGTCTGAATGTATTGACTGACATTCTAAGTTCATTGCCCCTTTGCAGTTGCCGCTAAGGGTTCCCACACCCGATACAACAGCGCTCATTTTTCGTCGCTGCAATCGGAGGCGTTGTGCCGCGTTTTCTGTTATTAGGCTTACTTGGGAGCCTTGGTCAAGTAGACCTCTCAAGTTTACGAAGTTTCCGTCAATTGTTTTGACTTTCAGAAGTACTGTTGTCAACAGCACTTCCCTCTCTTCATTCGTTAAGTTATTGACCCCATAGGACGTCGATGGGATCGAAGATGGGTTTTCCTCCCTTGTTGCTTGTTTGTGGCTTGTTAGCTCAGTTTCATCTTCATGCATAAGTGTGTGGTGTGCCTTATGACACAATTTACACGTCTTTCTTGATTTGCATTGTTTTTCGCCATGGCTGAATAGGCAGTTTTTACAAATGTGCAATTTGCGAATTGCGTCAATCCGTTTGTTTATGTTCATCGCCAGGAATTGTTCGCAATTCATCAAAACGTGATTAGTTTTGCAAATCGGGCATGTTTTTGCTGTCGTGAAGAAGGTTTTTGGCGAGTTTTGTGACTTGTTAAAGTACGATGACCCCTGCGTTTTATTCTTGTAGTTGTTATTTCGGTTTTCTGACCCTTTATGCGGCTGCTTTTCCGTTTTCCATGGTTTGCTAGATGATGATAATTTTTGACTATTTCCTTGCAGAGCTTCCAGTGACATGAATTTTGATTCCAAAAACTTGATAAACTCTTCTAGGTCGGGAAACTCCCGGGGATGTTTGACCTCCTTTATATATTCGTTATATGTAACGCTATCTAGTTTTTGAACCAATAGGTGAACCACGATCGGGTCCCAATTGGTGGTGTCTAGCCCGATGTTTTTCAGCCCGTTCAAGCATTCCATCATGATGTCGTGAAGTTTCCGTATGCTTGCAGCGGTTGGTTGCTGAATACTAGGTTGATTCAGAAGCGTGTTCATGTATGAGGTGAATAACAGCCGTTTGTTGTCGTAGCGGTGGGCCAGCATCTCCCAGCAAGATGCGTAGTTCTCAGCACTGATGCCAAGATGCTGAACCAGTTTCTCCGCCTCACCTTTGAGTTTTGTTTTTAAGTGCTGCATTTTTTGTGCCTTTGAAAGTGTCGGATTGTTGTGTACACTTTCAAGATAGAGGTCTCTAAAACTCATCCACTGGTTATAGTTGCCATGAAAATCCGGTATTTGTATGTTTGGCGTAGATTTCTCATAATGCGCATTTTTCCATATGTTGTTTTGAAGTTGCCTTTTCAGGTCATCATAGTGGTTTTCCGCTGTATTATATTTTAGTTGGTAAGTTGAGTCGTCATCTTGTAAAATATAGTCTAACTCCCAATTTGCTTTTTCTATGTGCTCCCATTTCGTTTTCAGGGTGCTTAACTTGTCTTCCAATTCCCATTTTTCCATTGGTGTTGCCAATGCTATGGTGATCTTCTCCACAGTGCGTTCGAATGCTCTAAAGTTACAGTATTGTTGACGCAAAAGATCTTGTTGTTTCTCCGTCGACTCGCTTGTTCCCCGAGGAGGTATGTGGAATTGGATATCGTCGAAAGTAAATTTCGATTGCCCCTTCCCTTGGTTAGGCGTCGCAGGTGGTTGCTCCGTCTTACTAGTAGACGGAGGTGGCAATTCAGACTTACGTTTCAACATGTCTTGCAGCACTTCTTCATACATCTTCTTCGTACTGTTGAAAATGTCGTCATTGAAGTATTGAAGGTCTGTCGCTCCAGACTCTTCCAGCAGTTGGTGGTTATGAACAAACTTCTCCCAGTTTTTGTTCAACCGAGAAAGACGCTCCTCCAGGTATGCCAAGTTCTTCCTGGTGGCACTGTCCTTCTTGTAGTTTGTGCAGATAAGTTTTAAGTCTCTGAAAGTAGTTTCCTGATGACTTATCAGTTCTGCCAAGCTCTGAACCATTTTTGTTAGTTATTGGGTTGACCGTTGGTGGAGTAAAGTTGTATCACCACAGGTACTAGTTCACCCAAGTTGCGAAGTTTTCGCCGATAGTTCAGCTGTAGCAGCAGACGTGATCTCTGCTAGCTCGTAAGTTACAGGCACTCAGTGTAGATCACCCTCCTTTACGCTATGTGCAACGTCTCAATGCTACTGGTGAGACCCGCTTGTGGGAGGCCAATAGCACCGATTTGCTAACGTAACTGGGATATACCACGCTAAGCACTCTGCTGATGAGGAGACACGACGACTCACGAGATGATATGCCGTGTCATCCGGCTCGAAGGACCACTTTTATGTATGGCTCAGAGGTAGTTAAGTTGTGAGTTGACGAAAACCACAGATTTCACCTTAGTTCAGTATATTTGTAAAGTTACACGTAAGTTATGTTTGGATGCTAATCCGCGGTTATAGCGCTACGGCAGCTATTGGTCAACTAATTTAATAAGTATAAGTAATTATAAAAGTAAACTAAACGAGTAGCGTAAAGTAGGTTGCGGCGTTAGCAATTTGCCTGTACGTGAACCGTACAAAAGATTTGATTTTTTGTATGTTTATTTGTTACGCGTTCACGCTTAAACGGCTGAACAGATTTGAATGAAATTTGGCACATGAGTAGACCATGGACTGGATAAGAACATGGAATACTTTTATCTCGATATTCCCACAGGATCAAGACGTATGCGGGTGAAACCGAGGGGCGCATTTTATACTTTATAAACACAATGTCAATTGTTATTATGTATTTCTAGCTGATTTATTAACTGAACAGTAAGCTATTAAAACTATTTTAGAAAAAGAAACTACATTCTCCATTTCTATGTTCCTCATTGAGCTTTCCTTTTATTCAAACTATTTAATCTGTCAAGATTCCCAGCCATAGTGACTGGTGAGCAATGGCCACTTACCCTAGTGACCTCTCGGTAATTATGGTCAATTGCTGCTCTTTGACCCAGCATTATGTTACATCGTTATATGTAGAGATTTTTATTATAATAGTTATTTATTTATTTATAGAATTTTATGGGAGTTGTTGCCATAACAGCTTGATTGGAGAGCCATTAAATTCTTTATTAAGGGCGAAGTTCGATTACAGTGCAATTAATATTTTGTATTGTATTATTGTTTTTGTATTTGGAAGCATTCAATTGCCTGCATAAATGATGATACGAGGGGCGTTCAATGTATTCTCGGTATCGGCATGTAAACAAACGTTAATTTAATAATTTTTTTTTTTTTCAATGGGATTACATTAAAAATATAAGAATTTTATTTGAATTTACGTTTTTACCATTACCTCAATGCATTTATTACATCTC
The DNA here is from genome assembly GCA_937001585.2 of Brachylomia viminalis. Taxonomy (NCBI): domain Eukaryota; kingdom Metazoa; phylum Arthropoda; class Insecta; order Lepidoptera; family Noctuidae; genus Brachylomia; species Brachylomia viminalis. The sequence continues at coordinate 4,116,972 of OW443298.2, forward strand.
GAAATTAACCCGAACGATCGTCGTCTTCAATACTCTCGCTGCCCTTTTTAAATTAATTTGACCACTTTTGAACCGTAGATAACGAAGCTGCAGAATCTTGGTAAGCAGCCACCATCTCTTCGTGAATAGGTTTTTGACTTTTTCCTTATTTGATAAGGAATTCAATAAAAGTGCTCAATTTTATTCAATATTGTCACGTTAGCCATTCAAGTTGTCGTTGACTAAGTATACTAACGATCACAATTTTATGAAGTTTTACGTTTATAAAATATAATAGAATACTCTTTATTGTGTATACCATAAAAATTACAGATATATGTAAATACCAATTAATAATGTAATTAATTAATCAATTAGTCAAATTACCCACATCATTAGTAAATCACTCTCATACCGAGATTACATTGAACGCCCCTCGTACCGTATGTTCGTCCGGCGTCACCATCTGCCTAGCCTGTTCCCAACTAAGTTGCAGTCAGCTTCCAGTCTAACCGGATGCAGTTGAATACCACAAGTATTTTACATGAACCGTTTGCTTATCTGACTTCCACAACCCGGTTACTGGGTATTACGATACCAGTTGGTAAGACTGGTTGTCAGACTTTCTGGCTTCTGATGACCCGTAACTACTATCAAAGATCCACTAATGACAGCCGGGACCAACGGCGTTTTGGTATGCAAAGATGGTCACCCATCCACGGACCAACTGCGGCAAGCGCAGCTTAACCTGATCGATCAACCCGTGCGGCTGTTATTACTTAACCACAAGTCCTTCGTCCGCCACTTAATAATAATAACTTACTGACTGAGCCATTAACTTACTGACTGGGTAGAATATTGACTGCGGGTAGAGCAATGTTTGTATTTTGTAGAAACATTATAGGCATTCTTTTATTATTTTCGGGCTGATCTTTCAATAGTCAGATATCTCTCAAGAGTAAATATCTCAGGTAAATATATAGCTGTTTGACAGCTTTTGTATAAAAAATATGTCAAACTGTGTCACACGGTCATTAAATATGACCGTTTGACATATTTTTCTATTATTCTATTCTTCAGATAATTTATTTTTGAATATTAAAAAATAAAATAGTAGTCATTAAAAAAAATCTAATCATAGATAAAGAATAAAGAGACAACAGTTGCGTTTACCTATGTATAATAAATTAGTGGTTTTGTATTTTTGTTTTGGTCTTAAGTAAATTCGTATCTAACCGGTCTTAATTAATTAATGTTAGGCCGTTTTGCGTCTAAGTTACATTGCTACAATGTAATCAAGAGGTGTTAGTCAACATAACAGTAAGCACTAGTTACTCGTGACTCGTAATACTATTCCGATCTGCGGTTAAGCAACACGTTGAGGTCGGGTTCCGGATGAGTGGCGCGCGTGTAACACCGTTGTTACATAAATACATAATATCAAGCTTGTGAGCAGTAATTGTGGTAAGCAGAATTAGAAGTAGTGTTAGCGTTTACCATAGGTGTAAATAGTGGGGTAATTTATTTCTATTACCACTATCTAGTGTGTTAAGAAGTGAGTTCCGTGTACTCTGCCACTACATATATTTTGGATGATCTTCGGGATAGAAGGCTAATTCCGATACAGCCTGTCCCTTGCTGTCCTCCCCCAGCGACGCCCTAAGCCGAGGTCCGTACTCCATAGGGGATGCCCTTAGCGTGTAGTCGCCTAGTTTATATGTATTTAAGCCCTGGTTGGAGACCTTTATCTATTAAGGTAACCACAGGCAAGCCCGGTTAAGCAGCCGACAACCTCCTAGGTGGGCCTGCGAGAAGCCATTTATATAAAAAAAAATCAGTACAGAAGGCGATAAAAGTGTGGACTTGAAGCAGCCGTTTAAGCGATCCCAGGAAATACACTTCCTCCCGTCCAGGGAGGAAGTCCCCAAGGACACCTTCCTGAGGTCCTGGATGAGGACCATCACCAGTTTTAGTCGGTTAAATAATGGTTGACCGAACGAGTTAGAAGAAAAAATAAATAGTAACCCCTTTTTTGCACATACCATAACATCACGCCTGTATACCCCGATGGGATGGGCAGAACGTTATCTATAGTACACCCACATTTCCTCAGCTATGTTCATGTAACAGGGGGCGAGCCTATTGCTATGAACCAGTCACAAATCCGAACTCCGGGCTGCTACTAAGAAGATGCATGGAAAAAACCTAATAACACATTTGCCTGACCCGGGAATCGAACCCAAGCAGGACCTCATGCAGGGTTTGTTTGTGTAGTGGTCACCATCACTAGCGTTCAATCGAATTCCCACTTTATATTTTTGCGTTTTTTTGTTGTGGAAACCGTCCTAACCTACCTTTAATAACATGAATCTAATCGGATACCTGCATACCTATATTTCTGACAATTCTAATAACAGACTCCTCTGTAAATATTATTCCATTCCATCATTCGTATGCGCACACTATTGTCCTACGCAAACCACAGAGTGAATGATACAGTGCCAGTAGTATCGAACTATATAAACTTGCTCCACAGACTGTAGTATTACGTAGGTACACTTATGGCTACTGTATGGCGTATTGTACCACTTCTAGTTCTGGACTTCTGAGTTATAGGGCTGGCATGAAACCGATAAATAATCGTAAAACAATTATTTTTTGCTGTTGATTGCTGTGGCTTTCGGAAAATAGGCCAAGTTTTTACTTACTTGCAGGGTTGTCAAAAGCGATTTAAATATAGACGACGGCTAAATGATGTGGGGAGCATCTTACTCTCTCGTAATAAAAACGAACTGCACTTACCAATCTCCCAGCTAAGTGGCTTGGCAGTTTTCCCTTGAATCCATTGAAGATTTCACTTGGCTTAACAAACGCTTGATGATTATGATTATAAAACTTTGATCTCGAGTTTATTCGAGATTATTTAAAGAAACTGACATAAGGGTACTGTTATAAGGAAGTTGGTACTTTATCGAACCCCCACAATCCAGTGAATTCTTGCGTTACAGTTAACTTTTCTTTGATCACTGCCAACTATACAAAAAATACAGGGTGGCGAGGTGCAACCAGTTACCATGGATTCAGTACACGATTCTGAACCTCTGTTTTTTTTTTGCTGTTGGAAAATCATCAAATAACTTCTCCCGCTCTGGACGGACCGGGAGGGCGTGTCAGACTCTTACTGACTAAAACCCACCCGTGTTCCTTCAGTTGCCTGTGCCAGGGGCCACGGTAACTCTTTCGGACTTTCCCAAAAACCTGACAGGCATCGGCCCTAGCGGACCCCGTCATTGATGCTGACATCTCTTTGAGGCGCGCGTGGAACACAACGCACCTTCGACTCGGGCCTGGTCCTTATCGGACGGCGAGCTACCCATTGGATAACCGTCGGAAAATTTCTGCACTAGAGGTCTAGAATCATAATGTTGAATTTATGGTCACAGTTGGCTCGTCGATGTCCCTGCCACCGTGTATAAACATTTAAGTATGTCTGTTCAAGCCTCAAATACTACATTTAATAGGTATGTACCGCTACCCCAGGTAGTATAATTAGCAAACAAACAAATACCTATACATTAAATTCAGGCCACCGTGCCGTCCCTACTCCGTACAATTGGTGTGACAATGATTGTTGTACCGTCGCACAGACAAGGGTCCAACACAATGCGTTCTCACATCAGACTATTGATTTAACACAGTTTTGAACCCCTCTGTACAACACATACTTAATATGTATATATATGCGGGAGATGGGGAGCATAGAGTGCATTAGGGAATACTGGGGGAAGTTAGCTTTATGGGAAGACGTTTTTGTTGATGAAATCTGTCGGAGATGGCTCTTGGAGTGTACTTTGGTAGGTATGAAGCAGGACAGTTGCAAAATTCATGTAAAATATATTGTGCATACCTACCTATATACTTGAGCAAACAAATAATTAATTGATTGAAACACATTGAATAAAAAAATATGTAACACAAGGAAATTCAGAATGAATAACGTGATAAATACAAAAAAAGAATGCCATCAATCAATCATTTATTTGCAACGAATGTAGGTTACATTTAATACATAGTGGAGTAGATAGGAGTGACTAACTTCTTATTTTTATTATCTGATAAAATAATAGAAACTAACACAACAAAACAATAACACAAACTTAAATATGAGCAAGCAGTAATTAGCAGTCATGAACAGACTTATACACATGAACATGAACAGACATATTCCCTAAACCTAATTACAAAACACCCCACCACCACACCCTATCTCAGCGCATACTAGTACGGTTTACACCCCATCCCATTTCAGCGCATCCCGCGATATATTCTAATAAATTGCAACAATATTATATTCAAATCTGTGCCGACGCTGTAAATTGTAGAATCAATTAACGTTGTACCTCAGGGTGGGTGTTCGTTATAGCAGGACATTCTGCATACACTGGGGTGTTCTATAATGGTGGTATATTTTAAGGTTATTCTTCTCTTAAATTGATCATCATCTGCCTATCCTTTTCCCAACGACGTTGGAGTCAGCTTCTAATCTACCGACATGCAGTATTTCTCATGAAGCGACTGCTTATCTAACCTTCACATGCCATTTACTGGGTAACACAATACCCAGATACGATCGTTGTTAGACTTTCGGGCTACTGGCCCTGCAGTCTCGACATAGTTAGCAATCGTTTTCGGTTGCTAAGTCCTAACAATCCAGATGTAACGATATTTGGTGGTCTCGACCACGGAGCAGAAACAAAGAGGAGGTGTTGTAAAGTCATTCTCCATACAAAAGTAGTGTCGCAGCCTCGCGGGGTGCGGGGGGAGCCCAAACAGCAGAAAGCCATCTAGTGGCTAGTAGCAAAATCAACTCATAGGCAAATTAGACAGATGTCCTAAGATGTCGTAAGAGTTCTGCTATGTTTCATTAAGTGTCGCTATTATTGTAAGGAGCCGGATTCAGGTTTAATAGTTTTATAATATACCGATATAGTTTTATTTCTATTATGTCCGACCGAAATACATTTTTTGACTGAAACCGAAACCGAATTTCGACAGCGGTTTCAGATTCGGCCGAAACCGAAACTTCCAGAAATTAACAAGAGTGAGGGAAAAATAAAGAAAACGTTTTTATAATCATAGTTTTATTTTTTTATCTTTAAATCTTCTCTTCTTCTAAATTTTTCTTCTGAACTTAGTTACCGAAACTAAACCGAATTCTGTTTTTTGCCGAAACTCGACATCTATTTGACTTCACTTTTCATATAGCATATATACAGGGTGGCCCAAAAGTCGTGGATCAAACGCAACTAGGGGTTAGGTGGGGTCATCAGCTGCAAAACGTTGTTCTACGGGAGGTCCTTAAGGTCAACCCCTGCAGAGTATAATTTATTTTGAGTTTTTATGAGAAAATTGACTTTTTTTAACTAATTCTTATTGAAATTCGAAAAAATCTACATCCTGTATCTTTTTTATAATTTTCACTAGATTGGTACTGATGAGTCTTTGCCTTAGACATGCTATTTACGGTTGTTTATTGGGTGTGTTGAAGATAATATTAAGTTTTACGAAATTTTTTTTCTCAAATCATAACTTTTCATTTACTTTGGACCCCACTGTGAAAAAAAAATACTCTACCGAAAAGTGACCCTGTGTTACAAGTTTTGGCGCATTTAATAGGGATTCCGAAAAGGTATTACACATGGCCATGAGTGGCTCTAATATCTTTCAAGGACCATTATTCGTAGCAAGGCCAAAGTTAATCCAACCATAAAACAGCATTGCAAATGAGCATTTATTGTAAAATGTTTTGCTTAATAAAACAATTATTTCACAATCGTTGTCTTGTTTTTTCGTCCTAGAAAGATATTAGAGCCACTCATGGCCATGTGTAATACCTTTTCGGAATCCCTATTAAATGCGCCAAAACTTGTAACACAGGGTCACTTTTCGGTAGAGTATTTTTTTTTCACAGTGGGGTCCATTGTAAATGAAAAGTTATGATTTGAGAAAAAAAATTTCGTAAAACTTAATATTATCTTCAACACACCCAATAAACAACCGTAAATAGCATGTCTAAGGCAAAGACTCATCAGTACCAATCTAGTGAAAATTATAAAAAAGATACAGGATGTAGATTTTTTCGAATTTCAATAAGAATTAGTTAAAAAAAGTCAATTTTCTCATAAAAACTCAAAATAAATTATACTGTGCAGGGGTTGACCTTAAGGACCTCCCGTAGAACAACGTTTTGCAGCTGATGACCCCACCTAACCCCTAGTTGCGTTTTATCCACGACTTTTGGGCCACCCTGTATATGTAGGTATGTGCTTATCAAAAAAGTCTGAGTACGGACCTGCAATTTGTCAGTACTTCCGCTACTTGCCGATAGGGGGCGGCAATTACCGAACATTCGAGAAGAAATTAATTACAAATTTAATTTTAATTTTACTTACGAGTGGAAAGATATCTTTATTCCGTTTGAATTTGATTGATCCGTATAACTTCTGCAAGATAAAACAGCATTTCATGTTAATGCAATGAGTATGGGTCGGGAAAATTTTTTAATCGTTTAAAAGACTAAACAAATACATGACAACCTATCCGCTTCACAACGACAGTTGTACTGACGAAAGCGCCGCCTGGTCGCAAGTAATGCAACTACGTGTGACATAACAACTACATTGGTGGCTGATGGACTACTTTGATTGCAACACCTCCTCTTTGTTTCTGCTCCGTGGTCTCGACACTCACATTTATCGGTTGTTACCGGTATTTTAGGTAGGTACCGGTAGGTAACAACCGATAAATTTGAGTGTCGAGACTGCCAAACATTTACATCAACATTTACATCTGGATTGTTAGGACTTAGCAACCGAAAACGATTGCTAACTATGTCGAGACTGCAGGGCCTGGACCGACAGCTTAACGTGCTTTATTGGAAGCGCGGAAGGGTCTCGTTACGATTAGGATGGTCACATAACCACCGACTGACCGCATTGTTACTTACTAGATTCGAGTTAAAATAAAAAGTTAGCCTATAAGGATGATAGCTGGGTTGATTGCAGAGGGCGCGTCAAATGAACTAAAGTATTGCCACTTGTGAAAGCTCTTTTAAATTTCCCTTTATTTAGTCACGCGAGACGTGACACTTTTCTCCGCATATAGTTAAATAGGGTAGGTAGGTAAGTGGTGGTATAAAATATCCTTTGATCTTTTAAATCCTGTGGCTAGACATAATTATACATAATACATGGACTCACTACTTCATCCTATAGGGGTAGGCAGAAACTTCAGAATGCCACCTACAACGTCTACATATTTAATTATGTCTTTAATGAAGTGCAGAATGTACTATCCAAATTCTTTGTACCAACTCAGTTACCTATTATGGACTAGTTATAGAAAAAAACTACTGGTTAGCTCTCATAAGTATAGAAACCTGAAATAAAATATATGCTAAGTGGTTGTAAACAGGGTGTTCATATTTTATTGTACTCCGAACTTAGATTAGCGTTGCTTCTCTTTATCACTATTGTCTGGTAAAGACGAGTCAGAAATAACACACCCACTGTAGAATGAATAATTCGGTCAAGTTCGTTTTGCACGTTCTGTTTTTAATCAAGTGCGAGCACGTCTGGGGTCTGTGCTGTTACTAAATCCATTTAGTGTCATGTACGAGACTTATATTTGAAACCTAGCTGCTTGTTTACTGTAGGGATGGGTATTATGTGTCTACTATTTTGTGTGTGAAGAATATAGCGAAAGGGATTATGCTGGAAGGATGTGCAATAGACGTTGTTCTTTCTAGTGTTGACCACATAGAATAGAATAAAATATAGTTTTTTTTTATTTGCTAGACTATAGGTAGATACATAATATCACGGTAAAATAATTTTAGTCTCACTATAATTATCAGTCATGCAAATATTTTTAGTCAAAGTCAAAGTATCTTTATTGTGGGCATATGTAAGGTACAGGTCTTAACAATATATTGAAGTATCAATATGTCCTGCCTAATAGGCATACAATAATTGTGTAGGTATTGGCATTCAAATTTAGAATTGCATGGTAAATTTAGTTATTATAAATGTAAAATACAGTGAAAGTAACACATGGTCAATGCTAATGCATGTCAAATACTGTGAAATTAATACATGGTCAATACCACAGACATATAATACTAATACATGTCAAAATACAGTGAAACAGTAGTACATGCATACTATAGTAATATCATGAGATTGCATCAATGTCATTAGTCGTACACATCATAATCTTAATAAAATTTACAATCTTGTTTCGTTAGTATTAATTAGGAATATTTGACTGACCGGTTGGCGCAGTTGGTAGCGACCCTGCCTTCTGAGCCGCTGGTCCCGGGCTCGATCCCCGGACAAGTCTAACATTTGTGTGCATGAATATGTCTGTTTGACCTGTGTTTGGGTGTGCATATGTAAGTATGTATATCAGTTATCAGGTTACTGACAGACCTGAAAACCTTGTGTGGATGTTGTCTCATAAAAAAAAATTAAAAAATGTCATTAGAAAATACCAGATAACCCAGTTACTGGGTATCACAATACCCCTTGGTAACACTTGCACTGGTTGTCCGACTTTCGGGCTTCTGAGTACCCGTAACGACTGTCAAAGATCCACGAATGAGAGCCGGGACCAACGGCTTAACGTGCTTTCAGAGGCGCAGAGGGGTCTTGAGATGATCACCCATCAATGGAACAACGTAATTTACCTGATCTATTGACCCGAGCGGCTGTCATTACTTAGCTACGAGCACCTCTTCATTTATAGGTTATACAACAACAAGAAAACAAATTAAAAGAATATTCGAACATAATAAATTATGGTACTGTATTCTCAAATAAGTTTGCTACGCTGGTAATTAGGTACGTGAACATTGAAGTTATTGGTGCAATTATGAAGCATTTATTTATGAAGCTTGCAAGACGGTTCGGCTACTCCGTTAATCAATGGTAAGAAATTATCTCTAATATGTGTTCCAAGAATAAAATTTAGATTCGATTTGATCACAAATCCCAAAAATATTGCGATTACTAATTGATAAATGATAAATGATTTTATTTCTGTAAGTAGGTTTGTTACAAACACTTTTACACGTCAATCATATTTTAAAAACTAGATGAGGTCGGCGTTTCCTATCTGACTACTCGGAGAATTGTTCTTCCAAGTATGGTGATTATGACAATAACGTATCAAATGTATCAGATGTACTCTCTGAGTATTTCATTGATATTAGAACGACTATTTTCAAGCTATTTTTAGTAGTCTGCTTCATTGGTTTAGTGGTCACAAGCGCTACTGCTAATCATGAAGAGGAAGGAAGAAGAAGAAACAAAATACAATTATTTGCGGTAAACATGATGCAAAGAACGAAAACGTACACAAAAAGAACAAGTTGGGGGAAAATATGCGTCACATCACGCAAAATGGCCATCGCTCAGCATAATGCTACGACCCTATGCGAGCCAGAGCCCCAGCGCTGGTTTTCAGTAAGGTGAGATGAGATGAGATCCTGGGTTAATTTCCCGGGTCAGGCAAAGTGTTTAGAGGATTTTCTATGTGGATTTTTTCGGTAGCATCCCGAACTTTAGATTAGTGCCTGGTTGATGGCAATAGGCTCGACCCCTTTTACATGGGACTTAAACATAAACCCTTCACGTCATGTTATTTTTAGTAGTAGGTATCTTAATGTTTACAAGTTAACTTAGGGCCTTGACCTTCATAAAAGCCATTATCAACACCCTTCAAAAACCTCTAAACCACCCATTTTCAAGGAAAAGTCTACAAAAACAGCGTCGTCTTCCATCAACGTGACGGGCAAAGTTTGATACGTTTCCAAGCAAACTTAATTTTCAACGGACACGCGATGAATTTGAACAAAAGATCTACCTAACTTGCTTAGCAAAACATGGCGCGAACACTAAGTTATATTAGAAGTCGGAGAGTGAAAAAAACTTGTTCCTATGTTTTGGTTCGAAAATAAGTCTATGAAAGAAAATGATGTTCAAATTATTTGCGAAGTTGCTTATCCCACGTTACACTCTGCACACTTGGCGAACGAACATCTACGTTTTTTCATATAACACAATTTTATTGTCAGTTTCAAATAACAAAATGACTTATTGAAATATTTGAATAATTATGCTTTAAAAATAGCTATCGTACAACCTTTATACAAGAGTGGGGACAGAGTTTGCGCCAACAATTACAGGCCCATATCAGTTTTATCAGCGTTGTCAGAGATCCAGGAAAATATATTATACAAAACGCTCAAATATTTTCTAAATCACTTTAAAATCGTAGCCGAAAATCAATACGGATTAAAGTCAGTTGTCGCAACTGATAACGTTGTGTAGGATCAGACGAATCTGATAGTGAAAAATTTTGATGAAAAAATAGATGTCTTTGTATATTTCTGGACCTTTCTAAAGCGTTTGACGCGGTTTCTGTTCCCATTTTCCTATCCAAGCTGGAAAGGATGGGCGTTCGAGTTATAAACCATTTAAACACATAACACATTTCAAGATATATATTTACCAGTGAAAACAACGTGTCAGATTAGATAAGTATCTCAGCGATGAACGCTTAATCTGCTTTGGAGTCCCACAAAGGAGCATTTTGGACCCTCCTTTATTTCAGATTTACATAAATGATCTCTGCACAATGTCCCTCCCAAACATTAATATGTTTACATATGCAGATGATACCGCTGTCATTGTATGGGAACCAAACTGGTAAGCGGTCAAGGCGAGTGCAAATTTTCCCTTTGCAAAATAATGATCTGGCTAATAAAAAATTTGCTCACACTAACCTTAACAAAACCAATTTCCTACCCTTCACTGTGATTCCTAGCATTAATACCCCGGGGTCCTGATATCTCTATAAAAAACCCACATTTCCAAATGCCATGATGGATGTAATTGCCAGGTAATTTCTCGTGTAGATAGTGTAAAGTATTCGGGATGGATCATAAAGTGCGGATGGGTGATGGACTGAGATGGGACAAGCAGATTGATACAATTATTTTCAGAACTAGGCGGCTAATTTCTGTCTTTAAAACCCTTAGAGATTCTGTAACGCTTGAAAAACTCAAAACTAGTTTACATGACTTTGTGCCAGTTCATTATCCAGTACGGCATTACTGTGTGGGGAGGTGCAGCGAAGACTTGACTTCTCGGGTTGGAGAGAGCGCAGAGAGCAGTGCTTAAGGTCATGACCAAAAAAACCATATAGATTTCCCACATCCGAACTTTTCGCTGAATGTAAAGTCCTTACAGTGTGCTAGCTCTATGTGCATAAATTCATCTTTAGAAGGCAACCCATGTGTTCCCCTGCCGAATGCCCTACCGTATCCTGCCGAACTGCATTTGCTAAACGCCAGTTCAGCAGCTTGAGCAGCAAACTGTATAAAACCATATGTTAAAAGTTTAGCATTACTAAACCGAGCCGACGTGAAATAAAAAAAGTTACGGAGTGGCGTCAAAGCGTGGATTACCAGGAAACCGAGGAATTACTAAAGTTCATCACATATAGTTTAATTATAATATTGGCCTACCTTCCCCGTCCTACATACAAAAGGTGTGCGCACCTAACCACTTCAAAACCACTTTTTTTTTAATATCCGATAGTCACACATACACACACAAGTGCACACACGCACTCACACTCTACCTGACACACACCCACTCATTCTTCAATTATATCACCCCAACATACCCTGAAACTATCTATTAGGTTATTCATTCTTTTTACCTTTTTCATTCTCTTTTAAATATTTTAGTTTCTGCATGATCTTATCGTACCATTAATTACACGTATCACTTACCGCCATGCCTTTATAAATAGCGTGACAATTATGTGCCGATAATCCTCTCTAAAAATGTTGTCATGTTTTAACGGACCTCATGGCTGAACACTGACCGCCGAAATACAGGCTTAGGCCTAATTTGGGAGTTAGGCTCAATTCTTTGTAATACATTTAAATTGTAAGATTATGACTTTGAGTGTAATGTCATAATTTTAATGTATTTCTTTTAGTGACAACAAAGTTTTTTTTTTTGTTTTTATTTAGAATATTCACAAAGTAAAATGATGATAATTAAAATTGAGTTTTTATATAATATAGGTACCTGTACATAATATTATATATTTTATTGTTAGCTTGTATAATGTATCTACGTAAAGATATTTCACTGTAAATAAATATTTAAAAAGCATACAATATTTAATAACCTATGAAGTATTTATTGTACTTTAATTAAATAAAGACATGAAAGGGTTGGGCAGACAATAATGTATAGTTTTAATGAATTTGTAAATAAATAATCATGTTTCATCATCAGTCACTTCTTAGCTCCTTCAACTTTTTGTGTCGATGGTAAGTACGTACCTACTCTCGCTGTTTTTATATTTAATCAGCCCAGTAGGTGGCCACGTTGATTGGGGCATTAGTGGCATTGTTTAGGCCCTCCGAGGTGCAGATGAACGAACACTTAGGACGCTTCAGCAAGTGGGACATGGTGAGATCAGCATCGTACATTCTTCAATCACCATCTGAATGATTTTGAAAGATATTCCATTGCTTCATATCTACGAAAAAAAAATCTGCTCAACAACGTAAATAACGCAATGAATGTTGTTGAACTGTCAAAATGAAAGTAATTCCTATTGTAAGTGTGTTATACTATCATCCGCAGAAGTACCGCACTCACACTGGGTGTTTAGCTAGTAGTAACATTTAAACCATATGTCTCATTTCGAATAAGATAGTATAGAGGCACGAAGAACAGTGTGTAAAGTTCACTCATACCTCCATAGAAAAGGGAGGGTGCTCCGACCAGACAGGTGTCGTATCTGGTGGGCAACTGCCCGATGATTGATGTCGGGAAGTTGTATAATGCTAGTCGCGCGGTAAACTCTGCTTGCGCGATGCAGGATTTGCGTGACGTCAGCATGACGCGCAGCTCGCATGTGTCGATGTAGATACCGCTACAATAGAGTACCTACCACTTGATGCCCCACATGGTAGGTCTTAGACCAAAAGTTCTTAAAAGCCCATCACTCCCCTCAGCATACCCAAACATGTCTGAATTTGCAAAACTCGCCCGCAACTTAGCAGTATTTAAGTGTAACAATTAATGTGATGAGTCGGCGAGTTGTTAAGTATTTCCTCTAAGATGTGCAGACCTCGTAGCGTCTGTAATAATGAGTGGCAGCCGATGGCGGCGGCTGTGGTGCAAGTGACAAGAGATAGCAACTAATCATTTGGCACTTACTACGTATTAAGAAAGCAATCTGCGTAACAGTAAATTTTTGACGTTTAAACGTCTCTGAAGTTTAAGCAACGTTTAAAACTTGAACCCCTTTTTAATCTTCCTAATATATTAACTTGCAGAATTTGTGAAATAATGAATTGATACTGCATTTGACGAAAGAATTACAACGTTTAAAACAAATAACTGTCTGCAGTTGTTATTGATTCTGGCTATCCCCAGGGTCTACGTGCTGTGGCCACTAAAATTTAAGGTCCCGTGTATGAACGACGACTTTTATGGATCGATAATTAAAGGCTCGTTTTATTAAGTAGGATGTTAAAAGCCATTGCCCATGCTGGTCCAGCTCCATAAGACAATAGTCAAGACAAAATAAAACTGGTTCCAAATTTTATTGTATAATTTATTATTTTTATGACATTGATTTACATTCTGTGAATACTTTAACTACTTGTTAACATTTTAGGATAATCGTATACTTTTACTATGTTTGTAAATATGTGACCACCATGTATCTCTATCACATAATTAATTTATCTGTCATTGCTTCATTTTTAATTCTTTTTACTTATTATGGAGGAGTAATTTTATTCTAAGTGCACAGTCTTCACATATAATTATATAATTAATGTATACAAAATATTGTTAAACATTTTAAAAGAGTAACGGTAAAGTTTCTTGCACATTCTTCTCCATACGAAACTACCTTTTGGAAGGGGCAACTAGAATCAATTATATATATTTTAATGTAAATTTTAACTTAACTTTCAAAAGTGCCTTCTATATACCTACCTTTTATACATACAAATAAATAATATTGAAGTGTAAGTTTGTAATGTCAAAATAACAGCTTTTTACTAAATGCTTATAAAAGTATTACCATAGAAAAAAAAAATTTGTTTGTCTGTCTGTCTGTTAGTGCCAGCTAAACGCCGAAACTGGTGGAGCGATTTTGACAAGACTATCACAGGTATTAGGCTGGTAGGGTGATATTTCAAGGAGTAATATATGCTACTTTTTATGGTACCGGTAGCATGTTCCTGTAGGATGATTTCCGCTATCCACGCGAACGAAAACGCGGGCAGCAGCTAGTTTGAAATAAATGCATTGACATTGACTTTGAGTTTGCCTATTTTGCAGCATAAACTCCAAGATGACCGCTATTGTTACCGGCCAAAGACACATTTGTTTTATATCATGCTATTACGAAAGACGTTGGTAGACATCCTTCTTCCGTCCTTGAAAAGCACCATGGTAGCTTTTAGCGGCGCCATCTGAAGGCCAATTATTGTACTTAAAAAACGTTCAAAATCAAGTCGCAATATCATCTCAGCGACCATCATTTGTGTACTTCTAAAACCCTTACTAACGCTATCGTTGTTAAAAATATGGACAATACATGACATGGTGTCTGAAATAATAGAGATATTAAATAAATTAAATGTCAAAAGCTTGTTAAAAATATATGTAAATTGATTGTATTTTTGACAGATTGAGACTGAGATTAGAATGCGAACGATCTTAAAAATACGGGAATTGCCCCTCTGATATAGAAATGCTATTTTCTAAGAAAAAATACTCCAAGAACAATGTTGCGAAATCGCTTTTCTCTGATAACTTACATCCCTTACCGCCATTAGCGGCCGCCCATCAAAGTCCACTTAGCATCTGTCTCAATGAGTACATACTGTTTTGTAAACTATGCAGAAGTACTTAAAGGTGCAACGTTTAGTAGGTACATTATGTATGTATGGTAGTTAACTTTGTTGTTTACAGGTTGTAGTGGGTATTTATAACTTTGTGTACTGAAGCTATTTTTTATTTAATATGTTTTTGCTCTTGATTCTGTGGTGACAGAGACAGAGTCGATGATGGAGTGAGCTTACCCAGAAGAAGCCTGTTCACTCTC
This sequence comes from Brachylomia viminalis, assembly GCA_937001585.2. Taxonomy (NCBI): domain Eukaryota; kingdom Metazoa; phylum Arthropoda; class Insecta; order Lepidoptera; family Noctuidae; genus Brachylomia; species Brachylomia viminalis. The sequence continues at coordinate 4,132,167 of OW443298.2, forward strand.
ACTTTGAAGAGATTGGGGTTGTATGCGTTCGGAAACACAGTCGCAGGTAGAGAGTTCCACTCTTTTGTCTTTTGTTTTTACATAACAAAAGACATTTGGAAACGCCTAGTGCGAATTGGTGGAATAGCAATTTTGTGATAGTTCAGTAAAATGTGTTGGCCAGTGTATTTGAGTCTTCATAGACAAGGAGCTTAAATAAAGTACATACTAATTCCATCTTTGTCGCTTTTGGTGACATAATCTGCAGCTTTGGTTTGTGTTTGATAATCCTATAGCATTTTTTTTTTGTTTTTTAAAAAACGTCGCCCCACACTAGGAATTTCTCCTGTATCGTGGGTGCGTTTACAAGCATTTAAACTCACATACACAAACAGCCAGACCCGGAACAACTACTTGCAGGTCATATATTTGTTCCGTGCGGGGATCGAACCCGCGACACTTTTTCTAGGTAGATGAATCCGACTTAAGGGGAATTCTCTTGAACACAACACTAGGTAGAATAGTCCATCAAAGTATATACAAACTACCCGCATCAATAAAAAAAGAAAAAAAATCACATATTTTAAAAAAAAACTTAGACAATTTTTAATTAATAAAAGCTACTATTCGCTTAATGAATATCTAAATGATAGGCTTATAAAGTCATACCTAGACGAAAATTTAAAAACAATACATCTCTCTTATAAATACCTATTTACTTATATTTTATACTGTTATTTTTTCTTAGAAAGTACCTACCTACCTACTATTTTATAATTATAAATCAAAAGTGCTTCCTCTCTCCTAACTCACTTATTTTGCTGTGCCCGACAGGGTCCATGTGATCTAATTTTAAGTTTACCACCTAAGTTTACTTGTGGAATGCAATAAAGTATTGAGTATTGAGTATACTAGATATTAATTTGTATTCTTGCTCACCCAACTTGTCTTTCAGCGCCTAGTACCTACATACAAATACTAAATGTCTTTCTATTAGACGTCACTTTTTAGGGTACCGTACACAAAGGGTGCAACGGAACCCAATTAAGCCCCCGCTGTCCGTCTGTATGTCTGTCTGCGGACTGTATCTCATGAACCGTAATAGGTAGATAATTGACATTTTCACATAGTGTGTATTTCTACTGCCGCTTTAACAATAAATATAAATATAAAATATTGTACGGTGGTACGAGACGCTTCGTGCGTGAATCCGACTCTAATTTTAAAGCTAAATAAATAAGAATTCCTAGTACATTAATAGTCCTTTCAAAAGACGGGACATTTTCATTTTCCTAACCAACACTATTCTCATTACCTACCTACCATTTGTTTTACACCCGTAGAAAAATTTACCTACCAGTCCGTCGTATCATGCACAAAATAATACTCAACATATTCTCACCCGAATAACCGTATCATTCGTATAAATCTGGCTCATCTGCAACGATAATAACCTCGCTGTCCAGCAAATGAACAGACGAACATCACACAGAATCCAATAAATCTAGTGATCCGTGCAGATTTTGTGAGAACCAAGATTATGATGGAGTAGGCAAGGCAGAAGGGACTGAGCTTTTATGTTGTCCATTTTAGTACATACATTTTAGCACGTTTGAATGCGTTCTAAGCAATATTTTAGATGTGTCCAATATAATAAATATAATATTTTTAGTACAGCCGCATATTTTTCAGGTGTTTATAGAAAGGCTAGCAACGTTATATGCTTCAGTATCTTCTTTCTTGCCTTCTTCTTGGTTAACTTCATGACTTCGACACTTAATATTTGCACTCTTCAAGCATATTATAACTAGATACGTTACCTTAACAACCTTACCTAATGAGACACAATTAAAAACAATATGTTCTAGATTGTAATTTTCTTTTCACAGAGACGATGAAGCATCAACGAATACAATATGCCTGACAAAATCATGCGAGAGGTACAAAACAGTGTGCTTGATACAAATCATTCAGCTTGCAAAACATTCAATAGCAACAAGTCGATAAACTACAGTTCTATATTCACAATGTCACATCTATCATTCATATGTCTACTCTATGCACGAGATAGAGAACCAATATCTGGTATTGCAGGCGGCTTTCATATAGTGTGCCACGACTGTGTGGATCACTGGAATTTATTAGTTTGCTGTGATTGGAGATGAAATCCATGGATGGCTGACCAGCTGTGTAAATGAATCAACCTACACTGATCGACTTTTTTCCGAAGAGAGTTCAATTATGGTTACAAAATAGAACCACTTTGGCACTAGATGCGAATACAGTCAGGGCCGACTTTTCAATCGTCAAATAACTTTTATCTGAACAATAAATATGGTGGGTTGAAATATTTTCTGTAGGTAGCAAAGTACAAAAGCTGCGCAACCGAAATTGTTTTTCCTCAGACAAAATTTATCTATCGATTAAATAATCGGCAAATTCAAATCAGCTTTTGCACAAATTAAGTATTTTTTTTCTTTTTTCTAGAATTATTTTGGAAATTCATTTGTTTTTAGGCTTCAGTCTCCGTATGATTTGAAATAACGATTGTAGTATTCAGTAGTCAAAGGGGTCATCATCGTTTATAAGATCAGATCGAGAGCCCCAGTAAAAGTGTAATTTGACAATGTACGCTTAACAAACTTCGGGTAAACTTGGCCTGCAAGCTGCCATGTGCTCTATTATACGTTTCGAGTTCAGTTGAGTTACAACATCTGTTCTTATATTATTATTTTATTTATCTTCCAACCATTCTCTTCCCGCAATAAATCCTTGCCAGTCTTCTCCAATTTTCTCAACAATCGCTTTCAACCACTTAGCAGCTTTAAGTAAGGACTGACATGACATTTTTCTTTTCTTTTTAATTTTTAACGCAATGTGACGGCTCCAACAAAATTGTCACCTAAGTGATATTTAATGGAACCAATAATTTCCCTAATGGTTTCTTCAGGAGTTCTCTACTTGATAGTAAAATGTTTAAATTGTATGGCCTGAATGTATTTGCAACAAATTGTGTATTAAATTTTCTTTACGACTTCACCAAAAAGGGCATTCAACTTGAAGTTTATGAGCAATTTGAACATACTCGTGCTTACATAGTAAACGGTCGTAAAATATATGGCCCATTGGGTTTAGAAAAACGGCTTTTTGGAGCGTCGTATTTGTCGCTCATAGCAATGGATGACAGTTTCACTACAGCAAAGGAGGCTTATGATTTTAACTGGAGTCATACGGAATCTGTGATTTATGCCTTAATTACATAATAATTAATTTATGATTAATATTTTTTATTTTATTTATGCCTTAATTACATACATTAAGTTACTTACTATGTCATTTTATTAAGGCATACATCAAAACAATCGGCAATTAGAAAATTGATTTAAAAAAATTGTCTTCTCTTTCTGTTGGCGTTTTTGTCGTGGTTTTTTATTTTACCCGGGTACGCCCACCGTTGACTCAGTAAGCTAAAATGCGTATTGACCTAGAGTACTTAATATACCCTGCCCGTGTTATCGAGTACGAGTAGGTAACATCTCCTGGATTCTTAAATTTTGGGGAAACCTGTATCCAGTCTCAGACTGTTGTATTTATTTTATATTGGAAATCAATCTTGAAGGGGTAATTGTGTAATAAATATACAATGACAATGTCATTAATTTTGACAATCTAACAACATTCATTGCGTGATTCACGTTGTCGAGCTGGCAAATTTTTTCAACATATTTTATGGCGCAATGGATACGCAATTTCCTTCGAAAAGTTCAAAATTCATTACCCAATTGGGGTGCTGAGTTGACTATTTTGGACTACAGCTAGGTAATGATCGAGAGATTTTTGCATGACCACTATTTTAATAATAATAATCCTTTATTTCGGGCAATTAAGGCCCATAAAAGCACAATACATATATAAGTTTATAACAATAACTATAAACTAATACACATCTAAAAGTAAAGACTACTGCACACGAAGTGACGGCGTCGAGTTACACTGCGAGGTGTCGCGTAGCCGGCCGCGGAAACGCCGATACAGCACACCTTTCGGCCAAAACTCTTCCTTGAGGAAGGTTATCGAATAGTGAGTAGGAACGTGCACCACGAACGACTTGAAATTAGTGGAATGGCGCCCCTCCAAATAATTTTACCTTACGATACGACTAGCAGCACCCCAAGGTTTCACCCGTATAAGTCGCGATCCCGTTGCAATATCTTCTACCCATGTAATAAATTTTATCTAAATGCGTTCAGCTGTTTTAGCGTGAAAGCGTAGCAAACAAACATACAAGTGTAGCGGTATCTACATCGCCACATCCGAACTACGCATCACACTGACGTCACGCAAAATCCTGCATCGCGCAAGCAGAGTTTACCGCGCAACATGCATATATACAACTTACCGACATCAATCGTTGGGCAGTAGCCCACCAGACACGACACTCGTCTGTAGGGTCTGTGTGGTCGGAGGATTCTCCCTTTTCCATAGAGTATGAGTGTACGGTGAAACCATACACTACCGACGACGACTAAGAATTTTTTAAGTAACTTAATTGATTAATATCAATTGAGCAATTAGTACTCGATTAGCGGTCATCGCGTGTGGTCCCTTGCTCCTTTTGTCCGTTCAATACATTATTTTACCTTAAAACGCAGCAGTACCACTGACTATCTTCCAACCGTCTACAATGAGTGAACTTTACAACCCGGTCACAATATCTGTGCACCTCGCTACGTGACGTCACATCGGGCGCTCTCGGTACGGTGTGCAAAAAAGCAGCGAACGCGGGGAGGTGAATGGGGAAGCGGGATCGGCGGCATTTATTCAAACTAGGCTGAGAATGGTGGTGAAGCGTCAATGTCTTTTTCAATATAAAAAAAAAATAAAAAATATTTTAGGATTTGTCATATAATAGAATACGTATAAGTTAGTATCTCAAATTAAATATTTTAACTTCTCAATTGATGAATCCTCGCACCAATCTTTGTTGTCGCAGCGCCAATGTTATCTAAACTTTCTTGAGTTTTCTCGCAATGATGGCTTCAGCGAGCTGTGTTCTTTTGGTGGCCGCGCGCAACATTGTGTGCGTAAAACGCTCCGCTTAAAAAAAAATCTTTTTTGGTGAAACCTTGATGATATTCGTAAAATTATTGGACCTGCATCAGTGCTTCATTGAGAACTTATAGTGCAGTGTTGATTTTTGGAGTTGTAACCATTCCACCGGTGGATTTTAGAAGATTTTGCTCACCGGCCGGCAGCCTATACCTACAAGCCTATCACGCGTGCATGAACGAGGTATCTTCCCATCACCCTGGGTCTGAGTGGGATCTCTGGATTGCCAAGGTACGTGGGCATGTTTTGCTGCTAATAAGTCTTTTTGGTATTGGTTTCTCGAGGATTCATCAATAGGGAAATTAATTTATTTGAGGTCCGCCATTACGCCTTTTAACATAGGTTCTTAATTCAAATTTTGTCACAACCTACATAAAGGTGTAGGCTATTTACACGCCTCATCAAATGGTATGGAATGGTAGGTAAACTGTGAAGAAAATTCACACTACACCTACTGGTAGGAATTCATGATAGTAATAGTGGGAACCATCCTTATCAATAGCCATCCACGTTCATATTAAAAAAATCCTCGTTTCTCCGCATCACATGCCCATACCATGACGGCCAGTATATCCAAGATAAGAAAGCTTGGAAACATGCTGGTTCAGCTCCATAGGACAATCCAAAATCTAGACAAAATCAAACTTGTTGCTACTTTATTAATTGTATAGTTTATTATTTCTATGACATTGATTTACATTCTGTGATTACTATAACTCATACACTGACATATTACTTGTTTAAATAATTTGGAAAATCGTATACTTTTACAATGTTTGTAAATACGTGAGCACCATGTATCTATCACAAAATTAACTTATTTGTCATTGCTACATTTTTTAATTCTTTTTACCTATTATGGTAGGGTAATTTACTATAGGTGCATAGGTCTTCACATATAATTAATGAAGAGTAACGGTGGAGTTTCTTGCCCATTCTTCTCCATCCGAAACTACGTTTTGGAAGGGGCGACTAGAATCAATTCTATTTTAATGTTTTTATTTAACCATTTATGTACACACTTATATAAACAGACAAGAAGAAAATAACAGAAAAATAGGTACCAAGGTGATGCTTATTTCTAATGAAATCTCTTCTAGCATACCTGCGATAGGATAGTAGATTTAGAGATGTAGACAGCGTGTGTAAGAGTAAAAGAGAAAATAAAATACATAAAATCTAAAACAATTCACTTAATAAAATAAAACAAATAATATGAGAATATACATACATACATAAAAACATACATACATACTTCTAAAATAAATAACACTAGAATATTAATGTAAATGTTGACGTTCTAAAGTGCCTTTCATGTGCCTATTTGAAATACTTAAATGCTTTGACTTTGAGTCGATTTCCACGAAACTTTTCAGCCACCGGTACCACTGTCAGACTTCCTCTTTGCTACTCATTTCTTATTCTATCCATTCGCGAAACACCACACATCCCTCTTAGCATTCTCATCTCATGACGCGATAACGATGACGATACATTATTATGATCATGACTAACTTGCCGTTGATCAAGTACAGCCTTGTACTTATATTGACTAAATCAATTACGTCATGTTCTTTTAAAGCGCCGCCTTCTACCACTTAGAGCTCCAATATTTCAGCTCTTAACTGAAAACTGTTCAGTCGTGTTACGTCACTTCTTGTCTGAAGGCGCTGAACATCTCAGACGGCGTTAGCTTTATTAGATTGCTTTCAGATATTAGTCGCTTTATCTTGAAGGAATAAGCAAAAGAGGAAAATGTCAGATTAATTGGTTTGGAATTGTATGAGAGAGCTACAGCATATTTTACTGATATGAACAAACTGTGAAATAACATGGCTAATCTTAGAAAATTATAACCATTTATTTAAAAAATATTTTTTTTTAAATATTGAGCCTCTCACAGTAAGCCCTTTCACTTAATATGTCACGCGGTACAGTTTGCATGTATATTTTTTTCTTTATGCCTTCCAAAGTTGGTCGCCATATTCAAAATTCATTTATTTATGTTACATATCACAGAAATTCATATGTGTACCAAATTTCAATTCAATCGGTCCATTGGATTCGGAGCAAATCGGCTACAAAAGTCAGACAGACAGATATACAGATATGTAGACACACGAGTGATCCAATAAGGGTCCAGTTTTTTCAATTGGACCTACGGAACCCTAAAAAGTAAACGTCCTAGTAAAATCACTGGGCTAAGATTATCCCGGTGATTTTATTAGGACATTTACTTTCATTAAAAACTGCAGTAAGTAGCTACTTACTCAAGTTTCTCTGCGACTGGCAGCGAGTCATTAAACCTGTTGCAGATTTCAATAGATGTCCATTTTTAAGGCAAATCCAAGTAGCCATATTTACTCAATAAGGCTTTTTCTACAAATGCAATTCAGTTAATGCTGCTGCTGCAATGACAAAACTTAACTCCAAAGAAAATACTTAGTAAAGCAGTTTCATTATGAAAACCAGTTATTTCACCACGAATTTCATTGCAACCACAATTCTTCTTCAAACAACGACGAATTCAAATCATGTTACCCAATGTTCAAAGTTCGATATTACCTGGCGACTGTGACCTATCGACTTGAATATATTACCTACTACCTACTCCGTGATCCAATATCTCGAACCGTTCAGTCCATGTCGTCGAGTTCGTGTCGCTACACGAAAATCTCAGACAGCGCTTCCGATATTGAAATTGTTTTAAAATACTTCGGAATTGAGCGTTCCTACTGGAGTTCCACCTTCAAGTGTCGGTATTTCCTGTCCGTTACACACTGGGTAGGAAATTTAGTTACTAAGCTTGCTGAAAGACTTATATCATCAACATTTCATGAATTACTTACTTTCGTAAAAAAATATACTCATGTCCACACGAGAGTAATTGTGTGTAAGTGTGAACTTCTTCTTTGTTCTTTTTATAAACTAGTAACAATGATAATACTTTAAACACCTACATACGTTCCATGGAACCGAACTTATGGATAAGATTCCTGTCGTGTCATGAATGATGAATACGGTAGACTTTAGCAGCGCCTCCTTTAAATATCAACCAACTCTGCGATCACCAATCCCTGAGCCAACTGCGTATTCGGTTACCCATAGTCAGCAGTCAGTATTTGAGCGAATCAAGGGAAAGAAAATCATTCAGTTTTATGTAACTTTTTATTCGAAAATGTTCAACATTATAAACACAAAAGCATCGAAAGAAAATAACTTATGACCAAACATAAGGCTGTGGGCTGTGACAAAGCGGAGGTGGCGTGACAAAAGGAGTGAAATGTTTATCACGCATTATGCATGGCCTCGAATGCTCATACGAAGAAATCACATTAGTAGATTTCCCACACTCTACTCGCGTTGCATGTTCACAAGCTTCATGCAATCGCCCTGCTGGGTAGCACACGTACCTACTTACAAAATCATCGAGTTTCAGAAAACAATCGGCTTTTCCTATGAAAAGCCGATTGTTTTCTGAAACTCGATGATTTTGTTGTTTTTGTTTTGTTTTTGGTTTTGTCATTGTCGCAGGTACGATATATCATATTAACGCCCGCATACTGTTGGATATCTATGTCAATGAGCGTGTTTTTCTACCAACCCACTCCCACTCCATCGCAGATCAAAGCCTACCTTACAACAAAACTAAATAACTTCTGTAAATCTTCTCTTACGATAATCTTCTTCTCTTCTCTATTACTTCTTCTTAGCGTCCATTTTCTTCTTGGTCGCAGATACATTTCTGAGGTTAACCTCTTGAGCAATAGCATCTTCTTTCTGCTCCATCACTTCTACCAACTCTGGCTGCAAAGTGGCATCTAAAATGAAAATATATCATGTTGCTGAATCTCTTCTCGGAATGAGAAGACCTTTGCAGTGAGATTCAATGGGCTGAAGCTACCCGTGTCCCAGTTTTCTGTTATAGTTAAGAAAATAGGCCAAATATGGCTAAAATGTTAAAGGGTAAAACCGGGATCGGGCTATACATAAGAGTAGTCTCCAGTTCTGCAGAACAGACTGCGTGTAAGAAAGTGATTCATACATTCTTCGGCTGGCAATAGCAAGACCATGTCAATCATTGACTGACCGGTTGGTGCAGTTGGTAGCGACCCTGCCTTCTGAGCCGCTGGTCCCGGGTTCGATCCCCGGACAAGTCAAACATTTGTGTGCATGAACATGTCTGTTTGACCTGTGTCTGGGTGTTTATTATGTATATAAGTATGTATATTAGTCATCAGGTTACCGTAGTACAGGTTCTACCTAGTTCGGGACCTGAAGACCTTGTGTGGAAAAAAAAAACACACAATCCAGAGGAGTCTTCCGACACACGGCTACTCACGATAAATTTATTCAATAGATACAATTTATTACACATCTGTCTACCCTTTCGGGTAATGTAGGTGTATCATATTCAACTATATATCAATATTAACAGTTTGGCATTCTTTGCCATAATATACAGAATTTGCCATTGTAGACTCATGAACCATTTTCAGAATTGGCCATTTTGCGCTTAAACCTTTTTATCAGTTCCGGTAAATACTGAAATCTCTACTTACCCACAAATAGTTTCTCCAGCATCTTGCACCGGTTCTTCTGTCGTCCTATGACATGCTCTTCATTGAAGAGCTGCAGCTCACGCATGCGCTCCAACGCAGCTTCTATGCGAGCATGTCTGTCCTTCTTCGCTGCTTCTGCCATATCCAGGGAGACGAGGACACTAGGAAGGGAATGAATCTCTTGTAATATCATTGACGAATAAATGTTTTAGTATCTGCTAATGCCAGAAATAAAATGTATCTCAAACCCTCAGAACAATAACTAAAGCACTCAAACCCAATGTCGAAATGACAAAAACGAATAGACAAGGGATTGACGACTGACAATGTCAAGTGGTTTGACAATTTTGTCTGGTACCGCCAGTGCACCTTTTAATAAAAGTTACATCTTAAAAGACTCAAAATTTTAATTTTATCAAAGATTTAAGACTTTGTAAGTGCACAGTAGTTTAAAGACAGGTGAACTAAGCGACAGTGCTTACTGATCTGCGTGTAGACTGCAAGTAATACTAACCACTCAAAAGCGGCGTCTCAGCTTGCAACCTGGACGCAACCTAAAGAAGGATATCGTTCCTTCGTTAGGTTGCTGGGTGGTAAAAAGTTAAAAGGGATGACGTAAACCAGTTAATTAATTAGAAAATCACAAAATTTTTAATTATTTCAGCTATTTGCAAATTCTACCTTTGCCAGGATTATAGACTGCTTCATGGGTACCTATAATTATTTTTTATATGTGTGCCTCGTTAGACAGCTAATTAAATTAAATTAATGCTTCAGTAAATTGGTGTCAAAGTTCATAATTATACGAGTACGTAGATGATATTTGAAAATTGTTAATAAACATCTTCCTTTAAAACTGTTGGATGTTTTAGAAAATTTGGTTAAATCAAAAGGTTTGTTAAAGTATTAGGTCCCCAATTTGGAATAGCAATGAATACCATTCAATTTGAGAGTTTAGAGAAAAGTGATATTTAGTGACGAATTCCGGGAAATTTTCAAAAATACATAAATAATATTGGATTTTCTCGAATCCCATGAATTTGTTGCACACGTCCTAAAAGGAATACGTCAAATTACAAGTCACCCTGTTTAAATTATTGTTTTTTTATTATAAAATTGTTAAATGTATTCGAGCTTATGGCACTCGTAGGCTGCAGCTGAAAATCAAGCCTCGGGTGCTAGTGCCTAGTGTTGCCATCTGACATTATGCTGAGTTGAGGTTCTTTTGGCATAAGTGCGCTTTTTTTCAAATTAATTTTGTGTTATTAAAACAAAAAATAATTAGACAACATCCACACAAGGTCTTCAGGTCCCGAACTAGGCAGAGCCTGTACTACGGTAACCTGATGACTGATATACATACTGATATACATATACACACCCAGACACACGTCAAACAGATATGTTCATGCACACAAATGTTTGACTTGTCCGGGGATCGAACCCGGGACCAGCGGCTCAGAAGGCAGGGTCGCACACACCAACCGGTCAGTTTTGTTTGTATATATATATATGCCCATTGCAGCGTGACCTCTGCGGTTGTATTTTTTAGTTCATATGACTGGTTATCAATTATTATTACAAATTTCTCAAGTTTTGACCTAAACTAGCTAGGTACTCTTTTTGTATTATTGGAAGAAAAGTCAGTTGCTGAAAAATATATAAGTACTGAATCCAGTCGAATCCTATAATTTTATGAGTAATAATTTTTTAAATTGTGCCATTTTTAAAAGAAATATACATCACCATACATCATGCCGGTTATCTGCAGTCAACTAAGTTTTATTGCTGAGTTCGGCAAATGATGTACGAAATTCATCGAATTTGGTATGTATTTTTTTCTGATTCGACCTCTCAGCGGAAGTCTTAGCCTTTTCTCTGGTGTAATACCCTATTTTATTTGTCGTAGGTGTAGAACCAGTTAAATGGGCTACTTCCTGTTTCCAGACCTTTTTTCGGCTACCAGACTTGCGAGCTCATGGGTCGTTTCTACCAGCCGCATAGAATAGGAGTTCGAGACCAACAAGTTCGTTCTTCTGGACCGCGACACATTTTTGTCCTATCACTCGCTAGTCGGTCGAGGTGTGCTACGGTTTGAGGTTGCGGTTCGTCAGGATCGACTTGTTACTTTAGACCATTACGCTTAACTATTATTAGTAACGACGTAGTTGACGACACGGTTGGCGCAGTGGTTAAGCGATTGACTGCTGCGTAACGTGTCGCGGGTTCGATCCCCGCACGGAACAAATATTTGTATGACCTGCAAGTAGTTGTTCCGGGTCTGGCCGTTAGTGTATGTGAGTTTAAATGTTTGTAAACGCACCCACGATACAGGAGAAATTCCTAGTGTGGGGCAACGTTTAAAAAAAAAAAAGTACCTCCTTAGTAGCAGTTTTAGTACCTCTAAGGCTAACATTTTAATACTATAGTCCCCGTCACGAGAAGCTATAAATTTTGTAAATAAAGAACTTCTACTGAGTTACGTAGCGACAATTAAAATCAACAACAAATAATCCCAAATTCAATCAACTCAAAGTGACATACGTGTACTAAGAAACTAACGAGCAATTTCACTTGGTCGGGTTATAGTTGAGCGATATAAAGCGCTGTCGTCTAATGTTTTGTGGTATTGGAACGCGTCTGACTCATGGAATGTAAACATTTGGGCCGCCATTTTGAAGTAAGTTCACGCTGACGCTGTCAATGCTGTCATTCGAGTTTCGAATGTGTCTCAGTTTGTTTGTGTTGTTTTCGCGGATTAGGTTATATTGTTTGTTAATGTTGTCTTTTTTTTAAACTGTTTATTTTTGTATTTGATACCAAGGTTGCAAACCTCTGAATGTGTGTTTACAAAATTTATAGCTTCTCGTGACGGGGACTTTAGTTGATTTTTAACTAGGACTGTTTCTATCGGGATAACTTAGGTTCATCTATATAAGATATAATCATATCATCAATATAACCCTCTAAGTACCTACATGAAAGAAAGAAAGAAAATGCGTTTATTTGCGGTAAACATGACGCAAAAAATAACACAAACACAAAAAAATATGAAAAGGTTGGGGGAAACATGCGTCACATCCACGCAAAACGGCTATCGCTCAGCATTATGCCGCGACCCTATGCAAGACAGAGCCCCAGCGCTGGTTTTCAGCGTCGTCCGGTCTTACGAACGTTGCACTTAAATAAAAATAATATAATTAAATTTAAATGTTATAGAATATACTAAACAGAAATGTAAAAGGAAATAGACATACATGCTACGAGAATATCATCCTCAATAAAAGTTTTACGCTTTATGGCAACATTTCAAAGCGTCTTATTTGACGTACACCCAACATACATACACCAAAGAAACGCTATGATGTAAGGAATTACAAAATGGCCAATGATGTAATGTGTTACTAATATTATGCAAAAGTTATGTTATGTGTTTTGTGTAAGTGCTATATAATCCCATTGTTTGATATTTTATGAAATTGTCATTCAAAAGGGTTATATGGACTTTAACTTTAACTTGGACTTTAACTATCTATATTGTTCTGTAAATACATACTTGTTACGGTCGCGAATCATATTTTGTTCAACGTACAACCAGACAATGACCAGCAAATGGAAAAAAACGTGAGAAAATATGAATTTCGCAGGCTATCTAGCGCTTATCCCTTAACTGTAACTTACCTTTCTTCTTCATTCCTCTCTTTAATACAGAATGCCAAGAAGTAGAGAGGTATGAATTTGTCTCGCAGTTGCTCTGGCATCAGCAGATAAAGAGCCTCTTCTTCAGTCTCCACCGTCATTTCAACCACTGTGAAAAAAATGTGATGCAAATGTTATGAAAAAAGTCCTGCTGGCGCAATTTTTTTTCCATATATTTTTAGTTATATTCGATCCAACCAAAAATAACGCTTTCATTGTTAAACAGTTTCAGATCGAATGTAGAACCAAGCCCCTAACTCTTGCTGGACGGCGCGTACGTGTTCCACGCGCGCCTCAAAGAGATGTCAGCATCGAAGAGGGGGCCCACTAGGGCCCAAGCCTGCCGAGAAAGCGGGATCATCCGAAAGGGGTACCGCTGACCCGGAACATAAAGGGCCAAGGAAGGAACACGGGTGGGTTTTAGTCAGTAAGAGTCAGACAATCCCTTCCGCTCCACCCAGAGCGGGATGGGTCATTTGATGATTTCCCATACTCAAAAAAAAAAAAAAAAGCCCCTAACTCTACAAATCTTACATCTAGATCGCCAGATGTTTTTGGAACGAAGTTCGCTAACGCGGTTTGCGGTAGGAGTAAACCGGTAGAAATCGTCACGTATTAAAAAAGCGTCAAGCACTCTCCATGCGACGTTCACTCTCTCTCTCTCTCTCTGTCTCTTTATATTGTATATAAAAGAAACAGACAGAGGTTTTTATGATTTTCGAGGGTGCTAAAGCCAATATAGTGAGGTCAAAATGAAAAGCCAAGATGGCGTCTGCGAAAATTTTCATATTTTTCTTCATCGCTGTCATTTCCATGGTTTTGAAGTACGCTATAAAGCCGATAGTGCGGTCAAAATGGAAATTCAAGACGGTGGCTACGATAATTTTAAATTTTTTCATCATGGGTATCATTTTGATGGTTATCGAGGATGCTAAAGCCGATAGTGAAGTCAAAATGAAAATCAAAGATGGCGGCTGCGAAAATGTTCAAATAATTATTATGGTTGCCGGTTTTACAGTTTTCGAGGGTGCTAAAGTCGATAATGAGGTCAGAATAAAAATCCATGATGGCGCCAACTTTATGAGAGCTTCTTCAAACTTGTACTTTATGGCTTTGTATCAAAAACGCGTACTAAATTCACACTTTCTCTATATCTCTTTCTAATAGATACGAGTGTGCGTGCATGCGAGTATCACATTAGGAACTTCGTTCCTGACGAGGATCCTGAACGGCACAAGTTATTTTAATACTGAGTTAACTTACTATCAGTTTCCGATACAGGAGTAGGTCTTTGGACATCCGGTTCTGCAATAAAAAGGAATCTGTAGTTATGTAACAAAATGGAGAGTTCATTATTGTATTAAACCATGTAACTGTTTTTCTTACTGAAATTAATGAAGCATGTTTCTCACCTCGAGTAGCTTCAGCTTCAGTATGCTCAAGCATTAATGCCTCCTAGAAAACATTGTTATTTATTAAATAATAATTCTTTCCTATTGTGCATATCTGGCCTACACCGCGTGGTGGATGACGGCCCACCTCCCTAAACTACAGTTCATAGAGAAGAACGCTGAAAGGAACCATGAGCTCAGTTTTAAGTAAACACTTACACCTGTATTTTTGTCGTTGTTAAATTTTATTGTCAACTAGCGACCTGCCCGCGCCCCTGCTTCGTATGGTTTTACGACTTGACAAAACATCGAGCTTTCTTTATTAAAATTATACAAATTTCTTATTAATGTAATAAACACAATAACCACCCGTAGTAGAAGTAGAAGAACAACACGGTCACACAGACAGACACGAGAGGCGACTTTGTTATATTGAATGGATATAAAAGTTCATATGAAAAAAACTCACTTCAAAGGCTGTGCCCGTGCTCCCTGTGGGTGTTGTGTCAGTGTCTGTTGACGGTGGCCCCGGCGGCGGTGGAGGCACGACCAGAAATTCAGCGCGGAACTCTTTCCTTAAAAAATAGACAAATATAAATAAAATAGTAGCCAGCCTGCAAGATCTGAAGTGGAATCGTGACATCTCTGTGGTGACATATATGTGGGTGTTGTCTTTGTGGTAGTTGTGAATATAAATTGGTTAGTAAAAATAGTAGTTAAAAAAAAACTAAAAAAACTTCGAACTCGAAACGAAATCGAAACAAGAACTTCGTTCCAAATAAAACATAAAAAACACGATTTTGTAGATGACTGAACTAAAAGTAGAAAATATTTTTAAATAAGTTTAAAATAAGAATAAAGTAATTAACAAAAAAAAATATTATTGTATAAAAGCGTGGGGTGCTTGATGTTAATTGTTGTAAATATTTTTGTGAATATTTGTAAAATTTGCGTCATCATGAAAATATCTGATTAAGCACCCCACGCTGTGGGCGCGTTCACTGCGGCGGAGAGCCGCCCACTATCTGAACGCGCCCCAAAAGGTGGTAGCCGTAAGGCTGATCCGGGGCTACCGCACGATCTCGGGCGAGGCGGCAAGCCTCCTTGCCGGACTGCCGCCGTGGGATCTGGAGGCGATAGTCCTCGCGCGCCTGTATGAGTGGCGTGCGGAGGCACTACGCCGGGGGGAAACCCCGCTTCCGCGGCAAATCGCGGCGCAGCGGACGGACCTCCGGCGTGATCTCATGGCGGCATGGAAGGAGCGACTGTCGCAACCCAGCGCAGGGCACGCCACGATAGCGGCGGTAAGACCCCTCTTTGAGGAGTGGCTAGAGAGGCGTCACGGCGTCCTCACCTACCGCCTGACGCAGGTCCTCACCGGACACGGATGTTTCGGGAGGTTCCTGCAAATCATCAGGCGGGAGGAAACGCCCGGGTGTCACCACTGCGATGATCGCCCCGAGGACACGGTGGAGCATACGATGGGGGCCTGCCCTGCATGGGCGGATCACCGCCGTGTCCTCGTAGAGGCGATCGGCAGCGGCGGCGACCTATCACGCCCGGCCCTGGTTCAAGCCATGGTCCGGGGCGAGGGGGAGTGGGAGGCAGTCGCCTCCTTCTGCGAAGCAGTCATGCTAGCTAAGGAGGTGGCGGGACGGGAGAGGGAGAGAGTCTCCCGTCCAAGCCGCCGCGGTGGACGCTCCGGGCGTCGGGAGCCGCGTGACGACTCCCGGCCACCGTAGGCACGGGCCTGCGGGCGGTGAGTAATGGGTAGCTCACCGTCTGATCAGGACCAGGCCCGTGCTGGAAGGCGCGTACGTGTTCCACGCGCGCCTCAAAGAGATGTCAGCATCGAAGAGGGGGCCCACTAGGGCCCAAGCCTGCCGGGAAAGCGGGATCATCCAAAAGGGGTACCGCTGACCCGGAACATAAAGGGCCAAGGAAGGAACACGGGTGGGTTTTAGTCAGTAAGAGTCTGACACTCCCTTCCGCTCCACCCAGAGCGGGAGGGGTCATTTGATGATTTCCCATCCTCAAAAAAAAAAAAAAAAAAAAAGCACCCCACGCTTTTTTATTGTGTAACTGTATTCTTATTTTAAACTTATTGAAAATTATTTTCTACCTTTTAATTCGGTTATCTACAAAAGCGTGTTTTTTTAGTTTTTTTTTTAAGTATTATATTTTCTATTTTTTTGTGCGGCTAACTACAATAGCGTGTTTTTTTTTTGTTTTATAAGGAACGAAGTTCTTTTATGCGGTTTACAGTAAATCGAACTGGCAGAAATCGTCACGTAACGAAAAAGCGTTATGCCCCTCCAAGCGACCTTCCTCTCTTTCTCTTTCTTACTGTCACTTTATACGGTTGTATGTGTATGTGTGTGTGAGTGTACGAGTTTTGATATTATATCGTTGACGGTTAGCATTGTGTACGGTCAACGATATAACCTCTATTCTATACACATGTATCGTTTTAAGGCGAGAGCAATCGAGTTACTGAATTCATAAGTATTTTTTTTTCTTTCCTTTTTATTATTAGGCTTTTACGATGCACACTATTTTGTCTGTTTTCTTTTAACTTTTTTTTTTATTTGTGAATCCGTGGACAATGTTGTGGGTTACATGTATAGTAATATGAATGGTATAGACTGTGTATAAATGTATTTCTAAGTTTTGTGCTATTTTAAGAATCTCTAGTTAAGCTTGGCATGTAACTGTTTTTTGTCTCTAACAAATAAAATAAAATATCATTTATTACTTACATAAAATTGTTTTATATTTAATTTTGAACAAAATGACTATTTTCCTAAAATGTTAAATTAAATTTATTACTTAAATAACCGTAGTGCCCACGGCAGATCTTTCAAATGTCTGCCATAACAACTGTCGATGGTCGGTTCTGTGGCTAGCCGGGTTATATATGTATAGCAGGTAAAAAAATTAAGTTGGTCGTATGCTCGTCTTAATGATCGAACCATGCATGTCTCAATGCACGGCTAAGAACAGTAGTTATATGGCGTACATAAATTCCCTGACTACTCCTACGAGTGCATGCTTATTTCAAAGGTTGAACCATGCATGTCTCTAAACGTGGCTCAGTTTGTTTTTTTATTTATTATTATATAATTTATCAAGTCGGTAACATAAGTAAGAAATGGGAAATTTGCGCGCCTGCTGCCTTCCTTGGATGTGCTAGCCGTTTCTCAGGCTCCCTCTCCGGAAAGTTTATTGCATATGTGTACTTGGCACAAAGACAGTACCGGGTATCGGGGATGAAAAAATCGTTAATCCTGAGGATCCTGGCAAGGATAACGGGACAAACTATTTAAATTATTGCATTGTCATCGGTGCTTGATAAGCGTGTAAAGTTTCAAATCAACCCGACGTTTACAAGGGGATGAAAATCGAGTTAAAAAATTCCGACACATAGATACATACCAAGCTAATAAAAGCGTATTAAAAAAATCTCCAGAGGTCTTTCCGCGGAGCAACGAGAAGAACAGTAGGCCAATTCTCGTACTTAAAAAACGTTCAAATTCAAGTCGCAATCTCATCTCAGCGACAATCAATGTCAAAAACCTGTCAAAAATGTATGTAAATCAATGACTAAAGAATAAGAGAGGACATGAACTAAAAGATCGTATCGCGTGCCCGCGTGGAAAGTAAGATGGCGTAGGCTCCGCCCATTACCTAGTGTTGTCCTCTGCTCATTCTTTGCAATGATTTTGTTCATCGTGTTGTTACAAATCGATTAATCGAAATCACATACATTAAAATAAGGTTTTTGATTTTAAGTAGATAGTAGGTAAGTAGGGTGTTATTCGATTCTCATTCTAGGACGTCGCATTATGGATTAAGTACAAAAAAGCCTGTTGTTGCGTAATCTGACTGAAAAATTGCAAAAATCATCAATTTGGCGGTTCATTTAAAATTAATTGTACTTGATATTATTTACTCTATGATTAATAGTTGCTCGTGATAATCAAGCTAGAAGAAGAGTAAATTAAACTGCAACAAGGAATTCAAAACTACACCGATTATTAACAAAATAAAACAACAGAAATCGATATTATGCATTTAATGGGAGAACCGTTTTATTTCAAATAGATACAATAATATCAGTTTGTAATTAGTATTAAGTACACCAATAATGTGAAATACAATAAAGTCTGCCTGTCTACAATAAATGTACAGGGAAATAATAATGTATTATGACTCAAACTCAAAGCATTTATTTCAAATAAACCAATTACAGGCACTTTTGAATTGTCAAGGGGTCGGTCAGTCAGAAAGATGAAGCTAGTTGCCCATTCCAAAGCGTAGTAGGTACCTATGGAGAAGAACGGGCAAGAAACTCCATGGACACTCTTTTAAATCAAAATATTGTTACAAAAAAGTGGTTACATCATTCATGTTGTAATTATACATGTGAGAACGATGTAGAAACACGTGCACGTTAAAAGCGTCCGTAATAAAAAGATAAAAACAATTATGGAATTAAAATAAGCCGTGGCAGCTAAGAAATGACCAGTGCCTACTGACGGCGCCCGTTCACGAACATGACGTATGGATCAGCACCATTCAGCTCAACCATTTTGAAGGGAACTCAATGATCCAATACACACGCCACCACCAGCGACACATTTGAGTGAGCATGACATACTCTCAGCCGCCAGGGTACATAGTGCTCACACATGTGCTATGCAATTATACAATACTAAGAGATTGAATTTATACAATGCAAAGATAGGTTGTACAATCTTCATCAGCTCCAACATTATTTTCGAATATATGGGTAAATGTAGGCTTACAATGAAAATGTGATAATTTACCTTAGGGAGCCTTGTCGGTATTGCATTGTCGTGAAGTCTCACTATATCAAGACTTCTATTAATACAAGACTCTTAAAAATGTAGTGAACAAACAAATACTTTTTCCTGGCTGGAGTCGATATTTTCTTGACCCAATGATTCAAGCCACTTACTTTTAAGTTTATCATTTTTTGGTAACCTAAAAACACAAACAAAACACGCAAACTAACATAAATGTGTATATTCTTTCATGCTAAATATTCAAACGAAATTTGGTTTTTATCGATGCAAAATCGATTCGTTGTGCAAATTACACAATCACAACACTATATTTGTCAATAAAAATACGTAGTAAACAAAACCAAAATAAGGAAATATATCGTTCGAAAGACTATGAATAGGCAATAATCTATGACCGAACAGTAATAAACATGAATTGAGACTAGAAATTGGTATAAATTTATGTAGGAAACTTAATAATCTATGAATTCTTTCGACTTACTTGTGCAGGGATATCAGAGGCGCTTTTTTACTGTAATTCGAGCCACAGCCCCTCACACAACACTTAGGCATGGTTTCCTCTATCACAGACAGCCTCAGTCAAATTTACAGCACTCAAAATGTTCTCAAAATGGAAAAAAACTTAATATTTAGTCGCACGATAACGCCAAATGACACTTCATGTACACTCTGAGAAGTACTCAAAACCAGAAACTAAAATGGCGAACCGGCCGATGGGCAGGGCTTCCGTGACGTCATACTTCAATATTGCAATTTTAGAAAACTGACAAAATACGGTTTTCTCTTTTTGACACTTGCAGAATTGCATAAGTTAGAAAGAAACATGTATATTTTTTTATTTCTGTATAGAATCGTATGATATTTCCATAATGTATAATTTATATAGATCTTTTAGTTCATGTCCTGTCTTATTCTTTAGTCATTGATGTAAATTGATTGTAATTTTGACAGATTGAGACTGAGATTAGAATGCGAACGGTCTTAAAAATACGGGAATTGCCCTTCAGCTTCAAGAAAACAAAATTAAAGTCTTTGAAAAGGGTACGGTGAGCAACGCACCTGCGGTGCCGCCGGTTTTGAAGATGTCCTTAAGCGGTGGTGATCACATACAATGTGGGCCACCCCTTAGCTTGCCACGCTAAGGCATTAAAAATTAAAAACATACTTCATAGAAAGGAGCCCTTTGAAAAATACGCGCCTTCTCCAGGTGTTCAGCTTTCAGAATCAAACCTGTGATCTGTCTGCGAAACTAAAGCGTCACCTTTTACCTTTTGTGTGTATTTCTCAAATCTTACACTGACCTGATCAGCGCTCCCCTCTGATTCCTCCCTGGTTGCAAGGTGGCCCACGACTTCCTTGCTGCAGCAAAAATCAGGTCCCTCTCATCATCTCTCCTGGCTATTGCTCCCCCGCCAACTGCTAGAGCACACTCCAGTTCTACGCAGGCATCACCAGGCAACGGTTGCTGCACCGGTAGCAGCGTTAGCTTCTCTAGTTTCTCTTTCGCTGATCCTGGTTTTCCAGGCTAAACAAGGATTTTTTTATCAATTAGTCTATTAGGATCGTGGCTAAATAGTAAAAGCCACACGGTCTATTGAAGGTTACCCTACGCTTGCCGCGGACGGTTCGTGCATACCATCCATTACAAACCGAGACTTCCCCGTGCCTCGGTATGCACGTTAAGCCGCTGGCCCCGGCTGTCATTTCTAGGTCTTTCTTGATAGTCGTTACGGGTAGCCAGAAGCCCAAGAAGTCTGACAACCAGTCTTACCAAGGGGTATCGTATTACCCAGTAACTGGATTGTTGAGCTCAGATAGGCAGTCGCTCCATTTAAAATACTGGGACTTGACGGAAGCCAACCCCAACTTAGTTGGGAAAAGGCAAGGCAGATTTGAGTCTATTAGGCTGAAGTGTCATTGGTCAGGGCATACCCGGTGGAAGAGACAGTGGTGCCGATTCCCTTGTTCACAAACTAAACTAAATTTAAGTTGAGTGCATCTTTTTCTTTCCATTTCATTATGAAAAGGACAGAAGATAAATATCAGTTTAGTCCTGTCAAATTAGTCAGCACCTGACACTACTCCATACAAGTTTACACAAGTCTAGATTAAAAAGTTAGTTGAAAGAATAAGATGCACTGAACTTAAATTTGGTTTAGTTTGTAAACAAGGGAATCGGCACCATTGTCACATAAACTTTTAACATAGTTTCAGTACATGATTCTAATTTTATTTTTTTTTAAATGCTGTTCTGTACATTTTTATCATGTAGGTATGCATTGTTCTATGGAATAGCGGTATTTTTATACATTTTTTTTTTCATTTGCGCGTTATAATCATGTACTGAATCCATGGTTAAAGTTTGAGTCACACTGCCATCGTGTTTAATAAATATGTAGAATGCATCGGGATCGATGGGCCAGGGTCGTCACGGAGTGTCAGTTGTCCCTAATTAGGAACTTACTCATTTCTGCTTTGACATAGTCCGTTGTAATTAATTTTAATTCAAACAAGTCGTTAATTAACAGAATATAATGGCAAACATTTTATGATTATCACCACGACAACACTTCTTAATCAATTCTGCCCAATATCGAATAAATCTGTTGGGCTGAATAGTTTATTTGGAAGATTGGTATTACCTTTTCTTTCTCTTTGGCAGTTCCTTTTTTTGGTGTTGGATGATGGAATAGTTGCAGAGTTTCTATCGAGTTACGAACTTCGTCCACTCTTTTCCACTGGTCTAAAGTTAATGGCCAGCCCATAGGACATGTGACCCTAGAATAGATACATTTTTATATATTTCAAGCATCCCGCCACTTTTTGACACGACTTAAATCTAGTGATGTGGCGACATGTCCAAACATCATAAAACATCGGCATTTGTATGTGTGCATGTGTGTATAAAAAATAACTTTATACACTAAACCCTTCTCAAAAAATGTTCAAAATTATGGTTAATACCGCATTCAAATCCATTGTTGAGTTTAGACGACACGGAAAGCGACTTTGTTATAAACTGTTAAGCGGATAAGCTTGCAAAGGCCACGTCCATCTTTATGAATAAATAAATATTAATTTACCAAAGATTCTTAGTCTGATAATCAGAATACATAGCTGATAATGAATACTTTGGAAGGGAACAATAAGTCTTAAATAATATCACGCCTGTAATCTCAGATGGATTAGGCAGAAGTGCTAAGAAAATAGGGACCTAAGAGTATTACAAACCAGAAACTTACTCAATTGAATATACTCTTGGTTCAACTGCAGCAAGCCTTATCTAAAATGAGAAGAAACAGCTTACAATTTTTAGTATTGGTGTAGATAATAAATAGTAGGTATTCTGTTCTATTCTACTGAAGAAAAAATATATCAACAGTAGTAGCGTCAGGTTATTTACAACACCTGTTTTTACACCCACATATGTTTTACAAATAAAAAACTACGACTTTGACTCTAATTTTAAAAGTCAAATAATTCGAGAAAAATTCAAATTTAACGTGCTTAATAAATTTCCAAGAATATTCTCCGTTGAAAAGAATATTGCAGAATTGATAAAGTTGAAGCAAAACAACAGAGGGGCAATTCCCGTATTTTTAAAACCGTTCGTATTCTAATCTCAGTCTCAATCTGTCAAAATTACTATCAATTTACATACATTTTGACAGGTTTTTGACATTGATTGTCGCTGAGATGAGATTGCGACTTGAATTTGAACGTTTTTTAAGTACGAGAATTGGCCTACTGGTTTTACCGACTAAAGGAATTTTATTATCTGAACCATTTCAACGCTCCATTAACAATTGAATACTACAGTACATGACAGTACAATATTTTTTATCAATATAGTATATGGCCTGTTGCTAAACAAATAGTACTTATTACATTGACCTATTCCAACAAGAATATTCTTGATCGGAGAACATTCTACGTGAAAGAATATTCTCTCGATCCATCATTAAGTAGAGATCACGAGGCATATCTTCCTCAATCATGCGGCAGGAGACGCATGCGATATCAAACAAAATAATAAAAAGTATACACGGTTAATTGATTTATTACAAACGAACGATAGATAACAAAGAAAAAAAAAGTTTAGATAAAAAAAAAAATGAATGTAGAAAAAAGAAAAATAACAAAAAAAATATACCTTTGAATTAGATCGAGGCTTGATATGAGTAGTAGCTTTCTGGGCCCTTGGAGTTTTTAACAAGGAACGGGCGCTAGGAAAGGCTATCTCTCTTCCAGTCTGTTAAAACACAGCTCCCTTTATAATAGATACAAAACATATAGTGCCTTATTTCGCCAAACGGGAAGTTGGCGGAAATCCGCTTTAAATCAAGTTGCGCAAGACCGGTTATGGCAATTAGTTGGTGAAGGTTATGATAAATCTGATGATAGTATAAATGATTAAAACAATTTTATGTTTCATTGTACTCACTACGTTTACTTGCGACTTTTTGTATGCAGAAAATGGCTCCAGTCGTATATAAGGCCAGTAAATTTCCCCTTTGCCAGAGCATGTTGCTAACTCTTCAGTACCACCCAGTGAATTGGGTAATGTTGAGCGGAGGGTAGCTACCATTTCTAACTGTCAATAATGAATGAGTTTTATTACTCAAAATAAAAATAATGCTTAACGTTGCATCTACTATTGCGGCAGAAAATGAATATGCAAAAACAAAAACACTTGCTTTCTACCAAAATATATGTTAAATATTTAGTTTATTAAACTTAAATAATGTTACATAAATAATTATATATCTACAGGTTGTTTTTGCAACGTTATTCAGACCAGTCAATAACTTCTTACTGCTATTCTTAAAATATCAGAAAAGCTATTCATAAATGTTCTATTATTCTAAAAGCAATACTTGTTTAAAAGTCATAAAAATGGTTCTGACCAATACCAATTAAACATACATCACACGAAGAAGCAGCCGCCCTGAAGCTGACTGCCTGATGCTGCGTCACCATTATCCGAATCCCTCCCAAAATATTCCTTCTATTTGGCAAGAAGATTTCATCTAAATGCAGTTTGCTGGAATGAGGCAATGGCAACTCCTTGCAGAATTCTTCGTTATCACAGAGGTGGAAGGCACCATTCAGGCAAGACATGATCGTTAGCTGCCAGTGAGCATCGTAGTTGATGCCTGAGACCTGAGCGAGCGTCCCATGACCTAAGACTGTGTAGCTGCGGATAACATTTTATTTATGTTAAACACTAAACTTATTGGAGTTGCTATCGAATTATTGATTTATCTATGTGTAAAAGAATTCCCATTCAAAATTTAAATAACAAATAGCAAAATACGCAACAACTTACCCAAGACTGTTAGGCACAAAATCGAAAGTGATATGACTATTATAAACTTGAGGCAACTGCTCTCCAGTATCATTGTTATATACTTCCACTGTGCTATGCGAAACACTGCTTTGGACATCGAAATGGACTTTGACAGGCGCATGACAGTAGAAGACTCCTTGGAAATGCGGGACCCACTTGCATTTAGGAGTCACTGCTGTCATTCCGACATGCTGTTGTAAACCATACACTCCGCTTAAAGCCGAGGCTACTGAGTAAGCGCGTTTCGTACCAGGCCACACCAGAAAGAATTCGTTCATCAGCATTGACAATGCTTCTAGGGAACCGAATGCACGCTCCATTACCTTGATAAACGTAAATTGAATCAATATATTTTATCCACAATAACCGCACTATGTTTTAATTAATTATGTTTAGACTTAAGCTACATGTATATTAGACAGATATTATCATGTAGATTCGATAATTGGGCGGTACAATTATATTTAATTTTATTGACTCACATATTTCGTAACCTCAGGTGTAAAAACTATGTTAGCCGCAAGGACCTTCCTAGCCCAAGTCCCTCTCCAATGGGCCTGAAGAACAATAGCTGCTTCGTGTTTCTTGATAATTTTCTCCCTTTCTTCTTTCAAGATTGCGCAATGTAGCTCATCAGTGGCCATCTCACAAATTTGCGATACTACTGGCGGCTTGGGTGCTTGGAGTAATTTATTCATGACTTCTGGAGCTACTAAAGGTTTTTCTTCATACGCCTGAAAATGTTGTCTCATGAGATAGATATTTTTCCAAAATTTTTATGGGAAGTTAATATAGGAATGTCATAATTGATAAAAACACTTGGCAACATGTTGAACTAAACGCAAATTTAAATGGAATAAATACATATTACATATTCTCCTGGGTCGCCTGAAAAAGTAACGTCTTGGTCTCCGGTAACCTCCGGTACTTGCTCTTCCATAAATTCTATTTCCTCAATCTCTGGCATTAAGCAATCGCAAACTTCTAAATCCACAATTTCTCTCAGTGATCTTGGTGGGGGAGGTTTGACAGGGAACCCAAAATCTGGGTCAGCGAAATATTTTCTCAAGACGGAGGTAACAGCCTTCCATTCCGATTGACCCAAAGTCTTCGATAGAAGTGACTGGAGGGCTTGTCTGAACATCCAGTGTAGTAGATGTCTGTCATAGCCCACGACCTCGTCATCCCAAGGCAAGTCAGGAAGATATGACCTGTTGACAAGGAAATAACACTTTAATGTACTGGCTCTTGCGTCAAAGATTTTGCTTTGTGTTTGTGGGCGTGCGAAAAAGTAAATGATAAATGATTTTATTTCTGTAAGTAGGTTTGTACAAACACTTTTACACGCCAAACACATTTTTTTTAAAACTAGATGAGGCTGAACTGACTACTCTGAGAAGTAAGGCCGAAACAAACTCAGAGGTCACCGTCTCTTTTAAAGTCCAGACAAAATCTTGCTTAGATCATGTGAAGGCTATGTAGATCGATATAAAATGGTCTTTTGAGGAAATAACTACACAGTTTGAGTGGACCTGTCCAGTCAGTGCACGCAATTGTCAGCAATCGTGCAGCTCAACTCAGAACTTAAGGAGCTCAACGATTTGACGAACAATACCAAAGAAAAGACATTTGAGTAGGCCGCATAAATTACTCAAACTGCCAGATCATGATTGAACTAACTGAGAAAAACACAAAAAAGCAATAACTGACATAGTTCTCACATTCACAATAATTAAAATAATATTATAATACTTTACAAAATATATACTTATGTCATAGTTATGGGCGAATATACAAAAGTTGGGTAACTTTTCGGGATATTTTGTTTATGATAGTTTTTTAAATCTAATTCCTACAAATTTGCGTTATTAGATAGCTAATCTAATGAATATATTGCTCATGATAGGGCCAGTCACTTTTTAAAGTAGATGCGGAGATATTTAGATTTTTCCAAATTTGACTTCCAGGGAACTGACGAGGGTGACAAAGTACTGATAAAACACACAACTTCATAAGATATGTAAGAAATTTATTAAGACTTAGAAGAAATCTCTTAGAAACTAATAATGGCACATATTTTGAGTCTCACTTTTAATCTTAATTCACTTAAGTAACAATTAAAAAAATATATATTTACGTAATACTGTGAGGAACAACTTTCTCTACCTTTCAGAATATCGATCGCAACAAAGCATTTTCAACATACTTTGATGATTATTCACTGTTGTCAGAATATGTGCCTTTTTTAGAGCAGCAAGTTGAAGGTCCATGTTTTCGTGGACCGTGCAAGCACAAGTATCACGGTTTGATAGCTTAGGAGGAACCACCCAAAATGGTCGGAGTCGGGTAAATAGGGAATAGCCTAATTTTAATGGAATGGTTTTCAAGAATTTCTCATGAAGATTTTTCATAGTGTCCTGTAAATATCTTTTCTGTTTTTTAATTTGTTTCCGAGTCACAAATTCTTTCTTGCCTGCTGCTTGACGGCTGTTAGAATCATCTTCTAAAAATTGCTGAACTAGACTTTGCACTTTAACTTTGACGTTTTTTTTTTTGCTGATTATATCCTGCTTTTTTAAAAGTCACTGCTTTGTTTTATTCTCCATAATTTGTATTTATCTACCACATTTCCGGATATAGCTTGTTTGAACTTTCTTTTATCTTCATGACTCTTTATTTTAGTGTAGTTTTCCTCTAATTGAATTTTGATAACTTCTCCGAAAAGGGCCTTCTTCACTAATTCCTTTTTTTTAGTTATATCTTCGCTCATTTCTTCAATTCTGGTTTTCGGAGTTATTTCCACAGATTTTACAACTTTCTTCAACTGCCTTTTGACTTTTCTATATTTTTAAGTACCTTTGTTTCTCTTTGTATTCAGCTAATTTAATGGGGTCGTTTTTTATTCTAGCTAAGCGAGCCTTTTCGGTTTCTCTTTTCTTTTTCAAGATATCTTCTCTATCCTTAGACATGTTTTGCTTTTTTTTAGGAGCCATGCTGTTTTAAACTGAAATAAGTAAAAAAAATGCTTAGACACGCTCAAAAAGTCAGTACCCTGGAAACACGTCAGTCCTTTGGCGCAAAATCAGACAGCGGACTGACGCCAACGGACTGACGAAACATATATGAATTTGAGGTTATCTTTAGAACTAGCGTTTATTTGGAAGTTTTCAAATATCAAGAAGCTACATTTTAACAAATCAAAGTTAACTATCTATAAATTAAAATATAATACAGATTTATAAGGAAATAGCGACTCACCATAGGACTGAAATTTTGTCTGGATCGGCACGTGTTCACACGACAAACACAACTCTAGCACTGGCACGGTAAGGGCGGCCGAACAATGGCGCGGTCTGCAGCTAACTTTAGTACCAACCTTGAAATTTAACGCGGATTTGAATTTGAGTCGCCGGTATTTAGCGGGAAATTAAAATTCGAACAACACACAAGTGTAAGCAATTCCAAAATAAATTGAGATATTTCAAGGTTTTATTAATACGCAACTTGACTAGTAACGGTAATTTAGTTCGATAAAACATAATACTGCATTTAAATAGTATGTTATGATTAAACACGTAGTAATTAACTTTAATCCAAATACAAACCATTAGTGATTATTATAACAAACGGTTACCATTTTAGTTAAATAAACGTCCATCTATTGACTTAAAATTCGCGCGCTTTGCCCCACTTTTGTTACGTTGACACAGAGCTTCTAAGTAAATCGAACACTGTTTTGCGGGGCAGTATTCCTTGGACTATCGAGCGGTATAGACCAAGTGACTAGCATAAGACTATCTGTGTATCTGACTATTGGGTACTGTATGGTTAAGTGTTCATGATTAAAAAGTATTTATGATTAAAAAAGTATTTACAGTATAAGTGACTTTTCTTTCAGTTCAGAAGTGGGATAGATCACGTAAGTGTGCTTTGCCTTACCTATTATACTCTGTTACGTTTCAAATTACATAGTGTGAATCTTATCTTTACATTTTTTTTTAACATACCTGATATTATTTTTGCTAATTGAATGGTACTAGCATTTTTATACTCTATTCATTTCTATTGCAATTGTTTGTGCTTTTATGATATTAACGGTCGTTGTGGTTTGAAATATAATCATTACGAAGTTACGTTAAATACGCCATTGCCAATTTAGTACGTGGTGATTATAACACTAAAATATAGAAGTACCTTCATGACCTTATGATTCATGTTTTACAGTGATCTTTTCTTTTAAAACTGTGTAAATAGCCATTTAGATGGTTTAAAAGGATAGCTGTGTCCGTATAATATTTTTATTGACCAGGTCTACAAATGGATGGCGGTCGTGATGGAAGTTTGGTTCGACCGCCGCGAACCCCATCACCAGTGTTGGGTAGGCGGAACCGGAGGCCAAGCCGGACGCGGAGCAGGAACCAGAGCCGCAGCCAGTGCAGCAGGCAGAGCCGCAGCCACAGCCGCAGGCTGAGCTACAGGCACAGCCGCAAGCGCAGTCGTGTATGGAGCCCTGGTCACCGAATTCGACGGCTCGAGACGCCGCCGCCGGAAAGGACTGCAACTCATCGGAGTCGCAGTCCAACCAGGGTGATCCCTGGTTCACAGGAGAAACGGCACAGCCAAGATTGCAGATCACGGTCAAGATGCAGCAGGAGCAACATACGAAATCACCAGCGAAGCGGGGATCCTCGTCGTCGACGAGACACCCGTTCGCCGGGCAATCGAACTAGTGCACGTGAGTCATTTCCTACAACTGATGTGTTTTCTAAATTTGCCAATTTTCTTGATAAAATCTCAAGTAGGAGTAGTGAGAGAATAAGTAATTTTAATGTGGTTCCTGAGTTCGACCCGTCTTCTAAAAATCAGAACATAAATAATTGGATAAATAAAGTAAATGAAATAGCAAGCATATATAGTTGGACTGACCGACAAATTATACACAATACTCTACCTAAACTTACTGGTAATGCAAAGCGATGGTACGAGGGTCTTACAACTGTCAATTACGCCTGGGTTGAGTGGCAAGAAAAACTCAAAGCAGCTTTTCCGTCCGATGAAAATTACGGTCAAATGCTTTCGGATATGTTGGAAAAAAGAGCGAAGTTTGGGGAACCCTTGGAGGATTATTTTTATGACAAAATGGCATTACTTAATAGGTGTGAAATTAAGGGCAAAAGAGCAGTAGAGTGCGTGATCTTTGGTATAGACGATAGGGCCATTAGGATAGGAGCGGAAGCAGCTCAATTTGATAACCCTGACAAACTTTTGGCATACTTACGCAATGCAAAAAGTATAGCCAAAAGAAATGATAATACTCAGAGACCTTATAAGAAATTTCCGACTAAAGATAAAGCACCTGTTAATAATAAATCAAATACAATAAGGTGCTTTAATTGCAAGGAAGAAGGCCATGTTATGAATAAGTGTACAAAACCATTAAAGAAATGTACAAATTGTTCTATAATTGGTCACGACTCTAATGAATGTTATCGTAAAAAGGAAGAAGCAAAATCTGTCTTAGAAATTTCAATTACCAAACCTAAAATAAATGATAAATATGTACAAACTGTTCTTATTAACGGTCATAAAAAAATAGGTTATTTAGATTCAGGTAGCGAATGTACGCTCATTAGAAACGCCGATGCTGTAGAAGTATTAGGTAAATGGGATAGAACTTATTCAGTGGCAATGACGGGTTTTGGTGGAGCAGTAGTTCATGCAATAGGTCGGTGTCTAGTAGTTTTGGAAATTCAAGGAGTCATTGTCGAATTAGATATTATTGTTGTACCTGATCATTTTTTAAAGTACCCATTGTTAGTTGGTCAGTCATTTACTGAAGCATTGGGGGTTAAAATCTTAAAAACCGATAGTGATTTAATAATCACCCGTGAATTTCCAGAAACTATTGGCGTGGTTAAACTATATTCAAAAGAATCTAGTTCAATTCTACCCGGATGTTCCTATGTAGAAGTTGACTCGTCTCCGAACATAACTGGTTCCATTTTGGTATACGGTAGTTATAGGTCCCTCCCTAATTTAGAACATAATATAGAAGAGGGTGTTTACTCAATTGAAAATGGCAAAGGTGTACTATTAGTCGATAATATTTCCTCGAACGTTATAACTTTTAATAAAGACCAGCTGATAGCTAGAGGGCAATTTTTGCAAATAAAAATTATAAGTTGTCCTAATATAAATAAGATTGATGTTGCAAGATCTTTAGAACCATTTCATTTAAATGACTTATCTCTGGACGATAGCTTAAACAGAGATCAGAAATTGCAACTATTGGATGTCGTAAATCGTTATCGAACTTGTTTTGCTACTAAATTGACCGAGTTAGGCTGTACTAATGTAGAGACAATGAACATTGATCTTATGGACCCCCAACCTGTAGTTTACAGACCTTATAGGTTGTCACATAAAGAAAAACAAGAGGTTAGGGGTATGACCGACGAATTACTACAATGTGGTATCATAAGAGAATCTTGTTCGCCGTTTGCAAGTCCAATTATTTTGGTTAAAAAAAAGAACGGCGAGAAGCGTCTCTGTATAGATTACAGGGCTTTAAATCGGAAAACTGTAAAACAGCACTACCCTTTGCCTAGGATAGAGGATCAGATGGAAAGGTTAGCGGGGTATACTTTATATACAACTTTAGATCTAGCGTCAGGCTACTATCAAATAGAGTTAGCTGAAAACGACAAACAAAAAACTGCTTTTGTCACACCAGAAGGGCAATTCGAATTTAATAGGATGCCTTTTGGTCTGACAAATGCACCAGCGGTGTTTCAAAGAACTATCAACAAAGTTCTTGATAACTTAAGATTTGACACGGTCGTCGTATACATGGATGATGTTCTTTTGCCCTCGGTTTCGTTTGAGGATGGTCTTAAAAAACTAGAATTAGTATTTGATAAAATTAGAAATGCAGGTCTTACATTAAAACTATCTAAATGCAACTTCTTCCATTCAAAAATCGAATTTCTTGGTTTTGAAATAACGGGTAATGGTAT
Source organism: Brachylomia viminalis (assembly GCA_937001585.2). Taxonomy (NCBI): domain Eukaryota; kingdom Metazoa; phylum Arthropoda; class Insecta; order Lepidoptera; family Noctuidae; genus Brachylomia; species Brachylomia viminalis. Next base: position 4,164,102 of record OW443298.2, read on the forward strand.
AAAACCGGGTAAGTGTAAAATAGACGCAGTTGATAAATTTCCTACCCCTAAAGATGTCCATAATGTTAGGCAATTCCTAGGTTTGGCTAGTTTTTTTAGGCGCTTTATTAAAAACTTTGCGATAATAGCTCGACCATTGACTCAATTACTAAAAAAAAATGTTTCTTGGACTTGGGGCAAAGAAGAAGAGACCGCATTTACTCAGTTAAAAACTAAGTTAGTATCCCGACCAATCTTGACTTTGTACAATCCTAATGCTGCTACCGAGTTGCATACGGACGCCAGTAAACACGGTGTAGGTGGCATGCTCTTACAGAAACAGGATGATCAAGTTATGAAACCAGTCGCTTATTTTAGTAGGCGTACCTCACCAGAAGAGCAACACTTTTCATCATATGAATTAGAAACCTTGGCGGTTGTAAATAGTTTAACTAAATTTCGATGTTACTTAATAGGGCTAGAATTCACTATCGTTACTGATTGTAATTCTTTACGTGCCACTTTTACTAAAAGGGATATGATTCCGCGTGTTGCTCGCTGGTGGAGTATGATCCAGGAATTTGATTTTAATATCATTTATAGACCAGGGACTTCTATGACTCACGTAGATGCATTAAGTAGGAACCCGTTGCAAGAAAATACTTCCAGTACCGACCCTGTTGATTTACAAGTTTTCCATATTACTGTAGATTGGTTAACCACCGTACAAATGAATGATGATGAGACGAAAAGAATTAAACGGGTTTTAGATGATACAGATTCAAATAAAATTAATTATACAAAACAAAATTTTATTTTAAAACGTGGAGTAGTCTACAAAATAACGGACGATGGACTTAGATGGTATGTGCCAAAAGGTGTCAGATGGCAAGTGTTACGTGCTTGTCATGATGATATAGGTCATTTTTCTTATGAGAAGACTTTAGACAAAATTAGAACCACTTACTGGTTCCCAAAACTAAATAAAATTGTTAAAAAGTATTGTCAAGCGTGTATTCAATGCGCTCACGGAAAGGTACCGGCTGGAAAGAGGTCCGGGTTTTTACATCCAATTCCGAAAATATCTGAACCTTTTCACACCATACATGCGGACCACCTAGGTCCATTCAATGAGAGCAAAAGAAAGAATAAGTACATATTAGCCCTTATTGACGCGTTCACGAAATTTATTATTCTTAAGCCTGTTAAAAATACGAAAACCCACACAACTATTTCAGTTTTTAAAGAATATTTTAGCTTGTTCGGTGTACCTTCTCGCATAATAACAGACAGAGGCACTACTTTCACGAGCTCAAAGTTCAGACAGTTTTTGTCAGAAAAAAGTGTGAAACATATTTTAAATGCGGTCGCTACTCCTCGCGCAAACGGTCAGGTAGAGCGTTATAATAGGACGGTATTAGACTCATTAACGGCTATGACCTTCGGAAAAGACGAAGGACTATGGGATGAGTATTTGCTACAAGTACAATGGGGTTTAAATAATACCACCAATAAAGCAGTAGGTAAAACCCCAGCTCAATTGTTATTTGGATTGCGTCTAAAAGGGTTGACTGAGAGTAGACTGGCTTTACCAGTTCAGGAAAATGATGATACTAATATCAGTAACATAACGAACGATAACGATACGACGATCGACGATCGTAACGATATTAGGAACGAAGCACTAGACAAAATAGTACGTACTCAGGAAAAGCAAAAGCAAATCTTTGATAAAGCTAGAATTCCCCCGCGTCAGTTTGATGTAGGACAGCTGGTTAGGGTAGAAAGAGAAGTAGGTCAAAAAGGGAAGAGTAAGAAATTAGTTCCAAAATGTCTAGGGCCTTACCGCATTACCAAATTATTACAGAATGACAGATACGAGGTAGAGGACACGCCTATCACAAAGAAAAAGGGTAAACAAAAATATGTAGGAATTTTTTCGGTAGATAAAATTTACCCTTGGCTTGTGTACCAGTCGGTTGACGAGAGTAATGAAGACGATGATGGTAATCATTCGGATATGGATACAGACCACTAAATTGTGGAAGTATTTCAATGAATTTGTTATGTTGAACACTATGAATATAAGTGAATTTCCTATAGGAGGCCAGTTTCGTTATTAGTGCTTAGTTTCGAATAGTACAGCTTAGTTAATCAGATAGTATGGTAGTAGAGGTAAACGCCTTTAGAGGCTACAATCTGCTTTTATGGTTAGTATGGTAGTATGGCAGTATGGTAGTATGGCACTATGGTAGTATGGCAGTATGGTAGTATGGCAGTATGGTAGTATAGTGAAACAGCACTAATCGCCGAGATTCGACTGACTATTGTACTGATTGTTGTACTGAGTATTGTGATAATATATAGCAATATGGTTCCAGTGTAGTGTGATAAGACGAGTGTAAATAATTGTGAATTAAGATTATCGAGAAGGAATTGAATTTGGTTCTATTTTTACAAAACAATGTTATTTAATGTACTTGGTTGATTGTGATTGATAGATAAGATAAAAATTTAGTTTTATGATATTATTCATTGTTATTAAATTGTTGATATTTAATAGATAACTTCATTCAGATAAACCATAAATCATTCGAAAAAGTATAATTACTATTTTTGTTTATTTAAAGTAAGTACACATTTAGTAACGAAACAAAATGTATTTTACACCAATTCGTTGTATTTTGTGTGTATCCTTTATTTTCATAAACTAAGTTGTTTGTACTTATTAATATTTTTTGTATGTCCATCGCGAGGGCGCGACTCATAAGTCAGGATGGACGAATGTAAGCAATTCCAAAATAAATTGAGATATTTCAAGGTTTTATTAATACGCAACTTGACTAGTAACGGTAATTTAGTTCGATAAAACATAATACTGCATTTAAATAGTATGTTATGATTAAACACGTAGTAATTAACTTTAATCCAAATACAAACCATTAGTGATTATTATAACAAACGGTTACCATTTTAGTTAAATAAACGTCCATCTATTGACTTAAAATTCGCGCGCTTTGCCCCACTTTTGTTACGTTGACACAGAGCTTCTAAGTAAATCGAACACTGTTTTGCGGGGCAGTATTCCTTGGACTATCGAGCGGTATAGACCAAGTGACTAGCATAAGACTATCTGTGTATCTGACTATTGGGTACTGTATGGTTAAGTGTTCATGATTAAAAAGTATTTATGATTAAAAAAGTATTTACAGTATAAGTGACTTTTCTTTCACAAGGGACTGACGAATAAAACTGAACACAAAGTTTCTTATTATTTTTACAACAACGGTAAGAATGATAAATTATGAAAGTTGTGATTATATAATAATAAATACATTACAGATTATAGTGAAATATTAAGTTTTATTGTATTAAAGGTAATATTTAATACACAGCTATTTGATTGCGCGCTTTTGACGTTGTGACACGCCAAAGTACTGACTTTTTGAGAATATATTGTGAAGTTTTACAAATTTGTATTAAAAATGAATAGCTGAAATTGGGTGACCAAATAAAAGGCTTTTAATTGTTTTAAAATTAATCATAAAATATAAACAAAATATAATTATACATCGTTTTATTGACTGATGACATTGAGTTACCCATTTTTTGTAGAATCACCCTTATATAAAATTCATCAATGTCAATGTGTTTATAACAATCCGGACATAATCTTTGAGGACCATGTAGGTTGATGTCTGAAATTGTCTTTTGAGGAAAGAACCACACAGATTGAGTTTACCTGTCCAGTCAGTGCATGCATTTGTCAGTAAACGTGCAGCTCAACTCAGAACTTAAGGAGCTCAACGATTTGACGAACAATACCAAAGAAAGGACATTTGGGTAGGCCGCATAAACTACTCAAGCTGCAAGAACACGATTAAAACTCGAACAATTACCCACATAGTCCTCAGATTCACAATAATTTAAATAATATAATACTTTATACAGTAACTATTCATGTCATTGTATACAGGTGGCCGGGGAGTTGACGTTCAAACGTAAAATTTAGATACTTTATGATGAGGAGTATCCGAATCACCCCCATGTATGTTGTACGATTTTTCGTAGTTTTCCAGATATTTTTTTTTTAATGATTTTTGTTGTAATTTTCACCTAACATCAGTTTTCGATTTTTTTCTCGTTCTGTTGAACATGTCTGGTTCAGTTTTTTTGTGATAACTAATTAGCATAGTCTAACCTAACACCCTAAAAAAATATGGTTTATCTGGGAATTGCAGAACTTACTTAGAATTTATTCGAAAATACAAAATTAAGATTTGATTGAACCCAAAATCTCCCCATTTAATATTTTTTTGATACATTGAAAATTTGTGAGTACTGAGCTCAAATCTTAATTTTACTTAATACTTATAGCAAACATATAATGCTTTGTTCACAACAAAGAGCATTAACAATAGCGAAATCAAAATATGAAACGTAAGTGTGTATGCTACCGTGCTTAAGAGAGCATTTTATAGTATTGTTTCCGATTATCATCTTGAGATATGACTATTTCCTAAAATTTACTACAAACTACTACGCAGCAATATATTACGAAATCAGTTTTAGGGGTCAGAATGGTAGATTAGGTTTAAATATGTTATATTACGCTTGTCTTGGTAGCCTGAAAAGCGACCAACTGTTGATACATTATATAGCAGTCAGATACCTGAAAAACTCTCTATCAGCTAATATCGTAGTTTGGCTGCTGACTCGGCTAATTTTAATCCAATTTGAGAAAGCTGATCCCAGGTTTAGGAGGAACCTTGATGACCAGGGGCACTCGCGAACAGCAGCACCCTGTATCACATCTCTTGTGCTGAGCAGTAGTGAGGATTCGCTGACCAGCATCATGTGCCAGTTAATCCTATAATGAGTCCAGATCCTGTAGAAATGAAGTAAATTATTGAATGCCTATTTTATACAGGGTTATTTTAAACTCCGCAGACGCGATGGGTATCGAAACCTAAATATGATAAAACAAAAAAAACTAAAAAAAAAAATTGTATTATCTACCGCAGCTATTGTAGTCACTTGAAATATCCGTTTAAAAAATCTGTTTTTATTGTAACTTCACAGAATTGGGTATCGATATCAAAGTACGATATAACATAAGAAAACAGTTTTTCCCAACTCATACTTCAAGTAACAACACTAAGTTAAGCTAGACAGTTTAAAATAACCCTGTGTATTATTATGAGTCCATTATAGCCAAAGATAAGGTTATGGTAGGTCAACCAGACTGACTATCGTGTTCAACAAAGTTGTCTTATATTTTTTGTTTATATTTCTATTTGATTTCGATCCACTGCATTTACACTTTATTAACTCCATATTTACGATGGATACTTAGTATCGAACCAAAACAATTTTTTTTAAATACTCAATAACCTACCTAAAAAAGTGTCTCCCCGGCTCCAAATCGATTTCAAGTGCGTCATATCCTCTTGTCGTTAAAAATGCCCTCTGTACTGGAGTAGGTGTATCTTTGAACCATTCAAATTTCTCCAGCAATAAATGACCTGGTTCTATATACTCCTCTACTGGAGAACCACTATTGGAGAGAACTCTTGGGTGCAAAGTGGTGAAGGAAATCTTTAGTTTATTGATTTCTGGCCCATCAAGTTGCAAGTACAAAGGACCGTATTTCGGAGCCACAACTTCTGCCACTTTCGTATTTGCTGACTTGGTAACTCTTACAGGGGGGTTACTGCCGGCTGATGTGAAATTGAACAGAGATGGGTGATATACCACTTGGATGCAGTCCAGTAGGGTAAAGAACTGAAAGATGAAATACTTTGAAAAAACAGAAAATAACTATAGTTTTTCGATATGGTTAAGTACAATTCAATACATATCTGGTCTCGTTAGCAAATAGTCAGTCATTTGGTGCTTAAAAAGGCTATTATCTGGAAAAAATTACGGGAGTTTCTGAGCGCCATTTTTTCAATATGGCGGCGCGAGTGCCAAGGATACCGAGGTGGCAAAGTGTAAATTCGAAAAGAGCACGTACACGGCTGCAGATCAAGCTATACATTTCCAGTAAAAGATGATCTCGCAATGTATAAAATTCCCTTACAATGAGAGGTCAGTGTAAACTACAATAAAAAAATACAAATCTCCCGTAAAACTTTCCAGATAAAACCACTAATTGACTGGACTAAAGGGGAAATGACGAACGACGATACCAAAAGGTGCCACGATACACAGTGGTGATCCACATTAAAATACGATGTCGATCGTCTGTTCCTTACACATCTACTCTATTTTGTCTGATCACATGTGTCGATCGTCGAAAACCGAACAAATCTGTAGGCAACTTAAGTTAAACAGGCCTACAAGAGATAATAATGAAATAATATGAAAGAAGCATAAAAAAAATTAATCTGTCTCATTATCAGACAATAATGATCCTACGGCTGGGAACACAGGCCTCCTCTCGGTAAGAGGGAGTGAGCCATAATCCACCACGCGGGCCTAGTGCGGGTTGGTAGATGTCACATGTCTTCGAAGTTTTGGTTCTAGGACATGCTGGTTCCTTCACTATGTTTTCCTTTACCGTTTTGAAAGATGGTGATGAAATAATTTAAACAAATCTACAACTCGTAAGTCACAACCGTTACCACAGGGCTACTTTCTGGTCTTTCTGGGCTGAATTGTTCCACTGCTGGGCACAGGCTTCCTTACATCTCTCCTTTCTGCACACTTCTGTCCTGTGCTAATTTGGGCCAGTCCTTTTGGTAGGAGTCAAGTTCGCCCCTTCGTCAAGACCTTGGTCTGCCGTGATATCGCTTAGCTTTCAAATGGGCGAAAAAAAACAAAACGAAAATTACGAATACCGTTGTGTATCGTATCCATTCCCGGAGTTCTACCTTCACTTGCTGCGAATTAACTAATGCTTGTTGGATTTGCGATTTCGTCACCTCCTTTTTCTTTTTCTTTGGTATCTCGTCATCATCTTTTCCGTTCTGGTATGGTTAAGAAAATAGGGAATTTACGAGAGATTTATTTCTAGAGCAGCCCTCGTCTGTCTTAGCGTAGTCTTTTTCGCGTATTGATCTTAGAGTAAACCTCCACTCCACAAGTGGATTAAGGCCTATTGTACACGGCACGGTTACTTTACGGTACGGCGAGCTAGCCATAGGATAATCTTAACACCGTAGGATAATCGTGTAAGCTTGTTTTCGACACGGCAAACCACCGGACGATGCAAACGGCAAGGCGCCGGCGCCGTGCCGTAGTGCAGCTGAGTCTGTCAACAAACTTCCATACAACACTGAGAACCGTGCCTGGGGTCCACTCTCTCAGCCCGTCAACGAAGATACGGGCCTAGTCCGAAAGTAGTTCGAATCTTCGAAATGAACCCTACTCCCGATTAATTAACATTTTCGGACGGGTAAAAACACATCGACAGTTGGGACAGCTGTCACATCGTGTTTTCATTCATTCTTAGTTTGGACCCCAAAATAATCTAATGCCGTAGGTGATACGGATTAGAATCGCCAGGAATTTATAATTAATGTGCTGAGAGAGTAGACCTGCACACGGCGAATCAACCGTAGTTTTTCATGGCAAACAAAAGTGAGTGTACGACAGATCTTAGGCATTGTTCACACAGTGACATAATATAAATACACGTAGTAAAACTGAAATTGTGATTCCCAAATTTAGATTAACTAAAACAAGCATGTCATTTGTTATAAGCAGTATCCGCTTTTTTAACAAATTGCCAGTCTGTTACAGAACTTAGCAATGGAAAGTTCAAAACCCACATCAAACGTATCCTTATCAAAAAATCATAATATATGATTAAAGACTACGTAGAAGACAAGGAAGTCCAGCAATAATTCCTTCTGCACAAGTGGCTTCCCTAGTACCTCATTAACGGCATCACTATGTAAATGTCTATGCACTGCTCCCAAATTACGATGATGTTTTTTCATACTTCTTTGACATTCTTCTCATTATTTGACATTAGATACATACAATTCTAATTTAAACTCTTCATTTGTGTTTTTTTTGGACAGAATATTAATTCAGATTTGTTACAGTTGTAATGGCAATCATGCCATTTGGTTTAAATAGGTTTTTTTAAATTATTTTATTTATTTTTTATATATTTAATTATTTTATTTTTGTGAATGTGAGAACGTTGTAGGCCTTGTAGACTGGAGATTTGTAGACCTTTTTCTATTTTGTTAAGTACCAGGTACTTGTTTACTTACGCTGTCCTCCCATACCTATTAGCACTGTTTGAAAACATTGTAAATACCAATTATTTTATAAAGAGTAACCGTGGAGTTTCAAATTAGAACTGTGCACCTATCTTCTGATGTTTCTTATATTGCCCACGTAGGTTTTGTTTTTTTTTTGACTTCCCGTTGACAAAAAGGAAAAATTTTTAGTTTTTTTTTTTTGCGATACTCTCATTATTTTGCTGTTGAAGAATTGACCGCGACTTATATCGATGTATGGGAGAACATTTTTTCAACTACAAAGTTAAGTTTGTTTTTAGGATAAATTCATCCCAACTGCGGAACGGAACCCTTCAGTGTGCGTGATCTGACACACACTTGGGCGGTTTTTTTTCGAAACATTTAACAAAATAATTTTACAGCCTGTTTACCGAGAGCGCAGCGCCTCCTTGTTACCGTCATTCGAACGCTAAAAGATTCTTGTAGCCCTTATGGAGGAAGTACCAAGGCAGCCCGCGAAATTCAAATTTTCTTACGTTTTCTATTTCACGAAACAGTCATTCAATGTGATTATATGAATATAAGGGACTGTATAGATGATTTTTATTATTATAATTTTATAAATACATACTTGTTACGGTCGAGAATAATATTTTGTTCAACATATAACCTGACACTGACCTGCAAATTGCAAAATGCGTAAAAAAAATTGAATTTCGTGGGCTTCCTTGACAAGTTTTGTTATTTGTGTCTGTGCTGGATTAACAAGCCAAATATTTGCATGAAGTCCTCAAAAAGGAGAGGACAAAATTGGTACAATATTCCGAAGATTTTTAAACGCTAATGTGATATACCTTTTTAGAAAGCTTATTTAATAAGCTACCCGATTATAGTTAAATATGATTTTTTTAGGCGCGCGTTTTTGTGAAAATGTGAAAAATGTTTCAGTACAAACAAAACGCACATAGCCTTTATTTATTCATTTCTATACAATATAATTATTTTAAATGTGGCTAAAGTTTTGGTTTTTTAAATACTTTGGCATTTTATTATATAATTTTAGCTGCAGCTCCCAGAAATTGAGACAAAAAATATTGAATATCATGACAACGCAATATCAAAACGTGTCGATAGGAAGTCAAAAATCTGTAAATGTCAGAATGACGTTGATTACGTTGAAATAACAAAAACACCTCCACTGCACTGGTAAAGTTCGCGGGGCGGAGTGTTTTTACCACAGAGTACTTTTTAGTATACTGAGAGTTTTTATATGTATTTATGTAGAGAAATACATCAAAAAATGTATTAATGTACTTAATAAAATATGTCGGTAAGCCGTCTAACGGTTTGGACCGAGCTGCTCCTCACTGACAAGTGACAATGACATTGACATTGTTGACATTTGCCACAGGGCTGCCAGCCCTAAAATATAAATAATGTTTGTAGTTAGTGATGCCAGGGTTTTATTTTTCAAGACAACAAAAAAAATGGAATGCCCCAAGACATCACAATAATTACTCTCTTTCAGCCTATATAGCTCAGAAGGCTGTTTCAATTTTCAATTATTTTAGTACCAAGCCCCATACATTTATTGAACGTCTCCTTTGGATATTCTAATAAAAAAAATATTTACTAACCAGTGTACTTTTGACATGTTCTTCTACAAATCCCATCGTAATCTGTAATGAAACAAGGCTATGTGTTAGAAAAATATTTATTTATGCAAAAGATTAAATAAACTCAAACTCAAAGCATTTATTTCAATTAAACCATTTACAGGCACTTTTGAATTGTCAAGTGGTCGGTCAGTCAGAAATATGAAGCTAGTTGCCCATTCCAAAGCGTAGTAGGTACCTATGGAGAAGAACGGGCAAGAAACTCCATGGACACTCTTTTAAATTATGTTGTTACATAAATATTAGTTACATCATTAATGTTGAATATAGGTATGATTATATGTGAGAACGATGTAAATAAGACGTACCTACACGTCAAGTGTACAGTTTACAGCAAATATAAATTAAAACAAAACAATCCATAATAAAATAATTAAAATAAGCCGTGGCGGCTAAGAGATGACCAGTCCCAAATGACAGCGCCCGTTCACGAACATGACGCATGGATCAGCCCCATTCAGCTCAACCATTTTGAAGGGAGCTAAATGATCCAACACACGCGCCACCGTCAGCGAGACATTTGAATGAGCATGACATCTATCAGCCGCCAGGGCACATTCAAGTCAATGAAAGACATTACCCGGTAAATGGTAGCTCGATAGTACATAGTACTCACACTTGTCCTATGCAATTATTCAAAATTCACAAACAAAGGAGATTGAGTTTATACAAAGCAAAGGTAGTCTTACAATCTTCAGCAGCTCCAACAGTATTTTCAAATGTTAATCAATTAGTTGTGGTTGTGGAGCAGGACCAGCATTGAGCCAGGCATTTTTATCAGCGATATAATCCCCCAACTTATAATTTATGCCTAGCTGCATAGTGTGCGTTTTATACAATCTTTGAATTTCGTCTCATTCAGTTGAAGTATGTGGGGAGGTATTTTATTGTAACATTTTAAACAGTACCCCATGAAAGATGAGTCTACTTTAGTCAGTCTGAAACCTGGTTGAACTAATAGGTCCCTATTTCTGGTACTATAATTTTGTCTATCTCCTCTTTTAGTAAAAATATGTAAATTTGCAACTAACTTACTACATTGCATGCATTGGAACACAGTTCATAATTGGTATTTTTGTAACCTGCAGCAATGATTGAAATACGATTTAATGCCAGACCGTATACTCTCCTTTCGTCAGTTTTGAAGGTTTTATTTTAAGTCATCTTAATAATTCCTATCCTTCAAAAGCGTTTATTTGTTTTTACTAAAACACAGTTGCGCATTCAGAGAACTGACTAGTGGTACCGGTAAAATGCTGCAACTTTGCCAAGAAAGCCCAAATTTGCCTATTTCGTTTCGATTACGATATTTCGCGTTTGCTTAGTTTTCTCTTATTTTGTACCATTTGGTAGTAACTTTACATTATTAGGGCAACATATTTTTATGTTTTTGCAATGGTTACTCCATTTTTACTCTGTCGGTTGTGCGACAAAAACCGGTGCGAACAGGTGAATTTTTTTTGTGACATAATTTACTTAACTTTAATAATATAATAATATGGGACAACAACTTTGCCTCCTAACTGTGAAAAAAGAATACCTTGATGGCAATAATCTAACTGCCGATGCAGGGGACAAGCACGGTGTCTCATGCACACGGAAAAAAATACTGCTATGATAAACTGTTTATTTATTGAGATATCCTCCTAGGCAAAGTTGCGTCTTTTACCTACAACTTTGCCTATGACTTTGAGTGCTTGTAATTCGGAAAAACATGATGATTTAAAAAGATTTGGCTTCTACCTGGCAAGACATAAGGTCGGTTTTCCGTGTAAAACTCATTAAAAGCCATAATAATAAATAGGTTCAGATAAACGAATAAAAAACGTCAAAATCCAGGCAAAGTTGCAGCATTTTACGGTATGTAAAACAATCAGTTTTTTTTTATATTGAAAACGGCTATTTGTATGAATGTTATTTAAATGGCTATTTGTATGGTTATCAGAGTAGAGGAACACCAAAAAAACAATGGATGGGTTGTGTGAAAGATGATGTATGGCTATAAAGTAGGAGACTGCTGAGACGACGACTAACACTGGGTCAAATAAAGTCAGCCAGCGAAACTTAACAGAAGTGACGGGTATTGAGAGTTGAACACGATGAAACAAAAAAAAAAAACTGTTTTTTTAAGCCCGCGGTCGTGGACCCCGTAATAAACATTAATGAAGTTTAGTATTAGTACCTATTTATTTAGTAAAAGTATTAATGAAGTATGAATATAAAAAAAACACTTTTGTTTTGTTGAGATATCGTTTTTTTCTCGTTGAGGATCTTTGGCAGTCGTTACGGGTTGTCCGAAGCCGGAAAGTCTGACAACCAGTCTTACCAAGGGGTTTCGTATCACCTAGTAACTGGGTTATGGAGGTCAGATAAGCAGTCGCTCCATGTAAAATGCTGGTATTCCACTGCACCCGATTAGACTGGAAGCCGACCCCAACCTTGGTGAGAAAAGGCTAGGCAAATGATGATATCGTTTCCTACTACGTCTCAAGCTTCGCCGGATAATTTGATTTGACCCTGCAGAGAACCCTGAGAAACCCTGAAGAAGACATGCTGCGCTGATCCAAAATTAACTGGGATAAGGGTATATAAGGGCAGGAGTATGATGGTTACCGATTCCGTGCTCTGCACATCCAGCAGATGAGGAGCGTAGGAACTCTTCAACAGGCCATTCACTTTGAGAAACTTGTCCCGAGGACAGTCGTAGGCTGTATAAAGGCCACGAGCCTTGGCCCAGTCTACCCAGCGGTAGTACTTCCACAGAGCCACCTCTGGAAAAGGTAAATACAGTCTTTAGTCGTGCCTGTCTCTACTTATATGAATGTTTTTCATAGAGACCCTTTACTCCGAAAATATTGAGGTTTTGCTCTTGTCTCTTATTGGCAAAAACTGCACCCATACTTTATATTACAAATGTGAAAGTAAGTAACTCTGTGTGTCGGTCTGTCCGTGTCTGTCTGTAATCTTATCACGCTTTAACGAATAAACGAATAACGAGTAAAAGTATTAGCCAAGATGCGCCGGACAAAGGTCAACATTTCAACATGGGCAATCGATGATGATAGTGTACCTTCAAAACTTAGCACCACACTTTTCAAATTGCATTTTTTCCTAAACTATAGAAGTCAGAGTTTTGAAATAAAAAAAACGTTTTATAGCTAATTTCATCAACTTTCTTCGAAATTATAGTTTATTGTCCATTAGTACCTAACGTTTAAAACCCAAAAATACGAATTTTCAACCTACTGAACGAAAAACCGGATTATCTATTAAGATTAAACTAGTTTTTGCCTGCGGCTTCGCTCGCGTTGAGGTCGGAAAAATCCTGATAATCCTTCTCCGATAAAAATACATATACAGGGTTTATTGGTAATATGTTGGCTATCCATTAAGGGGATATAGGAGAGGTAATTTGCAACCAAATGACCCCTATGCAAATGTCAACTATTACCGAATAATTTTAAAAAAAATTGGCGGTACCTATACAATTTTGATAATTTATTAAAATAAAAACAATGCATGTTTTTTTATTATTATCTGCTTCTACTTCAATACATAATAATCAACCATGAAAAAAAATAATGAAAATTAAAAAATTATCAAATGACAAATTATCTTGAATATTTTTTTCAGAGCACACAATTTTCATAATTTTGGGCAGATTTGCAGAAATCAAACATTTTAGTCAAATGACTAAAATGGTTGATTTCTGCAAAAAACATGGATAAGATGACTATAGACAGAACATTCCAAAATATGTACAACTTCTCAGCTATCCAACGAGATACAATAAGATACCAGATATCTTCAAAAAATACAGTGAACAGGCTACTTCTGGGTAATCTCACTCCATCGTCGACTCTGTCTCTGTCACCACTGACCTAGACTAGAGTCAAGAGCAAACCCACCTTTAATAAAAAATAATAATAGTATAAAATTACTGGAAAATGGTTGGCATAGGGGTCAAAAGGGGTATTTTGGTTGCAAATGAGGTCATTTGCAACCAAAATACCCAGGGGAGGTCCCCTAAAGCAAATCAAATTATTTATTTTTGCAGAAAACACAATGGTGTTATTGAATATAGGTACATAGTGATATACAAGTGACTCGACCGTAAGGCATGCAAAATTTATCAATCATGGTTTATCAAAATCAAGATTGACATTGAAATATATAAAATTTGATAAAAATATTTTAAAATATTATTTATTTATTTATTTATTTAACCATTTATGTACACACTTATATAAACAGACAAGAAGAAAATAACAGAAAAATAGGTACAAAGGTGATGCTTATTTCTAACGAAATCTCTTCCAGCATACCTGCGATAGGATAGTCGATTGAGAGATGTAGACAGCGTGTGTAAGAGTAAAAGAGAAAATAAAATACATAAAATCAAAAACAATTCACTTAATAAAATAAAACAAATAATATGAGAATATACATACATACATACAAACATACATACATACTTCTAAAATAAATAACACTAGAATATTAATATATACGCAACTATGACGAAGTGGAAAGATAGTGTTCTTTCACTCTTCTTTTAAAAACTGCAACAGTTTGGCAGTCCCTAATGTCAGGCGGAAGTGAATTCCACAACCGCACCGCGTGCACAGTGAAGGAGTAGGAGTAAAAGTCGGTGGAGTGGGGAGGGGACTTAAGGAGGTTTCTAAGATGCGACCTGCACGTCGCATCTGAAGGTCGGGCGTAGGAAAAACGCTCCCGCAGATAGGATGGCGTTTTAGGGTTGTGAAGGAGGTTGAATAGCAGACACAATATCCGAGAGTTCCTGCGAAGTCGAATGGGGAGCCACTTGAGTATCTTGCGAAAGTTGGAAACGTGATCATACTTTTTAAGGTTGAAAACAAAACGAATACATATATTCTGCAAACGCTCAAGTTTATTTAAAAGCTCCTCGGTGGCATCCAAATAACAGGCATCGGCATAATCTATGATGGGCTGAATGAGAGTTTGAGCAAGAGAGATTTTGGTGTTCAAGGGCAAGAAATAAATAAATTAATTCTTCTTTTTTATGTCACCCTATGTAATTTTTTTTTTGGTGTACATAATTAAGAGTATTCTATTCTATTAATGGAGTGTCCTCCTTAGAGTCATATTAATACAGATTAATTATTCATAAAATAATAATAGTAGTTAAATTATTTCAATGTCATTCCTAGAACACCTAAAATACATTAACAGATCAATTATTTAGAAATACATGCATAAAGATTGTTCTATTACTTGATGTCACTGTGAGGTCTTGAGTTTGGAAAAAAAATCGTCTAATTACTCATTCAAGTTACAGTAACGTTTATTAACTAAAAAGCTCTTTAGATTTTTCTTAAATAAGGAAGTTTCCCTTTGCGCTTCTTTAGGTAATTTATTAAAAATTACAGTAGCCATGCGAAACACACTTTTGTGCATTAAAGTGGTATAGGCTCGGCGCACATAGAGGCGAAGTGCGTTACGTTGTTGCCTATGACTTCTGAGGCCAATTTAAATAACTTTTGATGGACTTTAACAAACATGGAGACTGCATAAATAAATAGGCTTGGGAGAGTTAGAATTTTGTACTCATGGAAAAAAGGTTTACAAGTTTCCATAATTTGAAGCCGAAACATAGCCCTTATGCACCGCACCGCTTTTGTGCTTTAAAAATGAGGTCAATGTCAGTCGAATTTCCCCAAAAAAATGCTCCACACCTCAGGACTACAACTCAAGTATTGGTATTTGAAATCTGTTTTAATTCATGTAGCGCATAATTATACGTATTTATTAATGCTTAGTAATTCTTAATTCATTCTTATTCTCTTTTTGCATAGTGGTTCAATCTGGGATTTCCATTTTAATTTGTTATCGACAGTAAGACCAAGAAATTTTGTTGTTTGCACTTCAGATACAAGTTCACCCTTATAGTTAATCTGCGGCATAATTGTATTGACACGCTGATTAAAGTGGATTATTTTTTTCTATGTTTGCCTTCAAATTATTATCCCCCTAATGGATAGCCGACGTATTACAAATAACTCGGTATACTTACCTATGTGCCAACTTTTTTGGTGTTTGGTCAAACGGTGTTGAAGTTCACTTTAGACCCACAAAATGCATTAGTTATATAAAAAAAAACTCTTAACACACTACTAAAGTTTCTAATAATGTAATTCAATCAAGATTCGAAAGACACGTAGCGCCATCTAGCGCCCTAAAGCAATTGTGACCGTCGACAACAGGAACTCAGAAACAGTACTTTTACTAGTCCCCTATGTCCTTTTCTGTACCCCTGACAACGTATATGCAAAGTTTCATGATGATCGGTTCAGTGGTTTATGCGTGAAAAGGTAACAAACAAACAAACTTTTTGCACTTCGGATCTTTTCGTTCACTTTTGTTTTAGTGTCCGACAAAATCTTGGTCCATGGTCTACTCAACTTAGCGATTGTCAAACTCGATTTTAGTTGTGTCAAAATTGTTTTTAAGTTTATACAATCTTGTTTGCAGAATAGCTTTTAAGATTCTGTTAACCACAAATAAAATAAATTTTAGTGAATTCGGTGTACAAGAGAATCGGCACCATTGTTGGATTTTCAACTCTCGAAGCTAAGCAAAGCGTTGAAAATCTAGTGTGTGGTAAAGACCAGTCGCAATGTTATTACGTCCGTGCATACGTGGGCTTAGAAAGAAATAAGTAAAAAAAACAAATTTTCAAAGTATCAAAATGAGTTCACTGACTACTATTCTCGTAGCTAGCTGTGCGTACACTTGCGTGTGTGACCCATGTCAATGTAATAGTACGATTCCATACCTAAATTTAATTTTCGAACAGCTCCATGTTTAATATCGATTGCGTCGCATTCATATTTGCGAAGACAAACGAAGATCGCCGCAAACATAAATCGTATTACGGTATAAATTAGAAGATCGCCGCAAACATAAATCGTATTACGGTACAAATTAATTATAATTTTCAAACGATTTACCCGGTTCTAGTAAAGGCTTCTTTAGAGGAACGTCCCTTGCCAGCGTGATGAGAAGACTCATTTCATGTCCAGGCGTTATTCCCGGCAGGTGATATGGTGGATAGTCCTTTGTATCTCTAAGGATGGCATACGTCATAGCGGTATGATGCTGAAACCATATGAAAATATTACTAAACCAGCGGCACTATAATGATGGCGCCCGTGACAGCTTACAAATTAAATAACTCTAGCTTATCTTTTCGATAAATTACAATTCCAGAAACGTCACTAACCATCATACAGTGCCACCATTGTAAATTATTAGGAAAATCGTAGAGACTTACATTTTAGGTTTTGCAACCACAAACTCAGTGACATACATGACAAAAATCAAATTCCATTGGAACCGAAGTTTATTTTATTGCTCACTTTTACAACAGCTGCTAATTCCTTAGCTGTTGGCTTCTTAGTGCTTTTCGTTTTGATGGTACTGCCGTCTTCTTCATCATCCCAATTAAAAACCGGCACTTCAGAGGTGATACGCCCCCACATTTCATCGGAACCTGTTAGAAGTTTTTAGTGAGACAGTGGTGCCGATTCTCTTGTACACCGAACTAAACTAAACTATCACTAAAAATGTATCATTTATTGTAAAGCTAATCTGAAAATCTGTTCTGCAAACAAGACTAACTTAAAAACCATTTTGACACAACTAAAATCGAGTTTGACGATCGCTATGTTGAGTAGACCAAGATCTGACGGAAATTAAAATAAAGAGTGAATGAAAGTGAAATAAATGATCCGATGTGCAAAAAAATAAAACCCGAGTATCAAATAAATATCTATTGGATAACAATAAATTTTTAAATTAAATACAGGGAGTATAATAACGGCGTCAAACTATAATTTCAATATTTGAAGATGCAATAACTAGGGGGCCTACTCTGTAAGTCCGTCAACGAAGATACGGGACCGTCCGAAAGTAGTTCGATACTTCGGAATGAACCCTACTCCCGATTAATTAACCTTTGTAGACGGGCAAAAACACATCGGGACAAAAACTCATCGGGACTAAGGACAACTGTCAAATGGTGTTGTCATTCAATCGTTCGGGCCTCGAAGTAATCTTATGTCCGTACGTGCGTATCACCGTAGTAAACGCCCGTTACTTCGCCCGAAACAACGGATTTCGTGCATATAGAGTAGACCCGCTGTATTCAGTAAAGTATTCGTAATGTAACTTCGACGATTTATTTAAGAAAAAACAAACATTAAATCGACCAACTTACAGTATTTAAAAATTGATTCAGGTACCATGTTTATCTTGCTATCTATTTCAGCGTAATAAAGCTAATCCTAACTTCCAACTAATATTATAAATGCAAAAGTAAGTTTGTTTGTTTGTTTGTTACCTACCTATTGACGCTTAAACCACTGAACCGATCATCATGAAGTTTTGCATATACGTTGTCCGGGGTACAGAAACGGACCTAGGGGACTAGTAAAAGTACTGTTCCAGAGTTCCTGTTGTCGACGGTCACAATTGCTTTAGGACGCTAGATGGCGCTACGTGTCTTTCGAATTTCGATCGAATTATATTATTAGAAACTTTAGTAGTGTGTTAAGAGTTATTTTTTTTATATAAGTAATGCATTTCGTGAGTCTAAAGGATTTACAGAATGTTTTTAATAGCCCTATCAAAGAACTCTTCAATTTGTCTGAGTCTAATCTTAATTTGTCTGAGTCTGAGTCTAATCGCCAGCAGCTGCAATCACATAAGCTTCCTTTTAATGATTTCCAAAGTCACAAGCATCCAAACTTTCAAAATCTAGTAGAGAAACGTGCTTTGTAAATTTTAGTTCGTGGCAACTCTTTTTATTCTACACCTTTTTAATCGCGATTAAAAATACCCTGATTTAGTTTAACAATAATATTTGTGAAAAATTGCATAAATTCAGAGCATATTTGCCGTTTTCACAAAATTTAATAACTAAATGACATTAGTGCTGTCAAACTATATTATATAAAGTTATATTGTGTCACTTTAGTTAATTTCAGAATGAGAAACGTCGTTCGACAGGAATAAACAAAATTTTGGTGATTTTTAGTCTAGTTTATATAATTTTGTGACAAGAGAAACCACCAGTTTTAATCATCTAAGTGCTAGTCATAATTTAATGTGCATACACGAGTGGCTTTATGGTGGTGTTAATGTTTCAAACCAAATTAAGTTATGTCTGACGTCTCTACAGCAATTACAATAATAATATTGACGTTAGCTAGTAACAAATTAGAAAAGAAAAATAAAACTGATGAAAATGTATGTCCATATCTACCTATACTCTGCCTGGAGAGTAGTGGCGGCCCAGTGGTATCGGCCCCGACTTACAAGTTATAGATCGTGGGTTCGAACCCAAGCGGGCACTTTAGTTTTTGTAATTCATTTCAACACCACTGCTCTCAAAACGGCGAAGGAAAACATCGGCATGTCCTAAAATCAAACATTCGAAGACATGTGACATCCGCTCTAACCGGCACTGGGCCCGCGTGGTGGATTATGGCCCACTCCCTCTCACAGAGAGGAGGCCGATGTCCCAGCAATGGGAACGTTAGAGGCTGATTATGCTTATGCATTGTAGCTGATACTATTTTCTTAGTGCTAATAATTTAAATAAAACGGTTTACAATATTTTTCTCAGCATATTTCGCAGTACCTACTTTCATAACCTTTTTCGTTACATTTTAATGCTTCTGTTTACTTACATTCGCATGGAGGATAACGTATGTTCATACTTCCAGTTAAGGCATGAAGGAAATCAAACTCTTCCATCGGTTCATCCTCCACATCATCGGTGTCTTCATCGGAATTCATGTCAGGGGCTGCAAGCTTGAGGAGCGCCTGTTTAATTTTAATTAGCAATTAGTTGCTCCCGTGATCCGAATGTTTATAGTTATTGTTGGAGGCGCTAGTTTGGTTAGGACCTGTTTTGTCTTTGACGTACTTTAAAGTTTGTTGTATTGTGAGTAGGGGATGCAAAAGGAGGTTTGTATCAGGTAGTAGCTAGATCAGTTTCAGTGGGATTATTGACTGACAAATTCTTGTGCAACCGAAACCCGACAGTTCAGAATGCTTTATGATTTTAGGTAACTAAATGCAATAGTTCGTTATTTTTAGATTACGTGCAACTGGTTAAATTGCAATAATTCAGAATATTATTCAGATACACAAACAAAAAAGAAAATAGAAACGACCTACTTTCAGCCACCACAACCGGCTAACCAGCAAAAATTATCCAATATTTCTGACCAAACAAGATCCTCAATTTCACATAATTTGTTGTGCCACTAGGAAAATAACCCAATTTACAAGCATCAAGTAATTTAGCTACGCTGTCGCCACTGAACACTTTCTCATTAGGAATTCTGCGGAACCACAGAGCTCGATTACTTTGCCAACGGTTGTGGTAAACGGGTATAAATCTCCAATTTATTTCGCAATGAACGAGCGGTTACTGGTCTGGGTCCCGTTGGGAGATGAGCGAGGAATGAAAGAGTAAATGTTTGCATTTTTGTTAATGTAGGTATTACTGACTGTATACTGTACTGGAATGAGCTTGAGGTTGATAACGCTTTGACCAGTCAGGCCCTGCTATGAACCATGCTGACTGGTATCGGCGTCATCTTCTATTTACAACTCGTGCCGAGAGATATCTAGCATTCATAGCAACTGAGTCAAGTAGATAGGTACTGACAGAGATTTCTTAAGCATAGCTATAAAATAAATAAGCAAGACAAAGTCGTTGAAAAACACAAATCTGGGAAGACAGTAATAAAACTATGTCTATGTTTATTTTTTCATGTTTACCGCAAATAAACGCATTTTCATTCTTTCTTTCTTTCTATGTGACGAAGCGAAAAATTACATCTTTCAGCTATCGACACAGCAAAATGTTTATAATATTATTATGTTATTAAAGTAACGATAACTCTATTACTTGGTTCTCTTTGTGTTAGAAAGGTTATAATTTTGTTTGTTGATTCAATAAAATAACTGAAATGTTTGCATATCTTTCATAAAGTTTGCTTGTGAGCCCAGGCAAAGTATAAGCCACTATGTGCGCATACGTATCGTTAGATATTATCTTTAAAGCCTAATAAGGACATAAGATCCAGGCTATAGGCAGCAGTATCGTCTCTCTTAATAATAACAGCTAACTATTTAATTGCAGTCAATAATCGTGATTATTCGTGAAAATTTAAGCGATTTGCTAACCCTTATTAGACCGTTCATTGGAAGCCCGACTTCCCGATGGCTTATGGTTTTCGTTTGCACCCCATCTTCAGGATGACTCACTCAACATCATGTTTTTGACTAGATCATTTTGATTGATTTGAATGATAATTTTACAATATGGTTAAGGACATATGGTAACAAACTATTAAGTGTTTCAGCGATACAAAACCAAGTTGACAAAGCTGGAAGAAGCGTGTCAGACCACGCACAATAAAGGGTACCGTAGTGGGGATGAATTTATGCCAAGAACAAACTTAACTTTTTAGTTGAAAAAATATTCTCCTATACATGGATATACGTCACAGTTAATTTTACAGCTGCAAATGAAAGTTTGCAACTGGCTGAAAGGAAGAAAAAAAACCACAAATTGACGATTTTCGAACCTTTTTCTGTCTTGCTTCTAGCCACATTTCAGGAATCTAGGTCACTGAGAAGTACCATATAGGTTTAGATCAAAGGTCCTCAACGTCGGTGATAAGATAACGCCCTCTCGTGGGCGTTTGAGACTTTCAGGGGGGCAGTAGAATACCCAGAGAAAATTAGGGTCGTAATTGAGATCCTACCTTACGACTATATTATAATATTACACGTTTAAATTATAACCGTGGCAAAAGCTGTTTCAAATTTGCGACACCAGTAAGTAAAAATAAAATGTCGATGTTAGAAAAAAAAAACTCAAATAAGGTTGAGAACCTATGATTTATATTTATTTGCGAGTATCAAATTATGTCGCATAAATGGCCATATTTTTTTATTGCGTTGTCTTAGCTTAATTATTTATTTTTAGAGCTTCAAGGGACCGTAGTCCTACGTATTTCTTAGGTATTATTTTCAACTTGACCTCCACGCGTTCATGAAAAAAGGGTCTTCAAAGTTCAAAGATAGACAGATGCACCGTGGCCGTCGCCGTCGCGTCGGACGGACAAACGAATAAATCCTAAAAGGGTTCCGACTTTTCCTTTTGAGGAACGGAACCCTAAAAAACACCCAAGAATCGGAAGGTGCCGAATTCTTAGCAGACGTGCAGAGGACAAGGTAACTGAAAAAACACAAAACAAATGCAGACAAAATATTGCCATTTCGAAGTAATAAGGTCATCGATGTTGAATGGCAAAATATACCATCATCGTGTGAATTCTAAGAAATTTTAGAAATGAACATGTCGTTTACGGATGTTATATTTAAATGACTGATTGACAGATTGACATTAATCTGGTTTTATTTCCGGGTCGCTACAGAGTTAATGAAATTATTTTTATGTAACTTCAATCTGGTACCAGAAATTTATGGTTTATTTTTATATTTTAGGTTACTTACTAAATAGATAGGTAGAAGGTACAGTTATAGGTAAGTAGATATTCGGATATACCATGCTGAGATAGGAGCCTTTTGGCCTCGTATAGGAATTTCTGTTTCCTTTTTCTTTTGTTACTTTTTGTTTTTATATAGTTTGGTTTTTTATTTTATAATTTAGTTTGTGCACTTCCTGTACGAGTCGCAATAAACACTTTTTCTTTCTTTCTTTCGGACCAATTTATCGTTTGAATATGCAGGTATTTCTGTCACAATTTTTTTTTTTAAATCTTTATTTCTAAATCGAATTACGATGGAAAGTTATCAACTGTTACCTAGACGCCTACCACGCTAAAGTGTTTTAAGACTAGATAATTAGAACATGTCTTTGATTCGTGGTCAAAACAAAAGTACCATACGCTTGACGTCCGTGTGGCGGTCATTTTAAAACGGGTCATTATAATCATCATCTGGGTATAGGCCTTTTAGTACTTCTGCCAACCTTCTCGATCCTGTGTCTCATGCAGGATGAGACACAGGATCGAGAAGGTGACCAATCACCAATCTGAATCATTTTGAAGGATATTGCTAATCCATTGCTTCATATGTTCGAAAAGTTTGTCTGCTCAACAACGTAAATAGTGCAATGAATGTTGTTGAACTGTAAAGCCGTTCCCACTGTTAGTCTGTTACGCTATTATCCCGCGGATTCTACGCTATCAGGCTACCATTACTTCTACATCGAGCTTTGTCCACCACTTAGGGCCTGTGCACACTATGTTTTTTAAACGCGCCGTTGACGCGCGTTTGTAGCGATACAGACGCGATACGCGCGCGAGTCAGACGCAGCCTGTAGACCTCTGTAGATTAACAAAGCGCGCCGTCGACGCACGTTAATAAAATGCGCGTCAACGGCGCGTTTAAAAAACGTGGTGTGCACAGACCCTTAGCCACATTCTAAATGTTTTTAAATACCTGTTCTTGAACTATAAAGCCGTTTACCTTAGTTATCAGTAAAGGCCACAGGTAAATGACTCCAGCAGTAACAGCTGGAGGTATCCTGCTCGAACCAGGCTTAGCAGGGGGGTGAGTCAGGAGGGGCGAGAATGGTAGCAGTGGTGCACCAGAGGTATCTACAGGGACCTGGTCATTCACCCACACACAGCGCCAGGCGCCCAGGTAGAACAGACGAACTAGGTAGCAACCTGCGGGTAATAAGAGGTATTACTTTTTACTTATAGTAAATGATAAATGATTTTATTTCTGTAAGTAGGATTGTACAAACACTTTTACACGTCAAACATTTTTTTTTAAACTAGATGAGACCAGCGTTTCCTATCTGACTCCTCTGGGAAGAAAGGCCGAAACAAACTCAGAGGTCACAGTATCTTTTTTAAAGTCCAGACAAAATCTTGGTCAGATCATGAAAATGCTTTGTAGATCGGTGTCTAAAATGGTATTTTGAGGAAAGAACCACACAGTTTGAGTGGACCTGTCCAGTCAGTGCATGCAATTGTCAGCAATCGTGCAGCTCAACTCAGAATTTAAGGAGCTCAACGATTCGACGAACAATATCAAAGAAGGGACATTTGAGTAGGCCGCATAAACTACTCAAACTGCCAGAACATGATTAAAATTTGAACAATTACTCACATAGTCCTCACATTCACAATAATTAAAATAATACTTTATACAGTAAATTTTCATGTCATTGTATAAGTAAAAAGGTATAGATACTTATAGCAAAGATTAAAAGTAAAATAGCGAAATAGCTCCTCGTTTATCAATCGAGCTGATTAAGTTAGGTAACAGTAGAAAAAGCAATTGTGTCTTATTAGCGACAGTTGAGGAGTTAGCAGCCTCATCGGCCTAGTAGTCACAGGTGCTACTACCAAGCATGGGTTCCTGGAGGCCATATGGTCGTTGGTTCCTGGCTATGATTCTCAGAAAGTGTTAAGGCGCAGATAAACGACTTTTAATGATTTTATATTGAACATCACGTGTAAACTTCTAGTCTTATTTCTTTGAAAAAAATATATGTTATACTAGACAATTTTATTCATAATTTGATATGTGAAAATGTGAAATTATATTTTAATAACATAGTGTAATTAATTTGTAAAGTATTGTCTAACGTGGACATAAAAACGATAATCACGCAAAAACTATGGGGCGTATTTACATGAAACTTTAATCATATAAAAGACAATTTAATGACCCATATTTTAGTATACGGCTTTTATTTGTATTGTGTTTGATAAATCAAGGTGGGTTGTTTTTTCGAATAATCTTGGTGCGCGTTGAAGCGGGGCTCTGGCGGGCGACGGGTGGCAGTGTATCGCTGACTTTGTCTGACTTTAGTCGCGGGGCGCGACGCAAACACCTCCCACTCGCTCAAGGGCGCGGGCAGTTAATGTCGCCTTAAGTGGATTTTTCCATCAGGAATTTCTCAGCAGCAGCCTGGAGCCTGGATCTGTGCCGGTTGATGTCCCCCATTACATGAATCTGAAACTTATCTGGTGAAATATAGATGTAGGTACTATTAGGTACACCTCTGCCTATCCCTACGCGGATAACAGGCGTTATAAGTTACTTATAATAACAAAAAGTAGAAAACATTTGAAGTACAGGAAATTCTTTGATGAGTCAATGATTTGTTGAATCCCGGTGAATCAAGATTTTAAGTATTACAAGTTAGTCATCTGTTAAAACCGGGTAAAACATCGTGTTCCAAACAACATCAATAACTTTCAAAAAATGAAAAAAATTAAAGTCAAAAGTCATTTATTCAAACTAGGCTGAGAATCAGCAGTATTTGAACGTCAAATTCTCGTGCTCGTATCCCAATTTATTTTGGTTGATTTCAAGGCAATACATCCTTTTTTCCATACCTAAAACTGTAGGTGAGTAAGTCGTTGAAATGACATATCAATAAATAAAATAATTGAAAATCAAACAACTCTATCAGCTTCTAACATTCCTACCTGGCCATTTCAGCCTAACATCAGATATAGGCCCTAAAAGATCTGATTAACTAAAGGCTAAACATCTGAAAATAAATTCACAAAAACAAACGAGGCCAGCTCAGAGACAAATTATGTAGATCTTTTCCTTCCGATGACTAGCGAGTGTTTCAAACGACATTTAAAGCACAGTCCGTTAGAATCGTTTCCTACTTTCAAACAATACCATATTCAGCGAGTAGGAAACACTTATCCAACGGATCCCCCTCTCTCATTGCTAAGCATGATGATTTACCTACAACAGGTTTATTCCATATATCCATACAAGACAGTTGATTTTAGTAGAAGCAGAAATGTGTTGTTTATTTTTGCGTCTAATACCGACACACATAACTGAGGGTCTCGTCATCTTCCTGCCCTTGTTTACACACTTATTCTTCTTCCATTCTCCCCTGTCAACCGTCACCCTATCATGTTTCTCCCTTCTCTTTCATGTCATTCCTCACACGACCATACATCTTTTTTTTGGCCTTCCTCTCTCTCTCTATATCCATCAAAATTTATATTCATCACTCTTTTAGTCACATGCGTATCCTCTCCCTCCTCATCACATGCCCATAGCATGCCTAATAACTTCCTTTTAACTTATAAACAATACCATAAGGGCCTCTATGGTCTATTATTGTCTGTAAAGTCTATAATTGACGTGTAAAAGTGTCTTAAAATATCTACTTACAGAAATAAACATTTAATTATATATTCACACATTATTATTAAGGGTAAAAACCTTACATGGGTTTCAGACATTTCTACTAACTTTTTCTAGTCAAAAACTCAAACAACTATTCTCCTCAAAGGTGAAAAGTACCTACCTGTTACAACAACAACAACACAATACAACTTTACGGTTAACTCGTCCCGGGACAACTAGTACTCGCCAAGCTGGTCTCATGCGATCCAATACAGATAACTCAAACTCACAAGCATTTATGTCAATTAAACCATTTACAGACACTTTTGAATTAGCAAGGAGTCGGTCAGTCATACATGTGAAGCTAGTTGCCCATTCCAAAGTGTAGTATGTACCTATGGAGAAGAACGGGCAAGAAAATCCACGGACTCTCTTTTAAATCAAAATATGGTTACAAAATATTGGTTTCACTATGCGAGATGAAATTATGCATGAGAGAACGATGCAGAACGTGTAAATCGTCCGTAATTAAAAGATAAAAACAATTCAAATTTTAAATTAAATTAAAATAAGCCAAAGAGACGATCAGTTCCCACTGACGGCGCCTGTTCACGAACATGACGCATGGCTGAGCACCATTCAGCTCAACCATTTAGAAGGGAGCTAGTCCAGGTCGCCTGCATTATTAGCCCAGAGCTCTGACGACTGCTTGAAAGGCCTCGACATGAAACTATGTGAATAGTACTTTGAATCTTACCATTTTTAGACAATACAGGTTTATGCTGCGCCCCGCCCCCTGGTTTGAGGCCTGGTGAGTATATATGGTACTTTGCCCGCCAACCTTCTGGTGCAATGACACACGTGAATGATTCCCATTGATGTTCCACCTGCAAGTATGACAAAACATTTTAATCACAAAATCTATTCCTTCTAGGCTATTCCTTCCTTTTTTTGTAGAATAACTCCAAGAGTCTCCGATATGTCTATTAAACAAGACACTGCGAATAGGAAATGAATCTCTTGTCAAATAATACCTCGTGGTATTTGTAGATGTCCATAGGCGGGGCGGATGGTGACTACGTCCCAGGCAAGTCGCCTCCTTTTTTGCCATTTGATTACTTTAAAATACCGTTTGATAAAAGTGATAATTAATGCAATAATGAAAGGAGCCTTAGGAAGACTAGCTTTTGCCCGCGTGAAGGTGGAAAATTATCCCACGGGAACGTACTACATACCGTAAAAAGAATCCTATGTCCAATCCAGGCCATGGCCTACCTGTGTGCCAAATCCGTTTAGCCGTTAACTCGTGATTGACTAACAAACATACAGACTTTCACATCTATAATGTTATTCGTAAGTAGAGGACCTACGACATCTTCAGGAAAATGTACTTACGGCAAATTCTACTCTCTCCAGTATAAAACATGCAGACAGAACCTTCCTACAGAATGAGGATCTTAATAGAACTTGAGCGTGGCACAGCTGCGTGTCTGCTATCACCATCTTGGCTGGGTCGTTCTCCTGTTATTGGATTATCAAATCAAATCAAATCAAATCACTTTTGTTTGTTAACACAGGTAAAGAAATACAGATCTTGAGTTTAGTTAACAGAACGCTATGTTATGCCAGGAGGCGTACAAATATGGTGTGCACCTATCTAAATATTATGAATTGAAATAATCAAAAAATATGTTTGAAAATCATGCATACTTAATTAAAATTTCAAAATAAATCATAACAATTATATATTATTGTTTAAAAATTGAACGATGTCAGATCGTTTTTAGTGTCTTCAATTTTGGGGACAGTTTACAGTGACTACACCACGTTTCTTCCGTAACAGAAAATATGCTACATCTCCGTCCGTGGATGTAATAAAAGTGACTTAGTATTATTCCGTTAAATTAATTGTATAATATGCATAATTACAAACAACATTTTGAAATATTTAAATATACTTATATATTAGCCTGTACTGTCCCACCGCGGGTCAGAGGTCTCTTTCCACTTTTCACGGACTTCTGCAATTTTGGGACAGTCCTATACGCAGAAATCCAGCTCACTCAGTCATCTCTTCCTGGACCTGCCACTTGTAAGTGACTAAGCGGTAGATAAATATAATCCTGCAAATGACTTTCCCGATCCCCAAAGGAGTACTGTTGAACCTTGCACCTAAGTCATCATGTGTCTAGCCTTTTCTCAACTATTTTGGGGTCGGCTTCCAGTCTAACCAGATGCAGCTGAATATCAGTATTTTACGTGGAGCGACTACCTATCTGACCTCCGCAACCCAGTTACTGGGTATGACGATACCCCTTGGTAAGACTGGTTGTCAGACTTTCAGGCGTCTGACGACCCGTAACGACTGTCAAAGATCCACGAATGACAGCCGGGACCAACGGCTTAACGTGCTTTCCGAGGCACGGAGGGGTCTCGATATGTAATGGATGGTCACCCATCCACGGACCGGCCTCCGTAAGAGTAGCTTAACCTTACTCCTTGTACCAAAGTATGCTTTATGAATTGCTGACGGCACGGTTGGCCCAGTGGTTAAGCAATTGACTGCTGCGCTGCGTGTCGCGGGTTCGATTCCCGCACGGAACAAATATTTGTATGACCTACAAGTAGTTGTTCCGGGTCTGGCTGTTTGTGTATGTGACTTTAAATGTTTGTAAACGAACCCACAATACAGGAGAAATACCTAGTGTGGGGCGATGATTAAAAAAATATGTACAATATATTCACATTGATTTATGGTACTCAATCAAAGTGGTACTCACACACATGGAAATTACCTTGAAGGTTTTGAAACATAGTAATCGGTTCCGGTTTCTTATTGGTAGATAGTTTTTGGATTATAGTCTTGGTAAGGTCATACAAGCAATAAATAAAGTCAGGGAAAATAATTGTCAAACAAATTAATTGGGTACCAACTTAAATTATCCGTATCTTCAAATAAACTATTATTCTAACGACAGTTGCATGAAATAGCTATAATTCGGTGAATTGCCGTAGGGTGTCAATTTGCTTAGCAATCACTAAAAGATAATTTAGTTGCGACGCAGCTGGATGAGAGGTGCCGAGAATCGAGTTGAATGGCGTGTAACTGGAGAGGCCTATGTCCTGGAGAGGCCTATGTCCAGCAGTAGACTGCTGAAGTTTAATGATAATGATGAATTTAGTGACATTACCTCATAAATAGTAACTTCAGCGCCCCATCTATCAACGGCCAGCTCCTCAGCCCTGATCCAACCGTGAAGGTACTGACGCACAGACCTCGGCAGTGGTTGGGTCTGATCGTCAACCCACAGGCCTGACGCGGGGGCGCCAAGTTTCGGCGATTGGGAAATGGCGCCAAGCTTCGGCGATTGAGAACTGGCGCCAGAACGCTGCCCTGACTCCTTTGTCGCCGTTTTCACGCTTAGGTTATGTAGCAATGTTCTGAAGGCTTTTGTACTCTTGATAAGCAGATAAAGAAAGATAAAACCTCAAACAAACTACGACATAATCGCCAAGGTATAAACAAGACATCACAGACAGACAACTTAAAAACATAACCCTGTCTTTTCTGTAGCGCAGTCGGGTAAAAATAACATCCAATTTTGTATAACCGTAGTCACATACGTCACTACTAATTATGCTATGTAACTAAGTGTGCGGGACAAGTGAACTGTGCGGGACAAATGAACAATCGTGTATATAGTATAGTGAATATTGTAAACGAACTGATAAGGACAGTGATATCTAATAGTCTAGTAAGATAGTTTATAGTTTTTATTTTCGTTATCAGTTTTTATGTTGAATTTAATTTTCCTAGATAGAAATAAGATAATAGAATGTAAAAATATATAATTTGTCATATGTTTTTATAGAAAAACTTAAAGAAAAACGCAAAAATTGTAACGTGGCTCTCTTTAAGGTAAAGTTCTGTTGTACTTAAGCAAACTGTGTCGAAACCGCCCTATTTCTGATTGGTCAAAATTCGCGAGTTCTGATTGGTCGACCAATCAGAGACTTTAGATTTTCTTATGAAATTTCGTATAAATATCGGGTGGGTTTTCGGTATCGACACAGTCGGCGAGCAGCAGCACTAGAAGAAAGAACAACAAGGAACACTAGAAGAAGAATAAACTTCAAGAATTTTCAAGCCAGTGGTTTTATTCCTCACCAATCCAGCAATAGCAAATGTGTATCCTGCACATTTAATGGTCCTGTCGAGCCGGATTTTGTGGGGAATACTGCATGAAGATTGAAGATAGGGCTACAGTGAAGAACACTTGAAGAACGTACTTCGTGTTAGTATTCATCGACCTTGAAGATCAGCTGACATCATGCCCGTTACGCGCTCCGAGGGAAGGGGCCGCAAGCCGTCGAGGGAACAGAAGCCGTCATCGTCCGAGGCCACTCCAGGGACCTCTGCGACCGGTACCAGCACGGAAGCCACATCCGAATCGACACAGACGGGGACAACTGCCACGGAGAGTTCCGAACAGACCTACACCTCCGTGACGACCGACCCAACCACCGTGACCTCCGCCGCCACCGCCTCGACCGCCGCCGCCGCCTCAGCCGCCAGCGCGCCCCCCGCGCCGGCAGCCACCGCGCCCCCCCCCTCGGCCGCCAACGCGCCCTCCGCCTCGCACCCCGCCGGCGTCGTCGCACCTTCCGTTACCCCCTCCGCCGCGACGACGCTCACCGCGGGTGCGAAATCGAAACAGCTGATGAAGCCGCCCACCGCTGTCACATCGAAAGAAAATCGCCGTGATACTGACGCCTCGACTGTGAAACGAGTTGTCAAGAACGCCGCCGGTACGTCGAAACCAACCGGCCTACAACTCCCCCGCCCCCCTAGCAAGAAGGGGGGAGGGGGGGGGATCGACGCATAGCAAGACGAAGATACAGAAAATCGCCAAAGCAAAGGAAGATTTGCTCCGCCTCCAAGTTGAACTAGCTGTTGCACGTCTGGCCGCGCTAGAAACGGAGGACACCGACAGAGAAGATGAAGAAGAAGGAGAAGAAGATGAAGTCTCCCTCTACTCAGAAGTCAACGCTCGTGTGCACAACTGGTTGGATAACCAGGTGACTCGCCCCGTCCTAGCTATCGCCAACGAGCCTCACCGCCCCCCACCAGAGCCGACGATCGTCCACGAAGAACCACCGAAGCAAGAAGAGGTTCATCGAACACCGGCGGGAGGTCAAAGGGACCTCGCCCTCCTAGCTGAAGCCATCACTCGGGCTGTCAGCGCCGCCCAGCGACCCAAATTCATCGAATTGCCTTTCTTCAGCGGGTCGCATCAGGAGTGGCTACCTTTCCGCGCCGCCTACTACGAGTCTGAACCAACGTTCAGCGCCGTCGAGAACATCAACAGATTACGAAGAAACTTAAAGGGGAAAGCCAGAGAAGCAGTTGAAGGGTTACTCATCACCAACGCACACCCTTCAGAAGTGATGAAGACTTTGGAATTAAGATTCGGAAGACCAGAGTCAATCGCCGTGATAGAAATGGAAACGCTTCGAGGTCTACCACGTCTCTCCGAGTCGCCGAGGGACATCTGCATATTTGCCACGAAGGTCTCCAACGTCGTAGCGACATTGAAGACATTGGGTTGTTTCAACTACATGTACAACCCCGAACTTGCGAAGACATTGGTGGACAAGCTGACGCCGACGCTCCGGTACCGCTACTACGATTTCTCATCGACGCAACCCAAAGAAGATCCCTGCCTCATCAAGCTAGAGAGATTCTTCAAGAGAGAAGCAGAACTGTGCGGACCCTACGCGCTACCTGAACAGGTGGCAGCACCGTCGACAGCCGCACCTCAAAAGAAGACTCAGCGGGTCACCAACGTCACAGAGAAGGGCAACACCCCAAAGTGCTTCGTGTGCGACGAGACAAGCCATACCAACGCAACGGAGTGCGACACATTTAAGAAGATGGAAGCTAATTCAAGATGGGATGCTGCGAAGTCTAAACGCCTCTGCTTCAGATGCCTACGTTATAGGAGCAAGACTCACAACTGTCGAACGAAGCCGTGTGGTGTCAACGGGTGCAAGTACACGCACCACAAGCTGCTTCATTATGATAAGATAGAACAGGCTGAGAAGACAGAAAGCGACGAGAAAACAGAAGTCATCAATTCGACGTGGACACTAAAGAAGCAATCCTATCTGAAGATCCTGCCGGTCCAGGTGAAGGGGCCAAAGGGAGCAATCAACACATTCGCATTGATGGACGACGGATCAACGGTCACGCTCGTCGACGACGACGTCGCTGCGAGCATCGGAGCTACAGGACCCGTAGATCCACTGAAGATAAAAACCATCAACGAGTTGAAGACGGCAGAATCGGCATCAAGAAGAGTGACCATTGGGCTGAAAGGGGTCAACGAACGTGAAGAGAAAATTCAAGCAAGAACAGTGAAGAATTTACAAGTCTCCTCTCAACGGGTTCCACGCGAATTAGTGGAAGGATGTCCACACCTATCAGACATCAAGGGACATCTCACATACTCCAATGCGAAGCCACGCATCCTCATCGGGCAAGACAACTGGCATCTCCTGCTGACTGAAGAGACCAGGAAAGGGGACAAGGACCATCCAGTGGCATCTCTCACGCCACTCGGATGGGTACTCCACGGAAGCCAAACGAATTCATTCGGTCAGAAGATCGACTTCGTGTCACACATGAAGGAAGCCGAAGATGACCTCGAGGACCTCGTGAACAGATACATCGAGATGGACGCCCTCTGCATAAACCCGAAGAGACCGAAAACCGACCCAGAAGAGAAGGCACTTCGAATTCTCGAACAAAAAACCGAGAAGATCAACAAAACGAGATACCAGACCGGCCTCCTCTGGAAGAAGGAAGACATCAAGTTCCCGGACAACTATGAAAACTCACTGAAGAGGCTCTTCAACATTGAAAAGAAGATCGATCGCGACCCAGCCCTAAAGAAGAAATACGTCGAACAAATGGAAGCTCTTATAGAAAAAGGCTACGCCGAGCCCGCGCCGCCGCAGAAGACTCCTGAGAAAACTTGGTACCTGCCTCACTTCGCGGTCGTCAACCCCATGAAGCCGGACAAGCTACGAGTCGTGCATGACGCCGCCGCCAAGACCAGAGGGGTGGCTCTCAACGACATGCTCCTCAAAGGTCCGGATTTGCTTCAGTCGCTGCCGGGTGTCGTCATGCGCTTCCGACAGCATCTCATCGGGGTCACAGCGGACATCAAAGAAATGTTCATGCAGGTCAAACTGCGCATCGAAGACCGAGACGCACTGCGGTACTTGTGGCGCGGAGATCGCCGCGACAACCGACCTCCGGAAGAATACAAAATGACTTCGCTAATCTTCGGGGCATCGAGTTCGCCGTCTACAGCAATCTACGTCAAGAACTTGAATGCCAAGCAACACGAAGACACTCATCCGGAAGCCGCAGCTGCCATCATAAACAAGCACTACGTCGACGACTACCTAGACAGCTTCAGAAGCCTAGAAGACGCAGTAAACGTGACAACGAGTGTGCGCGAAGTACACAAGAAGGCCAGCTTCGAACTGAAGCAGTGGAAATCTAACTCAGCGTCACTCCTAGAAGCACTGGGAGAGGAAAACCGAACAGAAGACCTAGAGCTATACAAAACAGAAGAACAAACTGAACGAGTACTGGGTGTCATCTGGAAGATAAACTCGGACGAGCTGACGTTCAACCTCAACTTGGCAAGAATACCTTCAACACTTATCGAAGGAAAGCAGCCAACGAAGAGAGAAGCCTTGCGCATCGTCATGTCACTCTTCGACCCGTTGGGATTCGCCTCGCCTGTCACCATCAGGGCGAAACAGCTACTTCAAGAAGTTTGGCGCCGAGGAACAGCGTGGGACGACCGCATCGACGAAGACTTGGCGGAGCAGTGGGAGTCGTGGATGGGACATCTGAAAAGTCTCCACGACATAGCGATCCCGTGGCAGTATTTGAACTACAGCGACGCCGCCTCCCTCGAACTCCATGTCTTCAGCGATGCCAGCGAGTCGGCCTACTCGGCGGTCCTATTCTGGAGGGCAGTAACACCAGACGGCGAAGTGGGAGTGTCTCTCATCATGGCCAAGGCGAAGGTGGCTCCGCTCAAGTTGACAAGCATACCGAGGTTAGAGCTACAAGCAGCAGTCATGGGCACCAGACTCGCTGAAACCGTCATCGAAGAACACGAAAGAAAACCCGACAGAAAGGTGTTCTGGACCGACAGTAAAACAGTGCTCACATGGATAAGGACCGGGTCACGTTCCTACAAACCGTACGTGGCTCACCGTCTCGCAGCAATAGAAGAAAGCTCCAAGGTCAGCGACTGGCGCTGGGTTCCGACGAAACAGAATGTCGCCGACGATGCAACACGAGATGTACCAACTGCCTTCGACAAGAATCATCGATGGTACAAAGGGCCGGATTTCCTCTACCTCACAGAAAGCTCCTGGCCAATGGAACCCGTGAAGACCACAGAAGAAGAACCCTCTGAAGAGGAGAAGACGCATCATATAACCAACGAAAGAAGACTGAAGCTAGCAGAGGGTCTGCCTGATCCAGTGAAATTCTCCAGTTGGGACCGCCTCCGGTACGCGACAGCACGTGTTCTGCAGTTCATCGACCTCTGCAGAACCACCAGCCAGAAGGTCAACTACCGACGAACAAAGAAGAATAAAGAAGCGGATCTCACATGGAAGAAAAATAAGCCTGCGACAGCGAAGAAACAGGCGCCCACACCGAAGAAGAGATCGACACTCAACCTGCTTCCAGTCACAGCCGAGCTCCTCAAGAAAGCCGAAGAGCTATTGATGCGATCTTCACAACAAGAGGCCTTCACAGAAGAGATTGAATCTTTGAACAGCGGGAAGCCGGTCGCCAAGGAGAGCCGCCTTCACCAGCTTAGCGTCGAATCAGTCAACGGCTCACTCCGACTTCGGAGCCGTATCCGAGCGGCCAAAGACGTTGAAGAGAACGTCAAAAGCCCGCTAGTCGTCGACGGGGAACATCCAACAGTGAAGTTATGGATACGGGCAGTGCATCGGCAGCTCCATCACACCGGCGTCGAGGCAACAATAAACGAGTGTCGCCAACAGTACTGGGTACTAAGATTGCGCCCCATCACACGCGCAATCCTTCGACAATGCCTCTTCTGCCGCATGAAGACTCAAGCGCCGCCGCACCCAAGAACCGGGGACCTGCCAGCGTGTCGCCTAGCACATCACAAGCGACCCTTCACCTTCACCGGGGTCGATTACTTCGGGCCTCTCTCCGTGACCGTCGGACGCACCAGACAGAAGAGATACGTGGCCATCTTCACGTGTCTCACGATGCGAGCCATCCATCTCGAAGTCGCCGGCTCACTCAGCGCCGATTCAGCGGTAATGGCGGTCAGACGAATGATCGCACGACGCGGCTGCCCGGCTGAAATTTGGTCGGACAATGGCACCAACCTGAAAGCTGCCGACAAGGAACTACGACAAGCAATCGACGCGACGACAGCGGAAGAAGCAGCGAAGAGGACAATCTCCTGGCGTTACATCCCGCCTGGAGCTCCGTTCATGGGCGGCGCCTGGGAGCGTATGGTACGCTCCGTAAAGACCGCGCTCGCAGCAACACTGCATGAGCGCTACCCCACCGAAGAAGTCCTCGCCACTCTACTAGCTGAAGTAGAGTATACCGTGAATAGTCGCCCGCTGACCCACGTCTCCGTCAGCGCAGAAGATCCTGAGGCCCTGACTCCCAATCACTTCCTGCTGGGGGGTCCCGGGCGCGTGCCACAGCCAGGCACATTCTCCGAGCAAGACACCATCTCCCGGTCCAGCTGGCGAGCTGCACAGAGGCTCGCTGACGTCTTCTGGCTCCGCTGGGTGAAGGAGTACCTTCCCGAGCTCCAACACCGGCGGGAGCCCCACGGACGAGGTCAAGAGGTCAAGGTGAATGACCTCGTGCAGATCGTCGACCCGAACCTGCCCCGCAACGTGTGGATACGAGGACGAGTCATCGCGGTGTATCCTGGCCCCGACAGTATCGTGCGGACAGTGGACGTGCAGACCAAGGGAGGTGTCCTGCGCCGGCCGGTGAGGAAGCTGGTGATCCTGCCCCTGCCTACGGACGACGTGCCCGCACCGGAACGAGATGCGACGCAGTCGCACGGCGGGAGTGATGTGCGGGACAAGTGAACTGTGCGGGACAAATGAACAATCGTGTATATAGTATAGTGAATATTGTAAACGAACTGATAAGGACAGTGATATCTAATAGTCTAGTAAGATAGTTTATAGTTTTTATTTTCGTTATCAGTTTTTATGTTGAATTTAATTTTCCTAGATAGAAATAAGATAATAGAATGTAAAAATATATAATTTGTCATATGTTTTTATAGAAAAACTTAAAGAAAAACGTAAAAATTGTAACGTGGCTCTCTTTAAGGTAAAGTTCTGTTGTACTTAAGCAAACTGTGTCGAAACCGCCCTATTTCTGATTGGTCAAAATTCGCGAGTTCTGATTGGTCGACCAATCAGAGACTTTAGATTTTCTTATGAAATTTCGTATAAATATCGGGTGGGTTTTCGGTATCGACACAGTCGGCGAGCAGCAGCACTAGAAGAAAGAACAACAAGGAACACTAGAAGAAGAATAAACTTCAAGAATTTTCAAGCCAGTGGTTTTATTCCTCACCAATCCAGCAATAGCAAATGTGTATCCTGCACACTAAGGCATAAATCGTAGAGATTACTTGTGATTTCAATGTACCTCGTTTGTCAAAATATGACGAATAGTTATATAATATTAGGAAAATTATGAGGGAACAGATGAAAATACATGACATGTTCTGTTGAAATCATAACCCTCCTTTGGCTTTGCCGTAGTCGGGTTATAATAGGTTGTTTTATATTTGCCTTGCCTTTTTCCAACTATAATGAGGTTTTACATGTATTATTATTTTCTATTATATATAAGTACATTATTTTGTATATACATTATTTTGACTCGAATTTGGCCTGTAAACAGAGATTAAGAGCTCCATTTGAGTTTGAAAAATTACAAGACATTTGTGTTATCCAACAAAATTCATTATTTTAAGGAGGATGCGCTAACTTTTTTGCGATTTGCCGGTCAGTGTCAGGATGTCTGTTGATTGAAATATGATTTACGACCGTAACAAATATGGCTTTACAGAATTTATAAACATTAGCATCAGTAATACCACTCCCTATGTAAAAATTGGCCTCAAATGTCATGCTTCATGAAATAGTCATTCAGTAGGCAACAGGCCTTAGGCTCAGTAGGGCGGAACTTTTATAAACTGCTTATTATATAAATATAATTTAATGTAAATTGATAATAATGTATGTTCGAGTATATGAATAATATTGAAATAATTACCTATTTCCATACAAACTTTCATCTCCCATTTAACCCATTTCGGGGGTGCATTTTCAAAAAAAACCTTTTATGCTCACGTTCGTTATACGCAAAACTTGTGCAAAAATTCATGTTCCTCGACCCTAAGCCTAGCAGTGAATGAATAAATTTAAGATTTTTGTTGACTAAACAATCCGTGTGCCCGATGTGTTTATTTAACCTATCGGCAAAAATTA
Source organism: Brachylomia viminalis (assembly GCA_937001585.2). Lineage (NCBI taxonomy): Eukaryota > Metazoa > Arthropoda > Insecta > Lepidoptera > Noctuidae > Brachylomia > Brachylomia viminalis. The sequence goes on from OW443298.2 coordinate 4,201,783, forward strand.
CGAGCATACAAACTTTCCTCCCCTATAATAATCCCTTAGGGGATTAATTTTCAAGAATCCTTTCATAATGCTCACTTCAGTTATAAAAGTATTGCGCAAAATTTCGTGTTCCTAGACCCAGCTGTCTATGCGTTGTCTGTTGTCTGTCAGTGAATGAAAGTGAACTTAAGATTTCCTTGAAGTAAATAAAGGTAGATAAAATGATTCATATCTTTAAAAGGATAGGAAGATATGTATGCGTACCAGACCCCATGCATCTGAATGTAACTCATTGTCTCGAAACTCTCTGAAGGGGCACTCCAAGGGATTCCGAACTTGAAAAACCGTTGATTTCGTACTCTCCAGGTTTTTTCGAGACATTTCGGCTCAATTAAAAATAGTATTAAAATAACACGATATTATTTTATTGAAGTGTCAATGTGACGTAACCTGACATAATGATAGATACGTTTTTTTAATTGCCAATAGTCAAATATTATTTTTTCAGCCTAGTTATACACGGTCAAATTAAATCAGCCAGCGAAACTCCGCATGCGAGATGTGTATCGATCTTAGAGCATTAAACCGGTATCGATATCGGAATATGAAAAATAAATATTTGTTGTTTTTTTTTTGTGACGTCATTGACCGCTGTTAGTGTAGTTACTAAAATAATATTTTTTTGTCTTATTTATTCTGACGTGATTGGTATCGATATCTAAACACGATAAAATAAAAGAATACAGATTTTCTCAACTTATACTTCAAGTAAACAGTCAAACACGGTAGTACACGGTCAAATTAAATCAGCCAGCGGAACTCGACATGCGAGATGTTCTGTAGTTACTAAAATAATATTTTTTTGTCTTATTTATTCTGACGTGATTGGTATCGATATCTAAACACGATAAAATAAAAGAATACAGATTTTCTCAACTTATACTTTAAGTAACAAACCTACCAGCGCACTATGGTTCGTGTAGAACATGCTAGCTTAATATCGTTTTTTATTATTTATTATTATTAAGGCACATTAACACAAACATTTACAAACAAAAGAGAACAGAGACATGTGTTTAACGAGTGTTTACGTCAATTAGAGACATGCACAGCATTCACAACAAAATAGAAGAAAAAAAAACACAGTATTCACGTTACAAAAATAAATATAAAAACAAAAACAATATAAGAACAAAAGCTCTAGCTAAAATCTCGGTAGTAGAGAGAATACCCTCATCGACATAAACATTAACAATTTTTTTTTATTTTGTTGTCTTCAGTCTTCCCCTCATTCATGATCTTCGATCTAAAACGCTTGAGATGGTCGTGGAAGATATCCAAATCATAAAGATTGCACAAATTGTTGTACGTCGACGTTAGGCTAGATAACGGAGCATTCATGCCTATGTTGGTTTTATAACGAGGGACATTGAAAAAGGACGTGCATTTTCTTGGAGCATTAAGTTTAGGTACGTTTATTTTAGTGCGTTTTGGTGTAAAGGGACCCATTTTGGGGGGAGAGGGAGTAGTAGTAAATATATAATTATACTCTCTAATTCTCCTTCATTATCGCTTATTACTTCCTCTTATAATGAATCATCAGCGGTATGGTCCCGCACCTGCATGTTAACATTGGGCCTAGGAATTTGAATAACATTTTAAGATTTATATTAAAAGATATAACACTGCAGAAGACGGGCTACTTGTTTTGTTTTTATTGAGAACCTCTTTTAGGCTATTTATTAAAGGATCAGATGTGATCAATAACATACTAAGTAAATCTTTAGTTGGTTGGTTGGTTTTTTTGTTTATCTTTGTAATCTTCATTCGTGGCAATACGTGACCGCTTTCGAGTATCGTGTTCTCGAAATCTTTTGCAATCAAAATCAAAAGTCATTTATTCAAACTAGGCTGAGAATCAGCACTTTTTGAACGTCAAAATCACATAAGACAGTCCCCCCAAAACGCGCACCCTTCACCACTTCCTAGTGCTTTAGCTGGGAAGAAGAAGTGGCGGAACAAACTCCCCAGCAGCACTGCTGTCTGTTCAGTTAGAAGAACTGGATTCTATATAGTAATAAGTAATTAACATTACGAAACACAAAAATATTAAAATTATTTGCCATATGTCAGCTAGCACACGCCAATATTTAAAACTATACTCAAGCAGAAATAAATAATAAAAACAAAAACGCAAACAGAACTTAATACATAATAAAAAGCCTCCAGGCATAAAGGGCGTGCCCGCTTACATATGCAATGCTGTATTATGTTTATATATAGCTGTAACTTGTAGCCACAAATGATAAACTAGGACCTTCGAAGTAAAATAAAGAAACATAAAAAATTACTAATAACAATAACAAAACCATAGCCAGCAAGATGACCTGTCACCACAAGCAGCACCCGTTCACGAGCATAACGCAAAGATCAGCCATCAGAACCTTTATTGCTAGCTTCCTGAGCCTCCTCAGAAAGCTGCCCAAAAGGCAGCAGAGCATATTGAATGACATCTGTACTGTGCACAAGAATTTTGTGTAGGTACAGTAGCAGGCATGTAATACCACTGATAAAGATTTATATACAACTGTCTAGTGTCTAGTGCCAAAGAGTTAACTTTTTCGATGTTAATATCGTAACCGGAAGCTAAGGTTTTTTAACCGTTTTGCACTTTTCAAGAGTTTCGTTTGCGTGCCTTATGACAGCAGCCAAGGTCCGGTGCCCAGACAATCGCGCTGACAATTCTGCTGCAGCCACTAACTGTAGGCCAATTCTCGTACTTAAAAAACGTTCAAATTCAACTCGCAATCTCATCTCAGCGACAATCAATGTCAAAAACCTGTCAAAAATGTATGTAAATCAATGACTAAAGAATGTCTTTAGTCATTGATGTAAATTGATAGTAATTTTGACAGATTGAGACTGAGATTAGAATGCGAAAGGTCTTAAAAATACGGGAATTGCCCCTCTGATTTGTGTCGCGTGTACTTAGCAGATCGTCAACTCCTCTCCTTTTTGTTTTATCACTGGAGTGTTCAAACTTTTTGCTTTGCTGTACAAACTTTTTGCTTTGAAGTCCAGTAGTTGAAAGTGAAGAAGGAGGTGCCTGTGCGTGGCAATCGGACTCCTTAAACACAAAGCCTTTTGACGTCCAGTCTTCATTTTTTTTACAAAAAAACGTCGCGGTTCTTTTTGTGAGCGTACCATTTTTTTTTTCTAAATTCGCGATAATTGCGCTGATTGAGCCCTTGAAGAATCTTCGGTAATACCAGATAGGTTGTGTTTTGAAGATAGTAGACCAAACAGTCAACTATTCCGGTTTTCTTTGGTCTGTTTAAGCCACTCCTCAAACAGATCCAATCGTAAGATTGAGAAGAGGAGCTGTAGAAAAAAAATGCTCCACAGCAGTCAACAAGCTAGATTTATATTATTTGAAAGAAGAGGGCTCCAGCTACCATATATGTAAGTTTTAGGTCTGTGACACGCGTTGGCAATGCTTTCTGCGTTTAAAATAGATAATAAAATAGGGAAAACAGGCAAAATTAAAAGTTGATGTTAAACAATAAAAAATGTAGTTTTAACTTGACAACTTGTTTTGTAAAATACGACATACCTTTAACTACAATATCCATCATTAGTTTAAACCATAATTACATTTAAAATCACTTTCGTAAGTAAGCGACCATAACCTCGATTTTTTTTTACCAACACCAAATTTATAGCGTTTCACCCCTGGCAGAAAAATAAAATAAATATAGATTTTACTTTTAATCAACATAAATTAGAAACAGTTAACAATTTCACTCTCCTAGGTTTAACAATAGACACTCATATAAACTGGAAAACACTACAGACTGTAAAATCAAAATTTTCAAATTTGTCATGTGCTCACCGCGAAATAAAAAAGACTACAAACCTACAAACCGCACTAGTCACATACTACGCGTATGCCCACTTAACTATGGCATCATCTTATGGGGTAATAGCACAGACGCTCCCTCCTTATTTACCCTCCAAAAAAAGCTAATACGAATAATTACCAATATAGAACCAACAGATAGTTGCAAACCTTACTTTCAAAAACACAAGATTCTCACCTTAGTTGGTATTTATATCTTAGAATTGTGTAAATTAGTCCGTAAATATCCAGATTCTTACAGCACACGGGGAGACATACAAACAAATTATTCTTTTCGCCATAAAAATAGACTAAATTTGCCCCACTCCCGCCATAAACTACATTCATCTAGTCCTCAATGTCAATAAAAATATATAATAAATTACCAGAACACATAAAACAACAAAATAAAACCAGTATATTTTTAAATGAACTAAAGCAGTAGGTATAAGTACTTAATTAAAAAAAAGGATATTACACAGTACAAGATTAGCTAACGGATAAATTCAATAATAACAATATATAACTATGAATAATAAATATATTTTAATAAGTAAAATAACAAAATAAAAACAATACCCAATAAATATACTACATTAATAATAATAAAAAAAGTTACGCGAGCAAAGAAATAAGCAATATTAAATATAGTTAAATAAATGAATAGATATAAAATATTTTTCATCCCACCATCTCGGAAAGAGTATTTTTAATCTTCAATATCTGAGTGGAAAAGCCGTTTTTATTCTCTAGAGGATAAAGTAAATTGAATTTAGAACATCGTGTGCACTAAGTTTGTGAATTAAAAAAAACATTAAACCTATTTACTGCTACCTCTATGGTGCCGAATATATCATACAACTTTTTTTTTATTTGTTAAAAACTCAGACTCGGAACCTTCTTGGTGTTCTTTTTTCAATTTGCTTTGTACGCGGTTCTTTACGCGGCATTTTTTCACGTCATTGTTAAACCTTATATTAAAAACAAGAAACTTGAAAACAAGTGAAAAAACTAAAATGAGTGATTCTAGCGACGAGGAAGTTTGCTTGACGCCAACAGAATTGACTGAAACTGTTAATAATGCGCAAATGAGCTTTCTCCCTCAACAATCACGCGAGAAGTATTTAAAACAGTACGATATGTTCAACACGTGGCGACTAGCAAAAGGAGCCAAAACTTTCTCAGAAAACGTTTTGCTGGCATATTTTATAGAATTATCCGAGAACAAGAAAGCAAGCACTCTATGGAGTACGTATTCGATGCTAAAAGCAACAATAAAGATGAAAAAAGACAAACATATCGATACCTATCCTAAATTAGTGGCATTTTTAAAAAGAGCCTCATCTGGTCATCAACCAAAAAAATCGAAGGTTTTCACAGTATCTGATATTGAAAAGTTTCTTAACGAAGCACCCGATTCCGTATATTTGGCGGCAAAAGTAAGTCAGTTGCACATTCAGTATCTACTTAAGTATATTAATCTCAATTAAATAGTATACTTAGTAGATGTTGATAGGCATAATTATGCGTTCATATCAATTTTATTCATTTATCTACTACAATACTCTTTACGTTACAGGTTGTTCTTATTATTGGAATAAACGGAGCATGTCGAACTAATGAACTAACACAACTTAATGTCAAAAACATTGAGAAACATTCAGATAACTTACTATTAATTAATTTACCTAATACAAAGACAAAAAGAGACCGCAACTTCGTCATTCGCAAGGAATACGTAACGATTGTTGAGAAATATCAAGCCTTACGCCCGCCTAACACTCCAATCAATCGATTTTTTCTACAGTATCGCAATGGAAAGTGTGTTAGACAGCCTATGGGTACTAATAAAATTGGCAGTATCCCACGAGAAATAGCAACATTTCTTGAACTTCCAGAACCCCTGTTGTACACGGGTCATTGTTTCCGACGAACTTCAGCCACACTTTTGGCTGATTCCGGAGCTGATCTCCTGTCCCTTAAGCGCCACGGAGGCTGGAAGTCCAATGCAGTTGTAGAGGGATACATAGAGGATTCCATCCAAAATAAGTCTAAAATATGTGAAGGCATCGTAGGAGCCATTACACTGAAAGAGCCTCAATCGGATCCTTGGACTGGCCCTTCTACATCAAAAATAAGCCGTTATGAAACACCTAACCATCTCCCTCTCTCTCCAACATTCACGCCAAGGGAATCCGATGAATCGGTACAACTATTAAGTATGACAGATAGTTTACCGAAAAACAGTACACAAGTGACTAACACCAATATTACAGTACCAAACAAAAATATTACACTCAATTTAAATAACTGTAGCAACGTTACTTTAAAATTTTCTTAATTATACCTTAGTATTATTTTGTTATAATTTAAAGATTATTCTGTAATACTTACCTGTCATAATGTAGTAATTAATACCTAAACTGAAATAAAAGTGTACCTATCTTGTGATTGTAAACGTTTTTTTTTTGCATTTAGTCATTTCCTCGCTGAGGTGGAATGAAAAGTTACGTGTTGCACTCGAGTGCAAAGATTTTTCACCTCGTGCTCTTTTGATTCCCTCGCTAACGCTCAGGATTCTAATTTTGAATCACTCGCTGCGCTCGTGATTCAATTTTAGAATCCTTCGCTTGCTCGGTCATCAAAATTGAACACGCGGTTAAAAAGCAACTTTGCACTCTTGTATAACAAATAACTATTATTTTATTTATTAGGGAAAACAAACAATTACACATTAAGAAAAACAGAAAGATAGGATACAGAAATGATACAAATGTGAGATTAACCACGTTCTCCACTAAATATTAATAGAATAAGTGAATGAATGGAAATATAAATACATAGGTAATATATAGGATATAAAATAATTCTAACTTAATAACAAAGAAAATTAATAAAGTGCTCTTCCTCTCTCTACTTATTTAAAAATTTGCTGTGCCCGACAGGGTCCATAATTCTTTCTATTATTTTTCTTTTATCTACTATCTGTAATTGTACAGGATTGCAATTTATAACGATTTGAGATACTCGCCTGGAATGCAAAATTGCTAATGATATATTATCATCATTTTGTGTTTACGAAATATTGGTTACATCATTCTTGTTGAAATTATGCATGTGAGAATGATGTAGATCGTTAAAAGCGTCCTTAATTAAAAGAAAACAATTCAAATATGAATTACATTAAAATAAGCCGTGGCATCAGAGGCTCAGTCCCAACTGACGACGCCCGTTCACGAACATGATGCATGGATGAGCACCATTCACCTCAACCATTTAGAAGGGAGCTAGTCCAGGTTGTACATGCCCTTATTACCCCAGACTGTGCTCTGACGACTCCTCGAAAGGCCTTGACATGGAACTATGTGGATGGCGCTTTAAATCTTACCTTTTTTAGACAATACAGTTTTATGCTGCGGCCCAGCCCCTGGTTTGAGGCCTGGGGGGTGTATATGGTACTTTGCCCGCCAACCCTCTAGTGTACCATCGGGTATATAAGTATTAGGTATTGATTATGACTATTTATTTTAATTTTAGTGTAGCTACTTGTAGTCGAGTACGGTTATAGGAACAAGCATAATATCTGATCAGCCTATAGTGTTCTCATTGCTCCTGGGACACTGGCCTCCACTCTGTGAGAGTGTGGGCCGTAATCCATCACGTGCGTCCAGTCCGGGTTCTAGGATATGCTTGCATGTTTTCTGACGATGTTTTCCTTCACCGTTTTGAGAGCAGTGGTGATGAAATAATTTACACAAAGTAAAGAGCCTGTCTGGGTACAAACCTACGACCTACAACTCGTAAGTCGCAGCCGTTACCACTGCTCTCTATAAAACTATTAAAAATACCAGAGAATAATATTTAGAAAAAAACAAAAAAATGCCCTAGTGTAATTTAACATAAAATATTATCTCTGTACCTCTAGCTCTGAACTAGACGATGTTGTTTCGTTAAAAGGTTTTTACATATCTAATAAGTATTATTACTGGCGTGATGATATAGCGCGAGCCGCGGGATCCACTTGGAGCTGGATTGCCAAAGATAGGAAATTATGGAAATATATATAATATGGAAATGCATGGAGGATGTCTTTGTCCGAAATTAGGTGCCCCAAAATTAAAAATAGAATTTCAATCCTTATTATATTATAAATATTTAAATTTAATTAAATTGATATTTATCGTATCTATGTTTATTTAACTAATTGTTTTAATTAAGTTTTCATTATTTATTTATCTTATTTTAATAATAGGTACCAATTGTTATTTCCTAATTTAAAATAATGTATCGGTAAATAAATAATAATATTGAATAACAAATGATTGAATATGTAATACTAAATTAAATAAAAATGTTTAATGAATTCAAACGGTAGGTAGATAATTAGGTATTTAAACACCAAATTATTAAGTAAATCTATTGAGTAATTTTTTTGTAAAATTTAGTTATTTATTTGCATGTGATTTTGTGACTGCATTAAATGGACATTATTAAGGAATGTTATCAAAGTGTAACTTGTTATATTTTGGAAATAAATGGCTTTATTATTATTATTTTATGTATTATAAAAGTTAGCACATACAAAATGTGACTCCAGGTATTAAAAAATACGAAAGATATTACGGTTACATAAAAAATCGTACTTGCAACACATTTTTGATATCTTCGAGTGAATAATATCAATAACAAATTATTATTTTTATTGGAAAAAACGGAGTTAGTGGTCTAATCCACAGTAATCCAATGCTTGCAATACGGTGATGGAAAACATCGTGAGGACTCTGGCATGTCCTAGAACCAAAAACTCGAAGACATTTATAATGTCCAACAATCGACGTGGTGGCTTGCGGCTCTCGCCCGAAGACAGAGAAGAGGCCTGTGGTCCAGTAGTATGAAAACTGTAGGCTGATTATGCTACGCTCTTGCGAAAACTAGAGACAAAATGATAAAATAATCCTAGAATAGAATCAAAACTTAATACTGTCTACGTTCTCGAAGACATAATTAGTATGTAGGCACAATAAGACGTCCGTAATACAGATTTGATCTGACATTCTTGCGCTCGGTCAGGCAAGCAAGGTCGCGCACACAAAAAGTCTAGTCACGGACAAACTTACAAAGACTTTGAATGTATGTGTTGCATTGTCAGCTGCTTTTCAGGGTTCCGTACTCAAAGGGTGGCAACGGAACCCTATTACTAAGCCTCCGCTGTCCGTCCGTCTGTGTGTCAGCGGGCTGTATCTCATGAACCGTAATAGGTAGACAATTGAAATTGAATGACTATTTCTATTGCCTCCTATAACAGCAAATAAAATAAAGTTAAAAATTAAAGGGGGTCTCCATACCCGACACCTGTTTAATTCGGCGTTTTTTGCCTCGTGGTACGGAACCCTTCGTGTGCGAGTCCGATTCCCACTTGACCGGTTTTTTTCGTAGATCTTAAGTTCCTTATGATAGCTATTAATCTTATAAATACAGATCAGAGCGTCACTTCTCTTGTTGACAAAAAACGCGATAATAGTTTTGCTGACTGTGATCTATGGTCATCAATCCATTGAAATTATATCCCATGGTAACTCAAACTCAAAACATTTCCTTCAAATAAACCAATTACAGGCACATGTGAATTGTCAAGGAGTCGGTCAGTCAGAAACATGAAGCTAGTTGCCCATTCCAAAACGCATTAGGTAGGTACCTGTACCTATGGAGAAGAACGGGCAAGAAACTCCATGGACACTCTTTTAAATCAAAATATGTTTACATACACGTGAGAACGATGTAGAGCGTTAAAAGCGTTCGTAGTAAAAAGATAAAAACAATTCGAATATTAAATTAAATTAAAATAAGACGCCACGTCTTATTTTAGCTAAGAGATGACCAGTCCCTACTGACGGCGCCCGTTCACGGACATAACGTACGTATTAGCACCATTCAGCTCAACCATTTTGAAGGGAGCTAAATGATCCAACACATGCGCCACTATCATCGAGACATCAGTGAGCATGACATACACTCAGCCGCCTGAGCACAATCAAGTCAATGAAATACGTATACCCAATAAATGGTACCTTTATAGTGTTATAATACACAATGGTGACACCCGGGCGTTTCCTCCCTCCCGCGTTTTCCGAAACAGGAACGTCCCGAAGCATCCGTGTCCGGTTAGGATGCCGTGGCGCCTCTCTAGCAGGGGAGTTATCGCCGCAATTGTGGCGTGCCCAGCGCTGGGTTGCGAAAATCGCAAGATGAGATCTTGCCACCCTGAGATCCCGCCGGAGCCCTGTCAGCTATGCCGTGATTTCTCGCGGCAGCGTTACGGCCCGGCGGTTAGCCTCCTCGCGCCACTTCCATATAAGCGCGATGCCATCGTTGTCCCTAAAACAAGGACTATGTGTTTTTACATTATAATTATACAAACCTTCTTCTTCTTTCCTTTTATTCCTTCACAAAAGGGGGGGGGGGGGGATTGACAGGGGAGAATGTAAAAAGAAAACTTGTCGCCGACCCCAAGTAACATGGTACAAGGGCAGGGAGATGATGATTATACTTACTTGATCTTTCCACAATTAATAAAAAGCAGCCGAAATATTCTGTAACAATATCACCGTGAAAACTTAGGTGAAGTGAGCTGTCATTCCACCAGCCGGTCGACTCTGTAAAAATCTCAGACTAAGGAAACTTTTCCTTAGTCTGAGGTAAAAATCTCACCGTGATGACTTGCGTGGAGTGAGCTGTCAGTGTCATCCCACTGATTCTAGTGCATTGAGCTAGGATAAACATGGAGGCGCCGCGTTATATTTGACATACACTTTGCATACAAATATGAGTGAAATACGATACAGACTGTGAAATATCGTTTTGTCTCATTCTTTCTAATGAAATAATCCTAGGTGTTAAAAGAGACAACAATATTTAAGTTGTTGCTCATCATGGTAACATTTTGTCGTGACGTAGGGACAGTTGTAGGTAAGTGCCCTATCAGCCATCTTATGCGACATTCTATTTAGTCTGTGGCGACGAGTTTCGTGGTAGTTGTGCTGTCAAATGATTGTTTATTTTTTGTGATAATGAGATTTGCGAGAATATTACGAGGAAATTACCTTTAAAAATGAATGTAAATGTTGGAAAACAGCAAACCATCATGCCTGTGTGTTGTATTGTGAAGTGTGGTGCAAGAAAGAATGGAAATCAACCTCAATTGCCTTTGCATAGGTTAGTAGCCGGTTTTCATGCAATATTACATACATTCATACACGTTCGATGAACAAATTGTTACTCATCGTGATTTTAAGGCTAAAGTATATTTTGTAAGGTATATTTGGGGTCATTTTCGTATAACAGACCTATTTATTATTTCATTCGTTTGTTTACAATAATATGTCATAGTGGAATAGTGTTGTACCGTTGCTGTAATAGTTTCCGAAACTAGTATATATATATTTATAATTGGATTTTTTAGGATCTATAGACTTAGCATGAAACAAATATTACAAAGCAGCATTTTCGACGCAAGTTGATGATTGAAGTAATTTTAATATATTTTTTCAGGTTGTAAAAATCGAAAAAATTAAGGCTTTAAAAGAAAAATGTGTCAATCAACAACAAAAAGTTAAACGCCTTAACGAAATGATTCGAAAGAAAAACAAAAAAATTGCTAATTTGAAAGATATTATAGAATAGAATAGAATAGAATAGAATATTTTTATTTTTATATTATAGAAGACCTTCGAAGAAAAAATTGTATCAACATGGAACAGACTGTTGTAATAGAAGAGTTGGCGGGACCAATAAACTTCTTAAAAAGACAAATTAATAAGTCCAAAGGTTTACCCGCACCAAAAAAATACTCTGAAGAAACTGACTGGACAGGTCCACACAATTTGTGTGGTTCTTTCCTCAAAAGACCATTTCAGACAGCGATCTACATAGCCTTCACGTGATCTGACCAAGATTTTGTCTGAACTTTAAAAGAGACTGACCACGGAGTTTGTTTCGGCCTTTCTTCTCAGAGTAGTCAGATAGGAAGCGCTGACCTAATTTAGTTTTTAAAATACGATTGACGTGTAAAAGTGTTTGTACAAACCTACTTACAGAAATAAAATCATTTATCATTTATAATTATTATCACACAAATAAACATATTTTAAGTAAAAAAAAAAAAAAATTTTACTCCCCAACTCACTCTCAAATAGTTAGGTATGTTACACAGACATGTTATATACAAAAGTTTTTAATTCTGTACAGAAACAAACACTTGATTTGAGTTTTATTATCAGATAACAGATGGTAAGTAAACTACTCATCTTTTTCTGTTACAACATTTATTTTAAGTAAGTAGGTATATAATTATGAACCAAACGTGATATCAAGTAAGACTCGTATCGATACTCGTTATAGTAACACCAATATTCCTTGATTGCCACAACCCTAGCAATGGCGGCCATTTTATGAGACATTATGAGTTGTAGGTAGGCACCTTTTTTTGTTGATATTTCCAGTCCATACTATTATAAGTCAATGTTCTAGTGATCGCTAGTGATTGACCAACGTTACATTTACAAACATAATCGAGATTTTCATAATATTTTTTATCTAAATTCTATTGATCATTTTATATTATTTCAAAGCTAGTATGTAGTTACATTACTATTTTCGGGGTTTGAAAATAAAATAGGAAAACAGAAATTCAGTTAGAAATCAATGTTTTTTTTTTTTTTGTAGACCATATTATACTAGCTTTGAAATAATACAAAATTATTAATAGAATTTGCATAAAAATATGATGAAAATCTCGATTATGATTGTAAATGTAATGCTTGATCCATCCCTAGCATCAGTGAGACGACACTGACAGCTCACTCTACGCTCACTTCACATAAGTGTTCACGGTCAGATGGTTACAGAATCGCACTGCATAATCGCACTGCTGATGTTAGGGATTGACAGTGTTGACAGCTCACTCGACGCTCACTTCACCTAAGTTTTCATGGTGAGATTGTTACAAAATAGCACTGGATCTTGAGTAATTGGAACTTTTTCGGGTGTGTTTTGGATATACGATTGGCAAAATCAAATAACTATTTGTACTAATTAAAAACCATGCAATGATATTTGACCACTTATACCAATGCTGTATCGTAGGCGGATATGGGTCGGCATTTAGTGCAGGAAATGAACCAATACGAGACGCTAAGAGTACCGGTTCGCCGTGAAAGCCTTCGCCGTGGCGTGGCGTGGGTAATACCGGCCGCGATCAAATGGTTAACTAATCTGTTTTATATTGAGATAGTTGCTTGCTTGAGTCGACGGAGTATGCAGAGCTTTTGAGAATACTGAATTACTTACTGAAAACAAGACCTAAATAATAAAGCCAATGTGATAATAATAAAATATTCACGTCTGGTTACTTCAATGAAATCGCCATGAGTAATAAGAACACTACTTGGAAGAATCAATCGAGCTGGGAATGCAGCACCACACCCCATTCCCATGAATTATATTCACATGCCCAAAAATATTATGAGTAGGTACGGATTTTATTCCGAGTTTGCATTTCTTTGTTGTTATTTTCAGAATTGTTTTAGTTTATTTCCGAAAAAAAGCCCCTCTCGCCTCTCTTTATAAGCCTCTCTGAGACTTTTAAATAATTGCGTTCTCATATTATGCCACATACCTGTACTACTGCTTACGACATATCAAGACTCATACAAATCTACATAGATAACAAGTTTGCTAAAGAGCAAGAATCAGGAAGGAAATACACCTGTTGTAAAGGTCACTTGATACCTACATGAATCACTGGTGAACGTACTTTCACTTAGTTTCGATGAAATAACACTAAAGTTATGATTGGCGCTCATTTCTTTTGGTTAATTTTACGATATGTTGACCACAAAGAGAGTTTTTTATTATTTACCCAATTTTAACCGATTTAAAAAAGCAGGAGGTTATCAACTCGACTAGTTTTTTTTTGTATGTATCAATTGTTTGGAAGTATTTTTTGGGTATTATTTGTTATTTTTTGTTTATTATTTTTTATGTATTATTTGTTTAGAAGTTTAAATTTCGTAAACACACACACATAAAAAAAAATATAATTTCAGAAGTCGGTGGCAAAAAACAAGAATAAAAACCAATGACACCGGCTTCCTATTTTTTTTGGGAGTCGATTTAGTAAAAAATTATTTAAGTGACTCAAAATTCAGATTTGAATTCGGAATTGTAAAGATTTTTAGTTTTGAGAATTACTTTTGTTGCTCATTTAGATCAAAACGGATATTTTCTGAATTTATTAAAAACACGTGTTTTACACGTTAAAAATAACATAGTGAATTAAAGATAGACGTCCTACAAAAGTTGGTTTATAAGAACTATTAATTCCTTGTAGTGCAGCACGCATTTTTTGTTTTTGCATAAAATGGAATAAATACATCTTTTTGTTTTTCGATAAGTCTCCAATGACCTTCCCAATAACAATAATTACACTAATAACGTTTTTTGGTCTTCTTTCAATTTCAGTGACTTTTCTAGTAGACAAACATTAATAGTATAGGCTATAGACTATATAGGATGTAGTAGTGTAGAAAGTGTAGGCAGAGGTGTACCCTCAGATCGTGTATATGATCTGTGGGTGTACCTTTAGTATCTACACCTCCATTTCACCAACTCTGTACAGGCAGTTAGAAAATCAGCATAATGATAACTGGCGAAATGTGGGTGTACTGTTTATCTCAGCTTATCTCTTCAGGAGTTATCAGGCGTGATGTTCCGTTATTTATTTTCTTTGCAACCACTTCACTTCAAACTCCCTGCATAGTGAACTGTCACGCAGATGAGCTATTCGATTTTTGACGTTGTTAAAAAATAGATCCCTCAAAGATTGATGAATGTTAGATGCATTTCCAATTTGTGGGCAACGTGGTTTTTGCTGTACACATCCCTGGTGCCAGTCGATGATATGACGGATGACGAAATGATGTATTGACAGGATATAGAGGAGCCATGTCTATTTCACGAATTGTAGGATATTTTCGAGCCAGGTTGTGTTTTTGAGATGGGACATCGAGGTGAATCAAAAATATATTTTAATTTATTATTTATATTTTGCTAATTCCTTTCTTTTGTGTTATAATATTCTTAAAATATGTGGATAACTTACGGGTTTCCCAAGTTTTAATACGTGGGGGTTGAATGATCCGGCTCGAAGGACATAGAAAACCCTTGCCTATGTGAGGGTTGAAATAGGATAAAGATGGTTGAACAATTTTATTGCAAAACTATCGCTCACTGAATGTTTTGTGGTAATTTTTACAAATACTTTAGTATTTTTTTTTTTACAAAACAGTATTTATTTATTTACTAGCTTCTGCCCGCGGCTTCGCCCGTGTGTAAGTCGGAAATTATCCCACGGGATAAAAAGTATCCTATTATCCAAATCCATTCAGTCGTTAAAGTGTGAAAAGGTAACAGACAGACAGACAATAAATGCAAATATTCTTTTAAATTTTTTTATGATTCTTAATGTCTAACGTAAAAATAATAATAGGTATTTTTTTTTTATATCATCGTCATTAGTTTAAATTTCTAGCACTGCCATTTACTACGTATAACCTACATGTTAGTTAGTTACTTCAAATTGTAATAACTTTTAAGCGGGTGGACCGATTTAAATGAGATAAACACTAAAATCAATATCAACTCAACGCGGGTTCTGACTATATTTCAAATTCCTTAAATCTCTTAAAAAGAAGTACCCAAAAACTTCAAAATTCATGTGAGTTTTCAAATCATCCCCTATTTCACCCCGTTTCGCGATGATTTTACAAAAAAACACTGAAACAATATTTTTTACTTCTTACCAAAAGCATACATTTAAATTGTCATATCACTAACTTAAGAAATGATAAGTTTCCCATACAAATTTTCATTCCCTATCCCTCCCCATCCCTCCCCTTCCCCTTCTTCCCTTTAATGACTATTTGTGAGACAAAAGTAGCCTATGGCCTTCCCTAAATCTCCTTGCTAGAACGTCAAACCTATAGTTTTATGACAGCTGCGTGTACAGATTATCAACGGCGCGTGAGTCGTTGCCCGGAATGTTACGATTTTATAAATACATATTATCTAAGGTATTTAGATTCATACACGAAATATCTGAAGGGGTCATTGTACTCATCATTATGAACAACTTTTACTATGGGACCAAACCTGAAATCGCGAAAAAAAAATCAGCCGTTCCCTACATTTATGTTCGCCTATCTCGTCAGAATGTAGGGACCAGCGGATTTTTTTTTCGCGATTTAATGTTTGGTCCCATAGTAAAAAAAGGTATCTCCAATTACCTCTATTATAATCTATCAGCCTTCATCGAAATGTTTTTACCTATATGTCGTTAACTGCTCAAGGTGAACCGGTACACGAGTTGTGAATGTCGACTGCATTCGTCGTTATGATTTAAATCACTTGATATACTAGTCTTTGGTGCATCTGGTGGTCGAATGATGCAGTATATTAAGATAGAGGAAGGTTTATAATTTGTAACAAAAGTTATCATCATAGTGAGAAAACGACCACTGCTAAACTAGACTTTCCAAAAGCTGTTGCAGTCTTTGGCAAAAGAAAATAATCAGTCAAGAAAATTGATTTTCTGCACTTAGTTAAACTAAACACCCGCTATTTTAGTATTATTAGCTTACGCTTAAATACGACGTTGAAATGTATCTTGTGCCTGTAATTTTTATTAAGAAACTGCTAATGGTTATACATGCTTTTCCCACGAATAGACTGTATCAAAATTATTATGCATATGCTCCTAAGACTAGCCGTGGTATTTGTGTCCGGTTTATCGACATAATTCTGTTACAAAAATAAATATTTCACAAAAAATAACGTAAAAACATCATCGAGAAAAGCATCGCAAAATGATCTTGTTTGTGACACAGTTTCGCCATTTTATATTATAATAATATTACGTATTTTGAATTCAATGAAGTTCACATTTAAATCTTATTACGTAAACATTTAAGACGCAGGTGTGCCCGTTTTTGGTTCAAAGATGTTAACACCTGTGGCATCTCGCAGACGAAATTTTAGGGTTCCCCTTCTGTTTATGGCGTGTTAAATTCTCACTTTCACTGTAACATGCTTACTTTCTGACGAAATCACCAACTGCTTCATAACGACAGTTTAAAAGAATCTTTAAAACGTTTGATTGAAATAAATGCTGGAAATCTTTAAGATTAGGAGAAAACCATCTTTATCACAATGTTTGTCCTTGACACCGGAATCGAACTGGCGACCAAGACGCAGAAAAAAAAAATCATTTCAACAGTAGGTTACATACAGTATAGTGTGTTGGTACCACGGAGCAGAAACAAAGTTGGTACTGCAGTTGTACAATAATGGGTCGGGGAAGAAGTTTTTTCGTATTTTTTATATTTTCAATAAAGTTGTAGTAAAATCTTTTTGACTGTACTGTTTGAATCTGGATGATTTTCATAATTCAATAAATGACATTTTAAAAAAGAACAATAAAAAGTAAAAACGATTTCCCGCCAGTTTTCAATTGTGTTTCTGTCCGATAAAGTGAGTGAATCTAACGAAGAAATTCGATACATTTTGAAGTTTAAATATAAGGCGCCTAGGAATTTAAAGCAGTGTCATTAAGAGTAGCACAAAGAAGAGTTTGGTTAGGTTAGGTTACTAGGGTCCGGCCCTGGTCCAGGCCATGGTACGGAGCGAGAGGGCTTGGGAAGCCGTCACCTCCTTCTGCGAAGCAGTAATGTTCGCGAAGGAGGAGGCGGAACTCGTGAGGGAGAGGCAAAATTCGCGCCCTCACGCCCCTAGCCGCCGCAGGAGACTCCCTGGGCGTCGGGAATCGCAGGCCGATTCCTGGCCAATGTAGGCGTGGGCTTGCGAACGGCGAACAATGGGCAGCTCGCCGTTCGATAAGGACCAGGCCCGGGTCGACGGCGCGTTGTGTTCGACGCGCGCCTCAAATAGATGTCAGCACCAATGACGGGGTCCGCTAGGGCCGATGCCTGCTAGGGTTGCGGGAAAGTCCGAGAGGGATACCGTGGCCCCTGGCACAGGCAACTGAAGGAACACGGGTGGTCAGTAAGAGTCTGACACGCCCTCCTGCTCTGCCCAGAGCGGGAGAAGCTATTTGATGATTTCCCAACCTCAAAAAAAAGGGTTTGACCACAAAACAGTTTTGACCCATTTGAAAAAGTCTGGGTTACAAAAAACACGATATTTGGGTGCCACACGAGCTCTTAGTCTTGAATTTGTATATAAAAATACGAAATAAATTTTCCCCTGACCTAATACAATAATTATAACAGTATGGTTGTATTTTAAAGAAGTGTTGATGCAATATTGTCCCATCTTACGGATTTACGAAACAAGGTGAAGTACAAAAAAAACTGATATCGAAAAGATGTGGAAAATAAAAATTGAGGGGTTCCAAATACAGCTTACAACGAGCTTGAAATGAAAATATTTATATGAGCCGTAAACTAAAAACCCACCATATTTTAAATGATAATCCTATTCATAGTCCACGAGAGCTTTTCGCCATCGTCCAAAAACATCACTTTTCTTAATAGACCTTTACGGAATAGAAACAGAAGAAATGTTCAGGTTTTTCTTTTTGTATGCCAGTAGTAAAAATCGAATGTACTTCCGAATTTCACCAAAGTTTTATGAGAGTAAAAATGGACCCCGTAGCTCGCTTTTCGTATCTGTATGATCACTTAGACCTTCTAACTAGCTCCATTATGGATTTTGATGCGGTTTTCACCATGATTTATAGAATTTAGTGTATAATAAATTCACATACACAGAAATCTCTATGTTTTGACATGTTGCCTTTGCACCCGTGCTTAGCTGGGAGTCTACTCTATAAGCACTAAATCCGTAGTTTTGGAAGAACTTACGGGCATTTGCTACTCCGTGTCACCTACGGACACAAGATTACTTTGAGATACGAACTAAAAATTTATGATAACACCAATTGACAGTTATCCTTACTCCCGATGTGGTATTGCCCATCTGAAAAAGTTAATTAATCGGGAGTTGGGTTAATTCCAAGGTATCGAACTACTTTCGAGCGGGCCAGTTTTTTCGTTGACAGAATTATAGAGTAGGCTCCCAGAGGCGGGTGCTTGCTCACACGATAATATGTATTTTCTGCTAATGCTGCGATCACTAAACTAAGTTACCAAGAGTGGTGATGACCTTTATTGAAGCCATAGCACAGAAAGATAATTTAGTTCAAAAGAGGAGTATTACAAACTTTTGATATGAAGTTGGGTCTGGTAGCAAGAACCCACAGAACTTTTTCATTATCCTCAACTCATTTAAATATAATCGCTGGCATTTTAATATGTGATACACTTAGCAATGCTTCCTGCATGCGTTGCACTGATATAATTGTCACAATCTGCTCAGTAACTTCACAATAAGGCCAGTTGCAAAATGTACTGAGTGAAAGTAGTTTTACAGCACCAGGGAACATGACCCTTAATTGCTTACACCTCCGTAGAAACGCCAGGTCTTTGCACTGGTTAGTAAACGACCAGTCTATAAGACCTCTGGAGTTGGTTCGTCTTCAAAAAGACTTAGAACAAGCTAGAGGTCTGTCGACTGGTTTAGGGTACGACATAGTTGGGCAAATGCTCGATTCTTGTTTAACGATTGTGTCTCGATGAATGATACGTTAATCATTATAATCGTATGATCGGTCATTTAACAGAATTTTGAGTGTTTCGTCACTGCTGAGATTATTTTCAGTGTAATGATACGTCTGGAGAGTATTTTGAAATGTAATTTGGAATTGAATCCTTGAAAAAGAGAATCGGAGATCGGTCAGTAATAATAGAATTTCGATAGCATTGTAATAACGAGTAATGTCATAATATAATTACAGATTAAGGCTAGGAAACAGGTTATTCCAACAACTTTGCAATGTCCACTTCAGTTTTTTTGGTCAGAGGATACCAGTCATATTAGGTACCTAGGTACATATAGGATGTAAAAGGCAAGCGTAGCTTAAAAAAAGGCGACTGGGGCAGACTGGATGCAGGGACCTAGGTGTTGTGGTGCAATTTGGGAGAGGCCTAGGTCCAGCAGTGGAATGCGAAAGAAAGAGTTGATTTGAATAGATCTGGAATGTGGTTGTGTTAAGGTTTACAATTGACGAAACTGAATTTAGACCAATGACTAGTAGGAGCTCTATTTGTGCCTAAAGCTAGTTGGACAACCTCAAAGGCTTCACACAAATACGCCCTAAAACAAACATAAATATAGTCTGTCTCAGTAAAATTATAACATGGAATGGAAGGGAATGTTGGGTGTGGCAAAAGAAGCATGAAAGTTCCACAAATGCTGTGGAAATGCGTTCCTTGCGAAGCATTTGTGGTGTGACAACGAATGATAGGCTGAGGAGTGATGTCATATGGCCACGGTGCAGTTTAAAAAAGATGTAAGTAGTGACAAAAATTGAAAACAGTATGCTTAGATGGTTTGGTCATGTTGAGAGGATGAATGAAAGGCGATCAACAAAAGGAATATATAACAAAGGTAACAAAAGGCAAGGCAGATGTGAGTGGAAACGCCAGGAGGGGACGCCTTAGGAGGACCTCATATCTTACTCTGTCGAAAAGGCTTCTATAACGTTAAAGATTACTTGGATGACAAAAAGGCTTGGGATTAATTAAGCCACTCCAATGTACCCCAAGCAACAAACCATTTTGTACACTTAAAGGTTTTGGAATTAATAATGTCATTATTATTGATTTACGTGACATAACTTATAATATTTTTGATGTTATTTAAAGAGAAATCGACTGTGAATGTGAGTACCGTGCAGGCTAAATAGAATACATGACTTTATAGCTGTCTGGCGGTTTTGAGTATTTTATATACGGCCTACACAAACGTCCTGCAGATCTGGTAGCGTCGTGAGACGGGTCGTTGAGCTCCCTAAAATAAGGTTGAGCTACACGATCACTGATGCATGCCTGCCGTCTGTTAGGACAGATCAACTCAAAGCTGCAACGCCTCTTTCTTCAAAAGACCCTTCCAGACATGGCCCTGCATTGTTAGACTCACATAAAATCGTAAGTAATAATACAATGTTTGTACTTTAAAAGAGACCATGACCTCTTAGTTTGTTTCGGCATTTCTTCTCAGGGATCAGTCAGCTAGGAACTGCCGACGCCATCTTGTTTTAAAATATTGACGTGTAAAAGTGTCTTAAAAGATCTACTTACAGAAATAAACATTTCATTTCATTTCATTGCCTTATTGACCTTATTGGTGATGTTCTTCAGAAAGTTCAGGGGCCGTACCATGACGTGTTAACACCATCATGATTCCGTTGCGAAAAAGAGATAGTGCTATCGGTCATGTATAGCTCCGTCTCTCTTTCACGCTGGAACAATGATGGAATTAACACGTCATAGTACGGCCCCAGGTGCGTAGTACTCGCAACCGGCGTGTTCGATGAACGTAAATGAAAGAAAAAGGCGTGAGATTATGTATGTATGTATTAATAGCCCTTTGCAGAACTTTAAATCAATTATTTGCACTTCAGGTATGAAATCAAAATCAAAAGTCATTTATTCAAACTAGGCTGAGAATCGGCACTTTTTGAACGTCAAAATTACATAAGACAGTCCCCCAAAACGCCCGCCCTTCACCACTTCCCAGTCCTTTAGCTGGGAAGAAGAAATGGCGCAACAAACTGCCCAGCAGCACAGCTGTCTGTTCAGTTAGAAGAACTGGATTATATACGGTAGGTAGTAATTAACATTACGAAACACAAAGCATTAAAGTAAATTATTTGCCATATGTCAGCTAGCACACGCCAATATACCTACTTACCAACAAAAATATTGGAAACTATACTCAAGCAGAAATAAATAATAAAAACGTAAACAGAACTTAAGACATAATAAAAGCCTATGTTTATTATTATACTCGTAACGTATCTTTTTCGATAACGTTACCGTCAGATCACATTAGGCAATACTTGTGGAACCTGTTCTTGTTCACTTACCATTGGTGCACTAATGCATTGGCAATATTGCAATTAACTGCCTGAGATTTTTTATTTGGCATTTAATTAGATTTTGGCAAACTGTTTAGTGTTTAATACCTAATATTAAATTCCGTATCTAAGGAAAATGCAGTTGGGTGTCAATAAAAATACTGAGTATTTTTTTAAATAACTTCTTTTATTGCTAAGTGATTTAGTAGAGGATATAACGATGTCACAGAGATAATTCCAATCCCCGATGGTTGATATTAATTCCTCAACGTGTTAATATTAAGACTTTGAAAAATTCCAGTTGCAGTATAAAATAAGATTTTAGGGAAGCCATTCAAAGCAGCTACTAAATTATAACAGCGAGCCTAGGCTCGCCCCCTATTACATGGGACTGAAACATAGCTGGCGAAATATGGGTATGGTATGTATAGGTGCACCTCTGCCTATCCCATCTTGGAACACAGGCGTGATATTATATTATTTGTATTAGTTTAGAGCAAACTTTAACAAAATAATGGGATATCACAAAACACATTTTCAAATTCGCACTAAGCGTTTCCAAAAGTCTTTTGTTACGCGCACTGCAAAAGAATGAAACTCTCTACCTGCGTCTGTATTTCCGAATGCATACAACCCTAATCTCTTCGAAGTGAGAGTGAACAGGCTGCTTCTGGGTAAGCTCACTCCACCGTCGACTCTGTCTCTGTCACCACTGACCTAGACTAGAGTCAAGAACAAACCCATTTAAAATAAAAATTAAATAAAAAAAATACCTTCTAAACCTAGCCAAGACTAATAAGCTTAGCTAAAAGTTTACATAATAATCCATCTACAAAACTGCATATTCAATCACCAGACACTATGTTACCTGACCCTAATATGTTCCGGCAGTGCTCAAGTGTATATTTTGTGGTCTGACCCACTTTCGTAAGTTCGGTTATTGATTCTAATTAGTAATGGTAGATTATCATTAGGTATGTAGCGAATAGCAGAACCATTATATGTGTGTAGAATTACATGCTGATTAGAGGATTAAATAGGATGTGATATTGGTGTTGTTTGCAATTCTTTTAGTGACAAAAGTGTTATAGAGGTACGAGGAACAGGGTGTAAAGTTCACTCATACCTTCATAGAAAAGGAAGGATCCTCCGACCGTCTGGTCGGAGGATCCTTCCTTTTCTACCCGTCTGGGTGTCGTGTCTGATGGGCAACTGCCCAATGATTGATGTCGGGAAGTTGTATATATGCTAGTCGCGCGGTAAACTCTGCTTACGCGATGCAGGAGTTGCGTGACGTCAGTATGACGCGCAGCTCGTCACTTAAGAGCGTTTATACCTTATGAGTGGCAACGTCGCAATTTAGTGTCATATTTCGTGGTTTTCAATTTTTATCATTTAATCGGAGCTATATTTTAAAAATCTGTTTAATTAATTTTTAGAATTACGTGAAAGTGTTTAAAAAGTAAGTAACCGTAATGCTTACAGTTATTTTACAATGAAAATAACGCCCTGCAAGTTTCCAATGTATTATTTGCATATAAATAGAACTGTAAACGCAACGATTTCTTACCTTTTACACAGTTTTCACATAATTCTAAAAAGTTAATTAAACAGATTCTTAAAATATAGCTCCGATTAAATGATAAAAATTGAAAACCACGAAATATGACACTAAATTACGACGTTGCCACTCATAAGGTATAAACGCTCTTAAGATTAGAAGTCAAACGTCTAACAAAATCTAACTGAAGCAACCCTATATCAGGCATTTCATCAGCAACTTAAAATTGCCAAGACAGTAGCATGTATCTACCACATGATAATCAAATTGCCTTCACCTGGCATGACTAAACTGAAGATTTTTTTAAATTTAATGATTATAGCCACTTTCTTCCTTTTGAAGACAAACTTTTTACAAGTTGTTACTAATATGTTCCCATGACACAAGACTGAAGACAGATAGGAAGATAAAGGTATGTTCAAAGGTTACTCTCATTACCTTTTAAGAGGTAAGATCGTGAGTGGAACATAACGCTGTAAACTCTGAGAAAACAACACTAATCAGCGTGACTCGAACTTTCGTTTCGACCTCATTATGTCCTCCATTTGCAATGTTTACGTACACGTGCAGGTAGAAATGTCAAGTAATTACTTATACCTGTAGAAAAACTGTGAAGGAAATCGTGAAGGAACGTGGTATGAAATCGTCAACCTTTCCGTGGGTTAGACGTTCACTCTGCAACAAGAAAGTTTCAGGCTGATAATAATTTTTTTTTTTAAATCCGTGAGGAACAAGCCGCCTGTTAAAAAACAAACTGCCAGAACACATTTTCGGATACTACAACAACGATGTTACATACTATGTTTTTATGTTACTTAGTGAGTGTCGTCAAACTAGTGGCCTACCTGATTGAAATTAGTCACTGCAGCTTTTGGACATTTGCAATATTTACCAGAAGCATCGCAGTGCAGGTGCGGTGCCATCCCTGAGACGAAGTATACCAACTTTTGTTTATACAACCATTTATGAACCATGTTTTGGTATAATTCTTACGTAATCACTCACTAAAAGGAATAAGTAATACTTAAGGGGCTGACAACAGGTAAAGCGCGGTCACTGTCGGACTGCATAGAAAAGAAAGAGAAGCGCGATGACACAAAGCTGGTAATTTATTGCAACATATGAAGCAATTCTCTATTTACAAAAAATCTATTGATTGGACTAAAAAATTAAAACACTATCAAGTAAATATGTTGCTTGAAGAACAATCTGAAAAAAAAACAGAATGATTGCATGTATATTAGTATGGTTTTTAATCGTTAAAATAAATTTTTAGAGGTATCGTCGTGACTTTTTGCTATCGTACCAAATTTGTTGTATTATGTTTTCAACCCACTATACTAACTAGCGTATATCCTGAAGAATATCATATATTATTTTAACGATTTTGTTTACTGCAGTGGATCATATACTTTTAGGCATTATAAAACTTGCGTTTAGGTCATGTAGTCCCCTTAATATGTACTAAGAAGGTTTCAATCGACTTCATATCTATTTCTTTCCAACAATTATTATTTGAGAGACGTTATTAAATTGTAATTGAAAAACCACCGACAAGACTGAGGTTATAAAAAATTAAAACATCTTTAAGGTGATTTCAAATTAGAATTTTGGGTTTAAGTATTCAAATAATCAAATCAAAGCATTCAATTTGTAAGTGGCACTACAAATTGGCACCCACGAGTACGTTTTCTGATCTATTTGTGATAAGTACTTTTGGAAAGGACTATAGTACAGTAATTAACTATAGTCCAGTATAAATTATACTTTTACTTAATTGATACATCGTTAAAATGAAATGTGAAACAAGAATGCTGGTTCGTCTAAGAACAACAACTAGTAATGATCACGGAATTTGGCATATGTTCGCGTGTTGTATTAAATAAGCAGTCATAGTATGAGCTAATAACTTCTGATTAACATTGTCGGCACGCTAGTTTTTAAAGATCTAACAAGGAGTATCTGAATTCTCAAAGATTTTAGTAAGAAGTATCGGATTATTAGATTGTTATCCACGAAAACTAGATAAGAACTCATTAATTACAATCCTGGCGCCACAATGACGGGATTTCCCATAGGCTGAAATGAAAAAAATCCATACATACTTTCATCCCTTATTTAAAGGGGTTATAGGATTTTCAAAAATACTTCATTACAATCCACCACTTTCATCATGAGCCTTCAATGAGTTTCATGATTATTATATTCTTGGGCTCCTGTGTGTCATGTAACTAGCCTATGAAATTTAAAAGCAATCAATCAAATTTGAACTGTTTGAAAGAAAAGAAAGAAAGAAAATACATTTGTTTGACCCAGGTTAAAGCGCACAACAAACACAAAAATATACACTTTTGGGCCTAGGTTAAGACACACAACAAACATACAAATATACATTTTTGGACCTAGGTTAAGGCACACAACAAATACACAAATATTCTTTTTGGACCTAGGTTAAGGCACACAGCAAACATACAAATATTATTTAGACCTAGGTTAAGGCACAGAACAAACACACAAATATTATTTTTGGACCTAGGTTAAGGCACACATCAAAAACACAAGTATACATTTTTGGACCTAGGTTAAGGCACACAACAAACACCAAAAAAAAAATTGACCCAGGTTAAGGCAGACAAAATACAAACAAAAAAAAAAAGAGAAAAACTTAGTTATGACAGTATTGTGTGCCTCACGGCTGCGCCTAGTGCCTGAAGCTGGTTTTCAACTGGACCTTATGATACAAGAATGTCTTACGGATGTAAGTCAGTTATTACAGCGTGTCTGTGTGTGTGCGTGTGTGAGTGTAAATACGTAAGTACATAGAAAAGGATAACTTTAGGTAGGAAATAATAATTAAATCGCAAAGACAACTTACACGTCTCTGTCTATTCACGTAATAGACTTCGACGACACACATATAAATAAATAACGTAGGCTATTTTTTCTAAAACCACATACACTTACAAAATAATTACTAGTCCTCAAGAAGTATGTCCGGTAGCCACATTTGGTTCGTCAGTCGGAAATAATACTTTCACTCATGAAGTCATGACGACAATGATCGATTGTTCGTTGCAAAACACATTAAACATTTTGGTTGTCTGCCAAAGCATTAATGCCCTTATTTCCATGACTTTTGCAAGGAAAGTGCTGTTTAATTTAAGGGGAATTGGAATTGCATTAGACTTTAGGTGTTGCTGTGTGCTGGCAATCTGACAAAATCTAGGTGTTAGCAATCCATCACTACTTTCTTCGTGATGTTGGAACGATTAGAGAATAGTAAACTGAGTTCCGATAAATTATTGACGACTACTAGTTAATGTTACCATTGCGGATTATTTAGTTTGCTGCAACCTAACACATGTGGACTAATTACAATAATTGAAGAACCAAAACTGCACGCCTCATAATGCTCATTTATTTCAATAAAATAATAAATCGTTAATTGATCTGTAATATAAAAAAGACCTAGTATTTTGAATGGTAAGTTTTATGCATATATCCGTGGTTTAAGCCTACTTGGCGCCTGTAAGTTTCGCGATATAGTCGTTCCTGAATTTTATATGTTTCGGTAAGTACAGAAGGAGCATGAATGTCTGGTGTATTAGAGTGTTAAATCATGGTCTTTCTTTTATTTTTGACAGTATGTTATTTAGCAAAAAAATATCCTAAATGATGAAGCCTTTCGACCGGTATGATAACGCTACAGGGTGATTATTTTTCTCGTGTAGCGGGTTCGATTTCCGGTTCAACCATGTAATTATTTAAATATATCTGAATGTGATTTATATTGTTTTATAAATTCAAATAATGTCTTCTTTCAGTAAAATGTTCCATCTACAATATTGAAGGTACTTTCCCTCCATGTGGCATATCCGTGGGACGCCCTGTATAGCTCTCTAAATACTCTAAACTCCGTAAATTGTCAGCTTGTACAGGCGTTTGGATAGCGTTAGCCATTACTTTAGTTTGTGATGTGTTTAACTGGAACCCTATGCTGTTGCTTAATTTACATAGCTTTGATACAATTTCTTCTAATTGCAGCTTGTGAAGAGGACTATATCATCAGCGATTTTAAGGTTATTCAGGTTTTTCCTCTTTGTGTTAATACCTTTTTGTTCCCAGTCTAGGTCTTTCATTATGTGTTGTAGTACTGATATAAATATTGTAGGTGATAGCGGGGCTCCCTGTTCCACGCATCTACATATTATTTTGATTATTGGCCCCAATCTGTCGAGTTTCACACGGCTTACGCCTTTGCTGTAGATGTCTTTCAATATGTTTTTATAGGGTTTGGGGATTTCTGGATGGTCTAGTGCTTGCCAAAGGCTGTCGTGGGATATGGAGTCAAAGGCCTTTGCATAATCAATAAAGACTAGGTATAAGGGTCGTTGACGTTCTTGGTTTTTATCAATTACTTGTTCTAAAGTATGGATGTCATCAATTGTGCAAAGCCCCTTTCGGAATCCTTCCTGTTCTATGGGTTGGTGCTTCTCTATCTCTCGAGTCATTCTCTTGTTTAAACAGGCCGCGAATAGTTTATACATAGTAGGGAGTAAGCTTATATTCATGTCATAGTTTATATAAAATTCATCAATGTTAATATATGAGATATATACTTAGCCACATATAACCTTAAGCAGAATTATCAGCTTAAGAGAGTTGACAGTTATCGTAATACTGAAACGGTAAGCTTAAGCTGTCGTAAACTGTACTCGAACCTTATAACTTAAACTTTATACTGTTATCTGCAGACCTTAGTACTTATTTCATGGGATCAATAAGCTATGCTTAGGTAGATACTCATTTACAACTTACCGTTTTAAGGCAGACAGGCGCGTCGCGACAGTGTGGCGTGATTCTGGTAGAACAATTTCCATGAAGTTTTTATAGAAAATATTCTACTAGAGCCGCGTGCGCCTGTTTGCCAGTAAGCCGGCTTTGGCTTAGAAATGTAATCGATTTACAATTTCTAACAATGTCAAATCTATTAACGATGGACAATTGTTTGGTTAACAACAACTAGGTAACTATTTTCATTTTTGTAGAACCCGTTATGTCTTCCTTTAAAAGGGTGTTTCACATAACTCCCCATCCATCCGCAGGCATACAATATCATGATTGCGTTTCCTGAAAACATAGCCAAATAACATTTGAAACATAGTCGAATTAGTTAGAGCTTAAACCACTGCCAACCTACCATAATTCACCAGAGACTGGTGCAAAGCCTAGGTTTTAAATCAATCAATCAAAATCAAGCCAGGAATGAAAACCAGGACCAACCGCTTAGCAACTGCTCTCGCAACCACTTAACGAATGCAACCAAGAGGCAAACCCTTCAGCCGTGTCTTAGTAGTTAAAATGTTTAGTTACGCCGATTTAAATTACAATTGTTAATAAGTAAATTGAAAGAACTAATGGAGTGTTGCGGTCGTGTCTTGAATGTGATATTTTTTGTCTCTTTTGCACTCGCAGCGCATACGCAAGGGGTGAAAGGAACCGAACCGATTTTTACTTTGACAAAAACGTGTGGAATTCAGAGTGTTAGTGATCTTGATACTTTCTGAGACTAAGAACGTGAATCCTATAAGTATTCGAGAATTAAAGCTCACTTTGAAAACTAGGTAGATAACTTACTGAATTTGAATAAAGCATTTACGTATGATTTTGAGCTTAGATATCATTAAATAAAGGTTGGTATGAAATTAAAGACACACACACAGTCCTCATACCCACACACGTACATTACTATTTAAAAAACACTTAATAAAACTAAAAAGTCAACTTTCTTAGACATTCTGCAGTTTTTGTTTTGTGCCTGTGATATTCAGCTTCTATTTCCAAGAAGTCTGTTAAAGCTTTGCTCTTAGTATCTTTAGTCCGAAGATATATTATTCACCTTTTCGACACTCCGACCTTCAAATGACTACCTTGCAGTGTTGTCTATTGCCTACTTCATTTACATAATTTTACTATTTGTAACATTATCATATTATTTGATAATAATATTGTCTTTGTGGTGACCCGGGAATTAAGAAAAAAAAACAAAACCATTGCGCATTTAATTGCTGGTCTATCCACATGACTTGCAAAAAAAATATGTGAATAATGATAACATTAAAATCTACTTGAAGAATCAAACAAGTTATTAAAATAAAAAAAGTAGTATAATTTAAGTAGCTAGTTCTTTTTACATTAAAAAAAAAAAAAACTTTTTCTAAAAAGATAAACCGATAGTACCTTTACCATACAAACAGACATTCTTGACAATATAAAACGAACTACATATAACCAAAATATGCATTGAAAAAGCACTCTCATTTTTATACCAATCAAAATTCAAGACAAAGCTTCAAGACAGTTAGGTCCGCATATCGGCGCGAACGCACCTTTGAATAACCAAGAACCACGAAACGCAAGACTTTCCGTCGCACGGTCAGTCCACGACTGTCTCTCACACCGGACAGACGACAGGACAGACATGTCTGTATATCAAACGATTTTTATATAAATTTGTCTAAACGAATCTAGTTTATATAGCAAAGTGAACGAACTAAAAAAAATTGTGATATTAATTTTATTTTTCACGTGTTTTTGTGACCGACTGTACTGTGTTGTGCGGATATTTGGTTTCTAATTTATTTCTTGTATTGTGATTTTCGTGGGAACCCGGAAAAATGGTGAGCAAAATTATTTTTTAATGAAAAAAAAAATTAAGATACATTTATTTAAGTAATATAACATACATTGTTTTGACGAAAATAGAAAGTTCTTAGAAAGTTTTGTGTTGGTAAGCTACTGACATAATGTTATTTTATAGTATCTAGATAAGCATTATTTTATTCCTAATTTTATATAGCTGCTATAAGAATAATTTGCATATATCGCAGAAATCCTAAAAATAAGTTGCAAAATAAACGAGACTACCATCTTTTTTGTGATAAAAAACACCGATTACCATTTTATGCTTTGCCTTCAACAACCATTTTATTTTAAATCACCTTAGACTTTACAAAAATAAATAACGAGGTCCAAGAGCTTTTGGACCTGTTTTTTGACCTTTTTGCATAAAAACACAAAATGTCACAATCTGCGTCTCATTTATTACAACATTCATTATTATACTTGTTTTTTTTTATTCCATTCTGTTACTTATTTGTTCGAAAGTAGGTATTAGAATCAAATCATTTTATTATACGTTCGCTCGTTTTTCATAATTTATTAAAAGACAAAGGCTATCATAAATTTATTTTCAAACATCTTCAAAATTTAGATGTATCTATTCTAATTTTAAAACTGCACTCTATTCCTAATTCAAAATTCACACACCTCAATCCGCTACAAATTTAAATCTAGCGCCTTATTCTGCTCTGAATTCGAATTCGAAATCCTTTGCGGTACGCTATTCGAAATCGGTAAGCGTTGTACCGCTGACAATGAACAAAAAGACTCAGTTTCTCTCAGTGAAAGTGAACAGTGGTCTCGTAGAAATCGGCGCATTCGCACAGCGGAGCTCGTGTATGCAACGTTAATTTAGTTTTTTTCGTACGTGCTGTTATGATGCCAGTGTATAGTGTTAGGAAGATAGAAAGCACATGTTTGAAGAAAAACAATGAGAAAATTTGGGGAACAGCTGTTGTTTTATCACAAATTCGAAATGGTGAATGATTTGGGTTGTTAACGCCGAAATACGCAGAATGAAGACTATTGAGGACAATTTTTCTTTTGCCACACGTCCTTTTACTTTTGTGTATTTACTTAGAGTATTAGAAAATATTTATTTCAGATCGATAACAAATCTCCAATCGAAGTTGCAGACTAATTTCAAATTCAATTCAATTGCATGACCTACAAATCCTACAATGTATAGCACTAACTAGAATTTACTGTATCTGGAGACATTTCTATTTTATTTACTGTTACATTGCCCTCACATATTGGCTCATGCATTACATCCATTGCTCCTTCACCACCCACCTCGAACGACCAAATTGCACACAATTCCAGCAATGAATGTAGTTTCAAAGACGTTGGTCTATATGTGGACGCAGCGAAGATCGATGGTAACATTAATCTTACTGTACACGAGTTGTTGGGAATAGACAGAATTGGGTTATAACGGTACTCAGGACTTGGAGCTGATATGTCATTATGTCAGTTGGGCCGATACTTACTTAGTACCTAATCATAAAAGTATTGTAAGATGGCTTAATTAAAAAAAAAATGTGATGGTTTTAGCGAGTTTGAATTAAGTGTAGTATAATAGGCTCCTAATGTCGAAACTTAATGACAATATTCAAGATTATTGCATAACAGAGAAACTAAAAAGAAACAAAAAAATTACACATATCATAATATCACATCACGTCTGTTTTTCTCCAAAGGGTTAGGCAGAGATACTTAGTACACGCACACTTCACCAGTTATGTTTATGTGCCATTTCAAGTGACAAAAACAAACTATTGACAGTAAATTGAGGTCTGGAAGTTAAAATGCATAAGCTAAAACTCAGAATGACCAACTTACCATGCCCATCACTAGCTTTTGTTTCGTTTATTCAACACTGTAAGCTAACAAACCGAAATACACTATTGTAATGATCCTCAATTATAAATAAAAAAACCATTAATAATTATTTCCCGCAATTGATGGCGAATTTGCATTCATCTATGTAAATAATTGATACACGCATCGCCATTCAAATTACGGATAATTGTAATTAATTAAGTAGACGAAATAGACCCATTTGTAGTTTACATTGGAATATCGGTCATCATTATTATAATAATACAATACAGTGTGGTTATTATTATAGCAGACTAACGAACATTTGGATTGATATTTTAATTAGTTAGGTTAGACAGGTCCGGAATGTTTTCTGTCTGAACGATAAAACGCTTATATATTGTCGAATATACAGGGTTATTGGTATAAAACCATTAACCTCTTAAGGGGTCATTGTACTCATCATTATGAATAACTTTATCTATGGGACCAAATATGAAATCGCGAAAAAATTATCAGCTGTTCCCTACATTTATGTTTGCAGAAGTCGTCAAAATGTAGGGGACCAGCTGATTTTTTTTTCGCGATTTCATATTTGTTTCTAACGTTTTAATTCATGGGGCGTTTCGGGCAATATTCTTATCATTAAGTCGTGGAAATTCTGCTAAAAGGGTGCAGACCCCAAATCAGACCAGTCTTACAAAGATTGGTCCGATTCTCCTTGCTACGAACATCTCAATTTATAACAATCATTGGCCCCAAAAAAATACATTTTTAAAAGTTGATGAGTTTACTGACGAACCTGAAGCAACCGTCAATCCGTTTGAGGAAACGAGTGTAAAGATAAAATTAAAGGTCACAAAATTTTCCGTGTGACATTTTTAAAAGCATTGCACTCAGCTCGCGTCCGACATAATTTGGTTTGCAAGCTGATTAAAATTTTTAATGAAGGCATTAAGAATCTTTTTGCGTAACCTATGCATATTCAGTTAAATAACTAGTTCAAGAACAAACTTTCTTTGTTTCCACACTTTTCTGTAGGTTGTGCTAGTCTGAATATTTTGTTTGAACTTTTGTGACCTGCTCGAACTTCATCACTTGAATTGGTAACCGGTTCTTTTTTATTTAAATTTAGAATATTAACAAGTACTGACTTCGTGTCAGATTTTTTTATTCTACATTCTGGTATGGTGAAAATGAAAATGGTTTTAACATGGTGGCATTTCCACTTTATGGTTTAAAACGTTAAGTAGTAACTGTTTTACTCATATACAATTTAACTTGACTAGCAAGAGTCTAAGTAAACATTAGTTAAGTCGATGTTTTGTTCCAACTTTCTGGCAACATTCTGAATATCTGACATATCATCTCCTCTCCTTATCCCAATTCATTTGAGGTCGGTGCAACATGTTGTTATGTTCCTTATTTCTCTATTAGTCGTTATCTCGGTAGTCACCCCCATTCTAGCCATATTGTCATCTGAATAACTAACAATATTTATTAAAATCATCAAAAAATCAGAGACAGACATCATTTTGAGAAATGAATAAACCGTATCTCTCGTTTGCCCAAATTTGATAGCATCAATCAACAGCAATAATCTATCAGAGATTAGCAGCGAATTTGTCACATGACACATCTAAGATTACAGTGACATTTACATTTAAAACTGTGCCGTGTCGTGGTCTACGCAACGCTATTACAGTTATGGCATAGCATGGTGCAACAGCTACCAGGTCGCCAGCTTAGAAAGGTAGTTTATTGTAAAGCTCAGCTAAATTGTATCGGAGATTCGGAGCTAAACGTTGGTTTTGTAACGTTATTGATATTGGGCTGGAATCGTGAAGTTTGAGAGGTTGTGAAATTACTTGCAAAACGAAGCTTAGGTTTGAAGAGCTTTTAAGCAAGATTTGGTGGAAGAAGATCTGCTTGCACCACAAATCTTTTTAAAACATCGTTCTATTTTTGTCAATAGTTTTTCGTGATTTGTAGTATAAGTGATGGATCTACTGGGTACTTTGGCTGTGTTGATTCGGGCTAAAACGTGTATATTTTTATTTGAGCGAGTATCTATAACCAACTAATAAACTAATATCACCAAATATGATTGTTCCTGTAACTTTCGTAAACACATGTTTTATTGGATGTACAGATACAATCCCAGATTCTGATTCCAAACAATCTATCTATTAGTTTTGCTCTTTACAACTATTTCCGTATATGGGTAAAGCTATTTGGCTTGTACCAACTGATGAATCGATTAACCAAAGCTCTGTAGCAACCTTCTGCTCTTTGTCTTCCTATAGGTCCATAGGTTCTTTAACTACTCTATGCCTATTCTCTCCCCCACTTCCGAGTCCCCGGCATCCCTTTCACCCGGTCCTTACGGCATAGTTTCGACACGATTACGTAACGAGACCGTTACGACTATTGGCCAACAGTTGCGTCCAACTGCATTGTGCTACTGATTCGAGGATGTGTGTATCAATTGATATCGTGTGTTACAGCTCGTTTATTAGAATAGCGTGAAGTATCGATTGTATTTGTAGAAACTTTTGTTCTAGTGGCAATGCAATTATTAGACTTGAGATCTGTCTTGTCTTTCAAAGGGTTTGGAAGCTTATATATTGTATTTTTTTTGGGGATAGAAGTTTTATCATAATTGCGTTTTACTACCATATGAACTGCATGATTTATAGGTGCCTGAGGCAAATGTAGGTTCTGTAAAACCACACAAACTACCCACTATTTTCTTTTGTACTTTTTTTCAAGAATAATTTTAGTGCGAACTCCAATTTTTGGTGCGCAGCTTTGAGATTCCCTGCCACAGTCCCAGTCACAGAATTGTGTTAAAAATTCGGGAATTTATACCAGTTTTTTTGAGGTTTACAAAAGTTCACACCACTGTTTGCAAAAGGAAACCATTTTTGAATTCGCTTTGTACCAAAAATAGGGGCTTACAGAAGTAGTAAAATCAAATAATGAAATCGCTATTTTACCGCAATTCTGAAATAGACACAAGATAGTAGGTGCTCGCATTTTCCCGGAAAAATTTTATGAATGAAAATACATGCGAACTCAACGTTAGTAGGGTTTCAATTGAATATCTCTGTAACGTCGTGAAGGTTGCTTTACCTCCAGTTTTAGGTAGCATGTTAGGCTAAGTAGATACTCGTAATGAAAACTACCTCCATTCCTGATAACTACACACTATTTAATAATACCCGTCATAAATGAGCACTACGCTTCGTCGGCCTGCCTGGCCAAGCGTGAACCGCGGTGAAAACGAGCCTGCTTAGTTATTATGTGCCATATACCCGCAATGTCCAAACAAGTAGTTAGAAGGTAGGCTGATGAAAATTATAGAATCTTCATGCAAAAACGCCAAAAATTAAGCACATTTTTCGATAGGAGATGTTTCAAAATGGACCAAGTCTATGTACACGGCTACACATCAAGCTATACATTTCCAGTTTACACTGACCTCTCATTGTAGGGGAATGTTACACAATGCGAGATCAGCTTATACTGGAAATATATAGCTTGATCTGTAGCCGTGCGTACACTACCTCAAAAATAAAAGAGAAAAATCTGTAGAATTCGGGAAAAATTATTTGGTTAATCTAATAATATTAATAATAAAGTTGATTGATCAATTATTTTTGTCGACTTTCAAGATGGCGTCTCATCGATTTAGTTACTATGTGCTTATAAACAATAACAGCAAACCAAAGACCGGACATTGATCATAGAAAGAAAACTAGTAGTTATCACAACAGTGTCAATAAACATGTCAAACGTTCAAAATGACAGCTAATCTTAGATTAGCTGCCATGTCGTGTTTTTGGTGTGTGTTGCAATTTCAATAGTATTTTTTTGTGGTTTACCAGCAAACAATGCCATTTTAAAGTAATTGGACAGTTGAAAACTGTTTTAAATGTGTTTCCCTATTTTTAAGTATAGTGTATAGACCTGGCCCAGGCTCCATATATTTTGGAATATCTCCTTTCGGAGGTTTTTCCGAATCCCGAACCTCGCCTTTGACATTTATTATTAAGAAATTTCACCCTTGATCGTGAAGAGATAAGCATATAAATAACTTGTTGGGAGATACTTGAATGTTAATGATTTATTGATAAATGAAACATCAAATTGTTTCCATAACCATTAAAATATTTCAGCAACTTTAGGACCTTATCAAAAAGAAAATTGATGTTTTATTTTTCTTTATCTAATTTATTTTTATTGTTTACTTATGAAATGATTAATATTTAGTACACGTATAAATTGCTATATAGGTATAGCTATATAGTAGGCCTAGTTTAGACAGTTGTTATCACTTTTTATTATCTACGCAGTATTCTAATTAATAGCAGTATACTGCACAGCCATTAAGAGCGGAACGACGTGTACTCATATTTAAGAGCGTTTATACCTTATACAACGTGCGTTTATACCTTATATAGTGGCAACGTCGCAATTTAGTGTCATATTTCGTGGTTTTAAATTTTTATCATTTAATCGGAGCTATATTTTAAAAATCTGTTTAATTAACTTTTTAGAATTATGTGAAAACTGTGTAAAAGGTAAGAAATCGTTGCGTTTATAGTTCTATGTTATTATATGCAAATAATACATTGGAAACTTGCAGGGCGTTATTTTCATTGTAAAATAACTGTAAGCATTACGGTTACTTACTTTTTAAACACTTTCACGTAATTCTAAAAAGTTAATTAAACAGATTTTTAAAATATAGCTCCGATTAAATGATAAAAATTGAAAACCACGAAATATGACACTAAATTGCGATGTTGCCACTCATAAGGTATAAACGCTCTTAAGTTATACACCTACATACTCATTACTCCATCATCATCATTAGTATTTGCACAAAATATTGAAATAATTGAAACCTACAAATAGGAAACATTATATTTAGAGCTCTTTACCCGATATTTACATTACTTAGGCATTCTTTCATTTCAATTTGAACTTTGCCACAGATTACCCCGTAAATATACTACTTACTTCTATAATTTGGTAGGTATATGTAATTGTAGTGCAGAAAAGGACCAATCTTTCGATCAAAAGGACATTTTAAAAACATTGGCTCTATTATTTATTGGAATCCCCATCAAACACGTTTCCATTCCCCGGAGATTATCTCGGAATCGCGGACGATCGCGGAGTTTGAATTGTTACCAATGAATTTCAAGTTGTATCCCCCTTATGTGGAATTTTGGGGGATCCGTGATCCCCTTCGGATTTGGGGGATCTGTTCAGCTGGAGTTGGCTTTTCTTTTGTTTTTCGGATGCTATCGACTGTGTATTAATAATAATTTGAGATAAGTTTTTTTTTCTCGATTGGTTCCATGGATAGAGATCAAGGAATACAATAAAACAAACGTGTTTTTTTAAGTAACAGAATTTGTTGATTTTCATAGTATTAGGTATTAATAGAGGTATGTTATTACAACTGCAATTTTCATTGGGGATGACCATCGAGACATCATGACCCTACATGGACTTATATTGCAACCATCACCCAGAGAAATAGTTGAGCATTGTGTCTGGCGATCCTACTGTTGTTGCATCAATATAGGCAGTTCCTACTTAGGGCCAATTCCACCAATGAAACTAAACGCGTTCATCACATTTAAACCACTTTTTAGAATAAACCTAGCATCGTTGCAACAATCTTGATAAAAACAACTAAGTTTTTATTGGATTTGAAAACCACGCCGTGCGGTTTGGATACAGGGCCACGCGGCTCACGTTTTTATGCGTTTTGTTTGATAGCTGCAGTATGTGGCTTGTAGGAAGCGTTTTCGTTAGACCTCTCACGCGGCTCACGGGTGACTCCCATGGCTCGAATGGTTCAGTAAGATAAGGCTCACCAGTGACCCCCGTGGCCTGAATGGAATAGGTACTCGATTTTTCATATGGCGTTCAACGTGTAAAGAGTTTTTAGTGTCAATATTCCACAGGACACTGACAGCTCTTGATCGCGGTTTAGGTAATGTGCTGATCGCGTTCAGTTTTATTGGTGAAATCCGCTCTTAGTAAGACAAAAGTTATACAGAATCCAACAGAAACTGAAAAAATATTTTAAATACTTAATTATCAATCATTATATTTCCTTTGTATATGATTATGTATGACCCGACTTCTACTCCCGGTTTTTCTTGAATTATCGAAAGGTGTGAAAATGAAAATAATTCCTTTGTTTCAAAAAAAAATATTGGTGCGTTCATTACAGCGCATAATGTTACTAACGAAACGCCACGCTCAATTTTAAGCTTTTATTTTTATTGTTAAATGCAAATGAGACGCATGATAATACAGGGAATTGACAGAAGTATCATTACTTTACAAAATATCTAAATGTTAGCAAGTAGACTTAATAATACGGTGAGTTTAAGTTCGTTTACAAAATAGTCAGGCAATATAGATTTTCCTTTCAAACAGTTCCTAATGACGGTATTTTAATCCAATAAACCTATCATCATTCATCAGTGAGAGTTAACCATATCCGGAAAATTAAGATAATACCCTACGCTAAGTAGTTGGTTAACACTGCTGAAGCAATCAATGACAGGACATCAAAAGTCAATACGACCACAGACAATAAAATCAATCAAGCTCTTACAAAGTAATAACAAAACTATAAAAGTCACGGTGTAGTAAAAGAATCTAGGAAACGGCAGTACATCTACGATGTACGGTCTACCTGTCAGTTTGATGAAGGTATATATGTAATCCTAGACAGTCCGCATGTTATTGATACGGAACAAGGAAAGGCGTTATTACTGTGTGCAAGCGCCGATAGGTTTGCAACCTGTACTAGTTGTTCGGTGTTTAAATGTAGGGATTATGTGATGAGAGTTATGAAATTATGTTTGTCCTGGTATTGGTTATCGGTGTTTTTCTTTTGACTTATCATTCCGACCGTTGGTGGACTTTTTTTTTTTTTGAGGGTGGGTAATCATCAAATAACTTCTCCCGCTCTGCGCAGAGTGGGAGGGCGTGTCAGACTCTTACTGACTAAAACCCACCCGTGTTCCTTCAGTTGCCTGTGCCAGGGGCCACGGTATTCCTCTCGGACTTTCCCGCAACCCTAGCAGGCATCGGCCCTAGCGGACCCCGTCTTTGGTGCTGACATCTCTTTGAGGCGCGCGTGGAACGACCCGGGACCGTTGGTGGCCTGGCTCAGCTTTCTCGGGAAAAGAAGGAAAACATTTTTTTTCTTTATTTAGACAGGACATTTTTTTGATAGGACAGTTTGCTTCCAAATATGTGGAGATGATGGTGATTGCAAAGTTATGCTTCTGTCGCATGTCTGTATAACAATAGTTCGTACGGTCGTTATTTGTTTGCACAATAAATGAATCACTCTCTCGTTTATCCCTGGCTTCAAAAATGACGACGGCAAAGGCAGGTTTAACAACAATGTGTGCTTCAGTTCCTTTTTATTTACCCCTTTGGTTCATTCTACAATTGTAAAAGTTAATTTTACATCCAGTTGGATGATACGGTTCCACTGCTTCACTAAGGCCTCCCCTCAAATCCTTCCAGGTATACTTTTCCAGTGCCTCCTTGAACACCATATTTCTTAGTACTTAGATTTTTTTTGTTATCAGATTTTCCCGAATTCTATAAGTAACCAACGACCAGCGCTGTGACTCGGTCTCGCATAGGGTCATAGTATTATGCTGGTTTTGCGGAGATGTGATGCATATGTTCTCCCAACCACTTTTGAGTTTGTGTTCTTTCTTTGCGTCATGTTTATTGCAAAAATACGTTATTTTATTATTTCTTTCTTTAACTATTGATTACTAAGTAGGTAGTAACTTATCTTCATCTGCATATATTTCACTTTCATCTATGGTCGAGGTTAAAGGTTAATGCAATAATATTAATTAACAATACATTATTATTATCTATTATTTCAAACTGTTCAGTGTTCATGCGAAAATATTAATGACAAAGTATTTTTCCTCACAAATATTTTCGCATTCACCTCATCAAGAATTATCATCTCTTTTTCACGCAGTAACCAGGCATTATTACTTTTTATTTATTAAAAAATAAGGTCAATAGTCGAACTGTTGTTCTCGACCACGAACCAAAATTGTATAGTTCTTTAGGTATCTAAAAATACTTTGATTACCTCATGCAACAAAATGCATGCAACATCAGATAAATTAAGTTATTATTAAGTAATCTAACGTAACCGTAGCCATGCTAGACTAGACCGTGTCAGGAACAAGGCGATTAGTAAATAATAACTGTTTTTTTAATAACCACTTTTTGGTGATAATCGCTCCAACCCTCAAAGATGATTGGTTACACCTTCTGTATGGTAACTCATAGAAAAATCGTTTCATAATATAAATTAAAGTCGCTTTTTGTGTCTATCTGTGCGACCGTGTTGTAAGGTACGGACGGATTTTGATGCGGGTTTCACGGCACCTTCATTTAGAGGATTTATCTCGAAAGGTTTATGCGTATTATATGCCTTGATATTTATATAGGTAATATAGGATATAAAATAATTCTAACTTAATAAAAAAGAAAATTAATATAGCGCTTTTCCTCTCTCTACTTATTTAAAAATTTGCTGCGCCCGACCGCGTCCATAATTGTTTCTATTATTTTTCTTTTATCTACCATCTGTAATTGTACATTATGAATTGCAATAAATGATTTGAGATTTGATATGCATATGCAATAATATACATTAATATTAAAATAACATTATAATAAAAAAAAAAACTTCATTTTTTTGTCAAGTCGTAGAACCGTGCGTAGCAAGGGCGGGTTGATACAACAAAATGATTTCATTATCTTTAGATGTTGTCAGTAATCAACCGTGCATTTGGGTCTAGACATAAATTTAATTATGTTATTTGGGCACAAAGGGACAGATATTTTAAGCATCATAGATATGAAGAACATCACACATCATAGATACAAAGGAAAACCGCCTGGACAAAGAATGAAGAATGAATGAATCCAGAACGGTGAGAAGGACATCGTAGAAGACGATTGTTGATGGAACGAAGATTTTTACTATGGGCAGTGCATAAATGTTGAATTTGTGAAGTCAGGTAAGCCATTTTAAAAGCAGTCTGTGCGCAAATACATGGTCATACTTACGAAGATTGAAAACGAATCGAATGCAGTTATTGAGAAGGCGGTCAAGTTTATTGAGGAGATCTGCATTCAGGTCATTTATCACCATGGTCAATTATAGGAAATATAAGGGAGGGCCTGTACAAGCATTGCTTTTATATGTGATGGACGAATTTTTTTCAACCGGTAGAGCGATCGCAACTCATTTAGCGACGAGCCCCTCCATAAGTTGTACATAGTGTTACAGAAAAATAATAAGAACTCAAACCCTTTAGCTACCAATGTTTTTTGTCCAATTGACATAACAACTCCCACTACCTTATCATATACTTAATATATTTCGTCAAAACTCGTTTGCTCCCAAACGTTGACTCAAGCATTAAATTTCAACCTTATATCCGTTAAAATAAAGTTAGATTTCCATTGTTGATAACTTTAGTAGTTTTTCGACAGATATTATAAATGTCCATGTATGCCAAATGTCACGGTAACCAAGTTGGTTACAAAATGTTCGTGTTTACTTGATTTCTATCATGGTTCTTGTGATACGTAATTGGGATGTCTTTTTTCGATTGTAATTGAAGATGAAACTGCCATGTCCATGGATCCTTGGGGTATTTGGAAGTGTATTGATGGAAGTTGATTTTCTATTGATGATAGTCCGAACACAATGCAACTGCCTACGATATTAGGTATGCAGAAGCTATATTATATATCATTAGACAAAGATCGAGCTTATGATGCAACAAAAGCTGGAGAAGCCGAGTAAGGCATGTGATTATACTAGCTAGTGA
This sequence comes from Brachylomia viminalis, assembly GCA_937001585.2. Classification (NCBI taxonomy): domain Eukaryota; kingdom Metazoa; phylum Arthropoda; class Insecta; order Lepidoptera; family Noctuidae; genus Brachylomia; species Brachylomia viminalis. Next base: position 4,243,707 of record OW443298.2, read on the forward strand.
TTTTAGCGCCGAATGACGTGAAATATTTGGTAGATTCTTTATTGAAAACACCTATTGATGAAGCTAAGCCCAATGAAAATATTCTATTTTATGATAAAGATAGTAGACTAAATTCTAAAGCTAGAAATTAAGCCACAGATAAGTTAAAAACCAGCGCTTGTAAAACTCACGAGTTTAAAAATCTCATACTTGTGAAAATATTAAAGCATTATACCATAACGACGTCATCAAAGAAGCTTGACCTTTTAGTAACGAAGATGTTAGCTTGTTAGGTAATATTTGTATCGCTAATTTATTCAAATTGCTCATAGGGCTATCGATGAATTCCAAATGTCAGAGCGTCCATTGTAAAATGTACGATAGGTATAGACGGAAATTTATATTTTAAACTCGAGGACAGCTAGATAAAGGGATGCTGTTTTTTTACAGATAAAACCGTTTTTCTATTTAACCTTTTTGTTTAATAATTTACGTGTTCCTTAAACACTCACGCCTTCTTGCCATGGGGGTAGGCAGAAACAACAGAACACCACCTGCTACGATCCTTACATACTCCTTTGGCTTGGTTTCCGTTCAGTGTGCTTGACATTGTTAATAAAAGAAGTAAAATGCTCAATCGCATTACAATAATATTAAAATTATTAAGATTTCAAAAAGCAATAAGTACCTACAAGAGAGCGTTAATAATTATTATGATTGTGTGGAAAAGGTGTTTGACATCGAATACAAGAGGACGAGTTTTAATCTAAAAATAATCTCTTAAACATTTATTATCTCTATATAACCCTTATAAATCACAAAATGAAATTTGTTTAGCAATGAAGAGAATTTAATTCAAGCGGATATTTTAATTTCAACTTGGCTAAATATAAAATATCGTCTATAAAAACTGGAATTAAAGTCTCTTGGAATATTATATAATTTTGTTTTAAGACAAAAATATGGCACTGTCTTAATAATAAAAATAAATGGTAAACATACAAAATGCTGCACAACCTGTTAAGTAGGTAACGTTTTGCGGTTAACTACAGCCGACGGCCGACGAGGAAACGACTTCTCGCTCAAGAAACTTCCAAACGATTGCAGGTCCCGTGGAAGTAAAAGAGATATACATATTAATAGTGGATTGCTGACTGTTCACACCGTCGTCGCCGCCAGTGAATACTCGTTTGTAGCGGCGACAAGAGTTATCAAAGAGAGTACTCGCTCAGGCACTCGAGGGCAAACACTCGCTGAGAGAGTCACGCTTGGTACGTATACATATAGCCGAGAGTAACCACTCGTCGCCGTCGCGCACTCGCTACTCATTGCTCGCCAACTCGTTTGTAGTTGCTAAGAGACTCGCGGTGGGACAGGTGCCTAAACCGTTGCATAACGAATTTAACTGTTCGCAAATTACATCGTGATTCAATTTTGATAATTGCATTACCTATTTGGTTATGCCTCTGTCAATTTCCTCTAATTGTATTGTTTTAATTGTGTATTAGTCCAGCGTTTATTGGTTTTAGTCGTGAGCTATTAGTTTAGAAGACTACCGGGTCTTTTATGAGGTTTTTTGTTCGATAGACAATTTGGAAACTGGTTGGCAATGGACCAGATATTATTTGTTACTGTGCAACATAATTTATTACGAGTACGTCATTGAAACAGGTTTCTTTTAAATTTGTAGTTCTTTATTTAGATCTGTCAGTCTTATTTCAATGTTTTTTTTACTGTGCATTTATGTTTAAAACTGTTTCATACCTTACCTAGATGTATTTTATTTTATACTAGAGGATAAAAGTATGGTCTAGTTTTTAAGGGCAGAGTGCTATTGGCTTTTTTATCTAGAATTTCTCAGTAAATCGTAATCAGTAATCGGTAGATAGCAATGGGCTCGCCCCCTATTACACGGGATTAAACATATCTGGCGAAATGTCGGTGTATTATAGGTACACCTCTGCCCAATCCTACGGAGAACCAGGCGTGATGTTACGTGTGTGTAATGATAATAATAAGCTTATAAATGTTCGCTTACGAATAGGGGATTATTATAATTAATTTTGATAGAATAAAAGCACTGCTGTAGTTATTAAAAGAAGAGTGTAAGGACACTATCTTTGCACGTCGTCATAGTTGAGTATATTAATATTCTAGTGATATTTATTTTAGAAGTATATTTTTGTATGTATGTATATAAGTATATTCTCATATTATTTGTTGTATTAAGTGAAGATTTTTTTGATTTGATGTATGTTATTTTCTGTTCTACTCTTACACACGCTGTCTATATCTCTTTATCTACTTTCCTACCGCCGGAATGCTGGCAGAGTTCTTTAGAAATAAGCATCACCTTTGTTGTCTTGTCTGTTCAGATATCGCACCTCCGCTCAAATAGTGACGTAAGTCAAAAAATCAAACTTTCGAGAAAACGGTGTTTGAAATTTATTCTAACTTCTTTTTTCACTTTTCGGGTCTTAAATCGAAAAAAAAAAAATGCACAGTAAGTTTTTTAGTAAGTTACAATGGTTTTAAAGCTCTACAAAATGAAAAAAAATAAAAAATTGAAAAACCATTTATGTACACACATATTATGTGTGTACATAAATGGTTAAATAAATAAATAACTAGGCCGTTACGTTCCCCTACACGAAAAGCAAACTAATAAAGAAAGAGGAAACTGATCACTAATTAGAACAGCTACGCATTAAGTTTATTCTAGTAGCGGTTTCTCCCGATCTTTGATCGCGCTGTTGCCAAATTAAGTAAACACGTTTGGCTAGTATTTGATGTCAAATAAGGCGAACATAATTATGATGAATTCTTTTGATGTCATTAATGACTTAATGACCAATCGTGGGGTTTGGTAGCCATAATATGCAAATAATGTAGATGTAGGAACATAAAAATATGTATACTTAATACCTATGTTATCACTTCACATTTTGTAAATGGAAGAAGAAATTCTGTTAAAACTTGTACAGACCTACCATACAATCATTAAAAAGTTACAAATTACCGTTAACCGTTACCGTTATTATTTTAATATATATCACAGCACCATACCATAGTACCATACCTTAGTACCATATCATAGTACCATACCAAAGTACCATACCATAGTACCATACCAAAATACCATACCATAGTACCACACCAAAGTACCACACCATAGTACTATACCAAAGTAGCACTCCTTAGTATCATACCATAGTACCATACTATAGTACCATACCGTAGTACCATACCTTAGTACCATATCATAGTACCATACCAAAGTAGCATACCTTAGTACCATACCTTAGTATCATACCATAGTACCATACTGTAGTACCGTACCATAGTACCATGCAATAGTACCATACCTTAGTTCCATATCATAGTACTATACCATAGTACCATATTATTTACAATAGTACCATAGTATAGTAAAGATGCTGTAGTGTAGGTACAGGAGATGCATGTTATAGCTACTTAAATGCATCTAGTATTCAAAATATAACCATTTCAATCTGACAAAGTCGATCTTACATACATTTCAAAAGCTCTAGAAATGATCTTGAATAAATATCAGTTCGGTATCTGAATAGAGCCGTAATAAGCGAGATCTTGAGATCAAGCGGAGATATCGATACTGTGATCTGGAGTGTGTCTAAAAGATGTCTTGCAAAAATATTGTACTCAAAATTGATTCGATACTATCTCTAAGTTTCAAATTCTTAAAATTATTTCTGTACGTTGTCTAGAATTTTTGAGATACGAGGAATAATATTTTAAATAAATTTATTTACCTACTTATACTTACATGGTGAGAGCAAGTCGTACAACGCAACCTGCCAGGAGGCAGGTTATCGACATTTTCAATCTAGTGTTGCTTTAGTGAAGAAAATTTTATCTAATGGCTTCTTCGAGCGTAAATAATAGTATTTTGTTTTTCTGTTTTGTGTTATATTTATAGTCTCAATTTTCTGTTTCATATGATTTATATAGTACATGTGAAAACTTGTAATTATGTACTGTTACTTAATGTATCTGTTTAGCTGTAAGTTTTCCTAAAAATAAAATAAATAAATTATGATGGTTTTAAGGAGTAGGTTTATTAAATTGAAATAATAACGTTCCTGTTTAGAAAAGGAAACTAAAAAAATGAAGGAATGAATTAATTCTTATATTATTTGTTTTATTTTAATAAGTGAATTTTATTGTTTTTGATTTGATGTAATTTATTTTCTCTTCTTACACACTCTGTCTATCTCTATAGCTACTAACCTATCGCAGGTATGCTGGAAGAGATTTCTTTAAAAATAAGCATCACCTTTGTACCTACTTCCCTGTTCTTTTCTCCTTGTCTGTTAATATATTATGTGTGTACATAAATGGTTAAATAACCGACGAAAAATGTCTACGCTAGAATCATATCCTGAATTCATGGTTTTAATTTGCGTGTCGATGTCCCTGTCGCCAAATATTGTAGTGTAGTATTAACAATCTGGGGAAGGGGACAAAAAATATCAGAATATCTAGTTAGACTTAAAATAACAAGCACTGTTTTTATTCATGTGCCTTTGAGATTCAACAGACCGATATCAAAACTGTCTGAGTGTGTCTCAACGACGTCTTGTGGTTCCAAGTAGAGCGGATTGATTTGGCACTTGTCACCCTTAGGTATTCATCTTCGCTGAATATTCATCAATTTTTATTTCTATCTTTGAAGGGCCAGGAGGGGACGCCCTAGTTTCTAGTACGTAAGTAAAAGGAGTACTTATGTAAGGATCGTAGCATTAGGCGTTCTGTTGTTTCTGCCTACCCCCATCTGAAGACGGCGAGAGTTTATGTATGAAGTTTAAAATGATTATGTTCTCATCACTAGTCACGTGTTTTTGACAATCTAATGTCAAATACTGGTGAAAATGACAGGTTTGCATGACAGCCGTTATAATAAGACGGATCCGCTCTTCTAGGGAAACGTAGCGTTAAGGCTTCTACAAACAGGCGCGATACGCGACACGAATCGGACTCGTCGTAAAGGAACCGTTCGTCGCAATCAAATTCTGGTCAAAATGACAGATTTTCATGACGGCCGTTATAATAGGATGGAACTGCTTTGCTAGGAAACCGTAGCTTTAAAGCTTCTTCAAAAAGGCGCGACACGCGACACGACAGACGGTGCCTTTGTGTCGCGTGCGATTCCCGTCGCGTGTCGTCCCAATTTAAAAGAGCCTTTAAAGTATATTTGCGTGCATAAAGATAATAGTCTTATCTTACGCTCCCCTCCCACGACACCATATTTTTTACGCCACAAAATTATCGCGTAACTCATTACGTATTTATTACATGACAATAAGTGCGGGTGCCGTGGTAAAAGTCACAGACACGCATTGATAGCCTGGCTTCCTTATACGCCTATGCGACGCAGGCATGGCCGTTTTTTTTTTGCCAAGAACTAGGACGAAGACAGCGTAATTTTGCGAGGGCAGTTTTTTGAAAAGGTAGTTTGAAAGTGTGCCATGTGTTGGGTGCTTTATAAAGAAAGTAGTCGGTGAATTATGCTGATTCGTTATTTATGAAGTGTTGAGTTGTGATTGGTTGATTTATTCTTGTTAATGGGAATCGATTAGTTACGTTTTTAAATTGACAGAAGAGTAGTTTGAAAGAGTTTTTTTGTAGCTGATGATAAAAGAATTGACATGGTTACGACTCGGAATCCTAGCGAATAATGTACATTATTAGCGTGTATTACATTACATGCGAAGGTAAATTTGACTTTTTGTTTATTGCGATTTCACGTTAAAACGACATAACGGATTTGAATAAAACTTGGCATATGCGTAGACCATGATCTTTTTTTTTTGTGGTGGGAAATCAACAAATAACTTCTCCCGCTCTGGGCGAAGCGGGAGGGCGCGGGCGTGTCAGACTCTTACTGACTAAAACCCACCCGTGTTCCTTCAGTTGTCTGTGGCAGGGGCCACGGTAACCTTTTCGGACTTTCCCGCCGGCATCGGCCCTAGCGGACCCCGTCATTGGTGCTGACATCTCTAAGAGGCGCGCGTGGAAAACAACGCGTCGTCGACCCGGGCCCGGTCTTTATCGGACGGCGAGCTACCCATTGCTCGCCGTCCGCAAGCCCGCGCCTACGGTGGCCGAATGGGTAGACTATGGCCTGAATTAGGATATAGGATACCTTTTATGCGGATACTCCCACGAAATCAAGATTTGTTTGGGTAAAACCATGGGGCGCAGTTAGTAACTAATAAAAATACATTTACATCCTTAGAAGGCTTGGAGTCGCGATTTTAACACAACCAATACAAAACCTGCCTCGTTAGACTAGTGGTCGCATGTTCATAAGTGCTACTGCTGAGATCCTGGGTTCGATTCCCAGGTCAGGCAAAATGTTATTGGTTTTTCAATCAGGAATTTCTCATTAGCAGCCCGGAGTCTTTGCCCGGTTGATTGCAAAAGGCTCGCGCCCTATTACATAACTAGCGTAATGCGGGTATACTCTGGGTACACCTCTGCCTATCCTTACGGCGATTACGGGCGTGAAAGTATGTTCAACGTTGTCATACATATTAAACGCAATTTATTCACCATCAAGCATTTAGGTACTGGCAATTAAGTTAGTGTTTCTTATAAATTAATTACCTAATCAAAGATAATTCTCATCACTGTAATTCATACTAATATTATACATTCCTATATTATTATTAGTATAGTATATTATTATACTAATATTATAAATTTGAAAGTAACTCGGTCTGTCTGTATATTACCTTTTCACGCCTAAACTTTGATAAAATTTGGCATGGAGATAGATGGCATCCTGTGAAAAGACAGGCTACTTTTGTCTCAAAATTAATCCTAAAAGGGGATAATATAAATAGGGGATGAAAGTTTGTACGTTTTTAATAAAGTCAGACATTTAGAAATTTAGAATCAAAAACCTGTTAAATAAAATAAATGATTTTATTATCTGTGTATCTGTTCCCTTTTGACGTTTTAACGGCTGAATATATTTGGATAATAGGATACTATTTATCACGGTAGCACGTTCCCGTGGGTAATTACCGACATCCACGCGGGAGCCGCCGTGGGCTAGCTAGTAAATAATATAAATACAGTTCAAAGTAAACTATTTACAGTCTCCCCTGATTAGGTGCAGTTGTAAGCTGTCGCATGTCGGTTCAAAAGATCAGAAAAGATCATTATCCATGAGTTGTGAAAGGATACTAGTAGAGTGTCTAAGGTTAAGCAAGACTTTGGATTCAGATAAATCAACGTCTTGAAATGAAAAGTGAGATTTACTTAAAACATAATTTTAAGTTTAAGTTCACTTGGTAGATATGACTGACAACGGTTAAAGGTGAAATATTAATAGCATTTATCAATAATCTGGTAGTTATGTAACAACAAACATAGACGGAAACTCAATGGGTCTGGAATCGCCATCACACAGCTAGCTTTCATTTTTGATCACTTCTCATTATTTTTGAGCTATTATGTAATTAAAATTCAGAGTCTCCAATCACTTGATGCAAACATCTTTCTCGTTGGTAACTAAACCTTATAAATTGATAAACAAGCTAAAACAAATAATAAAAACAAAACAATCTACCACAACCTTTTCCCTTCGAAACAGCAACAAACTCCGTGAAACTTAGTACCGATAGCAAAAACAATAAACAACAAAAAGCGGTACGGTCCGCAATATTAACCTCGTTGAACTTGTGAAAGTATCGCTTGAACTTGGCGAAAGTTTAGTCAACATTAGCTGCGCCTGCGCCTACCGTGCGTACGCGTTAATGCCTCCTTTCTGCATAACTTTAACAGCCTGTACTAGTTTCTATTTTGTAGCTTCCTGGATTTTAAATAAGGAATTCTTGAAGTGGTAACTCAAGCTAATATTTCATTTACGCAATACTTCGTCCACCATCCTCTTTATCCATATCTAAACCGACCAATTTTCAACTTCCTAAAGAAAACTTCTGTGCAAATGTCTAGGTTCAAGGGTCAGTAAGTGGCCAGGTCTTTAATTTTACCCGACCAACGACGTCAGAGTCAAAGGAACGGTTATATTTTTATATAAATTAGGATGCAGGGGTGTTTTATACATAGGTGAAACTCTGCTTAGGCAGACGAAGGATTAGCCCTTCGCGGATTCAGGCGTGATGTTTATAAATTAGGATGTGTCAAAAGTTCTCGGTTCCTTTTTTGAACGTCATGGTTGACACTGCTTGCGCACTGGTTCCGTAATCTGAGAACATTAAATTTGATGACGTTTTGTTCGGACCTTCATTTCTTGGATTGTATGCAATGCATCATCGTAGTAAGTATATCGCTGTTGATTTTTGTAAAAAAAACTGCATACTGATCTACAAGAACTTGTTTTGCGATGACATAAAGCAGCAGATGATTCATAAAAACAAAGGTTACCGAAAATTCTAGAATATAATATATTTGTATTTTTATGCGCAAGTTATAAATAGACGTTATATCACTCGTACTACCTACAAAATGTGAACGTAAGCTGAAATAATATTGCCAAATATAATATCATTTCATCTATATTATATATAATATCATTCAATACAGAATACAATAAAAATTTAGTAGATTTTGTATCAAGACTGTCCAATGACCCTGACTTTTCTGACATAAGCGCTGTTTTATTTATTTAAGAATGCACTTCGTTATAGATTGAGAAATTTTTGTCGACGTGTCAATAATCATTTTAATTTAAAATCAATTCTAAGCTGAATAGTGATTATATTTTCGCAATATCATTACTACAAATCCGGACATTCTGCAAGCACATTTTCCCAGCTATATTTAATGTACCTACCTAATTGCTAACTATAGATTAGGATGGTTAACGATAGATGGCTGGACGGCGTTTTCCTGGAGTATTGGACCCGTATGCATAGCTACGGGTCTGATACTGCAGGAAAATACATGAATTAATATAATTGTAGGTTTTATTTTATTTTTATTTATTTTTAATTAAATGTAAGTACTAACATAGTTACGTAATTTGTATCACTAACAAAGATCTATGGAGCAAGTTTCCGAAATAAACGTTTTATTATTATTATAGTGATTTATAGGGATAAACTCCCATGGAACTGTCGATATTCCTTAGAACACACAGTTCGTCTATTTTTTTGCTCATTATTGCCTTTTGAGCATTTATATGCATAAATATTGAGTGAAGGCTCCATGTTCGTATCGGCACAGACAATAAAGTAATCATTGGTATTGTGGTAAAAACTACTAACCCACTGTTATTTAAGGTTCTATAATATCATAATATATAATTTTCACAATAAATCAGTCTTGCCAATAAACGTAATAATTTCCTTCGACGTCGAAAACAATGTTAAAGATTTATTCAATCGCCACTAAACTATCAAACTTCTGGCTGTGAGCGAAACTGGACAATGCGACCATTAAAATAAGAGCGGTGTGATATGTCCAGTCAATCGTTAAGTTATGATTATATAGTGTTCATGAAGTAAAATAAGGTTCTGGAATGTGTCAGCCTGGTTTTATGGATAGATACTGAAAAGTTTATTGGCGAAAAGGGACTGTCGCGGATCGAAAATGGAATTGGTACTATGTGCGCCAAGCTTCTCAAAAAGGATTGCAGGGTTAAAATTTAAAACTATTAGGAACTTAGAAGACAATTTGAAAGTTCGATTTTGGCATAACTATGAAAATTCATATGAGAATTGAAAGGCGTAACTGCATCTTTGGAGTTATTAATTAGAACCACTGATTTAACAATACGGTATTTTGCAATAGCAAAAAAAAGGTACCTATAGCCTGTGGTCGGCTATCTAGCTACTTTTCGAAAGATTTCCACGAACACGACAAGACTTTTATGTGTTGGATATAGTCCAATTTTTTTATTGCATTAAAAATGTGTTCCTAAGAAGCCGCTATTTTCATGCTAAACATATGTAGGTACACACGAATAACCATAATATTTTGAAATATTGTCAGCAACATTTTTTCATCTAATCTATTAAGAAACATAACCGTGATTTTTACTTTGTCCAATTGCTCCAAATTCACCAGTAGCCAAGCTCAATGTACGCTGGTTGTAACCACCATTTTAAGTTCCTTCAACCGTGTCACAGAGTAAACACAACACTTGAAGACTTCTTGGTATACTGGTGGTTGTTGGGTAACTCGGTGTTGAAAGCTTGTGCACGCATGTACAAGGCCGCCTGGTCTTAGTCAGGACACTGTATGTTAGGTTGTCAATTTGTATTACGATTTTTAATGTCATAGCTTGTGTTTGTTGACGTTTTATGTGTTGAAGATAAGATTAGAGGGATACTTGATGTTGTTGATATTTTAATTTATTAAGTGTGGATTATAGGTGACGTGGCAGACGTGGTATGGTTTGGATAGCAACAACAGTTTGGAAAATAACAGCCCATCATGGTTTTATTAATCAAGTGTGGTCTATTACACGCAGTGGGCAAGGGTGATAATAAATGAGCATACCTTCCCTGAACGAAAATAGTCCCTTACCCTGATATTATTGTTAGGCTTTTATTGAATTGTTGCTGAGACTCTGGCATCCTCGCTTTTCATTTTACTATTCACTATTCCTCCATCAAAGATCGCTTTTAGCGATAAGACCGCCCATTGTGTCACCCTATGTAAAATTTCTACATTTATATCTGTAATTTCGTTTGTGATTGTTTTGCAACTTTTGTTGTCAACTGTCAGTGTCGCAGACGCATCTGGATTGATTTGTATTGTCAATGTCACATACTACTTAGAGATGTCAACTAAGGTGTTTTGTCTTTGGTCTCTGGCACTGACACATCAAGCAATGGACAATATTGTCGGCAATATGTATGCTTGAATATGAGGCTTTTGATAACGTTGGATGTGTATACTTGTCTTTTTTTATTATTTTTTTTATTTGTAATGTGCGTTTTGTTTGTGCAGAATAAACATTTTTTCTTTCTTTCTTTCTCTCTAATTTTTTGATGTACATAATAAAGAGTATTCTATTCTATTCTATCCTCTCTATGAGAAGGAGTGAGTCGTTATAGACCACACGGTTGCCACTTGCCACCCAGTGCGTGTTGGTGGCCGTCACGTCTTAGAATTTTTGGTTCTAGAGCATGGCGGTTTCCTCACGATATTTTCCTTTACCGATTCAATCGACCATATGAAAGAATAAGCTAAGTTGCATTATAGCTTAAGCTAAGGTGATGATCAAGTACATAATATTAAGTGTTAAAGTACCATTTAATAGTATAGCATCTTCGCGTATTTCCCTTCTCTTCTCACGTCGCCATCTTGATTCTCGTCCGTCCAGTATTAATGTGCTGGGCCAAAAGTTCATACTTATAAAGGTCACTGCATAAGTAAATGCAATGAAATATTTTATTTACTTATCAACTTCTAGGCATTGAGAGGGAAGTGTGTTATATAACTTTATTGGATTTAGTGCTTTCTCCGGTGTCATGTTATTTCTAGGCAAATATGGGGTCTAGGGTATTGTAGGAATGAATTCGGTTACGAGTAAAAAGGTACATAGAAAACCTATTCGGGTGGAGAATTATAGGTGACTCCGCCCTGGAGTGTAAATGTAGTGCTATTTCACAAATGATGGCAAAGTTAATATCGTGTCCTGTCAGCTGCACGTTACAGGAACTGATGGACGGTACTGAAGACACCAAACACGAAGCTGAATTCTGCCCCACTCTATTTAGTTCACATTTAGATTAAATAATAAATAAATATGAGACAACATCCACACAAGGTCTTCATGTCCCGAACTAGGTAGAGCCTGTACTACGGTAACCTGATACATACTTATATACATATACACACCCAGCCAACAGGTCAAACAGACATGTTTCAATTCTCCGGGGATCGAACTCGGGACCAGCGGCTCAGAAGGCAGGGTCGCTACTACTAACTGCACCAACCAATCCACCAAACCAACCAACCAGTAAACCAAAGATTGTCATCGACTCACTACGAAGAGAGTATTACTATCATAAATGCGAAAGTAACTCTGTCTGTCTGTCTGTAACATTTTCACGCCTAAACCATTGAACCGGTCGTTACGAAATTTGACAAATAGGTAGCCTGGGATCTAGAAAAGGATATAGACTAGTAAATACTACGGGCAACAGCTAGTAGGTTACACCTAATATTTTCGAAAATCACGGTGCAAATACGTTTTCCTAAAGTTCGAGACATAGATTTCGGGAGATACTAGAAAAGGTTATCGTTGACAATCCCATGTTCTTTCTTTGAATAATTCAAAGCTTTCAAGTAGGTATAAATAATTTCCTGGACTATTCATTGACACCGCGTACCAAACGCATTATTTCCAAGAAACATTATTGTAACATAAACGAGGTTTCATCAATAGTGGATAGAGACATCCTGTTTCTACGTGATTGTAACAATCTTCTAACTATACAGCAAAATACAGGCTGTCCTTAGTACGGTAAACCGCACGTCAGTAGTAACAAATGAACTACGAAAACCGCCCTTACTTCTACTAAATATAAGTACTTTCAAAGTCAAACCATGACCGTTCTGTAGACGGTACCAACAGACAGGATAACAAACTGTCAATCTAGTGCTCAGAATTTATTAGGACCCAAAGCCGACGTCCGACAAAACCGATTGTTTGTGTGTGGCGCAACTGTAATTTGTAGGCAAGACGACAGTTTTGACGTGTTGCGCTTACGCAAGCTCTATGGAAGCCTTGTAACATGTCCGTTTTCAAACATGGAGTTAACAGAGTCCGTCTTTATCTATGATTAATTTATCGGTACCGAGAAAACTGGTGTTGATTGTTCTGTTTTAGAAACAAGGAAATGTCGTGAGGAAAGTTTTGAGTATGAACGAGGATGGCAAGAAGAGTAGGAAGACTAGGAAACGATGGATGAATATAGTATGTGTAAATTGTTTTTTTTTTATGAATTTGTGAAATTTTATTTTTCTTACGTTACATAATTTTAAGACTGGCACGCCATAATTAAGTCATTTTCTAGAACCAATTGTTTGTACCTATATAAATGTGTTTTTCAATTATAGCACCAATAGTTAATACGTTCTATTACAACCACAAACAAAAAAGTTATGACGACATGAAAAAAAATCATATTATTATCTCTATTACCCTGACACATAAGACACAGGTTCTATAGGTGCAAACTTATAGTATATGATTACCCTAATTCCTCGAAAAGGGTTAGACCTTCTACCAAAGACCCTGTATAAAGCAGTTCGACATACTTACTACTTGTTTTGTATTTTCGTTTTTATAAAAAAAAGTTTTTATTTTTCACTTTTAGTTGCGGTACCTACCCCAAAAAATTCGTATACCACTACTTGCTAGTAATTTTACTAACTTTGACAAAAAATGTGGGTGTACCCTGATATACTGTATACATCTGCGTAACCCGTTTGAGTGTGCAGGCGTGATGTTATGTTATGTGATTGCGTAAACTATGTATTTTTATGCGACAGCAGCAATCGCAGTTGATTTGCTGTCATTTTTAAAAGAGTTCCGTTGTCTGTCTCCGAAACTCATCATCAGATCTATATGAAATTTAAATGGGACCATTTCGGAATAAACCTCTTTCGAAAAAAAAAAGAATTTTGCAATTACGTCTATATATGACGGAGTTATGTCCGAAAATACATTAAAAAAAAACAATCCGAATTGATAACCTCCTCCTTTTAGGAGTTGGTTAAAAGACAAAGAAAAGGTTTTCGTTCGTTTCACCTATTCTCATGAATTTTAAGTGACAATCAAACACACAAACATTGGTGGCCATATTTGTATGTGTTAGAAATGAAAAGAAATAAAAATAATCGAAATAATACTCACTTCTGTATGCGTTATAATTTTCACCTTCATACAGCGGTTTACCTTCAACACGATACATCGACCTCACTGCTTGCCCCATATCCGCTGACAGTCCAAATTATTACAAGTTTTACTATTTCTCACATACATTAACTTTTTACGGACTTCCCTAGGATAGGCACTGCAACCGAAACTGATAATGTATACGTATCATATCCGTAATTATAATATCAGTCTGATAATCCGCTGCTGAACATTCCTTCCCTATGGACTGGTATAAGTAGATTCACAAGTTAATTAATATTATCTTCGTCGATTCTATTCTAGTATTCTATTTTTTCATTTGTCGTGTAAAAGTGATATCCTTTTTACAGAATAAACAATTTCATTTAATTTATTTCATCAGGAAAAAAACAAAAGAAATTCGATTCATACACACACTGCTGAATCTTTTTGCTAGAAGTGGCTACATTTACTGTTATAATATAACCGGTAGGGTTTGAACTGAAGACCTCTCGTCAGCCCATGCCTTGGGATACTGTTGGCTATGCGATGAAATTCACATTATTAATAATATTCTGCCCCACTGAAATCAGTTACGGCGGCCATTGTCTAAAGCCATAAACTTCTACAAAAACAAGTAAGACTCACAGAGCTACTCCTATTAAAACTTATTGAGACGATTAATTTGTTGGCACCTATTAGAGGTTTACTTTCTCTTAGGGCTGATTTTCGAAGAGTCAGATAACTTATATCTGAAGAATAAATCTGACAGTTTGACATATTTTCTATATAAAAGCTGTCAAAACACAATATTTATTCCTCTAATAAAATTTATATGACTATTGAATAATCAGCCCTTAGTTGTGAAAATTTCTTGCCAGACATAATTAATAACCAATACCAATACTCTACCAAACATTTGTAAATACACTAGCATACTCTACATATTATATCACCTTCAAGAGTTTACAAACTGACCTCTACATATATTTACGTCATTTATATGTTACTGATAGAGGCGTTACGCTCTACCATTGGCTACAATTATCAGTAGAGCCCATGTCTTGAATAATGTTGAGGTTAAGTGACCTTCGGTTAGGTCTGGCAGTGGATTGGTGTGGAAACAGTGTGGTCAAAATACGTGCGAGTACCGACTGCCCATTGTGTCACCCTTAGTAACTGTCACCAATTGAAATTAACACACCATGTACATGAATTAAAGAGTACCTATCCTATTTATGGGTATCTGGACCAATTGAAATTAACACACCATGTAGGTACATGGAATAAAGAGTACCTATCCTATTTATGGGTATCTGGCAGTGTGTTGAACCACCATAGCGAAACTCTATTCCTTTATAGAAGAAGTCATACGGAATAGTTCATAGGAAATTCACATCCCTCTAGTCAAGTCCCATCCCTATCTAGTACGCCTAAATCCACACTCAGGGGTGCTAGGAAGGTTCTGAAAATTCCATAGTGCAAAACTCAAATAAAACTTTGCCCTTTCTAGGGAATTAACCCAGAACCCCCAAGCTAATCTGTCACGCTTGCTACCACTAGATCAAAGAGGCTGTCAAAACAATGATGTTTGACAAATCTGACCCAGAAACCGTCCATACCGCAGACAATATCACGGTCATCAACAAGTTAATAACAAACAGAATCGTGACTAAACTAATAATAAATTGTAACAAATGGTTACCAAACATTGAACAGTTCAGTTGTCAAGGGTCAAGAAAACAACAGATTTTTTAAATTGTTTTAACCCAGTTCACGGGTTAAAATAGTTTTTATTCGCATAGATCAGGCACCCATTCTCTTGGTTGACGAAATAATTAGTTACACAACTGCCAACAAAAAGGAGTTTTATGTTTTTTAATGAGCTTTTAACACAAGAAGACCCTATATTTTGCCGATTACCTACTATATATAATTTGAGATTACCCGTGTATTTTTTGCTAAGCTTAGCTGGTTTGAAAAACTTTGTTCTAATGTTTTGTTTCTTTATCTTTTCAGGTATGTCCAGTTACACTATCGGTTTAAGTTATTATTAATATCAGGTAAGTATAAACTTGTCATCGGTAAAACAATTCACTCTTTAAGTGTCCTTTGACTTTTGCTGAAACATTGGACCATTAGATACGGTAGGCCGCACTTCAGTGTTAATAAACAAGTATAAGGTATCCTCTTATTCTATTGAAACTCCATACTGCACTAGGCCAGCTAAAGGTCAAAGTGGTACCGCTGACCTTTGGCCTACTGTACACATAATTGTATCATTTGACTCTTGGTTAGAATGTCAAAACGTGAAAGCAAAACAAACATACAGTCACTTTCACATTTGTTAAATTAGCAATGATAATAAGGATATTAGTAGCAGAGTACATAGTCCACCTATCATTACTATTTATTCAGTACTTAGTACCACATATCCTGACCCTGTCTTCCGCTAAGCTTTTCCAAATAAGGCGTGAAGGATTAATACAGGTAGTCTAATGTTACATTTGCATCATACAATGTTTACTTCTTGTATTGTATACAGTACGAGGCTTCTATAGAGCAATGTATTTATGACCTTATTGGTAGTAAATACATTTTGTTTTGGTAATGTCTGATAGGATATGGGTTTCGATCAAAAATAGCATTAGATTAAGGATTAGGAACAAAAACATATCGCCAAGTGGCCACGATTGAATGTAGCTTGACTATAAACCTTAACACTCAAACATAAAGTTTATTATCGTTTGCAGCCTAAGTATTGACTACTTCGATTGGAAAGTAAATGTATTTTTTTAATAAGAACAAATACCTATATTTATGGAAAAATAAAACATAATTTCTAGGCAATATTTGAAAAAACTATGTTACCAAATAAAACCACAACATATTTTTCCGGCCGTTTTTAATGTGCTCATCAGCAATCTATACTATTGCTGATCGAAGGATATGGGTTTATTAATCATAATTAATATGAATTTACTTACTTAATTATAATCTTTGTGAACTTTGTGCAATTACGTTATAGGTGTAACTAGCTGAAAAAATATGTTTTTTGCAGCTGAATAATAATATTCAAAGAAAAAGAATATATATATAATGTGAAGTTGTGAATCTTTTGAAAAATAGTCATAGGTACTTTTGTTAAACTTAAGTTTCTCCCAAGTTTGTAATCTATAGATCCTGCCCCAATCCTTCTCAATAATTCTAGAATAGAAAACTGTAAAGGCGAGCGCACATTGCACCATACGACGGACATTGCACATTGTGTGTACCGCCCATAAATAGCAACCAACGTTGACCAATAGGTTTCAATTGAATAACTCAACACTTTAACCCAAGAGACTAGAGTTAAAATTCGATTAATTTTACACAGGATTTTTTTAATTTTGCTACCGTGGGTATTCGTTTTTATTGCATATGAGATAAGTGTTATATTAGTGATAATTACTGCAAATGATAATTCGTTTACAACACAATGGTGGCCTGATTATCTAAGAGGTTTAAATGTGATTACGTTATCGTAATAATAATGTAATGCTATGCATAATTAAGGTATCATTGCAAATGTGGTGAAAGGGGCTGAGCTTTGAAGTATCAAGTAATTTATACATTTTTTTTTTTAATATAAATATACTTTATTGTACACTAGTCTCACAGTCTTTGAATGTTTAGTTCTAAGGCTAAGTGCGCACTACGAATTTTAATCGCTGCGGATAATAATCACCAATCTATGAACAATACCAATATACTAGAGCCCGCAATCGCATCACATTGCGCGCTTAGCATAAGACATGCCGGTTTCCTCACAGTGTTTTCCTTCACTGAGACAAGTGGTAATAAAGTGAAATACACAAAGAAAAGTATAAATAAATCTAAATCGGGGCCGATACCACTGGGTCATCACTAAGAAAATAGTTGAGGCAAATGTTACCAAACATTTAACAAAAATTTAAAGACAAACTTTTTCACTGTACGCCTGGCTACATATTATTACATTTTCCTCATTGCCAATCCTTGTACTTCTCACGTGCTGCTTACCCCACAAGCAGCAAAAGCATAACTCACAAAGCACATTCACTTATTCTGAAAGTATTACACTCGTAAATTGTAGTCATTTATACAAATTATTAAACATTTTCGTAACGTCTCCACGTGCACTGAAATCTCAACATTATCATCATCATCAAACACCCTAACTTGACCTCTTGCATTTTAAATACAAAAACATGCAATTTATGCATAATGCTAATGCTATTAAAATTTAATTAAGGTCAACTTTACGAAAACAAAGTTATCAAATGGTGCCACCCGGTTCAGTAGAATGCTTTCTCTTTCACAAAGAGGATTTAGTTTCACCGTTCTCAAAAGTTTTTGTCCTACTTGGATGAATCTTTTCTAGTGGTTTTGTAGTTTTTGCAGATTTATGTTAACTTTTTGAGTAAATAAAACTGCATTTTTCTCTGACAGAAAAAAGACGAAGTTATATTAATGACAAACATCTGAAAAATGTTTTGTTCTGATAAACCAAAACCCGGACGAACTACGAGTATGTCCCTCAGTTCACAGGAATTCTTAAAGTAACGAATTAACCGTATACTAAATCCTCCAGTAATAACCAATGTTAGCCAGCGAAGACAGGCCAACGCAAACAAAAAATCTGCTTCCTGTAAAGCCATTAACTACACTTTATTAGAACTCTTAAGAGAAGCCATTAGATGGGTTCACACCGGACGATCCAGTGCGCTCCAATCGGGCGCGGCAGGAACGCGATTTGACGTGCCGCGCGCGATCCGAGCACATTCGGTGGAGCTTTTGACAATGCTCAAAGGCGCCACAGTCGTTTAGCGCGTTAGGTGTGGAGGGTTGTGTGTGGATCGGGCAATCAGGCAATATGGATGTTCAACTGAGATTAATCTAGTCAAAACATGGATCGGCACGAGCGCGCGGCACTACCGCGGGTTTCCTAAAACGGATCGTGCGAAAGCATCTCCGATCCACGATCGGCGTACCATGATCATGGATCGTGAAGTGACGATCCAAATTTTACCCTAATGACAGTTATTAAAATCGTGACAAACCATCTCAAATTAAAAGAACAACCTCCTTGATACACCCGAAGCCTTAACATGGCCCCCTGACGTCATCCGACGCCATTAATTATGTTGTTATATCAAGGAGCCAATTACCCCGAATTACCGATAATTAAGCAAACTTCATCCGACTTTTTGATTAAACAGCTGACTTAATTACCTTTAGGCGTTGTGTAGATAAGGGCAGAAGATACAGTTAGGGTCTATCTTGTTTTGTGCTAAAGGATTTAGGGATGAAGCGTAAATATTGCTGTTTAGTGTTATGGTTTCAGGTAAGGTAGGATTTATCTAGGGAAGTGTCTTTTGTACGGATTTTAACTAGGGTTTTATTAAAAGGTGTGGGCTTTTTTTTTGATAGTGTGAGATCATCAAATAACTTCTCCCGCTGTCTTCTGTAATTTTGACGTGCGAAACTGTGTTGATTCTCAGCCATATTTTAATAAATGACTTTTGATTTTGATATACACTCGACGAGTAAGAGTAGGTAGGGTCGATTCTTGAGGATGTAATGGAAATCGAAACTGCTTATGGCCTTGTGACGATGACCACAGCAAGTAACGTGTTTTTATGGACTTAGGTACTAAACTATCTTCACCTTTCAAGGCTTTTTAGATGACCTTGATTTTGTGCTTTTAAACTGGTACAATTAAGTAAAGGCACTAGGTTGGCCCGCTGTTACATGGGACGTAAATATAGCTGGTGACATGTGGGTGTACTATAGGTACACCTCTGCCTAATCCCCCGAGGATTACAGGCGTGATGTTATGTTATGTTTATTAAGTACACTGACCCCAACACAGCTAGTTTCTTACATAACCTTTGCTAATACTCGTACTCTAATTGAAACAAAAGTGTGTCATTTATATATTGACAGTACCGACCCTACTTATATAACAGTTTGACATAGTAAAGTATGCCGTGTGCCTATTACGTCACGGTGTTAAGCAAGGTACTCGAACGATGACGTTCTTTGCTGTTTGCAAACAATTCAGGTTTGCTGTCGAAGTTGCTGTTGGTTTTGAGTTGGTGCCGTAATCAGTATGCTTATGTCTAATTCTTACGTTTTGTTGACCTTTGTGGGCTTAAAGTTACACTCGGAGCATGCATACCTACAGGTGTTTGCTTCAAAATCTTATACAAACGTTTGTGTAGTTAAAAACTTGCTGCATTGAACTTTAGCTACTGCAATAGAATTTTTTCCAGGCGCAAAACTACTCGGTACTGACCTAAATTTCTATCTGCACTATTTTTCTAAAAAGAATACGATGTCACTATCAAGATCACACCACAACTAAAGTACGATTCAGTGAGCTTATTCAAATGATGTAAACAATCAAATTAAAAACCCTTTCTTTTGCAACAACAACATGCAGGCTTAAAATATGCCTGATGTCTTCCTACTGGAAGTTCTCAGTAGCAGCCTTTTTTTTTTTTTTTTTTGTGGGTGGGCAATCATCAAATAACTTCTCCCGCTCTGGGCAGAGCAGGAGGGCGTGTCAGACTCTTACTGACTAAAACCCACCCGTGTTCCTTCAGTTGCCTGTGCCAGGGGCCACGGTAACCCTCTTGGACTTTTCCGCAACCCTAGCAGGCATCGGTCCTAGCAAACCCCGGCATTGGTGCTGACAGCAGCAGCTCTCAGTAGCAGCCTTTTTTTTTTTTTTTTTTTTTGTGGGTGGGAAATCATCAAATAACTTCTCCCGCTCTGGGCAGAGCAGGAGGGCGTGTCAGACTCTTACTGACTAAAACCCACCCGTGTTCCTTCAGTTGCCTGTGCCAGGGGCCACGGTAACCCTCTTGGACTTTTCCGCAACCCTAGCAGGCATCGGTCCTAGCAAACCCCGTCATGGGTGCTGACATCTCTTTGAGGCGCGCGTGGAACACAACGCGCCGTCGACCCGGGCCTGGTCCTTATCGAACGGCGAGCTGCCCATTGCTCGCCGTTCGCAAGCCCGCGCCTACGGTGGCCGGGAATCGGCCTGCGATTCCCGACGCCCGGGGCGTCTCCTGCGGCGGCTAGGGGCGTGAGGGCGCAAACTTTGCCTCTCCCTCACGCGTTCCGCCTCCTCCTTCGCGAACATTACTGCTTCGCAGAAGGAGGTGACGGCTTCCCAAGCCCTCTCGCTCCGTACCATGGCCTGGACCAAGGCCGGACGCGAGAGATCGCCACCGCCAATCGCCTCCACGAGGACACGGCGGTGCTCCGCCCAAGCCGGGCAGACCTCCACCGTATGCTCCACCGTGTCCTCCGGGCGATCCACACAATGGTGACACCCGGGCGTTTCCTCCCGCCTTATCCGGAACAGGAACCTCCCGAAACAACCGTGTCCGGTTAGGACCTGCGTCAGGCGGAAGGTGAGGACGCCGTGGCGCCTCTCTAGCCACTCCTCAAAGAGGGGACTTATCGCCGCAATTGTGGCGTGCCCAGCGCTGGGTTGCGACAATCGCACTCTCCATGCCGCCCTGAGATCCCGCCGGAGCTCTGTCCGCTGTACCGTGATTTCTCGCGGCAGCGGAGCTACGCCCCGGCGTTTCGCCTCCTCGCGCCACTCCCAAACGTGCGCGAGGACTTTTGCCTCCAGATCCCATGGCGGTAATCCGGCAAGGAGGCTCGCCGCCTCACCGGAGACCGTACGGTATCCCCGGACCAGCCGGATGGCCATGACCCTTTGGGGCGCGTTCAACCAGCGGGCTGGCCGCCGCCTCAAGGATCGCGCCCACACCGGTGCCCCGTAAAGGGCCATGGACCGCACGACCCCCGCGTAGAGCCTCCGGCAGGAGGCGTTTGGCCCCCCTAGATTGGGCAGGAGCCGCTTTAAGGCAGCCCCAGCCCTTTCCAGTCTGGGAGCCAAACGTCGGAAATGCTCCACGAAGTTCCACCGGCTGTCGAGGACGAGTCCCAGGTACTTCATCGTCGACTCGACGCCGATGTGAACCCCTCCTACCGTTATTTGGGAACCCGACGGTGGCGTGTTCCGAGGACCATGAAAACACATGGCCTCGGACTTGTGCAGGGCCACCTCGAGTCCCAATTGCCGGATCCTCTCGACGATTGTCGCAACCCCGCGTGTCGCTAGTTCGGCCGCCGCCTGGTGCGACCTTCCCTGCGCCAGGACTAGCGTGTCGTCAGCGTAACAAACCACGCTGACGCCGCTGGGGAGGTCGGCGCGCAGCACCCAGTCGTAGCCGATATCCCACAGATGCGGCCCCAGGACCGATCCCTGTGGGACACCGCACGACATCTCTTGCCGGTTCCACACTCCCTGGTGACCGGGGTAGATGACGGCCCTGTCCGTCAAATAGGCCTCGACCACACGACAGAGGTAGGTCGGCATCCGGTGATACCGGAGTGCCTCCCTGATGCAACTCCAGGGCAGGGTATTGAAGGCATTGGCGATGTCTAGAGACACCGCCAAGACGACCCCACCCCGGGCCACAGCATCCCCCGTCGTGAGGGCCCGCACGCGCATGATGGCGTCCACCGTAGAGCGCCCCCTGCGGAAGCCAAACTGGCTCTCCGCCAAATCCGGCCCCACCCGCACCAGCCGCCCGACGAGGCGGTCTGCAATGACTCTCTCAAAGAGCTTGCCCACCTCGTCGAGCAGCACGATGGGCCGGTAAGCGGACGGAGAGTCCGCTGGGCGCCCCGGCTTCTTGATGAGGACCAGTTTCCCCGTCTTCCAACGAAGTGGGAACTGGCCCCTCTCCATGCATGCGCTTAGGAGCCCCCTTAGTCGAGGCCCGAGAGCCTCCGAGGCCAGGACCCAGGCTTTCCCAGGTAAGCCGTCGGGTCCTGGGGCGGTATTTTTAGCACTTAGCCTACGTACCGCCACTCGCAGCTCTACCTCGGTCACCTCCGGAGCATCGTTGTCGTCGTCGGCGGTGTGGTCCGCATTCAGCACCGCAGTAGGCGGAGCCATGGGCGGGGAGATATGGTCCCCTCTAGAAGGGAACAGAGTGCTCACCACGTCCTCCACGAGCTGGGGCCGGAGACTCTGCGTCAGCGGGGGAGCCCATGGGCGGAGCTTCTCACGCACCAATTTGTAGGGGCGCCCCCACGGGTCCCTGTTCAGAGTCTCCAGCGACTCCTCGCGGGCCAGTCCCTTGGCCCGCAGGATCTCCGCTTGGAGGGCGGTCTTCGCCGCTCTGTACCCCTCGTACAGCTCCGCCTGAATGGCTTCCGTATCCGGAGGGCGAATACGGAGCCTGCGGTGCCTGGTGTACCGGCGTCGCGCAGCGACGCACGCACTGCGTAAAGTCGTCAACTCTGGCGACCACCAGCACACCTGGCGCTGAGCGCGTCCGGGCTGGGCCCGGGGCATTGCCACGTCGCATATTTCGGACATGGCCTCCCGGAACCACTCCGCCTCGACGTTGATGTCAGCAGGCCTGTCCGGTGATGACACCCAGGCCTGCACGATCGAGGCTTCCAGGAGGAGCTCCCGGTCCAGCTGCTTCAGCGCCCACCGCGGACCACTCGGGGCCTGTCGGACCAGCGCGCTCGAGGTCTGGGCGGAGACGTCAAACCGGATGTACCGGTGGTCGGAATAGGTCTCCACCCCCTCTATGACGCGCCAGTCAAGGACACGCGGTGACAGAGCGGGGCTGGCGAACGAGATGTCCACCACCGATTCACCCCGCATCCGCACACACGTGGGGACAGAACCCCGATTTAGGACGACCAGGCCTGTCTCCAGAGCCCAGTCCTCCACCATCCTACCCCGTGTGTCCGTATACCGGGAACCCCAAGCCACATTCTTGGCATTGAAATCCCCGAGGACGAGCACGGGGAGGGAACGGAACCCGACGACGACGACTTTCAACTCCGCAAGGGAGTTGTGGAACTCGGCAAGAGTTCGGTTCGGGGAGAAGTATACCCCCACCACTACAATCTCCCCGAACCGTGCTGCCACGCAACCCCGTCCCCTCGTGACTGCCTCGAGGGACGGAGTACCGGCGGCGGCCGACGAAATTAGGGTCACTGAGCCGCTCAGGTCCTCCACCCAGTCATCCCTGGGCGGGACAAAGTACGGCTCAGCGACCACGGCGATGTTAATCGACCACTGCGCCATGCTCTGGAGCAACAGATCCTGAGCAGAGGCGCAGTGGTTGATGTTCGCCTGGAGGAGGCGTAATGGGGCCGTTATTGGCACTCCATGTTAGCTTCCTCCCGAGCCCTCTGTGAGGGCCCCGCCGCAGTGGTGACGGCGGCGACGACGACGGTCGAGGCGGCAGCGGCAACGGCAGTGGCGGCGGCTGCGGCAGTGACGGCGGTGGCGGAGGGCTTGCCCCTGCCCCTGGCTGTGGCGGGTGGAGCGCAGGACTTGCTCCCCATCCGGTGATCAGCTGGCTTGCCAGCTGCCGCACATACGGTGCAGTGCGGCGCGGCATTACAAGACCCGGCCTTGTGACCGGGCTGACCACAGCGGAAGCAGTGGTGGCTGCGGTCCACCTCCGAGGTGCATTTAGCTCCCACGTGGTTGCCCACCTGGCAGCGGAAGCACCTCAGAGGTCTGGGTTCCAGCAGTTTCACCTGCGCGGAAACCCAGCCCACCAGTAGCCTACGGCCCTCGGCTATTTTTTTGGCCGCCGACACGGGGCAGCTCACCGTAACGGTTCGCATCCCCTTGAAGTCAGGACCGATGGTGCCTGTCCTCACCTGCTCGGCAGAGCACCCTCCAGTCCTAACGACGGCGGCCACCACCTCTCCCTCCGTCACCGAGTCGTCCAGGCCCAGGATGCGCATGTCAGCGCACTTGGTGGGCCTGGACACTCGGGCCTCGTCCGCATTTAAGGACGCCCTAAGCCTTTCGGCCAGAGCGTCAGCGGCCGGGCCGCTAGCCGCACCGGGGATCTCAAGCATCCGGGCCCCAGTCGCCGTGAGCCTCACCCGGATGCCTTCGGTGGCGCCAATCTCCTCGAGGCTCACCGCCTTTCCCACCTTGGCTAGCACGTCGCGGTAGGACACGCCCTTCTTTTCCGCTTCCGGCTGTAGCGTAATCACTACAGCTGCGGATTTCGGGGCGCGGAGCCTAGCCGCGACGCTTCGCGCTTTTTGCCGCTGCCGCCTCTCCTTCCTTTTGGCCGCCCTTGCCGCCTTACCGGCCTTCCTCTTCTCCCCGGCTACTTGCCATTCGGCGCCGGCCGGAGGAGATATAGGAGGTGGGGGCGGCCGTCTTGCAGCCGGGGCCGTTGCCCTCGCCCTCTGTGTTGCCGTCCCGCCCTCCCTGGGCATGGGTGTCCCCGCGGGTTTCAGCACGGGGGGGGCCTTCCTCTGCCCCGACGAGCCAGGTTTGGCCGCGGCAGCTGCGACGGCGGCAAATGAGACCGCCTTCTGCCGGCTCGCGGCCGGCTGGCTCGCCGCTAGTGGGGGGCGCAGGACAATGGCCTCCAGGGCGGAAAACCGGCTTTGGAAGGCAGCCAGCTCCTGCCGCACCAGGGTCAAAACCCGGTCTTCCGCAGGCATGGGCCGTCCCTGCCCATGCTGCGGCGCCCCCTCCTGCGGCACCTCTCTGAGGCCAGCTGCTCGGAGCCCGGCCAGGTCCGCTCGGAGCTCCCCGTTCTCCTTCCGGAGAAGCTCCATGGCGGCTGTCAAGCGGGCGACCTCCGCCCGCATTTCAGATATTCCATCTGACGGAGGCCCGGGTTGAATGGCCTCCGCTGCCGCCATAATGGAGGCCGTGGCCGCGGCTATGGCCTTGTCTTTTGAGGACTTATTCCTCTTCAAGGCCACATCCCTAATTGCGGCGACTACGACCTCCGCAAACCTGGCCGCTCGCTCCGAATTGGAGCCGCCGGCGGCATCCGGCTCGCCACCCGAGGACTCTGAGAGAGCCGCCTTGCGGCTGGTCTCTCCCGGCTGGTTCCCCTCCGAGGCGTGTCTCTCAGTTCGCTGGCTCGGCTCGGCTGGGCTGGCAGAGCGCAGCGCATTCGTCTCCTGAGTGGCGAGCCCTCTGCCCAAACCTTTCTCTCGGGCCCCACCCCGCCGGCTGGAGTGGATTTTTTTGGGCCCTGAGGTCCACTCTTCGGAGGACGACCCCTGGCCCTCCCCTGATCTGGGGCGCTTCTGGAAGAACCTTCGGTTCCTCGCAGCAGCCCCCTCCACTTCGTGCTCCGAACTCTGGCATGAGCCCCTTGCGCCAGATGCGGCGTCGGACTCCGACCCCGCATCACTCCTCTCCTCTTCGTCGTTTTTATTATTTTTTAATATATTTTTTTTATCCATACTATTCCCACGAGTAAATATAGGGCAAAAATGTCCACCGGGCAGAGCCTAGATACCCGGTAAGCCTAAATACTGCAGAGTGCGGCAGGTGCTCTGCAGGGGAAGCGCTCACGACTGGACTCCCTCCAGCCATTCATCCTCTCACCGCGCTTCAAAGCTTAGGATTGGGTGGTTTTTTATCTTAGAGGTAGCCTTCCTCTGGGCCAGGCAATTAAGCCAAGCCCCCGGCGGCGGCATTAAACATGCCTCCGTTCGCTGTCCGGCCGACCCGACTCAACGAACCCGCCGAAAATTCTCTCCTCGAGGACTACTCTTCAAGGAGAGAAACACGCGCCGCTTTGGTGCGCCTGCACCGCAGCGGCGGCCCTTCCCAGTCTACGCCCACTCAACTACCTCTGTAAGCAGAGGAGGAGTGGACGTATTGACCGTCCGTAGCCCGGTTCCCTTCACCGACCATCAAGCATGATCGGTGATTGGAACCATGACCTTTCCTCGTTTGTTAAAGATTAGCCGCCAGCCTCAATTGTCCACCAAAACCTGGTAGGCAATTGGAGCCGACGTTGCCCAGGGTGCGCCACGAGGAGGCTCTTCAACATGCACCCCTCTCAGTAGCAGCCTGGAGCCTGAATTTGTGCTCGGTTGATGACAATAGGCTCGCTCCCTATTGCGTGTGATTTTACCATAGGTACTTATCTGGAAAAATGTGTAAATATGATCCACGCCTCCTCCATCAAAACCTAAGAGTTAGTGTTGTTAAAAACTCACTTTTACTTCGAGAACCACTCAAGGAAGATGCACAGAAGCCATTACAATATTTCCTTAATGAAAACGCAAGTCTTCTCCAATCAAAACTTCTGTTTGAACTTTACCATCTGCCTAATGAAGAGCCATCAAATATCGGGTATCCTAAAGAATATCGTTTTCTAAGTATTTTATTAACTGAAGCTGCGCCTTTGAGATGTTCCAACTTGGTTTTAATTTTTGGCTTTTACGTCTTTTGTAAGTCTTCAATTGAAGACTGACAGTGTCATGTTTGGATAAGGTAAAGAGAATAATTATTGTCTTTTTAATTAAGGTAGATACAAAAAGGAAGGGAACCATTTCCTCTATGCCAAAGGTGTCAAAAAGGCAGATGTGGAAGGATAACCAGCACCCTTGCGTTACACACGTTCAATCACATTTTGAAGGATATTGCTTATCCGTTGCTTCATAAATGTTCGAAAAATGTGTCTGCTCAATAACGTAAATAACGCAATGAATGTTGTCGAACTATCAAAATGAAAGCCATTCCTACTGTTAGGTGTGTTACGCAATTACCCCGCTGAACATCATAATGGTTTTTTTTCAATCTAAGCAATCATTATTATCTTAGTTCGAATTTGGTAGATTGTAGCGGTATGTACATCGCCACATGAGAACTACGTCACACTGACGTCACGCAAAATCCTGCATCACGCAAGCAGAGTTTACCGCGCAACTAGCATAATACAACCTCCCGACAACAATCGTCGGGCAGTTGCCCACCAGACACGACACCCGACTGGTCGAAGGATCCTCCCTTTACTCAATGGAGGTATGAGTGAACTTTACACTCTGTTCCTCATGCCTCTTTAAGAGAAAGCAAACACATTGGTTTTGTTTAGAAAATAAAATAGACGTTTCCAATTTCATAAGAAAAACTTTTTTTTACAGAATAAAAACCAGTTTACTTAACCATAAACTTAGTTCTAAGATTTGTAAGAGGAAGCAAAAAATAAACAAGGTTCTAAAGAAACGGATATCAATTCTAAGACGTTAGACAAACTTGATTCAAGGTTTTATAAGTAGCTAATATTTACACGCTAATATTATATGGAAACTAAATATTTGTTCACTACATCTGTAAATAGAAATATGCAGGCACACTGACACAGTGGGGATTTGCATAAAAAAGAAAGCGGCGTAGATTTCAAGGATATCCCGATCGTAACGGTTACTTGAGTTTATGTTTTTAATGTCAGTTGGTGAGCTGACCACGGAAAAGACAGAGAGATAGACAGAATAGGAATACATACTCTTAAAAACGGTAAAATATTAAGGTTATAATCTAGTAAGGTGACAAAATAAGTATACTTTTATGCAAAATAAGTAGGTTTATAGGCCTTGTCTGAGTGACAATAATGATCACACTTTTGTGAAAGAATTACGTTTTGTGGAACCAAGTAGTTATAAAGTTAATGTTTTGGATTAGTAGTAATTTCACATTGAATTGGGAACAAAAAAAGAATTGGAAAATATTAAAATAGGTAATCAATATTTTCTTAATATTTGTAAGAGCTAGTATATTGCTGAAGTAGGTTGCAATGTTTGTGATAATGATAATGAGGCTATTTAAAATTTACCAATAGTTACGAGGTTCCTTCACAAGAGCGGCTACTTCAATAATTGCGTCCAATATTTATGTCAGTTATCTTATCATTATTGTTGGTTTCGGTATAATAAAGGGTATTACACCTATCTACCAGTCTAAATAAGAAACCGAATATATTTACATGGTTTTCCCTAATTTTCTTAATCAGTCGAAACTATTTAGTACCATTATAAATGAAACAAACAAAGACGATACGTTTATTTGCGACTAGCTACGCCCCGCGGCTTCACCCGCATAACTCGCGATCCCGTGAGAACATCGAGATAAAAAGTATTATAATATGTCCTAATTCATGCCATAGTCTATCCGAATGCCAGATTTCATCCTAATCCGTGAGCCGTTTTAGCTTGAAAGCATAACAAATAAACTTACAAAATCAAATCTATTTTCTATATAACATTAAATAATTTCGATAAACATAACGCAAAGAAAGAACTAAAACACAAAAAAGAACAAGTACCAAAGTTTGATGTTTAATGGATATTTGGATGACAAAAAATTTACGAATATAAATGATCACAGGGATTAAATACCCAACATAACATCACCCCTGTAATCCCCGTCGATTGTACCTGTAGCATGTGGCCAGCTATATCTAGGTCCTATGTAATAGGGGGCGAGCCTATTGCCATCACCCATCATCATCATAAATCTGGATACACCCATTCCAGACATCTTATAAGTAGCACTGACCAAGCTAATGAAGTAGCAGGAAAAGCTTGCCTCGGGATTGGCAATACCTTTTGCATGTCCCATGACGATTAGATCAATTGTTATAGAAAGTTCAATAAAACTAGTCCAAGCCATTTCACTAAGGAATCAGAAACAAGTTTCTCTATTGAGAGAAATTGGAATTGTTAGCAGTTATTTTTAAAGGATAGGATTGTAATTGAAGTGGCATAGAATTTTATTGTTCCAAGAAATATACTTTTTAATTGTAAAAAATTATAGAAGCAATAAATGTAGTAAATTGGGCTGATTTGGTTCTAAATTGTTTTACAAATCAGTCACAATTTGGCGGATTTCTAAGAAGGAAAACTTGGCAGGTCTAAGAAAAGCTTAATTCAACTATAGTGCTTCAGTTGTGGAAATTGATAAAAAAAAATGCCAGGAGAAAACTTATTTTTTTAAAACAGTATCTAAGAGGACCTAGCGACGGATTCAGCAATTTTCAACGACTCAAATTATAATAATATTTTGAATTGATCCGGCATCCTATTTAAAAAAAAGCACATTTGAATAAATAGGCGATAAAACAAAACGAATGCATATTATAATTAACTTGGAGCTTAACGGCCATGGAAGTTTTTATATTGAGTGAGTCATCAAGGATACTTACTAGGTCCTATTACGACACAAAAATCTAAACCTACTTCTCTTATTTGCATGCTTTGTTGAAACATTAACAATAATAACTGTATGGTGGTACAGAGGAATCCCTTTCACGGCTCGTTTATTATGAACGCTAACTACTGCAATTTCGATGTAGTTTTACTGACTATAACATTATGTAAAAGTATCTCTATAATCTTTTTTAAGAATAACAGCATCCACAAATACCTGAAGGAAGAGAAGATCCAGGCATTCATATAGAATAAAGGAAACAAAAATGTAAACTCACTTCTTTACCGCATATGTGAGACCCTTACTCACCCAGTAATGATAAAAGCCGTAACGAGACAAAACCAAAAAAAAAAGAATCATTCAAAAGCAAGTCACTCTGTGTCAGAACATAATTTTAAAATTTCCACAACAAGGCTCCATTCAATTACTTTCCGGTGAGTTAAGGAGGGGTGAACATAAAAAGTCCAACTTATACGTTATGAGGGACAGTTTACCTTGTTCTCTGCTCACGACACGATTGCTACACGATTTGATAGTAATGTAGTTGAGACTCCTGAAAATAATGACGGTGATAATGTTAATGCAAATGGTGTAAATGGTTTTGAGTATTACGGTATCATGCGATTTGAAATGAATAAGGACTGAATTGAATTGAATACTGTTGAAAATATAGCACTAAAAATGAATTCTTCCTAAATGATCGGGTAACGATTTATGTAAAGGTACATCGTAGAGCAAGAAATTGCATTTGGTGACAAGAAAGACGGCATGCATCTCATTCCTTTGCAACTTTGTGCATGATTGAAACTTCCAATTAATAATAATTGCTCGGATTTCTAAATCTTTATGAAACTTTTCAGATCAACCTTGCTTCAGTAACTCCTCTGACCTATTTCCTTGCTTAACATAAGAACTACCTTCCGATCCATAAAATCGTCAAATCAAAACCGTCTTAAAGGCTCAAAGGCTCTAAACGAGACCTTACAGGGACCTTCGAGAGTTTATTGACCCCGACCCCTTTTGGGCTCACATCGGTTCCTTTGACATTAGTTCGAGATTATTTTTCTGTGGCCCGGAACGAATAACGTTGGATAATAGGGGATCGGTTTGACTGAATAGTAGGAAATAAAGGAAAATAAACAAAACATAATGAAATACTTACTTTGTAAGATGTTTCCTCATTTATTGAAGATCTAAAAGATGATGGTCACAAGAAAGTTATCCGAGCTAACCGATCTTCATGGAGCAAATATAGGTAAACTTTTAAAAGTTCTGTCAAAAATATTTGTTTGTTTTCGTCGCAATTTTAGAGCTTAGTGTAGCAAACAGTTTTATTGTTTCCTTGAAATAAAATGCAGGAGTTTTGAAAGTGCCAGTTACGAATTTTGCCAGATTATATGCCATCGATTTGAAGAACTGTTGGGAATCTAGGTGATGCTACTTATGGAGGAAACCTTTTTTGTCATGTCGTTACCTATAGGAGGCGGTGGGTATACCATTTGGACAAAGTAACTCATTGATATAAATGATTTCATGCTACTACAGCAGCAACAATACTCCAGCAATTATAATAGCGTAGTTAAGCGTCCTCACTACCAACGCAACGCATTCATTACGACTTGAACGTGTCCAAAAACTTTTTCGCATTTTCCAATGGAATCGCAAAAAAATACGTTTTTAAAATAAAAGGCATTTTTAACATCACTTCTCTCGACAAATGTAGACACTTAATTGGTTTAATTTGCCTATAAAGTCATTAAGCATAAAATAGACAAACCCCGCTTGCTCCCCTTTTCAGTTTACATGCACCCTCTAGAATCCCGCAAAGTGCCATCATGCCTCTTTGTCCACCTTTTAGAAGAGATGCTTTGGGTACCAATTCGGCTTTTACAAGAATGTGTAATGCAGTAATTGGCTACAGTGATGTTATTGATCTGCTCTTTGACCCTCTTGCATAGCAGAGAGCCATCCTTCATCGTTTACCGAGCAATCCCTACTCGTAATCTAGTATGAATTGTGTCAATTTTACCACTGTTGTTAATTTATCAATTTTATCTTTTTTTATCCAATGTTAGCAATTTGATTCCATCAATTTAAATTTTGGTTGGTAATTTTTAGTACCATTTTCATTAATCTTAAGTTAACTTAACTGCACATACTTGCCAATATTAAAAGTTTATGCTAGTAAATTATCAATTTTACAATTTTTATATATATATCAAGCTCTTACAGATTTGATCAATGTTTACAATGTTAAAGAATAATCAATTTTACCTTTAAAAATTTTATAATTTTTAATCAACATTTCATATTTTTTATTTCATTTTAATGAACCTTTTTATCGATTTCATTTTTTTTTCAATATTAGCGCTTATTACTAAGTACGTTAGCTTATTTCTCTAATTCATTGTTGTATGCATGTGGTGTTATTGCACTGTTATTTTACTTTAAAAAGTGAATTATGTGTTTGTTTCAGTAATATATAAATATAATAGTAAATAAACGTAAACATGAAAACACCTTTATTATTTCCGTAATAGAGTTCTCAAGAAATAAATCAAAAGCTGTCCTTACCAATCCAAATCAACGAGCCGTGAAGAAACTCATATCACTTCCGATCTTACAGGCTGGAACAATATCCTTCACTATTGTTTCTACCGGAAACATCAACCACTTTAGATTTACTATCAATGTGGACTTTATGTTATGGTATTTAAGTATCAAATTCCATTAGCAAGATTGCAATACTAATTTGGTTATTACTTTGAAAGTATTAGGACGGTTCTGTTTAAATTTCAGTCGTATGCATCTGAATATAAAGTTTGGTTTTACATGGGACAAAAAGAACATGAATTTAGATTACCAAATTAATTTTGCCGTCATATCACGCGGAATCTAGAATGATTTGAAGGTAATAGTTGTTTTCGTGATTGTAAGTGTTAATTTGGTAATTTTTGGCCTTTGGTAATGGGATTCATATGTTTTGAAGCTTCAGAGTTCTGTCGGAATGATGATAGTTGAATTTCTAATTAATTAATGTATGTTCGAAAACTGTTATAGCCCGAGCAGGTAGCCCGAGTAATTGAGTGTTATATTTTTAATTATTTACTTCTTTATTATTATCTAGTAATTAGGCTGTTATTGAATTCATTATAATTGCTACTAATAAAAACAATGGTTCCTTCCCTTGTAGAACAGTCACATCAGGTTATATGAAACTGTCAAATTTCGCCAAATGATTTTAAACCTTAAAATGTTCAAGGTTAAGTTCAAAATCGAATGAGAAAATTTGACAGTTTGTGGTAAGTTGACCTGCTGCTGTGTGTTCATAGCTTAGTAAGAGTCTGTTCAAATAGGTACTTGATAAAGTTCCAGCACCTTGTGTTCCAATAATTATCGATAGTTACTCTCTTACTCACAAATCCTATTAACTCTTCGATGTTTTCATCACGAAAGGCATAGTGTATAATAATATGTATAAAATACTTTTAGATGATGTTTGTTTGACTTCCCTGCTATTCCTTCCTCCCAAATCAAACCTCCTATGAACTAGTGACAGAATTAACGATTTTATTAGATAGGGTGACGTCATTTGGATATATTGCAAATTGCCTCACGATCAAGGTTACCGGGAGTGAGTCAGAAGTGACCACAGACAATATTATTCGTTCTACTGACCAATTACGGATATGTATCTATCTACTTTAAATTATATCAGAGATAATGTCAAAGTGTTCACTTATTAGGATATGGTGTTAGTGTGGGTAGAAAAGTCGAACGTAAGTGTACAAATGTGTTCAGGAATTTTCTGTGGTCGGTCTAAACTATGGAATATTTTTTATTTTTAAACATCGATGAATTTTATACAGGCTATCTAAACTATGGAAGATTTTTTCAAAAATCAAAATCAAAATTCATTTATTCAAACTAGGCTGAGAATCAGCACTTTTTGAACGTCAAAATCACATAAGACAGTCCCCCCAAAACGCCCACCCTTCACCACTTCCCCAGTGCTTTAGCTGGGAAGAAGAAGTTTTATTTTTAAACATCGATGAATTTTATACAGGCTATCTTAAATATGGAAGTTATTTTTTATTTTTAAACATCGCCAATTATTACAAAAACTGTACCTACACATTGCTAGTAATAAAGTAATGCTTAAAATTAACTCAAAAAATGACGTTTGCGACAACGGGCCAAAATAAAATTTAATCACGACTATTCGTGGTTGTAACTGCATTGCATACCTACATTCTGATCATCATCCTTCACCACTTGTCCAACTTTATTTGAATGATTTTTTGCTTCCATGCATTACCCGATAATGATGTAGATGATGACCTAGATATATTTAACTGCCAAAAAAAATATGTCTATCACATACTAATGATGAATTCTCTCTCTTAACAGGTAAGCAGAAACACCTCATCGATAGATAAGTACATATAGAACCTCCACAGAGTCGCACCGTTAGTCATAAGAACTCCATGAATTTAGGTCGAGATGGCGACGTAGATTCGGCTAATGTCAGCCGTGTTATCCAGCATTTTATCTCTTGATTAACTCATACTGTGTCGATTTAGTTAGCAATTAAGATGAATTTATCCAAAACTATCTGTATTTCTTAGATACGAATTAAGTGTTGAGGTTAAAGTTTATCTACGGGCATTTTGTATCCAACATTATGTGTGTTCACGTAGGTATCATGGTTAGGTTTGACATAACTATTTAGACAATAAACTTTTTCATTTAAGTTACAGTTTTTAATGTAGGTATGTATGTTTAAAGATGAGAACCGACGGAAGGCAGAAAACGACAAGACACCTTTCTTAACTGAATTAATCCTTTGAACAAAGAATACAGTTCCAAACGTTCTGATGATGGTGACATATCGTAGAATAATACATCTATGGAAAGGAACGACATAAGCTTCGTAGTTGCTATTTTATACTGCGATGACTAAAAACTCATAAATTCAAAATAAAACAGCTGTTGATTGACATAACCTTCCCAGTTTCTCATAAAACGAAAATTCAAATTAATCGGCCGCGACTTAGAAATAATTATATGTCATAAATATTAAGACGCGGAAGTTGGATAAGAGGAATAATTTATAATGTAGGCGTAGGCTTTCAAACCAGTTGGGTTTGGAATTACTTAGAATTTGAACAAACGTGCCAACGGAAAAGCGCGTGCTAATATTTCTGTTTATAGATATTCGTCTTTTAAAATAAAATCAAAATTTAATAATATTGTGCATAGCTCTTGTGGTTTTGTGGTTGAAATAATGATACATGTAGGTATATAAAACTTGAATTCGGCTAGAGCATGTAAAGATTAGGCAAGGCAATATTATTATCCTTCTAGGATCATGTGATCGAGTAGTTAGTATGACAAAAATGGTGATTTGGCTTCCTGATTTCATCATCAACATCATCAGCATCAGCCTATACCAGTCCTCTGCTGGGAATAAGCCTTTTCAAGTGCACGCCAGTCAGCTTGATTCTCGGCGACTCTCATTCAGCTGCTACCAGCCACCCTGCGAAGATCGTCGCTCCACCTAGCCTGAGGGCGCCCTACCTTACGTTTGCCGATTCGCGGTCTCCACTCAAGAACACGTCTACCCCAACGGTCATCGGTTCTACGGCTAATATGGCCGGCCCATTGCCATTTCAGGTAGCTTATTATGTGAGCTATGTCGACAACTTTGGCTTCTTGATTTATGATGGTATTAAGGGACCATGTACCTGAATCCATGATCCAAGAAAAACACAAATCTAATAAACAGCTAAATACCGGGAGCAAAAGAAAAAGCTTGCAACGAAGGAGGAGGATAGTCTTGAAAAGTGATGATCAGTCCATGATGTTCTAAAACAATACTAACAAACCTACTTCATCACAGAAACCATTAATCAAAAAAGAAAGTAGGTACTAACATTTCTTCACCCACAAACAATACACCTAGAAACACAGTTACAATAAAAAAAAAAGATCAAAACAGACTGTCAAACTGCGGCCATAAGCTGTGCGTGCAACGGAACTTCTGGTTTGACAACTGCTGGTCCCCTCCTGACATTTTGTTATTCTGTGGTTGCATTACTTGTTGCGTAAACTTGTGACAGATGTGGTGCTATTTCGACCGTTAGCTGAGCGGGTTATGTTTTGAAATTGTATAATTTTTTGTCGTTTAGCCGAGGCTTGCTATGCAAAGGCTGTTTGAGTGTGTTTTGGTCCGCGAGAAGATTAACCACTTTGAAGGACACTAAACGCCCATAGTCGTAATAACAATAAAACTGCTACGAAAACCAAAAAAGAAAAGCTTCATTTGTTGCAGTCGGTAAATAAGAGAAAAAATACTAGTTATAGTCTGCAGAGCAAAACTCACCCATACAAAATTTCACTGCTTTGGACGGAAAAGTGTCGTACGACGTGTGTCCGTAATATGTTTTTTTGGATACCTATATATAATATATAATGTAACAAAAACGGCTGAAAGAAAATAAAAAATCCTTGTCGCACGGCTGCACTAAATAAGTTTCTTGTGATGAATAACGGGTGTTAATTTGCTTTTGAGTTGACTTCTTACATAGTGTCCGAGCTTGATTCACAAGTTGACATTACAATCTAAACTCGAACCGCCCAACCACTTGAATACACGTCTTGAATAATTTCTGGCGCCTCTGTTAGTGGGATGGACTATGCTGGCGATTGCTTGACACACTCTAATATTTTTACCTGACTACGGTGAAGCCAAAAAGTAAACGTTTATTTTTTATTTGGACCAAAAATAAATTGATATAGGTATTACAATAGAAACGATGATAGTTATAAAAGTTAAAAACTGTGCCGCAGCTATCAACGCCCGTCTATACATAAGAAACACACTGTTCCAGTTTTATCTATGCCATGGTTACAGTTTAGCTAAAATAAAGATCATAAACATGCAAAAATAAAATAAAATTAAACCATTCAACCTGTATGTTGAGGTGTGGTGCAGTGTGGGGTGGTAGTGTGAGTGAGGGTGTGCGTGAGTAAAGCTGTGTGTGAGTGAGCGTGTGGGTGTGTGTATTAAGTTTCTACAATGTCTTCAGATGCATCATATGAAAGAGGTTTCAACCAGTGGGTCAACTTTACTCTCAAGATAAAGTAAGGAGGGTGACAGATAGATAAAAGACAAAATACTCTTTAGTATGTGCATAATATACAATATGTAACTGAATTAATGCACATTCTGAAAGTAGTTTGTTCAGTATCGTTTACTGAATCGATTTCTAATATTTAATATTTAGTTTTTCGAGACATCGCCAAGCGGTTGGTCGACTCTTCACGTGACCAGAGGGCTGGTCTATTTTTGGCCAAAGAATCAGCATTGCCATACGTCGTGGCAGTGCTGCTAGCCTTTTGGGCACTTTTCCGGTTAACAGCGATGCGGACGAATTTTTTGATGGCCTTTGAATTTTTTTTTATATAGGTACTTGTACATAATATTATTATTTAAATATACGTAATTTTTATCCCAAAAATAATTTAAACTAGGTACGTAAATTACGGTCACACTTCCGCTGTACAGTCAAAACAAACCAAAATAGACGAAGTACCTACTGCGCTAGACCCTTATACGTGTAAGGCTGTGTGCGTGCATAGTTTTGAAATGCGACCACAATAAAAAAAAAACTGTATGTATTAAGATTATAACAAAATATTCTTTCTAATTGGGGTGTGTGGTGGTGTGCATTAATTCCGAGACATGTTACATAGGGAGACACAATGGTCGGTCGAATGTTGTATGGATTAAAGGGAGAAGAGGAGACAACACAATCGGTAGTCTGTAGTCTTTGATAGTACCATGTTCTCGCCTTATAATATTTTGACTATTTTATGGGAGACACTCACTTCAATAATATATTAATAGCTCCACAGAAACAATCAAAACATTACACAATATCATCCAGCAGTCTGTTTGAATCACTTTTACTTTTAGCAACACCAGTCCGAGTAACAGGTTGGATAACAGTAGGTACCAACGAACCAAATTGCTTTGAATCTGGCCCCAGATTACCTTGGGAAAACGAAAACACTGTGGGAATACTATTTTGTAGAAACAATGTTGCTTCTGAAATTCCTTCCGCAAATAGTTCAAGACGACTTAAAGTTTCGTTTCTCTAAAATAGCAGCTATTTTGTGTTCTGCTAAGTTTCCTTTTAAGCTGTTTAAAAGCTTGCAGTCGACATTTTGGTGTGCTGAAAGTTAAAGTGGTTTTGCTAATGTAAAATTGTTATGCAGTCGTTATGTAGCGTTGAAATCAAGAGGCTATTTGGATGGAACACATTATTTACCACAATTAATATAATGCACAATGACTTTTTCTGCTGTCATATAGGTATACAACCTTCATCACGTAGTTGTGAGCTAGTACATTGCAAATTTTAATCAGTTTGTACCACCACCAGTCTATAATGATTCCACTGCTGGGACACAGGCCTCCTGTCGGGGAGTGGGCCGTAATCCACCACGCGGGCTCAGCACGGGTTGGTGGATGTTATATGTCTTCGAATTTTTGGTTCTAAGAGATCAACAGAGTTCACAAGCCGGTCCATCACGCCATCCTCACGATGTTTTCCTTCACCGTTTTGAGAGCAGTGGTGATGAAATTTAATACAATAAGTAAAGTTCTGCCTTTTTTTTTTTTTGAGGATGGGAAATCATCAAATGACCCCTCTCGCTCTGGGTGGAGCGGAAGGGAGTGTCAGACTCTTACTGACTAAAACCCACCCGTATTCCTTCCTTGGCCCTTTATGTTCCGAGTCAGCGGTACCCCTTTCGGATGATCCCGCTTTGCCGGCAGGCTTGGGCCCTAGTGGGCCCCCTGTTCGATGCTGACATCTCTTTGAGGCGCGAGTGGAACACGTTTGCACCATCCTGCACGGGCCTGGTCCTGATCGGACGGTGAGCTACCCATTACTCACCGCCCGCAGGCCCGCGCCTACGGTGGCCGGGAGTCGTCATGCGGCTCCCG
This sequence comes from Brachylomia viminalis, assembly GCA_937001585.2. Taxonomy (NCBI): domain Eukaryota; kingdom Metazoa; phylum Arthropoda; class Insecta; order Lepidoptera; family Noctuidae; genus Brachylomia; species Brachylomia viminalis. The sequence continues at coordinate 4,282,641 of OW443298.2, forward strand.
ACGCCCGGAGCGTCCACTGAAAGTGTCTGCCTGGGTTTGCGTGGGTGTACTCGTAAATCGGGGCAAATATCACTTGGTCTCCACTGATCTCTATCGGTTTGTAGATTTTGTCCAATTGTCTGTGTATTCTCATATTTATTTAGATAGATAATAGGTAGAAACTCTCTCTTCATATAACTGACTTTGATATACATATCAAATAACATGACGCCCAATTTTCTCCCTCGGATTAGGCAGAGGTGTAGATAGTACACCCATATTTCGCCAACTTCGGTATTGGTTTCCATAAGACCGTATGAAACACAATAGCGGTAGCAAAAGAGCGCACAGCCAATCAGTAGGTTACCGCAACCGATAATTGGCGTTGCGAATTTATTGCCAAATGTAGACACTGGTTGCTGCCGAGTGCCGGAACACGAATGCAATCGAGACTCTGGTCAGTTACGTGAAACACTGTTTCATGAACCTACGTTATGTATATATTTTATACATATGAAATAGTTCCGTGACAGACTTTTCTCGAGTGACAATATCCGGCTCTTCTGATATCGTCAGGAACTATACAATTAAGTATAGCACATTCAAACTTATGCCGTGGTACAAATTTAAGCCAGTCACCAAGATAATACTCCCTTGGGTGGTCGGGGCTGGCTGCCCGAGGATGAGTCAGACGTACCTACATGCGACTCCAATGTATACCTAGCTACTAGAGTTTTTCGATAATTCGTACCTACCTATTGTCGGTGTTCTTCGGAGAGTGTGCCCAAAAACTCCACGACCTCATTCCACCGGCCTCCTTCTTCCATCGGTCATCTAGACGCACTGCAAGTTACCATCCTTACCTAGTTGCTATTCCACCAATTCGCACTAAGCGTTTCCAAATGTCTTTTGTAATGCGCACAGCAAAAGAATGGAACTCTCTACCTGCGTCTGTGTTTCCAAACGCATACAACCCCAATCTCTTCAAAGTGAGAGTGAACAGGCTTCTTCTGGGTAAGCTCACTCCATCGTCGACTCGCTCTCTGTCACCACTGACCTAGACTAGAGACAAGAGCAAACCCATTAAAGAAAAAATGTGTAGCGGAGTGAAGAAAGATGTATCTTACCTACAAGCAACTGGTAAACTAATTTCTGAAATTAAAGCCACCGAAGTCACAGACAGAAGCTAGTTTTGTATCATATGTGACTTTAGAGAGGTAATAGCTCGGACAAGTAATAAAAAGTGCAGTGAACGCTCAAGTTATATGTAAGTAAGTCATCTTTTGCAAAACGGATGCGAGAATGCAAGTAAGTGCCTATTGCTTTTAAATGGAGCTAGATGATATTTCTTTCGACAGGTACATTGATATGACATAGCTTTGCAGTCTTACTAAGAGGTCTCGTGTTACCGCTGGCTTGTGGAGGTCAGATAGGTAGTCGCTCCATGTGAAATACTGGTATTCAGCTGCATCCGGTTAGACTGGAAGCTGACCCCAAAATAATTAGGAAATGACTAGGCAGAGTAATTGATTGATAGCTATGCAAACAGAACTTGAACCTTGCATTACTGAAGAGCCAACAAAATTAGTGACAAATGAAGAACCGGACAAAAACATGTTTCATGAATCTCTGGAACTTAAATGATTTATATTAGTTGTGAAGATTCTATTGCACGTGATTGGGGGAAAAACTTGAAGAAAACAATCTCCATCCATCTATCAATCCAAACGAGATTGTTTCCAAAACTTGTCTTATAAAAAGGAATATAGCACCCCAATAAACTGTCTACTAAACAAATCGCCTGTCTTAACAGAATCTGAATAAAAAAGCTTTTCCGAATGAAATATACGCAAAATACACCAAAGTGACTGCTGAAAATTGGCTCCTGAAAACCCCCAACTGAATGGTACAGATTAATGTTCAGGACGTGTCCAGAAAGTTTTGAAATTACAGAATTTTTAGTAGAAAGGGTATATTTTCGGAGACTGTAACTCAATTCCCTTGGCTACGCTAGCACAGCCATAAAAAGGCAAAAATTTTGCACAAGTCTGCCAGATCTGATGTGAATAATTTTGCCTAGGGAATTTTTGAGTGTTGAATATTCAGTCTTGTAAGTAAATACTAGAATTTTACGATGGCTGATATGTTTATGGCTGAAATAATTCTAGTTTTACATATCTACCCGTGCATACTGATCACTGTCCACATATTTTCCTTTGAGTAAACAACTAATAGAGAAAATTAAAAGTTACCCAGTCAGGACTGCCAGAGTGGCTGAAAAGACCGAGAGGGTTACCGTGGCCCCTGGCACAGGCAACTGAAGGAACACGGGTGGGTTTTTCTGAGTTGAGCTGCACGATTACTGACAAATACGTGCTCTGACTGGACAGGCCCGCTCAATCAGTATGGTGTTTCCTCAAAAGACCGTTTCAGACACTAATCTACATGGTCTTCACATGATCTGACCAAGATTATGTCTGGACTTTAAAAGAGACTGTGACTTCTGAGTTTGTTTCGGCCTTTCTTCTCAGAGTAGTCAGATAGGAAACGCCGACCTCATCTAGTTTTTAAAATATGATTGACGTGTAAAAGTGTTTGTAACCTACATATTTACAGAAATAAAGTAATTTATCATTTTAGTCAGTAAGAGTCTAGCACGCCCTCCCGCTCCGCGCAGAGCGGGAGAAGTTATTTGATGAATTCCCACCAAAAAACAAAATACCCAGTCAGGAAAAAGTCATTTGTACATAATTAGATTTTCTTCACTGCCTCGTTGGTGTAGTGGTTGCAGGCGCTGGTGCTAAGCAGGAGGTCCTGGGGTCTATTCGCTAGTCAGGCAAAGTGCTATTGGTATTTTCCATCTAGAATTTCTCAGTAGCTACCCGCTCGCCCGCAGTTACATGAGACTTAAACATAACTGGCAAGATGTGGGTGTACTATAGGTACACCTCTGCCCAACTCTTCGGGGTATACAGGGCGTGATGTTATATTAAATTTTCTATAATGACATAACTAAGTTAAAAGAAAGCAAAAAAACATCCGTCCGTCCCTTATCTTCTTTAAACCATTTAAAACAAATTACGCAACCGAAGGCCCTAAAGCACAGTGCGCAAAAAATAGCACACATGAGGACAAAAAGGGCACATTACCGAAATTCGGATACTTTTCCGAGTAATGAAATTGTGGTACAAACGGTTCGGAAGAAAAAAGGAAGGATGCCAGTGAGCCCCTGTATCTTATTTCAGAATCGTAAACAAAGTATAATGGCCGGGTGTTCGCGGTATGGTGATCAATTTAGGCATTTTCTCGGGAAAGATAATAAAAAATAAGGAGGTTTTTCGTAAATAAATTTGCTATTTAAGTATTTTTTATTGTTTTAAGATTTTTATTTTTCCCTTAAAAGGTTTTGCTGAGTACCTTTTGATTTTAATAAGCAAAATAATACTAAAAATGTACATATCTCAGGTTAAATTTCAGGACATTCTTACCGTACTCAAAATGAAATTAAATCAGCAGTCATAAAAACGTAAGAAATTTGTTAAAATAAAACTTGACAGTAGCAATTATCACAATTACAGAAAAAAATGGTAAAAGTAAGACAACGGAACATATGGAAACGTTTGTGCCTCTTGCGTACATTCGATTAAGTTAATAACTACACTTGACGGCACTTAAGTTGGTCCAAGTTAAAAGAGTAAGCGATGACTTTACTTAAACCTAACTTGAAGGGTTTTTTCTTTGTTTCAAAGCTTATATTGTCTGTTGTATACTAGCCTAGTATAGAATAGAATATTTTTTATCGTAAACACTATATGAATTCAGAGATACAAGTAGAAATTTAACTAAGAGCGGTCATATCTAGAACTAGCGTTTCTGCTCATGTAGTCAAACCACTAAATAAAAAAAGTTCCATTATAAGTCGCATTTTGTCACGAAATTAAACCAGAATCGTGACATAGCTACATCGATTAAAAACTGATCACAGTGGACAATTTATTAAGTATACCTACCTCTGCCCTAAAAATCAAATAATCGTGAACACACTTTTCAGATAAAAGTAAAAAGACCAATATTACTGTTAGCGCGTAACAAAATTCACGAAAAACCCAGAGCAAGAAATCGATTTTATTTAAAAAAGGTGAGTATAAAAAATAACAGTTGTAAATAATGTTTTTTGTCCACATCCGCTCACGATTTAGACCACAGTGCGCCGTCCCCTGCGTGTCAGAATCCACCACGCTCTACTTACCACAACTGTAACACTTGTCAATTTCTAAGTAAATATTTCAAATACCTTCCTTTTGTAGATGTTTATTAGCAAAATGGAGAATTTCACATTTAAATGGAAACTCGAATTTAATTACTCCGGCCATTTTATGTTTTATGACTACGAAAGAGAAATGCCTGATGCTTATCTTGTGGCAATTTGTTGGAGTATTAATTAAACAGATTTAAATCATGTCGATGGGAGGAAAACATAAAATAATCATGGCGCGAAATTGGTGAAGTTCACTGGATGGAAGTGATCTGCGGTAATTGTAGACTTGTTTAATAATTACGTTTTTATGGCGTGCTGATGTGCATTAACTTATGTTCTCATGTTTTACTTAACTACCGCTTTGCTCCAGTTTAAAATAATTATGCTATCAATGGCATAATTAGCCTTGAAGTCATAACAATTGTTATTTTCCTGAGTTTGTTTCGGCATTTCTTCTCTGGGATAAGTCAGTTAGGAAATGCTGGCGCCATCTAGTTTAAAAAATATTGCCAAAATAATCCCACAATAACGGTGACGAAAAACAACGTGAGGAAACCGGCATGGTCTAGAACCAAAAAATCGAAGACGTTTGACATCTACTAACCCGCACTGGGCCCGATGGTGGATTACGTTCCACTCTCTCTCACAGAGAGGAGGCCTGTGTCCTAGCAGTGGGAACGTTATAGGCTGATTATGCAATAAACGTGCAATATACACCATATGATGGAAAAGGTAGCTGTAGGTACCTCTTAGCTTCCGACACATGCCTACCGTTAGTCCTTTAATGCATAATCATCCCATACTCCCATATTAAACCACCCGTGAGAATTGATAAAGTGATATTTCTCATGACAGACTTTATACAATTTTGTTTCGCCTTCATTTCTTCATGGAGTACTAATGAAATCATCTTCGTCTCCATTTCAATTAGAAGCAGCAAAGTCTAGGCTACCTAAAATAGTGCAGTCATTAGGCCATCTACTGAATGTTTCATAGAGAGTAGTACATTTTGAATTAGCAACACCGCAGTGTTCCGCAATGCCTTTTGGCCAAATGTGGTATTAGTGATGTGGGCGTGTCGATAAAGGATCATAAATTATATCGATTAAATTCTGTTTTTGGGATTAATATGAACGCTGTGAATAGTATTATTTTGATTGTTGCAGAATATGCGGTATTAAGTCGATGTCATATAAAACTTGATACCATCGTTAATATTACAGCGTTAGCGTAGTGTCTAACTCTATCAACACTAGATTAGCTCCTTTCATGTGGTCATCATATATTTTTATGTAACAGACTTATTCTGATAGCCAGCGTATTTCATATCCCAAGTAGTATAAATAAATAAATTAGCCAAGAACGCTAATTACACCATACTTAACAAAGCAACATTAGTAGCCAGTATAAGTGTTAAGTAAAAATTACAATAAGTGCTTTAACAATTACTACGAGTATCACATTGCATAGTTAAGAAATCAAATTCATTATTTCTTTATTTGTCTGCCATTAGCCTTCACCACAAGATTTAGCTGTCATTGAATGATAAAATAACAAAACGCATAATTTATATTTTTTTTTCTTTTTGCAAGTGTTGTGAGATTCTTATTGCAAAAGGTTGAGATTAACTACGATATAGTATAAAATCCTGCTATCATCTAGATATTTAAGCGTGAATTAAAAATAGTCTAGAATAAAAGCAACTTACAATGGTCTATTAGATGTTATAATGCAACTTTATTTCGAACTGAAACACTAAGTCCAAAATCTAGTTCACAACAGGCGATTATTTTGAAATGCAAAAACATTACCTCGAAAAGCAGCTGCGTAACAAATTTTACAGCAGGTTTTGTAAATTTTCTCCGAAACAAGTTACTCGTTCATTGGCTGAACTTTGAAATAAGAACATTTAATTTACAACATAAACATAACATAACATCAGGCCTGTGATCGCCGCAGGGTAAGGCAGAGCCGTACCATGTGCATTTAATTTATCGACTCAACTCAAAATCAAAAATTGATACTTACCCCATCACTACCCCACGACAATTTCAAACTGCAGAGCCCAGCAAAAAGTCTCATTGGATATTTATCTGTAGCGACATTCGACCTCATGTTGGTGCACTGCAAAAGCTCTGCACTGATGGAATTCCGACGACCACATTTTTTCGCGCACTGTTTAATTTCCCGTCGAAATTATTCCAAATGTCGGAAAAATACTTTTTATTTTTGGCGAAAGTTTACGGAATTAAATGTGTTTTTGATTGCCGTTCTGGATTTGGAAATGAAAAATGAGGGACGTTTTAATGGGTTGCGCTTTGTAAGAAAAGAAAGTTAAAGATGGTTAAAGTTTATGGTGAAGCCAGATTGGTTTGTTTTCTTTTAGAACTTTCACCCCGACATAATAAATCCGTCAAAAAATTAATCATTTATTAAATTGAGGCGAGAATCAGCTGATTCTCAGTACTTTTTGAATGACAAAAGACAACCAACAACCGGCGGCGTGCGTGTATGACCTGAGGGGCAATTCCCGTATTTTTAAGACCGTTCGCATTCTAATCTCAGTCTCAATCTGTCAAAATTACAATCAATTTACATACATTTTTGACAGGTTTTTGACATTGATTGTCGCTAAAATGAGATTGCGACTTGAATTTGAACGTTTTTTAAGTACGAGAACGAACTACTGATACGAGTACTGATGTATGAACGTAAACGAAGAATATGTAAGGTTCGTAGCAGGAGGCGTTCTGTAGCTTCTGCCTACCCCCATGGGAGAAAGGCGTGAGTTAATAATGTATGGATGTAAGATAAAAAAGACAAACTGAACAAGCGATGTTTCTTGTCAACCACAAATTAAAACATGACGTAAAATTCAACATAATCAAGTCGTCGTAAAGTAACATAAAACCATACTAAAATTAATAACTAAACGTCTGACTCTAACTGGAATTCTAGAGCGCTAGGTATTGCTAAATGTACTATTTTTGAGCGCGATAGTGCAGACATTACAACACCGAGTTATATCGCTTGCAAGTCTCACAGCTTTACAGCGGAACGGTTTACGAGTGTATATGTACCTAAGTCTAAATGGATGTAAGTACACTATAGTAGTCTTTGGTAAGTACTGTTGAGTTTAACAGGAAGGTGGCACAAGCTGTCACTAATAATGTAAGTAACTGTCCCATTGCAGGGCAATTAATATCCCTTTTCAAACAAATAAGTCCGAACGCATTGCTAGCCGCGCTTACTTTTTGATATATATTTTTTAGTATAACAGTCGGTGATACTTTGTTCTCATTACATTATAGCCTATTAGCTAATAACTAGATTAAATATAACTTAAACTGTTAATTTACTATAAAATTAAGCAATCGTCCAATAACGTCTTTCTTAATCACTATGTTAAGGGGAAGACACTTGATTCACGTGTTCTTTATAATAGTCAACACTTGCACTACCGGTAAAACGGAACAAATATGAAGGGGAGAATCGGAACAAACTTCAAAATGGATTTTAACGTTGAAATAATAAATAGTTTATTGCCAACAAGGGCAACTAATCGTTGATTATAATACAGTAAACACATAAGAGTCCTTTTTGGCAAACTATGTTATTTCAATGTTAACATCAATTTTAAAGTTTCGTCCCGATTCACCCCTACATCTATATTCACCCCGTGGTACAGTTAAAGTTAACTCACACTGCACTAAACGGACTTTTACCCTTTTTAGTCTACGCACTAGATCAGTTTTATCAAAGAGTTGGATCGCCTCGACATTCACGTGATGATGAAGTATGTTTTAATGAGCTTCTGCATATTGTTGTATTACTTATTGATAGTGGTGTCAGAAGATGAAGGCCAGGTTACGTCCATTCGCAGCAGCGCGTACAGACGACTTTTTGCGATCATTTGTAAAAGATCCGCTTCACTACTGCGTCGGATGGGCGGTAGCGGCAGCAGTCTCCTGAGCGTTGTTGCTAGTAAGACTGAAGGCCGCCTCATGGGGCACCTGTGCGCAGTGCATATACTATTGCCGAGTGTCTCAGTGAGGTGGCGAAATTAAGTAATAATCGTTATTGTGTGTTTTAGTCTATTATACTAACATAGGTTAAGGAATACTAACAAATTTATGGGTTATACCTGAATTAAAGATAAATAATAAATAAATAAAGCTTGTGTGTGAAAAAAGATGAGGGACTAAAATAGTGACAATTGATTTCAAAGCGTTTCGTATTTCTACAACCTTTTTCAATGGTATTGACCATGCTTGGTATTGATGATGCTTTTCAGTAGTTTATAACAGTCCCATACATATTTGACTTGAAAGAAAGAAAGATTATTAGGTTTATTTGTCACAGAATCTCGTGTACATAAAAACATAAGTAAGAGGATTGGAATAAAAACATAGCTAGTAGAATGGCCAATTTAAGTATACAGATTTTTAAGTAGGTAAAGTTCCAATATCATGATTTATCTAATAGCAAGCAAAAAATAAAATTAAAAACAAAAAATCCCTAATAGAGGGATATTTTTTAACAGTTCATCGAAAAATGATCAATCAGTTTGCCCATCACTAAACGCGTCACAGTCAGCTAACGACGACAGTGTCGATACAAACTAGTGTTGTAATTACAAACAGGTTTGATACCAACCGTGTCATAATGCTAATGGTAATTAGAAACATCTTGGTAGAAAGACGTCAACCTGTCTGTTACCATCTTGTTAATAGGCTAATTCTGCAATTTGTATTCTTTAATGTCGTGATGTTGTAAATGTCTTAGGAACAGGTAACGTAGAGGTATCAAGACGTTGTGATGCAGTTTTTTTTTAATATTCTTGCAATGAGAATACTTGTTGTTTAATAATCTGACTTCTCGGTCCAGTGGGACTGCCTCGTTGGTACAGTTGCTGAAAGCGCGATTGTTAAACGTTGGGTCCTGTTTTTGATCCCCAGGTCGAGCATAAGTGTTATTGGGTTTTTCCATGAGGAATTTTTCTGTTCAAATGTATGTTTCAAAAGTCGGTTTATATTTCCGGATTCGACAAATTTTGTGTCTTTTTCTGTCTATAGAATCGGATGCATATCTACCTACCGAATATTGTAAGGTAGGTAGATACCAAACTGTCATAGCAAACAACGTCAACATAAGATAGCGAACTACATAATATTTAGAATAATTCATGTAGGTATTGAAATACCTAGGTATTTTTTTATATATATTATGTTTTTTTAGAAGTCGCTTCCATACTTTACACCCGACTAGCTATGCATTCCCGTTGTTCCTGACATCCCAGGTTTTTTTTTTTTACAAAATATATAATTATGTTAAGAAGCCGCTTCCATGCTCTCATAGCTAAAAATTAACTTTACGTAAATATGCATCCGAATATCCGATCAATGTTGATAACACAATAATCTCAGTAATTTTTCCTTCACAACGAGCATTAACACATATAAACGTACATACAAACGAACATATGGAAAGCAAGGTCAATGACCATAATGTGGTAATTATTATTACCTCCAGATATAAATGGGGTAATGATTTAGACCTTAGCTTTTCCGAGACATATAAACCTAATGTGGTTATAGTTTGAAGGTCGGGGCAATGTCATTTAAATGTAAAATTAATTGTAATTGTCACGCATCATCATAATATATGAATTGTTGCTGAGAAACGGTAGAAGGAGCGTTGGCAGACCAATGACCAGGTGGGTTGACGACCTGCAGAAAATCGAAGGGAAGACCTGGATGAGACTAGAACAGACCAGGGAAGCATAATGGCACAAAAGGAGGGAGGATTAACAAGGCTGTCAATGATGATGAAGATTATCACAACAGGGTTAGTTTTCAATCCCTAAGTTTCAGAGATGATTCAGAATCAATAAATAATATATAAGAAAAAAATGAATAATACAAAAAAAGTACATTGTCTTTTTATGATGTTTTTTTAAAGTATTGTTATTTGTTTATGTACTAGATTAGTAGTACATATACTCAAAATGCGCGCCCGCCGCCTCCGCGCCGCGTACCCGGTGAGAGAGGTCATTATTCATTTTCAATTGAATGTTTTCAATAATGGTCATTGAAAACTAACCCCGTATATTACCTATGTCTAGGGTGGATATAAAGAGCGAGGCAAAATTCGCGCCCTCACGCCCCTAGTTGCCGCAGGAGACGCCCTGGGCGTCAGGAATCCTAAGCCGATTCCCGGCCACCGTAGGCCGGGCTTACGGACGACGAGCAATGGGTAGCTCGCCGTCCGACAAGGACCAGGCCCGGGTCGACGGCGCGTTGTGTTCCACGCGCGCCTCTAAGAGATGTCAGCAACAATGTTGGGGTCCGCTAGGGCCGATGCCTGCCAGGGTTGCGGGAAAGTCCAAAAGGGTTACCGTGGCCTCTGGCATAGGCAACTGAAGGAACCCGGGTGGGTTTTAGTCAGTAAGAGTCTGACATGCCTTCCCGCTCCACCCAGAGCGGGAGAAGTTATTAAATTATTTCCAAACCAAAAATAAAAAGGGTGCTTAAAAAGATATAAGTTGCGATAGATACCTAAATGTTCGTTCTTTGCATCAACCCCGCTACCTTATCGTCTTTAGACCAGTCAGCACCTATTTTGACTATACAATATTCTGATAAATTTTGTTAGTGCAGACGAAGGAAGAAAAACATCGACTTACCGTCTTACCAAGTAGCCTATTATTGACTGCAGCTAAGTCATTGCGTATAATTTAATCTGGGGAAGAACTATCTTATACGTTTATGTAATATTGTCTAAACTAAACCTCAGTATTCCAAACAGACATGAGTGCTGACGAAATAGCAATCAAATGGACATTTCAATGTTTGTTTCTAGGTCGGATGTAACACTGCGATACTTATATAGGATCGGTTACGCATCGCAGATCCACTTGGATCAGATATCCATAGGCAAAAGAATAATATTACCCGCCTATTATTGTCCCATTGCATGGCCAAGGCGTCTTCTTATACAGAGAAGGCACGAGCATTGATCAGCACGCTTGTTCAAGATGGGTTGGCGATTTCAGACTTATATTAATTATAAGTCCAGGTTGCCTCACGACCTGCCAGGGTTGCGGAAAAGTCCGAAACGGTTACCGTGGCCCCTGGCACAGGAAACTGAAGGAACACGGGTGGGTTTTAGTCAGTAAGAGTCTGACACGCCCTCCCTCCCGCTCCGACGAGAGCGGGAGAAGTTATTTGATGATTTCCCACCCTCAAAAGGTTGCCTCACGATGTTTTTCCTTCACCGATGTCAGTAATGTCCAAGATATACACCGAAAGTACATGTGAATTGAAAAAGTCACATTGATAGGTACTCGCCCGGATTTGAACCCATAACCTCGGGCAAAATAATAATTGTCACATAATAGTTATTTGTAATTCTTATTCCAGGCCATCGTAAAATACCAATGACGGGGTTTGCTAGGACCGATGCCTGCTAGGGTTGCGGAAAAGTCCGAGAGGGATACCGTGGCCCCTGGCACAGGTAACTGAAGTAACACGGGTGGGTTTTAGTCAGTAAGAGTCTGACACGCCCTCCTGCTCTGCCCAGAGCGGGAGAAGTTATTTGATGATTTCCCACCCACAAAAAAAAGGCCATCGTAAAAGTCACAGCGAGTAAAACAAGTAACTTTTTTTATAAATTAAATCTTTTTCAACAAAATTTATCTAAAATTGCTAAAGGCGTTTAAAAACCTTGTATTTTTGACCTCAGTTTCCAGAGTTAAGGTCAATTTAAACTATTGTGTATTATTTTAATGCTTAGAAAATTTGATTTTAAAACTACACAAAAAATACTGAAGCTGTATGAGATTCTTCCGGAAAAAGATAGAAATTTCCACAGGAAAAGATAGACTGACTTATCTTTATCATAACTTTTCCACACAAATATAAAACTTTTCCTTCAAGTATCAAACATCTATAAGTTACTAAAACAACAAGTTAAGTAACCAATATATAAATGACCGTATAACATGCCACTAGATATATCCACTTGTTATAATTTTTATGAAAAGGCTTATCTAAGATACAGCTTGTGACCTTACTGGCCGATAAAATACAGAGTAATGAACGACAGAGGTTGCCAGATTTACTATTTATTTCTTATTTTTATTCTACTCACTGAAGGATTACTAACAAGATATATTACAATTATTATGTATTATAATGATAACACTTGTATTAATAAATACGTTATCCTGTAGTGCACACTCGATTACAGGTAACAACAGCTTACTTACTACTTATATAAAACTACTAGGGATTTTTCAGTAGCAGGCCGGAGCCTGAATTTGTGCCCGGTTGATGGCAAGAGGCTCTCCTCCTATTACACGGGACCAAACTTAAAAGGCGATAATTATGTGGGTGTACTATAGATATACCTCTGCCGAACTCTTCGGGGATTCCAGGCGTGATCTTTTGTTATGTGAGCTAAAATGCATAAAAGTTGTAATAGAGGCTTGGTAGATGTGTTGTAAATATGAGATCAATATAGGACATGGCGACCCAGGAATCTAACCCATGCTTCGCCGCCCCGGTCCCAACCAATGGATATTAATAAGTGTGCATGTTAAATACATATGCATGTTTAGATGTGTCATGTACTTAATAAATACACGCGATTAATGAATGTTTGATGATAAGTTACAAAAGAATTACACCAATTATAACACGTTAATAAGGATCAACTTGAATTAGTGTAGGTAAATAGGTATGTAGTTCAAATATATTATGCGATTCCTAGAAACAAAATACAGTATTTTGTATAGCTATGTTTAACTTGAATATTAAAAAATAATTATAAAAAACGAAGGTAAAATACCTTCGTTTTTTATAATTTACTTTCTAGAGCACCGCCAGAAAGATGCTTTGTCCCATGTAACTTGGGGTCGACGTAATACGTTTTCTCCTTCCATTGTCCCATGTCAACCCTTTGCCTAAAAATGCGTCATAAAAGTTGATCCCTGATTGTGAACGCGAACCATTTTGACAGCTATCTTTATTTACGACCAATTCACAGCATTTTCCAAAGCGCAATTACCATAGCAGGCATTATTATACAATAGCTCTAACAATCACAGTTCAACATTACATAATGGGCTCGTAAAATGACACAATCGCTGGTAAGTAGTAAAGAGGTAATCTGGCAAAATAACTGGAAACGCCCACGAGACGAGAGGTGAAGATTTATTGGCTATTGTACGCACTTCCTGGGGAAAGTGATTTGTTTGGAGTTCATGGTTGTTAGTCATTCTGATTTTGTTGATGTTGTTATTTGAATTTAGTTGTAAACATTATGGGGTTTATTTATAAACGCTGGTTAAAGTGAAGAGACGTTTAAACGTCAACAATTTATGGTCAAATAGTCGTTAATCATTACTTAACTTTAAATTTAAAAAAGGTTAATTAAGGCTAAAAAGGTTGTGAGCAGTTCACAAAAATATAATATATCACCGTGACTTCTTTTGAAATGACGCACATAAGTTATCGGTTCCGTGTAAATAAAACGCAAGTTCAAATCGTTACCTACAAGTTACAATTTGCTTCCGCATACCTATTATTATTTTCAGATTATTTCAAGCTGTTCACTTTTTTATTTATTACTTCTTCTTTATTCCACAGCATTCAACTTTACTCTTTTAATTTATATGATAGACTTGTAATTTTCCAAGGATAACATATTTATTTCGCTGCTGAAACCACTGCCTTGTAATCCTTGGAATTAATTACAGTGATGAATACCTTTTAGTAGTAAATAAAAACGTCTGTATCTAACACTATATAAGTAAGTAACACGTTCTTACATACCGATATCTGCACCAACACAAGATCAGAATACCAACGACAAAAAAAAACAAAAACAAAAAAAATTGCCGTCTCTGTCGCTAACTACTCTGTACGAAGTTTTTGCGGGCAGCGCCTTTTCCTTTCATTCGACCTTGCGTGCGCGCCACAATAGTAATACATTGATATACTGCGCCAACTACTTGCTAATTATTGCTTGTTTTAATTTAGTGGCCAGTCTGTTGTGGGGCTGGTGTTTCCGCTGGTTGGTGTTCGAAGTTTGGGTAAAGATAATGAGAAGATCATGGCTCACTCGTGGAGCGTTGATTTTTGTATTGACTTAGGATGTTAGCCCGTGATCGTGTTTGATCCCTCGTAGACGTTGAAGTTTTAGCTTACTCTTTAGAAATACCATTATTATTTTGCCATTTTCCTACCAAGTAGTTTCTATTTTGGTAAAAATCGGACTGTGTAGACCTAGGTCAAGTAGCTGTCACGTCCACATGCTGCTAGGGATTGACAATACTGTCAGCCCACTTCAAGGTTACTTCACCAAAGCTTTCACTGTGACATTTTTACAGAAGTGATCGGCAGTTATCAAAGATTTTGAGCTTTCAAAGTAAAGCAAAACCTATACCTAAAGGGTCCCTGAAACGGTCAAGTGAAATTGTCAATATTTACGTGATTGATAGGTACCTACCTACACATTGATGCGCAAATTGATCGTCTACCAAATGCGATAGAAGTGATTGACAATATTACTACAATAGCACTTGATCAACTGCAATTGATCGTTTCGGGGACCCTAAACATAACAAAACAAACATAACATCACGCCTGGATTCGCCGATGGGTCAGGCAGAGATGTATCCATAGTACACCCACATTTTGCGAGTTACCTATGTATAAGTCTCATGTAAAATCTGTTATGTAAATCATGTAATGATGAGGGTTCTATTATTAGTGAAACCAGATATTATGTAGGTACATACGTACTTGATTGAATACGTAAATACATGGAAGTCTGACATAATTCGTTAGTTTTTAACCTTAGATAATTCATTCACAGAAACGTTTGATGTATTCTTCGTTTGTTCACATCATATTTTAGTGTGTTATAGAAATAAAAATAAAGGTTAACGCAGAAACCCAGTTACTTCGATATTAACATAAGTAATATTATGACAGAATTTTACCTTAGTTAATTTAACTTGAGTGTCATAATTACCATCGGTCTAGCCTTTTCCCAACAATGTTGAGGTCAGCTTCCAGTCTAACCGGATGCAGCTGAGTACCAGTATTTTACATGGAGCAAATGCCTATCTGACCCCCACAATCCACTCACTGAGTTATACAATACCTTTTGGTAAGACTGCTTGTCTGACTTTCGGGCGTCTTACTACCCATAACGACTGTCAAATGTGTACAAATGACAGCCGGGACCAACGTGCTTTCCTCGGCACGGAGGGGTCTCGGTATGTAAAGATGGTCACCCATCCACAGTCCGACCGCGGCAGGCATTAACTTTTGATCGACCCGTGCGGCTTTATTTATGGCATTTATGGTTTAATTTATTAATTTAAGGATATTTATGATTGATGAATTAAATGTATAGAAACAGGAAAACTACCCTTAACCCTGTATCAGAGTTTACCCGACCCATTCACCCAAGATTGGACTCCACCTCTACCAAGAACGCGCTATGTATGTAGTATTTTTCCAATTCCCCTTTCTAGAAGCGCTTGGAACTACTTGTGGCCTATTTATATTTACCATCGGGTTCTCAAGGGCCCTATAAAAGCTCTTCCATAAACCGATTATCTTTATCCGAACGGAGAAATAGACGGACAAGTACCACAAGAGTACCGTTTGGACCCGTTTGCCTTAATATTACGGGAAAGATGGTACCATTTTTTGTAGTGGCAGAAATAGTCTTCAGCCGGATATTGTGGGTTAACATTGATAATAATGCATTAGTATAGGTTCAACCTGTGGTGGCATTAAAGCCCTTTATCGATTTCGGGTATTATGATTTTTTGGGACTTACTTGTTCTACGTTTTTTCAGACAAAGGGAGAAGTAAGTTCATTGAACCATTTTGGTTGCATTATTGCGTTATTTATTATATTATTTATGTACATACAGTACAACAGATACAGATACGACATTATTAGTAAGTATTGAGTACAAAGGTACTGCTTATTTCTTAAGAAATTTCTTCCAGCAGACCTGCGAAAGGAGAAATGAAAAAGAAAATGTAGACAATAGTGTGTGAGAACAAGAAGAGGAGAATTTGGTTTTCTGATAAAGAGTTATTGTAATTTGGAAAACAAGGAAAGCAAAATATTCTGCAGTACTTTTTCTTTGGAAGTTATATTTTTATATAGTTCATTCAAAATTTTAATTAAATGTAGGCACTACATTAATAATATCCTAACTTAACTAAAACTTTTAGTAAACTAAAATATGGCGTCGAATTATTCATCCGTATCGCTGTCGACTGGTAATGTACCCAAGAGACTGGTGGAATTGCCACGTTGTCTGGCAATGCTTGCTTAGCCTCCAGCCAAGATAAAAGGCATCCCTTGGGTCACTCAAAAACAAGTAATGTTTTGAATTTTATGAACCTTAAATAAATTAACTGTTTTTACATTGGACTCCTGACTATATATTAGTCTTTTTTAGGTAGGTAAATGTATTGGAATTTAAATAAAACGATCAATCTCTGCTATGTCGCTTGATTGCAACTTACGTCGCTTAAATCGTCGCGAACGCCATCTGTCAACTCACTAAGTGAACTGCGGCGACATTGATACATCGCCTGCTAAGTATTTACTAAATTGACTTACACTCCATTAGGTACCCTTTCTGCCTACCTCGTTATGTTATTAGCTCGACTATGAAGTTATAAGGATATATTTAGATTTTCTCATGGTTGACTTTAGGTAGTGACAGAGTTCCCATGAGTAAGCTCAGCAAAGTAAAATAGGTCCATTATCTGTCAAACCGATGTGAAAAAATAATAATGTTTATAATTTACGAGCCGTGTGCTCGATAGGATTTCCCATAGGCACAATGTTGACCTTCCATACAAACTCTCATCCCCTATTTAACCCCTTTAGGGGATGAAGTGTTATTATATTTATAGGAGACGCCCCTAGTCGCCACAGGAGACGCCCTGGGCTTCGGGAATCCAAAGCCAATTCCCGGCCACCGTAGGCGGAGGCTTGCGGACGGCGAGCAATGGGTAGCTCGCCGTCCGATAAGGACTAGGCCCGAGTCGACGGCACGTTGTGTTCCACGCGCGCCTCAAAGAGATGCCAGCAGCAATTACGGGGTCCACTAGGGCCGATGCCTGCCAGGGTTGCGGGAAAGTCCGTAAGGGTTACCGTGGCCCCTGGCACAGGCAACTGAAGGAACACGGGTGGGTTTTATCCAGTAAGAGTCTGATACGCCGTCCCATTCCGCCCAGAGCGGGAGAAGTTATTTGATGATTTTCAACGCTCAAAAAAAAAAAATATATGCGGATGAATTTTCAAAAATCCTTCCTTAACGCTCACTTTCGTTGGGTACTTAAGAAACTTGTGCATAATTTCATACTAATAGGCCCAGTGGTTTAGGATGTGCGTTGTCGCAAGTGCGCGTAAACTGCTGTAATCGGTTGAGAGATTTATCTACAGGCAATTGCAGCAGTTGAGGCACGCTTGAAAATTTTACACGTTAATTTTGCGATAATTTTAGTATTGCGTAGAGGGCGCCTAAGTTTGTTGACGAGTCCTACAGGAAAACGCGGATGGACGGGTGCATTCTCTTTCCCTTTCTAGCCGATTTTAACACTAATATTAACATAATTAGGAAAAACTAAAATTTTATCAACCTAGGGTTATTTAGGAACAGTCACCATATCTAATTCAGATTTATTACTGCAATTTCTAACCAATGTTGTACTGCACTATAATATATTCTAAAACAATTTTATTCCCATTCATAGTTCTTCTACATAATGTATCACAAACACGAGACTGTTGACTAAGAAGTTGCCTTGACTTTATTGGTCTAACTGAGGTAATACTAGATACATCTACCTCTAAAAGCGAGTCAACAACATGTTTTTGTTGGCTGCAGCCGATCAGTATTCATACGAGATTCTACTATGTACTTGTATGTACTTGGGTGGTATAAGTTGTTAAGTAAATTAAAGAATATTAAATTTACTGACATCAATGACATCGTCATCATTATTAAAATGATAAATGATTTTATTTCTGTACCTAATTAAGTTTGTACAAACACTTTTACACGTCATAAATAAATTGTGTTTAATTTAAATTTAATTTAATTTAAAAACTAGCGAGTTCGGTGTTTCCTATCCGACTACCTACCTACTCTAAGAGGTTACAGTCACTTCTAAAATCCAGACATAATCTTGTTTAGATTATGATGTGAGAACCATGCCTATTTGCATACCTATTAGTGACTGAAATATTATTTTAAGGAAAGAGATTTGAGTGGACGGATTTGTCAGTAATCGTGTAGCTCAACTCAGAGCTTTTGCTATTGACAGTAATACATTCATCTCATGTTCATGTCATTCATTAATTTGGCGATACGTTCATGTAGGTACGTAAAGTACATGGATAAAATAAGAAATTTATATATAGGGGAAAGTCTGAAAGCGGCTCCGGTTACTGAAAATTTGTGTGGACATCTGTTGTCCTTATGAGCATGTAATGCGCAGGAAGGAGGAAAATGTAATGAGAAAGTTTTGATTAGGAATGTGAATGACTATAAGCGTCGAGGAAGACCAAAGGAACGATGGATGGACTGTCATGTGAAAGATGATATGGCTAGAGGTAACTACCAAGATGACAACTAAAAGAGAAGTATGTAAGAAAAAGACGATATGTTGCGCCTACCACAAGTAAATTGGGATAAGGGAGGAGAATGATGGAGACGTAAAGTGAATACTAGCCAGTCGGTGGTGACTGGCTAAATATTGTAAACCTACTAACATAGCTCGTAGCTCGTAACAATACGAGAAAAGAACAAACTATCTGTCTAGCCTTTTACTAACTATATTAAGGTCGGCTTCTAGAGTAACCAGATGCAACTGAATACCAGTATTTTACATGGAACTGCAGTAGCTCCATGTAAAACAAGAACAGGTACTTATTTGATAGAGTTTGAACCTATAATCGGGGTCACAAGTATCGCATAAGGGCGATAACGGGAACTATATAAAACGGGAGTCCCACAAGTCAGTAATACATACTAAAGACCTTTGTTCCTACTAATTAATTATAGCTATACATTGATGCATTGTTTATAACGAGACATTGTAGTTTTTTGAGACGGAGCAGTAAGGATAGTTAGTAGGTACCTCGTCATCTGTCTAGCCTATTTCCAACTATTTTTGGGGTCGGCTTCCTGTCTAACCGGATGCAGCTGAATACCAGTATTTTACATGGAGCGACTACCTATCTGACCTCCACAACCTAGTAACTGGGTAACACGATACCCCTAGGTAAGACTGGTTGTCAGACTGGTTCTGACTACCCTTAAAGACTGTCAAAGTTCTACGAATGACAGCCGGGACCAACGACTTAACGTGCTTTCCGAGGCACAGGGGGGTCTCTATATCTTATGGATGGTCACCCATCCACGATCGACCCCTGTGGCTGTTATCATTTAGCCAGAAGCCTCTTAATACGAGGGAATAACAATTATCAATAAAACACAATACAAGGACCAAGATACTAGGTACAATAATAATTGGTCAAAACATGAAATACCTATTTTTATGCTGATGGAGACGTCCAAGATGTACAATTACTGATCAATGTATTTCTGATGATGTATTTACAATCACGAATCCATAGATAATTATGCCAAGCTATAAAGTCACAGCAATTCCTTCTTTGATCGTAATTGTAAGTTTCGTTCAGAAGCCCATGATCGATAGTTCTTACAGCCTGAAATGATATGATTATATTTGAAAGTTTTAAACATGGAAAAAAAACTATGTACCTTATATAGGTGCGAGGAACAGGGTGTAAAGTTCAATCATACCTCCATAGAAAATGGATGATCCTCCGACCAGAAGGGTGTCGTGTCTGGTGGGCAACTGCCCGAGGATTCATGTCGAGAAGTTGTTTTTAAGCTAGTAGCGCGGTAAACTCTGCTTGCGCGATGCAGGATTTGCGTGACGTCAATATGACGCGCAGCTCGCATGTGGCGATGTAGATACCGCTACAACCTAAAGCATACACACTTACGTCCAAAAATTTAACATTCATCATCTCCTTGTCCTTGTACCATGTTACTTGTGGTCAGTGCAACACGTTTTCACCTTTCGTTCTCCCCCGTCAACCGTCACGCTATCATTATCTCCCTTCTCTTTCATATCATTCCTCACACAATCCAACCATCATGTTCTTGGTCAACATTTATATTCACCACTCATTTAATCCCATGCGTTTCCTCCCACCTCATCACACATACCAAGCCAAACGATTTTGTTTCAACTGAATACAGTTAAAGTTAGTATCAACCAATTTATTTTCTCTCAATTTGAACCAAAAAATTGGAATGACAGCCAATGATGCAGAATACTCGTAAACCCACCCGAAACACCAACATAAAGCAATTCTGTCCAGTTTTCATTGTTACTGTGATATCAGAACGTATTGCATGACGTTTTTAATAAATTACAACGCGCCGGAGCACGATTTGTGCTAATATTTGTTCTGTCGTGTACCGTTCGCAGATAAATTCGTAATTAATTTCGTGTTGAAGTTATTTGATGTCCTGAGTATACGAGATAAGTAGTTGGTGTGTGTTATGTAATTACATGTAATTTGTACCTTCAGCTGTTTTGAGTGTGATAAAATAAAAAGGGAGCTATCTGGCCAAAAAAAAAGGCTAACCATAGCAGCTATAAACAATATTGCTGCCCACCAAATGGGGTCTGAAACCTAAACGATGACTGCTTTTTTTTTTTTTTTTTTTTTTGAGGATGGGAAATCATCAAATGACTCCTCCCGCTCTGGGTGGAGCGGAAGGGAGTGTCAGACTCTTACTGACTAAAACCCACCCGTGTTCCTTCCTTGGCCCTTTATGTTCCGGGTCAGCGGTACCCCTTTTGGATGATCCCGCTTTCCCGGCAGGCTTGGGCCCTAGTGGACCCCCTCTATGATGCTGACATCTCTTTGAGGCGCGCGTGGAACACGTACGCGCCGTCCAGCACGGGCCTGGTCCTGATCGGACGGTGAGCTACCCATTACTTACCGCCCGCAGGCCCGCGCCTACGGTGGCCGGGAGTCGTCACGCGGCTCCCGACGCCCGGAGCGTCCACCGCGGCGGCTTGGACGGGAGGCTCTCTCCCTCTCCCGTCCCGCCACCTCCTTCGCTAGCATGACTGCTTCGCAGAAGGAGGCGACTGCCTCCCACTCCCCCTCGCCCCGGACCATGGCTTGAACCAAGGCCGGGCGTAAACGATGACTGCTTACGCTTATTTCAGTAACCTGATAGCATTGCAGACTTTCAATCACAGTCCGAAAGATTTCTAAATTCCAAATATGGTCTTCTCAACAACGTAAATCACGCAATTATTGTTTAACTGTCAAAATGAAAGGCATTAACTATTTGTATTGCGTCATTACCCCGCAGGATAAATCACAATGACATTGATGCGAACGAAATTGCATTTTTGTTGCCAACATAAACAGCCACAGAACTCATAAGCATTAAAACAACAAGATTGTACATAGTCATAGTCGACCTCATATTTGCTTTACCACCCTAAGGCTGAATGACACTTGCACCTCATAAAACGAGAAGGCCTATTTATCTGTATGATGTATTTTTCATGTATCTGTTTGTCTGTCTGATAATTTCCCTAATAATTATAAATAACCGGTTAGTGAAATTTCAATTAACTGGGAATTCTTGTCCACAGTGATAAAGCAATTACGAGGTCAACTATACCTTCATTGAAAGTTGGCGTCATTTTACTACGTTTAAATTTTAATAGGTAAACATAAAAGTTTACTTAACTCAATGATAAGGTTACAATAAGCAAGCAAAAGGTTGCTAAGGTTACACAGTAAAGTTATTATATTTGGTGTTCTTCTCAAGTAGATGTTTATTTAATTACAAGAAGCCATGATAGCCTTGTCCAGAGCATCGAACCCAAACATTTTGCAATGTGCATCTTGAACATGCGCTTACAAATGATGTTGGAGAAAAATTTGTTTGGACATTTACAAGTTGAGAACACATGTTTTTACATGTAAAGAATTCCAAATAGCGCTATTTTTGAGGAAATTGTGCGAAGAAGCAGATAGTTATAATTTTGGAACATGCGCTTACAAATGATGTTGGAGAAAAATTTGTTTGGACATTTACAAGTTGAGAACACATGTTTTTACATGTAAAGAATTCCAAATAGCGCTATTTTTGAGGAAATTGTGCGAAGAAGCAGATAGTTATAATTTTGGAACATGCGCTTACAAATGATGTTGGAGAAAAATTTGTTTGGACATTTACAAGTTGAGAACACATGTTTTTACATGTAAAGAATTCCAAATAGCGCTATTTTTGAGGAAATTGTGCGAAGAAGCAGATAGTTATAATTTTTATGTCATCACAGTATCGGCCCTTTGTACACTTTCAGTGCAGCTTAAAATCTGTGGTTGAAAACAATAGAATAAGTAACTTATTTTCTATGACCTACAATGTTAAACAACAACAATACTTTTATCAAGAGAATGCAAGAACAATCTAAAGGTCGCTATGAAAAGTATTAAATCTGAAATTAAAACTTGACATACATTTCTAGAATTATAAACAAAGAAAAATTCAAGCAAAACGTTTAAGCACAGATTATTTTCCCGACGACGAATTCATTTGGCATAATTTTTCTGTAATCAGTACGGTCGGTACCGCCCTTATTGTTCGGGGCGATAGTGATTTTAAATTAAAAGAGCCGTGGGCGTTGTCCTTGTTTTTTGTACTATATTTTGCTACGTGAAATATTTATTTTACGCCTATAAATTTTAAATATTTATCTTCTCGTTTAAAATATGGATGACCTACGTAAATTCAGGGAAATTAATAGCTAAGCAAATTAACTACAAATTAAATTGTTCATATTATAGCGCTACAAGATTATTTTGTCGCCTGGCCAAAATCAGAACTTACGCCATAAACATCAACAGATATAAAATAATTAGCAGCTGAAAATAGGAACATGTTTTTAACTCAGTTACTCAATGTGGGGAACATTGAGTAACTGAGTTACCCTTATTATTCACCGAATATACTCATACATTCCATGTATAATGTAAATCAGAACCTTCTCTCTGAAACATAAATAGTGTTTGTATTAAAAGAGTATTTTCCTCTTGAACGAAGTAAATAAATTTGTATCGGAAACAGCAATATTATGATATTATTGGCTCGAGGGAATTGAGTAGCTTCAAAGACATGTCTTAAATAATGATATTAGTTTACTAGAAAAATGTATTTCTGTTATTAACGTTGAAGACAGGTATGTTTTCTTTTTGTAAAACAAAAATAATAAAACGAAAAAAACAAAACATAACATAACAAAACATAATTATATTATAATAAAACTTCGTATCTAGTTCTTACTGTGCAGATAATACCTACTTATCCTATTTAAAAATTGCGCCATGGAAGTATCTAGAGGTACGAGGAACAAGGTGTAAAGTTCACTCATACCTCCTTAGTAAAGGGAGGATCCTCCGACCAGACGGGTGTCGTGTCTGGTGGGCAACTGCCCAATGATTGATGTCGGGAAGTTGTATATATATATGCTAGTCGCGTGGTAAACTCTGCTTGCGCGATGCAGGATTTGCGTGACGTCAATCAATGCTGCGCGTCAGCGAAGCTCGCATTTGGCGATGTAGATACCGCTACAGAAGGATATATTGAAGAGACCTCATTGGTGATGTTCTTCAGAAAGGTCAGTACTTGCAACCGGCGTGCGAGTATTACCAGATGACTGTATGAACGTAAACGAAGAAAAAGAAGTATGTGGTACTTTCTGCCTTCCCCCATGGGAAGAAGACGTGAAGCTGTGTATGTATGTATGTAAAAAAATTGTATTTTCTTTATTCAGCACTGATCATCACTGTTGCTTCCTGCGTAATCAGCAATTACAGACCATTCTTGCTCCTGGTTTTTACACGACATTTTTCATCATACGTAATTCAGTGGTACCTACGATTACCTTAGCACGTACCCACCTACTACAAACACACACCTGACACTTTTCTTACTCAATTCTGACATCTTCCACTGTAATTCAACCTTAGATTATTTCGGAAGTCAACTGAATGTTACAAACTGCAGTTGGTTTTCCAACTCCACTTCATCATATGCCTGTGTTATCCCAACTTTGTTGGGGTCGGCTTCTAGTCTAACCGGATGCAGCTGAATACCAGTATTTTACATGGGAGCGACTGCCTATCTGACCTCCACAACCCAATTACTGGGTAATACTACCCTTTGTACGACTGGTTGTCAGACTTTCGACTATCGAACTCCATTTCAGTCAACTCATAAAAAAAATAAGTTCTTAGGTAGGGTTCAAGATGAACAAACACATCTGTGACGCACAAAACATATCTAAACCAAATACAACAGACAAAGAAAATCGGGAAAGAAACTCCATTTAAAAACCGTAATTAGAGTGCAGAGAGCCGGAACCCAAAGTCCTCGGTAAACTTAGTCGGCTCATTATTTGCCGAATCTATTAGAAATACTTTTTATCCTGTTCCGGAGTTCCTTAAACATGGATAATTGAATAAAGGGAAGCTTTTGAGACTTAATGAGTATTGAGAAGTTGTGTTTTGTTCTTTAATTCCAAGAATTAAAGCTTAAATTTGTGATAATTTGTTTCGTTATTTCGGATTAATTATTTAGATATTTTCTTATAGAGTTCCAGGTCAGAAAGCAGCTAATATTATCTTCTGTTATATGCAGTACCTACTGGATACGGATTCTAGAGAAATTAATCAAAATATAGTGGATGTAAAAATATGTTACTTAAACAATAACAACAGTGATAAGTTACAATATCCAAAGGAACTGTAAATATAAGCTGGATATTAACAGTATATTTATAAAAAAAATACACTTCATCGCTCAAAAACACTGATTCTGAGTCTATTTAGCTCATTATAGTCGAGTTTGAAACATAAATTCTGCAATCATGCATCAGATGCAAGAAATCCAAGAGTAAGACTAAACTTAAAAAAATAAATAAATAATGTTCGAATAACATCTATAGGTATACAAGTTTTCAGCAACTTTTAGTTTCCTAAACAACAAGTCTACAGAATTCACTGCAATTAACAGAACAATAGAATGGTGGCAGTAGGTACTAAATAAACGGATGGAGTTCAAACTTGTATTGATTCTGCCGTCCTTTGATACGGGTAGTGGAAATGACCGGATCAAACAATGCATCGGGGTTACCTATTCAACGGTGGAATATTGATTTTGATCTTAACTA
Organism: Brachylomia viminalis; assembly: GCA_937001585.2. Classification (NCBI taxonomy): domain Eukaryota; kingdom Metazoa; phylum Arthropoda; class Insecta; order Lepidoptera; family Noctuidae; genus Brachylomia; species Brachylomia viminalis. The sequence goes on from OW443298.2 coordinate 4,308,231, forward strand.
GTAAACTTAACTGAAAATTTGGTTATTAACTGCTGGATTCCTCCTCAAAAATGACTGGTTTTTTTCCTATTTTAAATAAAACATTTTGTTTTGCGCCAGTTTGTCTTTTTTATTGCCTTGAATGTATTCGTTTCCTGTAGAATTCTTAAGAGGGCTATTTCAAAATTTCTTGTAAATATTTGAGTGTTTAAAGTGTCACACACTCAAATACAAAAAAAAATGTGATGTTTATTTAGAACACTCCCGAGAGAAATAATCAAACTTTCAATCAAAGTAAAAAAAAATTGTGATAGCCGCTCTTAAATATTATAATTGGTATAGATGCAGCAAAATATTTTTTGTGAGCACTAAACTTATATGAATTTCATCAGAGGTTTAGTCCCTGCAGGATGAAATTTCAAACTAATTAAATAACGCCATCTTTTATTTATCTACCGAGGAAACAAATCCGTTCATCAATGTGCTTTTCCTTCCGTTTCGAATTAATATACCTTTATCACCCTAGCCTATAGGGAAGCAAACAAAGGCTCATTCAATAAACATAGGTGCAAATTCTAAAGTTCTTCGAATGAAAAACACTCTGGATCAATAGAAGATATATATATATATATATAATATATCATCCCTTGCATATTTCATATACAAACTATTACAAGTCTGTCCTACTTAGATACAGCTTGTATAATCTCAATACGGGGGTCGCGTCTTGCTGTTGCATTATTCATAGCTGTGACGTGTTGACGGCCAACTGAAGCTGTAATCTTGAAGTGGAGGGTAGGTCACAGTGGGAGCAATTAGCGGGGGACGAGAAAATAATAACAAGTGCAAAACAGGAAGTGGTAAAGGGTCCTTCTACGTTTGAAAAGTGTAAAATGTAATTCTATGTTCAATGAACGAGCTTTGATTTTAATGTGATACAGATTTTGAAAGAGGAAACACGGACAAAATTTGATTTGTTATACAGTGTTTAGATTCTAAAAGTGTCGTTATTAGTAAAGAACTTTCATTAGTTTCTATGCTTTTCCTGCGTACTACCTCGTTGATGGGAAGAAGCTTATGCCCAGTTTCAGTAACACTAAGCGACACGTAATTGAATGCCTAGCGTTAGTGAACATCGGCATTAGTCTAGTTTTACGTTGATTGGTTATTAAACCCCCACTTACTGGTAAAGAAGACTAGTTCCTTTCGATATCTTTTACACTGCCCTTTCCTTCAATAGAGTCTACCCTATCAAAAATAAAAGAAAAGCTCAAACTTAACACCAAAAAGAACAACCAAATAGTCGCGTATAGCATGACCTGTCCCAAAGGTCCTGTGGCACGAACCACCTACGAAAATATTAAAGCGGGGAGTGTTACAAAATATGGTAAAAATATAATATGTTTTTCTCAGCCTTGCCGACATACGTCACGTGAAATATATTACAAAATTCAGGAAAACATTGACCCTCAGGATTAAATATTTATGAAATTCTATTTCTCTAGAGAATTTTTCGAGATTTGAAATATTTTTGTGGAAATAGTGAGGTAATGCATACATTGATTGATAGCGCTTTGCCTTTACTAGAAAGAGAATATAATTATACGCTATAATTTAGATAAAAATAAATATACATAGATAAACCAATGGTACACATAAAAGAAATAGCACAACACACAAAACCACAATTAAAACGCACACACAAATCTTTTATAATATTTATAAAGTCATAATCACTTCACTTTGATACTATGTTTTTGTATACCCGCTTTACCTCTTATACTGAATTAAACCCTAACATGAGTTAGTTAGGGCAAGCAATTAACGTAGCTCTATTTTATGATCTCCTTTTCTCCTTTTTACAAAACCCATCGATTCTCAGAAGCCGGCTCTCATCAAAGATTATTACAAAACCATTAATTTTAACCAATTTATTATTCAAGGGTCTATCGTAAACAATGTTCAATCTTGAATATTGGTATTAATATTAATTGGATACTAAAATATTCACAATCAATTTTGCTTTTGTTACAGTGGCCACCAAGATTGCTCCCGTGGGCAGTCACAGTCCTATTGATAGTCGCTGTCGTCGCACCTTCATCAGATTCCACAAGTAAGTATACAATTTAGAATTATTATTGAATACTCCTCATCTTCTCCAGTTCTTATTCCAAATTATTTGCGGTCAACGCAGCATGTGTTTGAATCGTTCACGCAATATCTTCAAATTCAAATTTATTTATTTGTACACATAGAATGTAGTGGTACACGATGCTATAAAAATAGGAAAAAAAATTGAGTCACTATGTGCTGCCTTGCAAGGCGTACAAATATTACTACACCGTTGGTAATAGGTATACAGGTAATATAGCCTATATAATTTTATATAATGCTAAGTAACCGTCTTACATCTTTAGTAATAAAATAATCATAAACAAAATAAAAAAACAAAGTAACAAACAAATTACTTCATGAGCCATCATTTCAATATTACTAGCATCTCTTCCACACCCCGTTCTTCGTTTCTATGGTCTTCCCCTAGTCTTATTACCTTACCATTCATACCCAAATCTTATCAAAATATAATTTTAAAGAATGTGCCATAAATATGGATAGGAATGATAATTATCGTCTTTATTCAATACAGCACTTTGATTAACATTAGTAGCTCTTTCTATTAAAAACCAAACTGAAGTTAGGTATTTTGGCAACTACAACGTCACAAACTATGGCAATAATCGTAGCAGCCGTAAAAGATGGCTGACGTCCTCAACCTCCGCCAAGCTAAAATATCTTTTAAGAGCAGCTTAACTTTTGCAACAACTAAAGCAAAATTGAGTGCTCTTCGCTGAAATCATTTCGCAAGCGGATTGCACGCTGAATTTCAATTCGATTTGAATTTGAGTTCTATTCATCCCAGAGGATTCTGATCGTGATATGATAGGAATATCAATGCCGTTGACGTTTTTAGCCAATACCAAAAGTCTGACAACCACGACTCAACTTTACAGCAGACAGCAGTCGCATTTTTTTTGCATCAGTAGATCAAATAAATACATTATGACACATGTGGTCTCCAAATAATAATAATAATTTAATAATAATAATTTATTTATTGTTTACAAGGACCAGATTAGAGTACAGATACATTGGGACATGAGTATAATACACAGTCTGGTAAGCGGGTGAAGCGCTGTACTCCTATATAGGCTACTGAGTAGCCTGTGTTTAGGAGAGACAGGACTGATCCCGTTTATACAATATACATATAGGGGTCTCATGACGTAGTACATTTAATAATTAGGTATGTGAGTGTGTGTGTAAGTGCGTGCGTGTGTGTATGTGTGTGTGTGTGTGTGTGTGTGTGTGAGGGTGTTTTATTAGTGAGGGTGGTTACCTCAGGAAGTCTTCGGTTTCTTCATAATTTAGAGTAGATAGGAACACGCGGACGGTCTTCTTGCAGTTAAATATAGTAGATCCGTAAATTGTTTGTTTTTCATTGATTTTATTATAAAGTGACGGACCAAGGTAGGGGAAGAATTTTTTTATAAACTTTTTTCGGACCGGCGGAGAAGGGCAGATATTATTTTTGCGGCGTCTATTTATTTTTATATAGGGTGTTTTTGAGTGTTGCAATAAAATTGTGTGTAAGATAAACTGCTGTCTTACATTGAGTAGGTTGCAGGTTTTGTACAATTCGGTAGTAGGGAAACGTATAGGCCTAAAGGTTGCAACTTTAAGTATAGATCTGTGGGCGATCTCTAGAGGTTTTAGTGTGGTTTTTGCGGCTCCACCCCAGCAAGAGATACAATAATTGAGGACTGATTGGCATAGGGCAAAATATACGTTACGAATGATTGCGGGGTTGGCTACGTGCCGCAAGGTCTTAAATATATAAATCAGTTTGCGTATCCGGCTGGTAAGAGTCGAAATATGAGTTTTAAAATTTAGGTTTCTGTCTAAAATAATGCCAAGATATTTAATTTTTTCCACTAAAGTCAGGTCAGGACATTGACATTGACTTTGAATAGGACAAGAGTGTGCTTTTAAATTAATAGAGCTACTAGGTTGAGCGGTGTTACTGATAGAAAAGATCATAAAGTTAGTTTTAGTAGCGTTAAGAGTCAGTGTGTGTGACAGGAGCCATTTCGTAATGGTATTAAAGCCGTCTTGTGCAGCAGTCTGTAATTCCGTCGATGTGTTTGCAGAAAACGTGATGGCGGTGTCATCTGCATAGGAAACTATTTTAGCATTAGGAACGTCTAGGTTGCAGAGGCTGTTGATGTACACAAGGAAGAGTGTAGGCCCTAAAATACTGCCCTGTGGTACCCCGTACTCAATAGGCAGCTCTGCACTTTTATGATTGTCTATTACAACTGATTGAGACCGGTCTGATAGGTAGCTCCTAAAAAAGTCAAGTGGGGGACCCCTCACACCGATGCCCTCAAGTTTGATTAAAAGGGTAGAAACAGGGACAGTATCGAAGGCTTTTGCCAAATCTAAAAAGATGGTTAGGACTTTTTTATTATTATTTAAGTTTTCTGTAACATTATTAATAAGACTGTGAACTGCGTCCGAGGTGGATTTATTTTTACGGAAACCAAATTGATTAGGGGATAGAAGTTTAAAACGTTCAAGGTAGTGGGTAAGTTGCTTGTTAACAATGCGTTCCAGCACTTTTGATAGGGCACTAAGGACGGCGATAGGTCTATAATTGTTTGGTAAGTTCCTGTCACCACCTTTAAAGATAGGGTGGATGATAGCTCTTTTCAAAGCAGTGGGAAATATAGCAGTTTGAAAGCATATATTGAGGATGTGGGAGAGAACGGGCGCAAGAATCTTAACATATCGTTTCAAAAAATACGGGGAGATAGCATCCCATCCAGAGGCAGCATTAGTTCTCAACATGTTTATAGTGGCAGAAATTTCCTCTACATCAGTGGGTAGCATAACAAACGAGTTGGTGGAGTATACGGGGTTTGGTGGAGTATACGGGGTTAGGTGGAGACAAAGATGAACGTGCAGCATTGAGGTTATCCGCAAGTTTTTTCCCAATGTTAGCGAAGAATTCGTTGACCTCATCACAAGACTGGGAGGGTGACGATGTATAAGTCAGCAAAGGATTTGAGTTAGTTCTTGTAGAGTGTGTGTTAGTGATAGTTTTGATAGTGTCCCAAAGTTTTTTAGGGTTCTGACTAGCCTTATTTAATTCTTTTGAGTCGAATTGCCTTTTGACTTTTTTCAACAGAGAAGTACAAAAATTTCTGTATCTTTTATATGTTATAATGAGAGTTAAGTTGCCTGGTGCCAGTTTGACTTTTTTATGTAATGAATCACGATTCCGGATACACCTTAACAACCCGGGAGTAATCCAGGGTTTCAGGATTCTTTTCCGGGCTGGAATTTTAACAATTTTAGAGCATTCTATTATTGCAGGTTTTATAATTGATATAAGATTATCTATGGCAATGTTAGAATCCGAAATAAGGTAAAGGGGATTAAAGTCAAGTTTTTCCATATAAGTGTCAAGTGCGTCGTAGTCTATTTTAGAATAAGTTTTTTGAGCTGAATGCTTAACTTTATTTTTATTTAGAGAGAAAAGAGAAGAGCAGTGATCGGTCACTGTCGTGTTATAAACTAGTGTCAGAGTTTTTGTCTTGGTTCGTATCATAAGATGGTCTAAGCAGTTGTTTCCTCTCGTAGGTAAAGTGTGGGCGGGTAAAAAGCCATGATATGCTAGGGTGCTAAGGTACTCATGTGACCTCGTGTCAAGGGTATCAGGTTTAATGTCTACATTAATGTCTCCGGTGATAATTACAGAGTTATAGTTATCGAGAGCTGGAAGTATGGTATTTAGAGCTGTAAGAAATGTGTGAATATTATCATTTGACGGCGAGCGGTAAATACAGAGAATAGCTATGTCAGTTTTAAGCTTTATAAGTAGACCTGAGGCTGCTCCAAGAAGGTCAGGTTCTTCACATGAGGCTAACAAAGATGATTTCGCGTAGACAACAACTCCATCACTGTGATTTAGATGATTAGTTGTACTGTACGTAGTGTAGTTAGGTAGGGCGGGTATTCGACAGTTGCTGATGCATGACAACCAACATTCAGTAAGAACCAGAAAATCGCAGTTGATGTCTATACGGTGGACAAGAGTTTCTAGGTTTAGGAAGTTACAATTAATGGATCGAATATTTTGTGTTATAATTGTGTACCACGCACTTGGATTACCCGTGAATGCCTTGGTTTGCTCCGGGGAACAGACACGAACATCTGATACAGAAAAATCGTCAACGACTCCAATATATTCTATAATATCATTTGACATTGTATAAAGAAATTAAGTAAAAGGGTACAAAAAGGGCCGATCAGAATGTCATTTCCGGTGATCGTGTTTTGGGAGCATAAGAATATTGTATGATAATGAGAGGTGTGTGTGTGTCGAGAGTGTGTGTTGAGCACTAGGTTGAAAATGGATAATTGTAATGAGTGTGCAGTGTGTATATATATTGTGTGTGAAGGGTGAATACTTTCATCAATATAGTTAATAGTTAAATTATAAGAACTAGAAAAAACAATGCAACAACAAAAAGCGAACAATAGTAAACTCTGATTAAGCATAACTAGTCATATAACTTTGGGTGTAGATAAGCTGTTTAGCTGTTGTTCGCTTCTTATAACAATAGATGGGCTGTCAGGGCTCTTCTTCATCAGGATGCGACCATCTGAGGTCCAGCAAAATGAGTATCCGTTGACTTTCGCGTAGGTACGGGCCAAAGGGGAAAAAGAGGTGTAAACAACACCCAAATTTTTCCGGTTATATTAACGACTCATGACAGGTGACAATGGTGGCGGTGAAGGCGGTTAGGGTGAGAGCTTATGGTCACAAATCAAGACTCCGGGGTTACTGAGATAGCCCGGATGGAAAAAACCCAATGACAATTTGCCCGACTTGAAACCACTAGACCAATGAAGCAAAAACAAGATGACAAATATAGTCTGTGGTCAAATCCATCAATCAATTTTTTAGACCAAACATCTTACACAAGAAGCCTTAAACTAAGGTACAAATGTCTAGAATATTTGAACAGGTAAATTAGGATTTAAGACCTAAAACTAGTCAAGAATGCTCTTTGCGTGACCTACCATCTAGTATTTAGCATACTAGGCCACATCGTACGCAAATTACTACCAAAACTGTTCACAATTATGTTCAAATATATGTAAATGTTTATCTATTTGACTGTGGTCACCTGTCCATGTTGAAGTTCGTGGAGACGTTAATGTCAAAGGTTAGGTCTTGCGGTTTGACATCGATTATTTATACATAATTGAATTTTGCGATGAAAATATAAAAAAAATGTATTGGGTATAGATTCGTGATCCAGAACCAGATTTGTGATCCTGTAGTAATCAAATAAGACTATGTTCATACTAGATTCAGTAATGCCGTAGGTCATTTAATTTGAATGCATACTTAACGTGACTTCAACAATGTGATGAGGTGATCTGTACTGTACCCATGTGAGTTAAAATTTTGTAAAAAAGCTTTCTAGTTCTGCAATTCACACAATTAAGAGGTGTATACGATTATGTAAGCGCCTCATTTTTAATGAAGACGATAATAACCAAAATAAAGTAATAAAAAAACAATAGCTACTCTCATTCAAGCTAATTAGAAAAGTTTCACACTGAGCTACTGGTACCTTTGTTCCTAATTTAATTCAGCACAAAATACAGTCGGTCTCTAGTTGACGCGGTGGGTAGTAGATACACGTACTGTCAATTTGCCAACTTTTCGTTTACCCCTTACGAAACAACTACCTGGGTGGAATGATAAGCAGTTCAGTCATTATGATGGTTTACTCCTGGGATGAGTTTAACTAATAGTGGGCAAGGGCTTACCACATATATTATTTCCTGTTAGAAATTGCTTTCATTTTCGCTGTGAAACTCATACCCGATTTAAAATGAATGGAAACGACTAAACAGCCATCCACTGTACTGTCTTCCATGGCCTCCTTGCATCAAGGCAAGTCGGAGACGGATAGTAAACAAATATATAATATCATATTGCTGGAACACAGGCCTCCTGTCTGCGAGAGGGAGTGGGTAAGTATGCGAATATGAAATAAAATAATCAGGATAACTTACTCAAAAACTGATATATAACAATTAATCATTATAATCATATTAGTATGCAAAGCTTCCTTTCAGTTCAATGGCGTAACGTTTGATACACCAAAGATATAACATAAAACTCCACAGAAAAGGAGGATCCTCCAACTAGACGAGTGTTGCGTCTGGTGGGCTATTGCCCGATCTTTGATGTCGGGACGTTGTATGCCATAAACCCTGCATGCGACATGCAGGATTTTGCGTAACGTGAGCGTGATTCGTAGTTTGCATGTGGGTGGCAATGTAATTGATGTGTAATTAAATGGCTCCTCAATAAAATACACATTATACACTTAAATAAATATTTTCAATTGAAGGCCCGCTTTCAATAGAATTTCATCGACATTCTTCATTGAGCTGAATGGTGCTGATCCATGCGTCATGTTCGTGAACGGGCGCTGTCAGTTGGGACTGGTCATCTCTTAGCCACCACGGCTTATTTTAATTATTTTATTATGGATTGTTTTGTTTCAATTTATATTTGCTGTACACTGGACACTCAACGTGTACGTCTTATTTACATCGTTCTCACATATTATACCTATATTCAACATTAATGATGTAACTAATATTTATGTAACAATATAATTTAAAAGAGTGTCCATGGAGTTTCTTGCCCGTTCTTCTCCATAGGTACCTACTACGCTTTGGAATGGGCAACTAGCTTCATATTTCTGACGGACCGACTACTTGACAATTCAAAAGTGCCTGTAAATGGTTTAATTGAAATAAATGCTTTGAGTTTGAGTTTGATTCAGAACGAGATATAAAATAAAATCAAACACTCAATGAAATATACTTTTTACATTTTACACCGTACAACGTATACAACGTATACACACCAAATATCAATCAAAAATACGCAGAAATATTTTTCCGAAACAGACAAAGCAGGAAATAAAAATATGTTGTGCAAAAGCTTACCAACATTCCGCCCGGATTTTTTTTTTCCAAAATAACATGGATAGGCAGTGCGACATCCGCATTTTTTTAACTGGACGGGATTGTAAAGCCATAGTAAATTATCACATATACAGGGTTTTTGGTAATATGTCGGCAATCCATTAAGGGGATGTAGGGGAGGTCATTTGCCACTAAATGACCCGTTATGACCCCTATGCAAATGTCAACCATTTCCAAGTAATTTGGAATTTTATATTTTTTGGCGGTATACCACTTACTACGGTATACAACTTTGAAAATGTATTAAAAAAAAACAAAACATGACTTTTTAAAATTATTATTATCTGCTTCTACTTCAGTACATAATAATAACTCATAAAATGACAATTATCTTTATATTTTTTAAATGAGAGCACACAAATTTCATCATTGTAGGTTATTTGACTTAAGTGGTTGATTTTTGCATAAACATGGCACTGTATCGACAGAACATTCCAAAAATGTGTATAAATTCTCAGCTATCCAACGAGATACAATAAGATACCAGATATCTTCAAAAAATATACAATGTCAAATTACTGGAAAATGGTTGACATTTGCATAGGGGTCGTCGTATGGGGTAATTTGGTTGCAAATGACCTCCCCTACACCCCCTTAATGGACTGCCGTCGTATTACAAATAACCCTGTAGAAAAAGGTGATTTCAGGAACCATAAACTCGAATGCAGAAATTCAAATAAAATTTTTCATAGTTGCTTTGGCCGAAAATCAAATGTATCAGCAGCACACTGCTGGTTAGGAAAATATCTTGCACGCGTGATTTGAAGTGAAGCTTCTTAGTCGGGTGGGCGGCGGCGGCGCGGCGACTTGATAATTATAGGAGAATTGAAAGTAACAATTCAAGGACGCGTCACGTTTAGGTACATTTTGGTTACATGAGGGAGAAGAAAGATATGACTTTCTCTGTATCTCACACTAGGTAAATCTCTCTTAAATTCTTTATTTTTTACGACGCTTTACATTGTGTTCTCGTTTACCGTTTTGAGAGGAGTGTTATGAAATAAATCACACAAAGTAAAGTGTCAAAGGCTGGATGAGCTTTAACGTGTCATTATGTTTCAGCAGTTTCATGATTCAGTTTAGGCCTATTAAAAAAACTCGCCATGGATTCTGCCAGGTACACAGCAATAACCTAGATACGGTTCTGGATAGTCACATATCCTGTGAGCGATTTGTTGTCATGTGGCTGTGTCCTGACATGCGCTGACTGGACACGGCCTAAGATATATTGCTGATAGTCCAGCAATTTATTTACCTAAAAACAGGCGTTTTTTATCAGCAGTCGGTTTTAGGGTAGACCTGACTGATGAGACAATTTTCCTTCCAAATTTCAAAAAGAATAAAAATATAGAAATTTGTTTTGGTAATGAGTGCATGTCTCATTAAATGGCCTTTCGTACAAGATTATAAGTACACATATAAGATGCATGCATGTTATATTAGATTGTAAACTTTCGTCTTGAATAATGAGACAAAATTGTGTCGTTACCCCTAGGAGTCACACGTGCATATATAGATTAGGTACAAGTGCACTGCAAGTATTCTCATTGAAATTGTGTATTTAAAAAAAAAACTGTCTGTGCTTATTTTTAATTTAACCTATAAACATTAACCCTGAAAAAGTAACACACAAAACTAAGCAAATCCAAATATACGACTACCCATACAAAATATTGCTACAGCCCATATTAATTACAGACGTTAATTGATTTAATTGCCCCAGTGTGCCTTGAAAATAGACAAGAAAGGAAGCAGTGCGCTAATGACAGCTAATTGCGTGATTAGTTAGGTAAATCTGGTGTTAGGCTACTGGGTTTGAGTCGTTTATATTCTATGTATGTATGATATTTAATTATATTGTGTTGTGTCATAACCTTTTTTTTCGGCTGGTAAATCATTAAATAACTTCTACCGCTCTGGGCGTAGCGGAAGGGCGTGTCAGACCCTTACTGGCTAAAACCCACCCGTGTTCGTTCAGTTGCCTATGCCAGGGGCCACGGTAACCCTTTCGGACTTTCCCGCAACTTGCAAAACTTGCAAAAATTTACTCCTTGACATTTTACTCCAAATAATATTCTAGCAAGAGTTTACCGAGCCATCTACTTTTGCCGCAAAGGAATTTATTTGTTGGTAGTCCTGCAAAAAACTAAAATTGTAAGTTCTTGAATGACCTGCGACTCATGAAAATTAAATCGTTAATCATCACATTATGATCTTTGTCTTTGTCGGTCATACTTCTCTATCAGTCGTTATATCAGTATACACTTTATTTGAGGCCACACCATCTTTCACGCAATCCATGGAAAGTTTATTTGAGGCCACACCATCTTTCACGCAATCCATGGAAAGTTTATTTGAGGCCACACCATCTTTCACGCAATCCATGGAAAGTTTATTTGAGGCCACACCATCTTTCACGCAATCCATGGAAAGTTTACTTGAGGCCACACCATCTTTCACGCAATCCATGGAAAGTTTATTTAGTCTCACCCTACTCTAATTGCCATCCACTGTCATCCCCAAAACTTGAATATAAGAAGAAAAAACGAGCGAGCCTTACAGTAGTCGCATATGATGTGTAACATCTGACATCTAATCTTTGTAATAAGCAAAACATTAACATTATTTATCCTAAAAAAATATTCAATTATTTGAATTAATTTTTCGTAACGAAGAATAATTCTTTTAAAACTGTTGGCTGATAGTACCAACCTCTCGGAAAATAGGTTGGTACCATCTGACGGCCAATTCAACCACCGCGCGCGCTCATTGGTCAAATCAAATAGCGCGCGCTTCCTCGACTTCCTGTTACACACTTCCGTCGCATTTCACGAAATCACTCCCACAGATTGCAGGAAACCGAGAGGAAAGATATTACATATCAAAAAAAAAAAAACTAGCAATAGCGTGTCCCTACATTTCTCTATTTAGATTTATGTATTTCATGAAAGAGCAGACGTATTTACCGTTTGATTTGTCTAAAATGTGCGTGCGATAGCTTTGGAAATGCAGACGTGCACATTATTCATTCTGTGCTGTTTTATATGTAAATCCTTTCGTGTTTACTGAGGGGTAGACACGCGGCGTCGTATCTGTTTTGGCGTTAGGTGGAGAGTTTATTGAAATTACACAATTAAGGTATGTTTTGATTTTTAAGGCGAGTAACTTAGGGTCAGAAGTCAATTAATATTAAACAGTTCTAGACCAAAGTAATAAGATTTTCTCATAGGATTTCAAAGGAAGTGAAGTGTTTTTATAAATTCACACTAACAAGCAAAGAAAGACGGTGAAGTTATTGCCTCGCCGCACTGTGAAGTTATTCTTTTATTTTTATTTCTTTCTCTTGCTTTTCTAGATGCAAGGCTAAGAAAAAACTAGAATATAACTGATTCAATCCAGAAAAGATGTTTTTTAATGCAATTCTCTACCTAGATCACGATTTTCAGTGAATCTCTTGGCGAATGCAAATTAAAGATTCTTAAATCATGAAATTGTAAATCACAATTAGGTATTACGCAGGTCTCGGGTTAGCAACCCTCAAAAAAAAAAAAGGTCTCGTGTTGTTTCGAATTTCAGATTGATCGGAGATTATAAAATTCACGATGCTGATAACTTACCCAATGTTAATAGGTCTTAAACCACTTGTGAAAAAAGACAGGAAAAGCTTTTTGAATAAACTGTAGGACACCTGCATCTATTCAACAGCTTCCATAAAAAAGTAACTATCCAAGAACATTTTAAGCCCTTACATCCAAACTGAAAATATTGTCCCTTTTCACTCATCCAACCATCCTACCTCCACGGATACATCATAGAAAATAAACTTTCCATCTGTCCCTGGATAAAGCTAGCGTTTCCAAAACAAACACCCTGGCTAAACTCATACATTAAAACTGTTTCTTTTGTGGGGAAAAATATATTGTCTTGCCACACAACATTTAACCTTAACATTAAAAGTTTAAGGTAGTAGTTCTAGTGTAGAAGTGCCTGCCATCAGTTACAGGGTATTCCCTATGGGCGTTTGGAATTCAAAGTGTAGAGCAAGTCTATTACTTGGAAACATATTGGAAGAATGGCTTTGTAAAAATGTTGCTAAGACACTTTTAGTTTCGAAATTCTATTTGTTTTTAAAAAACTTCTTTGTCGTTTAAACGATTGCACATGAACGAGATTTTAGAGCCTCAATTTCAGGTGATTGTGAAGTAAAATAAAAAGAATAGTAATTACAACAGTCCAATATAAATTATAACTATTTAATTTAATTACCTTTTTTAATTATAATTATTTGTCACGGGTTTGAGCTCATCTAATGGAAATTAAATTTTATTTTATTGTTCTAAACACTATTGACAGCTCAGTTCAAGCTCACTTCACATAAGTTTTCACGCTGAGATTTATACAGAGTAAATCGGCAGTTGTAGGAAGTGAAATATTGGTAAAGGGAGGCGAAACATTGTGTCAATAGTTAGTTAAAGAATTGCTTTGATTTAGAATTGCTTCCGAGACTGGCCAGGAAGAATGATTAATAAACAGTTTAATTAATTCCTATAGTAATTGCAGGCAAACCAGATAATTCAACAAGTCATTTCAGAGTCATCAATATAATCAATGTTGACTGTCAAATACAATTTATTTGAGGCTCTTTACTCTTTATGGTATTTTTATTGTTCACAGACCTAATAGTAGTTATTATTGAAAAACCAACTAATTCAATTCTGGAACTAACTTCACAGAGTATGAAAAAAAAAGTCGCTGAATAATGAACCCAATGTATTGCTTAAAACTTTAATTATTTCTTCAAGACATGTTGCAAGACGGTAAAATAAAAGTCTAGTATTGTTCCTCTTTTGTTTAATCTTTTGCAATGACAGCCAGCTGATATGTTTCTAATTTGATGTGTCACGCTTTGCACATAAAGGGGTCAGTAGAACTCTAAATAGCGCTGAAATTAGGTCTTACTCAACTTTATATGGCTTTAGAGACCTTGTCGTGCCTAACTAAGGTTGTAATGGATTCCCCATCTCTTTTTCTATTCATGTTGCAAGATCAGGTCACATCATTTTAACTGTTGTTTACCAAATGTTGTGTGTTAACACATAATTCAAAATTTCATCATCATTATCAACATTATTTCAGTCGAAAGACGTCTGACTGCTGGATATAGGCCAAATGGTAGCATATACTTCTCGTGTTTATGCGTAACAAATCGTTATTTCCAATATCATGTAACATTATTCAAACCAGCATCTAACACCATATATTTCTCTTCCACAGCCGTTCGCAGAAGACTCCGCAAGCCTAGCAAGGTTTCCACTTCAGTCACATCCAGCGTATCCAGATCTTCAGACCAAGTCATATCAGCCAGCGTCAACAGGCCCAAGATTCGTGGACGACTTAATATTGCCAGCAGGAAGTCTTCTGCTGTCCTTGATAATTCTGTCGGTACAGATCTTCATAAAGACAAGGATGGTTATAAGGTAAAGTATATTTTATTTATTAGTATTTATTTATAATTTGACTGCCCGCTACTTCGTCCGTGTGAAATTTCCCCCAAGCCAACTAGTCAGATTGCATCGCCTGCTTGCGGTATTACTTCTTTTTTCTTTTTACTCGGTTTCTAGGAGCCATAGCGAAATGTTAAATACAATAATGTTTTTTAGCCAAAAATAATTATTGAATCCGACTGATAGGTACTTCCAGAGATACCCCTACATACAAACTTAATATTATATAGAAGTATATACATAGACTGGCATTGATTTTCATCACGGCATGAATAGTTTATTTATATGAAAATAGTTATGTAAAAAAATCCCCAATTTAGAGGAAATAATAACACTACTACCAGTGATTGTAAAACTGCAGCTCGTACAAATACTTTCTTATAAAATAAAAACTAAATTAATGTTTATTTCATTACAAATATAGGAAGAAGTAAAACCTTTTTATTTCTTTTTGGTGATTGTATTAAAAACCACAAATAAAAAATAAAGACGCAAATTAAAGAAAATTTTAACAACTTTGAAACCATTTGTTTTACTTTTGTTTCTGTTTATAACTATGGCATTTCCTGTGCAGAAATTCATTATTCTGTAAAATTCAATTAAAAACATGCCACTAACCCCTGAAGAGTGTACTAGAATTCTGACAATGCTTGTAGGCGGGCGCAGTCAGAGTTATACAGCGAGAACTGTTGGTCTGCCGCTATTATCCGTTTAAAGAGTGCTCCAGCGATTTGAAGAGACTAGATTCTATATTCGCAGACCAGGAATAGGCCGAACAAGGTGCATGACAGCGCGGAAGGATCAATAATAGTGTCAAAAATGTTGAGAAATCGTCAAAGTCTACATCTCTAAATCTACTATCCTATCGCAGGTATGCTGGAAGAGATTTCATTAGAAATAAGCATCACCTTTGTACCTATTTTTCTGTTTTTTTTCTTCTTGTCTGTTTATATAAGTGTGTACATAAATGGTTAAATAAATAAATAAAGTCAAAGTCAAAAATCACCTTCTACGTTACTGGAAGGAGTTATCCGAGCACGTGCACAGTGAGGCGGTGTCTTGCTAAAGGAAACTTGAAGCCATTTAGACCTGCAACTGGTCCAAAACTCGAGAGACAGCATCGAAATTCAAGGTTAAGTTACGCTAGAGAACATATGAACTGGACTGTGTGACTGTGACTCGCTTATAGAAAATAATACTTTAACTACAGTAAGATACGTGAATGAAATCTTAAATGAGTATGTTGGCCAATTTTTTATAAACATGGATGAGAACGCCATATTTATAAAAGATAACGCTCATCCCCACACAGCTCGGATAGTGATGGACTACCTTAAAGATGTCGCTATCACACGCATGGAGTGGCCAACACGCAGCCCAGAGTTGAATCCCATCGAGCATGCCTGGGACGAACTGGGATGACGTGTACGCCAACGAAATTCCCCTCCAATTACGCTTCGTAAACTGAAAGAAGCACTGCTATAGGAATGGGAGAATAATCCTCAGCATCGGCTCAGAAATCTAGTGGAAAGTATGCCAAACACTAGGAATTTCTCCTCTATCGTGGGTGCGTTTACAAATATTTAAATTCACATACACAAACGGCCAGACCCGGAACAACTACTTGCAGGTCATACAAATATTTGTTCCGTGCGGGGATCGAACCCGCGTACGTGTCGCGGGTTCGATCCACGCAGCAGTCAATCGCTTAACCACTGCGCCAACCGTGTCGTTAACAGCCCGTGGTGGCAATACAAGATACTAAAATATTTAAAAATTGCATATTAAATACCGTAGCACATTTTTCGAAAACTATTGAAAATTGACGTCTTTACTTAACTTACTTTTACTCAAAATAAACTTTACAACCTTGAACTTTTATGAAATTAATTTAAGCACTATAAAATTGTCTACATTATAATTATGTAGTTTCATAAAGCTAGCTCCAATATATTGAGGTTTTTTTACCGACCCGCGTTCTTTGCAGCCCAGTGTATTATCGCAATATGCATACTAAAGCGTTATCTTGAGTAAAAACAGTTATAATGAAAACTATTAATAGATTATATAAATATACTTTCCTATTATCATCTGGCATTTTACAATCCAATTAAAAACGATTGAGAAAGTCAAGTTTTCTCTAAGTCCATTAAGTTTATTATAACTATCGTCTTCTAAAAGCTTTATTTCTTTCGAATAAATATAGCAGGAAAAGACAGCGGGCCGACAATTGAGCCTTGCAGTAACCCAGATAACAACTGACCATTGCACTTAAAATACCTATTCGATTAATTATATTTTAGCCCATAACCCCTTGAAATAGAAGCGTTAGTATCAGTTTCCGACATGTAAATGGAATATTGTAAAAGAATGGTACAACACGGATATGAGTGAACTTTTCGAACGTAAAAGTGAAGTTGTTAGCCTTCAAAATAAGTATTCGCCTGCTTAAAGATTTTTATTAAAAATGTGTGAACTTTATTCCTATAAGAATAAAGGTCAAAATGCATAGTTTATTCCCGTTTAAGATGTTTAATGTTTAGCGAATGTCTTCAAGATAGGTTTTTAAATTTCGAAAATATCAGAAGTCTTCTGAAAGGAACCCTATTTTGATAAAGTAGAGTTCAAAACTGAATGGGAAAGTCGGGAATCTTTTCATGTTAAATGAGCTGGTATTTTTAAGCAGTAGACGGTAGTGGGTTATAAAACTGAGTGAACGCAAACTTTACTAAAGAATATGAATATAGAAATATACGTTTAATATTGTTTGCGAAAGGAGCACTAAATCCTTGAAGATAATTGTGAGCTTTAAAAATGCAGCTTGATGTGAATTTTCTTGGAATCGTTTACCATAATAAAATATATTCAAAGCGTTAACGTTATTTAGAATTCTATGCAGGGAATTGATCAAAATGAGTCATAAAACTTGCATTAAACCATTTAACCTATTTAGAGCCTTAATAAATAATAATTATGATGTCGTATTCTATATTTACGTACTGATTTATTAACAGTCATACAAAGAAGGGTACATCTAAAAGGAGTGCGTCTAAAACTAAACCTTTATTTCTGAAATTTAAATTATCATCTTGGAACAATATCCAGAGAAGTTTACAAAGAATGAGTCATTAAGGCTGATCTTTAAGTCTTCCATATTGCAGCTACGTCATGACATTAAAAAAGGTTGTTCCCATTTGAGTTTAACGAAAGTCATGAAATCCTTACGAAGTATGTAATGCTTTAACTTAATTTAATACAATATGGCTGGTTCGTATAATGACAGTGTGTCGTACGCACTGACAGCGAGCCTTAGATTTGAAACCTTGGTCGAGTTGTTAGAAAAAAACTGCTTTGTAGCAAGTGGTTTGGTTTGAAATGTGTGTGTGGCTTGCTTCTACATCTTATTTTAATATAATTACGTTTTCAAAGAAATCCATACTAATTACTACAAATGAGAAAGTGACTCTGTCTATCTGTCTGTTACATTATCACGCCTAAACCACGGGACCGGCCGTTATGAAAATTTACTGATAGCTTGCGTCCTGGAGGTGGTTTTCTTATATCGAAAAACTATACACGCAGACTAAGTCACGAGTAACAACTAGTTCTAAATAGATATATCTTCATCTTCTTTATAATCATACCCTGCTTGTTTTAATTAACATTCTTCTCTTTCACTAGATCGTCTGCTACTACACCAACTGGTCCCAATACCGTACGAAGATCGGCAAGTTTACCCCCGAAGACATTTCGCCTGATCTCTGCACCCACATCATCTTCGCTTTCGGCTGGCTGAAGAAGGGCAAGCTCAGTTCCTTTGAATCCAATGATGAAACCAAGGATGGGAAGACTGGATTGTATGACAGAATCAACGCGTTGAAGAAGGCTAATCCTAAGTTGAAGACTCTTTTGGCTATTGGTATGTATTCAAACGTTATGTAATTGTAAAAGGATTTTAAAAAGCTTTAAAAAAATCAAAGTTGCTTAAGTAGACAAAAAGCGCGTTTTATGTAACTAAAAGGTAGGTAAAATAAAAGAACTGCCCACTACTCACTGGCTCCAAAATGTGACCCTGGAAAAGAAACGTCTTTATTTATTTATTTACTTTAACTATCGCATAAAGCAGCGAATTACAGAAATTAAAGACATACACATACACTTAAAAACAATTATATTAAATTCTAAAGTTCAGGTATATAATATAAAACAATAAAAAATTAACAACACTTTCATAAATGCTCTGACAGTACTCCTGACATGCCAATAAAATCCTCGTCCATTCATCCGCAAACAGATCGTCTTGATGGACTCTTGTCAAATCTATTTCAAGACAAGGGATTTCATTAACCATTGTTTTTATAATCAACCAATCAAATATGTTTTAAAGCACATAACCTACTGATGTAGAATAGAATAGAATTTTATTTTGCAAATATGGGTAATACACAATAGTTGTTATGATAATACGGTAAACATTATATAAATAAATAATAATAATAAATAAATAATACGGTACTTGGGACAAGTTTTGTAATTATGGTTATCATATAAAGTTTCTTCCATAAATTAATTGCAATAGTTTATGACTGAGTTCACTCATCATAAAAATAGACGGATGAAGTCAAATCATTATCTATTCATTTTAATAGACTAGTAAAATATAATTAATTATGCATGCGTGCATATTATACAAAATAAGACATTAAATGCATCAAGTTTTCCTAAACAAGGCATTACGTTTATTGCGGAAATAGACAATAAAATAAATCAGTTATCTAATGTTATAAGCCGTATTGTTTTGACCTATTGACCCACACACAATAGTAGTTCAATAGTTCACAATATCGTCAACAAATTCAGATTTAACATGAAGTTAAAATTCAAACCATCATTTTGCAGAAAATAAAACGTAAATATTGTCACGGCTCATTTGTTGTGCCATGAAAATCATCAGCCTCTAAGGAAAATAGCATCAAAAATATGAATAACGCCTTCGTATTTTACCAAGAACACTTTGATTATTCATTCGAATAAATAGACGATTCAAACACACGAGAAATCGCATTCGAAAGACAGAGAGCTTTAAAATCGATACCACTTGTGATGTCCAACGAAATATCGATAAAGTTTATTCTAATTTATAATTTTCAATTATTTGACAGTTTGATTAATCATTTTAAATGTGATCTAATTAACTGAAGGACTTTAATTTAATTGGTTTCATCTAATTTTAGATTCCGATATTTCTGCAATGATGCTTGTTAATATTAAATAATGACGTTTAATTCAAATGATTTATTAACAGATAATCAAATGCATTACAAGTATTTGTATTTTGTAGTTAGTCATTATCAAGTTTTTATGACAAAGGAAACCATTTATATTTATGTACCATACAAATAAACGTTTTATATAAACACGTTCGTTTATGACGTTGCAAAAACAACAATACCACACCTCACTTTCATACTCACAAAATAGCTTACATAACGATTGATTCTATCAATCATTAGCCGTTCAATCAACCAGTTGAAGCAATCAATATATAAATATTATGACTTAGATTTTTATGGTAACACAACTTTCTAATAGCTAAATGTTTATGGATTGTACGTGTTAAAATGGCAAGTTAAAACGTGTATATATAATGACGTTTATGTGTCGAACAGATTGACGTGTGAGATATGATTTCTACATTTAAGTAAACTGTGGTTTCCAATTAGGTACGTGACTTAAGCACAGACTGATCAAAAAGACAACAGTTTTTTTTTGTCACATTTACTAATAAATGGCTACAACGCCTTGTAAAGGAGTAAATTAAAGGAGATAATGCACTTTTATTTATTTATTAAAACTTTATGCAGAAGTAAAAACAAAATACTTTACAAAGGTGGACTTAAGGCATTTTCTGCTAGTCAACCATAAGGTGATGAAGAGACAAAACATGGTACGTGCAACAAAATAGACATATCATTTTAAAAAGTATGAATACATAGGATGCATACATACATACATTTAAACAAAATTAACGTAGTCAGGAGAAATAACGATAGGTAGAGGAGAAAACGAATCCAGCAAATCAGAGCTGGGATGTTTCTGCCAACTTCTTACGGATATGTTGACGTGCCTTCACTTTAAAAGATAACCGACTGATTGCCGTCCTGATGTTCAGAGGGAGCGCATTCCAAATAAAGCCCGTCTGGATGAAAAAATAAGAGTGAATGAAACCAGAGCGGTGAGCAGGACATCGTAGAAGACGATTGTTCACCAACAATCTTCGTTACACCCAACGAAGATTGTTACTAAGGGTAGAGCATAAGTATTGAACATGGGAAGTCAGGTAAGAAGGAGAAGTAGGTTTATAGAAAATTATAGTTTATATACATAGACAGAGCCCTCCACTCCTTGTGCTGACGAATGGGTAACCATTTTAAAAGCAGTCGGTGCGCGGATACATTGTGATGGTCACACTGATGATTGAAAACGAATCGAATGCAGTTATTGAGAAGGCGGTCTAGTTTATTGAGGAGTTCTGCATTCAGGTCATAGTAACTCGCATGCCCATAGTCAGTTATGGAAAAGTTTAGGGTCTGTACAAGCATTGCCTTTATGTGTAATGGGAGAAGGTTCTTCAACCGATAGTAACCGCAATGTTCCAGTGACTTTTTTACTAATAGTCGTGACCTGCTTTCGCCAGTTAAGACAACTGTCGACATGTTGACCAAGATCCTTAATATCGGAGCTAAACGGAAAGACAGAGTTGTCGAATATTACTAGTTGTATAAATTACTTTTGTAAAGTAAAACGAAAAAATAAGCAAAACGATATCGACAAACCTGTGCCCCTCACTAGCCATATGCGAACACACCGCGGCGCCTTTCCCACGGCACAAAGCGCATTCGCGCGACATTTTCACCTATTTTCACGGGAATGCCTACAAAAAACCGCGCCTATTTTCATGAGAGCTACGTGTCAGTTGTGGTGCAACCCATTATGAGCGTTAAAAGAAATCGACACGCCACTTTTTTGTCGTTTCACTTCATTATTCAGTTGCGAAAATGCGCTCGTGTTCAGTAGTAATTAGTGCGAATATTATAGATCGGTGTGAGATAATTCTGTTTGAGATAATAGCTATTGAACGTTGACTTGAAAAATTAATTAGTTATGTTTTTGTAGAATATGGATTAGATTTGAACAGCACTAGGGAGCCATTCTTTTTTCATCTTAATGTTAGTTTTCAAACATACAAACTGCCACAAGGACATGAATATTCAGTGTTATCTATGCAGTTTGGCCTACTTATTTTAACTTTACTTTACGACATTTACTACCGTAACTTTAGCTATTGCCTTGCTTTACAAATTACTCCCCAAGCAAACATTTTATATAAGAAACAGCGGAAACAAGTTTTTGATGCACTAAAAAGTTCTGTAATTAATCAAATTTTACTGAATAAAGACTACAAACTAAAACTGCTGGGCACAAGCCTTTTCTCACAAAGTGAAGGAATTATAAATCCAGGTCTTCTCACGACACTTTCCATACTACATCATTGGTACACACAATAGCAGGTAAATATACTACAAATTGCCAATTTTTCTCATCAGATTTTGAACTTTACTTTTAACGTTTCAAGGTTTAAAATCATTTGGAGAAATTTGACAGTTTCGTATAACCTGATGTGTAACTGTGCCAATTTAAAAATGAAAAGTAACTTTAACATTTAATGACACACATTAACAACAACAACACAACAAAACATCATACACACTCACAACCACACATCACACACGCATACAATTTTATTTTGTAACCGTCTTTTTGTACAGTGAACCGCACTTCGGTAAGCGTAGTACGAAGTTTCAATTGAATAAGGGGCCAGATTATACTGTTTTTGGTACCACAAACTGCGGCCTACTGTACGAATTTTGCACCAGCAACCTAAGAAATACTTTGAGCCTACAACAAAACAATCTTCTTTCCCCAGGTGGTTGGTCCTTCGGAACCCAGAAGTTCAAGGACATGGCAGCAACCCGCTACGCACGCCAGACCTTCATCTACTCCGCGATCCCGTACCTTCGCGACAGGAACTTCGACGGTCTGGACATGGACTGGGAGTACCCTAAGGGTGGAGAGGACAAGAAGAACTTCGTGCTGCTGTTGAAAGGTAAGATCTTGTATAATGAGGCTTTATTTGAGATCAATAACTAACAGACTGGATTGCCCTTACATCCAGCAATGCTGTAGCAGACATGTTGTGGCCTCGTGAGTGTGCGTATTTGTCTGTGCTTGTTATCCTGTCTGTTCTATTATATTTTATGTCATTTTATGAATCTGTGTGTATATGAGTCTTCTTACTCGAAATAAACGGATTTTATTTATTTAATATGGAGGAAGATTGCTTACGCTCCAAGAAATAGCAGGATAAAAAAAACTGAAATTTAAAAGGATCATGCGGTGCAAACATGAGATGAAAGGCGAAATAGCCTAAGGAATGGTGGAAGAATTACATTTATTACATCGGCACTAACAATAAATATTACTTACGACTGTAAATTACCTCTATAGCACCGTTAACGTCTTTGTAATTAACTAATAGAACAAACGTTGGTACCGTAGCTCCTATACCTGATACTCTTATACATATATAAAAATCAATTGCTGTACGTTAGTCTCGCTAAAACTCAAAAACGGGTTAAGCATGTTTTTTTCTGTTTTGTTTGCTCTAACAGGGTGTATTTAGAAAAAAAGACCCTCCAATGCAACGTATGCCGGGCATTAGATATTAGCTAATACATTGATCACTCTTACCACCTTTAACAAACACTGAAACAGTTAAAAAATTACTAAAAATAATATGTCACAATACTTTTGTACCGCAACTAGGTCCTTTTTTCGCTGGGGCAAAATCCGGAGTAATGCCACCATCTTGATTTCTAATACATTCCACAAAACAATTGCACAAATCAGACAGAAATAACGGCTTCCTATCAACGCAATTCGAGATCCCAAAGATCCTTGTACCAGTGTATGTAGTAAGTATGTGTTAACTTTAAACCCTTTATTATAAACGTTGTTTAAACATGTGTAATGATTAGCGACTGTTTAACCGTACCCTTTTGACGTTTAACCGTCTCTTAACTTTAATCAAAGTTTATAAATAAACTCGTAGCTTTAATATATACACGGCAATATTAAATCCCATAAAAAAGAAACCAGAAAACAATACGCGATACTTCACAACATTTTATTCCACATTTCAGTGTAACTGAAAGCCGTAGTTTTCCGGTATTTTACCGCTATACCGGGATTCATTTTAAATGTAATCTGGCCGGGCTTGCAATATCTGTGTCCGCGCTGTGGATCTTCTAAATATTGGCAAATGTCGGACTGTGGCCGGCCCACTCAGGTGTCTGTTGTTACCGAAGACTGAGGAAGGTTTAGACAAGGCAGACAAGTTTTTAATTCATGTTTTGTACGAATTTAACCACAAAGTACGATGATCTAGTTTCCCCGAAGAAGTGCACTACAGTTGTAGGGCACTATGAAGAACTCGAGTTAGTTACCACAAAAGTCTAGGCACAAAAAGGCCTACAACAAAAGTACTTTACCACAGTTTTTGGTAGTTTAGCTTGCCTGGAGAGACGCCACGTTAAATTGTATAAGAAGCTGGCTTTATCTCGCAGCTTTGCACGCGTTGAGGTCGAAAAAAAACATGTAAATCCTTATCCATAAAAAAACAATTTATACTTATCTACCTGTGTGCCATTTCGTGGTGTTCGGTCAAACGGTGTTGGAGTTCACTCTAGACTCGCAAAATGTATCACTTATATTTCAAAAAGTGAACTCTTTAACACACTACTAAAGTTTCTAATAATATAATTCAATCATGATTCGAAAGGCACGCAGCGCGTGATGTTATGTGATGTTATTAAGTCAATCACTTAAAGTTGATTCTCCAAATAATTAAAATTGAGCCTCCAAATAATTAAAGTTGAGCCTCCAAATAATTAAAGTTGCGCCTCCAAATAATTAAAGTTGCGCCTCCAAATAATAAAAGTTGAGCCTCCAAATAATCAGTTTTCTACGAATGTTTCCAAAGGTAATAGAGGTTAAATATTGAATGATGGTCCAAACCATTACGTCCCATGTGGCATACAAGACAGATGACTACGGCAAGCCGGAGAGGGTTGACTTGTTTGAACAAAATATTCAAACTATAATCAATATTATATCATTGTATTCCATGTGTGAGGGGTTCGAGGCTAAATTACAGTTTCTGTAGGGTTAAGCTAATCTTATCATGGAAATTCCGCGGGTAGGTAACCATACCTTACATACCGAGTCCTCTCCGTAATACTGAGGGCAAGTTTAAACAAACCAACCAATATCTATGGCAGTCGAATAAATAAATATATAAAAATGGCTCTGGTTTAAAAACGTGCATTACAACAAATTATCCTTCAGTAAACATAATCATTGGAACAAATCTGATTACAAAATTGAGCACAAAAAGCCGCGTCTATTTTCAGTCATAGGGCTGTGCACTATCAAAATACAATTTATCGATATATCGATATACCGTGTCGCTACCGCCTCTCGGCTGCACCTGTCGCCAGCAACGGCATGCAGTGTAGTGCCATAAAAACAGTTTATCGATAAAGTTTTCGGTTATTATAACTACTATTTATAGCTATCCAGCGCAAAGCTTTATTGAGTTTTAAAATGGACAAGTGGTTTTGGGGATATTTTCTATTTTCATCTTTTTATAAATAGTAGCATTGGTCTATAATATCTTGCTATTTATATTCAATATTTTTATTATAAAGTCAAAAACTGAAAGTTTTCCGGTAGAGTTAAAAGTTTTAACCAATGTAAGTTTATTCTGTCACCATTTAATGCAGTAGTCATGTTAACAATAAAGTAGATTAAATCAAAAATGGTTAACATTTTACGATCCACAATTATCCTTAGATTAAAAACTACTTAATTATACTAAAACGGTATTCGAATACTAGAACTTTATTACTATGTCAATCAATTTACGAAATAAGGTCAGGCTTATAATAAATTATGGACAAATCGATTGTTGTCATACATTTTATTAAAATTCTTAACAATAATGTGATTTTGTTCAAGGCAATGCGATGCAAGAATTTGACTTACGAATGACAAAAATAAACCTTCGAAAAACGACGCAGTAAAATATGCTAATGTAGAGATATTATTGAGATAGCCGATACTCCGATAGTCATGTAGATTTTGTGTGCCCCTCCAAATAGAGATTGCAGTGAACAGAGGTCAAACCCGTATTGATATATCCTTTCAACTGACACCACCAACCACGATGTTTGGACGAGTAAGAACGTAATATAAACGCAATCGGACATTAATTAGAGGACTCAATTCTTGAGAACGTCGTAAACCAGGTAATCAGCGTCCCTACAAACCTTGCTGTACAAAACTTCAGTATTCAGAGTTATATCGTAAATCTCTGTCGCTGATACAAGATAATAAAAGTACTTTAGGCGGTTAAGAAAATAAACGAGTAGGTAAATCTTAAAACCAATAAAACTACTTTCTCTTGAATACTACATCCATAAGTCTGCGTCTGCATGTTCTAGAAACATAAACTAAAAAACGCTTTTCTCTAAATACATAAATCTAAATAAAATTAATATTCTAAGGTATAAATACAACTATAAAAACAGCTCGATTACACGATTGAATAAAATCCTAACTAATATTATAAATGCGAAAGTAAGTTTGTTTGTTTGTGATGCTTTCACGCCAAAACGGATTTGGATAAAATTTGGCACACAGATAGACCATGACCTGGGTAAGGACATAGGCCACTTTACATCCTGGATTGCAGACGAAGTCGCCGGCAACAACTAGTTTAACATAAATGAGTTCACTTCGCTAGACACAGTTTTATATTCATGTTATTGCTAACTGCTCCCCGTGGTTTGACCCGCATAAGTCTCGATCCCGTGAGAATATCGGTATAAAACGTATCTTATGTCCTAAACTACGACATGGTCTACTCATGTGCCTAATTTCATCCAAATCCGATTGACCGTTTTAGAGTGGAAGCGTAACAAACAAACAAACAAACTCACTTTCGCGTTTAGAATATTAGTTAGGATTCATAATAGGTGGCAATAAAACTTCGTTTGATACCTTTGGTCTGTACTTAAGGCGCGTTTCTCAATCCAACTGTCCAAAAAAATACCAAACGAATAACTCAAAACTATCGACCACAAACCTCATTATCGATATAATCCTGCTCAATTTTCCCATCCCTAAAATCCTTTGTAACATCAAAACTCGCTGCACGTTTCGTCACAGCTTCGTCACGACAACACTTAGTCGTGTCCCAGTCATAACGAACAGCTTAGAACTAAATTATCAGCCTTTCGAAATGCTGAAGATGGACAAAAGATTGTGGGCTTTAGTTTCAAACACAAATTAGGGTAAATTGTTGAGAGATCACGAAGATTTTTGTTTCAAGAGTGTATTGTCAGATTGTTACGGTTTTAACGTGGTAGGTATGCCACAACTAGGCTGTTGGGCCTTACTTAGTAGGTACAGATCATTTGAGTCTACTTAAAAATATTGCACCGTTCTTTCGGGAGCTAGAACGCTTAAAGCTATCGTCGTCAATCTGAATGGCAAATTAAAGCTTTCTAGCCAGGAAGGTAATTGATCTGGCAATTGGAAAAATATAAATTCTGATGATCGTATTCGCATTTGACAATCTTAAATATAGAATGACGAAACCCAACCTTATGTAAAAGTTTGACCTATTGTTTCCACCAGATCTATTAACTCTTTAGTCACTTTTCTATCAAGTATAACTGTAAAGGTTGGCGCAGTGGTTAAGAGATTCTCTGCTGCGCTGCGTGTCGCTGGTTCGATTCCCGCAAGCAACAAATATTTGTATGACCTGCAAGTAGTTGTTCCGGGTCTGGCTGTTTGTGTATGTGAGTTTAAATGTTTGTAAACGCAGCCACGATACAGGAGAAATTTATAAAGTGTTGTGCCACTTTAGGAATTTCACCTGTATCGTGGGTGCGTATTAAAAAAAAAAAGTTTGCTTACCCATAACATCAACTCAAATATCTACTGTCCGGCTATAAGACTTAATCCTTTGGCAGCCTAGTCCTACAACTACCTCATCATTACCTCCTTGCTAATCCACAGACCCTTGTAAGTGCCACCTCATTACCTCTAAAACAAAGCTAAACACCAAGTTACATAGCTTGTTGTTTCAAGCCGTAACTTAGTAAGTCTCAAGTTTAGTACTACTTTAATTACGAGGTGCAGAAGAACTTACTTAGGCCTAAGTCATTAGGGGATTAGGGGACTTCTGTCATGCGCATGAGCGAAGCGATTTGCAAAAAGATGAGGTGAAGTGTGTGTGTGAGTGAACCATTTGCGAAACTGGCCGACTCATAGAAGTAAACGTTATTTATTTATTTAATACTTTCACACAAATGCGGCCTTAATGCGATAGGCATTTTCTACCAGTCAACCTATGGAGCGATGCAAAAAAAATGAAAAAAAAAAAACTTCACATATTCTTATTATTAAATAATTTAATAAGAAAACACTCACTATTTTCGAGATAGACTAAATGCCTACTACTACAAATTATACTATAGGTCAGTCAAATAAGACTGTCAACGAAATATAAGTCTCCAAATAAATGATATAATCCCAAACAAAAAATGCGTATTTTCTCGAAAACGAATAAAAAACAGTCACGATCTTGCGGGTTTTTAAAACGTGTTTATTTAATTCTCACAAAGTTTCTTGGTGGTTTATTATTACTTTATTAATCTTTG
Source organism: Brachylomia viminalis (assembly GCA_937001585.2). Lineage (NCBI taxonomy): Eukaryota > Metazoa > Arthropoda > Insecta > Lepidoptera > Noctuidae > Brachylomia > Brachylomia viminalis. The sequence goes on from OW443298.2 coordinate 4,336,708, forward strand.
ATATTTTTTTTATTATTTGCAAACAATCGCTTAGGTAAGTTAATACCTACTAACATTATCAAATAAAAAGAATGATGAATTTGTGGTTGCCAAAATATAATAATTTACTATCGACAGCATAACTTTATTGTTATTTATTAATAGGTAGTTATATTTAGTTTCCCTATTCGTGAGATACTTTGATAAAGAATTGTGTAACCAATTAATCTCAACAAGGTATGTATTAAGCTTCTATCATTATTAAAATAAAAGTGCTTTTTGTTTTAAATAGTTAAAAAAATGTAGGCACTTGAAAATTCTGTACTGAAAAACCTCAATACATCATTAATATTTTTTCTTTATTGTTTATACCTGCAACCTTTTTAATGCGTTTGACTTGGTCTTGACTCCTAATGCAACCATGAAAATGGCTGATTTCTAAAATCAAAAGTCATTTATTATAATTAGACTGAGCACTTTTGGAACGTCAAAACTACATAAGGCAGTCCCCCAAAACGCCCGCCCTTCACAACTTCCTGGTGCTTTAGCTGGGAAGAAGCAGTGGCGCAACCAACTCCCCAGCAACACAGCTGTCTGTTCAGTTAGAAGAACTTGATGTAAATCCAGCAAACAAATTAAATAACCTCGTAAATAAATGGCTACCCATGATTCAACCATATACCACGGCTCATTAAGAAGAAACATTAGGGGTCTTAATTACACCCCCAATGACAAATAGTTGGGGTAACTTTCAGCAGTTATATATTTTGGCTTGCCTTACTAAATGAGGTTAGGACTAGGCCGTAAGTTTAATTAAATTAAATTGCCAAGATTGATAGTTTAATTTTCTGTTTTCCTCCTGAAAGAATATATAATGTATATAAATTTAAACCTGTACCGAAGAAACAGGTTATGGCGAGATTTGTTAGTAATATCGTTCTATTTTGTGTCGATGGAAATCTAAATTGAGTCAGCCCAGAATTTCATCAGTTGCTGTAATCTGCAGACACTCTTAAGTGTCCACTACAAACACTACAATTACCAGGGCGGACTTATTTGTTAATCTCCACCTGAGCAGGTTTTCCTTGCTTTGGCCAACCGAGAGTCCGGAGTCTGTTTAAAGACTTCTAGTTTAGCCAAAGCAACTCATGTCCAGATTGGAGATTTTCAATAGATAGAACGAATATCCTCCTGAACGCGTATCTCAAATCCGTAAAGGAAACTATTCTGATTATCAAGTGCTGTGATAAGGATATTATAATATTGTCTAGTCAATTTTTTTAAAACGTTGCCCCACACTTCGTATTTCTCCTGTATCGTGGGTGCGTTTACAAACATTTAAACTCACTTATACAAACAGCCAGACCCAGAACTACTTGTAGGTCATACAAATATTTGTTCCGTGCGGGGATCGAACCCGCGACACGCCCATTTAAGTCATAGCGTAAATATTGTTTAGCTGTAAGTTTTCCAAAGAACTTAAATAGATAAATATGGGTAGGTAAACAGTTTATCCAAAAGTTGAAGGAGCAACGAGTGATAATAATGCACATAGTTACACTAATTTTAGTTTTTTGTAACCGACGATTAAATTGAAACATTTGATTTCGTCATTTTCGTGTACAAACGAACTTCATGAAAGAAAGAAAGAAAAACAGATTAATTTTTCACAGAAACACGTGCATACAAAAAGATAATTAGCTGTAATAAAAAAAGAAATCTCTAGAATATTATCAATGGAATAATACCTCTGTAGGTCAAATAGTTTCGTATACATACGATTATTATATAAAACAAAAGGTTATGGACATAATCACGGTAACTAAATTATCACATTTAATTTTTTAACATTGAATTATGATTGTCACTGTAGAGATAAAAATGATATTTGTGTTACAACATTATTTTTCAATACTTACAAGGGACGTTGTACATTTTTTTGACACCTTATTTATAACCGTTCCTTAAAAGTATGTACCTAATAATTAGCGTCTGTTCAACCATACATTTTTGACGTTTAAACGTCTGCAAACTTTAAGCAACGGTTAAATATGATGGTAAGTCTTTTTATAGGTATCTCAATTATATTTCCATGCTAAGATTGCAAAGAAATTAATAAAACAGCTATCAAAAAGATTTTCTTTTCCTTTTGTTCACACAAACCCACATACACCCAAATAAAACCAAAATAAAATACGAATTAAAACATCCCTTATAACCATAGCAACGATAACTGTGTAATTCGAAATACAAAAATTCCTTTGATGACGTGACTAGGCACCAGCCATTTTGAAAACTCCTATGGGAACATAAAATAAAAAAACGGTCGGTCAACCGACCAACTTTTACCGCACACAAAATCGCGGGGCATCCTCTAGTTTATAAGGCGGTTTGCATATTTATACCATAAACCTTAGGCGTTTTAAAAAACCTATAATTATGTTATCATCATGTCTTCATTTTTCTTTTATTAATAATTATGGTTTAGTTTACCTATAAATTGCTTCGCTACGCAATTAAAATGTTGCCGTACAAAAAATAAAAGTGTATTTTAAAGAGGTTTTAGAATAGAAAAACGTGCTTATTTCTAGACAGGTCAAATAACAAGGGGAGCGGGTAATACCTAGATGCAATAAAACGAAAACAAAATGATTTTGATAATCCTATAAAATAATATTAAGAAGTGGCCGGGAGACATATTTATGAGCTCGTATAGACAACTCTAATTAGTCAGAAAAAAATACTTCGAACCCCAGAGCAACGGCCACGTACCTAGGTTTACTAAAACATTGCTTGCCAATTTTAATTAGTCGAGCCTGTCACTGTTATAAAGAGTCTATAAAACATAATACAAACTAATGTAAACTTTCGTGTCTATCTGTGTGAGCGTTTGGGTCTTCTTAACTACTCCATGGATTTTGCTACAGCTTTCACCATAATATAGAGAAGGTTCCAGAAGGTTTATATGTTTATTACGTTTATATACCTATGATAAAGAAATCTCAATGTTTAGTCAAGTCGTAAAAATCGTGCTTAGTTTGGGCGGGTTACTAGTAACGAATAAATAGATCAATAATGGAATCATCTATTTTTAAGGGGACTACATGACTTAAACGCAACTTTTATAATGCCTAAAAGTATAATATGATCCACTGCAGTAAACAAAATCAGAAAAATATATGATGTTCTTCAGGATATATGCTAGTTAGATAGTTCGTTGAAAACATAATACAACAAATTTGGTAAGATATAAAAAAGTCACGAAGATACCTCCAAACATTTCGTTTAATGATTGAAAACCATACTAATATACGTGCAATCATTCTGGTATTTTTTTCAGATTGTTCTTCAAGCAACATATTATATTAACGTGATAGTGTTTTCATTGTTTTGTCCCATCGATAGATTTTTTATAAATAGAGAATTGCTACATATTTTGCAATAAATTACCAGCTTTGTGTCATCCCGCTTCTTTCTTTTCTATGCAGTCCGACAGTGACCGCGCTTTAGCTGTTGCCAGCCCCTTAAGCCCAATGATTCACATCAATAAACTTCAATCAAAAGTCAATCATGTAATAAAAGTCTCTAATAGCTCCCAAAAACGATTCCTAACCTATCCAACAATCCTATTCTAGTTTTTGTTCTTTTTTTCCCACTTTTGGTCACAATAAATCGTCTGAGATAGCTACAGTAATATGTTTTAACTATATAAAGGATTCTGACTCAGTCGCATCCTCACCTCGACATTTAGTTAAGGTCAATAGATATCGTTTTCTATTTAAATAATATATATGTGTTCCTTATTTTTTTTTTCTTGGAGGTAGAATATCTTTTTTGGCTTTGATGGCACTGTTTTGTTCACGCTCAAAAGTTCTTGTTAAGTTTAGTTTGGTGTTGCATATATGTTTTTATCTTTAATTTATGAATAAAAATATTTCTAGTAGTATTTTTTGTGGAGTTTTCTGTATTTTAATTTTCTGGCGTTCGCTTGTCGAAGATCTATAGCTTAAAAAGTAGATTTTTTTTTTCATTTCTGGTCATACCCAAGCAATCCGTAACGGGGCTAGCTGCCCGGGGCAAGACTATGCTTTTGTGTTGATCTGTAGCGACATAGGTTATAGTCCTGTTAACTGCTCAACCGATGTCATGTTGTCTCACTTCATAGGTACCTTCATCTTCATTCTCAAGTCCAATTAAGGAATGTTAAGTATTCTAGACATGCCAATAACGGTGTGTGATCAAACGTAGCTCGTCGACACACTGAACAATTGCGCAGACTTCAATCAGGAGCGTGCTCAAACATTGACGGAGTGTGGCGGGTGTGGGCGGAGTGATAGAGGGTAGGAGATGTAGAAATACTGGAATTACTTTATTTCTATTTGAAACATTATGTTGATCATGATCTCGTAATAGTCACCAACGATTTCCGAAAAATATTTTCAAACCTACATGTTTGTTTTTATTTTTCGGGTACCTACCTAACCAAAAAACATTCTCCTATAGCTCTTATGTCCTAATTATACTCGCTTTGTTAAAATTTTCTTACCTTTTAGTTTATTATGGCAATAGCTTTTGATCGCCGTGCCGCTTAGCCCGCATGGAGGTCGAAAAATATCCTGTTAATCCTTCTCCATTATAAATACATAATATACTTTCATAAGTGCCAACTTTCATGGTGTTCAATCAAACGGTGTTGGAGTTCACTCTAGAGTCACAAATTGGATTACTTATATTTAAAAGAATAAACCCATATCACACCACAAAAGTTTCTAATAATATAATACAATCATGATTAGAAAGACACGTAGCGCCATCTAGCGTCCTAAAGCCATTTCTACCGTCGAAAGTTATTGTTATTTCCCTAGGGAGCAGTACTTTTTTTTCTAGACGAAAGGGACCCTGTGTCCTTTTTTGTACCCTTGACAACGGGTATGCAAAATTTTATGAAGATCGGTTCTGTGGTTTAGGCGTGAAAAGGTAACAAAGAAAGAAACACACTTACTTTCGCATTTATAATATTAAGTAGTTAGGATTATGGATTAGCAGAACCCTTATAGCTTGTACTATTCGAATAAGCAAAATTGTAGCCTAGAATGACAAATTATATAGACATCACATTGACTTCGAGTTAACACCCCAAAGAAAAACTTATAACGAAAAAAAGTAAATTTATCAGAATTTATTCTTCAATTTTTTAATTCAATCCTTCCTTCAGTTTTAAAACTCCTCGCTCTCAAGCACGCTGTACCCTTAGCTTTTACATTGATTACTGTGTGGAATTACTGACAAGTGAACACGGAGGGATTGGGAACCCAATGTCAGGTCAATTTCACGCAGTTTTAACTGCTTTAGACGTGTTCGTGGTGGAAAATGTTCCGAGTGAACATTTTAGCTTTTAAAAGCGAAGAAGACATTTTTTAAGCTGCTTTCTAGGTGGTGGTTTTCGGGCTAAATGATGTCCTTTTTGAGGTCATCTTAAAGTTGAATACCACATGGTTATCCCAGGTAGTGAATTTTTGCGAAATGTGGCTGTACTACAGGTACACCTCTGCCAATCCCTCTGGGGAATACAGGCGTGATTGTTATGTTGTTAACTCAGTCTATCGCAGCTCTTATGATAACATATCAACATGTTAGTCGTTTGAGGTGTCCTGAATTTCACTTCATGGAAATGTAATTCCAATCAAATTTTCCGAGTACCGTTTCTCAAATAGGCAGATTACTTTTCAAAAGTAAATCACGTTTTAATCTTGATGTATTTCCCTAATAATAGTATCATCATCATCATTTGCCTATAATTTTCCCACTTCTGTGACACAGGCCTCCTCTCGGTGAGAGGGAGTGGGCCGTAATCCACCACGCGGGCCCAGTGCGGGTTGGTAGACGTCACGTCTTTCGAATTTTTGGTTGTAGGACATGCCGGCTTCCTCTCGCTAAGCAAGCCCCCCATATTAATAGTATAAATTCGAAAATCCGCCTGGCTGTTTGTCTGCCTGTTATAATTTCACGTCTTAACGACTGAACGGATTATGATTAAATGTGGCACACAGGTACCTACCCCTAGACCATGACCTGGTTTAGGATATAGAATACTTTCTATTTTGGTAGTGAGTTCTCGTGGGATAATTTCCAACATACACGCTGGCGAATAGTGATGGCCTAGTGATTAAGGCCTCGTTTCTAATGCAGGAGGTTGTGGGCTCAAATCCGGGTAATTACCAATGTGACTTTTTCTTACTCACAAATAAACAAAAGTTTCCTTAGCCCGCTTATGGAAGGGCTCAGCAGCACCATATCGTCTGCATAGCTCATACTGTTAAAACAAGTGTCATCAATGTGGCAGCCGACATGTGTGCTACTGAACCGCTCGACAAGCTGGTTAACATAAATGTTAAACAATAGAGGTGAGCTGAAACCACCTTGGCTAACGCCACATTCCAATTTATACTCATCCGCCAGCGCCCCTGCCCACTTCACATGGTTTTTCTGGTTTGCATACCAATACCTCAGGAGGAAGATACACTCCCCAGGCACACCCGCGTTGCCTAGTTTGTCCCACAGAATGTCGTATGTCACACGATCGAAAGCCTTTGACAAGTCTAGGAAGCACGCGTATACCGGCCTGGCGTCCTTCTGGTAGTATAGTACGCGACAGCATGCTTTAGACTTAAAATGGCACACTCAGTAGACAACCCTGCTCTGAACCCAAACTGGGCATCATGCAAGTCGACTATTTTCGCAAGGTTTGCATTAAGCATGTTGTCAAGTACCTTAGCTGCAGTGGTAGCCAGTGAAATGGGCCGGTAGTTAGCCATGTCAGATGAGTCCCCCGTCCTATTTTTTAATATAGGCACCACAATAGTACGCATAAGTAGGTAGGTACCGTATTTTTTGCCAGCTAACGATCGTAAACCGTTACGACCATTTTCACACTATAAATAATAACTTAAGCCAATTAACGCTTAACCAACAGAATAATTAAGTATTGAGTAAGACGCTCCACAAGAAGTACAGAGGAAGTTCCGTACGGAAACGGTGGTGTATGAGGAAATCGGGTTACGTCTGTTTGTTTATGTAACACTATACGTACGACGTAAGAGTGGTTGACATTTTTTATTATAATTAGTAAGTAATTAGGGGGAAATAGTCGACACAATCACCAATAAAATGACAAAGCAATTACGAGATTTGCAAAAGGACAAAGATTTAAATCGTTAGCCTGGCCCTGACCCTACTAAGTCGCGTGAAAAAGTATCCTATACTATACTCACGCAATAATAATGATATTTCCATAACAACCAAGTGAAGTCTCTGTGACGTTGTGTGTCAGAGGTGTAAAAACTAAACAGAAACACGACCATCTTTGACGTGGTAGGGCGAATCTATGATTGAAATCTCTGGAAAAGGCTCAATATCACTTGCACGTCACAAAACGATAAGGATTATTTGTCTTCGTGACATTTAGATAGTTTCAACCTTAGTGAAGTTCCAATTTACAGGGAGTTGTTGTCAAAAGTGGTACGGCAATCAACAATATAATTTAATAAAATTCATATAACAGAAAATCTCAACAAAAAATAACTTAATAACCAAAGCATTTATTTCAAATGAACCAATTACAGGAACTTTAGAATTGTCAAGGGGTCGGTCAGTCAGAAAGATGAAGCTAGTTGCCCATTCCAAAGCATAGTAGGTACATATGGAGAAGAACGGGCAAGAAACTCCATGGACACTCTTTCAAATCAACATATTGTTACAAAAAAGTGGTTACATCATTCTTGTTGAAATTATACATGTGAGAACGATGTAGAAAGACGCGCACGTTAAAAGCGTCCGTAATAAAAAAAGATAAAAAACAATTTCGGAATTAAATTAAGCCGTGGCAGCTACGAGATGACCAGTGCCTACTGACGGCGCCCGTTCACGAACACGTATGGATCAGCATCATTCAGCTCAACCATTTTGAAGGGAACTTAATGATCCAATACACACGCCACCACCAGCGACACATTTGAGTGAGCATGACATACTCTCAGCCGCCAGGGCACATTCATGTCAGTGAAAGACGAACCCAGTAAGCTTTATAGTAGGTACATAGAGCTCACACATGTGCTATGCAATTATACAATACTACACCTACACCGACATAACATTACACCTTATTTTCCCGAAGGGTAGGGCAGAGGTGTACATATAGTAGGTAGGTACACCCACGTTTTGCTAGTCTAAGTCCCATGTAAGCTCGGTCCCCTAGCGAGCCTATTGCCATCAACCGGGCACAAATCCTGACTCCAGACTTTTACTGAGAAATTCCTGATGTAACAACTCATAACACTTTGCCCGACCATAATAAAATACTTCCCTTAAAAATAATTCAGTAATGGCAAAGCTATAAACTGATTTAATCTAGCTTTTAACATTATTCTTATCTCATCTTGATTAATCACTTTTTTATTAGGTATCATTATCCCCCTAGTATCGTTAACTGCCCTCAAGTAAGTAAAGTTGATCGTTTAATTTAGCATCATGATTAAATTCTTCTTCTGTATAGCTTTTTAAACTTTATTACAGCTTTAATGTTGAAATTCTATGAAGCAGAAATAAAAATATTTTTACTGTACATAAAGACGGTTAAGATGGTGGTGTAGATACGAGGTAAACCTCTGCCTTACCTTTCGGGAAACAAACGTGATGTTACGTTTATGACATGTAGATAAAATATTAAACGATTCCTCATCTGAACAATAAAATTGTAAAAATAGTCACTTATCAAAACACGACCATGATTTCAATACCTTATGGGTAATTACAGTTTCGAGCCATTTGGGGTCGAAACGCTCGGGTCATGGGGCCCGAGTGCGAATCTCCTTTTTAAAGAATTTTTTCGCCAACTGGTCGATATTTTACGTGACCAGAGGGTTTGCTCGTTCTTGGGCCAAATAATTAGCATTGCCATTCAACGTGGCAATGCTGCCAGTCTTCTGGGCACGTTTCCGGATGAACGACTCCTGCGACGCTTAGTGTTATGTATTTTTATATTTATTTGTATAGTAGTAATTTCATTTAGTACTTAGTGTAAATAGTTAGTTGTGTAATAATTATATATGAGTATTTTAAAGTCAAAAATAGAATAACACATTTGTGTCGGTAATGCCACCGTTCGGATGAGTCCGGCAGGCATATTATCTCTGGTTGTTCTCGTCTGGCTACCGGCGAGTACTTGCACAGGCATAACCAAGTAGCCAGGATTATTCACCCGCAACTTGCTTTGGAATATAAACTTGTGAATTCTGAGGTACCGTATTACAAGTATATGCCGGACCCAGTTCTCAAAAATTACCATGTCACGTTGTATCGGTCTATCACTACTGACAGGACTATTGTCGCCAAAAAGCCTGATATAGTGGTGATAGATCGATTAGCGCGCCGCGCAACGATTTTCGATGTTACCATTCCACATGACGAGAACCTCGTGAAGCTGAGAAAGAGGAACAAATTAAATATCTCGACTTAGCACACGAGGAGGTTGACATGTGGAATGTGAGCTCAGCTGTCGTTGTACCGATTGTCGTATTGGCCAATGGCCGAAACCCTCGATGAACATGTGTCGAGGCTCTCGTTAGGCGGTTGGATCAAAGGCCATTCAGAAGGCAGTACTCCTCGATAGGGCTCGCATCGTGAGGGATTCCTGTCTATGTAGCCCTAGCTCCCGATACCGGCGGACCACAATTTTTCTTATTTAAAAAATATTACAAATGAGAAAAATAAAAATAAATAAACGAGAAAATAACACATTTCATTATTTAAATTTTATTTTGTTGCAATGTACTAAAATGATGATTGATTGACTTCAATCGCGTGCAGGCCGCTAAACAAAAACTTAACGAATAAAAACTGGCATAGCGTGGCGTACTGTTGTCTTGTGCAACCGTGCTATTAGACATAAGTGCGTTTAATTTTCGTAATCACGCCATTTTACTTGCAGGGCTAAAAAATATAGGACATTACAAGATTATAACTATTTCATTATATTTCCGATTATCGGAAAGCGTAGTGTGGGACGCCCCACAGCTCGATTGACCGACGACCTTAAAAAGGTGGCTGGGCCGACTGGATGCTGAAGGCGGAGGAAATAAACGGTCTCAGGACATTGCCACGCTTAGGTGGCGTTTGACTGCTGCCCTGGCAGGTTCCTCATGTCACAGGAGGAAAACATCCCTTAGTTAGTGCAATACCTACACAGGGATGAGAATGTGATGTGTGGTTTATTACCTGAAATCAGATCTCATACTTAGATTTTATTTTTAAACTAACTTCTGCCCCCTTGGCTTCACTCGAAAAAAGTGACACTCAGGGATAATATAAATTCATATTAGTCAAAGTATTTTCGGAATCCGATCAGTAGTTCCAAAGATTACCCCCTACTTACAATCTCATAAATGTTTCCTCTTTATAATGATTCTAGCGACTTCATCCGCGTTAAATTTCCTGTACCCTCGTCGTACCCCGTCGCATCGCATCTCCCGCCTGCGCAATTACTTCGTTTTCACTTAGCGTTCTTTCTAACTTTTTTTATTTCTGCTCGGTTTCTAAGGGTCGTAGCGTGATTTTAAATATCATATAACCTGCCTCAAGAATTGGGCTACCAGCTACGAAATTTTTTTTTTTCAAAAAGTTCCAGAGATTTTACCTAAAGAGGTAAAATTTGTTGGTTTGTTTATTTGTACTATAATAATATTATTATAGTATAGACCGTTTTTTTACTCTTGAATGAAATCAGTAGTGAAGATACTACTATCATAACCACATAATACTTCACGTCCTTTACAATACGTGAACCAAAACGCAAGTTTAACGAATTTGACCTTAAGGCTTTGACCTTAGAGTTTAATATTTAATTTCGTGATATTGTCGGGTATGTCGGACATGCAACAACAACATGTATGACCTCTCAGATCCGGTTATGAATATGAATATGTACCTCCTTGTTTTAAGTCGTTAAAATATGGCTTTAAGACTTCATAATAATTTTTTGTTATTATTTTCTCTCACCTGCATTTTTCATTCTCGTCTGTGATTTTTATGTCTCTTGCAATATCGTCTTCAATGTAATAAACTATCTGTCGGTTGGTCAAATATTTATGTCGTATAGAAATTGAACCCACAACCATTAGCCTCCCCCCCCCCCCCCCCCCCCCCCCCCCCCCCCCCCAGCAGCAAAGCTATATATCGACGATGAACTACCAATACCTCCTCACTCCTTTTTTTCCGATTTTTAGTTTTTAATGCAAATCGACGTAAAATGCTATTTGGCGTGTAATGGCAAAACCTCCTAACACGATATTTGACTATTTATCCTATTAAATACTAATAGAAATAACTTCTCAACGCTAGACTCTATTTTTGCTGCGAATATCTCCTTAATTTAAGTAGAAATCACTAATAGGTTCTTGTGTTGAAATTGTCTAAAAATAGATAGAAGTTCGTCGTCACCCTCACTAAATAGCAAATATATACCTAGTTTACTACGGCATGCCACCTAATCTATTGTCACACAGCCCAGGCCAAACAATAACAAAATCCTATGTTACACTTTTTTCCTCACGTGCTAGCTGCACATAGTTCACTACATGACCACTTGGTTCCACAGATGTAGGCCACGGTCATCTCTGTGTGAATTATAGATGTAAAGAAAAAACTTAATTAATTGCGACACCGCCACTTATCATATTTCTGTTGACCGTACTGGTATGGCGTTTATGTAATCTTCTCTTTTTTTGTTAAATGTTTATGTAAGATGTGTTATGGTTATGATTTTACGGCTGTTTTTGGGAGGTGAGTAGAGGTTAAGCTTTTGTGTGCAACGCACTATGGTTCGTCTAGAACATGCTAGCTGGACAGTTTATTTTTTTGCGATGATTGGTTTCTAGACAGCTCTGTTATGTCTACGTAATTTCGTGTTGGTGTAAAGGGAACCATTTGGGGGGGGGGGGGAGGGAGCGGTGGTTATAGAGTATGTAAAAAAAAAAACACTTTTCATACTTAAAAATACTATATAATATCTAAAGAAAGCACGAAAACAAACTTCTATGAGCGATCTGCATGTTTACAGATCAAAGCTATTAGTCAGGCACATAGCAGGTAGTTACAAAAAAGGCCTAGTAGGTAGAAATTAGCGATAACTCCCTATGTTTTTTACTTAACCTATTTAACTAAGTGCATAACACTTAGTTAATTAGATATTATAATCAGTAAATATATAATTATACTTATATTTACTAAATATACTCTCTAATTCTCGCTATCGCTTATTTCTTCATCTTCTGATGAATCATCTGCAGTATATGTAGTCCTGCACCTGCATGTTAACATTGTGTCAAGGAATTTGAATAGGATTTAAAGTAGGGGATATTATTAAGTCTAACACCGCAGAAGGCAGGCTACCTGTTTTGTTTTGGGATCCTCTGCTAGTCTGTTTATTAACGGGTCAGATGTGATCAATAACATACTAAGTAAATCTTTATTCGTGGTAATACGTGACCGCTTTCGAGTGTTGTGTTCTCGAAATCTTCTGCAACCTTAATTGCGAGCTTCCTGAGCCTCCTCAGAAAGCTGCCCAATAGGCAGCAGAGCATATTGAATGACATCTGTACTGTGCACAAGAATTTTGTGTACAGTAGCAGACATGTAACACCACGGAAGAAGGTTTTTAGGTATCCAACTGTCTAGTATCTAGTGCCAAAGAGTTAAATTTACCGTTGTTGTCCAGAAGCTAAGGTTCAGAGTATGGTGTCAAAATGTTTGATGAGAGTCACATCAATACTTGTAATATTAGCATAACATGTTATAAGGTCTAAGGCATACGGATATCGCTTCTAGTTTTAAGTTTGTTCCTACGTAGGTGACATTACAGATAGTCATTATTAAAGTACCAATCCCTTTTTTCCAAGCTGATTCCAAGCTGAGCCAACAATAACACAGACTGCCAACTCATGAGATATAAAATAGAAAAATCTGCAACAACAGCAAATACCGACTCCTTCTACACACACATCTCACTTCTTCTCCTTAAACAGTAGATGTAGATGTAGAAGGGGAACCTAAGAAGAGCTCCTTTTCCGGGCCGAATAAATAAATAAAAATTATTCCCAGTCCCGAATAACTATTAGGTTACGACTTTATTTATTGTGTAACATAAATTGTGCTAAGTGATATTGGTGCCTTGATTAATTTAGTCTGGGGACTTACAGAATTCTTAGCAAGCAGACCGATTTTTAAATGAATGTTGGCCTTTCTAAGGTATTTCTGAACGAGACTGATAGAGAAGGGGTAACTAATTGAGCCTTTTCGTGGAAATCAATAATTTATTAAATATACTTATTCAATTGAAAATCTAATCACATTTTCGAAATACCAAGTTATGATTCATACATGATCTAGTAAAATTTTACAGCCAAACTTTTGCATGCAATGCTCCAAGCATAAAAATTTAGTGCCAACATACCATGAAATATGAATTCGTAAGTCGTTCCCAGTGTTAGTGTCACAGTTGCTGTGGCACATAGCCAGTTTGCTTTTAGATATTTAAATGAGATTATATACAGTTATTCGTTGGCCTGTTCTAGGAGTCCGAATTTTTCTTAATGTGTGAACCAAACTAAGATATAGTTTTGTTTAACTGTCATTCGCTGAATTTATTTTTATCTGCTTTGATAATTGCTTTGACGACACGTTTGGTGTAGTGGCTACAGTGGCTAAGTGTAGTCAGCGAAACCAAATGGTCCTGGGTTCGAATCCCGGTAGGGGCAAATGTTTGTATGATGAATATGGACATTTGTACCCGAGTCATGGATGTATATTTATAATATGTATGTATTTACGAAAAAAAAAATGTATTTAAGTAGTGTATCAACCATCTGGTATCCATAACACAAGCCTTAATTAAGTGCTTAACTTGGAACTAGATGGTGCTGTGTGCAATGTCAGACGATATTTATTTATTTATAATCATAATTATTATTCTATCACGTTGCTAGGTAACCCAATATGATTAGTTTGTTTATTTATTTTAACTTGATAAACCTACAGTACTGGTAATGCGGACATAAGGATTCCACAAGGATTTTTCTACCAGTCACTTAGTTTTAATTCTGTTTCAGATTTAACCGACAATATTGCCATTATTTAGTACCGAAAATCGATCGAAATTTGAAGATTTATTGCTCTATTGATAAATCACGTCCATAAATACTTAAACTAGCGCTAGATATTTTTGCGCAAACCGCAAACAAGCGGGGCTAAGACCAACTTACATCATTCATTTAATAAATCCATTTAGTGCTAAACGTATTTAAAATTTCTGCCAATCCTTTGAAGACGGACACGGAATAGTGCTATAAATATGTTTCACGATAAACGTAAATATTTATCTGTAGTAAAAGCGTGCCTAGATCTTCAACACGTGCGCTGAAGGATCACGAATCCTGCTCACCCATAAGACACTACGATAAAGCGTGTCTAAATCAGACAGAACAGAATCGAGGTTAACAAGTTCATCGGACGTTCACTGAGAATCCTTTCACAATCATGGTCGACAAAGCCTTCGTACGATATCAAAACTATTCTGTATTCCTTTAATGTTAAATTTCTAGACTTGGTTTGTGATTAATTTTGTAAGTCTTGTTGATGTTTCGCAGAACGGTTAACATTGTATCCAAGAAATAATTGCCTTCACGTATGGTTTAAAATGGCTAGAATTTGTGCTTTAAAGATCCTACACACACAACATGAGACCTCCAAATAACATAAAATATTACAAAGACTGAAGGTAAGTAAGGGAACTTTGGAAAAACTAAAAACAATAATGAAGAATTAAAAACTGTTTGTATGTTCTTTTATCGATTCAAATGTTCTTTCGCAACACAAAGTCCAATGTTAGAAAGAGGACATTTTCAGGTATAGATCGTACGGTCCAAAATAAACTTAGGAAAGGCATACAATTTATAAACGCAAAATGAAATAAGGCATAGGATTTAAAAACAAAACACTGCTTAGACTTCTATTCACTAAGCAATACAACCCTGAAGTTTAGCAACAGAGGAATCATTCACGATTCTTTCATTGAAAATATTCCACGATCAAAAACAATTGAATCTCGTACTTCCAATAAAACAATAAGCAATCGAGACATTAATACAGACAAGTATGCATTGTACAATTAACCGCACGTAGTAGTAACACTTGAATAATGAAAACCACCCTTACTGTATCACTATCAACGTCAAACTGTTACCATAGATATACTGTTGACTGTACCACATCACTCATTGTCCTTGCTACATTTAGAGAGGAAACCTTTCAAAAATTCCATCAATACCGGGCTGTATTATCGCCAGGCTATCTTAATAGTATCAGCTGTTTGCCTAGTTAGTTTTTGTCTTGTAACCTTTAAGTTAAATTTTGCATTAATGTTAGAATTCCTTGGGAAGATAATCGAATGTCAGTCATAGTTGGGAGTCTAAGTTTACTATATTTGTGATGGTTTATAGCATGCTTAAGAGCACGCACACGATCTTTGTTGCATCCATGTTTGATTGATAGTCTTATTAAAATGTTTTTGTTACATCAACTTTCATAGTTATTGCCCATTTAAGTAGTATCTAATAAAATTACTATATAAAATGTATTAAAGCCGAAAACTCCCTTTTACCAGGCTGGAGACCTTGAATTCTTAAGACACACCACAGGAAAGTCCGGTTAAGCAGCCGACAACTTCAAATGTTGACCTGCGATATGCCATAAATTTAAAATCCCCATATTACCCTCAAAAGGCGTTAGAAAAGTAGCCTATAATCGCCAATCGCATTGTGCTTTGAGCAGTGTGCTGTGTAAGCCAAACAATAAATAGGCAGTTCTTCTTTCATATGTTGCACATGCCTTGGAACAGTATTTTTATCTCACGAACCGACGCGCGCTTTACTTTTGGTTACCAAGTGTATAAACACGCTGTGAATGTGTGTGTAAGCGCAGGAGCTCTCGGCACCGTCCGAGACAATGGCGAAGTCGGAAATTTGTGTGTGGTTTATGTGCTGACCCGACTTGTCTTCACTACTACTTCGACTTCGACTATTGTAGTAGTAACGTTTAAATGTATTTCCGGCGCATCTTGGACAGTCAGGCCAGCTCTGACTTTGTTGACTATAAGTATATCAATCTGTCTAGCTTTTGTCCAACTAGGTTGCGATCGGCTTCCAGTCTAGCCAGATGCAGCTGAATACCAATTTTTTACATGGAGGGACTACATAATTGACCTCCACAACCCAATTACACGATACCTCTTGGTAAGACTGGTTGTCAGACTTTTAGGCTTCTGACTATCCGTAACTACTGTCAAAGATCTACAAATGACAGCCGGGAACAACGAGTCAACATGCATTCTGAGGCACGACGGAGGGGTCTCGATGATATATATAATGAATGGTCACCCATCCACGAACCGACCTCGGCAAGCGTAGCTTAACATTTGATTGACCCGTGCGGCTGTTATTATTTAGTCACGAGCCATCATTTTTAAATTCAACATTTAAATCAACCCAGATTTTTTAAATTTAAGATTTTAAAATCAAAACATAAAGATGTGTAACAAAATTACTAAGCTTTATGTCTCTTGTTACAGAACTACGAGAAGCCTTTGAAGCTGAATCTCAGGAAGTAAAGAAACTTCGTTTGCTCCTCACTGCTGCTGTGCCTGTTGGACCTGACAACATCAAGGGTGGATACGATGTACCTGCTGTTGCTAGGTTGGTACCTGTGTCTAACATCGAAGAATCTGCTATCATCGTGTCATTCATCCTTCCTTATTTCACTGTTAAGTCGACTCTTGACACTGAAAGAAAGGCGCTACTATAACTAGTAGTGCTTTTATTTATAAATATTGTTTAAAGATAAGGGATGTTTAAACCTAAAAAAAGTCAGACATTAATCATTGCTTATTTAAGCAACGTAAAGGGAAAATGTCAAGCTCATTCCTTAAATAACAATATAGATTATTTCGTTTGTAGTTAATGTTATTATAATTATTAATCCTTTCACCAAGGAAAAACACAGAATTATCGTTTTTTGTTGCCACTGGACACATGATGATAACATTCGTTCTAATGCATCGTCATTTGCTGAAAATATATTCAACCAAACTTAGTGTGCTATGTAAAATATAGAACCAAAAAACTTCAATACAAATGCTGCTTTAATTCAGAACAGTTAGTCCATTCACAGCAAGGAGCCTAGAATTTAATTTCGTAAAACATCCATTTTCTACAGCTTTAATTTACCAAAAAGTTTTTCTACCCCGAGCCCGAGATATTAACTCCCTGGATCCATTTGTATTTAAATACTGACCCAAATAATTTTTATTGGGCAGAAAAACCAGTGTCGCACGAACGCAGCGAAATTTTCTCTTATTAATACATTTTTAACATTGTTCAATGTTCAACTCACTCCATGCGTTTTCCCGTATTAAAATCATTGTACGGGTTACAACTTTACCAAAAACATCGATTGAGAATGGGCCATCCAAACTTCCATCCTAATTCTCCGTAATAAGGACCAAAAAATTTGGTCCCTAATATTCGGAACCTGAAAATAAAATGTTGCCATACTATGTAGGCGAGTATATTTCGATGTATTCTTATCGCTCTTTTGACATGTCTAACAGAAACATTTAAATTTTGCCTTAAACGAAAAGATGCTGTCACTTGTGAGGTTCTTTGTATTAAATTTTGATTTGAGAATGCAATGTTTCGTCACTTTTGGTTGAGTACGTGTCAAATATGTGTCGATTTCTTATAATAACACTGGGTTTATTTGCAAATTAAAAAAAAAAATCTGCTGGTCTCTACATTTTGACAAGTTCTGCAAATATAATTGTAGGGAACAGCAGTTTGTTTTTTTCGCGATTTCATATTTTGACCCACAGTTAAAGTTGTTCATAATGATGAGTACATAATGACCCCTTAAGTGGTTCATGGTGTTTTACCAATAACCCTGAATAGGATGTACCTTTTCACGGTCTTATATAAGAGCAATCGAGTGAAGAGGATGGAAAGTGGCATCCTGGTACTACTATATCCTGCAGTATCAACATTGAAGGTTTTAATTTTACCCTACATACTAGTACGTTGAAACTTTCCTGTGTAGGCAAATATTATTTTATTAATTATGTTTTTCTTTCCCCTAGCTATCTGGACTTCATCAACGTCATGGCCTACGATTTCCACGGCAAATGGGAGAAACAGACCGGCCACAACGCTCCTCTCTACTCGCCCTCTTCTGACTCTGAATGGAGGAAGCAACTGTCTGTAGACCATGCTGCCCATCTGTGGGTCAAACTTGGAGCTCCAAAGGAAAAACTAATTATTGGTGAGTTTTGTGTTCTTTAAGAAAAAGTAGGACACACTTTAATAGTAATTAAAAGATTTATGGTAGAAACAGTTGACTAAGAATTTAATCTCTTTTGAAACCAAATCAATTTAATCTCTTTTGAATTTACCAAAAATCGATATCCAATATTATAATGATCTCAACAAATCCTTTTATTATCATGCTAAACGAAATACCCTTGCTTAAACTCTCAAAGCCACCCACGCATCATCAACCAGAATCAGAAATCTCCAAGAATTCTCAAGAAACATTTGATAACGTACATAATTTTCAGGTATGCCAACATACGGACGCACATTCACCCTCTCAGACACGAATAACTACTTAGTGAATTCTCCAGCCAGTGGGGGAGGGAAAGCCGGCGAGTACACAAAGGAAGGAGGCTTTCTCGCCTATTATGAGGTAAATACAATTAAAAAGTATTGCTCCAAGCACAGTGTAACGAGTTACAGTGGTTGAACGGGAGCGGTTTTCGCAGAGCAATCGTGCGGAGGGGCGCGGGGGTAAGTGAACGGTAGCTTATGTCTCATACTGCAGTTCGGGACATAAGTAGAACAATGCACAGTCGAGCAAGCAATTTGGTATATAGACAAAAAAACAAATTTTTCACTTCCACTATTCTTTTTTATTGGGTGCGTAATAACTTTTAGAGGTACGAGGAACAGCGTGGAAAGTTTCTCATCTTCCATAGGAAAATGAGGATCCTTCATTCGGACCAGATCGCTGTTGTGTCGGGTGGCCTACTGCCCGACGGTTGATATCAGTATATTGTATGCTAGTCGTGCGGATATCTTTAATTGGACGATACGATGGTGCGGCGTCAGGGCTTCAGGGCTTTGATGCGTAGTTTGCATGTGGGGTTTTAGATGTCGCCACAACTTTTTAAGCTTATGGCATATACATATAAGAGAGTTATGCAAACAATAGATTACTCAGATTGTTAAAACTAGTTACAAGTTAACTGCCTGTAAACCAATCCCCTTGTTCGACTGTACTTATGTTATGAGACTGTCAAATTTTTTGACATTTCTCGGGTGCTATCATATGCATGGACATGAACCACTGTTATTAGTTACTCTGTGCCCAAGTATGAGGTGATTTATGTCTGTTTAGATGGTGTTTATGATGCTGAATTTTCGGACTTACAAATTGAGTAAATGTATTTGGTAGATGAGGTCGATTTAAAAGATATTGTACTTCAGAGTTTGGTGGGTCACGTTAATTATTATTTCGTTAGTTAGTGGCATTGGGTAAGGAGACAAATACAATAATAACGGGATGAGATTGATAATCATCATGGTTTACTACATATACACTTGATGAAAATGCATGCAATATGAAAGGAATGAAAATGTTCAGACAAAAAAGAAACCTATGTATGCACCTATTAACTTGAATGAAAAATTCCCCAGATATGCGACCTCCTCCGAAATGGTGGAACTTACATTTGGGATGATGAAATGAAGGTACCCTACGCCATCAACGGAGACCAATGGATCGGCTTTGACGACGAGAGGTCTATCAGAAACAAAATGAGGTAAGCTTCCATATATATTTTCATAATAATATTGGTCTTACGAATTTCTTTTATGTTGTGGTTTCTGCGTAAAAAATACACTCACTCAACACTCTTTTATGGTTGTAAAAAAATATATATTTGATGAAATAAAACTGTTCCGCAAAACAGAGCACGCAAATGAGAGTTCATGTCGTTGTCAAAGTCTAATATGTATAGCCACTTTCATCATTATGTTTCCTACCTGTTTCCAAATTATTTGAAGCCTGAGTGAATACAACTTATGTATTCGTAGACTTCATGTGTTTTAATAACAGCGTTTAATTAGATATATTTGACCCGTCTTTTCTTTGACATTCGCTTAATTGCCATCATTACATGAAAAGCCATTTTCTATAACAAAATATACGAATTAAGTCAAGTAAAAACGATGAAGAACGGTGATGAGGTAATTTTTATTTGCAGATGGATCAAGGACAATGGTTTTGGCGGTGCTATGGTATGGACAGTTGACATGGATGACTTCAGCGGAAGCGCGTGCGGCAGTGACGTCAAATACCCTCTGATTGGAGCTATGAGGTAACCATCGTTTATTCGAACTTAAGTTCACTATAATGCGGGATTCTAAGATATACCAATTTAATGACTCACCACAAAAATCTAAAAACTCATGTTTTAATAAACAACCTATTCAAAAAAGTTGTTTTCAAAATGTCAACTGTTAGTAAAAAATGTAGTTGAAGAGGCTAGTGACTCACTTATAAAACATAATTAATCCTAAAATACCATTATTTTAACAGCAGCAACTATTAAACATAAATCATATATTTCAGAGAGGAACTCCGTGGTATCTCTCGTGGTAAGGACGCTAAAGACATCGACTGGTCCGTTATTGCTACCAACGCCCTCGTTGAAATTACCGAAAAACCTGAACCTATCAAGATCAGTCTCTCTGAAGTCATGAAGAGGGTCAAGAAGCCAACCAAGAGCGTCATCGTCAAGAATAATAATAACGGTGCTTCGGATAAGAATAGTAAGTTTTGTCTATATTTCTTTTATTTATATTCCTTTGTTCCATAGACACTAAAGCTTTTGACATCAGAGTTTTCAGCCAAAGACAAGGTGTAATTGAATAAAATGTGTTTCGTACATTTTGTCGAGAGCAGCTGATTTTATTTCACGATTTCAGGATTGGTCTCAGTAAAAGTGGTTTATGCAATTGCACCTTGTGTTTTAAGACACTGCCAAATCAAACATTACGGGATTGTAGTAAAAAAATGCAGAAATACGTAGGCTTACTTATACCGGAACTGACTATATCTACTTTGGCATTTACTATGTAATTTGTCGTTAACAAACCATCAAAATATTATTTAATAACATCTTATAACACTTTCACATGTTGATAATTGGCGCCGTTTACCAAATCCACACTGGCTATCTATAATTTTAGTTTAAACTGTTTAACTTTCTAAAATTCCAAAGTAATGTTTTTATCTAACGTCGAAAATTTTGATTGGCGTTATATAATTTTTGATTGTGTCAACAGCAGATTATAATAGGCTGTATGATTATTAGGAGAGATATATACATATAGTTTCCTTTTAGATCATTCGTGAAACGTGACTTTTAGCTACTAAATTGTACCTAACCAGACCTACAATAGAATAACAACAATTATTTTGAAATCTCTTTTACTCAGTAGGCTTCAAAATCAAAAGTTCTTTGATAGATATATAAACCAAAAAAAGAATTTCCAAACCAGAATTTCCCATCTTCGCTACATTTTTTTTTCCGAAGACAATTAAAATCAGAAAAAATAAGCTTTAAGCAAGGATTTTCTTTAAAAACTTCAAGGCGTACAAAGTTACTATTTCGTTTAGCAAAACTCTTTTGGGCACGTCAAGCGCACAGCTCCGATGTAAACATGTTTGAGAAAATCCATTTTCTAACATCGGGAAAAATAAACAATGTCTGAAAGCAAATGGAAGATGTTTTAGAGTCTTTAACGCTTCACTTGGCACCTGTATCGACAGTTTGCCGTTCGGAGTCCCCCAAGTAATATGTTAAGGATTTTAGTATCGGCTTTGTGACATGCCACCCAGATTGTGAGGGTTAACAGGAGATAATGTGTTACGAGAAACTTATAACTACCTATTAACAATTCTGATGTTCAAAGCCAAGAACTTATTAGCAGTACCGTAGGGCATAAAATGGACACTTTATGTTGAGAAAAGAAAAAGCGCCCGAAGTAATACTGATACAAACCACTTCAGAAGTCCATTCAATAACACCCAAAAAATTAAGGTCGGAAACTTCGACCCTGTAAACTTCCGTCAGCAAACATTCTTACTCGAAATCTTGTAACAGATGGAACAAAACAACAGAAAGTGTATTTGACACTAAAAGCTCGACATTCGGCGGAGTACCGCAAGGGTCACTCTTAGGCCCTCTGTTGTTGCCAAGAATGGCTTAGGAAAGTCGACAATTCGTGACATAGTTGCTAAAAGTTTGAAACATCGAATGCTTTTACGCTCAAGTGGAATCAACGACCAGAATCTTAAGATCTCTGAAAATGAGTTCGCAGACACTTTGATGTTACATTTTGGGTTACTTGGGAGGGTAGGGGAAGGCAAGCTTGAATGGTTATGGTGGCCCAAATGGGGTTTGTGATTTAATGCCGTCAAGTTTATGACATTGCCAACCGACATCTTAATAAGTAGGTAGGAGTTTTACGGCCTCCTAAGTGGGGAGATTGTAATAAATAACATATTTTCAATGTAAAGCATTATGTTATACTTCCCTAAGTATTTTTGTGGAAGGAAACTTTTTATTTGGGACGCGAAACGTTGGAATGGTTTCAGGATACTATTTTTTGTTGAATTGATTATTAATGTTATGTTTTAACCGTCAATTAAGATATGTCTTAGTGAAAAGTTAGATCAGCAGTTTTGTTACTTTTTTTTCTGTGCCTGGTTATATCAACATAATAATAAGAGCATTATAATTATCAATAAAGCAACATCCAAATGAGCCTACAATGTTTCTGTTGAATATTAGAAAAATCAAAATCTACTTTCCATAATTGATTAAAGTTTGATTGCTGTCCTATGCACGATGAACGATTTTTTTATTAAAAACTCTAACGAATTCTAAATTGCAAAATTATTGTGATAATGGATTTCTAACTTATGATTTAATGTCCATGTCCATCCATGAGCTGGGTGATTCGAAAACGATTTGTAATTTTAAAAAAGAAAATTAATTTTTAATGAACGGATTTCAAGAAAGTTGATTCGACTTAAAATTTTAAAGAAACAAAGAAATGAAATATTTGTATTTGCGGCAAAATATGACGCAAAGAAAAAACATCATTAAATTTCCTTGGGGTCGGCGCAACATGTCTGCCAGACTTGCAACATGCGTAGTATTGTGTAGTAACTATTACGACCACTTAACAATCACTTAATTTTAGCAATCACATTTATTATTTTCTAAATTCTTTTTGCAATTTGAAACAAATTGACTAAAGCGAAGGTAGTTATAATAATCAGCGGTTTGTAGAGTCATTGTGAAAGTTAAACATTTAATGATAGGTAATGATCTTAAACAATCGGTACCGTTGTAAAAAACTATTATCAAAGATCGGAATATGTTATTAATCAAACGGAAAACCAGTATTTAGATTTCCATACATACACACCCACAATTTGTATTTTCTCTGAACAAAATGCACAATACACAATATTCATATTTCATTTCCTCAACAGGACGGGAACCCCAAATCCTCTGCTACCTGACCTCTTGGTCTTCGAAGAGGCCATCAGCTGGTCGCTTCCTTCCCGAGAATGTTGATCCCACTCTCTGCACCCACATCATCTATGCCTTCGCTACCCTTAAGGACCACAAACTGACTGAAGGAGACGAGAAAGACACTGAAATGTACGACAAGGTTGTAGCTTTGAGAGAGAAGAACCCGAACTTGAAGGTAAGCCTTCTATTGTCTTATATTGATTTCATTGGTAGGTTTACATTACAATATACAGGGTGGCCGGAACATTGACGTCCAAAAATAAAATTTCGGTCCCTCGTATCGTGGGGTATTCGAATCACCCCCATGTATGTTCCGCGACTTTTCATAGTTTTCGAGTTATGAATTTTTTTCTGAATGTTTGAAAATTTTCGACCTGACCAACCTAAAAAAATTCTAAAAAAAAAAGTAGAGGGTTTTATCGAGTTTCTTTTTTTGCAACTGAATTTTCATAAGTAGTACTTTTATGCATAAAATAATCAGCTTCGTAACTGTGATGAAAGTTATGAAAATGTTGATCTAAAGTGAAAAATTTACGTTCGGTAAATTATGACTCAAATTTTCAACTTTAAATTAAAAATCTTAACAGGTGACTTCATAATTCCTAAGTAGGCTTCAAGAATGCGCCAGACTCTCAGTTTTCATAATCATAAAAAAAATGAAGTACTTAATAGGGCTACTTTGTTTAAAATCGGCCTTCAAAGACAGCGAGGTGGAAAAATTCTTAAAATTACCCATCTGAGTAATTATTTTTTTTGGCTATTTTCTCGTTCCTAAGGTTAATTAATGATAAGAATACTGAAAACTAACCAACAAATAGTTTCAGAGTTGGGTAAGAAAAGTTTTACGTAAAAAGTGGTTTTGAATAAAACACAGATGATAATGTGAAAAAAGTACTTAATTTATTTTTAACATTTAGAAAAGGTTTTCAAAGTGGCCACCACCAGCAGCAATACACATTCTACACCTACGTAAGAAATTGTCTGGCAATCGTCTAAAAGCGTCTCTGTTCTCTCTCACAACACGTTCAGCTTCTGCAATCAACTGCCTCAGCTCTTGTTCACTTGAACAGTCTCGGGCGTATGCTATTTCCTTGTAATAGCCCCAAATAAAGAAATCGATGGGGTTGAGATCAGGTGAGCGTGGAGGCCACCTAATTGGTCCGCTGCGTCCGATCCATCTGTTGGGGTATGTTTCATCTAAGTAATTTCGGACCTGGGTTGCATAGTGACACGGGGCGCCGTCATTTTGCAACACCATGGTTCGTCTGAGTTCGAGATTCACATCTGCCAGCAACAATGGAAGTTCATTTTCCAAAAAGTTTTTGTATGTTTCTCCATCAAGTCTGGACGGCAGTTCAAACGGACCAATTAGTTCGCCATTGAGAATACCAGACCACAAGTTAACGCTGAAGCGATGTTGAAATGTCGAAGCTCTCACTTCGAGTGGATTTTCATTCGCCCACGTGTGGTAATTATGAATATTGAATATTCCGGATCGCTCAAATCGTGACTCATCTGACCATAAAACTTTATTGAAAAATCCAGGATCCTCTTGCTCTTTTCGTAACATGGTTTGGCAAAAATCAACGCGCAATTGGTGATCTGTAGGCAGTAAAGCTTGGACTCGTCGGATGTGGAACGCGTGGTATTCTTCATCGTGAAGAATGTCTTGGATAGAAGTCCTTGGGATGTTCAGAGCACGAGCCATACTTCTCGTACTCGTAGACGGATTTCGCTGAACTTCTTCCAGCACCATTTCTCTGCGATCCGGGTTAGCTCTAGGGATTCCTTCATGACTGCCGCGTCGACCAGGAATGCGGCCTGCCATCAAAGTGTTGTGCGTGTTAATAAAAACACGATGGTCGGGATATCGCTCAGGTTGCGGCCCACCACGACGTTGAAGTTGTTCGCGATACAGTCGCGCTGCTTCATGGCCGTTTCCTTGTGCAACTCCATAAAAATAATGCATTTCTGCATATTCACTTAACGTGTAACTCATTTTTTACACTTCCACGTAAAAAAAGTCCAAATCAGAATGCAAAACACAGTCCAATAAACGAGCAAAGTAGTCAAACAAGTAGGCAGCGGAGTCCGTGGGCAAAGCGAGTGTGGTAAAGACAAAATGGCGACACGCGTATAGCAGTAAACACAATGTGAGTACGACTGAGGTACTTGTTTTGCGTTGGCTTCGGTTGCGCGCCTTGCGTGAGAGAGATAGCAATAATTCGGTCTCTTTTCCTCTCGGTCCATTGTTATTGCAGGTAAAAGAGTTGCACCCTCGTTTACAACCCATAGTCCACGAGAACGGATCGCGCAAAATTCATTAACCTAACATTTAAAAAAATCTCCGTGTTTAAATCTTAGCTTTCCTGCAGTAATTTTTGGTTAGCAAACTAAATAACCTTAGGAGCGAGAAAATGGAAAAAAAAAATTTATTAATCAGATAGCTAATTTTAAGAATTTTCCACTTCGCAGTCTTTGAAGGCCGATTAAGGCCAAAGTTAGCCCCATTAAGTCCTACGTTTTTTAATGATTATGAAAGCTGAGAGTCTGGCGCATTCTTGAAGCCTACTTGAGAACCATGAAATCACCTGTTTAGATTTTTAATTTGAAGTTGAAAATTTAAGTCATAATTTACCGAACGTAAATTTTTCACTTTAGATCAACATTTTCATAACTTTCACCACAGTTACGAAGCTGATTATTTTATGCATAAAAGTACTACTTATGAAAATTCAGTTGCAAAAAAAGAAACTCGATAAAACCCTCTACTTTTTTTTTTGAATTTTTTTAGGTTGGTCAGGTCGAAAATTTTCAAACATTCAGAAAAAAATTCATAACTCGAAAACTATGAAAAGTCGCGGAACATACATGGGGGTGATTCGAATACCCCACGATACGAGGGACCGAAATTTTATTTTTGGACGTCAATGTTCCGGCCACCCTGTAGATATACCTTATAAACGTGTTCATCAAATTCAACCATGAATTGCTTCTAATGCTAAGCATCTTATGTGTGATTCTGAGCGTCTTCTCGCTAGATGAAATTAAAGTCAATTACATTTTTGTTCTTTTATGCGTTAAGTTTATTTCAGAATTTCTTGTTTAATAAAATATAACATTAGTTTGTGCTTCATTATGTATTTTTCCCTATACTTTATCATCTTCCTCAAGTTTGAAGTAAAATGCAATTTTTCCATCACCAGATCCTCCTCGCCATTGGTGGCTGGGCTTTCGGCTCCACCCCCTTCAAAGAGTTGACCTCTAACGTCTTCCGTATGAACCAGTTCGTCTACGAAGCTATCGAATTCCTCAGGGATTACCAGTTTAATGGTCTGGATGTAGACTGGGAGTACCCTAGGTAAGAAAAGGCTAAATTATTACAAAAGTTGTTACAGCTTTAATCTGAAGAGAGAATGTGAGAATGTGAAGCAATCATGACTTTAAACTAAAAGCAAGATGTTTGTTTCAAATTCCAATTATTAATACTGGTTAGGTATGTAAAACTTTCCTTAAAAAAGCACGCTTACGTATTTATATTGTATTAATTCAGTACCATTGCTGCCAGATGGTTCATGCTAATGAAGTCTTACATAATATATTTTATAATTAATGAAGTCTTCTTTGCTTCACCTAACTTCATTGTTACTTAATTTTACTTCTCAATTAAGAAACCACCTCTTCACAAGTGTTGCATTAGCAGTAGGTATTATATAAAGACACTCGGCAAAGCTTTTTCAAACCCATAGTAAATTCGGTTCAAGGTTTTAAAATTACCATAGGTTTCGTCAAAAGATTTAGAAGTTTGAGGAAATTAAGAAATTGTTTACTTTTGTCAAGGTCGTTTGGCCAATATTTGTAAATAAGTGTGCGTCAATGTTTGTAAACTATGATGGCATAATATCGCAATATTAAATACCACTTTTCATTAGAAGCTACCTTGATAGGAATAACTTTAAAGACCAATTTATCGAATGCTAAAAGACGAACAACAGTAACTATCAAGAATATAAAAATCACCTGCCCCATGCCATAACTATTCTCACATTGACGAACCATTTCTACTACATGCTATTCAGTCTTAAAACTATTTACTAAGATCTAAGGTAAACCGAATCTTTTAAATGACTTTCCAAAACCAGAAGGTTCTTAATTCGGCGCGTAGGTATATTTGCTTGTAGCCTACAATAGATAAAGCAAATGATAAATGATTTTATTTCTGTAAGTAGGTTTGTACAAACACTTTTACACGTCAATTATATTTTAAAAACTACATTAGGTCGGCGTTTCCTATCTGACTACTCTGAGAAGAAAGGCCGAAACAAACTCAAAGGTCACAGTCTCTTTTAATCTTGGTCTGATCATGTGAAGACCATGTAGATTGGTTTCTGATACGGTCTTTTGAGGAAAAACCATACAGATTGAGCGAACCTGTCCAGTCAGCTCACGCATTTGTCAGTAATCGTGCAGCGAGCTTATCAATAAAAATCTCAATTTTCAGAGGTGCCGACGACCGTGCAGCTTTCGTTTCCCTGCTGAAGGAGCTCCGTTTGGCATTCGAAGGTGAAGCCAAGTCATCAGGTCAGCCAAGACTTCTGCTTTCGGCCGCTGTACCGGCCTCCTTTGAAGCAATCGCTGCTGGATATGACGTTCCTGAAATTTCTAAATATTTGGTAAGTTCGTTGAATATCTTATACATTTTGATGGATCTATGTTTACCTAACTAGTTTAACATAGTGCCTACTGTCCATGCGTTAGCACGACTGCAATTCGTGCAAACTTACACTACCACTTATACTATCATAAAAGTGAAGCCAGTATTACCTATGTGTAGTATACCGTTTGCACTATTTTACTTAAAATCCCTCGTAACATCTGAAATAGGTGATGTTCGAGTAGCACATTTTGTCAACCATTATCATGAGGTTATATCGTCAATTATTATCCCACATTGTATGAACTGTATGATTTAGATTTTCGCTCGTTTACTTTGCAACAGAGTCACCATGTCAACTTCATTATTTCTTTCACAGGACTTCATCAACGTAATGACATACGATTTCCACGGTCAATGGGAGCGCCAGGTCGGCCACAACAGCCCTCTCTTCCCTCTCGAGAGTACCACCGGCTACCAGAAGAAACTTACAGTGGTAAGTACCTTTATACTAATGGCTAAAACATTATTCTTGTCTAGGTAAAATATACCATCCAGAAATTTATAAACGTGGTGATTGAAAAAGTATAAAAAATTTACACTGTTGTTACGCAATTTGTGTTTGTATAGGATTGTAGGACCTTTCGAAAATGTTTTTTTTCTCATAAGGGCCTAATTAATTTTTTGCTCCTCTTATTGTACCGAAGGACCAAAAAAACTTTATCGCTTCAATTTAAATATAATGTTTATCTTTCAGGATTATTCTGCCCGGGAATGGGTCCGCCAGGGTGCTCCTAAAGAGAAGCTTATGATCGGTATGCCAACATATGGCAGATCTTTCACCTTGATCAACGACACGCAGTTTGATATTGGAGCCCCAGCGTCCGGTGGTGGTAAGTTTATTAGTTACATTGTTATTGTTAGTAGCTCGTTAAGTCCAGTGCCAACGTTGAAGAAGTAAAATAGAATTTACAAAAGAGGCTGAATTTGTTGCATGCTATAGTGCTGTTCAATTGAAAAGTCCTCTGTCCATAATCAGGCTGCTATAGGCTGATGAAGACGATTTAAAAAGCATACCTACCAAGTAAAATACTTCTGCAGTTTATGACAATGTAACTTAAAATGTAATATAACTTAATAACATATGTATTAATATTATAGTCCTTAGTACAAAAATTAGGTTATATTTTTAAATGTTACCATTTTTTTAAGCCCCAACTATTTCCACGATGATAAAAAAAGATAACAGCTACTCTAAAATATATTTTCATTTCACACAGGTGCCGCTGGACGCTTCACCAACGAGGCTGGTTTCATGTCGTACTATGAAATTTGCGAGTTCCTCCGTGAAGACAACACCACTCTGGTCTGGGACAACGAGCAGATGGTGCCTTTCGCATACAGAGATGACCAGTGGGTCGGATTCGATGATGAGAGATCGCTGAAGACTAAGGTGAGAAATATAAATAGAGAGCAAGTTTTTTTCAATGGTATCTTAATAACAAGTTTCTAAAATTAAAGAAAAAACTATTTTTGTGTTTTGTATATTTTTGATGGAAATGAATAACAATTAATAGTGTCCTTTGCCTTGCCCAGAGACAGTACGGGCAAAAAAAAAGAAAGAAAAAAATGAATCATCAAATATAGCATGATTGGAAACTAGAATTTGTATCATCATCATAACTTCTTCAAACGTAACTCGAATCTCCTTCCTATTTCAGATGGCCTGGTTGAAGGAAGAAGGTTTCGGAGGTATCATGGTCTGGTCCGTGGACATGGATGACTTCAGAGGATCCTGCGGTACTGGAAAGTACCCACTCATCACTGCTATGAAACAAGAACTTGGCGACTACAAAGTCAAATTGGAATACGATGGTCCTTATGAATCAGCTAGCCCCAATGGACAGTACACTACTAAAAATCGTAAGTATTTTGTATCTGTATTCATTTTAAAAGAAGAAAAAGTTCATCTTATAAACACTTTAAATATCAATATCAACATCATCATCATTCTCCTGCCCTTATAACAATTTATTTGAAACTTTTTATTCATCCCTTTTGTGACCCAGTGTTCTTATCCATACAAGCCAGCAGGTCTAACCATTGTATTAACATCAACAATTACATACTTTATTTTGAAATCTCTTTTATACATAATAACGGGGTGTGAATCTTGACATTATTTATTGCACATACAACATAAGAAATTAATGAACCCTATCTTATTTCCAGCCAACGAAGTTGTCTGCGAAGAACAAGACGGTCACATATCCTACCACCCTGACAAAGCTGATTGCACTATGTACTACATGTGTGAAGGAGAAAGGAAACATCACATGCCTTGCCCACAAAACCTGGTCTTCAACTACAATGAAAATGTATGTGATTGGCCAGAAAATGTAGAAGGATGCACCCATCACACTCAGGCACCCGCCGCTCGACGATAGATCAGCTTTTCATCAAATAGAAATACAACAACTGTAAACTTTTCAATTCACGGTTGCTTATAAAAATAACATTTTTGAAATGATTGGTTAATGTATTTAGGTAATATTCGGTGTTTTCAGGTCCTGTTATAGCTATGTAAATCGCAATAATTATAAATGCGTAGTGTTCAAAATTAGGTTTATCTATGTAGATGATGTATTGTTTTCCCAGAGAACTCTTCGGGAACTTTTGCAAACTTCAAAGGGTGTGTAAGATTGTTTTTTTGTATTTTTATATTAAAATTGAAGTTTATTTAAGAGGGGTATACGCGCCATTTTAGAAAGGGCCACTGTGATGGCTGACGAAAATATAATAGGAGATAGTGATCGAGAACTATAGAAATTCGTTAGATAAAGGAATCAAAATTAATTCTTATCGCCAACCACAGGAGTGCACTTGTCAAAACATACCATTTTAACCAAATTGAATTTCATTATCAACAAATTACGTTAAATAGGTTTGGCATTCTATGGAGAATTTAAATAAAAGTAGAAACGAAAGAATCTTCATAGAATGTCTAACTAAAATTGTTTAACTTCATGAAAAACAAGAAAGACCACCAATATTTTAGTTACTTATGAATTACATTATTTATTGGCGTTAGTTGGCTTCATGGATAGTGGATGAAAGGAATTGTGTGATAAACAATTGTAAATTTCTTTAACATTATTATTGAAACTTCTTAGCTGTATCTATTGTTAAATTATATTTCTTAGACTGTAAGTAATCTACTCTCCCAAAGGTACATAATTACGAACTGTTTCTATGAAGACGATACTATACTTCAGATTAGCCCATTATGATTTTTTGACGTTTGATTAGATAATGTATTAAATTAAATGTATATAAATACTTTTTGGTGGTAAAAAGTATTTTTATTGGTGACACAAGCTTAACAAGTTTATTAAAGACCCACCTTTAAACCTGAAGAAAGATCACTGCCTAGTCTTCATTATCGAAAATTAAATACACAATTCAATTTGAGAAATGTATACAACAAACCAAAATAATGTATCTTTGGGACCGTATCATCATAACAATAATGTTAAGTAGCAAACCGAAGCTTTTTGTACTTTATTAATACGAAATACAGCTGTTTCACTGCCTGACACACTGCCACCCATAGTTAATGGGCCTCAAACACTGATGGCGTTAATCAGTGACAAAATTGGGATAGTACGTGAGTTTATTATAATTATTATTATAATTAGTTAAGTAATTAAGCTTGTAAATATTGTATTTAGATACAAAAGAGATGTAAGAGTATTATTATACATTTTTTTAAAGAATTATTTGTGTCATTTATAATTTTTACCGTTTTCAGAATATTATGTTTACACATAACTTACCCAGTATATTATAATTATGCCAATGAGAATCATTGACATACCCAACATCACGCCTGTAATCCCCGCAGGGATACGCAAAGTGTACCTTTGTGTAATAGGGAACGAGTCTATTGCCAACAACCGGGTACAAATCCAGTCTCCAAGCTGCTACTGAGAAATTCCTGATGGAAATACCCAATAATACTTTGCTCGACCTGGGACTCGTAGGTATTCAGGCCCTCAGCAGTAGCGCTTGCAACCACTAGACTAAGAGGCAGAAGCATTGAATCAAAGCAGAACTTAGAAGTATTGGATATATTACGCAAAATAAAAAAGTATCTGAGAAAACCTAGGTTTTGAAATCATTTTAATGATACATTTCACCTTAACCATCAGCTTTTATAATTCAATACATCATTCATGAGAGATTTATGCTTACCTACACCAAGTGCTACTTTAAAATACTGTGGGTATTACTAATAAACGTCGTATAGTGTCTGTATAGTTACACAACTCTTTGTCTTCTTCTTTCGAAAGTCAAATTACTGATGACTGAAAGAGAGAAATCGGTGTGTAA
This sequence comes from Brachylomia viminalis, assembly GCA_937001585.2. NCBI lineage: Eukaryota > Metazoa > Arthropoda > Insecta > Lepidoptera > Noctuidae > Brachylomia > Brachylomia viminalis. The sequence continues at coordinate 4,369,500 of OW443298.2, forward strand.
CTATACAGACACTATACGACGTTTATTAGTAAGGAGGTAAAAGTTTATTTACAAGTAAATCTAATTCTATGCTATTCTCTCGCTGCTATAACGATAATATTCTTACCGTCCATTTAAACGATCGGTATCTACCTACTTAGATTTTTCTCAGACTGTAGATACCAAATGTTTTAAGATGAGCGCTAATTCTGCTAACAAACTGACACATAGTTTGGCAGATTTATGAAATGTGTAGAAGTGTTTAGTCCAAAATAAATTATTTATTTATTTACTATCGAACATTTTCTAGTTTCATACCAAATTAGCCAAAAAAAAGAGACTAACATAGTCACAAGACGGTTTTTAGCAGCATTCCAACAACGAACTCGGTTGCAACTTCACAAGGGAGCACATAATCCAATATTACATTGAAGTGCAGGGGTACTTAAAATTCAGATCGTGTGCGAAGCCAGTACAGCTTTATACTCGTATATCCAATGCAGATGAGAGCTGTAAACAGCATTTGATGCTGCACTTTTATAAGAAAAATTGGATATTTTTATAAGGACATAATATGTATTTAAAAGGCGACAAAATATATAAAATTTTTGAAGGAAAACAATGGGGAAAGAGCCAAATTGAATTGGCTTTTTAAACTGTTATTTTTGCAAATAACGCCTTTTCAACTAAGACCTACTTCAGGACAAGCTGTACTTTTAGCCTTTTCGGAAGTTTTATTCCGACCTCAAAAAAATGCACAAAATACCTTGTTTACCGTTAGCGGAAAGCATATTCAAAATTATTCCGTTTAAAAGCATCCCCAGTAGGTACCATTAATAATCTGTATTAAAAAAAAAACGCAGCTCTTTTCTGTGCACTCAATAACAACAAAAATATTTCCATTTAAAACTGTAGCTCTTTTCCAGGTAGCTAATTAATACAGATAATTAAAAAGCAGTGTATGAATCACATATTAATTTCGATTCAATATAAAGTTGAGTGTTCACGTCGATTTATTTGAGTGCATCTGATTTCCAAATCGATGTAAATAAATAAAAATAAAATGCTTTATTATTCGGACTAAGTCCATTGGTTAGTACAACACACAACTTAGAAACTAGTGTTAGTACTTTATAACTACCCGAAGAACTAAAACTAAACTATTATTAATTATGCGCCACAGTGGCATGTAGGCGCATCCAATGCCCCAGTATGGGACTGTCCCACCGGTCAGCTATAGTTTTCAGGATGCTGTTGGGGCTGACACGTACCCTGCGCATGATGGAGGCGCATCGCTTGCGCATGATGGCGTGAAAGCCATCAATGCCCGCTTCTGCGAACATGCCGGAAGCACTGCAGTAGCGTGGCAACCCCATCAACACCCTGAATGCATTGTTGTATTGTACGCGCAGAGTGCTGTATGCCCTCTGCGTGTAGCTGAGCCACAGACTGTATGTATAGAACGACAGACAGTAAGCTGTGAACAGCGTAACCTTTACGTCAGTCGAGCATTTCGCAAATCTGCGAGCCAACATATTGCAGCGGACAGCCAACGCTCTGCGCTCACGCTCAATGTCTAAGATGTCCTTTAGGTCCTCGGAAACCCAGTGGCCAAGATACTTGAAAGATGTGACTTGGTTTAAGGGACTTCGCAAAGTTTCAGCTGAGGCGCAATCGGGTAGGTTTTAGTGCCCTTCTTGAATTATACCAGTACTTCACTTTTCTTAACATTGTATCTGAGCCCATGGGCCTCCGCATACCTTTCACATATCATGAGCAGACTCATCATTGAGTTAATCGATGGGCTCAGCAACACCATATCATGAGCATAACTAATATTGTTGACACATGTTCCGTCGTCGTCCTTGATAAGTGTTGCTGAGCTCAACGATCAACCGGTTTATGTACAGACTGAAGAGGCGCGGGGAGGTCAGGCCACCCTGTCTCACTCCACACTCCAGCCTGTACACATCCGATAACGAGCCTGCCCACCTCACACAATTGGTCTGGTTGCTATACCAGTACCGTAATATAGCTATACCTCCCCTATCCACTGTGGTATCGTTCAACAGTTTCTGCCACAGTAAGTCGAAGGATACCAGATCGAATGCTTTGGAAAGGTCTAGGAAACATGCGTTAACAGGCGTTTTCCTAGACGTATAATACTGGACAGTATGCTTGAGAGACAGTATGGCACTTTCCGTGGAGAGACCAGGGCCTGCAGTCTCGACATAGTTAGCAATCGTTTTCGGTTGCTAAGTCCTAACAATCCAGATGTAACGATGTTTGGTGGTCTCCACACTTAAATTTATCGGTTGTTACTGGTATTTTAGGTAGGTACCGGTAGGTAACAACCGATAAATTTGAGTGTCGAGACTGCCAAACATTTACATCAACATTTACATCTGGATTGTTAGGACTTAGCAACCGAAAACGATTGCTAACTATGTCGAGACTGCAGGGCCAGGTCGGAACCCAAATTGCGCATAATGTAATTCGATGCGATTGGAGGAGTTTTTGCAACGGTATTTAATTTTGAATAGCAATTTCAACTTTTTATTATTTGGAAGCGTTTGGTAGTAATATGTCTATATATTATATGTGAAGTCAGGGATATCAATTGTCATGCCAATTAACTACCGAATTAAAGTACTACCATTCATGTATCATACATTAAAAAAATCTGTAATTTGTAGAATCAGTCAATTGAAAAAACGGTAATTTAAAGAATCGGTCATTTGCAGAAACACTCATTTATATAATTGTACATTCCAAGAATTGGTCAATTGTAGACTCAGTAGTCATTTCGCGAATTAGTAATTAATAGACTAAACCACTTATCCGTATATTTAATCAAATCACAACTTTAATAATTCTTTGATAGTTGTATGAAATGGCTATGTCACGGCAAATTAAAGTAGTGTGTCAATTTGATTAACAATAAACCCTGACTGTACTTGATGCTCACGACTTAGTGAAATCACACTAAGGATGGCCGCACATTTAGAAAAATTTGCGCGCCGGACCGTCCGTCACACACCACACTCACTATCAGGTCCGGCGATTCGGCATCCAGTTGTGTCTGATTGTGCCGCCACGACACACCTCTCCGTATTTCTACGCTCGCACTGCAATATTATGGATGACGACACGTTATTGCTATAGGCACTAACGTAGAGCAGTTTTTTTGTCAAACATTATGCCTGAGACTGTAAAATTATCTATTATTTATAAACTATACAATTATATAGCCTACACATCACGGCCAAATGGGTGTACTGTTTGTAGGTACCTACACTTGTGCATTAATCTTCAGGGATTACAAACGTGATGTTATGTGAGCATTATGCACACAGAGCGGGGTAATTGCCTAACATACTAACAGTAGCATTGGCTTTCCTTTTGACAGTTCAACAACATTCATTGCGGTATTTACGTTTTTGAGCAGACACATTTGTCGAACATATTATTATGAAGCAATGGATTGGCAATATGCTTCAGTATAGTTAGGGGTTGACTACAAAATAATTTTGACCCATTTGAAAAAGTCTGGGTATACAAAAAAGCTCAATATTTGGGTGCCACACGATGAATTTATATATAAAATACCAAAAATCTTTTCCCCTAGTCTATTATCCAGCAGGAAACAGGCCCGTATCACAGTATTATGTCGTGCCCGTAGCCAAAAATGACTTCGAATTCCATATATTTCGACCACAGCTATCAAATCCTGCATATCTGACATTTTGCAACTAGGAACGAGTGTACAGCGTAGGCGCCGTCTTCCGAACGGATACGAATTTCCTATTGTGTGCGGGGTCTAGTACAAAATGTATTGCAGACGAGCATCTCGAGAAAAAGTTCGCGTTCGGTTGACGTGCAATCTGGTGCGCATCGGAACCGAACGGTCGTCACGACAAATTTCTTACGGTATGCGGGATATAATACAAAATTTATGCACGGAGTGCCTTCCAACGCGCGTGACCATTCTTCTATAAGAAATTTCTTATAATTTGCGGCTAGCCTAAAAATCTTGGATAAGAAAAATAAATAAATCTAGCAAAAGTATTAGAAAGAACGAAGTGAGCAAAATTACTGCATCTGGATTTTATCTTCTACCCGCATTTTTTTGTCAAATGATAAATTATTTTATTTCTGTAAGTAGGTTTGTACAAACACCTGTACACGTCAAACATAATTTTTTTAACTAGATGAGGTCGGCGTTTCCTATCTGACTATTCTGAGAAGAAAGGCCGAAACAAACTCAGAGGTCACAGTCTCATCTAAAGTCCAGACAAAATCGTGGTCTGATCATGTGAAGAGATCAGTATCTAAAATCGTCTTTTGAGGTTGAGTGGACCTGTCCAGTCAGTGCACGCAATTGTCAGCAATCGTGCAGATCAGCATAGAACTTAAGGAGCTCAACGATTCGACGAACAATACCAAGGAAAGGATATTTGAGTAGGCCGCTTAAATTAAAATAAAATAAATACAACTCAAACTGCCAGATCATGATTAAACTAATCTAACTGAGAAAAATACAAACAAGCAATGACCGACATAAAGTCACATTCACAATAATTAAAATAATATTTTAATACTTTACAAAGTAAATACTCATGTCATAGTCCTATTTATATAAAATACATCAATGTCAATGTGTATATAAAAATCCGGACATAATCTTTGAGGACCATGTAGATTGGTGTCTGAAATGGTCTTTTGACGTGTCACAATATCTGAAACTCAATGTACAATAATTTATTACGAAAATACGTTTTTCCCCTCAATCGAAAATACCTATGAGTCTAGTTAAAAACCGTGAAAGTGTAAAAAACGATTTAATCAAGACATTTGTGTTTTTCATTACTTATCCATATGAAAATTCCTATTTCAATCTAATTCCTATGTCACAGAAAAAAATAAAAAATGATGAACAGGTCATTTTGGAATTGTGACAAGTCACAGGTCATCCAGCAGATTCTCGCGACCTTCTCTTAGTCCTCAATCCACCTTGTGGTAAGAACATGGACGCTACTCTAAAGTTTTAATCTGACGGCCGTCCGTTTACTAAAGTAATCTTAATCTTGGGTCAAATCTTTGATCCATATTAAAGCTTACATGGTATTACTGTTTTCATGTGTAATCTAAAGTTTCAATCATTATTTGAACGGAATTCTGATGCAGATACAAGGTACGAATATTGAACTAATACGTCAAATCGTTCGTAAGTCTTCCATCTAAACTGTTTGAAGAGAAACAAAACGTTTCTGTTTTTGCTCGTCAATGTTACTTCTTGTTTACCTTTCTTGTCCTGAAGTAAGTAAGTAAGTACTGGCATTTTCTAGTATTTCAATCAATTCTACTCAGCCTCTCCTAAAATGCAGAGTAAACCAAAAAAAAAATGCAGCTAAGTATTGCATTTACGTTCGCGTAAAAAATGTAGGGCGTTTTTTCTATTCCGTGGGAACAGCTGATTTTCTTGTCGCCATTTCAGTGTTGGTCCCGTAATAGAAGTTGTTCATAATGATGAGTATAATTACCTCTTTTCCGGTTTTAATATATTCTGGTTACGACCTACGAATAAAAAAAAAACTATCAATAAACCATTGTGTTAGTGAAAATCCAATCAACAATTTAATCATTTCGTTGTTTTCTAAAGCGGTTAAAACGGCTAGTTCTTGGAGCTTTTCCCCGATATTGTTTCGTAGATAGACTCTGAGATTGCTTTAGCTTATCGACTTGCTTTGAGATTATTCGTGTGAGCGGCGGAGGGAGGCAGACTGTGCAGACTAAAACAATGTAACACGATTTTAGTAGGATACAGATATCCCAATTTTATCTTCAGAAATACCAACGCGCGATGATTGGATTTTATAATATAGATCTGTTACAACAATGGTAGTTGTCTATTTTTTCGTTACCAAAGTTATAGATTAACAACTCTCTGTAATTGCAAAAATCTTTTCTAAACTTTTTAGCGACTGATGGCGAGATGCTACCGGAGTAGGTCACCCGACAGAGAGGAAACTTCATACAAACGCGCCATGATTGTCAGCAGTACAAGAGTCAGAAGCTTTGCCCCTTCGGGAGGTTACTCAGCGGCGCGAAGTTCGTGCTTATTTGGAAACAAGAAGATTAACAAAGTGCATACCTTTTCTGTTGTACTTGTAGTTTTAAAAGTCATCATGTGCCTAGCCTTTTACCAACAATCTTGGGGTCGACTTCCAGTCTAACCCGATGCAGTTGAATACCCGTATTTTACATGGAGAGACTGCCTATCGGACCTCCACGACCCAATAACTGGGTAATACGATATTAGTAAGACTGGTTGTCAGACTTTCGGGCTTCTGATGACCCGTAACGACTGTCAAAGATTCACGAATGACAGCCAAGACCAACGGCTTAACGTGCTTTCCAAAGCACGCAGCGGTCTTGGTATGTAAAGGTGGTCACCCATTCACGGACCAACCGCGGCAAGCGTAGCTTTGCGTGCTATAACTTAGCCACGAGCCCACCCCCATTAAAGACAATATCGGGTGAAAAGCAAGAAAATCTTAATTAAAATTAAATTAAAATTAATTATTACTTTAAAATATCTATACGAGTATCTATGGTTTAAAAGCCAAATTGTCAATCGTGATTATACAAAAAATTCGCAGGCTTAGGTATAAAATTAAAATAATATGATATTTTTTAGTATTTGTGGAACAGAAACTTAAAATGGTAAAACGGATACGTTTCTGTAACACAATATAATAGGTCTTTATCTATGAAGTTACCGTTTTACAATGACATTTGAAACGTTATGTATGTATGGCTGGCAATAAATTCTAAATTCAAATAAATTTTATTTAAAAAAATATGGAATTCTTTTTTCAAATTCAGTCATTTGTTTATTGATTAGTGTTTTGTTTTCGCTACATTTTTATCTTTTTCATCAATACGGACACGATAAAAATACGAGTTCCGTCGCGGTAGCAATGCCGCACAAACGGCTCACAACATTAATTACGTGTGCGGAGTGAACACTACAAACGAACGCACGACTCGTTATTGGTCTGAAAGGTTCCGACATGGAAATTTTGACCTAAAAAAAATTGGACCCGTGGTCGCCTGAAAATTTAAGTCAACGACGACGAATTAAAGGCATCAAAATAATATTGGTCCATTTGCGTCAAATTGGCAAGGTAAATTAACTTGACAAGTGAGTGCCGCACGAACTGAACGATCGCCAGCGCGACGAACGCGTTGAGGTATGCCTTGCGTTGCTTAATAGACACAGAAACGAAGGGATTTTGAACCGCATTGCCACTTGCGATGAAAAATGGATTCTTTTTGATAATCGTAAGCGGTCATCATGTTAGTTAGACCGTGTTTCAGCGCCTAGGCAATGCCCCAAACGAAAATAAACCTCTAAAAAAGTCGTGGTCATTGTTTGGTGGTCTAGTGCCGGTATAATTCATAACAGCTTCTTACCAAATGGCACCAGCATTACTGCGTATGTGTACTGTGAGGAACTGGACACAATGATGGAGAAGCTCGCAAATCTCCAGCCAGCCTTGGTTAATCGCTCGTCCCCGCTACTCCTACACGACAACGCTCGACCTCATACGGCCCAACAAACGGTATCTAAGCTACAAAAGTTTGCTCCCGTACTCAAAAATTACGCGCTTACTGCGCTGGCAGAGATGCATCGTTAACATGGGTACATATTTTGATTGAAAGAAACAAAAAATGTTTATATAAAAATGACTTTAGCTTTCTGTATACTAAACGGCAATTTCATAGGTAAAGACCTAATATTTATCTTCTTTGATAGCAAGATATTAATCAAAGTTTATTGAAAAAGGTAAAGAATTTCTTGGTTTCAGAATGATGATAGTAAAGTTTTAGGGTGGGCACCGTTTTGTTTTGTAGGTCTGTTTTTGCTGTGATCTCAGATCTGTTCTGCATAAATCTTCTTCTTTCCGGCAATCTAAAATCAAAAAAATCTAAAGTCATTCATTCAAACTAGGCTGAGAATCAGCACTTTTTGAACGTCAAAATCACATAGGACAATCTAGAATTTGGCTTCGTGTTTGGCGCCTTCAGTAGCGTCCATCAGTTCCTGTAACGTGCAGCTGGCAGGACACGCAGGGCATGTTATTAAGTGTCCCATCGTTTGTGGAACCACACCACATTTACACTTCAAGGCGAAGTCGTGTATGAATTTCCACCCGAACAGATTTTCCTTGCTTCGGCCAACCTGGGTTTGGAGTCTGTTTAAAAACTTCCAGGTTATCCAAGGCAATTCATGTCCAGATGGGCGATCTTAAATGAAGCCCAAGGATACAATGACAAAAGGTTTTTTACCCGATAAATATAACAATATGATACCCTGACTGAACAGAACCTCTAGAATTATATCGATTGACCTAAATATCTGCAAATCCTATATCCTTAAATACCGCTATATTAATAGGTCGAGGAAAAAGTTTTTTGGTATTGTATAGGTATAAAGTTGTAGTATAATTTCTTTGGCTGTACTGTTTAGTAAGAGTAGCATTAAGCTGGTAAAGCGGAATTTTGATGTCAAAGATTCAGCTCGCTCTGGTCGCCCTGTTATGGATAAATTAGACGCCATTTTTGAAAAAGTGGAGCATCAACATATTAGTTGTTACGGCATAGCTAGAGAGTTAGGGATTGACCACAAAACAGTTTTGAACCATTTGCAAACGCCTGGGAAAAAAGCTCGATGTTGGGGTGTCATACAAGCTATTAGTTATATATTTGTATATAAAATACGAAATAACTTTTTCCCGACATAATATAATAAGCCAAAAACATCTCATAGTAGCCCATTCAACAGCTAAATAATTAAAATCTCCAATACATACATAGACTAGTGAATTTACACCCATAAGAAGAAAACCGTACGATAGCCTATTTTCAAATCCCATATAAAATTTACTGAGGTACAGTCAAGGAAATTAATTGTTATGCAAATTAACATCTTCCGTCAATTTACCGTGTTACAGCCATTTCATACAATTGTCAAAGAATGGCAGTGTTGATTTGAATATACGGACGATTTAAGTTGGTAGTTAATTTGCTTAGCAGTTAATTTCCCTGACTTTACATCCGTAATCTTGACTGTAATCTAGGAACACGGCAAATCAGAAACTCATCCTCCTATGCATGTTCAATAAACTCGACTACCACTGAAAATTGAACCTTATAACTTCAAAATGAAGGTAGATTTTCGATTGTGTTATGGGTCGGGCATATAAAGGATGCATAGATAAACCAAGAATTCTATTAGCAGAAATAATATGATTGTAAACAGATATATGGATATCATTAAATGTAAATTCTAGTATTGTATGGATAGTGCTGAATTGTATCATATTTTATAGGTTATGTTTATGATAGTAATTTTATAGGGAGATAAGTTTACGAGTGGTATCAACTTAATGTATGAGTTGCGGAACAGAGGAAGTAGTTAACTTGTTCTTTATAGTATCGGTCGACATATTTTTTCATTTGTGAGTTGCCTGCTAATTTTAGTTTTGATGTCTAGGTACCGAGATTAATAATGAGGAGGAGTTACAGTAGTGAATACGCCCATATTTTAGAATAAAACCTATATAAAATAAAATTTGGGTCTTTTGGAAAAAAAAATTGTGCCAAAATGTTCATTATTAAATTGTCTATCCATTAGTGTCAGTAGCAAAATTAATAGTTATTTGTTATACAAGAGTGCAAAGTTGCTTTTTAACCGCGTGTTCAATTTTGATGACCGAGCAAGCGAAGGATTCTAAAATTGAATCACGAGCGCAGCGAGTGATTCAAAATTAGAATCCTGAGCGTTAGCGAGGGAATCAAAAGAGCACGAGGTGAAAAATCTTTGCACTCGAGTGCAACACGTAACTTTTCATTCCACCTCAGCGAGGAAATGACTAAATGCAAAAAAAAAAACGTTTACAATCACAAGATAGGTACACTTTTATTTCAGTTTAGGTATTAATTACTACATTATGACAGGTAAGTATTACAGAATAATCTTTAAATTATAACAAAATAATACTAAGGTATAATTAAGAAAATTTTAAAGTAACGTTGCTACAGTTATTTAAATTGAGTGTAATATTTTTGTTTGGTACTGTAATATTGGTGTTAGTCACTTGTGTACTGTTTTTCGGTAAACTATCTGTCATACTTAATAGTTGTACCGATTCATCGGATTCCCTTGGCGTGAATGTTGGAGAGAGAGGGAGATGGTTAGGTGTTTCATAACGGCTTATTTTTGATGTAGAAGGGCCAGTCCAAGGATCCGATTGAGGCTCTTTCAGTGTAATGGCTCCTACGATGCCTTCACATATTTTAGACTTATTTTGGATGGAATCCTCTATGTATCCCTCTACAACTGCATTGGACTTCCAGCCTCCGTGGCGCTTAAGGGACAGGAGATCAGCTCCGGAATCAGCCAAAAGTGTGGCTGAAGTTCGTCGGAAACAATGACCCGTGTACAACAGGGGTTCTGGAAGTTCAAGAAATATTGCTATTTCTCGTGGGATACTGCCAATTTTATTAGTACCCATAGGCTGTCTAACACACTTTCCATTGCGATACTGTAGAAAAAATCGATTGATTGGAGTGTTAGGCGGGCGTAAGGCTTGATATTTCTCAACAATCGTTACGTATTCCTTGCGAATGACGAAGTTGCGGTCTCTTTTTGTCTTTGTATTAGGTAAATTAATTAATAGTAAGTCATCTGAATGTTTCTCAATGTTTTTGACATTAAGTTGTGTTAGTTCATTAGTTCGACATGCTCCGTTTATTCCAATAATAAGAACAACCTGTAACGTAAAGAGTATTGTAGTAGATAAATGAATAAAATTGATATGAACGCATAATTATGCCTATCAACATCTACTAAGTATACTATTTAATTGAGATTAATATACTTAAGTAGATACTGAATGTGCAACTGACTTACTTTTGCCGCCAAATATACGGAATCGGGTGCTTCGTTAAGAAACTTTTCAATATCAGATACTGTGAAAACCTTCGATTTTTTTGGTTGATGACCAGATGAGGCTCTTTTTAAAAATGCCACTAATTTAGGATAGGTATCGATATGTTTGTCTTTTTTCATCTTTATTGTTGCTTTTAGCATCGAATACGTACTCCATAGAGTGCTTGCTTTCTTGTTCTCGGATAATTCTATAAAATATGCCAGCAAAACGTTTTCTGAGAAAGTTTTGGCTCCTTTTGCTAGTCGCCACGTGTTGAACATATCGTACTGTTTTAAATACTTCTCGCGTGATTGTTGAGGGAGAAAGCTCATTTGCGCATTATTAACAGTTTCAGTCAATTCTGTTGGCGTCAAGCAAACTTCCTCGTCGCTAGAATCACTCATTTTAGTTTTTTCACTTGTTTTCAAGTTTCTTGTTTTTAATATAAGGTTTAACAATGACGTGAAAAAATGCCGCGTAAAGAACCGCGTACAAAGCAAATTGAAAAAAGAACACCAAGAAGGTTCCGAGTCTGAGTTTTTAACAAATTAAAAAAAAGTTGTATGATATATTCGGCACCATAGAGGTAGCAGTAAATAGGTTTAATGTTTTTTTTAATTCACAAACTTAGTGCACACGATGTTCTAAATTCAATTTACTTTATCCTCTAGAGAATAAAAACGGCTTTTCCACTCAGATATTGAAGATTAAAAATACTCTTTCCGAGATGGTGGGATGAAAATAATGTTTACTTTACGAGGAGATGCGTGTTATTAATCACTATTTCTCATTTCGGGGGTTGTGTTGTAAGGAGATTTATTAAAGATATACTCAATAATAAATAAAAATAAATCTGCAATTATGGAATCAAGATTATGTAGAAATTCAATATATTTTTTATTTGTTGATATTTCTTTTAAATAACAAGTAGATCGCTCCAAAAAACTGCACAAAAACGGCTTGCGTGGCGCTTTTTTCGGGGAGGCGCCTTAACCCTGTGCCAAAGCCACAAAAAGCAGACCGCCCATTTGTGCCTAACATATTGTCATAATTAGTCTTTCAGTCATGATCGCGATGTGTTGAGCACGTAGACAGAGAAACTCTCTGTCTACGGTTGAGCACGATTTGAAGTGACATTTTGACAATAAATATAGAGGTTCTATTTCGATAGTCAGAGGACATCCATACTATCCTTACTTAACATTATAAATTCGAAAGTTACTGTCCACCTTTTCACGCCTAAACGGCTGAACAGCAGCGCGATTCTGTAACCATCTCACCAAAGAGTATAGTAACATCTCACCGGTATAATTTGGGTGAAGTGAGCGTGGAGTGAGCTGTCAGCGTCGTCCCACTGATGCTAGGGATTGACCAAGCATTACATTTACAATCTTAATCAAGATTTCTATTGATTTTTTATTTTTATTATTTATGTACACACAGTAAAACAGATACAGATACGACATATTAGTATTGATTACAAAGGTACTGCTTATTTCTTAAGAAATTTCTTCCAGCATACCCGCGAAAGGAGAAATGAAAAAGAAATGTAGACAATAGTATGTGAGAACAAGAAGAGAAGAATTTGGTTTTGTGGCGTCATAAAATATAATATTTGATCATTTAATATTATTTCAAAGCTAGTATCTAAGAGTCTAAAAAAAAAGAGTGAGGTTCAAACCGAATTTCTGTTTTGCTTTTTTATTTTAAAACCCCGAAAATAATAATGTTCAGCCACTTAACAACATACCTACTAGCTTTGAAATAATATAAAATGATCAATAGAATTTGGATAAAAAATATTATTAATATCTCGATTAGGTATGATTGTAAATGTAACGCTGGTCAATCCCTAGCATCAGTGGGATGACACTGACAGCTCACTCCACGCAAGTCTTCACGGTGAGATTTTTACAGAATCAACTGGCAGATTTTGATGAAATTTGGCACACAGATACTTAGCACATTATCTGGACTTGTCCATTTTATCCCGTGGGATATTTTACGACCTCCACGCGGGCGAAGCCGCGGGAGGAGGAGCCGCGGGGAGATAGTTGCTTATAAAATGGCAGTGAGGATAAAACAATAACTGCCCACGAAATTTAACAACTTTAATGACATAGGTACTTAAGATAAATGGCCATTTACTTTCTTACTCCGCGTCCTATTAGAAAGCGTTCGCCGCGCGAATACGCGATCGTCGCGTTCATTTGTGACTTTTTATTCCGGAAAACCGGAAGGCGCCCTCTGTCGGCGCAACCACAAGTTCAAAGGAACGTCACTACATTCATATGTCACTTTTTGTTTGTTGAACCGTCACCGAACAAAAAGTGGCATATTATGAACGCGACGATCGCGTATTCGCGCGTTGATCGCTTTCAATTAGGACGCGGCCTTAGGTCTTGCGAGATGGAGCCTTTAAGAGCAGTTGTGAGATAAGTTGTAATTTTAGTATGTGTAATATAAATGTATTTTCTTCCTTTTTTCCCGTGTTCCAGTTAGAAAGATCGGCGGTAAACTCTTTTTACCGGACTACGGCGAAGCAAAAAGGAGGGTGAAGAATTTGACCGGTATGTATATATATGGGTATGTAGGTATGTTATAGGTATGTATGTTCATCTGTTTCCTCATACCTTCTAAACTACTTATCATAATTTGACAAATGAGGTATCATTGGAAGCCTCTTTATCGTCCGCCGGTTATCCTTACAACACAATACCTACATTCTAACAGTAGTAAGTGATCATTTAAGCTTTAGGGCCAAGTGACATAAGACCACGGCTATCCTCTGAACATCACTATAAATATGTATTAAACACATTAAAATATATTACATGTAACTTATTTTTTGTGCTAACATTTTCAGATGAGAATATTTTCTTGTTTCCTACTTTTTATTATAAGGTAAGATCATCATAACAATAAAAAAGTACCTCACCATTTCCATTAATTCCTTTCGTTGTCACGCAAAGCTTCCTTAGTCAGGAAGCGCTAGCCACTAAGATGAAGAGTAAAAACCAGGCAAACATTCCATAAATAATGACTAGCCGGATAGCTCTGAATCCATCAGTATTAAGTAAACTGGTTTCAGTTTACTGAGGGGATTGCAGACGTAATACTTCTTTTTTTAGCCCTGGTTATAATTATACTAGCTGTTGCCCGCAACGTCGTCTGCTATCCAGGATGAAAAGTTGCCTATGTCCTTACCCAGGTCATGGTCTATCTATTTGCAAAATTTCGTCCAAATCCGTTCAGCCGTTTTGGCGTGAAAGCATAACAAACAAACAAACTTGCTTTCGCATTTATAATATTAGAATAATTAAATATAATTTAAAAGAGTGTCCATGCAGTTTCTTGCCCGTTCTTCTCCATAGGTACCTACTACGCTTTGGAATGGGCAACTAGCTTCATATTTCTGACTGACCGACCACTTGACAATTCAAAAGTGCCTGTAAATGGTTTAATTGAAATAAATGTTTTGAGTTTGAGTTTAGTTAGGATTGTCCGACAATAATGGATAACCTACACTGTTCCTTAAAAATATTCCACATTTTTGACAGCATTTCTTTGGACGCACATCTTTTTGTATATTTAGAAAGAAAAGAAAGAACGAATAATCGTTTATTTGGACACAGTTCGAGAAACACAAAATATAAATAACAAAATAAAAAGTGAAAATAATGTTTTAACAACAATAGTGAAGTAATAGTGAGTAGTGTATTTAGAGGGGTAGAATAAGTAAATTGGTTTCAGTATAATTTTGGATTGTTGCAGGTCGGCCTTTTGCGTTTATCACCATACTGGCCTGTCCACGGGTTACACTTCCCTACCTAGATAGGGTTGCTTGCGTTATAGGTACCTATTATCTACATACATAGGCTTACATCAGTGGTGGCCGAGTAATAACGGCTGCGACTTACGAGTTGTATGTAGACTATACACACATATAGGTAGACCTATTATCTGTGGTTCGAACCCAGACAGGTGCATTACTTTGTGGAAATTATTTCATCACCAAATCGGTGAATCGGTGGTGGTTTTCGGTGTTGCTCTCAAAACAGTGAAGGAAAACATTGTGAGGACACTGGCATGTCCCAAACCAAATACTTTAAGACATGTGACATCTTCCAACCCATCCGGGACCACGTAGTAGATTATAGCCCACTCCCTCTCGAAGAGAGCAGGCCTGTGTCCCAACAGTGGGGACATTAAAGGCTGATTATGCTATAGGTTTACACAGCCAACCACCGCTACAGGCAAAATCTTTTAATAGAAAACCCTAAAACGCCGAAATTATCACATTTATTAACAGACAGTGTTGTTATAATAGTCTATTGTTATCTATTAGTCAGAACAATATTTTGGGTACACTGGCGGACAAAATAGATGGGCCGTTTATTAGGCACTGGGCTGGGAGACATGTGCTTACAGACGTACATGTGCAAAATTAATTGTTTTCAATTGTGATGTCACTTTTGTTTTAATTCATTTTTCACTAACAATAGGTTAAGGCAATACTAACACATTATGGATCCTGTAATCTGAAATAAAGAGTTATTATTATTATAATCCCGAAAAATACACGGTCTGCACTTAGTTGATTTTACAATTATGAAATGAGGGTAGCCTATTTTTGTCTATATTCCAAAGTCACTGACAAAATTGTGGTCTAGCAGTACCTAATTGTCGTTAAGAGCGTTTATACCTTATGAGTGGCAACGTCGCAATTTAGTGTCATATTTCGTGGTTTTCAATTTTTATCATTTAATCGGAGCTATATTTAAAAAATCTGTTTAATTAACTTTTTAGAATTACATGAAAGTGTTTAAAAAGTAAGTAACCGTAATGCTTACAGTTATTTTACAATGAAAATAACGCCCTGCAAGTTTCCTATGTATTATTTGCATATAAATAGAACTGTAAACGCAACGATTTCTTACCTTTTTACCTTTTAAGACCGCCCATTGTCTCACCATAAATGTAAAATTTATATATTTATATCTGTAATTATATGGTATACATATTATAGAGTATTCTATTATGTTGCTGATGGAATCTTTTATAATATCGCCCGGCAGCGTGAAGGTGGCCTATTTTTGCCTAAAATCCCAGGATATTACTTTGGCGACAACATTCTGTCTAGCTACGAGTATATTGTCGTTCGTCTGCACCCGACCTAAGCCCGGACGATAAACAGTACTTCATTGCACACCCTGTGTGAAATAAACAGCAATTTGTTAAGCTTGACTTTTGCTTCGCTCAAGAAATGAAATAGAGCTTAATCTTCGGAATTACGGTTAACGAATTTCACTTGCAATCTTCCTTAGGTTTCAAAAACTGAGTTTTTACTAGCCAGGTCGGAGTTCCATTATTTTTCTATATTTGCCCTACAATAATAATAATAATTTGCCCCACATTAAGTTTTTAACTTTTTAGCGCTTTTACATAACGTTATGTTGTGATAATAAAAAATACCCTGACAGGAAATATCTGTCCAACAGACTAACAGCACTATTATTTTTCCGTGCTGAAATCAAACCTGCAACGGATAGTGCAGGAACCAATTGCTCAATCGCTGCGTCAACCATTCTGTAAAATTAATATCAAATGCACTATTTCTTAGTCAAATCCTGGACAGTAGCTAAATTTTCATAATCTTCATCGTCTAACATACGACGCAGATGTAAAACTTTGTAGGTACTTACCTATACAATGTGTAACTGAATTAATGCACATTATGAAATTAGTTTGTTCAGAATTGTTTACTGAATCACTTTCTGTCATTTTTAATATAGGTACGTCGGGTAACCACTGAAAATCCGCGCTGTGCTGTGGGTCCCCCATAGCTCTGCATCATGCTGAGTGGAAGCCTTCTTGTCACAGACATGACGTGCAGTTGTCAACTATTTCTGTTTAGTGCTCGTGATTAGAGATCTCTTTTTTGTTTTTATTGTTTTCTTAATTATTACAGCTAATTACCTTATTGTATGCGCGTGTTTCTGTGACAAATAAACCTATTTTTCTTTTTCTTTCTTACTTAGATATTTTTTTATCCCAAAAATAATTAAAAGTACGTAAATTACGGTCACACTCCGCTGTATAGTCAAAACAAACCAAAATAGACGAAGTAGGTACCTACTGCGCTAGACCCTTAGATGTGTGAGACTGTATGCGTGCGTAGATTGGTAATGTGAACATTTTCTCCCACAATTACTCTATCTAATAAATAAACAATGTTTTACACGTACTAGTAAAATTTGCGTACATATGTATTAAGATTATAACAATAATATTCTAATTTGGGTATTTGGTTATTGGTATTCGTCAATTCCGGGACATTTTGTATATCTACTCTTTGCCAGGAGCCACGCTGTCAAACTCATGGCTAAGGGTTATCAAAATTATCTAACAGTCGGACCAAAATCCTATCAAGTATACGTACATATCTTAGCACAAACTTGGTCACATACTTTATAAGTAAAACAACTCGTGAAGGTTTAAATTAGTTCTTATTAGTTGCTTCTAGGTTTTTGTGGTGCGAGGCATAAACTGTTCCTACAGGAGCTTAAAACTCATCTTATAGAATACTTTATTGTTCATCGTGTTGAGGAAAATCAATATTTGCTTATTGAACAAAAAAAAAACTTATCTCATGAAAATTATTGGATTTCGAGGTAATTTTCCGTTGGTCCGGAAATCTTTCTGATATTTAGGAAAAGCTTCTCTCCAAATTAATCTCAAACGTAAGAAAACTAGCACACGCAAATATACCTAATATTGGCGTGTGCTAGATGACATAAGGCAAAAAAATTTAATTATGTGTTGTGTTTCGTAATGTTAATTACTTACTACTGTAAAGAATCCAGTTCTTCTAACTGAACAGACAGCTGTGCTGCTGGGGAGTTTGTTACGCCACTTCTTCCCGGTTCAAGCACTGGGAAGTACCTAAAGTTAAAGTGGTGAAGGGAGGGCGTTTTGGGGGACTGTCTTATGTAATTTTGACGTTCAAAAAGTGCTGATTATCACCCTAGTTTGAATAAATGACTTTTGATTTTAATAATAACATCCTATCAATGTGTCTTCCATTTCGTTCATTTTTGTTATTCTTTATTGTAACACCAATACTAGTAGATATTTGAGGTTTTCAACTAGCAGCATTCTACATTTAAAATCCTCTAATCTGATGACAACAAAACTTCAGTCCGCCATTTTGACAGCTGGTGCCACCGACATGAAAAGCGTGTTTGTTTTTCAACAATACACCGTTCATTTTGGTTGTTCAGCAATAAAAACAACGGTTAGGCTCTCCGTCATTACGTTTGCGTAAATTTATAGAATAATTTTGACCATCATCGAAAAAGAAGCTAGATAAATCCAATCAATCTTCAAAAGTTTGAGATTGTAATTCAAGTCATGGTTGATTTCATTTTTATAACGATGCGTTACGTTTTTATTCTTGCGTAATAAAAAAATATGTTACAAAAATGAAGTAAAACCGATTTCAGACAGTATTACTTTTAATATTTTAAATATATTATTGTATTTTAAAATTTTTGTTTATATGTATGTAATGTATGTATGAATGAATACACAATTTTAAAACTGATTTTATGACTGCAATTGATTAAAATATGAATTGAAAATGATTTAAATTCCATTTCGTTGTTTTAATTATTTTCTGTGAAATACTCCTAATATTTCATTTTGTTCGTTTTTGTAACGGTATTCGTTTTTGTTTCATTTTGGTAATTGTACAAATATTTTGAAAATCACCCTAATACCTGAAATAAAACATGGCAGACACAGCTTTTTGACAGCAGCAGTGTCTTGTCACTTGCACTCCACACATAGAACGCTAATTACCGTTACTTAACAAGGATACGCCAGGGTGCCGGCACACTCTTCGAGGTCACTGGACCAGCGCCATTACAGTCTCTTGAATTTATCTATGTTTGTTTTTAACATACTTCATACTTGCTGGCAGATTCTGTTGGCATGGAAACGAAAGGATAGTATTTGATACGACATTGTTAGTGAGACATGATTGTTGATAGAACGAATGAAAGCATCTAACAAAATGTATTTACAAGGCAGATGTTAGTGGAAACGCTAGGGGGGGACGCCCCAGAAGGACATAATATAGTGACCTTAGAATACCGGTAATCCATCTTATCAGAGACAGTGGAATGAGCCGCTTTGCAGAGTAGTACAGGACAATTTACTTAACACGTCTGCTACTACTGCGGAGCGTGCGCGCCTGCTTGCTGTGGGTAAGTGGGAGTCGGGTCTTTGGCTTCATGCACTACCGTCGTCGAACACAGGCACTTTGTTTGACGACACTACTTTCCGCCTCGCTGCTTTTCTATGACTAGGAGCACCTTGTTGTTCTCCTCATCACTGTCACTGTGGCGAAGTTGTTGTCCACAGCCTCGGACACCACGGCCTGTCTTGCAGCCGAAGTGCGGGCCGCTTAGCTCGGCACGCGAACATAAATGACATCATCCGACGAGCTCTTGTTACCGTCGGTTCCAGCTGTATTAGAACCTAATGGCTTGGCACGCGACGATGGCAAGAGACCGGACGGCATGTCTTTATTTCCTTAGACGGTGGCTATGCATTTAGTGTGGGACGCAACGTGTGTCGATACTCTTGCGCCATCCCATCATACTGACTCGGCGTGCTGTGCTGGCGCTGCTGCTGCGGCTGCGGAAAACCTCAAGCGGCGAAAGTATAATAACCTTATTGGTTATTATATTTTCGAGCCGTTTGGTGTTGAAACCCTCGGGCAGTGGGGTCCGAGTGCTCACGGTTTGTTCAACGAAATCTCCAAACGGCTGGTTGACACTTCCCGTGACCCAAGGCCTGGCCTTTACCTTGGCCAGAGGCTTAGCATTGCCATACAACGTGGCAATGCCGCCAGTCTCTTGGGTACATTACCAGTCGATGGCGATGCGGAGGATTTTTTCGACGCCATATTTTGATTTGTTAATAGTTTTAGTTAGTTTAGGTTAGTATATTTTCATTTTAATAGTTTGATAGTTTATTTAGTATAAGAAGTTTTTGTAAATATATTGTGACCTTATTGGTAAAGTTGTTCAGATAGGTCAGGTTCGTAGTAGTCGCAACCGGCGCGGCAGGCGGCGTGCGTATATGACCAGGGTGCCTACTCTCTAAGTCCGTCAATGAGGATACGGGCCCGTCCGAAAGTAGTTCAATACTTAGAAGTGAACCTTACTCCCGATTAGTTAACTTTTCCGAACGGGCAAAAACACATCGGGAGTATGGACAACTGTCAAAACGTTTTGTCATTAATTTTTAGTTCGGGTCCCGGACTAATCTTATGGCCGTAAGTAATACATAGTAGGAAACGTCCGTAACATCGGCCGAAACGAGTAGGCCCCCTGATATATGAACGTAAACGAAGCAAAAGGAGTATATAAGAATCATAGCAGGCGGCGCGTTCTGCAGTTTTTGTCTAGCTCTTACGGTAAGGGGTATTTCAATGACGGTTTTAATGACGGTTTTATAGGCTGATTAGGCTTGAGTCTAGGGTGCGGCTATTTCGAGACCGTTTCTTTTACTTGCCATCTTACAGAAAACACAGTTTTCTGATGTCTTGCAGAAAGAAGGTTAACAGACCTCTATCCAATGACTGTCTCCGCTTCCATTTCATTGCACATTCAACGGTACCGCAAACTTTTATATTCTATGCTTTGATTAGCTCAGAAATATGCCGAAAAAAAAATCTTGTTCATTTCAACCAAAATGTTGGATTGTAAAAGTATTAGGAACTAAAAATTGCAGAGTTATGGGCGGCCAAAATGTAACAGCCGATTACCTGCTATATGTTTACCTATAGTTAGTAATATTCGTTGTTAATGCAGTTAATTGCTCTTTATCTGTATGGAGTTCATTGTTGGTGGTAGTTCTGTCAGGTTGGCTGTCGCAGGGTGGGTGTAGAGAAGTAGAATCATTATTGTGGACACCGTCTTTAGTATTTAAGCAGGGAATCTTCAGTGGGAGGCACCGGTGCTTTTTTGCCTTGGTGGTTTAGATGAGACAAAGGCACTCTTGGTTGGGTTTATGATAAATGACCCATGGTGTATGTGCCGCTTTTTTTGGTTTGGCATTTCTATTGTGTCTCCATTGATAACTTTGTTTGCGTAAGCAATGAAAAGCATTTACCTACCTCAGAATTCTTAAAAACCAAAACACTGTGAAAGTATTTTTTTTTGGATGAACTCTTTAAAATAGTGTCATTGAAATGCATACACCATGCACCTCCGGTCTGGGTCTGATACATTTCCAGTTGGTAACTTTTATTCCATCTTAGATATTATTAATTTGTTTGATAGTCTACACGTACATATACATATACAATAGCAGGTGCTATTGTTTAAATGAATATTATGTTATACTGAAAATATCAATAACTATTGTTATTATGATTAAATTACTCTTGAAAGACACTCATGGCAACAGCTTAAAACAATAAAACATTTTTTTTTAAACGTTGCCCCACACTAGGAATTTCTCCTGTATCGTGGGTGCGTTTACAAACATTTAAACTCACATACACAAACAGCCAGACCCGGAACAACTACTTGCAGGTCATACAAATATTTGTTCCGTGCGGGGATCGAACCCGCGACACGTAACGCAGCAGTCAATCGCTTAACCACTGCGCCAACCGTGTCGTCAAAAACATTAAATTAACCCGGAATCAAAATGAATCATACTAATTCCCTATCACTGTTTAGTAATAAAAAATATTGACGTTCTAAATTAAATTTCATATTTATTGCGACTAATTGCACGAGTAAAAATCATTATAGAATGAGGCTCATTTAGATTTCTACGTTTATTTTTCTCTAGCATTGCTTTCTTATGGCAAAAGGGTTATTGTTCAAATAAGTCGTAACGCAGTAAAAACTAATTGATCGCCATAGCAGCTGAGCTATTAGTTTTCTGCGCTACTTGCTACGGTTTCGTGTAATTCTGTCTGGTTGATTGAATAATATAGCCGATCTTAAACTCACTCGTCGTTGCTATCTTTGGTAGTAGCAAACCGCGGGATAGACTCATGATTCGCGGAAGGAGGTAGTGCTTCAAAAATATTTGATTTTAAATTATCTGCTGCTTCATTCACCCAGAATTTATCGGAATATTCATCAACATCGCTAGCTAGAAAGTAGGTGAGTAATGAGATTCGAGTATGGAAAAAGAAGACATGTTGCGCCGACTTCAAATCAATTGGCAAGAAAATGATAATGATTCCTCAAGCTCCAGGTGTAATATCTTAGATCAATTCCCCGACAAAATAAAACTTCTTGTAGTGACATTATGTAGTTCAATAAAACCTCTGCCTACAACAAAAAAGGTGTTAAAACACTTCGTGATCTCCGACCATAAACC
The DNA here is from genome assembly GCA_937001585.2 of Brachylomia viminalis. Classification (NCBI taxonomy): domain Eukaryota; kingdom Metazoa; phylum Arthropoda; class Insecta; order Lepidoptera; family Noctuidae; genus Brachylomia; species Brachylomia viminalis. The sequence goes on from OW443298.2 coordinate 4,391,894, forward strand.
GGCAACTCGATCATTATCACAATAAAAAAATCATTGACACGTAAAAAAAATACTCATTTGAATTACAAATGCTACAGTTATGAATAAAGCATAAGTGGTAGTTTTATGAAATAAATCAATTACAATGTGTTAATTGTTACATCGGCGTGCGGCCGGTAGAAACTCGTGCGCAGTCTTCTGCTTAGCGGTTAGAGGAAAATTGTACGAGGAACGGTGAGAGTTGATACTTGTTATAATTTCTCCCCAATGAGTAAATAGTAATAGCTTGGTTTATGGACAGAGCAGAAATAGTACATTTTGATGCGAGTGTGGAAAGTTTGTCATGAAGCCGCAATGGAGGGAAGAATGCAATGATATATATGTACACATGTTACACGAGTATGAAACGAGATTTTTCAACACACATATGAGGAAATACTAGCTTCATCTTTCTGACTGACCGACCCCTTGACAATTCAAAAGTGCCTGTAATTGGTTTATTTGAAATAAATGGTTTGAGTTTGAATAAATAAAACTAAAACTAAATTTGGTCATAAAATATTAAACTATTAAAAAAATACCTTATCATCAAGTCAACACCATTTTTGGTCCTAACCGAGGTTTTTAACTGCTCTATTCCATGTTAAAAAACATGTATGTATTTGCCAGTTCATTGAAGTAAGCCAAAAAATATATTCTTTTCTTCCACTGGATTACATTTTTAGAGGTTGCTATATATTTTAGTTTTATTTTAATGGCGACAGGAAGGCATTTTGTTCACCAGTCAGCAGCGTCGAATCTAACAAAAAACACTCTTCTTCATTACTTGAAGTCGATATCGAAAAAAAATTATCTAATGAGTAAAATATTTGTGAATATATGATTCAATTTGCTGCTTTTTCCTGGTGCCGTCCCTTCACAAGTTGAAGGACAAGCAAAGGTATGAAGCCGACATACAGCCTAATATCAAAAGTTAAACTGAATATTTTTTTAATTAGAAATAATAAGAATATAAATTATGTAATATGAATTTTGTTATAAAACCAAATAAGTTGATGAATTTTGTTTATTTGTCATATTTTATTTATCTACACAGTTAAGTAATTTAACAAAAACTTAGGCATGAATATCAAATCAAATCAAACATAAAAAGGGAATGCATCACTGATGTACATAGTACATAAAATAACTTATAAATTCCTTACGATACAAAAATAACGAATGCAGAAATGACACTTCCGTTTCTACAATTATTGACTAGGGAACTAATTAAATTGCCCAATATTATATCAAAAGCCTCGTAGATATTCTTTAAAATTCATCAGTATCAACGAGGTGGTCAGTACACGGACGCATCAAACTTAAACCATCAAGACCTCTCCATCCGGCTACAAACCGTGTTTTCGAATGCTGAGCGCCGCCTGCGCACCACTCGCTCGTATCAGTATCTCTAGGTCACTCGCGGTAGCTCGTCTTTCACTCAATCGTGAATGAACGATGTGACAACGAAAACAATCGATTTAAAATTCGAATTGAATGAACTTTTAGGGGCAGTATTGAGGTTTTGTGTCACGAAATTATTGATAAAAGTTGTTTTGGAAAAGTGATGTGATATTTTTCTTTGGACTTTGTTGGTTTTATGTGAAGTGTTTTGTAAATATTGGTGATAATTTGAAATTGTCTGTGGACAAAACTTTTAATAGTTAAAGGTAAGATTATATTTCGATGATATTTTAAGACCCCTCAGATACTAAATGATAAATGAAGATAAATGATATTTATTTCCGTAAATTGGTTGTGTAAAGTATTTTTTTGGTCGAAACTCAAGTGAATTAATATCGATGTCGATGTTATTTAAGCCAACCACTCACAGTCACAACAGCTAACATGAAACTAAACAAGATTTATTGTTTGAAGATTTTATCGGGTATTCAGAAACCTCCCCCAGATCTCTACTGTTTCTAATTTATGTCGTAGCAATATTTCACGCTAATAACTTTAAATCTCGGATAATGTTTATTTAATATATCCATGCTTACAACTTCTTCCAGTTATCATAGCACGACTAAACAATATAAAAAATCATCTCATTTCGATGACATGTTTTTTTTTACTTTTACGTTCCAAAAAAATAATTGCGTGGGTCGAGTTTCGCTCTAAAAAAATACTTCGGTTTGAAAAATGGGGCTAATTGATGCAACCTTTGTCTTATCATATTTTCACCTGTCCTACTTACATTGTAATAGAGTCAGCATTTCTTATCTTCTCTTCCACCTCACAGCATCAGGACCCTGTCTGGACAGGATACTTGCATGACCGAACTTGTTACAAAAGCTGCGTAAGGATTTTCTCATAGCACCTGTATTTTCTGGGGCATTACAACCCTTATCATAATGAGTACCTACCTACTTTTTAAAATAACAGACTATCGTGCTTTACTGAATTAAGGGATTAATTCCAGAGCGATTGATAAAACAGACACTATTTTTTAAAGCTTTTCTGAACTAGCAATGTCCTGTGCATATTCCTAAGTTATTCTAGAATCTAGAATATCAGTGGCGAAATTTGGGTGTACTATCAGTACACCTCTGCCCAACCCTTTGGGGGAATCAAGGTTTGATGTTATATTATGTTATCTAGAACTAGATAATCATGCATAATGAATATGCATGTGATAACGTGACTTCCAGACTAGAGGAAGAGGTTTCAAAACGGAATTTGAACCCGCTTTCTCGAGTTTTCCGAAAGGGTCATAAGATGAGACAACACTTATGGCAAATAATATAATTTAATGTTTTGTGTTTCGTAATGTTAATGACTTACTATTGTACAGAATCCAGTTCTTCTAACTGAACAAACAGCTGTGCTACTGGGGAATTTGTTGCGCCACTTCTTCTTCCCAGCTAAAGCACTAGGAAGAGGTGAAGGAAGGGAGTTTTGGGGGACAGTCTACTATGTAATTTTGACGTTCAGAAAGTGCTGATTCTCAGCCTAGTTTGAATAAATAACTTTTGAGTTTCATTGATTTAGAGCTAAGACGGAAAAATGGACCAAAAAGGTCACCCAATGAATGGAAAAAGATGTAGAGGAAGACAGATGAAAAGGTGGGAGGATGATCTGCCAAAAGGTTAGCGAAGAACAGCTCTGACCAGGTATAAGTGGAGGGAACCAAAGGAGGCTTATGTCGCAAGACAGCCCGACCTGGTAGCTGATAATAGCTTAATTGCATATAATTTAGGGTTTACAAGCAGAAGTTATAATATGATTTAATGTTATTAGTTTATAAGAACTTGTTTATTACAATGGGTCAGAGAAAATTAAACCTATTTTATTTTTTTTAAAAAAACGAAAAGCGATAGGCAGAGCTGTATGGTACTCCCGTATTCGTTCGCCATTTGCATTATGAATTCCAATGTCATCACCTTTGATTATATAATGTCATAATCAAAGGTCATCACATGCAAACCTACCTTGAACTGGGGTCAAATCCAGACTATTGTCTGCTGCTAAGGTTTACTCATTGAAAACTTTAATAACATTCTGAAGAAGTATCATGAATATTGCCGTACGTTCCCAAGTCTATGACAGTTGAAATTGAACTTAAAACATAACTTATCTTTTACCTATAACGATCTCCAATCATAATTTCTATTTATCACCATAAAATAAAATTACCATGACAGAAAAGATTTATTGAGCATTTTTTGGTTACAAGGTTTTTAGGGCTCCGTACTCAAAGGGTGCCAACGGAACCCTATTACTAAGCCTCCGCTGTCAGTCCGTTTGTCAGTGGGCTGTATCTCATGAACTATAATAGATAGATAGTTAAAATTTTCACAACATGTTTATTTCTATAGAATAAAGTAAAAAATTAAAGGGATACAAGAAACGTGTTTTTTTTTAATAGGTTGTATCTCATGTACCTTAATAGGTAGACATTTTCACAAAGTATGTATTTCTATTGCCGCTAAAACAAAGCATAATAAAAACAAAATGAAGTAAGAAATTAAGGGGTTTCTCTAACAATAAACATGTTTTATTTTAAATAAGTAGTGTTAAATATTGTATAGTGGTACGGAATACTTCGTGTGCAAGTCCGACTCGAACTTGGCCGGTTTTTATAACACATCTTCTGAGAAACAAATACACTACATTCCATTTATCCATACACTGCCATTAGACTTCTTGTTGTTAAGTTCATAGCAGCATAGCAGACATGCTGGCGGTATCGACTCGTGAGGAGTGTTCATTTATTTGTAGTAGGTAATATAGTGTGGGATAATATAAGCGATAGAAGTTACGTCGAAAGCAAATAAGATGTTCGAAGTTGTTGCGTTAGAAAAATTATGTTATTTTGGTACAGTCAACCGCACGTCAGTAGTTACATTTTGACCTTACGCTGGTCTAGCATAGTACGGATTTTCAATAGTACTTACACAGGTTTAGTTACCTATTTTTTGTAGAAGCTGTGGTTTTTATAGTTCATGAATGTTTGGTTTACCGTAGGTACACTAGCAAACCCAGGGGTCTAGTCTACGGAGCGAGAGGGCTTGGGTAGCCGTCACCTCCTTCGAATCCCAGGCCGATTCCCGGCCACCGTAGGCGTGGGCTTGCGAACGGCGAGCAATGGGCAGCTCGCCGTTCGATAAGGACCAGGCCCGGGTCGACGACGCGTTATGTTCCACGCGCGCCTCAAAGAGATGTCAGCACCAATGACGGGGTCCGCTAGGGCCGATGCCTGCTAGGGTTGCGGGAAATTCCGAGAGGGATAGCGTGGCCCCTGGCACAGGCAACTGAAGGAACACGGGTGGGTTTTAGTCAGTAAGAGTCTGACACGCCCTCCTGCTCTGCCCAGAGCGGGAGAAATTATTACATGATTTCCCACCCTCACAAAAAAAAAAGGGTCTAGTCTAGTGTCGGCCGTAGTTACGGGCGTTTCCTACTCCGTGTCACCTGCGGACAAAGGTAAGATTACTTCGGGGCCCGAACTAAGAATGGATGACAACGACAACACGATTCGACAGCTGTCCTTACTCCTGATGTGTATTTGCCCGTCCGGAAAAGTTAACTAATCGGAAGTAAGGTTAATTCCGGTTCTACTTGAGAGAGTAGCCCCCCTGACCAGGGGGTCGTGCACGTCGTTTGTAGAAAGTGTTAATAACGTTGATATAAATCAAACCCATCGGTCGGTTCATGTCAGTTGGGACTGTCTCATAAATTACATTCAACATAGGTAGCACTTCGGTTGTGCACAGACTGATTCAATACTGTCTATTACTTACAGAAAATATACAGGGTCAAATCAAATAAGCTAGCGAAACTCCGCAGACATATACAAAAACATATACATAAACATAATAAAACAAAAAAGAAATAAAATTTGTGTTTTTGATGTGTAATATCTTTCGTCTCGCTTTCCTGCAATGTGTGTGAGTGATTTCGTGAAATGCGACGGAAGCGTGTAACAGGAAGCCGGGGAAGCGCGTGCTATTTGATTTGACCAATGAGCGCGCGTGGTGGTATTTTTGGCTGACAGATGTTATCAACCCGTTTTCCGAGAGGTTGGTACTGTCAGCCAACAGTTGCGTGTGTGTGATGAGAAATGGAAATAGAGAAGGTGAACGCATCAGCTGCGCTTAACCTCAAATAATTATTTCAAATAATACTTGAATCATTTGTTTTAGCCACCAGACCCAGATTTGTTTTAGCCAGAAGACCACTTGACAATTCAAAAGTGCCTGTAAATGTTTTAATTGAAATAAATGCTTTGAGTTTGAGTTTCAGTTTGAGTTTAGGGTATAATGTTAATGTTTTGCTTATTACCAAGGTGAGATATCAGGTGTTACCCATCATATGCAACTATTGTAAGGCTCGCTCGTTTTTTTTTCTGGGGTCGTCAACCGCATTTAGGGTATTCACTTAAAATATCAGTTTTTTTCTGTAAACTTCACAGACGTGATTGGTATCGATATCTAAACACGATAAAACATATTTTTTTTGTTTCGATATTGATACCCATCACGTCTGTGGAGTTTTGCTAGCTAATTTGACACTGTAGATCTCTAAAACAACAAAATAATGGTGGCGAAAGAATGTGACACACGAAGCAGCGATAAAGTCTTTGTCAAAATGTACTGAAAAACTTGTTTTGACTACTAAATCAAGAAGAAGCCTGTTTGCTACCAAGAAGACAGACTGCACCTAAATGCGTCACGCACTCACACAACAATGCAACAACAACAACGCGACAATACGTCGTGCACTTTGAATCACAATCCAGAGGAATTTGTGAAGGAAATTGCTAATCCATCTTTGAAAAATTCGTAATAACATAAATAACGCAATGAATGCTGTTGAACTGTCAAAATTAAAGACATTGTCGCTGTAAGCGTGTTACGCAATTGTCCCGCTGCTGTTCTGTTTTTGCGTGTTCACGATCTTAGGTTGTGCGTGAACCTAGGCACCTTTAAAATCCTAAGTCAAATTATGTAATTGCTCTATGACAATAATAATAGTACAAAAACTTCAAAACTTTTTTGACTCAGTCTGCACACAGCTTTAGCAGTAGAATTCTTGTTGCAGTCAAACTTATTTATGTTTATCAATAAATTCGTTTAACTCTTTAAAATAACTCGTTTCACTCTTAATTATTCAGCTGCATGGAAGACGTTTATTAGACTGGTTTTAATGCAGTTTATTATTGTTATTGCCTATCGCCTTAATACCAAACGTGTTTCTAAGAGGTATCACACTTATTTTAAATCTAAGTAAGTACAAAACCGGTCAGCAGGTCAGATGCGACCGTATACTGTATACTAAGCTTAATATTAATAAGTAGTGTAGCAAAATAAAAAAGAAATTCAACACTTAAACACATATTTATTTTTATAAAAATGGCATCCAAAATTTAAATACAAAATGTTAAAACTAAATATTATGCATTAACATAATTGCAGAACAGGTAAAATGTCCTAAACGATAAGAGAGTACGATATCGGTTGGTCAATCTTGGTTACGTATTTGGTTTCCGAACCAGGGAGTCGATTGCAATCGGTTTTAGGTTCGTGGCCACTAAATTACGTAATATTTCAAATAAATATTATCAAAGATTACCCATGTTATCCCAACAAAAAATACAAACATGGACCACGAACAAAAAACAACAAAAAAAACACAAAAACATGAAACGTGGAAACATGGACATGGTTAAAAAAACAACTATCATTTGAATATAAAACCTACAAATATTAACGATTAAAATAAAGGGGATGGTTTCCTGGATGCTAACGAACCGTAGCCTCGAAGAACTGCACGCCTCGACAGAATCGCAGGTGACACGATGATCAAGTGTCGGGGGCCAGAAAGAACTTGCCAGTCTCGAACTCCAAGGATTCTATGCGGCTGGTAACAGCGACCAAACAGCTCGTAAGCTCGTGGATAGTCCAGAAAAAGGGGCCGGAAGCAGCCCTTTTTAACTGGTCCTAAACTAGGTGCGAAGGTATATTACATCATTAGTGTACAGATAAAAAACTTGGTTGACTGTGAGCCAATTGCGGCAATAAAATTAGGGATTAGACACGAAAAAAACTGCTTGACTCCAATAGGATCCGTTTTTAATTTACAAAAGGGGTCTTCTTTACGTCAAATTTTAAATTCGGAAAAAAATTGATGGCCAGTTATATGAAATAGGTTGCAACCGTAGAGGTCACGCTGCAGTAGCCAGATACTAAAGTGTAAAGTTGCCACCTAGGAATGAAAACGGTATAAAAAGTGTAAAGTTGTCACCTAGGAATGAAAACGGTATAAAAAGTGTAAAGTTGCCACCTAGGAATGAAAACGGTATAAAAAGTGTAAAGTTGTCACCTAGGAATAAAAATATATACGAATACGGTCTAAACATTAAAGTACAGTGTTAGGTACCGTCTGTCACAATGTCTTTTTTTGTGTCAAACTAAAATAAATTTGTTTATTTTATTATTTATGTACACACAATAAAACAGATACAGATAGGTACGTCATATTAGAATTGAGTACAAATTTATCAACGATTAGATATTTAACGCTGTTTTTAAATTAAAATCACCAGTTGCTGTCTTGTACTGCCTACATTAAAAAAGCGACCATTTACATCCAGATTCATAACTTTCATTCATAACGTTCCTGCTTCAGCAAACCAAGACTAGTCGGATATCAATCGTGAAGACAATCCACAAAACACACAACTTCCTGACCAAAACATCAACACAACATCATTGTTGAAATCAATGCAGGAGTTTACGAGAACACCACAAAAAGCTAACAAATGCATACAGACATAGGAAGTAACACGTAACCGTTTCGCTTCGTCGCGGTCGGGTAGCAACTCTATCCATCATATGATTTGTGACATCACCGAGGAAGAAGGGTAGGAAACTGTCTGTCTATTATCATAACCCACGGTTAAACGTCTTGATAACCGAACGCAATTACAAATATTACAAGAACCCAATTCAAAAATTCAATTGGTGCATAATCAGCCAATAATGTTCCCACTACTGGTGCACGGGCCTCCTGTCTGTGAGTGGGACTGGGCCGTAATATACCTCACGGACCGAGGGCGGGTTGGTGGATGTCATCGAATTTGTCTTCGAATTTTTGGTTCGAGGACATTGACAGACCGTTATCTTCACGATGTTTTCCTTCACCGTTTTGAGAGTAGATGTGATAAAATAATTTGCACAAAGAAAAGCTTCTGCCTGGGTTTGAACCGACGACCTACAAGTTGTAAATCGCAAACGTTTCCACTGGCCCACTGCTCTCTTGCAAGTGAATACCAGTTTTTTACATGGAGCGACTACCTATCGGACCTCCAACCAGAATCAACCTAGTTACTGGTTATAAGGTAAGACTGATCGTCAGACTTTCAAGCTTCTGACTAATAGTAACGACTGTCAAAGATCTATGAATAACAGCCGGGACTACCGGCTTAATGAGTTATCCGAGGCATGGAGGGGTTTCGGTATGTAATGGATGGTTACCCATCCACGGACTGATCTTGGCAAGTGCTGTTTACCCTTGAAGATCAGCCCGTGCGGCTGTTATTGCTTAGCCACGATGATCAAATTCCATAATAGTCATCTTTACGAGAGAGCCGGGATATCATATAGGAGCACAGTACACTGCATGGTCGTATGGTCTGACGTAGATTATGTAAACATAGTCAATACCTTTGAATAATGCAATAGTTTAATCTCAAGTTAGCCAAATGCGATTCAACTGTGGATGGCCAGACAGATCATGATTTATCATAAAAAAATAATTTCATTTCGCTCGCCAATATCTACGCCAATATACCTACATCTTGTTATTCATCTTAAAAAAGTAGATCAAAGCAATGGCCCAAAAACTATTTAAAAACAAGTATCATCACTACCGGTTTTTATTAAAGTTACAAATAAATAACGCTTTATAACTGGTGAATTTTAAACTTAGAATTTTTGGTAACGGTACCAAACATTCTAAGTTTAAAATTCACTCGTAACATTTTATGTGGATTTAAAATGGGATTATCAGCAATCTTGGGCTATTAATAGTACCTAGTAGTAATACTCTTTTTTTAACACCAGAAGATCGATCGATCTTTAATAATGGACAGGATCATCAGGTCCAAATAATATGGGTGCATTTAAAGTGACTGACGCATTTTTTTAAATTTCAATGCGGTCTCTAGCAATCTGTGTCACTTAAGTACAATACAAACACAAACTCACGCCTTCTTCCAAGGGGCGTAGGCAGAAGCTAAAAAACGCCACCTGCTACGATCCTTACATACTTTTTTTGCTTCGTTTACGTTCATACATCAGCAGTGCTATTCTGTAGCCATCTCACCGTGAAAATGTAGGTGAAGTGAGCGTGAAGTGAGCTGTCAACAGTGTCTATCCCTAGTATCACGTGGAATGAATGCTCACTTCACAAAGTTTTCACGGTGAAATTGTTACAGAATAGATCGGCTGGTCATACATGCACGCTGCGCCGGTTGCGAGAAGAAGCAAATGTATGTTTATGATTTATGTGTCAAGAAACCAATTTAACAGAGGTACTCTTCTTAAAATACAATCTGCAAGACACAGTTCGTTTAATTGTTGTAGCAACTGTCAATAAAGTCCACTCGCCCTTCAGAATCACGGTTGCCATCGCAATCGTGACCAGACAACGACCGCCCGGGTCGGCTGTCAAATGTCAACAACCGTTGGGCGAACGCGATTTGAAATTCAAATTCCGTATGGTCATGTTCGGAAGGACCGTTAAAGATGGCGGCCGGATGGATCAAAAGGATCAAAGTTATTCTTTTAATGCAGGATATGTTTAATGGATGGCATAGATTGATTTTGATTCTGATTTATGTTATTATTGATTATGAAGAACTCGTGACTAGTCTGACTCGTACGAGTATATGCCTGGAGATAAAATATTTTATTCATGCGTGAGCAAAACTCGTGGAACAATGACCTAAAAAATTTTTTGTGTTAAATATTGTACCTACCACCGTACAATATTCAAAACTATATTTTTTTAATATTTTACTTTTTAACTTTTATTTATGTTTAATATTTGTTGTTATATCGGCCATAGTACTAAACACTCACAGACAAATCCAATTTTCACACACGTGAAAATTGGATTTGTCTACCTTCAATTTACCTTATTTGTCGGTTCAGAAGATACATAACTGTGACAGACGGACGGACGGACTAACTGACAGCAGAGATTTAGTAATAGGATTTCGTTAGCACCCTTTGGGTATTAAGCCCTAAAATAGGTCACATTCTAAGCTCAATCCCAATCTATCAAAAATACTTACAATAACCCTATATTTTTGACATTGATTGGCGTTGAGAAGAGCTTGCAACTAGATTTTGATCATTTTTAAACACGGTATTGGCCTTCTGGTTGTCTGGTTTTTTATTAATCAGATAACGATTTGATTTTCGCGTGTATGCGTTCTAATAACAAACAAAAATCTATTCCAAAATGAATAGAATAGAATATAGTCTCTTGGTTCAAGCAACGAGCATGAAATCACGCCTAGAGAAGGCAGTACTAACAAAATTCGTGTTCGTGGCACCGAAAGTGAGTTGTGCGCTCAATATCTATAGCGGACCGAATTTAAAACCATCAGTCTAAAAACCGCGTGTAAAAGATGATACACTTGATTTGTATGGAAAACGTTGATAATGCTCCCTATAGAATCGGCCACAAACCTCAGATCAACCATAAAATAAATATTCTTAGTTTCTTAAGATAACAGTACAAAAACTTGCTAACAAAAAAGTACTTTACCTTCATAAGATCAAACTAATTTACTTAATAAACATTAACCATGACCTCAGTTCACCAAGTCATGGGCTACCACTTAATAACTCTAGCTTTTCAAGTCCATAACTTTAACAGAACATAAACCTAAGCTTCATGTACTCCAACTTTAATTAAACCTGACTTCAGGCAGTTTAAACTAACAGTTGAACTAATTAAAGTTAGGAAATTAGTATCATCCATGGACGAACAAAAAAGGCGGACAGATTCTCGCTAGCAAAAAACTGTGTCATTCAAGTCGGCCAGCTGGCTGTACGTACAGGCCGCTGAACGCACACATTCACACATTAGTCGACCGATGATGGTCGGCCATTACGCTCGCAAACGGCAACACTCACACATAAATATATTCACACATAAACGAGATTCAGTTTTGTCTTAGCGGAGTTCCGTCCGATTTATTTTCTTCGTCCATGCTATCATCGTATATTTTAGAGTTGTAAGAAAAAAATCAAGTCATGGTTCAAACCTTGATCTGAGCGGTATACGCATCGATAAACAAGACTAGTGCAAAAAGAAACCTTTAAATGATTTGTTGACGTTGAACTGGTTTAAAAGAAACAATAACACTGAAATTCCGTGACGGATCGTGAAAAACGATTGAATGAATAAATCGATTGTTTGTGAACTCCAGTTTGTAATAGGATTTCCGTTTGGAAACATATTATTTTATTGCAAAAGTTGGCTTCCGACAGTTGACACTTTCACAAAGTTGGTAAAACATAGAACTTGCAGCATGTAGATTTTTTTTATGGTTTACAATGAATCCTCAGCTGCTGTAGCCTTCCAAATTCAATTTTTTTTTTGTTTATTTTTTTTGCAAATTGCAACTCTGAATTTTGAAAAATTCTTAGGTGGAACAAATTTCCAATGTTTGACGATTGATATGAAATTGATGATTATTATTCAGTAAATATGTCATTCCTACAGTCGGGAATCGCATTTTGATCAACATACGACATAAAACAGAGCTACAATTTGCAAAAAAAAGCAAAGAAAACTTGAATTTGGCGTGCTACAGCTGAGGATTCACCTTAAGTCAACTTTGAAAGATATTGTCACAATAACAACATGCTGCGATCACCTTTCCACCTGAGATACTATAGGTCCAAATTCAAATTGTCACCAATTTATTTTTGGTTTTCCATACAGAGGCAGTAGGTTGGAAACCCGATTGTCTTCTTTTTCTCTTGCATGGGGACGAACTTTGTATGAGATTAGCTCATGCCGTTGTAAAAATATGAGGGTAAGGTGTAGTCAGCGAAGTGGTAGCGACTGCTCAGTGTGCGCCAGACATACATTTAGGTATAGCCGAAGGTGGAAACTATTTTGATGCAGTCTGATATACGGTAAACCTAGTACAACCCACTTAGAGTCAATATTTTTGTTCTATTATGTTACTGCATAACAAAGTTTTATGTATGTATCGATAGCCGCAATGTTGGAAGACTAAGGGTCTTTAACCAGTGCGTTCTGCCTGTTATGACGTACGGTGCCGAAACGTGGACACTGACAGTCGGGCTGGTCCACAAGTTAAAGGTCGCTCAGCTCGCTATGGAGCGGGCTATGCTTGAAGTTTCTTTGAAGGATAAAATCAGAAATGAAGTTATCCGGAAAAGAACTGGAGTTACCGACATAGCTTGCAGAGTAAGCATTTGAAGTTACAGTGGGCTTTCCATGTTGGTCGAAGGACAGACGAGAGCACGAGGCGCAGACGAGTCCTGGAGTGGAGACCGCGTATCGGCAAGCGCAGTGTGGGATGCCCGACAGCTAGATGGACCGACAATTTTAAGAAGGTGGCTGGGATAGGCTGGATGCGGAAGGTGGAGGACAGGGTGTTGTGGCGCAGCCTGGGAGAGGACTATGTCCAGCAATGGACTGCGATAGGCTGAGCTGATTGATTGATCGATAGCCCACTTGCGAGGAGCTCATGGTTAAGTAATAACAGCCGCACCGGTCGATCAATTAGGTTAAGCTACGCTTGCCACGGTTGGTCCGTGGATGGGTGACCACCTTTACATACCGAGAACCCTCCGTACCACCATTATTCAGAAATTGGCAATCATCAAACTAGTAACTGGCCATGTGAGATCAAAAGCTTTATTATGGACCAGCAATTCGTTTCTAACTCCCAAAACAATAGCGGATGCATTTACGACTAGGTATTCGACATTTCAATAACATGACATTTATCTGTGTGTGTCAAGGTTTTCTAAAAGCATTTATGTCGAAATTTCATAAAAGGATGTGCAGTTTTATCGATCATGATTATGGCAAATGTCGTCAGGTTTTTGAGGTGAACGTAATAAAAGTGACTTCACAAAATTACACGGTTGAAAGTACACCAGCAGGGCGAGCATGGCCTACTGTGATAGGCCTTAGTCACACATTTATATCACAGTTTGGGAGCAAAAACCGTGATAAAATGCATGACTCAAGCCTATCACAGAGGCCGTGCTCGCTGCCCAGCCAGAGGGCCTAGATAAAGTGACCTCCTATCAGCGACATAGATGATGGAAAAGTCAAAAATCTATGGGAGTGACATAAACTACTGAACTTATAGGGGCTCGTGGATAAGTCATAACAGCCACATGGGTCGATCAATCAAGCTAAGCTGCGGTTGCCGCGGTATCTCCGGGGATGGGTGACCATAATTACATAGCAAGACCCCTCCGTGCCTCGGAAAGCAAAGCCGTTGGTCCCGGCTGTCATTCGTGGATCTTACTCAGTCGTTACAGACAGGAGATCAGATAGGCAGTCGCTCCATGTAAATTACTGGTATTCAGCTGCATCTGGTTAGACTGGCAGCTGACCTCAACGTAGTTGGGGAAGGCTGGGCAGGTATACCTACTGACATAAACTACCGAAAAGCTTAACTTAGCTCAGCTTCTTTTGTTAAATTTGTATTCTGTGTTTCACGAACTGTGTCCAAATAAACGTTATTTTTTCTTTCTTTCTTTCAATCCTTTTGAATGTCGTTGTAGAAATACGAAACGCTTTGAAAGCGATGGTCGCTTGTCTAGGACATCTGTAGGTAACATAACTAATTAGGTAATATATCGATGAACTAGCTAACGCGTTGCAATGCCTTTTTATTTATTTTTAATAGGATCGTTATCCGGCGCGCGCACGAATATTTACCTATGTTTCATCGCACACAATCGGTCAAGCCAATTTAGAGTTTTTGCGAGACTAGCGCACGGCAGTTGATGTTTATATACAACGTGTAACGGATTACGCGCAATACCTCAGACACCCCAATTAGAATATAAAATTATAAGTCTAAAACAACACCCGTAATTAAATAAACTTAAACCAAACCTGGTCGTTTTTTATAAAATAGTTATCCTTACTAAACGCAAAACGTATGTGCAACAATATGCCTACACACACACTAATGCAATGTTAGCAGCCGACGCGACACGCACATTCGAGCGCCCGCCAGCTGACCATAGCTGTAGGCATTAGATGTGCGTTAGTTCAATGATCGAATTTTACTTACATCAGGTGAGATTGTGGTCAAACGCGCGCCTATCAATAGTAAACTATAGGTACAGGGTGGCAGGGACATTGGCACAAAAACTGTAACCATGAATTCATCACATGATGCACCCATGGAAACGTGCTGCATGCTTGATGCATGCATGGAAACTTTAAGTCTGGTATCAAAAGAAATATCTACTGTTTCATAGAAACGCTACGAAAAATTTCAACGCAAAGAGGTTCAGAATCATGCACTGAGTCTATGGTAACAGGTTGCGCTTCAATGGCCCTGCCACATGATATAGATTAAAATTTAGGTAATTCACGTAAAGCGGATACGTGGTTCTCGAGTTATAAATCGCACCAACGAACGGACACATTAGATCCGTGACATCATCGTTTTAAAAGTACGTCGAATGAAAGTACTCGTATTTTTATCGTGTCTATACTGGTGAAAAAGATACGAATGTAGTGAAAACAAAACACTAATCAATAAACAAATGACTGAATTGGATAATAGAATTCCGTATTTTTTTTTTATAAAAAGCTTTTTACAAAAAAAAACACTATGTGAAAAATAACTTTAATTTCGGAAGTCAGTGTCTTTGCATCTATATTTTAGTATTTTCCACCGACTTCCGAAATTAAAGTTATTTTTCACTTTGTAGTGTTTAATTTTTTTGGAAGTCAGTTGTTATTTTTTGTAAAAAGTTGTTTATTTTTCACTTTTTAGCTATGGTACCTACCTCACACTAATTCGAAAACGATCGTCTTACACGTCCACGTCCGTTTGAAGGCGGTTTTTTTTTTAATTTTATAAAATAATTTAAATTCAAATTCAAATTCAATAGACTTTTTACAAAACGCTCGACCGATATCACCTACCTATTGTAAAACGGCAACTTCAATTATAGAAAAATTCAAGACCAATTATTAAACCTACAAGGTTAATTTATTTCGGTTTGACATAATGATAATTATTACCACAATTAAGTAAGTACCTTCATATTTTTCGAAGCATTTTTAAAGCACTGTTCATAACTGTTTACCCGACTGCGCGACAGCAAAGACAGGGTAAGGTTTTTGCATTATTCCAGACTTCGTCAATAATGCTGAGCTAATTTAGTTTAGATTGTATTTACATGATTATTTCTACAACTGCAATTAACATCAGTTCCGCAAAATCATGTAACGAGGTTCGATTTCTACCCACCAACAAAAAAAAACAACATCAGCCTACCTCGTTTTACCTCGTTTTTACTTAGTTTCTTCGTAACATTAACAAAAAGTAAACAAAAGTAATTACACTCAACATTGAGGTTATCAAACTTATCGGTTCGCGCATGCGCGGTGCAGCCCGTTATCGATCGCACGCGGATGCGCTCGCGCAACGCTGTGAATATCCATCGACTTTCCAAGTTTGAAGGATAAGCTATGAGCGGGTAGCGGGATTTGGTGAAGTGACCATGTACATTTTATCCACTAACAAAACTGATCATATAATATTTTATATATACGGTTTAAAATAAGAAAACCATTAAATCGTCAATGAAATGAATGTCTTCAATATTAAATTGAACGACTATTTTATGTTTTTTTTTTATTGAACTACTAAACTTAGTTTCATTTTCGAATTTACTCGTGCTATTCATCTCTAGGATCTGTTTTCAGACGAGCTCATTACACGTTATATGAACTTTTAGAAGCGTGACTTAACTCGATTTCAATTAGATTTTATGAAAAGCTAATTTTTCGAAATTAATTGTAATATTTTTTGATACTAATATTTAGAGCCCTGCCACAAAGTAGGTATTTCAATCTACAACGTGTTGTTTTGCATCCTCGCCAAATTTCAGGAGGCTGTTATAAAAGACATAAATAATCAAATAAAATTACGATCCTGCTCAATAATTAATACATACTTGTTTTTTTAGGTATTTAAGTTTGACAGTATTTCAGAATACTCCACTTTCAAAGAACAAAATCGCCCCGTTGCGTATGCGGTAGGCAGTGTCGTACGACTATGTCGCTGTGTAACGCATGCAGCGTTACAGTTACAGCGCAGTTACAGGGCGGTATCTAACTGAATTTCTGTTTTGCTTATTTATTTTAAAACCCCGAAGAAAATAGTAATGTTTAGCCACTTAACTACATACTAGCTTCTAAATAATATAAAATTATCAATAGAATTTGCATAAAAAATATTATTAAAATCTCGATTATGATTGTATATGTACTGCTTGGTCAATCCCTAGCATCAGTGGGACGACACTGACAGCTCACTCCACGCTCATTTCCCTAAGTTTTCACGGTGAGATGGTTACAGAATCGCACTGCTGGAGGTATGACAGCTCACTTCAAGCTCTTTTCACCTACGTCTTCACGGTGACAGTTTACAGAATAGATCGGTTTTAGTAGCTTACCAACGAATCGAAAGACGACGAACAGTGAATTAATTATTTCATCCGTAACCCGCTAACCGCTCATCCCTTGCCCCCGCCACCTTTTGAAGCGTGTACACATAAAACTGTCACAAGTTATAACAAACGGAAGGAAACAATGTGTGTTCAATAAAATCCGGTCAAGCGTGAGTGTGTTGTATGATATTAGCACCGTTTCTACTATTGTTTTTTTTTATATTTAATTGATTACAGAATAATGGTAAATTAAGATTTTTTCTTTAGGAAGGAACGAAATAGGTAAGTTATTTTATTGAAAGTAGTAGGTATTACTTAACAAGAAGTCGGTAAACGTCTTATCTTTTTTATTGTAATTTTTGGCTTTTGAGTATTAAATTCTTCGATCAACAATACCGGGACTCATACAAAATCAAAGCGCGAAAAAACTTTTAAACAGTTATATGTTCAACCTAATTACAACCATGGCACCTAGTAATAAAGTCGTGTTTACATTGGCTGTGTTTGAAGCGAACTAAACAAAATAAGAGCTCACGTCTCAAGTGCGCTGTTATTTACCGAGACGTATTTCTTGCGCCACCCGACCCGATATCTAGTCGGTATTGTTGATCAAAGATTGAATTCGATGCATATTTCAATGATTTTTTATATGGCGATAAGAAAAGTAACATAAGAAAATATGATTTAAGGAGCCGTGCACGAAATCGACTGATTTTGATAAATTTTGTGCATTATTTGTAGGAAAAGGAAACATTATTTAAAGAAAATTATTTGTGATTCGAAAACTTGAGTTCTTTGTTTTGCATGTGGCTGAAAGGGATTTTTAAAATAAGTTAAGTATTCATGGGAAATCACTAATATTCGCAACAAATTTTCCAAAAAATTACCCGACAGTCTCGCGTCTTCTTTCGCGTCGCGTTTGATAATTTTTTTACTAGAAACTACGTTTGATTTTGAACATAAAAAAATATCATCAACATCATTATATGGTCTACTTGCATGTAGTTGGACCAGTTTTTTCAACTTCGATACAAAATATAGCAGAAAAATAATGTTGAAAAAACCTATTTTTCGAAACAAACCGTGGTAGTAATGTATTTTTTCCTATTATTGAGCAAGTCGTTTCAAGAAATTTAAAAATCACACATTAATCTTCAGCTAATCTTAAAATTAAATTAAAATTTCATTTTATGATTATACAATATTTTCATTTAGTAAATCGAAGGCAAAAAAAACTATATTTTCGAGAACGCAAAAGTGGTGAAACTATTAACAGGTGCTGTGACTGATACGAATGGTTTAGCGCCATGAAAACTACTTTTGTAGTCACACAGACATAATGTTTCAATTATTTCCAGCTTTGTCACAATTAGATAAGAAATTGACAAACGAGAGTTTTTTATGTGCACGGAGCCTTAAATGTGTTTATTATGCGCTAAAAATATTAGAACATCATTATATTTCTGTAAATTATTTGAAGTTGACAGAGACAGAACGATATTTTAAATTTTGTTTAGCATTAAATGTATTTAGTGATAAGTGGTGCGAGCGGGTCTTAAACAATGTAATTGTAATTTGTAATTAGTTGTTCTTATTTGATCTACCAATCACAGTAGGTACTTAGCTAACTTAAGATTTAAGGCACTGCCCAAACGCAGGACACCGTAAAACGCTCAGTTTTTGGTCGCACAGTATTATTAGTATATATAGCGTATATTATTAGTATATATAGCGTATTAGTATTTACATATTGCGCACAGCAAAAGAGTGGAACTCTCTACCTGCGTCTTTGTTTCCGAACAGTCCAAACGCATACAACCCTAATCTCTTCGAAGTGAGAGTGAACAGGCTTCTTCTGGGTAAGCTCACTCCATCGTCGACTCTGTCTCTGTCACCTCTGACCTAGACTAGAGTCAAGAGCAAACCCATTATAAATAAAAAATAATAATTTTACCAACCAGAAAAAAAATAGTGTATTGCTAAATATTCAAGAAAAGACTTATCCAAATAATTTCATAAAAATAAAATAGTAAAATGATAAAAAAAATGTAAAACAGAGCACAATTTATTTTATTTTTTTCGCATAATTCAAGTACCGCGTGTAATACCTAATATTTTATGTAATGATAATAAAGGGAATCCAATCAACTAAAGAAATACCTAAAAAGTATTCCACTGAGCGGAGCATATTCTTTTTAAATTTAATTAAAACTGCAAAATCACTTTTATGTTTGTGGTCATTCGATTCATCTAACATCAAACGCATCGCTGTTTTGAACCTTATTTGTTGCCGCGATGCGCTGTTATCAATTGCCATTTTATTTGCTTCTTACTGCGCGTTAGCAGCAGCCGGTTGATTCTGTAACAATCTCACCGTGATAACTTAGGTGAAGTTAGCTGTCATTCCACCAGCCGAGCTATTATGTAACTATCTCACCGTGAAAACTTAGGTGAAGTGAGCATGAAGTGAGTTGTCAAAAGTGTAAATCCCTGAAATGATAGCTCACTTCACCTACGTTATCACGGTGAGATTGTTACAGAATCGACCAGCTGATGCTAGGGATTGACCCTATTGACATGTCACTCCAAGCTCTCTTCACTTAAATTTTCACGGTGAGATTGTTACAGAATAGATCGACTGATGCTAAGGATTGACACTATCGACAACTCACTTCACCTAAGTTATCACGGTGAGATTGTTACAGAATAGCTCGGGAGCTCTTGCAGCGTATTACCAGATCTATGAACGTAAACGAAGTAAAAGGATTATGTAAGGATCGTACCAGGTGGCGTTTTGTAGTTTATACCTACCCCTATGAGCAAAAGGCTTGAGTTAATAGCGAATAATCATTTATTTGTTATACTTAAGTTAGTTACATACAGAGATCAATAAAAACACAGATAAATTGGTAGTGCGCTAGACTGATTAATTAAAAACTATTCAATTCACTAACTATTAAAACGTAACTAGAAAACTAGTATTGGTTCTAGATCAGAAATTAAGAGTAGAAGGAATCTTCTTTTGGTTTTTTCTATCATGTGTTGTGTAGATATAAAACTATACACGTGTCTATGCAAAATATTGCATCTAAAACAGCAGAACTTGTCGGCGGCACGTTCATTCGATGTGATTGCAATTTCTTGCACGTGTCATGTGTCGAGCACTAATGATGAGGTTTTTGTCATCTTTGCCCATAAATCAATGGAGATGCGAGGTTGTATATAGGTGGTTCGAGGAGCAATGGACAGGTGTTGGTTTATTAAATTCTTAATGCAAAATATGTCAAGTTTGTAAAAAAAAAATATTTTTCGAATTTTTAATCACGTTAAGAAATAGTTACAGTTTATCAATTTATTTTTATAACCGTGAAGTTATATCATAATCGTCTTTTAGAAAGGAAGCAATAGCAATTTCTAAAAAAATAAAACAAGTGCTATAATGTTATAAAGCACTAGTTTATTTTTTTTCAAAATCTTGTCAAGTTCAAGTCTGTGCTTACTTTCATGTTGTCCATCCATAACTGCCCTGTTAGTCTATTGCCCGCAAGCGCTACTGCTGAGCATGGGTCCTGGATTCAACTCCCGGGTCGGACAAAGTGTTGTTAGGCGTTTCCATTTGGAATGTCTCAGTAGCAATCTGGATTGAGTCGGAGTCTGGATTTGCACCCGGTTGATGCCAACAGGCTCACGACCTGGCCTTAAAAAAAAATAACTGTTGAATTAGGGGCGTACAAAAGGTGCACCTTTGTTTAACTTTTTGGGGAACACAGGCGTGATGTTATCTGTTATATTTTTTTCGTGAATGTATAGTTACAACATACTTTGATTTAATATTTAAACTGATGACTATTTTTTCATGATTTATTTGCCTTTTACCTTTCTATTTATAAAAATGTAAACGTCACATCGTACATTTATTTGGTTCGCAATAAAAGACATTTGCATAATAATAATGTTATTAGTGTACAGACCAAGGTAGAGTGGTCATGTAGGATAATTTGCATGTGTGTATGTTTGAGAGAGCGAGCACTAATGTACCGTTCATAATAGATCAGTTGTAATTGCTTGGTTTCTATAAATGTATACGTTTCTCTAGAGAGGTGTATACTTCGTTGTTAGTAAGTGTATAGCTGTCATTTTGACACTTCATTAGGAGACAGTTTGTTTTCTTTTTACACCTTTAAATTATATTATGATTATACAAAAAGTAGATTTTCTGTGACATTTTACAATTGTTAGATTATATAGTAAATTATTCACATTTGGATGTTTGTACAATAAAATTTTGCTGATTCATTGTTAAGTGACGGTGATGAATGACTGATTTGATTATACAAAATGTTGATTTTCTGTAATATTTTACAATGGTTAATTAAAAGTGATTTGTTTTTGTGAAAAAATTACCTGACTGTATTATTAGATAGGTAGACGTAGGTAAATAATTACGTACCTATCTACTATCTATGTCATATAAATTTAAATATAAATATTACGAGTTAATTTTTTTTTGCAAAAAAAAAACTTTATACAGATACAAGGAGGAACTAAAATTACAATAAAGTTAATAATAAAGTGGATTATTAGTCATATTTTATTAATAATAACTAGACGTATAATAACTAGACGTTTGCTAAGAATTTTTTTTTTTTTTAGATTAACAGTTTTTTTTTTATTTAAACATCTTATATTTACATTTACACGCAAAGCATTTTTACTGACTGTACCTTATATCTTTGAATTCGTTTTGGTATTAGTTTATACAATGGTATCCGTTCGCAATCGAAAATAAATATGAGTTCAAACAAATACCAGTGGTATTAGTTTGTTGGTATTATACCGGAATAAATCCCCTATTCTACTTGGTGGACAAACATGAAGAGAAACCTTTTGCAAGGCCAATTACCTGAACCGACTACCCAGAAAAAAACAGAATTGTCAATTTAACTAATGGGATTTTGTCTCCATTGTGAAACATGGTTTCGCTGACTTCGCCATCATTGTAAATAAATAAATTAATCCATCTATTTTCAGACGACACATGCCCATAGGTAAATACCTTAACCTAAACAAACATATTTTTATCATAAACAAAACTTGTGTTAATAATAATTTTTTTTAAACGTTTCCCCACACTAAGTATTTCTCCTGTATTATGGGTGCGTTTACAAACATTTAAACTCACATACACAAACAGCCAGACCCGGAACAACTACTTGTAAGTCATACAAATATGTGTTCCGTGCGGGAATCGAACCCGCGACACGCAGTGCAGCAGTCAATCGCTTAACCACTACGGCAGCCGTGCCGTCAGATTAGTAGCCGTCGTGTTAGTAGCACATCACTTTGCACTACCTTGAGTTTGTGCTTTCTTGTGGTACTTGTCCGCGGAAGCGACGGAACACCACGTATCCCGGCCAAAAGTCTTCATATATAATAAGTTTTTTAATATAATAATAAGTTTTTATTTATTTTCTCTCACAATGGTTTTGTAGCACTTAACAGTTTTGAACAAATTATATAAATTCACATTGTGAGAGCTGGTGCCTGAAGTAGGTTTTAGAAAAACCTGTATTACAGGTCACCAGACCCCACTTAGTGGCATCATACAAATAAATAGGCAGGTAACATGTATTTCTACTAAACAATTAAAACAAAAAATAAATATAAAAAAGAAAGAAATTAACTAACACAACAAAAGCAGTCTAAGGGTGTGTGGTGAATGTGTCAGTAAATGGTGGTGAATGTGTACTTGAATGGTGGTTAGTGTGTAGGTGAATGTGAATGGTGGCAGGTGTATGTGAATGGTGGTGAATGTGTAGGTAATTATTTGAATACAAGTTTTATTTAATTGAGTGGAGCAATTTCTCTGTGTCCTCATAGGAAAGAGCTTTCAAGAAGTCAGTTACTTTTTGCTTACAACTGGGTTTGTGTAGTAAATAAATATTTTGATCCTTGTTAATAACATTATACAGATAATCCCCTAGGTAACAGAAAAAATTGTGGGATTGCCGTAATCGGAAAAATTTTGTATTGCATACAGTACCTTTCCGTCGTTTATCTTTCAATAGATCCGAATCATAAACTAGCTGCGAGTGCTTTTTGAGGACCGTTTGCAGAACGAATGTTTGTCTTATAGACAGTACATCCCACTTTTTGTATAAGTCGACTGTAGGAAATCGGAAGGGAAGACCCGCAGCAACCTTGAGTATAGCACGTTGAGCTCTTTCCGCCTCTATCAAGTGCGTTTTAGCAGCACCTCCCCAGGAGATGATGCAGTAGTCAATAAGCGACTGACATAAGGCATAGTATACCATCTTGATGGTACGAAGGTCGGCTACATGTTTTAGGCTCTTAAATATGTAAATGAGTTTGCGTAATCTCGTTACCAGGATGTCTATATGAGGTTTGAAGCTGAGGAATTGGTCTAATGTAACTCCAAGGTATTTAATGTTATGAGTCCTTTGAAGGGGAGGACAAGCGCAATACTGGGAGGTTGACCAACACGTGTGAGCCGTTATAGACAGTGAAAGTGGGGGTAGCACGTTCGATCGATGTGCAAATGCCACGTATTTAGTTTTTGTGATATTAAGAGTCAGCACATTATTCCGTAACCAAGCAACAACCGCGTTAAGCCCCTCCTGAGCAACACCAAAGACCCCTTCCCAGCTATCACCACTAAAGAATAGAGCAGTGTCATCGGCGAATGTAAAAATTTGACCATTACTCAGGTGAAGCTGGCACAGGGCGTTGATGTAGATCAAAAAGAGGGTCGGTCCGAGTATACTGCCCTGAGGCACTCCAAAAGTCACTGGCTCTTTGTTACTCACCATACCATCAATTCTAACTTGCTGTTTCCGGTTATATAGGTAGTCCTGGAATAATTGTAGGGGAAGACCTCGTACTCCCATGTTTTCCATTTTGTGCAATAAGTGTGGGACAGAAACTGTGTCGAAGGCTTTTGCCAAGTCCAGAAACACCGTCAGACAATTTCTCTTTTTATCCAAGTTCGTTATGACCGAGCTAACCAATTCATGTACCGCGTCATTGGTAGACTTACCGCGCCGGAACCCAAACTGGGAAGAAGAAAGGAGGTTGTTAACCTCGAGGAACTTAGTCAGCCGGTCATTCATTAGGCGCTCCAGAACTTTTGAGAGCGTTGGAAGAATAGAGATGGGTCTAAAGTTGTTGACACAGTTCCTGTCACCACCTTTGTGTATGGGATATATGACGAGGTGCAGATAACAATTCGGTCCGCGAACCACGAACACCTTAATGTTGACCTGTCGCCTTGTTGTTGTCACTTGCACCTATTATTCATAAATTTCTATCCCAATACTGGATATCACAGCCTCCCATAAACTATGTCAATCGCCTCGTTCCCATGCCACCACCATTTTTATTGTTACAGTTCGGTCATTCAGTTTTCATAATACCGACAAGAAATACTTTCCCTAAACATCAAACACCTTCATAGAGACAATAGTACTACTCTCACGACTAAACAGTTATACTTAATACCCTATTATTTCAACTGTTTACTTAACGATCACGGAGATTTTTTGTTTCTCACGATGCTTGTTACTTTCTTTCGGTTTTTATAGGCTCGGATGCAAATAAACTTGTCTTTCAATAGGAAATTCACTTTTGACTCAAAAGATGATTTACCAAAGAGGTGCCAAAACTTCTTTGCGTTAATATGAAATTCTGGTGATAAGATTTCTTGGCGAAAAGCAATATGATGCTAAGAGCCATATCCTATGAACCGTTGTATTTTACTTGAAAACGAAGCTACAACTAATCTTAATAATTATTGATTTGTATTTAAAAATAAAATTATGTAGGTAGGTTACCAAAATATAAACTCCAGGTTTAGAATAACCAAGAGCAGAAAGTCAATCACCTAAGATATGCTATAGGAGTAGGTACCTACTAGAACCGGCCACAAGCAGGCAAACTATTAACTCATCAGCTGCCTCATCTGCCGAGCCCGACTGCCTATCTGACCTCCATAACCTAGTTACTGGGTATCACGATACCCCTTAGTAAGACTGGTTGTCTGACAACCCGTAACGACTATCAAAGATCTACAAACGACGGCAGGGAT
Source organism: Brachylomia viminalis (assembly GCA_937001585.2). NCBI lineage: Eukaryota > Metazoa > Arthropoda > Insecta > Lepidoptera > Noctuidae > Brachylomia > Brachylomia viminalis. The sequence goes on from OW443298.2 coordinate 4,417,229, forward strand.
CAACAGTATTTTTTTATTTGTTTATTCATTAGGAACAACAAACAGCTACAATATAAAACATAGAAACAAGAAATAGACAAAACATATAGACAATATTGTAGCCCACAACGCTGTTCACAGATTAACGATAGGATACAATACAGTGAAAATACTCAAGAAATGGCACGAAAAAGAAAAATATAGAATAACATTCAAGAAAGCCCTTTAAGTATAAGACCTTTGAACGTTTAATGAGCTTTCAGAGCCACGTAGGGATGTAATGGACGGTCACTCATCTTAACTTTAGTAACAATAATATAGGAAGGTTTTTCTAGTCTCTGATGGACATTTCCTTATCATCGATTATTACAATGATTCTCACGAAATAATTCGTTTACTTCATCTATTTAACAAAAAGTCACGTTTTTTATTTCTCGCGCTCTGCATACTACTTTCTTTATATTTTTGCTATTGTTGTTTTACTCAAAGGCTTCACGGGCTCTTGATTCGTGATTCAGTAGTACATAGTCAATTGTCGTTGCCCCTTGAGGCGTTTTTGCTAAACTTTCGATTATTCACTAATCGTATTCCCAAACAATGAGGTACTGGGACATGACAGAGGTCAATGGGGTGGGGGTTAAAGGATATCTTCCTTGTGTCAGAGGCTGAATAATTCAAGATTAACCTGTTTTTCAATGGCCCAAATCTACGCCCCTATCGGAATTCTGAACTCTGTCATATTTATATCTATACTTATTATAAACGAGGTGTTCGTGCCCGGCGTCGCCCGGGGTGAATTTCATTCAAAAATAGCATCAAAATTTCTGACTTTCCCGGTGCATTTACCAAAAAAAATATTTTATACAAACCTTGTCCTGACAATTACTAACACTATAAAAAATAATTACCCAAAAAGATGCAACCGCTTTGAAGTGATGCGTGGACAAACATTTTTGGCAATTGAGTTTCATTTTTGACTGACCGATTGGTGCAGTTGGTAGCGACCCTGCCTTCTGAGCCGCTGGTCCCGGGTTCGATCCCCGGACAAGTCAAACATTTGTGTGCATGAAGATGTCTGTTTGACCTGTGTCTGGGTGTGTATATGTATATAAGTATGTATATCAGTCATCAGGTTACCGTAGTACAGGTTCTACCTAGTTCGGGACCTGAAGACCTTGTGTGGATGTTGTCTCTTATTATTATATTATATTATATTTAAATAGATTAAAGTCGCTTTTCGTGTCTATGTGATCGCGTTTCTTTTCTATAAAATGCCCAACTAATTGTCAATACGATTTTCCAAAAAAAAATTACAAGTAATAAGTCAGTGTGTGAGTTAAAGTACTTAATCACAGAATGTAAATCAATGTCATAAAAATAAGGGTATCATTTAAGCTATTACCAATTTAATTAGTTTTGTGTTTCTTAAATAATAGGGTTTGTCCTCCAAATAGTAGATCTGTCACCAAAATGTAGTCACCAAACAATGCAAAATCAGTTCCACAATAAATCACCTAAAATCCTGAGATATAAGGTCTAGTAGCAAATAAATGTTTTTGTATGTATTATAATAGGTGTGTCCTAATAAGTATTTAAGCAAACTAATTTAAAGAGATCACCAATAGTAGTAGTTTTCTTATTCACCACGGATCGATTGATATACATAATATGTCGACGGTAGGGCTTGGTCGACGGAGCCCCGCTTCGCGGGGCTCCTACTTCTGGGTGGTTTATAAAAAAATAACCACGAAGGGGATGGCGGGGTCTCTCGACCCCGCCATCCCCTTCTAACCTAACCTGTCCGAGTCGGGGTGCCCTAAAGTCCAGATTGCATCCAGTTTCTCCTGGTAATTTGTCTCGGGTATCATTTAAGCTATTACCAATTTAATTAGTTTTGTTTCTTAAATAATAGGGTTTGTCCTCCAAATAGTAGATCTGTCACCAAAATGTAGTCACCAAACAATGCAAAATCAGTTCCACAATAAATCACCTAAAATCCTGAGATATCAACCTGGGAACAATTTTTGTTTATCTGAGAACGAAAATATTTCGTGGCGATAGATCTATTTATTAGGTGATACAACTTGATGACAAATATAAATTTTGGTGATAGAAAATATAGTTCCCTAAAAATAATAAATTATACAATTAAATTAGCAACCAGTCTCTCAGGCTCTAGATTGTCCTACCAGCATGTTTCCAAGCATTCTTATATCTGGAATATAATCCTGTAGTTTGTAATATGCTTGTTTACATATTATATCGCTGACAAAAATGCTTGGCTCAGGGCTGGTCCTGCTTTTGAGGAGTGGCTAGAGAGGCGCCACGGCGTCCTCACCTTCCGCCTGACGCAGGTCCTCACCGGACACGGTTGTTTCGGGAGGTTCCTGTTCCGGATAAGGCGGGAGGAAACGCCCGGGTGTCACCATTGTGTGGATCGCCCGGAGGACACGGTGGAGCATACGGTGGAGGTCTGCCCGGCTTGGGCGGAGCAACGCCGTGTCCTCGTGGAGGCGATTGGCGGTGGCGATCTCTCGCGTCCGGCCTTGGTCCAGGCCATGGTACGGAGCGAGAGGGCTTGGGAAGCCGTCACCTCCTTCTGCGAAGCAGTAATGTTCGCGAAGGAGGAGGCGGAACGCGTGAGGGAGAGGCAAAGTTTGCGCCCTCACGCCCCTAGCCGCCGCAGGAGACGCCCTGGGCGTCGGGAATCGCAGGCCGATTCCCGGCCACCGTAGGCGCGGGCTTGCGAACGGCGAGCAATGGGCAGCTCGCCGTTCGATAAGGACCAGGCCCGGGTCGACGGCGCGTTGTGTTCCACGCGCGCCTCAAAGAGATGTCAGCACCAATGACGGGGTTTGCTAGGACCGATGCCTGCTAGGGTTGCGGAAATGTCCAAGAGGGTTACCGTGGCCCCTGGCACAGGCAACTGAAGGAACACGGGTGGGTTTTAGTCAGTAAGAGTCTGACACGCCCTCCTGCTCTGCCCAGAGCGGGAGAAGTTATTTGATGATTTCCCACCCACAAAAAAAAAAAAAAAAAAAGGGCTGGTCCTGCTCCACAAGGGCGCGTAAACTAATTAATTAGCATTCGAAAATAGTGTTGGAGCTGATGAAGATTGTACAACCTATCTTTGCATTGTATAAATTCAATATCTTAGTATTGTATAATTGCATAGCACATTCATGTGTGAGCACTATGTACCCACTATAAAGCTTACTGGGTTCGTCTTTCATTGACTTGAATGTGCCCTGGCGGCTGAGAGTATGTCATGCTCACTCAAATGTGTCGCTGGTGGTGGCGTGTGTATTGGATCATTGAGTTCCCTTCAAAATGGTTGAGCTGAATGGTGCTGATCCATACGTCATGTTCGTGAACGGGCGCCGTCAGTAGGCACTGGTCATTTCTTAGCTGCCACGGCTTATTTTAATTCCATAATTGTTTTTATCTTTTTATTACGGACGCTTTTAACGTGCACGTCTTTCTACATCGTTCTCACATGTATAATTACAACATGAATGATGTAACCACTCTATTGTAACAATATTTTGATTTAAAAGAGTGTCCATGGAGTTTCTTGCCCGTTCTTCTCCATAGGTACCTACTACGCTTTGGAATGGGCAACTAGCTTCACCTTTCTGACTGACCGACCCCTTGACAATTCAAAAGTGCCTGTAATTGGTTTATTTGAAATAAATGCTTTGAGTTTGAGTTTTACAAAGTGAACTTTTTAAATGAGTTTTAAATTTTCTTTCATTTAATTGCAATATATCACAAGGTATTTTGCTGCAACATTAATAACAGCAGTACTCCATAAAATATGTATGTACATTAGCTAAAAAATGGTTGATCTATTTTATGTTTATTTCTAATATTAAAAGTATGTCTATCTCTTATTTTATTAAAAAGATGTAGATTTTTCTTACATACAAAATATTTTTATAAATGAATAGGCAAGGTACTGTCATAATACATATATATATATTTTTAATGGTTCCCTGAGCGATTCGCGGTGACGTAGATTATAAATAGCTCTGACACCTCTCTTTTGCAAAATAAAAATGGATTCAATGTCAGCAGCCCGATTGTGATGTGATGATTCACCATCATTGGAGAATTGATTCCGGAAGGTTTAGGTGAACAACACATTACTATTTATTTAGCCACGAGCCCCTCGGCAGCTGTATTGCTAGTGTATAGAAAATCAAAAGCGAGCTCCAAACTGTTAGATTAAAATCAAATAGCTATCTTCACCCAAGTTTAAATCACATCCATGCTAATATCATAAATTCGAAAGTAACTGTCTGTCTGTATGTTACCTTTTTACGATTATCCCGCTAAATGGATTAAAAAAAAAAATTTCAACAATTTCAAGTTTTTGGTCAAAAGTTATAACAATTTAAAGTTACAAAATAACTTGGCTATTCAGTGGCAACGCTAGAGTATTTCAAATGAATAGTGATAATATTAAAATGAATCATAATTATTTTTAAGTTAGACATTTCGAATTATAAATACCTGTTTTATTTAATTAAAAAAAAGACTGTTAATATCTGTTACAAATGGTTCGTTCTGCCTTTAACGGCTGAACGGATTTAGATAAGAGGCATTCGTATAGACCATGACCTGGGTTAGGACATGGAGGATCAGTCGGGGGTTGCGGGAGGATCATACGTTCCCGCGTAGGCGTGTGTAACTCTTTACGGAACCGACTCACTGATCCGGATCATTGAAGTGATACAAAAGATTGGTTCAGTAACAACGTTTCAAACGCATCATTTGGATCTGAAACATTACTTTGCTCTGGCTCATTCTGCGCGACGCGACGCGTCGCTCGCGAGGCGACTGAGCAGTGAGCGAGCGAGAGAGGGAGACTGAGACACACTGAGTTTTTTGACAATCTATACAATTCAGAAAGAAATACCAAATGAGATGTGTATCACTCATACAATCACAGATTTTCGTTTATTCGTTGTCGTAATCCACGCACGTAAAAATTACCACTAAGGCGCTTACGTATCAAATACTATACGGTCGTTTTTTGCATATAATGTTTGCACTAACTAGTTATCGTTTTACTACAGACTTTTTTACGTTGATATTCACAATTTACGAAAACATAGTTTAGTTTATGATTTGTTTGCGTAGTATACTTCGCCATAATTTAAGGATTAGCCGCCAGTCCTAAGCCAGGATAAAGTATGAAGGAAGATCGATTATTTTATTTAAATCTAACATAATACAATAAATGAGTAATGTAATTTATATCCTTTGAGCCGATGATCCAAATGAGCCAAATGAGACATATCAGTGATTCGGATCATTTCAGTGATCCAGATGCAAATGATCCAATCGCAAAAATGATACACTTTGCCCACCTCTATTCCCGCGACTCCCAGAGTAGGGGTGAGATGGAACATCGGGCTCGTCTTTGGTCAGTAAAAGTCTGACAGACCCCGCCGTCCGCCCCAGGGCGAGGGACATCCATGAGGACATTCCACCCCGGAAACAAAAAAAGAAAGAAAAAAATATATTTTAATTGGGACACGCACAGGAAATACAAATAATAATAATAAAAAAAGAACATTAAAAGGACATGGAGGATACTTTTTTAGCCCGGTAGTATGTTCCCGAGAGATTCTTTCCGACTTAAACGCGGGTGAAACCGCGGGCAAAAGCTAGTAATTAATAAAGCAATAAAAGGGAAGTTACGATTTAAAAATGGACCAACTTGTGCATTTCGCTTGGTTAACTGTCTGCGAAAGTTTGTCAATATTTCTCACCTTCGCAAGGAATTCAAGTGGCTCTCCGTCCGCCTTCGTGGGAGCACTCCGATGTTATGTCTCCTCTTCAACGTCTTACACAACCCGTCTTATCCTTCCTTCCTTCGTGAGCGAATTTCTTACGCTCGCACTAGCGACGCACCGTGTAGATCACACCCTAGATTCCTGCTTAAATCCCATCCTCATAAAACAAGCTACTACTCTTATTCCTTCTCTGCTCATGCTGTAAGATTGTGGAACTCACTTCCGCCTAGCATTCGAGACATAAAATCTATTTCTTTTTGCTCGGTTTTGTTTTTTAAACGTAAATTCTATATAAATTCTCACACTTAAGAGGAAAGCCTCTTAACTGTGAGAATTTATATAGAATATACGTTTATTTGTTTAAGCATTTATTTATTTACGTATACGTATTTTTTTTTTTGTTGTTTTAAATTGCTTTATATGTATTTAATATTCTAGTGATGACATAAGTCATCACAATATCAGATTTTTAACTTCTTGTTCTCATACACCATTGTCTACATTTCTCCTTTCGAAGGTCTGCTGGAAGAAATTTCTTAAGAAATAAGCAGTACTTTTGTACTCAATACTAATATTGAAGGATTAAACAGCGTCGTAAAGTTAAACTGCATTTAACCATGCAGCCTTTACCGCTAAACCGAAACAATCTAACCAAAATATTTTACTGTGTGTATATAAATAATAGAATAAATAAATGCATTGGCATCCCAAACATGTTTATTTTATGATAATTTCGGTATAAATTTAGAATATTACCGTTTGGATATCAATAGTTTACAGTTAAATCGTTTTAAATAAAACATAAATGCTAACATGTTTATGAGAGGTCAGTTTTGTTATTGCAACATTGAAATGTTATACTGATGTTATTTTGTTTTCTTTAAGGTTAATTTTAGGTATGTCTGACTATTTTACGTTCCATTCCAATGACTGGGATAAATATTAATGTTTTCAGTGAGATCGGTAGTTAACACACACAGGACACGTGAAATAAACCTGCTCTTAAAGTATTGACAGAATGGCCACCCATAGAATCGCACTCACCTAATAATAACGCAATTAAAATAAACATGATTATTCATGTTTATTTTAATTGCGTGTTTTTTATTGCGTGTGTTATGTGTCGAGAAAACTTGAACGGTCTTATTACAAAAGAAGGTTTTTCTTTTGACATGGTTTAAACCATCGAGCCTGTTTTTGAAATACGAACCTAACAGAAATCGAAATACAGTTCCTTTTACAAAACTGACAACTTAGTCTGGTCTTAGATTGTCAATTTTGTATTAAGAACTTTACTAAAGTCGGCATAAAGTTCCAAATAACAAAAACTGTATCGAAGGTTTCGGCTCGGGCTAAAGTTAGACCGTGTTTTGTAATAAGACGGGAAGTGTTAAAAACTTTCAACTTAAAAAAAGTTTGAAGGTAATCTAGGTACAGATGAAAAGTTCCACGACAAAAGGTCTTTCTTATCTTTGTCAATCTGTAAAAGCATAGGCACAGTCACGAGCACCGATATGTTTACACTAAGCAACCTCTAAATGTGATTTTCTCCTACTGTATTGATTGCAATTTTATGTTGTTATGAACATAGTATTTTGGGACCTATACTGTTATGAAATAGGTCTTATTTCAAAGCTGCAATCAATACTCCGCGCGAAATTCGCTTTAAAATTTTGCTAAGTGTATACTTATTAGTGCTCGTGACTGTACATACATATACTCACGCTTTCTTCTCATGTGGGTAGGCAGAAACAGAACGCCATCTGCTACGATACTACCTTACACACTCCTTTTGCTTCGTTTACGTTCATAATATATTTGGTCATTCATGCACGCCGGTTGCGAGCTGAGCTTTCTGAATAACATCACCAAAGTCAAAGTCAAAGTCAAAGCATTTATTTCAAATAGGCACATAAAAGGCACTTTTGAACGTCAACATTTACATTTAAATAGAATTGATTCTAGTCGCCCCTTCCAAAAGGTAGTTTCGTATGGAGAAGAATAGGCAAGAAACTCCATCGTTACTCTTTTAAAATGTGTTACAATATTTTGTATACATTAATTATATAATTATATGTGAAGACGATGCGATGCACCTATAATAAAAATTACCCTACCACAATAGGTAAAAAGAATTTAATAAACGTAGCAATGATAAATAAGTTAATTAAGTGATAGATACATGGTGTTTACATATTTACAAACATTGTAAAAGTATACGATTTCCCAAATTATGTAAACTAGTAATATATCACCAATTAAATCTATCTCAGTTTGTAAATTTCTTATAAGTTATCCGAACATGTCATTCCACACACCGAAACGCCTATTATCACACTATCTATGACCAATGTGTCAATGGAATGCATAAACGATTAACTTAACGGGTTGAACGACCACTAACGGCCGATTAACTCTGATGAACCGACAAATAACTGAAGATAATAAATACTATAAACACCGGTTAAGTTAATTGAAGAGCGTGTTACTTACTATTAATTGCTGACTGGCTAATAAAACGGTTGTTTAGTTCCTGGTGTAGACCACCCATAATTCGGTATCGTAAAAGTTAGCAAGAGTTTAGATCAGGGCCTGCAGTCTCGATATAGTTAGCAATCGTTTTCGGTTGCTAAGTCCTAACGATCCAGATGTAAATGTTGATGTAAATGTTTGGGAGTCTCGACACTCAAATTTATCGGTTGTTACCTACCGGTACCTACCTAAAATACCAGTAACAACCGATAAATTTAGTGTGGAGACCACCAAATATCGTTACATCTGGATTGTTAGGACTTAGCAACCGAAAACGATTGCTAACTATGTCGAGACTGCAGGGCCAGTACACCTAATTGGCCGTCTTCTGTCTGCGAATTACTACAAACAATCCTTCTAATATTTAAATGTGAAAGTTTATATGTTTGGATGTTTGTTAGTCAATCACAATAAAACGGGTGCTCGGATTTGGATGAAATTTGGCACACAGGTAGTTTATAACCTGTAGTAATACAAAGGCTACTCTTTATCCCGGTACTGCGTTCCCGTGGGTCAATTTCAGACCTTCACATGAGCGTAGCCACGGACGAAAACTAGTTACCAATAAATCAAAAATCTAAATCTAACATTAGGTTGAGAATCAGCAGTTTTTGAACGTCAAATTACATAAGACTGTCCCCCAAAACGCCCGCTCTTCACCATTTCCTAGTGCTGTTTAGTTGGGAAGAAGAAGTGGCGCAACAAACTCCCCAGCAGGTCTACAAGGCGGGCGTGAAAATGTTTTAATATCCGTTTACAAGTGGAAAGGGTCGGAAAGGCTTCTTTGTATTGCTAAGTTACATTTACTGTGTGGACAGAGGCACATAAAGATATATCAAAAATCACATAGCTTATATAAACACCCAAGCCCCTATTACTGAAGGTCACTAAAATATTTCCTTGGCGGCAAAATCAAAATTGCAAACCAATTGTTTAGCCACAAAACCCCCGATTTCTCAAGAAATACATATTAAACGTTAAAACAATCTGGCTGAATCTGACTGTCGCTACAATTCATCTTAAATAGACAATGACACCACGAAGGATTAAGCAGCGTCGTAAAGTTAAACTGCATTTAACCATGCAGCCTTTACCGCTAAACCGAAACAATCTAACTAATACACTTATCCGTCTAATCTAGGTTTAAGCACATAGCCCAAGTAAGACATGCACTGCGCTTTTCAATCTACGTGTAACTCTCGCGGTGATCCAGAATCGGGAACGTTGCCAAAGCATACACCTTCATTACTTAGATTGGTAGCACTGCAGTTGAAATGTTTTTTTTATATTGCAGGTGCTGTATTTAGTTTTATTAAGTAGTCTAGTGTGGTGTAGCATGAGGTTCTGGGTTTTAGTCCTAGGTCGAGCAAAGTGTTAGTGGCTTTTTCTATCTAGAATTTATTAGTAGCAGTTCTTATTTGTTTTTTTTATATATATTTTTTGGGGTAGAAAATCATCGAATTACTTCTGCTTTTCGTGTCAGTAATCCTTTTGGACTTTCCCGCAACCCTGACAGCCATCGTTGTTGGTGCTGACATCTCTTTGAGGCGCGCATGGAACACAACGCGCCGTCAACGACCCGGGCCTGGTCCTTATCGGAGGGCGAGCCAGTGAGCTGCCCATTGCTCGGCGTCCGCAAGCCCGTGCCTACGGTGGCCGGGAATCTGGGATTCCCGACGCCCAGGGCATCTCCTGCGGATTAGTAGCAATCTGGAGTTAAGATTTGTGCCCGGTTCATCAACCGGGCACAAATCTTAACTCCACTCATTGCCATCGCAATAGCTATGTCGACAACTTTGGTTCTCTGGCGGATCACCTCATTCCGGATTCTTTCCTCAGAGAGACTCCAAGCACAGCTGGTTCCATAGCTCGCTGAGCAACCTGGGATTTATGGACCAGGCGTACCGTGAGTGTCCACGTTTCGGCTCCGTAAGTCATAACAGGCAACTTTACCACCCCCTAATCCCCCCTCAGAGAGTTTTTTAGAAAAAATCAAAAATTACTAACTTCATCATTTACTTAGATGAGTATTCGTGCCAAGTTTTAAGTATACGAACTCAAGGAATAAGATATTTCATACAAACGAAATTCCCACCTTTCACCTCCTTAAAGATCGAATTTTCGAAAACTCCTTCTTAGTGCTCCCCACACTATAAAAGGAGCCGTGTGCAAAATTTCAAGTTCTTCGTCCCAGTCGTTTTGGCTGTGCGTTGATAGATTAATTAGTCAGTCCGATTCTCCTTTTATATAATATATAATTAATGTATAATAGCTACACATAAACTCTTTCGGAATAAACTCTCTAAATGATGGCGAAAATTGCATCAAAATCCACACAGACAGCCTTTATTTTATAATTTGGGGTTTGTGGCTAAGTAATAACAGCCGCACGGGTCGAACGATCAGGTTAAGTTACATTTGCCGCGGTTGGTCCACAGATGGGTGACCATCTTTACATACCAAGAACCATGAGTGCCTCGGAAAGCACGTTAAGCAGTTGGTCCCGGCTGTCATTCGTGGATCTATGACAGTCGTTACGGATCGTCAGAAGCCCGAAAGTCTGACAACCAGTCTTACCAAGGAGTAACGTATTACCTAGTTACTGGGTTGTGGAGGTCAGATAGGCAGTCGCTCCATGTGAAGTACACGTACTAAGCTGCTGAACGGCAAAGGCTAAAAAGTCTGAAAAGGCTAGGCAAATGATGACTGCCGAGAATCGAGTTGAATGGTCTACAACTGCAGGGGGTTATATCCGGTAGTAGACTGCTACACGTTGATGATGAAGGAGATGTCCAGTTCTAGATATTTGAGTTATTCCAAGACACTCGTTCAAAATCGTCATGGAGTGAGAAATGAGCACTGCTTTTCTTTCCCTGTATGAGACAAGACACATGCCCAGCACTGCTACAATAAACTACAGGCTGAAATTATATTATTTCGACTAGCTGCTGTCTGTGGCTTTGCCCGCGTGGATACCGGAAATTCTCCCGCGGGAACGTGCTACCGGGACAAAAAGTATCATTTGTTACTGCTTATAACATCAGCTATCTGCCAGCGAAAGTACCGTCAAAATCGGTGCAGCCGTTTTGGATATTAGCCGGAACAAACAGAGTGATATATAGACAAAAATTAAAAAAAATATATATTGTTATAAGTACCGTCATATTGTATTACTGTTATACTGTCATATGCATGTAGTAGAAAAGTTGTTATTTTTAGATTACAAACAGACACTTCAATTTTATTTATTTGTATGTATAGACAATATATTTGCTTGTGTGAAGTCGTTACAATAATGATAAATATCTATCCAGTAATCGTCGAGATCAAAGAAAGTCATTATGTAGGTTATACGTGCGGTTATTTTCTTCCATTTCATTATAATTTATGACTTTTACTATTTGATGGCATGTGGTTGATGTACTTGATGTACTCTATTTCCTTTTCACTCACTCACACTCTCAAATAACATAACGTTACAATTTACTGCCGCACTGGTTAGTATATTGAGAGCAACTGATGATGTGGTTTTAGGTTCGATTACGAGTTTTAATGAAAATGCTTCTTCGTGTTTCTGGCAGGAATTTCTCAGTGCCAATCTGTGAGTGATGTATACTTAACTTATATTCGTTTACCTAGAATCAAATCTTTCAAAAGTGGTAATGAAGACAATATCCTAAATCACTGTTAATAGAATAATAATATGACTAAGTGAACGCTCTCCTCTATAACAGCTCATTCATAGCAGTCATCAGTGTAATGTAAAAGTGCCCATGGAGTTTTCTGCGCGTTCTTCTTTCTCCATAAGAACCTACAATTGGCAACGGGCAACTAGCTTCTTTGTAACTGATCAACTTCTTGGCAATTGAAAAGTGCCTGTAAATGGTTTTATTTGGAGTTTTCAAGTTTGAGTGAATTCAAGTTTATAATTACGCTACACTCGTTCCTTAAGCCTTCAGGGAATGCAAGCAATCATTTTAATAAAACAAAAGTTCTAAAAAAGCTTTTAACACAGTTAATATAGGTACCGACCTTTTTTCGAAACCAAAAAAACGAACGGAAAGAATTGAAATAATGAAAATCCATAACTATAATACTCACCTATCTCAGAAAGATCTTAACCCCCAAAAATTACCCTTCAAAAACCAACTACAGTCTTATCAAAATACGGCATAATTTCAGTTATAAATAGTCCATAACGTTAATAAATTAATACGAAACCTCCAGAACAATGGTGGGTGTAAATCTTTGGACAACAATGCACCATAAATCGTCAATTGAACGGTATTAGCATGTCGGAACGGAAATTAGCGGGGATGGAGCAGGCCAGTAATATATGGTGTATACCCGATGGGCTGGAAATAGCAACAGGAAGAATGGGTAGATGATGATTGTGTTAAATGAAACAGTAGATGGATTTACCTTGGAAGCTATGGTTTCCTAAAACAGTGGTGGCTGCTACATAGCGACCGCAATATACGAGCGAATAACATTACTGAAATTTTAAGTAAGTCGGTGTATTTTTCTAGAGAGCGTTTTTGACACCGTAAAGTCAAACCCCGCTGCCCACCACCCCCCTTCTAGACTTACCATGGTTTGTTCGAATGAATGAATGACTGAATGAATGAATTGAATGACCGTTTTGAAACTAAACATGAGATCCACGTGCCTTAAAGGGAAGATAATGCTAACATTCATTAATAACAAAGACAAACTTTACGGATAGACAGAAATTTAAAAGTGAAAGTTTAATGGTATTTCTCATAGCCTTAAATGCTCTAAGCTCATAGCTTATGATTTTTCAACTGTTTTTGGTGTTGTCATATTCCAATTTGAAATACGATGGATACAGCCTAACACGAAATTTTTCAAGTTTGTCTCTTGTGTCTCGAAATTTGCTTTCTTTTTGAGTTACTGGGGTTAAAAATGGTTGCATTGGTTAAATACTGTTATCCAACTGCACACGGTTAACCTCAAAACCTAATAGAAACACACCCAGCGGTACCGTCAAATAGTTCCCTAAAGAGTAGACCGTACTACTGGGATGGTCAATGCGCGTCCGAAATGTAGCTGTCATGTTGTTGGGGAGCGATGGCGCGAGAATGATGCATGTCTGCGGAATGGCGACGAATCGCTATGTATCTGTTATTTATTGTTTTTGGCATCTGGCCGGGCTTCATAAAATCTGGTTTAAACTTACTGTATGCAGTATACACAGTCATCGATCTGTGGGATACACCTACATACAACACATCATAAACATGTGAGAGACACCTACAGTAAAAAAATATTGTATCTATCATCCGCTTAATCTTCTAGTTCCATGTGGTTTTGCGAGTCCCTGGAAAAGAGTGCCTAGTATTTTTTTTATGGGTATAAATATATTAGACCATTTGGAAGACATATCGATTGAAGAAACCTGCACCACAATTGCGTAAGTATATAACACTTTCAATCACAATCCGTTGCATTTTGAAGGCAATTAATTATCCAAACATATGTTTGAATAGTTCGACGGCTTGACAACGTAACGATCGTAATGAATGCTGTTGAACTGTCAAAATGCATCGCATTGCTTTTGTAAGTGCGTTACACAAACCTCTTGTTCAAATAAATATTGCCAGCAAAAATCTAGAGAGATCATGAATAGTTGGTCCTTCTTTCATTGAGAAAAGGCTTTCGCCCTGTACTATGTATGTCAATTCATATAATTATCACCATTACTCCTAATAAACACAGATTTCTTAAGTAAACATTACCACCTGCAGCGCTGACAGCCTCATTACCGTTTAATAAGGCATCACACGAGGTATTTGTACTTTCTAACAGGTTACTTCCCCGGTTACTGTCCAGCGCACTTTCCCCGAGCTTACAAGCTAGTAGCTTTAGCTTAACTAGTTGATTTTCTTGGACTGGTCTGTGGTAAAGCTGCAGTTGGTTTAATCATAGAGTGAATAGTATTAGAAGATTAGATTTGGGTGTTCGAAGATTTAGTAAGTCGTCCTAAGCTGGTAGGTTAATGATAAGTCATAACATGATATAACTTTTCCTTTTCGTACAAAAATTATGCATGGATTTGATGGTAAAGATGGACCTTTTACTGTTTTGCTTCTTCCGCTGAAACCTCTCAGTGATACTCCTTAGCTCTTAAGAAGGCTTATGTCGTGTATCTTGTAGTTGATGAATTATTCCTCCTGATGTTTTAAATTCCACTGTTTACTAAGATTAAAGGAAATAGCACACTAAATCCAGGCCAACCAATAATGTTTATAATGCAGTAATACGAAATAAAGACAGAGATCCAATGTTACTAAAGTTGCTGACAAAAATACAGAAAGCATACGTTCGAAAGCATCTTTGTAATACGAAATCTGACGCATGACCTCATCCTTTAAGTGAAGCAGCTTGCCCCAATTGGCACACACCCAAACAGAAAACAAAGCTAATATTTTTACAGACAGACTGAAGCATAACATAATATCACGGCTGTATTTTGTAAAGGCGTCGACAGGAGTAATACTGCACAGTACCTACTGCAACCTTTTATATTTAGGTGTAGTCTGCCTCGTGATTGCTTTTACTATTGGCATCATGGAAGATTTTATTTATCTGGATGCTAATTTAATATAATTATTAACTTCAAGCAGTTATACCAGGGTAATAGTGATAATAAAAAAGTAATTAATTAAGATGAGACTGATTAGAATAATGTTATGAAGCTATATTAAATCAGTTTATAGCCATACAATTAGCACTTGCGAATTTGTTTTAAGGGAAGTATTTTATCATGAAAATAAATAAATAAATAAATATCGTCTGACATTGCACACAGCACCATCTAGTTCCAAGTTAAGCACTTAAGGCTTGTGTTATGGATACCAGATGGTTGATACACTACTTAAATACATATTTTTTTCGTAAATACATAGTATGTATTTACGAAAAAAAAAATATGTATTACATATTATAAATATACATCCATGACTCGGGTACAAATGTCCATATTCATCATACAAACATTTGCCCCTACCGGGATTCGAACCCAGGACCATTTGGTTTCGCTGACTACACTTAGCCACTGTAGCCACTACACCAAACGTGTCGTCGTGGTCATTTAATTAAATTGTATTGTCAACTTTTTTATTTTTTTTACCACTTTTGATAACAATTCCCAGTGAACTTTCAATTTAAGTTCACTAAGGTTGAAAATATTTAACTTGCTTATAGACAAATTATACCTTGTCGTTTTATTTTAAGTGAGTTTCTTAATTTTTTTTAAGTTTGTATGTTTTTGTGTATCTTTTGCATGCCTACATGGCAACATATGGCTGATCTTGTAATAATTTTGTTATCCTTTATACACAAAATAAAATTATCTTTATGAGGTGCAAGTTTAATTCAACCTTATACCCTTACACGACCGATGAGATCAAGTACATGTCGGCGCATCATCACCGTCGTGGCCGGAGTCACACATATTTGTGTGCACCAATATAACACACAAATACACAGTAATAGGAAATGGCAGGAAACTATTTAAAAGAGTACAAAGAAGATACCTTACTTCAAATCAGGGTGTTTATTCCACGAGCAGCGCACAAAGAATGTCCTTTCATTCGCACTACAACAGTTTTTATACACAAAATTACCGCCAAACTTTACCGCCAAAAAGAATTTATATAAATCAAGCGGATATGTCAAAATAATTATTTACAGGAGTTACATTTTAAATCATACAAGTCAAGATAAATCCTTAATAATATTAACTCAAAAATAATTTATATTTTAAACAATTCAAGCGGATGTGTCAAGATAAATCCATAATACCAACATAGAAACTTAATCAAAATTGAACCGGAAATCTCAATATTTTAAATACATCAAAATAAAAACTCAACATAGACTTAACCGGAAATATAAGTATTAATTCAATAAATAACATACAAGTCAGATTAAGTACAAAATAATCGAAACAAGCTTAAAATTTAAATCAAATAATGGTTTGGCGCCCATTTACACCATGTAATAGGAGGCGCGTTTTTATAAGCTTTTGGAACGAGCCCATTGCCATCAATCAGGAACATATCCAGCCTCCCGGCTGCTACTAAGAAACTCCAAATGAAAGAACTTGGGGGCACACCTAGCAGGACCCCTTACTCAGCAGACATAGACACTGAACTTTTTTCATATACCGTGTGCGTTCCGTGTGTGCTAGGAGAAAATGACATCAGTATTTCTCTAACGGACTAAATCTGACATGGCTTCAATTGCTAGGTTAGTAGACAAGCTGCAGCGAATTACGGTTACGTTAGGTGTATATATATTATACTGCTAATGATAAAAGTTTATTGATAGCTGTAATCAAATTAACCTATTACTGGATACAGGCTTCATTTACAGTTTAACCTATCAATTATTTTAAGATTACTAGTAATGTAGGTTTCACTTTAATATTCTCTATTCAAGTTAACCAAATAATACACTAGAAAGACGTGCAGGGCGGACGTTTTGGGCGACTGTCGACTGTCTTGTTGTTGTTGTTGTTGTTGTCTGTCTGTGTTGTTGTGTCTTGTTGTCTGTTTTGTATTATTGATCGAAGGTCTTATGATGTAATTTTGACGTTCAAAAAGTGTTCTCTGACATACTCGTATTACCTGTTTAAATAATTTGGTAAATCGTGTACTTTTGTAATGTTTGTAAATATGTGAGCACCATGTATCTATCACATAATTAAGTTACTTGTCATTGCTACATTTTTTAATTCTTTTTACCTATTGTGGTAGGGTAATTTTATTATAGGTGCATCGTCTTCACATATAATTATATAAAAAATGTGGTGGTGGAGTCTCTTGCCCATTCTTCTCCATACGAAACTACCTTTTGGAAGGGGCGACTAGAATCAATTCTATTTAAATGTAAATGTAGACGTTCAAAAGTGCCTTTTATGTGCCTATTAAAGATAAATGCTTTGACTTTTGACTTTGAGAATAAATAATGCGAAAGTAAATCTGTCTGTCTATAACCTTTTCACGCCTTAACTACTGAACAGATTTCGAGGAAATTTCACACATAGGTAGACCACCTGGTTTAGGACATTTACTTTCTATCTCGTTAATACGTTCCCCTGGGATAGTTTTCGACCTCCACGAGGGCGAAGGTGCAAACAAACACGTTTAGGACTCATGACCATAGTGATAGTAAGTAATAACTGCCTTATCTATATGACGGAGTAGGTACGTCTCTCTTGTTAGATCATCAGCTATTTTTTAATTATTCCGCAATATGAAAACCGTTTGCAGTTCAAATCAAATTATAATTTATCAAATTAGTCACACTAGCAATTCACACACTGAAGGTACACGACAAATCTATAAGGAACAGTTTCTAAACGTGCTTGACAGCCGCTGACAAACTGAACTTAACTCAAACTCTGGTCGAGCGTTATGTTGTATGTAGACTCTGTCCAGCACCGCTTGGTGGCGCTGGTGTCCCGATTAGTCAAACGAGTGACTAACGTATTTTCGACATATAGATAAAGGTCTGCTCAAGTCAAAACACAAAACCTGTGAAAAGCTTTAAATAATAATATTAATACGATTGCCTACTGCCTCGTTGGTCTAGTGGTTGCAAGTGCTACCACTGAGCACGAGGTCCTGGGTTCGATTCCCAGGACGGGCAAAGTGTTATTGGGTTTTTCCATTTGAAATTTCTCAGCGTAGCTCGGGGTCTGAATTTGTTCCCGGCTGATGGCAATACAATAGGCTCGCCCCCTATTACATGAGTCTCAAACATAACTGACGAAATGAGGGTATACTATAAGGGATAGGGGGCGCAACTGCCAGCCAAAACTGTAGCCAGAGCCGAATCGCCAGTCTGTCGTAGTCTAAAGGTGCTGAATGCCCTTCTGGCTGCCAACCCTGAATGTGTTGTGTTTGCGGATGAATGGACTAAAATTATACGTATATGTCTGGTGTTCTGTGAGAGAAAGTATGCAAGGGAGTCTAACTGTTCCATGTTAGTTTTAAGGTTATTTATATTAGTGTCGACGTAATTCTAATTGCAAATTGTCTCTAAGTATTATACTTAATGTAATTAGTGTTGTACCGTTTTAAGTAACCATAAACTATAAATAAATAAATGTTAATAATACGATTTTCTATCTTGTGATTAGAAGCGAGGGGATACTAGATACTACATTGTAATCTCTAACGGGGAGCATTACATTGTACATGGTATTATAACCATTAAACTACATTATAAGATCTGGTCTAACGAGATTACTATGAAGATACAGGTATAACTCACGATAAGAGGATTATTCGTGATTATCTTACGCCGTAGAGATGTGTGCAGTATTTCAAAGAATAAAAACGAAAAGACATGAAATGAAATTTGCTAATGGCATTAAGTTCGTATGTGTACCTTTTGTATTGTATAAAGTTAAGTAAGCAAAAGAAAATTGTGATAAGGCAGTTTACCTGGATATTTTAGCTGAATGAACCCTGGCTCGAGACTAAATGATAACAGCCGCACAGTGCGATCGATGGTTACGGTACGCTTGCCGGGGTCAGTTTGTGGATGGGTGACCATCCATTACATATTAAGGCCCCTCTGTGCCTCTTAAAGCATGTTAAGCTGTTGGTCTCGGCGGTCATTCGTAGATCTTTGACAGTCGTTACGGGTCGTCAGAAGCTCAAAAGTCTGACAATCAGTCTTACCAAGGGGTATCGCATTACCCAGTTACTTCGTTGTGGAGGTCAGATAGGCAGTCGCTTCATGTGAAATACTTGTATTGAGTTGCATCCGGTTAGACTGGAAGCCGACCACAACATAATTATGTAGTTGGTAGGCAGATTTATTTTTGATGAACGAACCCAGAGTACCCCACTTTAACTTGAGGCCCTAGCATGAACGCGTGACGTAATTAAATTAAGCAAACAAAAAAAAACTCACAATTCTACACAAATTTATTGTAAAGACCCAAAATCCGAAATCAATTCATCAATTCATTTTGGAAAGGCTATTGTCCGCCAATCCATTTAAAAAGATTCCCATTCATCAATGAAAGCCGCATCGAACTGACATTCTCATGAAAAAGCAATATCGTTCCACTGAAATAGCATTTCCATTGACATTTTAATGAAAAGCAAAGGCTTGAAGTAACAACGATTTAAAATGAAACCGCCATGCATGGAGTTACATTAACAAAAACTTGTGTTCATTATTTTGCAATGGAACATAATTAACGTGGTGGGCGTTCAAGACATGTGAACAAATCTAGTTCGGGATAAACAGAGAGATAAACTTTGATAAAATGCCAATTTCATATTGAAAACAGATTCATTAAGTAACAGTATATTCTTGCCGGAGGATCTTTAAACTAAACAATAAGGATGTGTTTTGTCAAATAATACCAAACAAAAATCTGATATAATTTATGTAATAAGAAAAAAACTAGATTTAGGTATAATTGGTGTTGGTTTGTAATAAATGTTATGTATTTCATACACATAGAAACAAAATCAGCGACAGTAAATAATAATATGAGACAACATCCACACAAGGTCTTCAGGTCCCGAACTAGATAGAGCCTGTACTACGGTTACCTGATGACTGATATACATACTTATATAATATATGTGTATATATTATATAAGTCGAATGTCGGCTTGACCTGTGTCTGGGTGTGTACCCAGACACAGGTCAAGCCGACATGTTCATGCACACAAATGTTTGACTTATCCGGAGATCGAACCAAAATGTAATGTGGGCCATTAGAGCTTGGGCCGCGAATTTGTGAACCAACTAAACTTATTCATTGGGATTTTTGA
Source organism: Brachylomia viminalis (assembly GCA_937001585.2). Classification (NCBI taxonomy): domain Eukaryota; kingdom Metazoa; phylum Arthropoda; class Insecta; order Lepidoptera; family Noctuidae; genus Brachylomia; species Brachylomia viminalis. Next base: position 4,437,375 of record OW443298.2, read on the forward strand.
ATAAGAATAGATGCCAAGTGGCTTCTCTAGTTGGTTTAAGTAAATATGTGAGATCGGTATGATTTGAGTGAGCTACATTGAATTTACATCGGAGCGAGTAATATATCCAATAAGTTAATTAAAGCCATACAGATTGATCCGTATATTGAACATGGAATCATATTCAGAGAACGCTTGATTGCAATGCTTTAAGCGAGCCAATTCCGCTAGGCTATCAAAGTCTCATCTCAGGCTTCACCCAAATTGATTCGAATCAAAAGGTCAAAGTGCAGTCTGTGATTTAAATTGTTCTGCAAATTCAGTTTATATCTATCTAGTGTGCGATCGGCCTATAAAAACGTTGAACATATGAACTTTGTCATATCATTTCCGATCCAGCCGGTCCCTTGCTGCCCTCCCCCAGCGACGCCCTAAGGCGTAAGCCTTAAGCGTAAGCCAAGGTCGGTATCCCACAGGGGGTGCCCTTAGCATGTAGTCGCTTAGTTTTTAAGCTTTTAAGCCCTGGCTGGAGGCCTTCATCTTTTGAAGCACCCTCAGGCAAGCCTGTTTGAGCAGCCGACAACCTCTGCGAGATGAAAATACAAAAAAAAAAATTTCATAAACGACTTTGTGACATCGACGCATAGAGGTGTACCGTCTCCGTCCCATCGTTAGTAAAATTAATCATCAATGACGTAATAGTCAAGTGATGAAAGAAAACAACATCAATTGACATACTTCCTAGTCAGCAAGGTGATGAGGGTTACTGCAGATAAATATAAGAGCTGGATGTCCAGGGTGGAGGCGATCCCCAGCGGCGTCAGCGTGGTTTGTTACGCTGACGACACGCTAGTCCTGGCGAAGGGAAGGTCGCACCAGGCGGCGGCCGAACTAGCGACACGCGGGGTTGCGACAATCATCGAGAGGATCCGGCAATTGGGACTCGAGGTGGCCCTGCACAAGGCCGAGGCCATGTGTTTTCATGGTCCTCGGAACACGCCACCGTCGGGTTCCCAAATAACAGTAGGAGGGGTTCACATCGGCGTCGAGTCGACGATGAAGTACCTGGGACTCGTCCTCAACAGCCGGTGGAACTTCGTGGAGCATTTCCGACGTTTGGCTCCCAGACTGGAAAGGGCCGGGGCTGCCTTAAAGCGGCTCCTGCCCAATCTAGGGGGGCCAAACGCCTCCTGCCGGAGGCTCTACGCGGGGGTCGTGCGGTCCATGGCCCTTTACGGGGCACCGGTGTGGGCGCGTTCCTTGAGGCGGCGGCCAGCCCGCTGGTTGAACGCGCCCCAAAGGGTCATGGCCATCCGGCTGGTCCGGGGATACCGTACGGTCTCCGGTGAGGCGGCGAGCCTCCTTGCCGGATTACCGCCATGGGATCTGGAGGCAAAAGTCCTCGCGCACGTTTGGGAGTGGCGCGAGGAGGCGAAACGCCGGGTCGTAGCTCCGCTGCCGCGAAAAATCACGGTACAGCGGACAGAGCTCCGGCGGGATCTCAGGGCGGCATGGAGAGTGCGATTGTCGCAACCCAGCGCTGGGCACGCCACAATTGCGGCGATAAGTCCCCTCTTTGAGGAGTGGCTAGAGAGGCGCCACGGCGTCCTCACCTTCCGCCTGACGCAGGTCCTCACCGGACACGGCTGTTTCGGGAGGTTCCTGTTCCGGATAAGGCGGGAGGAAACGCCCGGGTGTCACCATTGTGTGGATCGCCCGGAGGACACGGTGGAGCATACGGTGGAGGTCTGCCCGGCTTGGGCGGAGCACCGCCGTGTCCTCGTGGAGGCGATTGGCGGTGGCGATCTCTCGCGTCCGGCCTTGGTCGAGGCCATGGTACGGAGCGAGAGGGCTTGGGAAGCCGTCACCTCCTTCTGCGAAGCAGTAATGTTCGCGAAGGAGGAGGCGGAACGCGTGAGGAAGAGGCAAAGTTCGCGCCCTCACGCCCCTAGCCGCCGCAGGAGACGCCCTGGGCGTCGGGAATCGCAGGCCGATTCCCGGCCACCGTAGGCGCGGGCTTGCGAACGGCGAGCAATGGGCAGCTCGCCGTTCGATAAGGACCAGGCCCGGGTCGACGGCGCGTTGTGTTCCACGCGCGCCTCAAAGAGATGTCAGCACCAATGACGGGGTTTGCTAGAAACAATGCCTGCTAGGGTTGCGGAAAAGTCCAAGAGGGTTACCGTGGCCCCTGGCACAGGCAACTGAAGGAACACGGGTGGGTTTTAGTCAGTAAGAGTCTGACACGCCCTCCTGCTCTGCCCAGAGCGGGAGAAGTTATTTGATGATTTCCCACCCACAAAAAAAAAATAAAAAGGGTGGAGGCGATTTTAGTGCAGATTTTTCTTACAGAGAAAGCCAAATAGAACTTCAAGTGGAAAGCAAAGCCCAGAACCGTAACAGTAGTCAACGTGTAATTACAACACAGAAAAATAAAGACATCATAATTATTATTACTTCTTCAATTCCGAAAGCAAAACCAACTTACATTACTGCCAACAATATCACTACAGCCACAGAGTAATAAAAATCCAGATTATACAAACGGGTGCAGATAAATTCCAGTTTATTACAATCCCGGTATAAATAAGCGAGTTGCCTAGTTATAAACATTTTTCATAAAGGAGGGACGAACAGATCGCTTTATCTCCTTTCTAATGAAATTCTTCGAACAAATGGTAAAGTTTTCAAGCCTTTAAACAAGTTGAAATAGTTGTTTTTAAAGTTTCGCGGAGTTGGTTATTGTTTCTGAGGTTAAGCATGGTCTGTTACAACTTGATTTAGTAGTTTTTACTTACGACCGACCAAGATAAAAGTTGGTATTTGAATTTTGTGGATTGCTAACGATATTATCCAATACCTTATTACGTGGACCGTGATTTCTATTGTCTGAGTGGATTAGGCCGCATCTTAACCAAAAATGATCGTCGCGGGCAGACGCCTTCCGGTTTCCCTAATAAAAAGTGAGTTATGGACCGCGACAATCGCGTATTCGCGCGACTATCACTTTTGGTTAGAACGCGGGGTTACACAATTTAGGTACAGCATTTCTCTGTTTCTTATTATTTCTCCAATCTTTATAGCTTGTTTCTAGAGGCAAGCATGTCGTGCTTTCCCTTATTATATCCTTTTTAATTGATTATTTTATCCAACTTAGATGTTTAGTTGGGTTGGTCCTGTTGAGAGGATATGTGGAAGGCGACTAACAAAAGGTATTTTCAAGGCAGATGTGAGTGAAAACTCCCGGAGGGGATGCCTTGGAAAGACGTGTGACCTTTATTAGTGACGTTCTTCAGAAACGTCTGGTACGTAGTACTAATTCGCAACCGGCGTTTGTGTATGACCAATGTATGAACGTAAATAATGTTACAATCCTTACATACTCCTTGTATGTAAGGATTGTAGCAGGTGGCAATCTATAGTATCTGCCTACCCCCTACTGCCTAATGAGAAGAAAGCGGCAGTTTATATATGTATCTATGTTTTCAATATTTAGAAATAGCGTTAGTACAGTCATACCTTTATGAACTCTTCAGTAAAAAACTCTCCCTCTAAAAGATATTTCCAATATCCCATTTTTAATACATATTTTCATATATCATTTACCAAATATAGGTAATAAAAATACAGTGTATAGACTCTCGCATCCATTTCTAAGGAAATGATATCATGATTGATGATCCGGAAACCCTTACGCGTGAGTAGATCACATTTGTCTGCGATATTTCTTCTGACCAGTTGATACAGAGAATAATGTTTCTGAATTATGTGTGAAGCTATTTTTTATTCGATTTTATGAGATCAAATGGCTATTTCGAATAGAATGAGTATTCGGCTGTAGAATAATATCGATTCTGTGACGATGTTTTTTTTTTGCCAATATGGATTACCCACTTTTGAAAAGGACTTACCCTTTTTTTTGTGGTTAGGATTTCAACAAGTAACTTCTCCCGCTATGGGCGGAGCGGCAGGGCGTGCCCGACTCTTATTGACTAAAACCCACCCGTGTTCCTTCAGTTGCCTGTGCCAGGGGCCACGGTAACCCTTTCGGACTTTCCCGCAACCCCGGCAGGCATCGGCCCTAGCGGACCCCGTCATTGTTGCTGACATCTCTTTGAGGCGTGTGTGGAATACAACGCGCCTTCGACCCGGGCCTGGTCATTATCGGACGGCGAGCTACCCATTGCTCGCCGTCCGCAAGCCCGTACCTACGGTGGCTGGGAATCGGCCTGGGATTCTCGACGCCCAGGGCGTCTCCTGCGGCGGCTAGGGGCGTGAGGGCCGAATCCGCCTCCTCTTTTGCGAGCATTACTTCTTCGCAGAAGGAGATGACGGCTTCCCATGCCCTCTCGCTCCGTACCATGGCCTAGACCAGGGCCGGATGCGAGAAATCGCCACCGCCAATCGCCTGCATGAGGACACGGCGGTGCTCCGCCCAAGCCGGGCAGACCTCCACCGTGTCCTCCGGGCGATACACACAATAGTGACACTCGGGCGTTTCCTCCCGCCTTATCCGGAACAGTAACCTCCCGATGCAACCGTGTCCGGTGAGGCGTCAGGCGGAAGTTGAGGACGTCGTGGCGCCTCTCTAGCCACTCCTCAAAGAGGGGACTTATCGCCGCAATTGTGGCGTGCCCAGCGCTGGGTTGCGACAGTCGCACTCTCCATGCCGCCCTGAGATCCCGCCGGAGCTCTGCCGTGATTTCTCGCGGCAGCGGAGTTACACCCCGGCGTTTCGCCTCCTCGCGCCACTCCCATATGTGCGCGAGGACCTTTGCGTCCAGATCCCATGGCGAAGAATCTCACCCTGAAAACGAAGGTGAAGTGAACTTGAAGTGAGCTTGAAATAAGGTTGAAGTGAGCTGGAAGTGAACCTGGCCTCAGGCGGTATGACAGCTCACTTCACCTAGTATTCACGGCGATATTTTTACAGAATAGAACAGCAGGTGTCCGTCCTATGCCTAGTTAAGACCGACAACCAAACAATAAATTATGAATACGTGTCCTCAGAATTAACATCCGAATTACACACAACAGCAGGATTGAGACATTTAGCGGTTTCATGAATAATACTAATATCTTACAGCTTATTGTTTGATTATTAATTTAGAACATTACAAGACGTGCGCCCGTTGAGATTTCGCATTGGAAACAATGACGGCCATCCATACAACCTTCCTTCGTAAATTTCAAGATTCTAGGCCCAGCTGTCTAGGCTAGCGTTGTCTGTCAGTGGATTAAAATTTAAAACTCACATAATCCATAAAAGATTTCAATCCAATTAAAATAAATAACATGTGTTAACATACGTTTGCAGTTTTGCACCTCATAGTCCTAAGCAGTCTATTTAAATTTTTGTATTATTTCTGTGGGAACCTGGCCTGGCGAACCTTAATACAGTTTACCAAGTAACCTAACTAGATCAACATATTCAAGTCTGTTAATCAATACTCTCTTTACGACTTATCCCTAAATTGTATAATTATATTATACATATATTGTAACAGACTGTACCACACTTTTTGAAATAAATAAATTATTATAAAAATAATCTTCTCAATTCCAGGACACGTCAAAACTCCATACAAGCTCTTCAGAAAATGAAGTGACTCCTACTTCAACATGGGCAGCGGTGCCAGTACGGCCGCCAGCCGCAAGTGGCTAGGTCGTAAGCGAGAAACACCTCTTCCTCCCCCTCATGCTGAGTCCTCAAGAGTGCTGTTTCTCCTGTATCTGATACACAGGACCTGGAACGTGGTCGTGGAACATGTTGATTCGAAGAGTGCCAGGTATGATTACATGATTACAATAACTTAAAATACTTGCAAAAATCCCTTTTATCAAACACGTTTTATTATTGCTTTTTATGGAGCTTTTCTAGCTTAAAACGTGTGCTGGGCTGGAAGAATCATCGTAGGCATCTGCTTTGAAAAAATACCTCTTTTTGATCAATGAGTGTAGTGCACAAAGACTAAATGATATCGTCAAGATCAAGGCCAGCAGGAGGCGTTCTGATCGAGGAGATTTTGTCAAGTACCGCATTACTGCATGTTGCGGTACTTGACAAAATCTCCTTTTACTGTTCATTGAGAAGTCTATGTCTAGGTTATGAAAAATCAAGAATACTGAGTGAAATGAAATGATATATTCTGTAAATAGGATATCGGAATCACTTTAACACGTCTTATTGTTAGATGGAGTCCACATTTCCTATCTGAGAAGAAATGGCGAAACCAACTCAGCGGTCAAAGTCTCTTTTAAAATCCAGACATAATCTTGGTCAGATCATGTGAGGACCATGTAGATAGTGTCTGAACTGGTCATATGAGAAAAAAAACCACACAGATTTGAGTGGACCTGTCCGGTCAGTGCAAGCATTTGTCAGTAATTGTGTAGCTCAACTTAGAACTTAGGAGCTCAACGACTCGAGTAGTTGGAGCCTAATAGATTCTAATTATTACAAGTATTACAACTAGTAAGTTTCGAAGTCTTATCAACCGCCAATTAGCTATATGACTATTGTAGACTACATGACATTATTAGTTACCTAATTATCTACATATGGAAATATGTTCCCTTTGACGGAACCACAAATACAGTTTCAATTTGAGGCATATCTGGTATTTGCGGCTCGAATATTATATACATTGTGTAAATGTGCATATTGTACAGTACCTAATGAATAAACGCTGGGCTATTTATGTAATTTTTTCATGTATATTCGAGTATCTATTTTGAGATAATCCTGTTTTGTGATCTAGACATTGTGTTGTATTAGTCGCTCATTATGTTGACATTTTAGATCTTGAATATTACCTGAAAGAATACCTATTTGGTATATTTATGCCACGATGTTTATTGTACTTTTCTAAGGACCGATTTTTTTATCTTCAGATAACTTTTTCCTCAGGAATAAAAATGTAGGCTTGACAGCTTTGTACATGTATATAAATAAAAATCAGATGCCATAAATGTTTGTCCGCGCATCACTACAAAGCGGCTGCCTGCACCTATTTGGCTTATATTATTTTTTTGTTGTACCTATTTGTAATTGTGAGGACAAGGTTTGTATGTAAGGAAATATTTGAAAAATAAAATTGCGATGCCGGGCCGGGAAACTAGTAAAATATATATGTCATACCGCCATATTTACTGTTCAGATTAAAGTTAATAAATGTTTGTAATTATAAATGAAAGCTTCTTGAAAAATGTTGGCGTAAGTAGGTACCCAAATACCTACTTACGCCAACATTTTTCAATAGATCCCTTGCAGGTCTCTTTCTCCTAAACCTTTAAATATTAAATGCTGTTCATAAATAATTCCAGATGGCGCGGCTCACACACGGTGCCGAGTTCAGGCGAGGGTCTTGCGCAGCGATTCGACTCCGTCAGTCTAGCTGACTCTGACCTTGGATCCTGTTACTCCACCTGCAGCTGCAGCTACTGCAGGCTGAGGGAATGCGCCCATGATTGTGTCAGGTGGGTTACTAACCTTCGATAATAGTTTGGCTAATCTTATCTGTACCTGAGCATCTGCACCACAGAAATATTAAAAACAGATCTGCACTCATCGTTCTGACTGACCGACTCCTTGACAAATCAAATTGGTTTCATTTAAATAAATTATTTGTGTTTGCATTTTGCACTTGTTTGCCAAAAAAACCAAAAAAAACAAAATACCAATAAAAACCAAAAAAAAAAAAAAAAAATATCAATAAATACCTTAAATATAATTAAAATCATCATTTTAATTCGTTTAGCGCTAAGTGTATTAAATTAGTTGTTTTGTAAGCGAACCTTAAACTTGACGATTTTTCTCGAATCTTCCGAATTCTCCCATCAAAAAAACTCCTTTTATAAATGATTTCATACTAACCTTTAATCTTTCTTTCATTTCAGGTAAGAAAATTATCTTAACACCTCAATATTGAAGAAATATTTCATGGACTGGTATTGACAATCAAGATGGTGGCAAAAACAATGTTAATGTAAGAACAACGATAGACCCCAGCGTTCCTGAACCAACCCGATTAACCCATAACTGAAAGAAATCCAATTCAAGATTCAGCAAATAATATGTTTCACTTAAACCATGCATAATCTAGTAAGATACATCTTCATAAAGAGGAAAAGAATGTTTCAGACCCTCAGATTTAAGTGATGCAAAGCCTCCAAGCTTTATAGTAGCCCATTTTTCTTATAAAACATACGAGAAGGCTAGCTGATGCATCCTACATAAGATATTTTTCTACCAGTTTTACCGTGGAAAGATATAAAACCATGAGGCATTATTTTAAAACAAAAGACTTCATACAGAAAAAAACACCATCTGTTTGAAAAGGTTTTGCTAAAGCCATAAATCTACATTCCCATTTTAACCCCAGAACTTAAGGAGCTCAATGATAACTACGAGTGATACTACTAAATTGAGCTTGTCGCAAAAATTTTAAACCTGGTTTAAATTTTTAGGATTGTTTTACTTTAGATTCAAAAATTGTTTGAATTTACGTTACGTTTACTTCCCGCGTTAGTGCTAGGGCCTCAGCAAATTGAAACAGTAGCTTACGCCTGTTCGGGCGCCGGCCGTCACTTGCTTTAGTTCGCCCGCTTTTTTAGGAGCTCGCCGCTTGCGACTAAATCACGATCTATGACTCAATGGAGTGGTTCTATGATGAAAAGATAACTGTGCTGAGAAGCTGTTTAAAGGAACCATCTATTTAGTTTCAAATGAAATCAAAAATCAAATCAATTATTTCCTTGCAAACATGGGTATAGTATACATAGGTGTTTTTTATAATAAAGTTCTCCATAACCTTCACATGGGCATGCAAAGGTTTCAATCCCAAATCAAAAATTAACAATAGGTGACAGATCATTGGAATTACAATATAAATATTATTAAAAATGTCAGCGTGGTAATATATTTTAATGTGCGGTAGTGTTAAAATAATTCACAAACAGTGATCAAAATTCACTGTCGAAAATATTAATATATTGTTTAGTTTTTTTTAATACATTAAAGTCTAAATGGGTGACATGTGTATTTATACTTTATTTCATTTCTTTATTAGTCTATATTTACATCTAAAATAAATTACATGTATGTTTTCTTTGAAAACATTTCCAGAAATAATCGGAACCTTAGGCCGATTCCCGGCCACCGTAGGCGTGGGCTTGCGAACGGCGAGCAATGGGCAGCTCGCCGTTCGATAAGAACCAGGCCCGAGTCGACGGCGCGTTGTGTTCCACGCGCGCCTCAAAGAGATGTCAGCACCAATGACGGGGTCCGCTAGGGCCGATGCCTGCCAGGGTTGCGGGAAAGTCCGAGAGGGATACCGTGGCCCCTGGCACAGGCAACTGAAGGAACACTGGTGGATTTTAGTCAGTAAGAGTCTGACACGCCCTCCTGCTCTGCCCAGAGCGGGAGAAGATATTTGACGATTTCCCACCCTAAAAAAAAAAAAAAAAGGCTCGAAACTATCTGTCACATTGACAAATAAACCTTGTCGTTTTTTAACGTGCAAGTGACATTAAACCTTAAGATGATAAATAAATTACGAAGTTGACTATGCAATCTTTTTAAACATAGAGAGCTTCTTAGAAAACCACTTTTTCTGTTTCAAATGCTTTTGCAAAAACCAAAAACCCCTTTTCTCTACATTTTGCTCTATTCCGTACAGTCAGCGGTAGAGCTTACTATTAAAGCTATTATGTAATGAAAGCCCGTACTCCACAATGTTAGAAGAACTCTACTTTTTTCTTCTACCCTCGCTAAAGTTTTGGGGTGTGGTTAAGTCGGAATATTTCAGAGTAATTTATAGGGGCTTAAAATATATTTATGGGTGTATGTAAGAAAAGATTTTAGGAGCGAAAGGTAATATAGTTATTTTGACAGCTTTTTCGTTGTATTTTTGGAAACCAACTTCTCAGCTTAATGTATTTTCTAAACATCAACATTAAAATATGGGTGGACTCAATAATACTCATGGTAAAGTTGTTACAATGGTATTAGACCTAAATGATCGTGAAATATCCTGATTTTGAGTTAAGCCCAACGGACCTTTATTACTTGTTTGCTTTTTAGGCTGAATTAATTATTGAGATTCATAGATACTTTCATAATCTTTGAGAATAATTGAAAGTCTTTTTCTTATTGGATAGTAGATACAAATGAATGTTACCTCCAGCAAATTAATCAGCCCATTCCTGTTTACTGCATACACTTGCAGCAATAACATATTTTCATTAATGTCTTTCGATTACTCCAGCCCTGTCAACTAGTTTGAAAGACTCCGATTCCGAATTCCATCGACAACTAGACGCGTTAGTTTCCGTCGTGACTGCAACCACACCTCGTTCTAAACACACAAAACAATTAAATTCCGGTGTTAAGAGCTGCTGAAGTAAAACAGCGGTTATCTGCACACACTCGTCTGTTTGTGGCTGGATTGCTTTCTTTGTTTTCAATTCCTTTCTAACGTTGTTAGTAACAAACCTTCTGAACATTGTTGGGTTAGCTTCGTCTGAGTCATCTCTTTGTTTGAGTGAAACACTATCATTGAATTTAACTGATCTATTCTGTAAAAATCCCACCGTACCAGAGGCGTACTTTTTTTCGTGTTTGGTTTGACGCTACGCTCACAGGCGGTTACTTTTAACACGTCAAAACCGACAAACCGCCAATAGCCGTATTTTGCGTACATTACTAAAAAGCCGTGTGATCCAGTGTCGTTTTACACTCACAAAAAAATTCTAGTGTCATTTTACAGGTACCTTGACTTGTTTTTTATGGCAGTCCAACTATAGGCATGGTAATATGCAATGGTATTATTTTGTATGAATTTATTTTATAGTCATTTTCAGAATGTCAACTTTATTTCAGTATCCGTGAAAGTGTTAACAAAATAGATCAGCTGGTTTTCTAGCAGCTGGAGCTAATTTAGTACAGTCGACGTAAACCCAGCGAGTTTTTAAAGTAATGTGGGTTTACGTAACTAAGCCAGGGGCACTGTATGCTGGCACCTGTGACTACTTACAACTTATAAAATATAGCACACCATATTTTCTCTCTATAATGTGCACAAATCGAAATGAGGGAATCGATGCTAAATTTTATAGTTCTTTTTATTTATTTTTTAATCTATTTGCCTTCTAAACAATAGTGCGTAGCCCGAGCCGTGCGCTGGGCTTTTCTCTAACAGTCGATAAAAAATTATGTGATTGAGTTAAAAACATGCAATTTTTACCGTTATGTGGCTAATACGATGAAAAATAACTTAAAGTAATTAAAACGGTAGGTAATGGGGGCGTCTAATGGAGACATTTTACGATTATTGTAAAAATTGATGAAAAAACTGATTTTTGCTAAAAAAAAAACGTGTTTTTTCAAATTGAGTGTAGTTTTTTCACAATTTTCATGTAATGAGGACATATTACTTACTTCTAATTATTTTCAACCACTATGGAGTTGGTTTCATCTCGATAGATCATTTAGTTTAAAAGTTACACCGTTTTATTTACACTGGGGTCAAAGTAGCGAAGATTTTTTTTTTAATTTTACATAAATATATTTAGATTTTTTTTATAGTTTTTTTTTTATTTATTTTTAATATAAAAATATATGTATTTAGATTTTTTTAAATGTTTTTCCGTAGATAAAATTAAGCACAGATTCCTTCATTTCGATATGTGCACATTATAAAGACTCACACTGTATATATAGCTCATCCATTCGATAAATTAAAGTTATTGTCGCACGTCATTATTATTGTGCCCCGTGCAACAATGTAGTATGGCATGTGTCCTCACATTCAGCAGTAACGGAACTTCATAAAAACGTCTCAAGCCATCACAACGGGTGTAAAAATACCCTTATCGAAGCTCGAACTCAAACTCAAAGCATTTATTTCAAATAAACCAATTACAGGCCATTTTGAATTGTCAAGGGGTCGGTCAGTCAGAAAGATGAAGCTAGTTGCCCATTCCAAAGCGTAGTAGGTACCTATGGAGAAGAACGGGCAAGAAACTCCATGGACACTCTTTTAAATCAAAATATTGTTACAAAAAAGTGGTTACATCATTCATTATGTAATTATACATGTGAGAACGATGTAGAAACACGTGCACGTTAAAAGTGTCCGTAATAAAAAGATAAAAACAATTGAGGAATCAAAATAAGCCGTGGCAGCTAAGACATGACCAGTGCCTACTGACGGCGCCCGTTCATCGTACATGACGTATGCATCAGCATCATTCAGCTCAACCACTTTGAAGGGAACTCAGGGCCGAGAGTCAGTTCTTCTTCCCGTTATAATTTTTTATTTTTGAACGGGCCATTGTTACTTGGGAACCTTCTGGTTATGGAGGTATTAATGGTCAAAGTTCTAAATTTTTTTGAAGTTCTATTACGAAAACTAGTTTTAATGTAATACAGGGTTACTTCTATATTTTAATTATTTTGTTGACTAATGTACTTTTAATTTTGTTCATAGCTTAATTGAAGTGCGAGCTACAATAACAGTTTTTAATCGATATGTAGTATTTTTTTTAATGTGGATAATAATGTCTTGGGTAAATATCAAAAATCCCTTAAAATTCAAATATATCAAAAACTATAGAATTGCGGCCATACATACGAGGGGTTCAATTTGTTGCATTTTGGCCCCCTATCAGCTCCTGATGGATATACGTCGAATTACAAGTAACCCTGTATATAACTTAACTTTAAAAAAATTACTTACTACTGTTTATAATCCTGTTCTTCTAACTGAACAGACAGCAGTGCTGCTGGGGAGTTTTTTGCACCACTTCTTCTTCCCAGCTAAAGCACTAGGAAGTGGTGAAGGGTGGGCGTTTTGTACGCCTGTCTTATGTAATGTTGACGTTCAAAAAGTGCTGATTCTCAGCCTAGTTTGAATAAATGACTTTTGATTTTGAAAACTCCTACGACCCCTGTACTGTACCTGCCTTCACCCATAAGCTCAATGTTTTGCCTGCGTTATATTGCGCACTACCGTAAACAGCGAATTTTCACACAGAAAATAAAAGTTTTGTCCCAGCAATTATTTTTGCACAAAGTCACTTAGTTTGATGTACAAAGTGCGTAGATGACGGATTCGTGAAGGGTCTTTTACTCCCTGTTCGAGTATAGTACCGCCATTGTAGAATATCTGTTAACTCCTTAAAATGTATTAAATGCTTGTTATAGAAGCTTTCTCCCATTACCTTTAAGTACATATTTCAAAGCTAACTTAAGGCGGATCTCACACTACCAACGTGCCACACGACGACGCGACGGGGCGCAGATAACGCGCCGACGCGTGACTTTTTACTTACAAATTCAATAAAAACGCGTTTCCACGCGGGGAATTTGGCTCCGTCTCCCGCGATCAGTCGCGTGGCGCGTTGTAGTGTAAGAGCCACTTTACGAAATTAAAATACAGCCTTTATAACAGAATGATGGTTACTTGCTTTAATCTCATAAAACACCGGACGAACCGCTAAAACAAAATGTTCATCAGCAAACTTATTTACCTAGCAACTGCCTGAATCTCATACAGAAAATAATAAAAGATTAAAAATCTGAACAAACTTCTATTTTCCTGCCATTCGCAGACACAAAGCAAACAGTTAATATCTTTTGAGAACCATCTTAGGACTTCAAAGCTAAAAACATGTTCTATAATCTAGTGGAAGACGTTTCAAAGGGATTCTTTGGTAGAAACGTTTTCTAACAAGTACAATTTAAGAAGCACTCGCGTTATTTTAAAAATTCCCTTTCATTCACACAAAAGGAAATGTAAAAGTTAAGGGATTTTTATTATAAGCAGCGGCCACGTGCGAGTCGGACACGCACACGAAGGATCACCGTACAATATTAAAACTATTTTTTTTCTGCAGTAAAAAAAATCGACGAAAAACCACGTTTCTTGAGTGGAAAGTATACATATAATGGGGGACCAGTTTTTTTACTATTTCTTATTATAGCGTGGCAGCCCAGCAGTGGTGGCCCTGTGGTAACGGCCGCGACTTACGAGTTGTAGGTCGCAGGTTTGAACCCAGACAGGCGCTTTACTTTATGTAAATTATTTCATCATCACTGCTCTCAAAAACGGTGAAGGAAAACATCGTAAGGAAACCGGCACGTCCAAGAACCAACAGTTCAAAGACATGAGACATGTACCTACCAACCCGCACTGGGCCCGTGTGGTGGATTACGGCCCACTCCCTCTCACAGAGAGGAGGCCTGTGTCCTAGCAGTGGGAACATTGTAGGCTGATGATGATAGCATGGCAAAGTAGTACACACTGTAAAAATATCAAACGGGTTAAAGTATTGTTCAGTCTATGTATTTCGGTTAAATAAATACAAACCTGTAACAGACGGACGGATGGACCGGCGTGAACAGCGGAGCCTTAGTAATAGGGCACAGTTGGCTGGCCGTTGGTTGGTTGGTTGGCTGGTTCCTTGTGTATGGAATTCTAAAAAGTACCTATAAGAAACGTGTTTTAACAAACGTAAAACATTACCGTTGTGTAAGGAACGTGGGGCGGTCAAGGTCGAGAAATTTTGGCTTTTGAATAAATATTCGGGTCCCGAACTTCAGAAACGACTTTGATTCGTGAAGAGGCTTTTTTTTTATGTATGCGTCAAACTTGTGATAAGTTGTTATCGTCTGTAGGCGTTTTCAATATCAATGAGTTTGTTGGGGTTTGCGAAAATTAATAGCTTATAATAATTATGCATGCGACATAAAAAGCAGCCTTTATAAATTTTTATTTGCCTGCCTTTAAGCCAAATTTCTTAATAAAGTTGTTTAGGAAAATTATTTTACAAAAACGTCTATCACGCTGGAGGGATAGGCGTTCCGTATTTATAATAAGACAACTAAATACGCTATCTCTCACGAAGTAAATATCATCTACTGTGTTGTACTTACTTACTTGTGTTTGACTAGTACACCTTTACCCACCTTACCTGCCTACCTTTGGTATTAGCGCCCTCTAAATAATAAAGCAAACTTTTATCAACACACACGCCATCTAGTGGTTACTAGTTGAACTAACTCAAGATTGAAAGCACTTACTTGGCAGAGCCGGCCACAGAACTTTCACTTTGTTCAACTTGTGCAAAGCTAAGCCACGAAATAGTTCTAAGTTGCTTGCATAGATGGCGTTCGGCAACTTAAAGTGTACAGCACTAGTAGGGTGCTGGTTCTTTTTTGAAAGTGTATGGTCCACTCCTTTGTTTTGTTAAAATAATTACTACTAAATAATATAATTATTGGAGGGCAAACCAGCACACGGGTCGTCTGATATTGAGGAATCTACGGATTATAGAAAACTGACTGTGAATGTGAGTAGGTACCATGCAGGCTACATTGAATACATGACTTTTTAACTGTCTGGCGTTAAAAAATAGGGTCGAGCTACACGATGACTGATGCATGCATGCCGTCTGTTGGGACAAGGTACAATGGCTCTTTCTTCAAAAGGCCTTTCCAGGCATGGCTCTACATTGTTAGACTCACATAAAATCCCAATAATATAATGTTTGGAGTTTAAAAGAGACCATGACCTCTGAGTTTGTTTCGGCATTTCTTCTCAGGGATCAGTCAGTTAGGAAATGCCGGCGCCAAGCGCCATCTAGTTTTAAAATATTGACGGATAAAAGTGGCTTAAAAGATCTACTTACAGAAATAAGCATTTCATTTAATTTCTTATAAGTAATAATTATCTGCAATACTAATGTACGTGTTGAATAGGTGGTACCTATGCCTTGACGATGACCAGCCTAGTTAGGAAAACAGTGATTTAGGTCACCATAACTAGTTTCTAACATAACACAACGCCTATTTTCGCCGTAGGATGAGCCAGAGATGTACATATAGTACACTAACATGTCGCCAGTTATGTATAACTCCCATATAATAGGGGGCGAGCCTATTGCCATCTACCGGGCACAAATCCAGACTCCAGTTTGCTTCTGACAAAAATCTGATAGAAAAACCCAATAGCACTTTGCCCGACCTGGAAATCGAACCCTGGACCTCATACTCAGCAGTAGCACTTGCGACCGCTAGACCAACGAGGCTACTGACTGACATACTGGTTACTGCCAGCCTCCATCATCCCACTGCAGGTTGGCAAAGGCTACTGACTATGACTTACTGGTTACTGTCGGCCTCCATCATCCCACTGCAGGTTGGCAAAGGCTACTGACTATGACTTACTGGTTACTGTCGGCCTCCATCATCCCACTGCAGGTTGGCAAAGGCTACTGACTATGACTTACTGGTTACTGTCGGCCTCCATCATCCCACTGCAGGTTGGCAAAGGCTACTGACTATGACTTACTGGTTACTGTCGGCCTCCATCATCCCACTGCAGGTTGGCAAAGGCTACTGACTATGACTTACTGGTTACTGTCGGCCTCCATCATCCCACTGCAGGTTGGCAAAGGCTACTGACTATGCTCTTGCGGGGAACTCTCCTCCGAGGTACGAGTGTCGTCTGCTACGCGGATGACACTCTCCTCACCGCCCGGGGGGAGAGTTTCAGGGAGGCGGCCAACTTGGCCTCGGCGGGCGGATCCTTGGTCGCAGGGAGGATCCGCCGCCTAGGATTGACGGTGGCGCTGCACAAGACCGAGGCTGTGTTCTTCCACGGGCCTCGGCAGCGCCAACCACCAGACGCCCACATATTTGTGGAGGGCGTCCGAATCGAGGTGAAGGCCCAGATGAAATATCTGGGCCTTGTACTCGACAGCAGGTGGCGATTCGGCCCGCATTTTAGCGGGCTGTCGACGCGCCTGCTGAAGACTGCGGGCGCCCTCTCGTGGCTGCTCCCCAATTTGGGGGGGCCCAGCGCGCGATGCCGGCAACTTTACGCCGGCATCTTGAGGAGTATGGCCCTCTACGGGGCCCCAATCTGGGAGGACTCCCTCCAAAGGCGGGAGAACGCCGCCGCCTTGCGGGCCCCCCAAAGGGCCATAGCTCAGCGGGTGTCGCGGGCCTACCGCACGGTGGGCTTCGCGGCAGCGTGTGCTCTGGCTGGCACCCCTCCTTGGGAACTCGAGGCGTGGGTGCTCGCCAGAGTATACGAATGGACGGCGGGGCGGAGGGCGAGAGGAGAACGCCCCGCCCCGGAAGAGCGGGAGGCCGTCCGGCGGGAGGCGAGGGACGCCATCGTCGTCCATTGGACGAGGGACCTCGCCACCGCAGCCTTCGGCCGCCGAACCCTCGACGCGATCGGGCCGGTCCTGCGAGACTGGCTCGATCGGTCGCACGGGTTCCTCTCGTTCCGTCTGGTGCAGGTGCTGTCCGGGCACGGTTGTTTCGGATCGTACCTGCACCGGATCGGACGGGAGGAGACATCGTCGTGCCACGACTGCGGTGCGGCGGAGGACGCGGCGCAGCACACCCTCGCGGTGTGCCCGTCGTGGTCCGAGCCGCGCCGCGGTCTCACTTCGGTGATCGGACCGGACCTCTCACTCCCCGGTTTGGTCAACGCCATGCTGGGCGATGAGAGGTCCTGGGCGGCAGTGGCCTCCTTCTGCGAACACGTCATGTCCCAGAAGGAGGCGGCGGAGCGCGCGCGGGAGGACGACCCTCACGCGGCGGCGCTCCGAAGACGGAGGAGGGGTCGGAGAAGACGTCAGTATGACGGCCATCACCGACTCCTCCCCGGTGGAGGCCAGCAGGCAACGGGTGCGGGGGCACCCTTGCCTGTATTGCACGGGCCTCCACCAGTGTCGGACGGGAATGGCCAGGTGTTCACGGCCATTCCCGTAGCCCCCCAGGCTGGGGGGCATGCGGGGCCCGCCAGCTAGGCGGGCATACGCCGGGAGGGCTGTGGAAGCAGAGGCTGAGCCAATTTCCCATAGCCCTCCCATCACGGCGTCGCGGGAACACCGCTGAGTTTTAGTGGGTATACTGCCATCCTGGCAGGGAGTCCCACATACTCCGTCTCGTCCCCCGACGAGCGGAGATGCGTAATGTCATTTCTCAGCGACAAAAAAAAAAAAAAAAAAAAAAAAAAAAGGCTACTGACTATGACTTACTGGTTACTGTCGGCCTCCATCATCCCACTGCAGGTTGGCAAAGGCTACTGACTATGACTTACTGGTTACTGTCGGCCTCCATCATCCCACTGCAGGTTGGCAAAGGCCTTCGTCCATGGCTTCCAGCTATTTCGTTCCAGTGCCAAAGTGTGTACAGATTTTCGCAGGGAAAATCTGGATGAGACTCGCGCAGACCAGGAAAACATGGCACAAAACGGAGGAGCCTATACGAGAAACGGTAGAAAAAGCGTTTTCAGACCAATAGCCAGGTGGGTGGACGACCTGCAGAAAATCGAAGGGAAGACCTGGATGAGACTCGAACACACCAGGGAAGCATAATTAGCTTTCACGCCATCATGCGTAAGAAAGCGGCTTCCTCACTGCAACGCTTGCGTAGCACTCAGAACAGCATCCTGAGAATGATTGTTGGCAGAGTGGACTGCCCCATCCAAAGACACTGGGTCAAAATAAGTTTATGTTAAATTTAATTTAATTAAGTAATAGTAATAACACTAACATAGCTTATAAGCACAATCTGTTACTAACCACTAACAACGTATGGACTGATAGGGGTCTGAAATAAAGATGTTTTATTTATATTTATTTATTTATAATGGCACACAAGAAGGGAGGACTTTACTCAGCAGTGGGTGGAACACGGCTAACAATGATGATGATGATGAAGCAGGTATAAGCATGTATACTAACGAAGCTGCGTGTACTCAAATTCTAATTTAATGTATGTGCAGCTATAGACTTAGAAAACGTAAAATCATCGCTTTGAACTCTTTCACGACAATAAGGCATAATTTACCAGCATTCTGCGGAATGAAGCTATTTGTTCAACGGCATATTGTGGTGAACTTTCCCTGAAACTGTTATCGTCAACCTGCAGGTTATTCGGTGAAGTAATATTGCTTCTTTGTGGTTCGATTTGTTTTGTAAATAGGATCTACTTTCGCGATATCCCTCCTTCCACCGTACCTATCTGCTGCCGTGCGCGGTCAATATTTGAAATTACCATCATGATCACCTCGCCATGTGCTTTTTTGGTTAAGTGGTGGCATGCGGTACTGGTGAGCATGAGGTCTTGGGTTCGATTCCCAGGTCGTAAACATTGTCAGAGGGTTTTTCATCATAAATTTCTCAGTGGCAGCACGGAGTCTCGGTTTGTGACTCGAGCTCAGTTAACGGCAATAGGCTCACTCCCTTTAAAATAGGTTTTAAACATAACTGACGTAATGTCGATGGGCTATAGGTACAACTCTGCCTAACCTCCGTTGATTACAGGCGTGATGTTATGTGATGTGTGACATAACTAAAAATTATCAGGTCGTGAATTTTTTGCCAGTAAAAGGCTCCTTGACGTGGCAACCTGAGTGTCCATCAATTTAAACTGCTCACCCTGGTTGCCTCCAGTTTTACTAAAGTTACATATTTAGATAGCACATCGAAAAAGTCAGATATTCAGTATTCCAATCGTGCCCTCTGGTGCATAATTAAGCATATAGAGGCACATATTTTAATGTGGCTAAGCTAAGTTTAACAGCCGCGCGGGTCGACCGATCAGCATTGCGATTCTGTAACCATCTCACCGTGAAAACTTAGGTGAAGTGAGCGTGGAGTGAGCTGTCAGTGTCATCCCACTGATGCTAGGGATTGACCAAGCATTACATATACAATCATAATCGAGATTTTAATTATGTTTTTTAATGTTGTTCTGTTGATCATTTTATATTATGTCTAATCTAGTATTTAAGTGTCTAAATATTATTATTTACAGTTTTTTTTTTAAATAAAATAGCAACACACAAATTCAGTCGGAAACTAGTTTAGGAAATCATAATAAAACAACTTATTTGAGTTACTAACTGAGTTGCTGTTTTATTAAAAAAAAACCCGTATAAATAGTCATTTTTAGCCACTTAAATACTAGCCTTGAAATAATATAAAATTATCAACAGAATTAGCATAAAAAATTATTAAAATCTCGATTATGATTGTGAATGTAATGCTTGGTAAATCCCTAGCATCAGTGGGATGACACTGACAGCTCACTTCACCGAAGTGTTCACTTCACGGTCACATTTTTACAGAATCGACATAGTTACTGTTAAGTACGTGTGTCAGGGGACAAGTGAAACACTTAGCGGTTGAATACGCACTGACGTTTATTCACTAATGACGGGTGGCGTGACCACTGCATATAAGTAGCTATACATATATAACATTTCTCCCCCTTTAGATAACAATGTGTATGTTCACCTCATGAAGCTATATAAAAGAAAGGCTTATAATTAACCCTAGGAATCGGACGTAACGCTCTGCCTGACAAATCCGATCTGTGATGAGGGGGCTCGTGCTCAGGCTCAGCAGCCTCATAGAATTCTTCCTCGTCTCCTTCTGCTGACACGGATTCTGGGGGTAGTGCATCTGATGGTGACGAAACTTGTTCGCACTCTCTGTCCCCCTCCTGATTTTGCGCTTCACTGACCTGTATCTCAGCGGCTGACTCGTCGTCACATGTCGTCCAGTCATAACCCGGTGTTGGATCGGGCCTGTCTACCGACCTATCTTGTAATTGATTGTCAGCACCGTGGTCCGTTCCCTTGTAGGGTATAAGCTGGTTTGTATGTTTTTTCAGCTGACTTAATGTCTCACTGTCTTTGACTAAATAAACTGTTTTCCCTATGCGTCTTATAACAACACCCCTATTCCAAGTGAACTTTTTATTTACATTAAACTTTTTAAACATAATGTTATCACCTGGCTTAAAACATTGTTTATTTGTGCCACCGTAAGCTTTACTCTGCAAACACTGATTGTGTTTCACAACATTAGTAAGTGTGTCTGATGATGACGGCGGTGGCGTATCTGTATTTAACAAATCCAAGCGCGAACGAAGTTTTCGGCCAAATACTAATTGCGCAGGCGAATAGCCCGTTGTAGCGTGTACCGAATTCCTATAATCAAACAAATATTTTAGTAAGTTTTTGTGACTATCGTTCGAGTTATTACTCATCATTAAACAAGACTTTATGCCTTTCTTCACTACTTTTACATAGCTCTCCGCCTGGCCATTACTAGCTGGGTGATAAGCGGGAGATGTCACATGCGATATGCCGTTTGACTTACAAAATTTTATAAATTCTTCCGATACAAAAGATGTAGCATTGTCACTGACTAGCGTGTGGAATAAACCAAACCTTGACATGTAATCATACAATATTGCTATGACTACTCTTGAAGATGTGTTGTTCACTTTGTAAACCTCAGGCCATTTGGAATGCGCATCCACTATCACTAAATATGTCTGACCTTTGATTGGGCCGAGGAAATCAATGTGTACACGCCAAAAAGGCTGATGAGGGTGCGGCCACGCGGCAAGCGGTGCACGCGCCGGAGATGGTCTGAGCTGTACACAAATATTACAGCTCGCGATCATTGTTTCGATAGCTTTATCTATCCCCGGGAACCAAACCCTGGCTCGCGCGTCTGCTTTACACTTTACAATGCCTAAATGTGACTGATGAAGTTCGGACAATACTCTACTCTGCAGTACTTCTGGTATTACTAGTTTGTGGCCACGCATGACTACACCATTCTCTACGGAAAGTTGACTTTTACATAAAAAATAAGGGGAAATACTATGATCAGTAATTTTATTAGGCCAACCATTTAAAATATATTTTGCCACTTTAGACAACTTTACATCCTTTTGAGTTTCTTCAAGTAATGAATTTCGTGTAATAGGCAAACTAGCGTCGACTACGAAATTGACATAAGTAGCCCTATCTTCGATTTCTGATAATTCGCTCACGGTGCGGCCCTCCGTGTCGTCGCTTAAGCTCGCGCGAGATAAGTAATCGGCACAATTATCAACACTACGAATGTACTCTATTCTAAAGTTGTAACCACTTAAAAACATTGCATACCGCTGCAGCCTATTTGCGGACACTTCAGGTATGCCGCGATGGGGACCAAAGATAGTGATGAGCGGTTTGTGGTCAGTTCGGAGTAAAAAGGGAACAGATCTACCGTATAGATATTGGTGAAATCGGCGCACCCCAAATATGATAGCTGTTGCCTCCTTTTGTATCTGAGAATACCCGCGTTCAGCCGCGTTCAACGTACGTGAAGCATATGACACCGGGCGCTCCACCCCGTTAATATCTACCTGCGACAACACAGCGCCCAGTCCGCTCGGAGACGCGTCTACTGTCAAGATTACTTCCTTGGTTGTATCAAAATGCGCAAGAACCTGATCCGACACAAGAATCTTTTTGATTGTATTGAATGCGTTTTCATGTGTCGAATCCCAGTGCCATTTACAATTCTTTTGAAGTAAACTATATAAAGGGCTAAGAATAGATGACGCGTTAGGCACAAAGTTCCGATAATAATTGACAAGACCCAAAAAGGATTGCAAATTGCCAACATTTTTCGGAACTGGGGCATTTAAAATGGCTGAAACTTTTTGGGGTGACTTTTTCAACCCATTTTTATCTATGATATAACCTAGATATTCTACTTCATCCTTAAAAAAATCACACTTAGATTTCTGAAGTGTAAGCCCTGCGTCCTGTAACCGTCGCAATACTTCGTGTAATCGATTTAAATGTACCTCTCTGTTCACCCCCGTAACTAAGACATCATCCAACATGCACAACACTCCGTCCATGCCCGACAACACGCTTTCCATAATGCGTTGAAATATAGCTGGTGCACAAGCGAGGCCGAACACCAACCGAGTGTACATAAACAAACCTTTATGAGTGTTAATGCATGTTATTTTTTGTGACTCGTCATCCAAAATACACTGGGAATAAGCTTGAGACAAGTCTAGCTTGCTGAACTGCTGTCCCCCGTGTAACTTTGTGAACAATTCGTGCGCAGTAGGCAAAGGATATTGATCCACTAACAGCTGTTTATTAATTGTAACTGAATAATCAGCACACAAGCGTATCGAGCCGTCGCGCTTTAACACCGGTACCACGGGTGACGCGTACTCTGAGTACGAAACCGGTTTTAATACACCGGCGCTTACCAAACGGTCTATCTCCTTATCTATTTTATCACGTAAAGCAAAAGCTATGGGCCGGGGTTTGAAAAAAATTGGCTTGGCATCCTTCATCAATTTTAATCTGATTTTACATTTGTTGAATGCCCCAAGCTTATCCGAAAATACACTGGGATACTTACTTTGCAATTGTTTACTAATATTAGTTGAATATTCACAGTAATTTACCGGCAGCATTGTTAATTTATATTTCGATATGAAATCCCTACCTAAGAGCGGTGGGCCTCCGTCGCGAATTATGTATACATCTAATGTATGTATCTTACCGGTGTAAGTGAATGGCAACCGTACGACTCCTATGCACTCGATCTTATTTCCAGTATATGTAAATAAACGCTTATTAGTCTTTGACAATGGCACATCATTAAAATGCTTTAAATATGTTTTTTCGGCGATCGCGGTAACAGCTGAGCCACTATCAATTAAAAACTTCATTTGCATGCCTCGGATATTTACTATTTCGGTCATTGGTTCTCCGTCATGAGTACAAATATTGTAAAACTCACCGTCATCGCCGGCATCATCAACACTATCATTTGCTACATAGTTAATTTTTTTACACATACGCCGCAAATGGCCCTTAGCATTACATTTTTTGCATTTATAATTTGCAAACCGACACTGCACTGAAGTATGATTTTTGAAACCGCACACTGAACACGACACTTTATCACCAGCACCGTTTTTCGACTGGATCTTGAAGAGCTGATCAGTAGGCGCGGGCGCGGCTACAGCCGCTGTTGTAGCTGCTACCGCCAGGCGCGCACACCGCACACTCTCCGCCCGAACCACGGCCTTTGCCAGCGATAATGTGTTCAGATCCTGAGCGAATAGTTTCTCTCGCTCCGCTCCCGGCAGCATCCCCATCACAAAACGGTCTCTTAATGCTTCCTCCACGTTCAGAAATCCGCATTGAGCAGTCAACCCGCGCAACCTCGCTGCCCATTGAGGGTAGCTTTCACCTTCAATTTGGGCTGCCGTATAAAATTTATACCTTTCGGCAAACCCACATTTTTGTGGTGTGAAATGGTTGTCCAATAGTTGCAATATGTCTTCAAATGGGACCACCTGGAGATCCTTAGGCAGCGCTAGATCAGCTGCAAGCTTGTATGTAGGTTCACTGAGTGCGCTCAACAAAACCGCCCGCCGTTTGACGCCAGCGGAATCGTTGGCCCCGCTGATGTCGTTCGCGATGAACCATTGTGTCAACCGCCCCTTATACTCTTGCCACGCTTGTGATTCATGGTTAAAACTGGTTAATAACCCAAAAAGAGCCATAATCCTGCACTTTAATTTATTTAATCACGAGGGTACTTCGTCGCCACTGTTAAGTACGTGTGTCAGGGGACAAGTGAAACACTTAGCGGTTGAATACGCACTGACGTTTATTCACTAATGACGGGTGGCGTGACCACTGCATATAAGTAGCTATACATATATAACAGTTACGCTACGCTTGCCGCAGTTGGTCCGTGAATGGGTGACCATCTTTACATACCAAGACCCCTCCGTGCTTCGAGGGGCACGTTAAGCCGTTGGTCTCGGCTGTCATTCGTGGATCTTTGACAGTCGTTACCGGTCGTCAGAAGCCCGTAAATCTAACAACCAGTCTTACCAAGGGGTATCGTATTACCCAGTAACTGGGATGTGGAGGTCAGATAGGCAGTCACTCCATGTAAAATACTGGTATTCAGCTGCATCTGGTTAGACTGGAAGCTGACCTCACCATAGTTGGGAAAAGGCTATGCAGATGATGATGATGAGCGGCACTTATTTCAACACCTTTCCCGCCATCCCCAACATACGTATCTATCAGATATGTTAGCAGTAAAACGCGTAAAATTACATGAAATTGTTAAGATTCCAGCCGGTAGCGATGGTACAGAAACACACAACGGTATGACATGATTGGAAGCCGCTGTTCAGCGTCTATTGGTTTTATAATGATTGGTTAGGTAGGACGAGGTGCTAGGAGTAGCGGAGCGGATCTAAAACGCCGTAAAACACTACGGTTTCCCACGACACTGGACTGTTGCGTGCACTGACTGGACAGGTCCTCTTAATCTGCGTGGTTCTTTCCTCAGAAGACCATTTCAGATACTAATCTACATGGTCCTCAAAGATTATGTTCGAACTTTTATATACACATTGACATTGATGAATTTTATACATACAATGACATGAGTATTTACTTTGTAAAGTATTATATTATTTAAATTATTGTGAATGTGAAGATTATGTGGATTATTCCTTTTTTTATTTTATTTCTTAGTTAGTTTCACGATCTGGCAGCTTCAGTAGTTTATGCGGCCTACCCAAATGTCCTTTCTTTGGTATTGTTCGTCGAATCGTTGTGCTCCTTAAGTTCTCAGTTGAGCGGCAAGATTACTGACAAATGTGTGCACTGACTGGACAGGTCCGCTCAATCTGTATGGTTTTTCCTCAAAAGACCGTTTCAGACACCAATCTACATGGTCTTCACATGATCTGACCAAGATTATGTCTGGACTTTAAAAGAGACTGTGACCTCTGAGTTTGTTTCGGCCTTTCTTCTCAGAGTAGTCAGATAGGAAACGCCGACCTCATCTAGTTTTTAAAATATGATTGACGTGTAAAAGTGTTTTGCATTTATGACAGTGGTGGCCGTGACATAACGGTGAAATTATGGCACCGGGGTTTGACTTTACGGTCTCAAAAAACGCTCTCTAGAGAAACACACCTACTTAATTTCATATATAGCGTTTCAGTGACGTCATTCGTTTCAGTGACGTCACGTTTCAGTGACGTCACGTTTCAGTGACGTCACGTTTCAGTGACGGTAAATTGTGGACGCTATGTGGCAACCATTGCAGTCTTAGGAAACCCTAGCTTATCGCAATAGATTCAAAGGGGTATGGCCGGGATAGGCCGCGAAATTAAAATTTTCTTACGTTTTTCGCGATTTGCAGGTCAGTGTGTCCATTAAATGACTGTTTCATAAAAAAAGTGATACGGTCGCACATCATATTTTGTTCAACATACAACCTGACACACTGACCTGCAAATTACAAAAAACCTAACAAATAAATTTCGCGGGCTACCTGACGTTTCCTCTATACCAAAACTATTCAATTAGGTCGCGGTGTTAAGAGTATAGGTAGTTGGTATCTAAACCTAAACGACAACAGCACAATTAATTATGTCTCTGCAACTCACTCTCGTAAGTTTTATCGAATAGGAATGAATTTGTAAAAAATTATACTTCGTTTTTCTTTAATATATTCTTTCGTTTACATCCAAAATGAATAATCAAGTGTCTCGAAATATAAATCTGGTTTAATTGATGTCGTTGAAAATAAAGGATATCATAATTGGTGATTAGAAAATAACTATTGCAAAATATTAAAAGTCATTTCAGTTTCTGCATTACAAAAGTAAAGGTTTCCAAATATGGCATTGGCCTTTCGTTCAATACAAATTAATCCTTAGGACATCCTTCAGTTATACTTGTGTTACCGCCACAATATGGTAATGCAGCGAGCCTGTTAACGTTTTTGGTCTGTAAAAATTCTATGCAGTTTCATGAACATAGTAATTACCTTTAAGATATCTGACATTTCTGTCGAAAAAGTAGACACCGTATTTCTTCAGTCCTTGGGAAAATCTTAGAAAATACCACCGAAATGGAAACCGCTATCGCTTCCGCCTACGGTCACACCTCGACCGCATACCACTGTCGTGTTTCGCCCCCCGGCGCGCAGCGAGGCGATGATTTCATGTTTACAAGCATTCCACATGTCTAGCTTTACTTAGCGACATAAATACACAAGAAAAGTCGGATTGAAAATTGTGTTTATTATCTGTATTAACATAAAAAAATTTGCTACACTAACATATTTTTTTTTCACAGTGCCTGTTATAATCGTAAATACACATAGTAAATATCTTGTTATGCTGGCTGCCGGTCCTTTCTTAGTTTTTATTTAGGACTTTGGGAATACCTAGTAACTGATTACAGTGATAAGACGGTTAGCCGAATCCAGTGGACTAGAAATTGACCCCAGAAAAGGCTAAGTAGATGATGGAATAGATTTGTCAAGTAGACTTGAAATTCCGCCAAAAAACTGCAGCACTCATACTAACGACTACACTAGTTACTCAGAATTTAACCATCAGATGCTGGCATTCGTAATCTCAACTACCAAAACCATGTTATTTTGTACAAAACAAAAGAAAAAAGTGAAATAACTGGTTCTATACCCCATATAAAATGATCTAACCGTAGCAGAGGTCTTGTGCGTGACAAAATTTTCATCTTTTTTTAAAATGCCCATTGTTCCGTCATCAAGACTGTTATTACTGTAATGCTGTCCGTCGTTGTTTCTATGAATTTGCGAAAATTATGTCAAGCTGTTTGTCATTCCGTATGTAACGGCTTTAGCATACACGCAACGTGTTTGCTAGGCCTACTTTGAAGACCATTACTTCAGAGTTAGAAAACTTGATGACCGATGTCAATATGCTTATCATTTCAAGTATCATAAGCTGCATGATTGAGGCCGTAAAAGTCAGTCTTGTTTATTAGTGTTTTTTTGTTTTTCTTTACCCTGAGGTACCGTCAAAGAGCCTCCACAAGTGAAGGTACTTATATTTTAGCACGTCCGGCACGCACTGGGCATTCAGCTCCACTGTCATCATTCTCAACTGGAAATTTTCACGGCAATCTGAGCAGATTTTCGTACTTCAGATTTTGAAGAACTTTCTTCCGAATCAACAGCTTCCGAAAAATTATGCTTTTCATACTTGACGTCATCAAACTTCTCTCCACTTGAGTTGGTGACGTCATAAATTCTTCATGAACTTCCGGTAGATTAGTAACTAATTAGTTACTGATTCCAGGAAGTTCGAAGCGATGATTTCTGGATTCAGAATTCCAATTGAACTGCTAAGCGTAAAGTTGTATACTTTAATTCTTTCTCCCTATCGTAACAGACTAATGATGTAACATTGAACTTCCTGCCGAGGTCAAAGCTACCGGTTAAAGGGAGGGTCCGGTTCCTAAATCATCAGCATTAGTCAGGGTCAAAGGTGCATTGGCACGTAACGTAATTCCGTCTTTAAGGTTCACCAGGTTTTTACTTACTGAACCAGAACTATATCTGTTTACATTTCCTTAATTGACTCTTCTTCATTAATTACGAAATTCTTCCCAAATACTCGACCGCCTTTTAAAACACAAGAATATTTTATTACAATTTTAATAATAAGTGTACCTACTTTAATAATATTCACCAGCAATAGTTATGAGTTCATCTCCCTCATCAGAAACTACAGGCAAAAGGCACCTTTAATTTAGACTTAATAGAGGTGGATATCACCCGCACATTTCTGGTAGCCAACAGTGCGTATAATCAATGAGAACAGTAGCTATGTAGTTCAACGTCTAAGTTCGTCTTTGTATCGTCTTGAAAAGAAAGTACGTCTTCGCCTTTATAAATACTATCTTTTCGAGCAGGATTCTTTGTTTGATTCAGTTTCTTGGAAGATGTGGTATTGTTGCCAAAATCTACTTCCCGATTAAGTCTTGTTAACTTTGCTTCCTCATGTGCATTCAAGGCAATGTTGTATTGTTGGCTTTCAATAGTCCAACTGCTGTAATTTTGGAAGCTTTATTATTTCCAATGTTTACTTAGACTTTTTTGATTGATGACTACTTGATCATGTTTTCTTATAATGCAACTGATTGACTATCCGTTGAATGTTTTGAAATATCACAATGAGACTACAACTCCTACTTTATACATTCCAAGGCATTCTTGACCAAGCCCTGCTTTGTTCAGAACTAAAGTGTTTATAAACAAAATCATTATATGCCATGCACTGTAGGACTATTATATTTCCTGACATAACACTCCAACATAATATACCAACGACACAGAAGCGACTTAACCCGAATAGCTTCGTAAACTTGACATCGAACCAGTCGCTAAGTAGCAACGCGCGCGGGCGCACGTCTGTCGCAAGTTTCGAAGTCGGTAAAATATGGTGTGCGTGTTTGTGCAGTGAATAAAGTGTTTTAGTGAATTGGGATATTTATCTATTCTGCTTTGGGTGATTTTTATTACGGTAAGTTTTTTGTAAAAGTTATTTTTTCACCTTTTTTTTAAGTTTAATCTTGCGTGAAGTTTAAACGGTTAGCCGGTCGTTTGAAACTGCAGTGACATCTTAGGTTAAAAGAAAAGTGGTCGAGGCTTTATAACTGACGGTTGCAACTTCGGCTTAAGGAAAAAGAGTAGCTATATTAGAATTCACGCAATTCATTTCAGGAATAGGATATTTTTCTTTTGAAAGTTTTGTGTATATTTTTTCTTCTGTTTATTGAATACATTCTCATCCAATGGGGTCTTGTTCTAAGATTCCCATGTGTTCGTTCGGCTTTTGTTTCACTTTGAATTATTGCTATTGTATGTGCGTGCAGTTGTTAGTTGTGACTATACTGAAGATTTCTGTAATAAAACAATTTTCTAAGCTCTACTTACTGTAGTGGAGAAAATTGTGATTCACGATAAAGAATGTTGCGAATTGATTTATGGTTATTTTTTTTAATTTCAGGCTCTGTAAGAATTTGTATATATTTAGTTTGATAAGCGACCGAATCTATCCGAAGTTTATCAATACCAGTCACCTAGCTGTATAAGTATTATTTTTCTTTCAACTTTGACCTAGTCAACTTTGACTTGGTCATTGGAACTTTGTAGTTCCACTAAAATAGCTTTGAAAATTTACCAGCTACTTTAAAATGCCGATTATAAAATAAAGCATGGACATACAATCTATAAGTTAGTTTTCTTAACGATTTCATCTTATTGCTCCACCATCATAAAACTCTTTCAAGCAAGCATTTGCTTTAACTTTAATTGAATTTTCTGCTTCAGTTTCCGTTAGAGAATAAATTAGTCGGTAACATTTGACTGCTTGCTCTTATTATGTCTAGTAAAACCACGAGCATTTACACCCGGTGTAAATCTATATTAATATATTATATTTCTTTTATTATATAATGTAAAAAAACTGAAGAGCTTATTTGAACGCGCTAAACACTGGAATTACCAGTTGTTTTTTAAATATATTTTTGCATTTGAAAGCCCAATTCTTGAAGAAGGTTATAGGCTATTATCATCGCAACACGCTACGATCCCTAGGAGCCGAGAAAAAAAAAACAATCCGAAAGAGCGCAAAGCGTATACGAAGTCAAAGCACGGGCGGGCGAGGGAGTTTTATAATTTGACTGTTATTTTAGTATATTGTGTTTCGTAACACGTGAACTCAGTCGCGGGCAGACGGTAGTAGTAAATAATATTGAACTTGTAACCTAAATCTACTAGCGTGGTCGTTGACTTTTCTTCATTGATAACGGGAATTATTGCCCAACTGTGGGACGCAATTAATTGCTCAGTAATGAGATAAATGTTTACGATATGAGAATATGTAAATGAGTTATAATTACTTTCTTTGTGCGTCTATCATTTTCAACTAAGCTTTTATGAGATAATATTTTTAGAAATCGTGTCTTGTCGCGCAACGTGGGTATCACCTGATCAAATGACTGCTATAGCCTGAATGGTTTCATCGTGCGGTGATGAGTTTTGCCAATGACTTAATCACATGTATTCGCAAGATAGTGGTGATGGTTATGGTGAAGGTCCTATTATTAATACTATTTTCAATATAATTAATTAAATATAAATCCTGGGATCGAATCATCGTTTTTGGATTTTTCGGTATAGTCCCAGTCGCCCCCACATGGATTGCCACCAGGTGGCAATTGGGAGAAAAAAATCCCAGTTGCCACCGGGTGGCGACTGGGACCTTATTGCCCCCACTTCAAATCGCTGTACATTGCGGCGTGGATCGCCAAACCCCGCACCCCGACTCGGACAGGTTAGGTTAGAAGGGGATGGCGGGGTCGTGTGAGCGAGCGAAGCGAGCGAATAGACCCCGCCATCCCCTTCGTGGTTATTTTTTTATAAACCACACAGAAGTAGGAGCCCCGCGAAGCGGGTCTCCGTCGACCTAGCCCACCATCAACCATGCACAGAATAAATAAGTTTATTCTTATTATACCAAACATTGCGCACCCATCGACATCGACAGCCAGAAAGCTAATAAGTAGGTAAGTATTAGAATTAAAAACAAGTTTAATAATCAAACTATATAATTATAATTAGGTAGTACAATTTGATGCTAAAGCACGCAAAAATTCTTCGAAAACAATTTATTGTGGCGCTTAAATATAATGTCATCATGTGTAATGATTATTACGGGGCTTAAATATTTGTCTAATACTTGTTATGCCATTTAAATATTATGCATTTATCTACTAATAAAACCACATTGGAAATGTGACCGCCAACCCCGTCATCGCGGCCGTAAGAAATATAGCGATGAGGGGGTTTGGCGATCCACGCCGCAATGTACAGCGATTTGAAGTGGGGGCAATAAGGTCCCAGTCGCCACCCGGTGGCAACTGGGATTTTTTTCTCCCAATTGCCACCTGGTGGCAATCCATGTGGGGGCGACTGGGACTATACCGATTTTTCCATCAGAAATTTCTCTGTAGGAGCCCGGAGTCTGAATTTGTGCCCGGTTGATGGCAGTAGGCTCGCTCCCTATTGGATGGGACTAAAACATAACTGGCGAATGTGGGTGTTCTATATGTAGGTCCTATGTAGGGCAGCCAGTACTAATCCTTCGTGGAATACCTACAGGGGCGATGTTAAATTATGTTTTGAGAATAATGCTGTAATACAAAGGCTCCTGTATGGTGAATGATGTGCAATGAAATGCTGAAATGCTGTCCCCACCCATGGGGGAATATAAACTATGAAGATCTTAGGACACAACCCAGGACCTCAAGCTTTGCATCTTCTCTTATTGCTATTTCGCCAAAGAAGTTTGCCAATTAAGAAGTTCATGTCCAAAGCTATAAAGAGCAACATAATTATTGAAACGGTTTAATGTCTGTATCGAGTTTTTTTTTATTACTTATTGCTAAAGCTTTTGGCACGCGAAGCCTATTTCAAATCACAAAGTTACGTATGAAAAAACTAGAGCCAATTGTTTCCTCTTGTTGTTTACGGTACTTCCTTAAATGCCGTGTAGGTATGCGCACGTGCTGTTTAGGTTCCCCCAAATACCCCAATACTGAGTCGCAATATCGTTTGGAGTGGAGACCGCGTATCAGCAAACGTAGCGTGTGATGTCCCCCAGCTAGATGGACCGACTACCTTAAGAAAGTGCCTGGGACAGACTGGATGCGGAAGGCGGAGGACAAGGTGTTGTGGTGCGGCCTGGGGGAGGCCTATGTCCAGCTGTGGACTGCGATAGGCTGAGTTGAAATACCCCAATATACTTATGTAGCGGTATCTACATCGCCACATGCAAGCTGCGCGTCATACTGACGTCACGAAAATCCTGCATCGCGCAAGCAGAGTTTACCGCGCAACTAGCATATAATACAACTTCCCGACATCAATCGTCGGGCAGTTGCCCACCAGACACGACACCCGTTTGGTAGGAGGATCCTCCCTTTTCTATGGAGGTATGAGTGAACTTTACACTCCGTTCCTCGTACGACGTGACGTCTCCAAATACCGCATATTATATAGAGAGTACCTATATAGTATGCGGTATTTGGAGATGTCACCATGCTAAACAGGCTCAACGAACCCAAATAAATCGGCTTAGCAGCAGGAAAATGATGATGGAGGTGTTTTTATAATCTTGACTATGATTAAGTGGATTGAAGATCGTGTTGTGTTAGCACAGGACGAAGCTAGAAATCATCCTTGACAAATCCTGTACCTACTAAGTTTATAAAAATAGAAGCAGTAAGTAGGAAAACACCATTTTCCCTCATAATAAATATCTTCTCTAAAAAAAACCCTGATTTTTCGCATGAAATCTAAAAGAACCGTCCGTAAAACAGTATAGTCTGTATTAGGAGTCTGGTTAGCCAGGCTGATGTTTTTCTCTCGTAATAACATACCTAGCTAAAGAAAGAAAAAAATATGTTTATTTGGCACATGTCACAAACAACGACACAACTTTACATTATTACAAAAAAAAAACAACTAACTTCAAAAAAATACTACAAACTGAAAAAAAAACTTAGATTTCGAAAGTCGGTTTCTTTGATTTTGTATTTTCGTTTTTTGCCACCGACTGCAGGCTGTGTTGTGTAGTGTTTTTTTTTTTTTTATTGTAATAAAGTTTTTATTTTCCTCTTTTTAGTTGTGGTACCTACCCCACACAAATTCGTATACATTCACTTGCTAAGTAAATAACAGTGACAGGAAGTTAATATAACAGCATCAACACACTAAGTGGAACAAATACGTATTACGCAAACTAACTCACAAACCACTCATCAGAACTTAAACAAATGTATA
The DNA here is from genome assembly GCA_937001585.2 of Brachylomia viminalis. Taxonomy (NCBI): domain Eukaryota; kingdom Metazoa; phylum Arthropoda; class Insecta; order Lepidoptera; family Noctuidae; genus Brachylomia; species Brachylomia viminalis. The sequence continues at coordinate 4,470,921 of OW443298.2, forward strand.
TGGGACCAGGCAAATATACCTACCCTTTCAAACAAAATAAGCATTTTTCAAATCGGTTTATAAATGACGGAGTTTCTACGCCCTCTCAGAACTCCGTCATTTATAAACCGATGAAGAGTGTCACTTTGTCTTTCGGGGATATTTTTTTTTTTTAATAACTATGATGGAACAGTCAGTAATGTATGCGACTGACATAAGCTACCAAAAAGGTTATGCGAATCCTGTTGAAAGTCGTTGTAGAAATACGAAACGCTTTGCAAATGATTGCCACATGTCTAGGCTCTCTGAGGTAACAAACAAACAAAAGATAATAAATACAACCGAATTAAGAACCTCCTCCTTTTTTTGAAGTAGTTAGAAACAAAGGCAGAAGCCAAATCTTATGAGCTCAGCCCATGTCGTGGTGAAAAGATAAGGTCGGTAAAGCTGCTTGCTGCCCAGGAGGCATAATATGGTCAATCATGCCTGTTTATGATTACGTGCAAACTCTAAACGATAGTTCCTTTCCTGCTTGAGACTTACTATGCAAATTGTACATATGGCCATGTTTTTCCTGCGATCTAAGTCACAACAAAATGGCCTGTAAGTTGTAAATCTAAAGATGCATATCAGGTTTTCACATAATTAATTAATAGATGACGGAATAATACTCACACCACGGGAGAAAGCGTTTTATACATAAATCTTAACGAACATTTTACATAAAATTATAATTTTTACATAAATCTAATTTCTTATGTGTTGGCTGCGAATTACATAATTCTTTTAATGTTATATTGATCGGAATTCTCATAATTTCCGATGTATGCTAATGTTATTTTATAACTTTATTAGGAGCTAAAAATTGTGTTACGTGCGTGTTTACGTTTACTTTCTGATCAAAAGAAAATAGACCCATTTTATTTAAAAAGTTAGCGATTAAGTAGTGATAATAATAATTATCCAAGCTGGATCCTGCCTGTCCCACCTTGCAACCCTCTCCCCAAGCGACGCCCTATGCCAAAGTCCGTACCACACAGGGGGTGCCCTTAACACGCAGCCACTTAGTGATGTAAGAAATTCGCCCCTGGCTGGAGTCTTTAAGTTCGCTTAAGGCAGCCACAGGATAGTCCGGTTAAGCAGTGACGACCTCTCAAGGTCAAGTGCGAGATGCCCTACATAAAAAAAGTATGATTTAATGTTTATAACTGTATTTTATAATATTTTAAACGTACAATTCTGTTTGCTGCAGGGCCATGCAAACAGACCGCAACTTTTATCGGCACTCTTGAATTTCTTTCAAGTTAGGTCTTGTTTGAGCAATCTTAGGTGAGTCAAACAGGGCAAAGTTACAAAGTCTGCCATAAAAGCGCTGGTTATTTGAAGTACCTACCTAAACCAAAACTGAAATTTAAATTCTTAAAAACCAGACTATGCAAGAACAGATTGGATGGTGACCCCCAAACTAGGTATTTGCCTGGATCTTGGGGGTCAGAGTTGCGACATTTTCAGAGCTCGGGATACTATCTAACTGATAAATTATTTTATTTCTGTAAGTAGGTTTGTACGTAAACACTTTTACACGTCAATCATATATTTTTTTAAACTAGATGAGGCTGGCGTTTCCTATCTGACTACTCTGAGAAGAAAGTCCGAAACAAACTCAGAGGTCACAGTCTCTTTTAAAGTGCAGACAGAATCTTGGTCAGATCATGTGAAGGCTATGTAGATCGGTGTCTGAAATAGTCTTTTGAGGAAAGAACACACAGATTGAGTGGACCTGTCCAGACAGTGCACGCAATTGTCAGCAATCGTGCAGCTCAACTCAGAACTTAAGGAGCTCAACGATGCGACGAGCAATACCGATAACCACAATACCAATAACTCTTTCAAAACTTCACACCATATCATCATAGTACGTACTACTAGTAGCTTATCAAATGCATTTTCGTTGCTAAATCAAAGCAATAAAACACTTATAGGCCTAACGTGAACGTTAACGTAAACGTTTAACACAACCTATCGTAAAACATACGTTTCGCGCCCAACCTCGGTTACCCAAGCAATTGATTGGAAACGGTGATATCTATCCTTCACGCTTTTTCTTTTGTTTAATTGGTAGGGCAACACAGCACTTACTAAGTACTTAAATACTACTTGTGTTGATAGTGCGTGACGAGATCCAAAGGCGTAGTTATACAGGGTGGCAAAGACATCGATGCGCATCCTGTTAACATGGATTTGGTACATGATTCTGGACCCCCGTGTTGAAATATTACACCGGTTATTTAAAAATGGTGTTCCACATACCCACATTTTGACCGAGTAGGTATTGCACTTTTGTAGGGAACAGATGATTTTTTTTATAAGCGACGAAAAATTTCAACGCCTCTGGTGGCCTACTCTCTAGCCCGTCCGAAATTAGTTCGACACATATAGGTGAACCCTACTCCCGATTAATTAACTTTTCCGGACGGGCAAAAACACATCGGTAGTAAGGACTACTGTCAAAACGTAGGTATTGTCATTATTTTTTAGTTCGGGCCCCGCACCAATCTTATGTCCGTAAGTGATACGGAGTAGGAAACATCCGTAACTTCGGCCGAAACGACGGACTTTGTGCTTAGGGAGTAGGCCGCCATTTTTTTTTTCATCAAAAACTTCTCCCCTTCTGGCCGGAGCGGGAGGGCGTGTCAGACTCTTACTGACTAAAACCCACCCGTGTCGAGGCAGTTGTCTGTGCGGGGCCACGATAACCCTTTCGTACTTTCGCGCAACCCTGGCAGGTAACGGCCCTAGCGGACCCGTTATTGTTGCTGACATCTTTTTGAGGCGCGCGTGGAACACATCGCGCCGTCGATCTGTTCCTGGTCCTTATCGGACGGCGAGCTACCCATTGCTCGCCGTCCGCAAACCCGCGCCTACGGTGGCTGGGAATTGGCCTGGGATTGCCGACGCCCTGGGCGCTTCCTGCAGCGACTAGGGCGTGAGGGCGCGAATTTTGCCTCTCCCTCACGCGAGCATGAGTAGACCCCCTGGTTCCAGAATTATGTACTGAACCCATGATAATAGTTTGTGCGCCGATGTCCCAGCCTGTTTAGTAACGATACTTAAGTAGGTACGTTTAGGTAGGCTGGTGGCTCAGTAATAACAGCCGTACGGGTCGATCGATCAGGATAAGCTACGCTTGCCACGGCCGGTCCATGGATGGGTGAACATCTTTACCTACCAAAACTCCCCGTGCTTCAGAAAGCACGTTAAGCCGTTGGTCCCGGCTGTAATTTTTCGACCTTTGACAGTCTTTACGGGTCGTCAGAGGCTCGAAAGTCTGACAGCCAGTCGTACCAAGAGGTATCATATCACCTAGTAACTGGGATGTGGAGGACAGATAGGTAGTCGCTCCATGTGAAGTACTGGTATTCAGCTGCATCCAGTTACACTGTAAGACGACCCTATTATAATTATTGTGAAATGGCCAGGCAGATGATGACTTAAGTAGGTACCAACGTTTGACGTACCCTGGACAGACAGCCTCTATCAACCCGCTTGAGCTCAAATGGCTCATCCATTTGAAATAGCTCGTACAAACGTGAGACATGAAGTACCTACCCACGTTTGACCCGGCCAGTAGACGTTTAAGGCTCCTCCTGCAGGCAGGCGCGACGTGACTTTTTTTCGAACAATTTCAATGAAGTTTTCATAGGAATTGTTTTACTAGAGTCGCTATCGCGTAGTCTGCGGGAGCCTTTACATGTTGGTTACCTAGCTATGTGAAGAAAATATTAAAGAGAAGCCCCTAATAAGAATAATTAAGTCCTACTCATTATTTTTTAAGACCTTTTCCTTATGACATCGTAGAATACTCTAAGCTTCATCGATAACACTTCATTTGCATTCGATTCTTGTTTGTGATAGTAACATGTTGAGCTTAACAAAGAGAACAAAAAAATATATGTATAACTTGTTTTTTAACAAACGAGTCGGTCATTTATCAATGGAAAGGCAGACAAACAGCAGTCTTGTCAGAAAACAAAGTTTTTATAACGAGGTACCCAAAAAATTTGCAGATCTATTAATAGTGCCAACCATGAATAATACATAACTAATCTATTTCAAGTTGCGTAACATTACGTTGCCATAACTTTATAATTTCCAGTCGCTTTAATGATATTTTATGTAAAAATTCTAACGACTTCCGGTCTTAAAACTCGTGTTATAATGTCGTATTTAATTGATGGCTAATTAATGGTTTAAAACGTAAAACATAACTAGTTGTGCCCGCTACTTAGACTGCATACAACCGTTTTCCCCCATTTCGCTCCCTAGAGGGTGAGTTTTCCTTTATTACCGGATGCCGACCTTTTTATTTTTGTTTTCGGGGGAACCCTTCAAAAGGCTTTGGGGATAAGATCGCGGAGTGTAGGATTTTTACCCCACTAAAACCACCCCAGTGGTCACCATTTATGCAAATGGAAGGGGCACCGCTACCTCTCAAAGGACCGACCCGATACCGCCTGTTATGGCACATCTCTGGGGAGACTGTAAAGGGGTCTCCCCGTAACCTAACTGTGCAAGTGTGAAAAGCGGCACTGACCACTGACCACTGTGCGCCCCCTTCCCTGAGGTCACCCAGTGGGTGGCAGAGCCCCCAATCTGAGCGCCCGCGACCCCAAATTCCCGCCTGCTGAATGATGCAGGCGGGGTTTCCGTATTTTAGGCGTCGAGGCGGTTGCCTTCTTGTCCTAGCAGCTTGTCTTCAGCCTCCTTCTGGACCATCACAGACACAAAAAGAAGGCCATTTCCCTCCAATTCTCTGACTCCGCCAGCATAGACCCAACTACTGCTAGTGGAGACAAATCTCGCCCGATCCTGGCGACCACGAACTGTCTTTCAGGTGCCCACGAAGGGCACTCCTCGAGCGTGTGCTGTGACCGGGTGCCTAGTGATGGGTTATACCTTAAAACCTGTGCCAAACATGTTGGTAATTTCGTGATTAGTGAATCAAATACATAACATAAGTTTCCTCGAAGTGTTGGGCAGAGGGGTACCTATAGTACACCCACATCTCGGCTGTTATGTTTACATAAGTCCCATGTAATAGGGGGCAAGCCTATTGCCACCATCAGGCACAAATTCCAAAGTCCGTGCTGCTACTGATAAATTCCAGATGGAAAAGCCCAATAACATTTTGCCCGACCTGGGAACCGCCTCATGCTCAGCAGTAGCGCAGTCAGATAGTCTTTCTAAAATCTTTCACGGTGATAATATGCTTAATATCAGAGAACGTCGATAAACAAATTGTGAGGTTTTCTAGTCTGCATATTATTAACTTTAGGATTTGCGGGGGCGTTAACATTAGTGGTTACGGAACTTGAAAGATCATGACAAGGTGTCGTTTTTTTTTCTATTTATAATTTGAAAAGTACATGACAAAGTCTGTTTAAATATTTTCCTGCTATCTGTCACGACTATTATATACTAGATTTTGCCCGCGGCTACGCTTGCGTTAATAAAGAATTTGCCAATCAATTTGGGGTGCACTCTGTTTGGCCGTTCCTGCACTCATGGGCTCAGAACAGTACTTACCTTTTTGTGGGTGAAAGGTGGGTATTTTTTTCTGTACCTATCATGTACCTGACAACGTATATGCAAAATGTTATGATGATCGGTTCAGCGGTTTAGGGCGTGAAAAGGTATCAAGCAAACAAACTTACTTTCGCATATCTATAATATTAGTTAGTTAGGAGGATGAAAAACCGGTCTATCGACACTCTAGACTCACGAAATGTATTAGGTACTTACATAAAATAAAATAAAACTCTTACCATCTATTAACGTAAGAACGCTGTTGTTGTTTTCCTCGGGAACAGAACTATTTTTCGGAATAAAAGTTACCCTATGTCCGTTTCTGTACCCTTAACAACTTATATGCAAAATTTCAGAATGATCGGTTAAGTGGTTTAGGCGTGAAAAGGTAACAAACAAACTTACTTTTGTCATTTATAATATTAGTTAAGATTACCTGTTTGCGGCTTATCGTTAATTTCTGGGACACCCTGTATAGACGATAACTAAGAAAAGTTTTTACAAAGTCAATCTCTAACCAGCTCCAATGAGGCTGAGGTTTGTATACCAACGTACTGTCTGGCAGCAACCTAGTTATATAATTATCGACCATACGTCAGCTCACGTTGCGGTTCTTAGCTATGATTTCACTGACACCGTCAGGCACTCGGAGCATTTTAATATGACGATGGCAGGCTCAGGAACGTGTCGCTATTCAGTATGGACTTCTAACTGTTTCTTATGGTATTTTCAATGACTATCATATGCCTGGCTTCCGATTATCGAGGAAAAATATTTATGTGCTTAGAAGGTAACATCTCATCACGCCTGTATCCCGAGGGGTAAGGCAGATGTGTACCTATAGTAATACCCCACTTTTTACCAGTTATGTTAGTGCAGCGGACCGACCTGCTTGTATGTCTCAAGTATGGATCAAAGCTATCTGAATAAATAAATGTATTATTATGAAGTCCCATGTAATAGGAGGCGAGCCTAATGCCACCAACCAGGCTCAAATCCTGACCCCGCTGTTACTGAGAAAGTCTAGATGTGGAATAACTCATAATAACTCAATACTCAATTCTTTATTGCATTCCATATGTATTACATAGATGGTATATGGGCCCTGTCGGGCACAGCAAAATTAGGAGAGAGGAAGAGGGCTAAGTAGCAATTCAAGCAATTCAATATTTTATAAATTATTACATTTGTTTAATTGGGTGTATAATTACGTATATATAATTACGTACACTTTGCCTGACTCTGGAATTGACCCCAGGAAATCATGCTCAGTAGTATAGAAGCAGAGACGGTATTTTTAGTTATATAAAGAATTCGTTAAATCAAGTCTTTTTATAGAGTCGCTCGTTATTATACATTTAGAATTAGATAAATGATGACAAAAATAAGCAAATACTAATATTAAATATCAAGCTTTCTTCAATCATTTCAACAAACTAACAAGATACTGTTGTCATATGTTTTTTTCTGAATTCACTTTAATTTTATTTTATTGACTTAAAATTTATAACTATTCTTAATTGCACTTAAACTTATTTTTTCGTTTTAATGCTGCATGCATATTTTTATTATTGCATTTTTTTTTGCTATCTTACATGGTATTGGGTGTTCAGCAGGTGGCTATACCATACGAAGAACTTGTTAAATATCGTTTTCATAAACAATCAGATACATAGACTAATCTGCCAACTCAATTTTTCTTTTGTTTTGTCACTCGTTACATGAACTAAGTTATAATTTAAACAATGATAAAAAATATGCAAATAGTTTTCATTATTCTAAGAAAAATCTAGCTTTAATTAATTTCTTATTTTTAAAATTCAATCAATCAGTCTAGCTTTTTTCCAACTTTGTTAGCTTCCAACCGGATGCAGCTGAATACCATTATATTACATGGAGCGACTACCTATCTAACCTCCACAACCCAGTTACTGGGTAACACGATACTCACCCCTTGGTAAGACTAGTTGTCAGACTTTTTGGACCCTCTTATATTTATAATTAAACATTTGCAAATAATTTCAACAAACCATCGATTCAAGACTGTTGACATAACCTCAATCAATGGCGGATTGCACCGCATTTCGTCAGTTTAAATGCCGTTAAATACAGTGATTAGCGTTCCGGTTACGTAATTTTAACGATTGATTGGTTGTAAATAAATAATCGCTCTATTGATGTTTCTGTCCTTGAAGCTTTAGTGAATAATGTTGTTACAGTACTCGTAAGTAAGTGTGGACATGATTGATTAGTTCGCTCGTTATGTGATGTCAGTCAGGTGAAAGTGTCGTCTCCCGTTGGAGCGCCAGTACAGTTATTTAATAGTAACTTATGGATATGTAGCAGTTACTTACGTTGCGAAATTGGTTTCTCTTGATGCGATCGTCTTTTGTAAATATTTGATCCGTAAAGTTCGTATTGAAAGTAGATTATGATCAATGTTTTGTAGAAGCGATCCCAAACAACTAAAACGCAGTTCAAATATTATTATTTTACGTGACTGATATCCATTTAGTTTAAAAGCATATGATATTGTTTTTCCATCCACAAAATTATATTAAAGTTTTCACAATGTTCCGGGTCATAATTTTTATTTTGATAATTGTAACGGCTCATCTGCACATTCTAGTGTTGTGTAAAGTGGGTTGTGGGAATCGTGATATGCAGAAAAACAATAACCATTTGTAACTAATGTCTTCTCTCTTTCACGCTCGTTTCACTGAGAGGGCAGAGTTCAAACTAGTTTAGAGTATTCTTTTATTTCGGTTTACATTTTAACTTCTTTCTTATGATAATCTTAGAACTAGTGTTAATGACGCGTTATCTTTTATTTTATTCAGTATCGCGTTTTTAAGTGGGCTATAGTCGAGCTAAGAGAAACCTAATTTTATGATGTCCATCTGACATGTTGTGTTCCAAAAACGTTTTGTTTTTTTCCGATCATTGTCTGAAACCTACACTATCCGTCCATTGATATTCTTACTAAATCTTGTACTATAATTTATATTACTTAAACCAACTTAATAAGGCTCTACAGTAATTTAATTCCACAAATATAAATCCTTTCTAAGATCCAGCAGCTGACATAATACTGTATTTTCACGTTCCCAGAATCTCGTGTATCAAAATAATTATCATGTTTCCATCAAATCATTATGATGTTTATAATTATCTCGAAATGCATCGCGTGTGAAAGTAATTAATGTTAGAACAAAGTTTATTGTTATACACTAACGTTATTTGTTTTAGACCAAATTATCGTAAAAATAACGAAACAATAACAGTATGCTATATTTTAACGGTTATTTATTCAACACGTTATTTATATCTACAATTTCCATTTAAATAACAAACATCACTCCGAATAGTACAGATATAGACAGAGTATTTGTCTATTCGTTTATTTTAGTTGTCTAATAAGTACGAGGCCTTTGGCTTCCATTATTTTGTCTTATTTATTTATGTGTGTCTTATTTGTGTGGAATGCAATGTACTTGAGGATGTACATCATTTGCTGATGGATTGCGTCAAGAACCAAGAGGAAAGGAGAATTTTAATCAATGAGTTTAATTTAAATATATCCCAAGTAGGTTTAATTCAATCGATTTTAGCACAACCGACGTCAAATGTGGCGAAAAGATTTAGCGAGTTGGTGTACCATATCGATTAAGATTCTCCTTTTAATTTAAATTTAAAGCATTGTTTCGTAGTAAGTAGTATGTATAAGGCATGATGAGGTTGGCGTATCCATTGGGATAAAAACCTCAATTAATTCAATAAAGATTTAAAAAAAAAAAAAAAATTGTGTGGAATAAATCATGTATCTTTATTTCTATACTATATCTCCCTCTTCTGCTTCACCCTCTCCCTCTTTTGATGTAGATCTTGTAGTTGTTGTGTTGTTTTTGTTTTTCTATCTACTATATGCACATTCTCAAATATATGTACAATAATTTAAACTGTTTTTAACAATTTTTCATTACCTACGTCTTCCTACTCAAAACCAATAAATCTAATCCAAGCTCACATGCACCTTCCAGATAAAGAAGTTACATTTACTAGCACACGCCGATAACGAGTGGACGTTGATACCGCTTATATCCGTGGAAGCAAAAAGAAACGTAAAGATACTATAACTACTTCTAACATCAAAGGAGTCTGATGGAATGCGGTTGATCATGGTTAAGAATAAAAAGTTTAACCGTAGTTTAAGGGTTCGGTAGCACCTGCCTAATAACGTTTATTTTTCTTGGTATGTAGAAGATTAAGGGCATAGTCTGAATAAGGGACTTTCAACTAGATAAATTAAATAATAGAACTTATTTTTGAAGATATATAACGGATAGGTCATTCAGACATGATTTAATCAGGAGGTGGCATTCTAGCCAAGGAATCTCAAACACCTGTACAAAGCATAACATTGTCGATAAACATTCAGTCAACATTGGCACTAATGTATGAGTCACCAGACTACCTACAGTATTGTCTCTCCTTCTACCTCTAAATCCACCCAGAGGCTGTATTTTAGCAATAAGACCGCCCACGACATCGGTTAATATTATTGCTCATTGTGTCAACCCTTGTAAAGTTTATATATTTGTATCATTTAACAAGTGCCTGTTATATTATGATGTTGAGATAAATAAAGATGTATGATTACGATTATGTAACTAGCTTCTCCCTGCGACTTCGTCCTCGTAAAATTTCTTGTTCCCCCGCCCCCACCCCGTCGCATCGCTTCGCCTGCCCGTGCTTTTACTTCGTTTTCGCTTAGCGTTCTTTGTGACTTTTTTCTTATTACTCGGCTCCTAAGTCTTAGCGTGATGTTAAATACCCTTCTTCAAGAATTGGGCTATCAAATGCAATAAGAATTATTCAAATCCGACCTATTATTAAAATTATTATAGTAACGGATGATCTCTGGAACTAATATTATAATATTAGTATAGATTTGTATGGTGTATAAAATAAAGAGTATCGGTAAAACGGGGTTAATCGGGACAAAACTTTAAATGGATATTAACATATTTTAAATAATATCGTTTGCTGCCAAAAAGGAGTCTTAATGTGTTGTCAACAAACTATATATTATTACAACGTTAAAATCCATTTTAAAGTTTCGTCCCGATTAACCCATGTACTGTTCTATTCTATCATCTTTCGTCGAGTTCTGGTAGGCTGGCAAATCTGTGATTTTGCTATAAGTCAACGTACCACGGACGTAAAAATATCGCAGCAAGATTTTATCGCGCACTGGATTTTCAACTCTCGGTGTTGAGCCGACCGTTGAGAATCTAACAGAGTGCATCCTAGCGCGTCGAAAAAACACACTGTTCGATTTTCAACTCTCGGCGCTTAACAGTGCGTTGAAGATCCAGTGCTCTAAAAAATCCCGCCACGATATTTTTACGTCCATGCCAACGTGGACTGGACTTAGGCCCAATTTCACCACCAATCACTAAAAACTTTTAGCACTAAACGAGTTTAAACACCATTCTGTCTCTGTCATCTTCAAACATTTGATAGAAACGGAATTATGTTTTAAACTCGTTTAGCGCTAATCGTGTTTAGCGATTGGTGGTACAAGTGGGCTTTAGTCTCAACATTTCCCAGCAAATCCTTCATTCCTTTCCAAATTAGGTCAACATATTTATACTATTTTCGTAGTTTATTCACGAAGCATATCAACGGGTAATAGGTAGCATTCTTATTCATTTCATAAGCTGGCCTCGTGCTCTGGCAACTGGTGGCACGGTGAGCACGTGATGAGCATAGGAGTACTCCAAATTGTTCGGTGAAATGCATTTTGATGGTAATAAGTGGCAGCAACCATACTGCAAGTTATAAAATTCAGTCACTTAGGTACCAACACGTTTGTTGTTACGAAATACTTTCATACTGTTTATAAAAGAGTGATCAAACAAAATTTAACTTACACGTTGGCCACGATGAACTTGTTGATACTGGAAATTTAAATTGTCGTAAAGGACATTTTGCCGAAAATTACTTACTTATTAATATATTTGAAAACAGCGTCGTGAGCTCTATCGATTTGCTATAAGTATTTAAAATAAACCTGTTTAAAAAAAATGCCTCTTACGACCTGGACTTTCAACAGGTCTAGATCGATTTTTTTACTATTTGGAAAATATCGTAAAAAAATTTGGCTCTACAAAAAGTCGTGTTTTGTCCTTTAAAAAAATTTAAATTTATGGTATTGTTATGTTAGGGAACTGCTTGGATAGACTGAGCGAAATATCAAGAGGTAATCAGCCTTTAGAACCATTGAAATCACACTAAGCGTGGTTTCTCTTAGTAGCCAATAACTACACTAAAATAAAGCAATTTAGAAGATGAAAGTCATCATCATACACAATTCATAATCCAAATCATACAACATCATCATAATCTGCCTGCCTTTTCCCAACTGCTGCAGCTGAATACCAGTATTTTACATAGAGCGACTGTCTATCTGACCTCCACATCCCAGTTACTGGGTAATACGATACCGGCTTCTGACGACCCGTAACGACTGTCGAAGATCCACGAATGACAGCCGGGACTAACGGCTTAACGTGCTTTCCGAGACACGGAAAAAAAAAGGTCTTGGTAGGTAAAGATGGCCACCCATCCACGGACCAACCACGGCGAGCGTAGCTTAGCCTGATCGATCAACCCGTGCGGCTGTTATTACTAAGCCACGAGCCCCTTATACTCAACCTCATACCTCATCATATACAATATATTATGTATATTATAATCCAACTCACCCCTATTCATATAATCAAATGAAATGATTCTTTGCTCGGCCTTTTCTTTATTGGAAACTATGGTTACCTCCTATTGTGCACGGCACGTGACCTGTCATTCCATTATGTTGCATTGCCCTTACAACTGCTGTGGCATTGAATAATATAGAACTTTGACTTTTAAACTGCTTCAAATGCTATAAAACTAATAATATTATTTATGTAAAATTTTATCATAATATTACAAGTTAGTCTTTTTAGGATGCGGAGCATGCGCGACTCACCATGCACTCCCGACTCATGCAAGGTAGCAAGACAAACCGTGGAGTTGTAATTGGAAGGAAATTATAATAACAATTCTCCCTTGTCGGGAGAATCAATGAATGGATCTCCAATGTAAAAAGCAGTATTCTCATATTATTTCTATACGACTCTGGTCTTCAATTTCGCCCATTGACGCGTTCATTGCGTGAGTAATCTCACTGACTAGACCAAACAAGTTGTAGATATGTAGTTTATATGCTCAATTAATTAATCGTAGCGGCATTTTAGTGTCTTCCAATTACACACGTTCAAAAGAAATTCACCACGATCACCTTCGAATAAAAATTCCTCACTTTTTTTAAAGTGACAGTGACTTTCACTAGCTTCGCATAATTCGGATAAAAGTGTTCATTAATTTTCGCATACAGACGTCAAATGTTTGTTTTTGTGCACATTTGTGAATATGTGGGAAGTTTAAATGAGTGTTACTGTCTTTTGAATGTGCTATTAGACAGATTCACGCGATATTTTAAGACGTTAAGTATTTATTCATTAGGATATAAGAAATGCTGTGACGTTTGATATTTGAATAGTCTTGGGTGTTAAAACTTTCTTTACAGCGTGTGTTTGTTGGCTGAAGTTAATTAACAGATAGAATTATATTAGTAATTATTTTTAAATAGGAATTAGGACACAAAATCTAAATGGAATAATATTCTTATTGTGATTTCTCGTTAGAGATTCTATTAAAATTATAGATGCAAAACGGAATTTAAACGTTTTAAACCATTTGGCTTCCCCCGTCTTCTTGGTTTAAAACGACTCTTAGCGGTTTAATAATGGTTTAAAATGTTTTTTTAATAGAATGCACTGATGCTTCAGAGGATATATCAAGGGCAATAAATATATAAATTCTAAAAATATGCAGTGGCTGAGTAAAAACCTAATCAGATTATTTTTTTATTGATACTTAGGTACAACAAAATTTGTTAAATATATATTTGAATAATATACGCATATCAAGCTTGTTTTCAGTCTGTCTAATCCTAAAAAGGTAGTAGGTAAGTATATTTTATTTATTTTATTTAGGATATAATTATAACTTCAGATGTATTAATAAAAATGATGAACGTGAATACCTCACTTCATAATACAATATCTTCTGCCAGCCTTTTGGGCACTTTTCCCATTTATAACGATGCGCCTATCAGAAACGAGTCTCAGAAAAAAAGTCTTAAATAGCTAAAAGAAAAACGTACTTATGTAAGTAAGTACGTATATTATTTTTCTTAATCCTCACCTCACCGACACAAAATATGTAGGCTAGTCCATAGTCCGTTTGTGAGTGACGTGCACGGGTGTAGGCGCTGGCTTGACCACTGTATTACGACACAGGCCGCACAACGGACACTCGTAAATGTTAAGGTACTGTACGATGTATATTGGTCGGATCATATGCCTATAGAGTTAGAATGTAATCTGAAGTTAATTACACCGAATATAGTATTACCTAAACCTTACAGTAATAACATTGTCTGGGGGCAACGTGACTCGACTCAGACAAGTATGTATGAGGAAATGTGTAATGTGGGTTTACGGGAATTAGATTTTCCGCACGCATTCAGACACTGTGCAGACATTCATTGTAGGGATGTGAACCATAATATTGTTCTGGATGTTTTATACAGTAACATAATAGGTATACTCCAACAGTCTGCTGAGTGTAGTGCGGCGGCGAATAAGCCCCGAGCGTATAAATCTGTACCAGGGTGGAATAAACATGTAAAAATAGCTTACGAGGTGGCTCGCTTAGCTTTTCACGGTTGGCAGTTATGTGGTAAACCAGATACAGGTATTGAATATAGCAAAATGCGTGATACGCGGAGAAATTTCAAAAGTAAATTAAAATGGTGTCGTAATAATGAAAAACAAATTAAACTAAATTTAATAGCTGAAAATCATAAATCTAAGGACTTTGTAAATTTTTGGAGAAACTCGAATAAACTAAATCCTAGGTCGACCCTCCCTGTAAGTGTTGGTGGTAAACATAATCCCACACAAATTGCTAATATGTTTGTAGACCAATTTAAAGTGAAGCCCTTGGCAAATTCCTCTGCTGGTTATGTGACGCAGGAGGTGACTGGCACTGATGTGAACATGCCGCGGGGATTGAATTTATCTGCTAAAGATATCAAGAAAGTAATAAAAAATATGGTTAGAGGCAAGTCCCCGGGACATGATCACCTTAGTGTCGAGCACCTTAAGTATGCAGGTGTACACTTGCCAAGGGTATTGTCGATGTTTTTTAGACTGTGTGTGAGTCATTCTTATCTGCCCAGTGCACTTATGCGAACGATAGTTGTACCTGTCATAAAAAATAAAACCGGTGATGCTGCTGATCCCAGTAATTACAGACCAATATCCCTGGCTACGATCATAGCAAAGGTGCTGGATAGTCTGCTGGATACATACATGGCCCCCAGGATTGACTTGCATGATGCACAGTTTGGCTTCAGGCGTGGGCTGTCGACTGAAAGTGCCATTATGTGTTTAAAGCGGACTGTCCGGTATTATACGGATAGGAAAACACCTGTTAATGCGTGCTTCTTAGATCTGTCCAAGGCATTCGACCTTGTGCCTTATGACCAGCTGTGGGATAAGCTAAGGAGTGTGGAAAAAGTAGATTTTGAGGTCACGTCATTGTTGAGGTTCTGGTATGAGAACCAAATAAACAATGTTAGGTGGGCAGGGACTATGTCCGAAGAATATAAATTGAAATGTGGGGTGAGGCAGGGGGGAATCACCTCCCCTCGCCTTTTCAATTTATATATAAATCAACTGATTGTTGAGCTCAGCAATACTGGTGTCGGCTGTCATATTGACGGAGTTGCTATGAACAACATCAGCTATGCAGACGATATGGTCTTGCTGAGCCCATCAATCAGTGCATTAAGACGTTTGCTGAAGGTCTGTGAGAACTATGCGGTGACTCAGGGGCTTCGCTATAATGTCAGTAAGAGTGAGTTACTTGTTTTCAATGGTGGTGCCAAAAGATACTCAAATGTTCCATGCATCTCATTAGCAGGTACACCCTTGAAGCGAGTCTCTAAATTTAAATATCTGGGTCACTGGGTCACTGAGGACCTGTGCGACGATTTAGATATTGAGAGAGAGCGTAGGGCGCTGTCTGTTCGAAGTAATATGCTGGCCCGTAGGTTTGCACGGTGTTCTTACGACGTTAAAATGACGCTTTTTCGAGCCTACTGTCAGACTTTTTACACCTGCAGCCTTTGGGTCAAGTATACGCAGAAGGCATACAGCGCTCTGCGTGTACAGTTTAACAATGCTTTCAGGATGCTTGTGGGGCTGCCGCGGTATTGTAGCGCTTCGGGGATGTTTGCCGATGCGAGAGTGGATGATTTTTATGCCATTATACGAAAACGATGCGCTTCTCTCCGGCGCAGAACAGATATCAGTACCCACGGCATGTTGAGAGCATTGAGTGACCGGTGGGACTGCCCGATGCTTGGTCGATGGGTAAGACTGCACACACAGATTGGCTCTAGTTAGCTGTAAGTGCATTTTATTTTATGTTATTATTATTATTATGCCTATTTGTGATTTTTGTGTTGTGTATTGTGTTATTTTTTATGTTATTTGTGATTCATTTTGATTATGTTATTTTTTGTTATTATGCTTATTTGTAATTAATGGTTATGTTTTTGATGTCAATATTTACTAATTTTAATTCTATGGATTTCTAAGTCTGCGAATAAATGATTATTATTATTATTATTATAGTCCAGCGGACCACAGTAGCCGATGGGTACCGTTTTAACAACTGCGCAGACGCCGGTGTTCCGACCAGAGGTAAATAAACCCACAGTAGCCCCGTGTGTCGACGGCAATTAGGTATGGGGCCTGCATTGTGGGCTATTTTTATAGAATGGGAGAAAAAATCTTCGAGGTAGGTAGGTAAATTATTTTCATATGGTTCACGGGTTAGACTTTTTTAAGTGTGGAAGTGTTGGGTTGATCTAGTTTATAAAAGTGAGGTTTGAAAGAACAACCTCTTGTATAAAAAATTGGTATGAATAGATAAATGTAAGTATTATACACTGAATGGAAGTAAGTTTAAGAATTAAGTAAGCTGATGCCGAAATCAACGTGACAGCTGGGCTCAAACAATATAAAAACAAACTACAATCGACACGATAAGAAGCAGAAGATATCATAAGACATGATGACACTATGAGCTCATTATCTTCATAATGAAAAGTTTCGGGCTTTTAGCAAAGCTTTAGCCCTGAAAAAATGTTACTGAAATCACAACGGATTGGCGAATCCTTAAAAAACGAATCCGAATTACAATCGGAATAAAGCTATCATCAAAGTCAAGATTACAATTTTAATAACATCAAATAGTCTAACGTCACACCGCTTTCTAGGGCTACCACGTAATATATAATTTAATTTATTACATAACTAATTTAACTAATAAACCAATAATATTTTTCTAGAACAGAAACATAAACATGCCACCGTTTCCCATTTCCACTCATACATATTAAAAAACCCTAATATGTAAAGCATTACATAATTCCCTAGTGAGAAAGTAAGATCAGAAGCCCAGGAGCCATATATTTCCTTAAGTCAGTTAAAAGCAATGTCTGCAATTAGCCATCGGACCGACATGCTTACTTGACATAAATAGAAGACAAAAATGTTCTAAGTGACTTCACATGTTTTTCTCCGAATGACTTAGTTATTTCCTTTAGAGGTAAATTGTAGTTTAAATGGATGAACTGTTAGTGAAACGGTGCTATTTGCGGATTGTACATAGTACATAGCTTCTTTTTTTTTTAAACTAAAGTTCTAAATACAAAAACTGGCTCGAAGGTTTAGGCTCGGGCTAAAGTTAGATCTGGGTTTGTAATACGGTGGGTCAAAGTTTTGTCTTAAAGCACATGGCATAGCCGTTTACACCTGTGAAAAACACCAGAGACTTGTAAAATGAAAGAAATTAGCTGTTCATTTAATTCTAAAGTTGTTTGAAATCCTATTTTAATTACATAACATAATATCACGCCTGTTTCAACGGAAGGGTTTAGCAGAAATGTACCTATAGTACACCCATATTTTGCCAGCTATGTTTAAGTCCCAAGTATTAGAGGCGAGACTATTGCTAATTTGCCATTAACCAGGCACAAATCCAGACTCCAGGCTGCTCCTGAGGCCGCCGCAGGAGACGCCCTGGGCGTCGGGAATCGCAGGCCGATTCCCGGCCACCGTAGGCGTGGAGTTGCGAACGGCGAGCAATGGGCAGCTCGCCGTTCGATAAGGACCAGGCCTGGGTCAACGGCGCGTTGTGTTCCACGCGCGCCTCAAAGAGATGTCAGCATCAATGACGGGGTCCGCTAGGGCCGATGCCTGCCAGGGTTGCGGGAAAGTCCGAGAGGGATACCACGGCCCCTGGCACAGGCAACTGAAGGAACACGGGTCAGCAGTAGTCCATTTACTTAATTCAAAAGGTGTCCTAAATCCTATTCTATTAATACTATTTACTTCGTTGTCAAACCTTATTTATTTGATTGGGTAATTTTAATTAAGCCAACACACACAGAAACATTATGGTATAATTTGAAAGAAAGAAAGAATAATGTTTCTTTGGAAACAGTTCGTGAAACACAAAATACAAATCAAAAATTTAATAAAAAACTTTTTTACAAAAAAATACAACCGACTTCCAAAAATTTTTTTTTTTTATTTTTCACTTTTTAGGTATGGTACCTACCTCACACCAATTCGAAAACGATCGTCTTATTTATGTCCACGTCCGTTTGAAGGTGGTTTTTATTTATTTAAAAATAAAATTGATTGTTAATTTTTTTTAAACCGCTTGACCTGTTTCGATAAATATTATATGGGGCCACCTCTGAAGTATGACCTACCAAACAAAAAAAGAATCATCAAAATCAATTCATAATAAAATTGGCGCGTACTATTATTCATAATAAAAATGACCGCGTACTCGTAACATAACATACAAAAAAACATAATTTTTTTTGAAGTCGGTTAAAAAGTAAAAATAATGTTTTATTTTGCATTTTAGTTTAAGGCCCAAACCACGCTTTTCAACACCGAGCCTTTTTATATACAAGTTAACTAAATAATATGAAACAAATTGAGAAAACCTTTCATTACTAGCATGTTTATGAAATCGCGAAACTAGTTCCTTTTTGCCTCATAAAATTCTGAAACATTTTACCCTTTCAAGCTCACTACAATATTATATAAAAACTTGACTACATAATAAGCTGACTATCTCACGAGCTTACTCAAAGAAACTCGTTATGTACCGAGACGAGTAACAACTTGTCAATGACTACGTGTTATTAATTTACGTGGTTATCATACCAATAGACACCTGATAACAAGTTTGTATAATATTTGTGTTGAAAATGGATGGATTTGAATCGCAGCAAATATTTTCAGCCATACAAGGGTTAGACAGAGGAACTACAGTATAATTTGGTATATTGGTTTATTTTTGGTAATAAGTAGAAAAGGAAACGGGTTAGCCCAATATAAAATGCATAAAATTATTTGAAAATTATTAAACTTTAATAATACAAAACAAAAATTAGAGACCTTCTCAAAATTTATATCAAACTACAAAGCTCCGAAAGCGTGTCCTTAGGGTGCGGGTAATTTGGAAGTAATTTCTACTACAAGGTTTAAGTGAAAAAAAGTCATTGGAATTAACATAAATAAGAGCTATGACTATTGAAAAATATCAGGGTAATAAAGATCCATTCAGTAGATTCACCTAATTACAATTAAAGTCATTTAACAATACATTAAGGGGCTGACAACAGCTAAACCGCGGTCACTGTCGGACTGCATAGAAACGAAAGAGAAGCGCGATGACACAAAACTGGTAATTTATTGCAAAATAAGAAGCAATCCTTTATTTACAAAAAATCTATTGACTGGACTAAAAAACGAAAACACTATCACGTTAATATATTGCTTGAAAAACAATCTGAAAAAAAAAACAGAATGATGGCATGTATATTAGTGTGGTTTTTAATCGTTAAAAGAAAATTTTAGAGGTATCTTCGTGACTTTTTTCTATCGTACCAAATTAGTTGTATTATGTTTTCAACACACTATGGAACTAGTATATATCCTGAAGAATATCTTATATTTTCATGATTTTGTTTACTGCAGTGGATCATATACTTTTAGGCATTATAAAACTTGCGTTTAGGTCATGTAGTCCCCTTAAGACAGTAAACTCGTCAAAGTAAATCAAACGTTTAAAAAACATTTATTTTCTCTTATATTTTCCGTTAAATTACCGTAGCGTTAATGAGAATGTTGTCACTTCATAATTAGCATTAATTATGTAATCACAACATGTGAATATGATAAAAAAGGTAAATAAACGGTAAATACTACAGCATGAGGAAGCTGAACGGCTTAACTGTGCCACCTGTAATCTTCGACAACTCAGTCATCCCGTTTAGCTCTGATGTTAAGAATCTTGGTCTGCATGTCGATACTTGTCTAGACTGGCGAAAGCAGGTCACGACTGTAAGTCAAAAAGTTACCGGAACGTTGCGGTCGCTCTATCGGTTGAAAAACCTTCTCCCATCACACATAAAAGCAATGCTTGTACAGGCCCTTATATTTCCTATAATTGACTATGGTGATGTGTGTTACTATGACCTGAATGCAGATCTCCTCAATAAACTTGACCGCCTTCTCAATAACTGCATTCGATTCGTGTTCAATCTTCGTAAGTATGACCATGTATCTGCACACCGACTGCTTTTAAAATGGTTACCCATTCGTCAGCGCAGAGAGTTGAGGGCTCTGTCTACGTTGTTCTCTATTCTGGACAAACCCACTTCCCCTTCTTACCTGACTTCCCAAATACAATATTTATGCACTGCCCATAGTAAAAATCTTCGTTCCACCAACAATCGTCTTCTACGATGTCCTTCTCACCGTTCTGGTTTCATTCATTCTTCTTTCTTTGTCCAGGCGGTTTTTCTTTGGAATGCGCTCCCTCTGAAAATCAGGACAGCAACCAGTCGGTTATCTTTTAAAGTGAAGGCACGTGAACATATCCGTCAGAAGTTGGCTGAAACATCCCAGCGCTGAGTTGCTGGATTTGTTTTCTCCTCTACCGATCGTTATTTCTCCTGACCAAGGTTTATTTTGTTTATATGTATGTATCTATGTATCTATATAGTAGTATTTATTCTTGTATTTTATAGTCATTTCCGAGCTATCTTTCCCGTATGTTGCACCTGCCATGGTATATCTCTGCATCACCCTAAGGTTGACTGGTAGAAAATGCCTCAGGCATTAAGTCCGCCTTTGTACAGTATTATTTTTTACTTGTGCATAAAGTTTTAATAAATATAAATAAATAAATAGAAAATAATGGACACGCGACAAAGAAAATCTATTGTGGATATTTTTTGTACAATTTACAAAGTGGCGCGTACCGTATCACATTAAATTATACCACGTATACTACATAGTATACTTAGACGATATACAAAATTTTAATGAAATCCATTCACTAAAAAAATCTGCTGTTCCATCCATTTTGTTACACATTTTGTTGTTTGTGATTTTTTTTTGTGAATGAATTTCATTAAAAGTTTGTATAATTATGTGCTATTCAAAAGAAGCAATAAATAGGACCACTTTTTAACACTGCAATAGAAAATTATTCGTAATTGAATAATTGGAAATTGACTGCTAGCGCCTAATTTGTCAGTTTACGGGAATTACAGCATTTTTGGTGATTAAGAAGGCATCAGGTTCAGGTAAGGCATTCATCAAGGTGTTCAGCATTGAATAAAATGGATTCTAAACACTTACTTTTTGTTACCTATAAGCCTTAAAGGTCGAGCTATCTAATTAGCCATAAAGTGCATTCAATTGATTTCTTTTAAGTGAATAATTATAATAATTTTGTAATTGCTCTTTCCGCACCACCGAACATCGCGTGTTTCATACGATTTTACAATGTGTTATTATTTTATTAATGTTCATTAGAAAACCAGCGTCAGATAGCGTCTGTCAGGCATTGATGCTAAAAATGTCCTCATTGGCGCAACCGTGAGGCCTATACTGTTGTTGTTAAAACATAATATTTTTTTATTTCTATGTTCCACGATCTATTGCCATATATAGTTTACTTTGACTTTGACGGCACGGTTGGCGCAGTGGTTAAACGATTGACTGCTGCGCGGCGTGTTGCGGGTTGGATTCCTGCACGGAACAAATATTTGTATGACCTACAAGTAGTTGTTCCAGGTCTGGCTGTTTGTGAATATGAGTTTAAATGTTTGTAAACGCACCCACGATACAGGAGAAATTCCTAGTGTGGGGCAAGGTATAAAAAAAAAATCTTATATAAACTGTATTTTCACAGTTTGTCTATCTCACTGCATAGTAAGGGCTTATTGTCCTACGGAGAACGAAAGAGCATTGATCACCACGCTTGCTCATTACGTGCTGATGATCCCAGATTATTTCCATGAAGAAATTCTGTGTCAATATTAGAAGACATTTTTGCACCGCGATATTGATCGTCATTAAAGTTAATTAATGTACTCTCACACATACCAGGTGCACATGCGTCGCTAGAAAAATACTTCGCGGAAATAATGGCGAAGAAATTGTTGGAAATTATAGAAATTGACGTTTGATTCTCATCATTGTTGAGTTCACTGTTAAAGTAGGATCGGCAGAAGTGAGATTGGCTGAGGCTAAGTTATTGATCCGGTAAGTTCCTAAAAGTAAATGAAGGACTACTGACAATATGCACGGCGTGTTATACTGCTTAAAATTAAAATATTGCCAGCAGGAAGATTTCGAAGAGTTATTGAGTCACTGAATTTTTTTCTCAACAAAAATTCTAACAGTTGTCAGGAAAATGGAAAAGGTATACACAGAATTTTACTACACTACTTCGTTTCTTGTAATTTTAATATAATATAAGAGATATGGTAGTAGACGTAGACTGATATACTTCATCACGTTACTGTCGTCTGTCACTGTGTCTTCGTTACGTTCACCGTTCTATTGTACTTCATCATCATAATTTCTGCCAAAAGACGTTCACTGCTGGACATAGGCCTTCCTCAAGCTTCGCCATATCGACCGGTTGTGTGCTTCTGGCGTCCAGTGGATTCCTGTGGTCTCCACCAGGTCATCGGTCCACCTTGTAGGTGGTCTTCAAAACGTTAGGTCTGCCGGTAAACGGTTGCACTCCAGAACCTTTCGGCCCCATCGGTCATCTGCTCTGCGAGCAATGTGCCCGGCCCACTGCCAATTAAGTAAGTCAATGTCGGTTACCTTGATTCTCCTGCGGATCTCGTCACTGTTATACCTAATTCTCAATAAAAAAAAACTATTAAAATGATTTCCTATAATCTCAACAATTTACCGCTCTACATTTCACCGTATTATAAGTAGTAAAATATAGAGCGATAAATTGTAGAGAATTGAGTTCTTACTCAATATACCTAAAAGCTTTAGGTCCTAATTATGACCTACCTAGAGAGTCGTAGTTTATCATTTGTGGCTACAAGTTACAGCTACATATCTAAACATAATGCAGCATTGCATATATTATGTAAGCGGGCACGCCCTTTATGCCTGGAGGCTTTTTATTATGGGTTAAGTTATGTTTACGTTTTTACTATTTATTTTTGCTTGAGTATTGGCTTTTTAATATTGGCGTGTGCTAGCTGATATATGGCAAATAATTTTAATGTTTTTGTGTTTCGTAATGTTAATTACTTATTACTGTATAGAATCCAGTTCTTCTAACTGAACAGACAGCAGTGCTGCTGGGGAGTTTGTTCCGCCACTTCTTCTTCCCAGCTAAAGCACTAGGAAGTGGTGAAGGGTGGGCGTTTTGGGGGGACTGTCTTATGTGATTTTGACGTTCAAAAAGTGCTGATTCTCAGCCTAGTTTGAATAAATGACTTTTGATTTTGATGGGGTATGACTAAAGCGTTGCATTTATTGGGAAACAAAGTTAAGCAACACTGTTTTATCAACATATTTTGTGTTGCGGGAACATTGTTGCTGGCAACATCGAATGTTGCAGTGTTGTTGACTGTATGCAAATTACATACCGTAGTCTGTTTTAAGTCTTCTGAGCACGGTTCCGTGTGACAGAGTTTTGGAGGAGATCCTTGACGCTTAAATACGCTTTCTTTTGTCAGAAAATTGTATGGACAGATCTCCAAAGGAAAGTATGCGCTTCGAGAATCATCGTTTATCTTCGGAAATACGAACAACGTACTATTATAAAATCTAATATTGAACCGTTACAAACATTGAAGTACTTGCCTATTTTGTATTACCATGATTACAAAAACTTTTCATAGCTTTTGAGTGACCGATGACGTTCTGCGACCAGAGTAAGTTAATTGACAGAGAGAAAACTTCATACAAACGCGCAATGATAGGCGAACGACTACGAAGCGCGGCATTACATAACACTCTGTGGCGGGACGTTCAGGCAAATTCGGAAACGCGAAGATTACCGAAGCGCATACCTTTTCTGCTATAACTGTAGTTACTTTAGTTATTAAATGTATGACCTAGTGTAAGAAGTTAGTTGTAATAATAGTTTATTACCGTTTATTAAATATTATCGTATTCTTGATAAACAAAAAGTTGCACAAACTCAAAAACTCAAACTCAAAGCATCTATTTCAAATAAACCAATTACAGGCACTTTTGAATTGTCAAGGAGTCGGTCAGTTGGAAAGATGAAGCTAGTTGCCCATTTCAAAGCGTAGTAGGTAGGTACCTATGGAGAAGAACGAGCAAGAAACTCCATGGACACTATTCAAATCAAAATTTGGTTACATAAAAAGTGGTTACATCATTCATGTTAAATTATACATGTGAGAACGATGTCGAAAGACGTGCAAGATAACAGCGTCCGTAATAAAAAGATAAAAACAATTCAGGAATTAAAATATGCCGTGGCCGCTAAGAGATGACCAGTGCCTACTGACGGCGCCCGTTCACGCACATGACGTGTGTATCAGAACCATTCAGCTCAACCATTTTGAAGGGAACTTAATGATCAAATACACAACGTTTTTACCAGCCATGTTGCGCAACAATTTGTAAACTTTGTGGCCAATGTACACGGGGCTTAAAACATATTTCGCGTATAGCTTGGCTCTATGTAGAGCACAATGTATAGACGGTAAACTGTCCATAGTAATTAATGTGCGGATGCATATTACGGTAAAACTGTTATCGGTAAAGTTTTCTTCTCTCCTTGTGGGAATAAGGCGTGATGATTGACTTTAGAATGGCCGTAAAATTGATCTTTATATATGATCTACTTTACGATGCTAGTAATTTAATCAGATATATATTCAAGCCACATTTTTATAATCTATTTAATTAATTTGAACAGTTTCCTTAGTGGTAGACATGAAAAATTATAAAGCACTTCCTGAAAATAATTAAATCAACCGGATGCTTCTTAGGAGCCATAGATTGGCAATAAGAAAGGGGTTGGACTATGAATTCCTTAGATAATAAAATAGCTAATAACAACAGTTATTAAAAAGTTCTATATCAAAATTCGTACACCTACCCTGCATGAAAAAAATATATATTTTAAGATTTTTATTAAAATCCCATATTTTATAATTTGTGTGCGCAAAAACATGAACTTTGACGCTCGAGGTTTGATAATCTATTTGATAAGGGTGAGACACAAATGAAGCGTTTAATTTTAATGATTGCTGGTTTAGAGTTAGTCTAAACAAGTTTAGTATCAATAAACTACTTTACTAACATCGACAACTCCATTAAACGACAGTATTTTACTGTATATTGAATAGGTAAACAATAACAAAAGTTCAACTCTGGACAAGGCAGGAAAGCAACCACGAAAATATACGAGTACACAATGCCAAACTGGATAAAAATTATTAATAATAGTAATAAAGCCATTTATTCACAAAATATAACAAGTTACACTTTTATAACATTTCTTAAATACCCATTTCATGCAGTAAGAAAAAAACACATTTCACATGCAAGAAAATAACTAAATTAATAGATTTAATTAATAAATTTGTATTTAAATGTTTAAATACCTGATTATCTACCGTTTGAAATCATTATACATTGGATAAAAAATATTACTGAAGCAAAATACGTCTCACTTGAATTACGTGATGTCGTGACAGCTGCATCATTTTAGGCGATACGTATTGATATCCATCATTTCTCTGAGACGGCAAAAGTGCTGACCAAGGATGATCGCACGTCGATCATTCCCTAAAAAATCCAGAGTAATCGGGATACGGTCTTTTGGTCGAACAATTAGCATTAGTATCACCTGGAGAACATTTACTAAATTATTTATAAACCCAAGCCTAGGTACCTACTCTCTTTTTTTTCAGAAACTTCTAGTTTCAGCGTCGACAAAGAATTTATAAATCATCTTCCTGTGAGCCTGCTGTACTTTCTTACTCTGTGGCACACGCGCCCGCGCAAGCTACTTTTAATAGATCATTCTCGGTTAATGATTACTAATACCATGTTAAATCTATAGGAGTATAAACCATACTTATGGGCCATTAGTCGCGACTGTTTATTAAAGGATATTCAATTTTAATTATGGCGCTAAACCCCGTAAATGATGGTAATAAAATGGAATAAAGTTATTTCTATGCAGATCTTGGAAAACGGAGTGAATTAATGTATTTTGCTTCCTTATACCATCAGTTAGATTTGATAGAGTAAATGTGCTGGTGCATGATGAGTTATCTCAGTTCCTGAATGTTTATCTAATCTGAGATCTAATTCAGCATTATTTGTAATCAGATTATCTTTAAACACAATGAAAAATCTAAAGTTGTGTAATAATGTGGAGCAGAAATTTATCTGTCACTTCTGATTTTCTTGTCGATTGACAAAATTCTTAAACTTTGTCCGACCAGCAAGAAGCTACCAGCCAATCTATTCTGTAAAAATCTCACCGTGAGTACTTCGGTAAAGTGAGCTTGAATTGATCTGTCAATGGTTTTTAAATCCCTAGCATCAGGTGGAATGACAGTTCACTTTAAGCTCACTTTATCTAAGTTTTTTTTATAGAATAGATCGCAGGACTACATCTGCCACTATACAGCCACAGTCTTAAATGTATACGTTTTGCGTATTCATTAAAGTCCTGAGCCCTGAAATTATCAACATTTCAACGCCATAAAAGATCTACTAAATATACAGTACCAAACAGACAAACTATTCAAACCAATTCAAATATGACATTTCTGCAACGAACGCGCCAAGCGTTCTGAATTTGAATATAATAGAAAATGGCGGACAAATATGGCTGTTATAATGCCGCCAATTTATATGCTAAACCGGGCTCTTAAAAGGGTTACATCTTCCTGTATTTATGGTAATATTTGCATCTGGAATCCTTAGTTGGTCCCGTGCATTCATTCATAAGATAAATATGTCGTTTTTAAATGGTGGTTGGGTGGAAAAAAATAAATAATTCTGCACAGGTGGCCTATAAATTCTAATCTTGGGAATAAATGTGGGATACAATTTGAAAAATGCCGCCTTGGTCCTAGTCCTAGCTAATTATAGTAACTCTCCGCTCTTCATCTTTTATAAGCAACTAAAGGTTTATTCATTATGAGAATCGCGAACCCGGCAGAAAATAATTGATGTTTTAAAAGGCATCACTAATCCTCAGGGTATTGGGGGAATCTGCTGAGGTACAGCAGCTTTCTAGACTTACGCTGAGCCTGGACGTTCTACTGCTCGACTATAGGCACAAGGTGTAACTGAAAGAACTGAAAAACTGAATACCTCATTGTAGTCATCTTTATGAGTATCTTCCACTATGAGATCAAACCTCAAATCGCGAAAAAAACATCTACATACATTTTGTGGCCGCCGCATACCTCGACAAAATGTAGGGAACAGCTTTTATTTTTCGTTCATGTATAGGTCGCATGTAACCAAACACACTGTATAAAGCCATAGGGCCTATTGCCCATATCAGCATGCTTCCAATATTTTTCCAATTCTACTCCACGTCACCTTCTATTCTTCTATTCTTCATTCTACCTCATACCACGTATGTAATATCTATATTGTATATTCACTAGTGATACTGTTCCAATGTATTTATTTATTTTCGTAGGGTCGGCGCGTGCGTCCTTTTGCTTGTCATAGCAATGCCACCACAGACTACTTATAGATATGAATGCCACAGAGTGACACTCAATGGCATAGACAAGCAAGTAGGTTACGTCTGGCGCGGATAGAAATGCGAATATTATAATGTTTTATTTGTTATTATTTTACATATATGTATTTCATTATTTATTTATTACTGTTAAATGCCCGTGACTTCACAGCGGGCCCTATCAGAATACCAGCGTTGCGGCATTTATTTATTTTTTAAATGTCGCAGCATCATGCTGAGATAGGAGCCTTTTGGCCTCGTATAGGAATTTCTGTTTCCTTTTTCTTTTGTTACTTTTTGTTTTTATATAGTTTGGTTTTTTATTTTATAATTTAGTTTGTGCACTTCCTGTACGAGTCACAATAAACACTTTTCTTTCTTTCTTTCTTACTGACCACCTTGTAATTTACAACATCCTATCTAAGCAGATTATTTTACAGCCAGTGTAATTAATTGTAAAGTAAATTCACACCCTACGTCAATTTGCCCGATTATAACCATTACACACAACTGTCAAAGACTGGCAGTTGTGATTTGAATGTAGGTTGGTAGCAATTTGCTTAAGAGTTAATTTCCCTGACTGTAGGTACAAGTGACTGCCTGCAGATATAATCGTCGTAATCCTGTAATATTAATGTAATCTTTACAATTAATTGCGAATAAAATCCAATAACTGTTGCACAGGAAAGTAGTTATTAAGTGTGTAAGAGTTACTGTTACGTAATTAATATCTGTCAACAGCCTGATCTTATGATAATTTAACGATATCTCAGGATTTTCTTATCGTCTTTGCGGAGAATTTTCTTGAATATCGAAGAAATCTTGAAGCGAAGTTATTGCTAGATTTCAATGTTGATGCAAATCATAATTATGACACATTACTTTTGAATGTTTTAAGGTGAATTCAAAATCTAGTAGACACAGGTAAGTTTAAAGTTTCTTGCAATCAAGATAAAACACTAGTTTAATTCACTTCTATTTAATTTCAGTAGGCTGTAGTCGATGAATTTCTGGCCTATTGTGAAACTAAATATTTTCTCTTATGGAGTTTACTTTTAAAAACCTTTTCATGGCTATAACGCGCTTAAATATATACCTATAATGTTAGACATTTTCCGTTACATATATGAATGCAAATATTATTACTATATATCACGAACGCTCAATTAAATTACATGATTCCACTCACGTGACTATCTATTGTTGCTTAATTAAGACTACTACTCAAAAACTATATTCGCAAGTTCATCAATCCTTGTGACTAAAGAAATAGAGTTGAAAATAGTAACGAAGTTGAGTTGGATGTGCGCAAAAAGTATGTTTGTTTGCAAGTGTGTTGCAATTTTAATAACGGCAAATTGATCTGTATCTGTTGTGCGCTTGCGATCTTCTTGAACTGGATTAGTGATCGAACGGTAACACACGATGTGTTTGGATCATTTTTATTTTGCTTGTAAATGGCTTTTAAGTAATAATTTCAGTATTCCAATATAATGGCAGATTCGTCAGATTCGGCAGATTGGCAGAATAAGTTGGCAGATTCGTCTCAGAATTAAGTTGTTGTTGGTTTTCTTGTTAACTCTCATAATGTTTTTTTTTTTTTTTGTATGTATGTATACTATATGTATTTATTCTTATAATTTTTTTAGTTATAAATATTTTCTAAGTTATTTTTGCACCTACTATGTATTGTCTCTGCATCACCCTAAGGTAGACTGGTAGAAAATGCCCAAGGCATTAAGTCCGCCTTTGTGCAGTTTTTACGTGTGCATAAAGTTTTAATAAAAATAATTGCGTATTTCTGGCGTAAGATACATTGGTAGTTTTCTATCATGACTACCTTCGTGTACCTAAGCTCTATTCATCTATACTAATACTCCTATTATAAAGAGCTAAAATTTGTTTGTTTGTTTGTAATCTCTGGATCTATCGGTTGGATTTGTTTTTTTTTTAATTTGATAGCCCAATTCTTGAGGAAGGCTATAGGCTATTTAACATCACGCTATGACCTTAAGGAGCCGGGCAAAAAGAAAAAAAGTCAGAAAGACTGCTAAGCGAAAACGAAGTGATATCTCGGGCAGGCGATGCGATGCGACGGGGTGGGCGGGGGAACAAGAAATTTTACGCGGACGAAGTCGAGGGCAGACGCTAGTAATAATATTCAGACTGCATTAAGTTGAACCGATAGACGAAAGCAAAATAATTGGCATAATACTAGACATAAGTAGATGAAAGCGATAATAATTGTGACGATAGATTATTGTCATGTTTATGGCTTACCGCAGCAATGTCTACGGGAAAGTATCTATTATTAAAAATATAATAATAATAGGAAGTGACCAGAATTTGGAGTCAAGAAAAAGTGTATGTAGTACCCATTGTTGTCTCGACTACAGGTGTCATACCCAACCACCTCCACCATAGCTTCAAATTAATAGATCTGAAAGACTCAACCTACATAGCACTTCAAAAAGCCGCAATACTAAATACATGCAGAATAGTGAGAAAGTTCTTGCAAATTGAGGAAGATAACATCTCCCCTCATAACATTAATTCCACATCACTCACACACACGCTACATTGACCTGGCTATATTGGCCCGTTGATGTAGCTAAAACTAGCCTTGAGCTAAGAAACAGTACATGTTTACCAAAAATAATAATAATATGAGATAACATCCACACAAGGTCTTCAGGTTCCGAACTAAGTAGAACCTGTACTACGGAAACCTGATGACTGATACACACCCAGACACAAATCAAACAGACATGTTCATGCACACAAATGTTTGACTTGTCCGGGGATCGAGCCCGGGACCAGCAGCTCAGAAGGCAGGGTCACTACCAACTGCACCAACCGGTCAGTCAAAATAATAATAATAGTCAATAATGACTAAGTGTTCTGATTTTGATCGAAATAGTAATAATTATGAGTAATCAAAGTTAAAGCCAGCCTACACATGATCTTCTTCGTGTTATGCAATAAGTAAAATTATGTTTTCATATCGCCCATCTCGAAACTTGTACAAGTAATTTATGTTAGTGTAACTTTCACAAAATTAAACTATTATGTTGCATATCATAATAGTGAATCATAACTGATTGTATGAACTGACTTGTAAATAAACGGTCTCATCACAGACCCTAAGTTTGATAACATCTTTATTTATAAACGTTGTTGCTTACAGTTAACTAATGATTAGCGTCTGTTTAACCATACATTTTTTGACGTTTAGACGTCTCTCCACTTGATGCAACGTTTATAAATAAACCCCTTGTTTGGTAGCTAGTAGGACGAAAATCATTTTTTTTTAATTGAGTTTGGGAAATCATCAAATAACTTCTCCCGCTGTGGGCGGAGCGGGAGGGCGTGTCAGACTCTTACTGACTGACTGACTGACTGACAACCCACCCGTGTTCCTTCAGTTGCCTGTGCCAGTGGCCACGGTAACCCTTTCGGACTTTCCCGCAACCCTGGCAGGCATCGGCCCTAGCGGACCCCAACATTGTTGCTGACATCTCTTTGAGGCGCGCGTGGAATACAACGCGCCGTCGATCCGGGCCTGGTCCTTATCGAACGGCGAGCTGCCCATTGCTGGCCGGGACCCGGCTTGGGATTCCCGACGCCCAGGGCGTCTCCTGCGGCGACTAGGAGCGTTACCGTACATCTTTATATAAAAACGTTGCTTAAAGTAAATTAATGATAAGCATCTGTTTAACCATAGATTTTTGACGTATAGACGTCTCTTAACTTAAGGCAACGTTTATAAATATACCCCTTGTTGGGTAACTAGTAGGACTGGTAAAACTGCCTGGATAACGAAAGATATTTTATTTTTATATGAGACAACATCCACACGAAGTCTTCAGGTCCCGAACTAGGCAGAGCCTGTACTACGGTAACCTGATGACTGTTATACATACTTAAATACATATATGTTCATGCACACAGATGTTTGACTTGTCCGGGGATCGAACCCGGGACCAGAGCGGCTCAGAAGGCAGGATCGCTACCAACTGCACCAACCGGTCAGTCTAATACTCGTGTACCTAGTCCTCCTACTTCAGTTGTTTGCTCATTGCTGAGCGTCGTGATGAGCCCCACTAAACTTTTTCACGATAGCCTTCCATTTGTGACGATATTTGGCTAGTTGTAATGCATCGGTCATCTGAGAAGTACCTAGTACCTAGATACTTAATATTCTTAATTACGTGTCGACGAGACAACGACAAACACCGTTCTTATCTCCCATCAATTTCACGGTACAAATTACTAAACCACTTGGTGCCATCGACTATAAGACCAAACTTTCCCAAATTCGATCAACAGTAGTTTCAATAAATAAATAAACAAACGAATCATTGTAACAATTTCCACCAGCACAATCATTCTCACTAAATCATTTCACATTACCCTCATCTATAAACAGAATCGGTTTACAAACTTTCACGTTCGATAGCACGAACATTTTGCGATATTGTTGAAAACCTCAGATAAAATAATGAACAAACCACAAAGCTTTTGATACAGCACCGTTGCCCGTATAATGGAACGCATTTACGAAGCTCTTGTGTTTCTTTTTACGCACTTTGTGGCTGGATGCTGGTTAGATATGTGAAGGAATCTTCAATCGTAGGTTCTTGTGAAGTTAGTAGATAGATGTAGGATATTAATATACTGGTTATCTATACTAATATTATAAAGAGGTACAATTAGTTCGTTTGTTTGACAGTTAGTATGGAGGGGGTAATCTCGGGAACCATCAGTCGGATTTGAAAAATACTTTTAGGATTTGATAGCACAATTCTTGAGGAAGGCTATAGGCTATTTAACATCACGCCATGACCCTTAGGAGCCGAGCAAAAAACAAAAAGTCAGAAAGAACGCTAAGCGAAAACGAAATAATAGCGCGGGCAAGTTATGCGATCAAATCAAATCATTTATTGGTTTGCAAACAGTTCTCCATGCTCTACCGTCACATGGGCATGCAAAAACATATAATTATTTATTTTATAATAATATATAATTATTTATGCAATGTTTTATGCAAATGTTTTATTTATGTAAATTATTTATGCAAATTAAAATATATATAATTATTTATGCGATGCGACGGGGTGGGGCGGGGAACAAGAAATTGCACGCGGACGAAGTTGTGAGCTGGAGCTGAAGCAAGACAACAACTGATGAAAAGGAAATCACATCTGGTTTAACGCAGCAAGAAATCTTGAAAGATTCGAAAGAGATCATGCTTTTAAACACACACAAGAGTTTTACTACGTTAAAAACCTTGTGTATATGGGTGTCAAAATTAATATGCTCTTTGGAATATAGCCTTTATTTCTAATGTCAGCTGTTCCATTTTGTCATTATGGTATTGGTTAAACGTGTGTCCCTTTTTTTATTACGGGGGGAAATCCTCATGGACTACCTCCGCCTGGGGAAAAGGCGGAGGGGCGTGCCGGACTCTTACCGGCTAAAACCACCCCGGTGTCTCCTCGCACGTGCGCGCGGGGCCGCGGGAATCGACATTCTTCCGCAGCCCCACACTAGTGCTGGCCCGGTCTGTCCGGGCCTCGTCTCCTGCACGGGGTAGTGAGGTGTTTAACTACCCCGTGCATAGCCTCTGAGGCGCGCGCCGACACCGGCGCGCGCCTTCGCCTCGGGTCCATCAAATAGGGAGCGAGGACTTCCCGAAGTCCCACGCCCCTGGACCCATTCATGGGGGCCGGAAAAGGGCGTTGTCCGCCCTTCTCCTGCGCCCGGTGCGCCTTCTGCGGCCGGGGAAGGGAGTCGAAATCTCCCTCTCCCGTTCCGCAGTTTCCTTCTGCGACATCACGACCTCGCAGAAAGACACCACCGCGTCCCACGACTCTGCGCTACCGACCATCCTCCGCACTACGGCCGGCAGCGACAGATCGCCTCCTACTTCATTTGTGAGGACACGGCGCTGCTCCTCCCAAGCTACACACTCGGCATGCGTGTGTTGCGCCGTGTCCTCCCCGCAATGGACGCAATGGTGGCACCGAGCGTCCGGCTCCCTGCCTATGCGGCACAGGTACTTGCCGAAGCAGCCGTGCCCCGACAACACCTGCGTCACCCTAAACGACAGGGAGCCGTGCCTTCTCCCGAGCCAGTCGTCGAGTACTGGCCGGATCGCCTCGACGGTAGCGAGGCCGGCGGTAGGGCGCAGAAGCCTTAGCCGCCATTCCGCCACCAAGACCTGATGGAGCTCCTCTCGGCGCAGCGCGATCTGCCGCTGCACCGGCCTCGAGCCCCGTGCCCGCTCTTCCTCGCGCCATCGATATAATGACGTGAGTACTTTCGCCTCTAGGTCCCAGGGCGGGGATCCGGCCAGGACGCAAGCCGCCTCGTAGGAAATCGTGCGGTACCCGCGGACGACTCTGACGGCCATCGCCCTCTGCGGTTTGCGCAGAATGGCGAGAGTGCCGGCCGTCATGTCCATCGCCCACACAGGGGCCCCATACAGGGCCATGGGCCGCACGATTCCCACGTACAACCGCCTACAGGCGGCGCTCGGGCCCCCCAAGTTAGGAAGCAACGTTGAAAGCGCGCCCGCTGCACCCATCAGCTTGGGCGCCAGCCGCCGGAAGTGGGGCCCGAATCCCCATCGGCTGTCGAGCACCAATCCCAGATACTTCATGGTGGACTCGACAGCTATCCGGGCCCCGCTGACCACGATGTGTGATCCCGGCGCCGGTGCACGGTGGGGGCCATGAAACACTATGGCCTCCGACTTGTTTAGGGCCACCTCCAGGCTCAGGCGCCGCCGCCGGAACGTTTGTCCCTGGCTCAACCTTAAGCCTGCCTGTGAATATATACAGAGGAAACCTCCCCTACTAGATCAAAGGTGTGCACTATACATCACCTCTCTCCAGCACGTAACAAAATAGATAAATGGTGTACTTTTTGTCAACCGTACATTGTATCTTACTTTATGGAGCCTACAAATTAGAATCAATGAAAGTGAAGTCGCAGGCACAATTAAATACCAACTACCTTGTTCTTAACACACTTTGACCTCTTTTATTCGAAAACTTGTTAACAAACCAATACATTTCGAAGACCAAACTCAAAACATTGTGGAACTCTTCCTTTTAGTCTTTTAACCTCGTCATTTTTAAGAGCTTTATATATAGAAAATCGTAACAAAAAACGGCTTACCATATGTAAAACACCTCATTACTCTTTCGTTCCTGTTTCAATCATTCACAAAACCAACAGATATGCATAACAATAACCACTTTCACCGCAAATGACCAGTCATTGGTGATAAGTAGAAATATTGACGACTCATTCCCATTCAATGGGTGACCTTAAAGAGTTAATGTGAGGATAGATGAATAGAAAGGTATTTTCGATTTCTATGATAATTTGTGTTTAAAGTTCTGCTGTAGCTTTTTCAATTTGTTATGTTTTTAGTTTAGTTAAGTAAGGTAAAGTAATGTTATTTAAGCTCTATCGACTAAGCTCTTGATGAGTCCATGATATTAATATTATTCTTAGGATTATTTTTTTTCATATGATCACATTTTGTACAGCAATCCAACCTGGTAAATTTCCTATATCTCGTTGGAACGGCAGCAAGGTGTTGATGTGGAGCTATGACGCAAACTATGCTCCACCTCCAATCCTGCCCTCTGTGTCCAAACATGCAGTCCAAGTTGACGACATCACATCAGTGCCGGCTGTCGCTGAAAACCAGCGCTGGGGCTCTGCCTCGCATAGGGTCGTAGCATTATGCTGAGCGATGGTCGTTTTCCGTGGATGTGACGCATATTTTCCCCCAGCTTGTTCTCTTTTGTGTATGTGTTCGTTTTCTGCGTCATGTTTACCGCAAATAAACGTATTTTCTTTCATTCTTTCAAGTGACCTCTGCGTTGCCACCGGAAGGTAACGCTATGGAAGTAGCGAAGTTTTGGGCAAACAAGATCTGTAATATTGTCATGCCATCGACACGAAGAATAGGAAGTAGTAGAGCGATCATTGAACGTCATGTTAGATTACTCGACTATACGTATAGCAACAGACTCTCAATTTTTTACTGACCGGTTGGTGCAATTGATAGCGAGTATAGCGACCCTACCTTCTGAGCCGCTGCGCTGGTCCCGGGGTTGATCCCCGGACAAGTCAAACATTTGTGTGCATGAACATGTCTGTTTGACCTGTGTCTGGGTGCGTATATGTATATATAAAACAAAAATCTAACGAATTAAAAAAATAATGAGCCAAACACCTTTCCTATGTTCTGTAATTTCTATCATTTTAACTCTTAGCTCTAAATTTTATTATGAACTTCGTTTTATGGCTTAGGTACCTAATTTATAATTTACTAGCTGTTGCCCGCCACTTCGCCTGCGATCCAGGATAAAAAGTACCCTTTGTCCTTTTCCAGGTCAAAGTCTACCCATGTGCCAAATTGTATAGAAATCAGTTCAGCCGTCTAGCGTTAAAACACAACATACAAAAAATCTAATATTTTCTCATTAAATACAAAATATGAAAATCAATTTTTTTGTTCAAATTGCGACAACTCAATTCTTTTAATCAGTGACTTCGGTAATAACGATGACAGAATGGCAACGCGTCGCCACGGCATGCGTCGCCACGCCAGCAATCGGTTTTCAGTGTGGCTATAGATGTTTCACATCAATAATCTCATAAAAGAAATGGCTGAATCTAGGCTCATTTTCCAGTCTATGGTGATTTTGAGCATACTAGAATCTGGCAACACTTATCTTATCATGACTTAAAAAGTTGCAGTTCATTCTTTCATTCAAGTCTGAAGTATGTATATATTTCAACCGTTTTAATATTTACATAATTTAAAAAGCTAATTCTTAAAATAATAATAATATGTAAGTACAAGTATATAAAAAAATAAATCAAAGGGCATCGAAAAATTCATCCGCATCGTTGTCAACAGGAAAAGTGCCCAAAAGGCTAGCAACATTGCCACGTTGTATGGCAATGCTGCCAGTTTTCTCTTTATATTAGCATAGATATTATATCATACCATTGATTAATCAAAAACCACCAAAAAAACAAACACTACTGCTATATTTTGACTCTTTTACAGTCATAACCTACAATTTTATCCCATTAACAGCAATTTCTTCAAAATGGCCGGTAACTGTGCGCTATGATTTACGATCTAATTCGTCTGCGCATGCGATGTGAATGATGGCTTAATTAACTCTTCCGTCTAGTGTAGGTAGGTAAAGATGTCTATACTTATCCTGATCCTAACTAATATTTTAAACGCGAAAGTGAGTGTGTTTGTTATGCTTCCACACTAAAACGGCTGAACGGATCATTATGAAATTTGACAGATAGGTAGCCTGGGACCTGGAGAAGGATATAGGCTACTTTTCATCCTAGATCGCAGACGAAGTCGCGAGCAGCATTTAATAATAATATTATAACGATGGATTTTTTCGTGACGACACGTTTGGTGTAGTGGCTACAGTGGCTAAGTGTATTCAGCGAAACCAAATGGTCCTGGGTTCGAATCCCGGTACCCGGTACCCGATGTACCCGAGTCATGGATATATGTATATGGTATATTTATGATATGTATGTATTTACGAAAAAAATATGTATTTAAGTAGTGTATCAACCATCTGGTATCCATAACACAAGCCTTAATTAAGTGCTTAGCTTGGAACTAGATGGTGCTGTGTGCAATGTCAGACGATATTTATTTATTTATTTTAGTTTGTATGTAGGGGGTAATCTTCTAAACTGCTGATCCGATTCCAAAAATTCTTTCTCTAATGGGAAGCTACAGTATAATACCGAGTAGGTATCATAGGACGTACTGTATTTTAAAACAAGAAATTTCACGCCGACGAAGTGGCGGGTATAAGCTAGTCGTTACTATTTTGGCTGATCTCCTCTACCTACTTGTTACGTAAAATAGACGGATGTTTTTCGCGATGTAAGTAGGTATTTTAGACTAGCGTAGGTACGTTTGGTAAGTTTTTCTTTTTCGAAGCATTTGTTACGATTGTTATGATTTTGTTTGAATTTAAGTACAATTTACTTGTCTTTTTTTTAATTTTTTTTTTATTTGTAATGTGCGTTTTGTTTGTGCAGAATAAACATTTTTTCTTTCTTTCTTTTCTTTCTTTCTTTTATTTGTAAAATCCTTATAGTTTTTCCACATGAACATAATATCACGCCTGAATTCCTCGAAGAGGTAGACAGAGGTGCACCACATTTCATTGTCTTACATGGGAAAGGCAGACTAACAGCAGTCTTGTCAGAAAACAAAGTGGTCTTACAAGGAAAAACCGTTTTCTCATAACGAGGTACCGAACATAAAAAAATCTGATCTATTAATAGTATC
This sequence comes from Brachylomia viminalis, assembly GCA_937001585.2. Lineage (NCBI taxonomy): Eukaryota > Metazoa > Arthropoda > Insecta > Lepidoptera > Noctuidae > Brachylomia > Brachylomia viminalis. Next base: position 4,509,154 of record OW443298.2, read on the forward strand.
AACCATGAATAATACATAACTAATCTATTTCAAGTTGCGTAACATAAAGTTGCCATAACTTTATAATTTCCAGTCGCTTTAATGATATTTTATGTAAAAATTCCAACGACTTCCGGTCTTAAAACTCGTGTTATAATGTCGTATTTAATTGCTGGCTAATTAATGGTTTAAAACGTAAAACTAAAACTAGCTGTGCCCGCTACTTAGACTACATACAACCTTTTTTGCCCATTTCGCTCCCTAGAGGGTGAGTTTTCCTTTATTTCCGGAGGCCTACCTTTTTTTTGTTTTTGGGGGGAACCCTTCAAAAGGTTGTGCAAGTGTGAAAGGCGGCACTGACCACTGACCACTGTGCGCCCCCTTCCCTGAGGTCACCCAGTGGGTGGCAGAGCCCCCAATCTGAGCGCCCGCGACCCCAAATTCCCGCCTGCTGAATGATGCAGGCGGGGTTTCCGTACTTAAGGCGTCGAGGCGGTTGCCTTCTTGTCCTAGCAGCTTGTCTTCAGACTCTTTCTGGACCATCACAGACACACAGAAGGAGGCCATTTTCCTCCAATTCTCCGACTCCGCCAGACCTAACTACTGCTAGTGGAGACAAATCTCGCCCGATCCTGGCGACCAGGACCTGTCCTTCAGAAGCCCATGAAGGGCACTCCTCGAGCGTGTTCTGTGACCGGATGCCTACCTAGTATTGGGTTATACCTTCAAACCTATGCCAAACAAGTTGGTAATTTCGTGAGTGAGTCAGATTCATAAATGATAAATGATTTTATTTCTGTAAGTAGGTTTGAACAAACACTTTTACACGTCAATCATATTTTTTTTTTTAAACTAGATGGGGTCGGCGTTTCCTATCTGACTACTCTGAGAAGAAAGGCCGAAACAAACTCAGAGGTCACAGTCTCTTTTAAAGTCCAGACAAAATCTTGGTCAGGTCATGTGAAAGCTATGTAGATCGGTGTCTGCAATGGTCTTTTGAGGAAAGAACCACACAGATTGAGTGGACCTGTCCAGTCAGTGCACGCAATTGTCAGTAATCGTGCAGCTCAACTTAGACTCAAGGAGCTCAACGATTCGACGAACAATACCAAAGAAAGGACATTTGAGTAGGCCGCATAAATTACTCAAACTGTCAGATCATGATTACGTTGAGAAAAATACAAAATTAAATATAAATAAATCAATGACCAACATAGTTCTCACATTCACAATAATTAGAATAATATTATAATAATCTTTGAGGACCATGTAGATTTGTGTCTGAAATGGTCTTTTGAGGAAAGAACCACACAGATTGAGTGGACCTGTCCAGTCAGTGCACGCATTTGTCAGTACCCGTGTAGCTCAACTCAGAACTTAAGGAGCTCAACGATTCGACGAAAAATACCAAAGAAAGGACATTTGGACAAGGACACATAACATAACATTACACCTTGTTGCTTCGAAGGGTTGGGCAGAGGTGTATCTATAGTTCATTAACATTTCGCCTGTTATGTTTGGTCCCATTTAATAGGGGGCGAGCATACTGCCATAAACCGGGAATAAATCTAGAATCCGAGCTGCTACTGAGAAATTCATGATGTGATAGCCCAATAAAACTTTCCTCGAATCGAACCCAGGGACTCCTGCGCAGCAGTAGTGCTGCTGCTTTTTATATACCTACTGTTAATATGCAACAATATATAATTAAGTACGTATAATTTGTTTGCTAATCTTAAAATTGTATTTTTTACAGGTAAGTCCATGCAATATCCATCAGTCGGTGAGTTTATTTGTATAACAGAACTGAAATTATCTTCCAACCACTCTTTAGGGTAATTAGATTGAAACTGATTTTATCACTTGCTTACTCTCATCTGGACCTAAATTTAGATGTAAGTACAGCAACATTTACATAGAAAGGATACCACTCCACAGGAGCTGTGTTTGCCCATGGGTGGTGGCCCCGACTTACGAGTTGTTGGTCGTGGGTTCGGACCCAGGCAGGCGCTTTACTTTTTGTAAATAATTTCGTCACAACTGTGAAGGATAACATCATGAGGAAACCGGCATGTCCTAGAACCAAAAAATTTGAAGACATGTGACATCTACCAACCTGCACTGGGCCCGCGTGGTGGATTACGGCCCACTCCCTCTCACAGAGAGGAGGCCTTTTTTTGAGGGTGGGTAATCATCATAATAACTTCTTCTGCTCTGGGCAGAGCGGGAGGGCGTGTCAGACTCTTACTGACTAAAACCCACCCGTGTTACTTCAGTTGCCTGTGCCAGGGGCCACGGTATCCCTAAGAAGGCCTGTGTCCCAGCAGTGGGAACATTATAGGCTGATTATGCTATGATTACGCTGTATACCATTCCATCAAAAACTTTCTTCACTCACTTAATTTCATTACTATTAAAATATGTATTCAGATTACTACTTATAATACATGGAATTTTGCACTTACATAATAACATATTCATACGTATATACTTGACAACTTTCACGTAAAATTAAATATGTATTTAAATATAATAAAATAAATGACGGATTATCCAACCCTGATTTATGTGATTGATAGGAGAAAACGAATTCACACATAATTTATCACATACATAGTTATTCTTATCTTACGATTATCATAAATTAGATTGTTGACTGTCAACACGTAATTCCGGTCTAAAATTATTCATCCTAGATGATCTACGTCACAAAAACTAGATATGACAAGGAAGCAGCTACAGTTGAATTTGCAATAATAATAAGTCAGATTTCTAATGCCTTACCATTACCAATCGTTATTGTATCTTCGTTAATACCGAAGTAAAGTAATAGTCAGCCACCTACTTACCTACTACCTCAGCTTACTTATTTATACAGTCTGGTGATTTAGTCATCTGCATGCGTAAAGGGGGTGATCCTACCCGTCATTATAAATCACTTTCGCTATGAAACTCATATCCATTGCAATTCCACCAATTTGCACTAAACGTTTCCAAATGGCTTTTGTTATGCGCACAGCAAAGGAGTGGAACTCTTTACCTGTGTCTGTGTTTCCGAACGCATACAGTCCTAATCTCTTCAAAGTGAGAGTTAACAGGCTTCTTCTGGGTAAGCTCACTCCATCGTCGACTCTGTCTCTGTTACCACTGACCTCGACTAGAGTCAAGAGCAAACCCATTTTAAATAAAAATAAAAACGATTCGTGAAAGTTTAAAATTCTTTGTAATCAAAACACCTGGTAGATACTCGTATATATCAATATAATATTAATATAGACTGCTTGAAGACAACATTTTGATTACGAAGCTCGAAGAGAACTACTCGTAACTTAGAAAACTAGGCGCTGCTCCAAACATCATATTTCCATTCTGTTTTGTTATAAAAACAGTACCTACTTTTTCGGTTACTGTCAAATTAGAGATACTTTTAAACTTCATGACTACACTGATACAAAATCATTTGAGTCAATACATAAGTACATTAAATTTTATACTTAGCATTTAAAATCACTACAAATCTTATTAATATTTGGAAATCATGATATTTTCATACATGCATCAAAATTGTATGTCTACTGTTGTATAGGATTCTGTTATTTTTTTTCACGAATCGGATATTAGTTTCATAGCGAAAGTTGTTTAATATGACGGGTAGAATCACCCCCTCAACGGATGCGAGTGACTAAATCGCCTCCCTGCATTTTTATTCCTTCAAAGTTCTTTCAAAAGTATGTACCTATTCTTATGTCCGTAAAATTGTCTCTCTATTTTCTCCATCTGCCTTTTAATAAGTTATACTTACGAGGTGATAATGTAGTCCAGATGATTAATAAGCAAGACCACGCGTTTTGACACTTTAAGACCCGGGGTTTAATGTTGCTTATCATGACACCTACGAAGAAAAAATTGTGCTACCGAATCATTTTTATTCTGTTATTCTGGTCGGCTGGACATCTGACCTCCATAAACCACCTTCAAACGGGGTAGGAAATAGGAGCCGTATATGTATATCCATCATCAACAAGAATGTTCACACTTTTGCTATTTCTCTGAACATTGCAAGTGGACACTAGGCATAGATCTCGCTGCGCCTGAGTGGATATTTATCACGTCTCGCTCGAGCAGCCTCGTAATGTATGACAAAACTGTTCACACGAGACACGAGTTGTCTTAAGTTTTACTAGTTATGTACTTGTATGATTCTATAGTATGTATGTACTATGTACTTAGCTCATTGAAATCCTCAAGGAAAGAAAAAGGCGACACATCACTGGGCAAGTTAATTATCACATAGGTACATGTCAAATATAAATAAATGCATCTTAGGTAATATTAATCGGTTGACTATGAGTAGTAGGCTAGTTGGATACGTAGCAAGGATTATAATTATTTTAAAACAATAGAAGGATGTGATTGTTATTGTACGTGTAATTAAAAAGTTGTCGACAATGCTAGTCGTCTCTTAGATTAGATTTTTATGAAACAAAAACAAAACGGCCACGTGTAGTGTATGGTTTTAATTTAAGAATACTTGCTCAGCAAGAGAAAAAAGTGCTCGCAGCTAAAGTCGGATGTCATGCAAATGAACACTTATTTACACAATTTCTTCCTACATTCTCCAGTGAAAACAAAATCATAAATACAACATCATTTAATTTAAATAACCATGTTTGTATTTCCATCAGATTAGCATTTACAGAGAATTTACAATCAAAACACTGTTTCATAATCTTGCATAACTATTATCGGTAAATGCTGTGACAGCTTTGATAAAGTTTATTGTAATAGATAGATCCATAGATATATACATAGATAGATCGATAGATCCGTTTGGATATGGCAGTAATTATGTAAAGTTTAATTTGATAATGAAACTGGTTGAGAATAGATCATGATTGATTGTTGATGTGAAGTCGTGTTGTAAAACCGAGATTAACATTTTGGAGTAGGGCTGGCAGCGTTCAGAAAAAAAAACGATAAGTAGGTTTGATTTTTTTATTAGGTTATGTTTATTATTTAGGTTTGTTCGCGCCGCGCGGGCGGCGAGAGATATTTTTAATTTTTGCTCTCAGTATTTTTCCGAAGAAGTTCGTACGAGCGATTCTGTTCGTGTATTAATCGATGCGTATACCATACATACAGTATATAACACAATAGTATACTTAGTATATACCACTATGAAATGAAATGTCTGCAAACTATGTTTGTTTGTTGTATACCTTGAAACCCAAGTTTTTTTTTGTCAGCAAGTTGCTACTTTTAGGTACTTATTATTTCATATACTTTTTTTTTTTTTTTTTTTTTTTTTATTATAATTCACAAAACTGATGTACAATCACAAATGCATTAAAACAGTTACAACACAATATTTCTGATTGACACCTACTCGATGTGAATCTAGCATGCATAATTTAAGTAAAACAATTAGTATTTAACAAACAAAAATTAAACAAAATTTACAAAATGTGACCTTATCCATATAGTTACCTAATATTTTTTTTTGGGAAAGAACAATTAAAAATATATAAAAAAAAAATGAAAATTAAAAAATATGAAAAATTATACAATTAAAGCTCTAAGTTTACTCCTAACTGAGGCTACAGAACCAGCAAAGACATCTATTTCGCCACGAATGGAGTTAGCAAGAGAAAGCATGCGGCCAATGGGTGAAAAATTACCGATATTAGTCCGACTGTGGGGCAGGACGAAAGTTCTTCGGTTTAGTAAACGGCTATTATTACGAGGGATACTAAATTTCACTTTTTCTAAAAGCTCAGGAGAATCTATTAAACCGTTTATTAGTTTAAACAAAAACATGAAATCTAAAGATTTCCTACGTGCGCTTAAAGATTTCATTTTATAATAATTCAGCCTAGAGTTATACGAGTTCAGACTGCGACATCTGTTATCCGAGTAACATAGATGATATAAAAACCTTTTTTGAACGCGCTCTATCCGATCCGAGTGCACCTGATAAAACGGGTTCCATACCGTACTACAATACTCCAAAATACTTCGAATAACGCTGTTGTAAATGGAAATAGTTAAAATTGGTTGTTTAAAAATGTTCATTTCCCTTACGATGAAACCTGACAATTTAGATGCCCGACTAATCATTTGATCGTAATGACTCCTGAAACTTAAACCACTGTCTACTAAAACACCAAGGTCCCTTATAGTATCAACTTCTTGGAGCGGGATGTTATTGATTAAGTAATAATATGGACATGTTTTCCTTTTTCTACTAAACTTAATGAGGTAACATTTGTTTTGATTCAATGACATTTTATTTTGTACGCACCAATTGTGTACGTTATTTAAGTCTAACTGAAGCTGAATAATATCGGATTCATTGTATATAGTTCTATATATTTTTAAATCATCAGCAAAAAGTTTATATTCCGAATCGATTTTGTGGCCCAAATCATTTATAAAAACTAAGAAAAATAGAGGCCCCAAGTGTGACCCCTGTGGCACCCCTGATGGTATGTTACATTGATTGGACTTAAAACCCTTGAGATACACTAGTTGCGAGCGATTTTTTAAGTACGATTCACACCAACGAAGCAACGACCCATGAACACCCATACTTTCTAATTTTGCAATTAGTAAGTCGTGATCTACCAAATCGAAGGCCTTTTTAAAGTCAGTGTATATTGAATGTACTTCTCTACCGTCATCTAATGCAGATGATATATATGAAACATATTCAACTAGATTAGACACTGTAGATTTTTTGGGGCGAAAACCGTGCTGGTTATCATTCAGCAGATTTTTTAAGTGAGAAAACATTTTTTTCTGTACAAGCGATTCTACAACTTTGCCACAAGCAGATAGAATAGACACTGGTCTATAGTTTGCAACATCATCAACACTACCAGATTTAAAGATTGGCGTGATGTACGCTATTTTCCACTGATCAGGGAATAAACCCTGTGCCAAAGAATTGTTGAATATTGTAGTCAGTGGTTCAGCCAGGTTCGCTGCACATTTTCTTAGGAAAAGAGGAGGGATTGAATCAGGCCCAGGTCCTTTATCACAATCTAGGGAAGACAAGTAATCGAAAACTTCTTTTACTTCAAGTTTGCACCGACTGAAAGTGTTATTGTTACAGGGAGTGGGTTGAACTGGCGTTAGCGTGTGCATGTTACTATTTAGTCTATAAATGGACTGAAAATTATCGGAAAACAAGTCACAAATTTCCTGGCCACCTCTGGCAAACCTAGTGTTATTACTAGTCATCTTGTTGGGAATATAACTGCCAACTGTCCGCTTATTTTTTAAGTACCTCCAGACATGCTTAGGATTGGTACGCAGATGTTCAGATACATTCTTTATAAAATTAGCGTAACAATCTTTTATCAACTCACTGCAACGCATTCTTAGGCATTCAAACGTAATTTTATCTCTAGGATTCCCATATTTTTTATATAAATTGTGATATTTTGCTTTTTCTTTAATGACTTTAAGTAAAGCTCGACTATACCAGACAGGATAGCGTTCATCCCGTGGTTTTGTAATCGGAGTATGCAGTTTAATAATCGGCATAAGAATAGCATAGAATTTCTGCAACATTTCGTTAATATCAGTTATAGAGTTCCATTCATCAGACCAAACAATTTTCGCAAGTTTAGCGTTGACCGCTTCATAATTACACAGATAAAAGTTCAAATTTGGGATTTTATTTTGCACAAGAGGATTGCTATGATTAGATGTAAACGAGATCTCCAGCGCTGGATGATAAGGATCGATTTGTATAAGTGGAATTGAGGCCTGAGAAACCAGCACTTTGTTATTACTATTGCTAAGAACTAGATCTAAAATACGATTTGAAGCGTTGGGTATCGTGTTGCATTGATGAAGATCATTAAAGGCTAGCATATCTAAAAAAATGTGTTCTGGATTACTACTAGATCCTTTGGGAACCAATAGACCAGAATCCGCATTATATTCCCAAGAGATACTGCCCATATTAAAATCACCGATTAGTAAGTTGATAGAATTGCTTTTACTCTTTTTGTTAATTACTTCTGTAAAGTTACGAAATAGCGCATCGATATAGTCTTGTTTGATTGGAGGTGGGATATAAACCGCACAAATATTAATACATAAGCCACTGTCGCACTTGATTGTAATCCACAATTCTTCACAATGGGACTCCCAATTTAATCTCCGTGAGACCTCATATTTGTCCAGAGTTGCAACAAACACCCCCCCACCATCCCTTTTTGTAGTCGCGGATACCGTAGATGACCTATCGCGCCTGAACACTCTGTATCGGTTATCTAAAAATTCATGATCTGACACCGTATCATTGAGCCAACTTTCAGTGCCGATAATTATGTCGTAATCAAAGTTTAAAGCTGCAGTATAAAAATCTTCTGTCTTGGTTCGTAAGCCTCTTACATTTTGGTAATATATTTTAAACTTGAATTTAAATTCGTATATCACTTAAAGCGTGCAAAGTACGCGACTAACAGAACAAAGATATGCTACAAAGATTCTACGGATTCAAAATTTTTAACTAGCAGAGATTTTGTTGTTACATCTTTCCTCACAAATATGCGACCATTCCGAACCCATACAAAGTTATATTTCTTTTCCTTAGCAGCGATTCTTGTAGCTGCATGTAGTTTTTTGTTAGCTAGAGTCAGATTTTCTGTCACAAAAATCGGCTGCTTTTCTCCACCAATACCAATATGGCTGCTGTTTAACTTCTCCGACTCATTCTTCTTATTAAAGTTTCTAACTGCAGCAAGTACACTATCGCGAATGCGAGGACTGGCTAACTTGACGACTATGCTACGTGGTCGATTTGTTTCTTCATTTAATTTGGCAACTCTATGAAAAGACTGGATTTCAGTGTCTTGAAGTTCATTACCCACAATTCTACCCAACTGTTTTACGACCGTTAACAGGTTTTCGGTTTTGTGTTCAGGAACGCACTGTATCTCGATATTGCTCTCACGTGCTAATTGATCAATTTGCTGCAATTTAGTCTCCAATTCTCTTACTTGAGCGCTCATCACGGCGTTATTCTTGAGGAGTTCGGCAATACAGTTATTATTGCTGGCATTTAATTCGACTTGATCATCATAAGCGTCAGAGAGAAAAGTAACAGTCTTCTTAAACTCGTCCAAGTCTTCGTACATTGTGGAAAATCTTAAGGTTAGGTCATTAATTTCCCTTTGGACCGTAGCTAGAGTGGTCTCGAATTTTGCCAAAGAGGCCTGTTGACTATCAAACTTTTCATTCATTTCCTGCCGTAATTTACGAATTTCTGAGAGTATTGTGTCTTGCAAGTTAACCTCTGTGCCGACGCATGACACTCGAGGCGTACCTGGTGGAGACTTCTCAGATGGCGTAGGTCTCTGACCAACTATTGGTTTATTTTGGCTATTAGACGGTCCCGATGTAGAGGAATGCATTTTAACCGGTTCAGCAACTGGAGCCGCTTGGTCAGTTTGTACAGTGTGACCTTTAGCATGGACTGGTGTATTAGTGTTGTCCAGTTTAGGACGGCCAGAGACGCAGATTGGACAAGTCCATTTAGTCCTAGGTGTTGACGCTTCATCGTACTTAACGCATTCCAAATGGTACTGAAGGGTACATTTGCTTAAGCAGCATTTAATTCTCTTTTGTGTAACGAGAATAGTAGCATTACAGCCAGCGCAAATCATTATAGCAAAAAAAAAAAAAAAAAAAAAAAAAAAAAAAAAAAAAAAAAAAAAAAAAAACAACAAAAAGTAAATCTTGCACTGGGATTCGAACTCGGTAGCTCGCAAGTCTCAGCCTCCGCTCTACGAACGCTGCCACGGACACTTTGGAATTGTCTTTTGAAATTTAAGTACTGGTGCGTAACCGTAATACTGGCGATCAGAGTGAAGCGGTTGGCCAAGTTTTTTTTTTCAAAACACCCACTTTCGTGTTGACTGGAACTTGCAAAGTCACTTTGTTTTAAAATGTTTATTTTATGTTTCTGATACAATACAGTCACTGATCACTCTGCAAACGATATCGCGTATGTCACATGCACTTGACTTTGGCTTCCACACAATGTTTTTAACGTAAGTAAAGTTATTACAATATTAATACTTAGTTGTTTACGAAACGGCAAAATGTAAGTGTTTACTAATTGACTACCCAACGAGAGAGGCTCACTTAACCTAAGCTCAAGAAATAAGCACTAGGTACTCTTAGTTTTAAGTCATTTCTTTATGATTATTTACTGTGTAATAAATAATAAAATGAATACCTAAGTAAAATAGTAATTCTTCTCGTTTCCAAAAAGAAGAAAGCTTGCTTCCTCTCAAAAAATATTTTTTTTTGTTTTGCTTTTAATTTTCTCTTATTAGAATTATATAGAATTAAAAAGAGGACTGTATTTAATCTGTAAACCCTATTAAAGGATCCAGACGATAAGTATAGGTTATTACTAGCCCATAATAAATCCGGGTCACCTAAAAAAACTAATTTGAACATCTACAGCGCTAGACACGTCTTCCAAATCAAAACGATATGGGTATTAACTTTTTGTAGATTAACAATAATGAAGGTCAGGTTCTTAGAAATACTTATATTATTCTGATGATTATGCAACATAAAAACTGTAAAGGGAATTTTAAATTATATCAGGCTGCGTTATTCAGGCAGTTATTTCGTAGACTGTTTTCCTGTCCGTTCCTAGGCAGGAAAAAGCATCGGATGATTTTTTTTTAAACGTTGCCCCACGCTAAGAATTTCTCCTGTATTGTGGGTGCGTTTACAAACATTTAAAATCACATACACAAACAGTCAGACCTGGAACAACTACTTGTAGGTCATACAAATATTTGTTCCGTGTGGGAATCGAACCCGCGACACGCAGCGCAGCAGTCAATCGCTTAACCACTACGCCAACCGTGCCGAATTAAAATCTTGAACACACGCCCTAGGCCGAGGTCCGTACCCCACAGGGGTGCCCTTTACCTGTACTCGCTTAGTTTGTAAGATTTTTGCCCTGTCTGCAGGCTATATTTAAGGATAGCCCGGTTAAGCAGCCGACAACCTCGTAGATTACCTTGCAAGATGTCATACAAAAAAAAAAAAAAATACTTTTACGACTATTGAATCATAATTATCCAACTAATACCGTTAAATTCTTCAACAAACTAAGAGATTACAGTTTTTTTTTATATTTAAGTTACTTTTGGGTCCGCAAACTGTCGCCCGCGTGCTAAATATGTGCACGTGACAGCCCTAGGTTGACAAGTAATAAAATTCGGAATTTATTACCGCTGGACGAGTTTCTAGGTTATTTAATCGATAATCTTTATTTTTAACTAGTAATAAGACATGATTTAATTTATCGTTAAAATCGATCATTTGAGATTGTGCCTCGTAAAGATTTTGAACAATTTCTTTTATGATGACCAAGTTTTTATTACTGTCGGTATAGTAAAGACATCATTTATATTATCGACAAAAGTGACAAGCAGGCTCAGGTCACTTAAAATATTTATTTTTAAGCCATTTTAATTTCCTGACGGCTCAGACCTGCATATAAAAATTTAGAAAGTTATTTTTCATATGTGCGCATGGAGATTTTATTGTTGTTCCCACCACAGTGCCTGTTCAGGCTTTAAAAAATTTTAATCCGCGTGTGATTATTCAAGACGTGGTTGCTAAGCCGCCATCGGTTGTCCTAGCGACGACATGCGTCGCTAGGTCTCTTCCACTGCAGCGTCCAATTGCAAGTCCATCCTGTGACGCACCTACGCGCTACGTAACGACGCATGCGTCTTGTTACCAAAACAAGCAGCCGTCATATTTTGACTTTGACTTTTTTATGTTTTCAGTGTACATTTTAAGTTACTTTATTGTGTTATTTTAAATTTGTTTTAAGCTATTCTTTTTTTGTGAATGTATTTAACTGTTGTGAATGCAGTCCGTGACCCAATCTTGTGATGGTACGTCGAACGCGACCCATATATGTACACAGTGCAACAAGTCATTCAAATCTTTGAAAGGCCTCAACCATCGAGATATAAGTACTAACGTACTAGAGAAGCTACGTCAAATAACTGAATTGTCCTATTCTTCGTAATTTGAATATTTAGTTCGCTGCAGCGCTAAAATAATAACAATTCGTCTAAACCGTAACTAATTTACCACAGCGCTAGATTTGCTGCGGAAGTGTATTTATTCTCGGCAAAAAGGTCTTAAGCGCCATGTAAATCACGGCACTTACGCGTTTTCTTCGACAAAGTGCAACAACATGTCTTCCCTATAGACTATGACAGGAGTACTACAGAATGGACAACGTAGGTATTTTGCCTACAGGGTTTATTTCATAAATAATAGACAATTTTTTTTCTTGATATATTTTATTTAGTTACCCTTAAATAATATGAGTTTAGTCATCTTTTGCCTTTTTGTGGAATAATCAACGCTTTGATCTGTTTTTGCTTCATGTTTTAAACGAATAGTAGTATATTTATTAATAATCGCCCGAATCAAATGAATTATATGATTCAGTGTACTTGGTTGGCAAAATGAATGCTGAACCAAAGATGTAAATACCTCCGTGTGAATAAAATGCTCCAAAGTATTTACAGTAATGTAACTGTAATAGTATTTCGTGGAGAGGCTAATTCCACCACTTTGGTTTATAAGTTTTCGTATGATAGTTTCCGTGATCACACATATTTTGTATACGTCTTCTGAAGAATATAACAATCCGCCCATGTCTTTAATAGTTATAAGTTTATGGTGTGGCAGCCTTTCTGCTGTTGTTAATGCGTCCACGCATTCTTCACATTTTAATGATTTTGTGAGATTTCGAGCAATGTAGCCAGATATGTAACCGACTATCAATTGAGAACCAAATGGTATTTGTTGGGAACTGAGAGTATCGGAAAAAATATAACAGTTGTGTTCAGCTTCTATATCAGATTCTAAACATCTAGTTGCTGACAATATTTCGTATTCCTCATCGTCGTGTCTGTTTAAGGGCGTCGTACTATTAATAACATTTGTTGAAGAATTACATAGAATGTTTATATTATCTAAAGGTATACAATTACCCGTGAATGATGAACGAAGTTCCAAATGGTTCAGGGTTTTTTTGTAGGCAGCTCGAAATTGTAAGACGTTGGGGTTATTATTGTACGCGCCGTGCTTTCTTATGACCCCAAAGAAAAGCTCTAGATGATCTTGACTTAGACGGTATGTAGAAATATATGTCATATATTTTTTTTCTTCTACTGCATGTTGATATAAAGTTTTTAGAGATTCTATACAAATCAAAGCTCCTATAAATCCTGTTTTATTAGCCGATTCAACAATTTTCTTTTTTGAAATCGACAAAGTAATACGTGGATCTAAATCTTTTCTTTTTACGACTCTTCTGCATTTTATATGAAATTCTAAATTTAATATGTATCTTTTTACTTTTGACAAAAAATTCAGTACTTCTGACTTATTTATGGCGTCAATTGGTCGCTTGAACCCATAAAAATAACACTTTCTTGAATTCATTGTGTCAAAAAAATCATTAAACGTTTCCAAAAATTGTATTGTAGCCGACGAGTCCGCGAATTGTGTATACTTCAAATCCTCGTCACATAGCTGCAATGCCTTGGCTACACTCTTACTTAAGAGTTGAGTAGCAAGACGGACCTTCATAATTTGGTTACGGAAGTACACATGCCGTGGTGTAAGTTTGTTGGCAAACCTAAGACCATCTTTCATTTGCAGTTTATTTAGATTAATCAATAGCTGCCACTTTATTTTCTTACAATCTTGGTCAAATAATAATCTTTTTTTCTCAAATGAGTTTCTTATAAGTTTGATGACGTGACATGGATCAAGAAATATACACACTTTCTCCTGTGTAGATGGATGTGGAAAATGGGTCACCAAATCATTTGGGTTCGTCAGTTTACACCCTAAAATTTCTGCAGCTGACAAATTTGCAGGGCATCCATCAAATGTCATGCTTACGACTGTAACTCCGGCGTCATGACATTTATGCAAGCATGTAGTGATTAAATTAGCTTTTGTTTCTGCAGTTATACCTGATATTAAAAAATAGCCTATAGGAAGTTTCCAATTTTCAGTCACTGACACCAACATAAATACTAACGCCTGTGACGCAACATGATCATCTCCATCACCTTCTTGAGGACCAGCACCAAAATTCACAGCACCAAGCTTCTGTTGATTGTGAAAAAGCTTTTGGCGTCTAATAGCCATCTCGTCGAATACTAGATTGCATATAAGAGGTTGCTGACTTAAAGTACTTTTCTTTTTTAGAGCTTCAAACGATTCATTTGTAAATCCTGGCTCAGCATTAATTGTTCCATACCAGCGACAGATAGTTCTTGTGTGTGGTAGAAGATTGCCGTACATATCTCTCACAAATTTGTATGCAGCTGGCGAGTAGTAATGGAGCGTTAATGCAAATTTACGTAATAATGGAGGATATTTTAAAGAGATTTTAGTATTCTTTTTACACTTTGACATTCTTTTATAGATTTCGAGTAATTCTGCCTTTGCCAGTAAATTATTCTCAGCTACCTCACCGAGTGGAAATTTTGTTTTTAATAATTTTACAAGATGCTTCAATGACTCACATTTTTTCTTAAGATTTCTATTATGGCGTTGAACTTTCTTAAATTTCTCTGATAATTTTTTTTTAGCCGACGTCAAGGTCCGAATTTGACGTCTCAGGATGATTTTTCTTGGGGTATCAAAAACCGATTCGGACTCACTGACAGGTTCTGAAATTGGCTCAATGGCTCCATGACACAAAGTGTCTTGCTAAAACAAACAACACAATGTTAGTGGCGGCTAAATGAAATGTTGTCACCATACTCGGAATTAATACAAACGGAGCATCAAATATTTAAAATTATATTGATACTCACATCATCATAGGGCACAGCAGACTTCTTTAGAAAATGCCTTCCCCCTTTCGTAACATACTTATCATCCTCACGAAAATGCAACGAACATATGTAACTATGATCGGATGGTAGCCAGGTCTCTTCACAGCGATTGTTTTGAACAAATCGGATCCATTTTTCTCTATTTTTATGACTTGGACGTGGAAATCTGGATAAGAATTTAAAATAATTAATTACATCCAAAACTAATTTAACATTAATGTAAAAAATGTCTGGTTAATTATGATATACAGGGTGGTAGGGAAACGCTTCCGAAAACGAAGACAGGTGATAGGGCTAGTGATTCTCGATACGATACCATAAAAAAAAACAGTTTTTTTTTTTTACAATTTTACTAATTTTTTTTAGCTTTTTCGTACACTATGCGGTGAGAACAGTTAAATGAAACCATTATTTGCCATTAAACAATTTTTTTTTCTTTACAACTCTATCAAGCAATGTATTCGTAAATAAATATCAGCTGACAATCGCGCATAGCCCCGAGTTCAAAGTGCGCGAGCGCTTGCCGACAGCAGCGCGGCCAACGACCCCTTTGTTCACGCGATTGATGTGCGTCAAAGTTGAAGCAAATATCTTTTCAGTTCACTATTACCTTCTGGGATATCTACTTTCGGATTCCATTCATGCAAGGTTCGTAATGATTTTCCCCTTGAACCGGGTTACAATTTTGATCCGAATGTTCGCAAATTATGTTCACAAATCAGAAAAATCCAGATGTTTATGCTTAACCTTGAGATCCATGTCGAATAGAGATAATAAGATACCTACTGTGATTGGGAAAGAGCACTTTCGTTAATTCGTTCAATAAAATTTTGCACAGTAAGAAAATTGAAATGTTTACCTACCTACATCATGGTCAGATTATCTCTAGATCTGGGGTCGACGACTTCATATCGGCAAACTTAACAATAACTATCCAAAATCAAAACAATAATAATACAAAAATTAGCAAAATAACGAGACGCGTATAAGTAACGAAGAGGCTCACCGTACTGAGGCGACGCCGCGACGGCCGACGAGTCACGCGACGAGGCTAACACGGGGAGGTGAAGGGGGAAGCGAGATGGACCATTCCAGCGAGGTACAGAGATAATTGTGACATTCGGTCGAATTCTGATCAAGGTAAATGATTACAAAAGTCATTGGTATTTGGCCGAGATTTGAACCCGGGTCACTTCACTTGATAGAGAGAAGCTTCGACGACTATTGCGCGGCGTGGGCGGCGACCTAGACATCCTTTGTAAAGCGCCGCCAAAATAAAGAAAAATAAACATTACAGAGGCTCCAAATGTTTTAAATTAATGGGCCGTGTCGTGCATTTAATAACAGTTTTGTATGTAAGTCGTTAATCGATAGTGAATGAAATAAAGTAAAAAATCGCCGACTTTACCTGTGAATGACTAAAAAAATTTCATCACGTGCACCGTTTCAAGCAAATAGCGCGCGTGAATCAATTAAATTTGAACTTTATGTCAATGTAATTACGGGTCACACGACGCGCACTCGTTTATTGCTATAACTGTATCCTTCATTAAGTAGGTATGTAATACCAATCAATTGAAAGTGGATAATTTAATTAATTTAATCTAAAAAACTCGTTAAAACTAATTTAAAAGTTAGAAAATGAAAACAGCTTGTAATTATAAAGCATTTAAAGTACAATTTCATATCAATTAAAATTAATTGGTTTCTGGTTATCATTATTCTTCTAACATTTTCTGTAATTTGTTGATCTTTGCACATGAAAAGACACCGCTACCTATGTGATTCCCCGTCCACGCACACACGCGTGGCGCGCGGCGGTACGTTTGTCGGCCGGCGCCGCCGCACGTGGCCAGGCGGCATGTTTGATGTTCTTAGTACTTCTTAGTAATCTAGTTAGTTAGTTCCTTTCAGACTCAGTTCGTGAGCGAACGCGCGTTACGTTTAATCGGTCGATAGGTATTGAACCGTATTTAATACTGTTTTGTTAGTTTTAAATTTGTATTTAGTTATTATTGTTACGTTTTTAGTGTTGTTTTATTGTTTTTTAGTTATAGTACAGTTTTGTTGTGTTTAACAATGCCTGATGCATACGTGTACAGTGCTCGTGAATACGGCAACATGTTAATGTGTTTAGGAGAAGCCCGTGGCAATGCTTCTCTTGCGTTGAGAATTTACCGAGACAGATTTCCGAACGTCCGGCATCCGTCTGATTCTCGCATGATAACGGCAGCTTTTCAGCGAGTTTTAGAAAATCGACCGATTGCTCCGATAGCCGCAGGTGGTGGACAACAAGTGAATGTTCAGACAGAGGAGCGTATTTTAAATTTGATTCGCCAAAATCCTCGCCTGGGCACACGAAGTGCAGCGAAATTATTGCGGCGCCGGGGCGAACCGACAGTCTCTCACTGGACAGTTCACAAAGTCTTGCGCCGGAACAGAATGCGGCCCTACAAAATACACAAAGTACAAGCTTTGCTACCTAACGATCACGTTCGTCGTCGTGCGTATTGTCGTTGGCTGCTAGATCAACAACAACGTGCGCCTGGCTTTATTGAGCACATTATCTGGACGGACGAGTCCACTTTCACGAGGAACGGGATGTGGAACAGGAGGAATGCTCATGTATGGTCAGACGTGAACCCGTCCGCCACTCAAGAAACCGGCCATCAGACCCGATGGTCCGTCAACGTATGGGCTGGTGTTTTTAATGGACGAATTCTAGGACCAGTGTTTCTACCGCAGCGCCTCAATGGATCAGAATATCTTATTTTTTTAAACGAACATTTAGATGATATGCTAGATGATGTATCGTTGGCTGAATTTCGTCGAGCATGGTTCCAGCACGATGGTGCTCCACCGCATGTTACGCGCCCTGTCCGCGAGCGTCTCACTGAGCTATTTGATGACCGCTGGATCGGAAGAATGGGGCCGCACGCCTGGCCGGCTCGTTCACCTGACCTAACACCTTTGGACTTCTTTTTGTGGGGTTATGTGAAAGAAAGAGTTTTTAATCGGGAATGTGACAGTGCTGATGAAATGCGGGGCAGAATAGTGAGTGTTTTCGATAGACTTCGTGCAGAATGTGTTGAGGATCCTACACTATTGCCTCGTGTTCACGGGTCGACACAACGACGGGCCCGACTTTGTATTGAAAGGGATGGAGCGCAGTTCGAGCCAAACCTCATAAGGTCGCAAAGGATTTAGACAGGTACGTAAAATGCCTCTGTCAGCTTTAATGTTTAACAGTGGGCTACGAATAATGCGATTAAAATTCATAATTTTTGTGAAGTGTTGTAAAGGTAGGCATTTTGAAAGTGATGTTTGTAAATTCCGTATAAATCCCGTGACTCGGCCGTACGGAGCGCTCGGCGCCCGAAACACGCGGACGCAAGGTGGCGCGTATGTTGCGTTGCGTGTCAGTGACCTCACGTTTTGGACGGTTTCCATTGCGTGTTTACGAAATATGAAGTCTTGAAAATAACCAATTTAAAGTGAAAGGTTATTGGTATCCGTTTGCATTTAGGTAGTATATAATCTACGTTCTGGCTTCGGAAGCGTTCCCCTTACACCCTGTATACTATAGGAAAATTTATTAAATCTTTTTCTACCTAAATATATATATATTCGTTTTAACACGACTTAGCACGAACCTTTCATTTACTTATTTATATCTGCTGACGTTTCGATGTAGTTACATCCACTGTGTTTGCGCAAGACTAGAAAAAAAATATATAAATGAAAGGTTCGTGCTAAGTCCCGTTAAGACTAATAATTATCTGTTTAAAGTGCGATAGTTTAAAAAAACTAAATATTAATATCAACATTAAAAACACGACATACGATATTTTCACCGTAATGTCAGTCTAATCTACCTACATTGCACTCTGTTTGATTAGTCTATGACAAACAATACAATATGGCGCGTGGTAATTATTTAATTTGTAAAACAAGGAAATTGGTTTACTTACCGATGAAAAGTAATTCCTTTGCACTTTGCCGTGTTCCTTGAATTATTAGTACAATATCACAACACACACCAAGACATTTTTCGTCGATTTTTTTTAGGAATTAATTTATTATTGTCGGAAGTACTAGGCGCGAAAGATCTAGAGAGCGACTGAGTGAGGTGCGGCGCGATCGCCGCAGTTGAACGGGACAAAGTAGGAATTTACGGTGTCTTCTCTAGTACGTTAGTACTTATATCTCGATGGCCTCAACATACACACTACAAAAACACACAGGAAATGTACTAGCCAAAACAGTTCACCTTTAGACATCCATCCCATTATTCCGAGTGCGCCTACTTATGTAGCCAACGATCCAACTCCTTTCCACACATATCTTAGCCATTTGAAAAATAGTATACCCATAGTTAAAAGAATCCCTCGAGGAGCTCGAATAACCGTTGCTACACATTTGTCACAATTAATCCAGAAATGTTACATAAGCAATTGTACTCAAGACTGGCAGAACCTATTTTTATTTTCATACAGCACACTACATATAATAAAAGCTGATGAACCGAATTTATCCTTGACACAAAAGATTAAGAATAACTGTGTTGTAAGCCCCTCGCCTTCTCCCGCACCTCTAATCAAACATGAAGCCCCTCGTAATCGCAACAAACTCATCGAAAACAAAATCTGTGACGGAGATCTCAAAGGTGCCGCTCGCCTTTTGTTCTCCAACGACGTGCTATCACCAGATACCCCTGACACCCTTCAGGCCTTACGGACAAAACATCCTCCAGCTCCTGTAAACCCATATTTTCTCGACCCACCAACAGCAGGGCAAGCATGCCTTCAAATTCAAAACAAAGATGTTACGAATGCCATTTTATCTTTTAAACCAGGTTCGGCTGCAGGTTTGGATGGAATCTCACCCCAACATTTGAAAGACTTAACATCGCATTCTGTGGGTGATGCAGGCGAGCAACTTGTAAATTCGATCACTAAATTAATCAACTTTATGTATTACGGTAATGTCAATCCAGAAATTGTTCCCATTCTTTTCGGCGCGAACCTCATTGCCCTCACCAAAAAGGACGGAGGGGTGAGACCAATTGCTGTTGGATCAACACTACGACGTCTGGCCTCCAAAATTGCTGTTCGACATATTTTACCAAAATTAAATTCGGAATTTGAACCCGTACAGTTAGGCTTCGGTGTAAAAGGAGGGTGTGAGGCAGCCGTCCATGCCCTACGCTCTTTCCTAACTTACGGACAGCCTGACGTGTTGCTCAAAATTGATGTCAAAAATGCATTCAATTCGGTAAATAGGGATACCCTGCTGACGGAAATAAAACAACATATACCGGAAATATACAATTATCTTCTTCTCAGTTACGCTGACCCAACAAAATTGTTATATCGTTCTAATGAACTGTCCTCGGAAGTAGGTTGTCAACAGGGTGATCCCCTTGGGCCTGCAATTTTTAGTTTGGCTATAAATCCGATAATCAAAAATTTAAATTCTAAATACAATGTTTGGTATTTGGACGACGGAACCCTAGGAGGTGATGTGGATACTGTGTTTTCGGACCTTTTTTTAATCAAAAATAAATTTGAAACCATTGGTTTGGAGCTTAATTTTAGCAAATGCGAACTTTTTATAAATAACAACATCTTAAATTTAAATGACGTAAAACAAAAATTTAATATTTTGGCTCCAAATATTAAAATAGTTAACAGTAATTCTCTTTACCTTTTAGGTTCTCCAATTTTTGATGAATCTATTTCTGAATATATTATTAATTCAATTACTAAATTTCAAAATTCTGCGGACCGTCTCCTTGAAATTAGTCCACATTATGCACTTTGCATCTTAAAATTCTGTCTATTCGTCCCAAAATTTACGTATGTGCTCCGTTGCTGCTCCTTTTGGAATCACCCAGATCTTTTGACACAAGTAGACGACTTAATCAAAATTAGCTTAGAATCGATTCTTAATATGCAGCTGAACGAGCAATCTTGGACCCAAGCATCCCTACCCATCCGTTATGGTGGTTTAGGGATTCGCAAAATTGCCAGTGTCGCTTTACCAGCCTTTCTATCTTCTGTCCATAGTTCAGCAAATCTCATAAGTAAAATTTTAAGGGCATCCCCTTCTAACTTTGAGATTACTGGCTTGGAAGAAGCTAGAAACGCTTTCTTAATTGCATGCCCAGGTCAAAATTTTCCAGTTTCTCCAAATTCACAGAGGAGCTGGGACGACATACACTGCAAATTGACTCACAACAATCTTTTGAACTGTAGTACAGGTTCGGCGCGTGCTAGGCTTTTGGCCGTGGGTGCGCATGAGGCCGGCTACTGGCTTCACGCGTACCCTTCGTCAAATACAGGAACATTTCTTGAGCCTGACACGCTCCGAATCGCAACCTGTCTACGGCTTGGGGTTCCGGTCTGCACTCCTCATAAATGTCCCTGTGGCAGTGATGTCGACAAGCTAGGACATCACGGACTATCATGCCAAAAAAGTGCAGGCCGCTTCTCGAGACATGCCGCACTTAACGATATCATACGCCGGTCCCTTGCCACCGTCAACGTGCCAAGTCTACTTGAGCCGACTGGTATTGCAAGAGACGATGGCAAGAGACCGGACGGTATGAGTTTGATTCCATGGAAGATGGGCCGGGTGCTGGTATGGGATGCAACCTGTTCAGACACGCTAGCCCCTTCCCATCTACATGGAACCAACAACAGGGCTGGTGCGGCCTGTGAAGCGGCTGAAAAAGCTAAAACATGCAAATACAGGGGTCTAGGCTCCGAATATGATTTTGTCCCATTCGGTGTCGAGACCCTTGGTCCGTGGGGTCCTAGCGCTATAAAGCTTTTTAAGGAAATAGCAAAAAGGTTAGTCGACATCACAGGAGACCGAAGAGCTGGCAGCTACCTCGGACAAAGAATTAGTCTAGCTATTCAAAGGGGGAACGCTGCCAGTATCTTCGGAACCTTGCCTAAAGGGACTCCTTTTAATAATATATTTTAGTTTTTATCCTTGACATTGTATTTGATAGTAGTTAACGTTTTCATTAATTAAGCATCCCAAGTGTTATTATTTAAATTATATTGATTTCACGATATTTTATGTCAAATGTGTAAATATATTATGTGCAATGAAAATTATCGAAACGATTCGTCCAATAAGTAGGTATCTGATTCGAGAGATGATAGATTTCCGCGCTTCGCACAGTCGATACCCGCATGCGCGGCCTTCAATAGCTCACTTCGGATTTTGAAAACCTATTGATATTAGTCTGTTGATAATTGTGTTTCATATCAAATTGTCAAGTGACCTGATTGGCAGTTTGTTGTTTCGGTAAACTAATCACAGCAGTTGTCCCGATATTTGGGATAGTATTTGTTCCATGTAGGTATGTTCCAGTTGTAGCCATTCTGAACCGGGTGTCAGGACGCTGAACTTATAGAATTTTAATCCGTATATCGAAGAATAATCTCTATGCAACGACATAGATTGACGACAGACAGTATCAATGCAATCTCACATTCCGAATTAATATTCCTGTGGTCTACAAAATGTATTTAAAATACATTTGTATGTAACCTAGGACAAATAGAATCCTAGTGTAACTTCGAACGTGAATCGTCTATTGATTTATTCCATACAAGTATGATAATGAATGCTAAACCTTTTGGTCATAGATCAAGATCGTGGCATTATTTAATGATTGATGGACATGACAATAGATTACGTCACGTCAGAATGTTATGTTTTAACAAACCTGTCGTAATATTCATGTGAGAACTAGATGAGCATGTTTATTAAACATTTCTTGGTAGAGTTCATTAATACGGGGTGCAAAATGACCCATCAAATAACTAGCCGGCCGATTCTGTAACAATCTCAACGTGAAAGCGTAGGTGAAGTGAGCTATCATTCCACCTGATGCTCGGGATTGACACTATTGACACTTCTTGCTCATTTCACCTAAGTTTTCACGGTGACATTGTTACAGAATAGATCAGCTGGTCGCCTACTTTGTCCTACATAAGTAACGTTGAGCAAAATTATTGCTGGGAAACGACTTTTTTTATGGTATGGAAAATCGCTGTTTACTTCAGTGCCATTCACGTAAAACGTTGTGCGTATGGATGGTTGCAAGCAGGAGCAGTGGGGATACTTCGCACAAAAAGGACAAAAAAAGGTTGGAACTTTGACCTTCGATCTTCCTGTACCCATGTATGGTCCAGTACCTACCTACAAAAAAATTTAACAACGAAAAATTTTATTTACGGGAAGAATAAGCGACTCTTACCTTTATCAAGAGTCTGTTTAAACCCGTTCTAACCTTTGGTATTACAATAGCAGGGCAAGGTACCTATGCCTTATGTAACTACGTAGTTATGGGAGAAAAGAGGCTGATTTACACTGACCCAGTAAGTATTTCAATCCAGCGTTTGAATTCATTAATACTGGAACAGCATTTGACTTATTAGCGGCTGCTCTTTTCCAATCCAGCTCTGCATAAGTACCGAATACTGCACTAGTGAAAAGTGTTTATATTGGGCAAATATAGATCAAGACATCCAGCGCGACTAGCTCCGAGCGCTGAATTGAAATGATGGATCAATCCAAATCAGCCTTTTGGTCTGCCATAGTCATTATGCATGGTCTGCCTTGTTGTAGGAGTAAATGTAAAGACAAAACAAAGGTGTATTTATTAATAGACCATCATCATCATTCTTCTGTCCTTATCTGAATTTATTTAGGGTTACGCCAACCCTAAATAAATTCAGATAAGGACAGAAGATATATCTAATCTAATACGAACACGGGTTACAGCTTTGTGTGTAAGAACATAAGATAGCATTTTCTTTGCTGATTCCGAATATGTAAATAAATTATTTTGACAAAATTGTTAGTCGCGGCCTTCTTTCTTATGACGGCAGTATTGAGTACAAAGGTACAGCTTATTTCTTAAGTAATTTCTTCCAGCAGACCTGCGAAAGGAGAAATGAAAAAGAAATGTAGACAAGAGTGTGTGAGACCAAGAAGAGAAGAATTTGACTTTTTTGTATTTTTGGTTTGGCTTCTTCTTCCATCTTTATGTATTAATCGTCATCTCGGTACTTACCCTCTCACCCATATCAACCGTCACACAGTGATCCATCTATCATGTCTTTTGTCTCCTCCTTCATATTTATTAATAGACCATGTTGCTCAAATGCATTATGCCTAAAGCATTTTTCTTTTTTAGCCTCCTACAAACTGGAGCAAAAACCTGAAGTATTATAAATTATAAGCACACCGGTATATCAATCAGAGGTAGTTACTTTTTGCGCTACTCAAATATTGGCAAAAAAGTGCTCTTGAACCGACTGGATGTCCGATTGAGTCACTGTGGTTGTACAGTTAATGTAGGTACCTACTCTGGTTTATGCTATAGTACATTAATGTTGTACATATGTGATAAAAATTAAATTTCGTTACAAAAAAAGACATTTTCATTGAATTTAATTTTTCAGATGTTGAATTAGTGTAATTATTTGATCTATCAATTTGCTGACAAATCTATGGTGATAGATCTCACAAGAGCCAATCATATAAGTTGACTTGAGCCCCCCATCCTTTCAGAAATAGCTCAAGTAGTACAAGCGTACCTGCGCTTGTCTTCAATGGCAACATCGATAAACTGCAGCTTGCATTACTTAAAATAATCAATTATACAAAATACTACTTTCTAAAACAGTTACATCTACTATCCTGCTTACCCCAAACAAACATGACATTGCACTTTCAGCTACACACACCTTTTCACTCATTCCGCATTCTTAAACACACGCGATCGCGAAAACCGCTAATTGGATTATGGAACTCGATTAGAAATCGATTAACAACTGCTTCACTGTATAATATGTAATACATTACCGCATATATTCGAACGACCGTTCGATAAATCACAAAGAAATACGCAATGGATTTGAAATAAAGAACAGTGTTGTAAGAATTAGAGTCTCGTGGTACAGAGAAAGCAAAACAGTGTGACATTCGATACCGACTTTCGTTCTACATTTGAAATTGAAGATTTGCAGCGATAAATCTTTTAGAAGAAACAATATGAATTATTTCTCGTGTGAATTTTGTTGGATTATGATCTAATACATCATATAATAATTATCACGCCTATCTTCTCCAAGGGGGTAGGCAGAGGTGTATATTATTGTTATTACAGCCACGTTTCACACAATGTGTATAGCTCATGTTATAAGGGGCTAGCTTATTGCTATCAACCGACCAGAAACCCAGATATCGGAATTCTACTGAGAATGTATTTATCAAAACACCAACAAACAGATTTTGTGGCAAGTCATGACTGTCACAAAACGAAAGTTTAAATATCTGTGTACTTTCTATCTAAAATCATCTTTACAGCTGCTTGACTGCTTGTCTCGCGAGAACCTAGTGAAGGAAAATTTATGACACGAAAGAAACCTGCCTTCCTGGATCCAGGAATAGTCACCACGGGGAACCAACCCGTAATATGATCCCTACAGTACCTACAGCAAACAGACATCGGTAAAATTTTTAATTTTAATTCTTTGTCCATCTTGCGTCTATCATTACGGGTTTTTTTTTATCGTAATGCGATTGCGTACTTATTACCCGACTACGCGACAGCAAAGACAGGGTTGTTTAATAACTGTTCTTTATTCAATGATAGCTGCGTCCCGCGGTTTCACTCGCATAAGTCTCGATTCCGTGGAAGCATCGGGATAAAAAAATGTTTATGTCCTAATACAAGACATGTGCTACCCATGTGCCAAATTTCATTCAAATCTGTTCAGCCGTTTTAGCGTGAAAGCGTTACAAACAATCATACAAAAATCGGATATGTTCTCTTTATAATATTAGTTTAGAAAATTGAAAGACGATTGGTTTATTTTTTTCAAAGCTTTCATAATTTCAAAATCTAAATAATTTTGAAGGATATTGCTTCATAATTATGTTCGAAAAATGTATCTGTCCAACAAAATTAATAACGCAATGAATGTTGTTGAACTGTCAAAATAGTGTGTAGTCAATTCCCCCGCAGATCCAAGAAACCACTTCATTACTGAAACTATTAATTTTGCAAGCACATAATTCAATTAATACCTACTTTGAAAAACCTATCATAAAGACTAGTCACGACTGTTTCCACACTTAATAAATATCAAATTAAAATGACAGTATCACCAGGGTTATCTATTACCGTGGTATCACCGAGACGTACTCACGGTGTCGCGAGATCTGAGGAGCCGCCTGCGTCTACGCACCTGTCACGTACGGTCATATAAATAGGTAGATAGTAAAGCAAGTATCTATAGACTATAGTCGTTCTCGCCAGACGATTATTAATTATATTACCAGATGTACACATGTACAGTCGGGCGCACGCCAGTGGTAACAAAACCAGTATAATTAGCTGGCTATTCTATTGAAATTCCGTACTACTCAAAGTATTATCACCGACGTGGTAACGCGTGATATAATCTTAAATGTATTGGTATTGAAATAAGCACCACATTAATAAAAGGGAAGGGAAGTGATCTCATCCATGAAGTATCAGTCATTCGAACATGGATCACTATTAAAGAACATTTGAACCACAATATTAAAGACAACGATTGGGCCAATTAATGCTCTAAGGGCCAAGTAGAGAAAATTAAGCTAGAAGTGAACTAATGAATAGCGGAAACTGACAAAAGTCAGGAACAATTTAAACGGTCAAAAGGAAGCTAGATATTTATGCCTCTCTTAAAATCCAGTTGTTATCACGAAAGCTCTAATAGTAAATTAGTACAGCGTAGATTTTTATATATCGATCATATTATTTATAATTTCTTCATGAATACGTACGGTGTCCGCAAAACCTCTTTTTTACCTTTTAATTTACCGTTTTTCTCCTCATCATGACGCCATGGTTCCTATTGTGATATAAAGGTGCCGATCGCGCGTCTGCACGCATCGTTATGTCACCCCGGGACGTGCGTAAGCGCAGGCGGCGCGTTTGATATGCGATATTCTGCAATACTGTCACATGACTTCTAGAAAATAGTTACAAATACTACCTGGAGTATGCTGGTTTCCTAGTACTTGTAATTACTGGTCAGTTTTAATGTTAATTATCGTTTTAATATGGCTTGGATTCATGATGATTATCGCTAAAGCTTAGGACACTTTGCTTTTTTCTCGGTATTATACGCTTGCTGTTTAAAATAAAAAGAATATCACGGGTTCTTGAAATCGCTTTGAATTGAAATAACAGCACAGACGTCTTAATCGTCGATGCATCAATAATAATTTATTTATCAATCATTTGCAAAGCTTTATAGTCCCACAATGCTCCTAAAAACTAAACAAAACAATATAAAAAAGTTGAGATTGCCCCGTTCGACACACCATTATGTTGAACCCACAAGAAGCCAGCAGCGAGTCAACAGAAGCATTCTACTTTAGACAAACATAGCTTTGCCATTAATCTTCCTCTAACTGCCTCAAAAACATTACCGCTACTCATTTTTCAAACTGCACGGTCTAACATTGTCAACAATTTTCAAACATGCGGTCAGCGGCCACCTTATAAGGAAAGAAATAATGGTCAATTTCAATTGGTAATGCGATAGTTCAAGCTGGTACTCGTAACGGTCATCTACCTCCTACAACATTATGGTCGCCTGGTAACGGGTGTAGTTATTTGCTTTAGAAAAAAAATGTCACAATCATTGATTTTTTAAATAACTAAATTGGCTTGCCCTTGGTATACGGGGCCTGTAAATGGCTATCGATTTGATTGAAAAAGGAAAAGAAAGAAAGATTTATTATCTTTTTGTTGCAAGACTTCTAAGAAGACTCTATTAATAGGAATTTTACCTACCGTTTGAAGATTTAGCAGTAACTTGTTAACATGTATTACAAAAGGAGGTTTTTCTTTTGACATGGTTTAAACCATCGAACCTGTTTTTGAAATAAGAACCTAACAGAAATCGAAATACAGTTCTTATTACAAAACTGACAACTTGGTCTGGTCTTAGATTGTCTATTTTGTATTAAGAACTTTACTAAAGTCGGAACAAAGTTCCAAATACAAAAACTAAATCGAAGATTTAGGCTCGGGCTAAAGTTAGATCGTGTTTTGTAATAAGACGGGTTGGGTTTAAATGTCACCATTGGTAGATACATCAATCCTGGCCATTTTTCTGAGGTTCACTACTCCATCGTCTAAGTTTGACGACACCCGGTATCTGATAGGGCTGTTATACACAAAAAAATATTACATAGTACCACGAATCACGATGCCAAATCTCAAGGTAACTGCTGCGATTGTTTGACCAAAAGAATAATGGCAAAACATGAGGTTTGGTCTATAAATGACATACAATAAACTTTCAGAAGCTGGTGGCTATTGCTCATTATGGTTATCGAAGCTCATTCCTTCCCTGTATTAGAAGAGACTTCTTCTCTGCCACTGACAAAAAATTGCAGACTCATTGTATGATCCAAAACTTGACTATACTTCGCAGTTCAATTAATTTCTAACTGCCTCAAAATTAACCCAATTTCTTCAACTACTAAGTACATTACTTCTAAGTCCGAGTACGGTACTTGCAAATCATATCTTAGCCTTCGCATATAATTCGCCTGATTACTGCAATCGGTACGTCATTACCTCTACGGAATGTCATTTGGAATGCATATCTGGGGCACATTGATTTGGTCTACTTGGAAACTTACGATGAAAGATATACATAATAAAATTGGGTTAGTTAGTTGGTAATTTTATTGAAGTAGAGGCTATGAAAGAACAATTTAAATAATGTTTATGGTTAGCGGTATCAGTTTTGTTAATAGTGTCATCATAATCACTTTGCTTGTTCAATTGATTGCTAATTTCGATGCTAATAACCATCGCTTGATGGGTTACTGCTTTTTGTAAAACTACCAATTCTTGTCACTCGAAGCAAGTTCATCCTTAATTTGTGATGTCTGATTACTAAGTCACAAATAATTCTATAAAACAAACTTAAAGAAGTCACAACTTAGACGTAATGTGTTATGTATTGAGAGAAGAATGAACTTGAAGCTCTACATGAGATAATGGTGCCGATTCTCGTGTATACCAAACTAAACTATCACTAAAATTCCTTACTTTTGGCTATGAGAATATTAGAGCCATTCAGCAAAAAAATATCTTTAATATTAACAAAATCGAATTTGACAATCGCGACTCAACGTGATACTTGTTTGCCCTACCCCGTGAATATTTTTAGAGCCGGAGACGTGCAGGGTGGACAGCCTTGACGTGTTTTATATGAAATTTTTCACTTTTTGTACGGAAATTATGAATAATGATTACCTACATGTTGAGTTTTAGGGGTCTATGTGGCTTAAAAGTAGGTTTATATTATGTGTCTGTGTGTGTTGGTTTATAAAGGGGGTCGAAGTTTTCATTCTACACATTCTACAGACACACCTTTTTCGAGATATAAGCAAAAGAAAAGCAAAAAAAGATACAGTACTATTTTTGATATTTTTTTTTATATTTTTTTTTTTGACCTGAAGTCAAGGTGTTGGTGTGAATTTTAGTTCATGACAACAAATTTTATTCCACACCTTTTTAATCGCGATCAAAAATAGTGAGATCTAGTTAGACAATCAAAATTTTAGGTGAAAACGTCAAATTCTGAATAGCAAAATTGCCATTTTCAATCGATTAATAACTCAGTGCCATCTTAGTGCTGTCAAACTAAAATATAGTTAAGTTGTGTCACTTTAGTCAATTTCAGAATGGGAAATCGTCGTTTGACAGGAATTGGTGATTTTTAAGTCTAGTTTAGAGACATTTATGACAAGAGAATCGGCGCCACTGTCACTTTTGACCACGAAACTGTAAAAAGACTTGCCAATAACTTTTAAACTCACTTTGCAGGATACAAATGACATTAAAACTAACCCAAGGATATCATACAGACCTTATAAAGTATACTCACTAAATGTAACAGCATCAAAAATATTGACCGCAAGGAAATACATATCCTATACACGTTCTATAAGTTTACCTTGACATTTTTCATGAATGAACGAAGCTTGTAACCAACCTAACTTGCTGTAATAAATCAATAGAATATACAACGTGGAACATAATTAACGCAAGACCTCATAAACCCCAATTAGAGTGCTGTGTTATAAGCATTAGGTATACAACGACCAAAACAATTTTTTTTTAAAGTTAACTATTATTAATAAGAATATCGTGTTGACCCTAGCATTACTTTATGCGTTTAAAATTGAGTCTTATTGCCTTGAAAAAAGATTTAATTTTCTTTGGCTCAATCAAATCCATTTCAGTTTTGCAATACTGACCGTATTGCAAAACTGAAATGGATTCAGTAGTCAATAATGAGCCAACTACTTTGAGGACTTGCGTTTATTCTATTACACCTTGTATATCTGTGATCTCATACATTAAGCATAGGTACCTACCTACATACATTTAAAAAAAAACATACAGTTGCCCGCGAGTGAGTCTGCGTGTATTTTGTATTTCTTCATTTTTTTATAGGTACTAATATCCAGGATGACAAGTAGCCTATGTCCGTCTCCACGACTGGCTACTTATTTGTTACATTTCGTTCAGTGATTTAGGCTTGAGAGCGGTTCAGTGGTTTAGGCGTGAAAAGGTAATAGACAGATATACAGAGATAGTTACTTTCTTTTCATTTATAATATACTAGCTGTTGCCCACGACTTCGTTTGCAATCCTGGATGAAAAGTAGCCTATGTCCTTCTCCAGGCCATGGTCTACCCACGTGCCAAATTTCTTCCAAATCCGTTCAGTCATTTTAGCGTAAAAGCGTAACAAACAAACTTAATTTCGCATTTTATAATATTAGTTAGGACTAGCGGACATGACAGAAGTTGTCCTGCCCGAAAGGCGCCACCTACCGGGTCCAATTGTGAATCTAAACTATCCAGTTACACATTCAAACACATACAAAAAAAACATTAAAGTCGGTCCAGCCGCCGTTTAGGAGGAGTTCAGTAACATACACACGTACTAGAGAATTATATGTTTAGAGATTAGTACTGGGGCCGTACTATGACCTGTTAACGCCATCATGATTCCGTTGAGAAAAAGAGATAGTGCTATCGGTCATGTATAGCTCCGTCTCTCTTCCACGCTGGAACAATGATGGAATTAACACGTCATGGTACGGCCCCTGAATAGCATAGATTAGCCCTGTAGACCACTTTTCCTTCACTCTTGGGTCACTTCAAACTGACATCGTGGTCATAAGATTACCTACCCAATTAACAAGCTTCTCATCGATATTGACTGCCCAGAGTGAGTCGAACGTACTTAAGTATAGGACTTCGTGTTAGCTCTTTATGCAACACAGCTTCTCCCATATTTTCCAGAGATTTATGAAGGAAGTTGCCATTCAGCTTAACAGCTAACAACAGACTATTATGCGTCAGTCTAACACGAATATTTTATTCATACAAGTTTCCTGTACTCATTTAGGCGGAGCATTAAATAAATTAATACAATAGCATGCGTCGTTTAGCAGAATTCTAAAATGTTCGTAGACTTACGGAGTGCCAATAGCATGGCTTGGTTTCAACTGCTATTGGATTCATTCTCATACAGTCGTTGAGAAAAGTGAATCTCAAAATATATACAGGGTTATTGGTAAAACACCATCAGCCTCTTAAGGGGTCATTGTACTCATCATTATGAGCAACTTTTACTATGGGATCAAATATGAAATCGCGAAAATAAAAACAGCTGGTACCTACATTTTGACGAGTGCTGCAAACATGTAGGGACCAGCTGTTTTTATTTTCGCGATTTCATATTTGGTCCAATAGTAAAAGTTGTTCATAATTATGGGTACAATGTCCCCTTAAGAGGTTGATAGTGTTTTACCAATAACCCTGTATAGGTTTCTTCTAGGAATCTGTGTGTATTCATTTTAGGTTATTCTTAGATAATGTCTAAAAGGCTTAATTTAAAACTCAATATTTGTTTTTAGGAGAGTAAGTCTCTTGAGTCAGCTGTGATGGAACCAAATGATCTCCCAAGTCGAACCCGTAGATACATTTGGGAGAAGAGACCCATTTCCAACAGTGGGCGACGATAAGCCAAGTTGCTTTATTGATTTTTGACAGAAAATCGCAATTAACACAAAATATCAACCTCTTTCCAGCCCGGGTCATTCAATTATTACAAAATATCAACTTCTTTCTAGCCAGGGTTATTCAATTTACCAACACTATATTTGTCATTGATGAGTTTACCTGCTTCGAATCTTCAATGTTCCAATGACTTTTATGGGTAGGTAAACGACATTAGACAAGCGAGCGATATTTACGAATACCTTCCTAGTATACATGTACTTAGTAGTGTAACTCGTTTGTTCCTGACACTTTATTACACGACCAACACCGTTTAGAATAAATTAACAGCAATTGACGAGTTTAAGTTGCATTCCGACGTGGGAATTGAAAAAAAAGCTACTTAATTAGTCACTTAATCAAACCGTTTCTCGATTAAGGCGCAGATAAACGACTTTTAATGGTTTTACATTGAACATCACGTCTAAACTTCTAGTCTTATTTCTTTGAAAAAAATATATGTTATACTAGACAATTTTATTCATAATTTGATATGTGAAAATGTGAAATTATATTTTAATAACATAGTGTAATTAATTTGTAAAGTATTGTCTAAAGTGGACAAAAAAACGATAATCACGCAAAAACTATGGGGCATATTTACATGAAACTTTAATCACATAAAAGACAATTTAATGACCCATATTTTAGTATACGGCTTTTATTTGTATTGTGTTTTTTAGATCAAGGTGGGTTGTTTTTTCGAACAATCTTGGTGCGCGTTGAAGCAGGGCTCTGGCGGGCGACGGGCGGCAGTGTATCGCTGACTTTGACTTTTGTCGCGGGGCGCGACGCAAACTCCTCCCACTCGCTCAAGGGCGCGGGCAGTTAATGTCGCCTTAAGTTGGCAGTTAGAAGGTATCCTTAGTAGGGTCTACCGGTGATTCATAGATGCAGTAACGGGAAGGGATAACGGACTAAACATATCTTTGCTATATTCGGAGGTGTCATGCTAAGACACTTCTAGATACCTACGCCGTGATCAGAAGGCCTATTCCGGTAATTAAAAACGTTCAAGTCTATTCGCAATCTCATTTCAGCTACTATCCATATCCATGTCAAAAACTGGGCAATAATTTTGGTAAATTTGAGTTATTTTTGACAGATTGAAACTGAGAATAGAATACGAACGTTCTTAATTATACGGGTATTGCCCCTTTGATATGTATGTACATACATCGGGGATGTAATTGTAACTTAGAAGAAGCTTCTTCATTTGAATAAGTACCTACGAGCTTAGTATAGGACATAGTTCGTTCTGTCGTAAAATATTCAGTCAGCTAGGTTGGTAGCGTAGCTTAAAAGGCCCAGCCGATCTATAAGTCTCACCTTGAAATCTTAAGTGAAGTGATCTTGCAGTGAGCTGTCAATAGTGTCAGTCCTTGGCATCAGGTGGAATGACAGCTCACTTCAAGCTCACTTCACCTAAGTTTTCATGGTGAGATTTTAACAGAATAGGCCGGCAGGACTTAAAAATGTCCCGTTCGTAAGGGACACGTGTGACGACAATGGTGACTCAAAATAATAAGCAAAATAAAGAAGAAGAGGAACAGTAATCTCATCATAAAATCTGGCACGCCATCAAAAGAAACGCATCTTTAGTAGACGCTATCAATGTCGATCCTATCGTAGCGAGTTTCAATAAAAACCAGGACTTATAGGTACGTTTAAAAATAAACCAGTTCCAACTACTAGCTCAGGTGTTCCTCTGTATTAAGTTTAGCAATTAGGGGAACGAGTAAAACTTGTACATTTTCCCAAGTAACTTCAGAAAGTTGCCTAGAAAACTAACAGCACTCCACGAAAGCTTGTCAAAATTAATGGGTTTCCTTTGTATCTCAGCTAAAGTGGTATTCTTAATTTTCTTGTACTGTAAGCAGGTACTTATAATGGCAAGCTAGCAAGTTAGGTAAGACTTTGAGTGAAAATATCTTTGCAGTCGAATTGCTTCCTCATTTTGTAGCTTGCCTCTAAATCATCGAAGAACAGAAGACATAGACAAAGTAGCGTTATATCAGCGATAACTATGATGGAAAGTCAAAAATGTATGGGATCGCACTGAAAGCAATCCCGTTGAAAAACGCTGTAGAAATACGAAACCCTTTGAAAGCGATTGAGCTAGAAGTATCTGTAACTCCAAAGGTGACAATAATTCTAAAAAGAAGAATTCTATGTTAGAATCTAAAGAAGTTTTTTTGCAATGATATTCTAACATATATTTCTTCTTTGTAGAATTCTTCTCACCTTTGGAGAAAGAGACACTTCTAGCCTCAGACCAACAAATTTTATTGGTCTGAGCTTCTAGCAAGCAATAAACTGACCCACTTGAAAATCGAATCAGCAATTTGCTACACTTCATTATACTGATATAGAATCTTGAAAACCAAATTACGTTCAACTAGAACTAATTTATTTCCATTAAACACTTTTGTACCCATCTTTACTAAAACAGTTATACCATTACCGTGTGGGAACATTTGACAAAGAGCCATTGTTTGGTTAGCACTCGGATATCTATGGTCACCACTGTCTGATGTTCTGTCTTGAGTGGCTGACATTCGTTTGGTGACCTTAGAGACGTAGCTATTGTTTCGGGAGAGCCTTAGGCTTTATCTTTTATAGTGTCCTTATTATGTCTAGAGGTGGGTGGCTAGGATATATTTCTGTTAATAATTTACGCAATGAAGCAAGGGCTGAAGGTTTAATTATATTATTATATATTATTGACGCGCAAACTGTTACCATCGTTATTAAAAAGGCGGCTGTTATAGACATTTTGATCGTGAAAGTACACACTTGTATATAACAGCAGTTTTTTTTTTATATCTGGCAAATTTTTCTGTGCTAGGGAGCTTAGAATCGTGTGTCGACATCCCTTACAACGCGTACATAAATTAAGTTTTAAGTACGGTCAAATGGGGTTACTTTGATACTACGGGGTTACTTTGATAACAACTTTAGGCTTATGAAAAACTTAATTTTATAATATCTACAACACCAGTTAAAAAATAAACTATCAGTACTTGGCACTACTGATAGTTTCTTTATATTATTGTAGTTATTATAAAATTAAGTTTTTCATAAGCCTAAAGTTGTTATCAAAGTAACCCCGTAGTATCGAAGTAACCCCATTTGACGGTAATAAACACAGAAATTCGATCGAAAACAATTCGATTTCGTAAATCACGATGATCCTTCGTGGTTTTCCATTAGTAAGTATTAAATAATATTACCGTGGTATTATTGTAGGACGCTGCTGGCTCCATCTATGAATAAGCAAGGGTGTGGTCTGTCATTTACCAGTTCATATTGTGTCGTACAACAATGGGCCACAGATGGAAACCACTGTACAAAAAAGGGACCTAATTTTGTGGCTCTTGGCTAGATAACAACACGTAATATCACGTCTGTAAAAAAAGGAAAAGACAAAGGCAAAGGGAAAGGCAGAGGTGTACATGCACATTTGGCCAGTTATGTTGAAGC
Organism: Brachylomia viminalis; assembly: GCA_937001585.2. Classification (NCBI taxonomy): domain Eukaryota; kingdom Metazoa; phylum Arthropoda; class Insecta; order Lepidoptera; family Noctuidae; genus Brachylomia; species Brachylomia viminalis. Next base: position 4,544,727 of record OW443298.2, read on the forward strand.
CCCATGTCCTGGCTAAAAGATGCATTTTAGTATTGATGGACGTTAGTCTAGATTTATGATTTCCGTGTTTTTAAAGATTTGATCAGGCGTCTCTTGGGAAAGTAACCGTTGACTTTCCCTGCGGTGGAAGTCGTTTATTTAAAATATCCTTTTCATAGTTATGAGGCCGGAAATTTCCGAGCATAAAATCTTGTGACACTTATCATAAATTTTGGAAACCAAGCTAATCATAATTGAAACTGATAAAAGGGAGATACAAACTATGCAATCTCGAAAGTAGTCAATGGGGGCTTTCGTTTTTGTGCTCACCAGTTGGCGCCACTGGTGAGTAATGTCCCGTCAGTATACTATTATTTGATGTTTTGTATATGTTTAAGTACCCATAAATTCATGTTTATTACCTTTTTAAATTCAAATGAATGTTTAGAAATTGGCAAGCATGAAGTAGACAAATATTCTTCTTGCTGTGCTACCAAATTAAATCCTAACGTTTTACTTGAAATCTTAAGCCATAATTAATCAGGAATAACACAACCATTACAACAATTACGATAATCATTGCATCTACGATAAATTGTTCTCACACATCATAGTGATGGGAAAACCATAATTTATATCTGGTATCAAGATACAAACACTCGATACAAACATTATGAATTAACAACTTCCTATAGACACCGATAAAAAAACTGGTTTTAGTGGTCGCCCCACAAAATTGATCTCGATTCATATCGATCAACGCGCGTGCCTCATGCAACGGTTTTTGAGAGCTCCAGTTATTTTTTAACGTGGGAATGAAATAAGTTTGGAAGCTGTAAAAAAAAAATTAAGCATAATCTGTGGTAAATGAAGAGACAGGTTAAATGGTCTACAATGGATTCATAAGAAGCAACTGTTCTAATGTTATGCCTATAATTTACCATGAAAAATAAAACTTCTTGCGTATGCCTAATTCATTAGAATAAAATTTTCTATTTTCAAGCACTATCTAATGCAGTTGTAATTGTATCCAGAGGCTTCAAGCTATTGTTTAAAACTGAAGTTAGTAAGATTCAAACTACTTTTTCGATAGACTTTTGAGAGCTTTGACTATTTCTCTTTTTTGTCATAATAATAGAGGCTCCTTCAAACAGGCGCGCGACACAAAGGCACCGCCTGTCGCGCGAGGAGCGGTGTCTCTATGTCGCGTGCGATTCGCGTCGCCGGTCGCGCCTGTCTCTAGGAGCCTTATTGCGAGTGAGCCCTTCATCATAGATTCTTAAAACTCAAGCCTACAGCCTTACAGACTCAGGCGCAACGCCTAAGTCTGTAAGTTGAATGAAGTTTTGCAGTTTTCAGTTTACCGAGTAGGTATATTCTATGTGTCTATCACATCTTTCGGTTCCAATTAATGAAACGATGCATTGTCTGTCACTAAAGATTTATGTAATAAGACCATGTTGCATGGTCATAAAAACCAAGTCCATGTAGACTTTTATGTCTTCCAAATAAAATTACTTTAAATTCTGTAGGGCTACATCAACCCATTACGTGATCAAACTTGAATTTCATTGAACTACATTTTGACCGACAGAAGAACCATGAGTTTTTATTGATATTCGGAATAGGCGTGCATGATTAATGTTATGTCAAATGTTATAGATATTACATATTAATTAACTAACACAGGGTGTTCATTGGAACTGTATCGTGTGACGTAACGACTTTTTTTTCAATTTTTATGGCTTTTTTTTTCAATCATTAAATATCTTTTATCTAAAGGATAATTAATAATGGTGATACATAAAAATATCATTACGTCTGTAATCCCTGTAGAGTTAGGTAGAGGCGTAACTATAGTACACCCACATGTCGCTGGCTATGTATAACTCCCATGTAATAGGGGGCGAGCCTGTTGCCATCTACCTGGCACAAATCCAGAGCCCGGGCTGCCAGCGAGAAATTCCTGATAGAAAATCCTAATGACACTTTGCCCGACCTGGGAATCGACGCTAGGACCTCATGCAATAGCATTTGCGAACACTAGACCAACGAGGCAGATTGTGGTAGTTTGACATAGATATTTTCTTTGCAAAAACGATAAAACTGTCGTCGTCATAATAATATATTCCCTTATATAAGTACTATACCTACAGAATAACTGAATTTTTATTCCAACCTGAACTTATATTTATATATTTTACAAAGCTAAGTCTTAAAATAATAATATGTACAATATATAAAAAAATAAAATCAAAGGGTATCAAAAAATTCGTCCGCACCGCGGTCAACAGGAAAAGTGCCGAAAAGGCTGGCAGCATTGCCACGTTGTATGGCAATGCTGATTCTTTGGCCAAAAAATTGGTCACGTGAAGAGTCGACCAACCGCTTGGCGATGTCTCAAAAAACTAAGTGGGTACTTGGACCCCATGACCCTAGTGTTTCAACCCCAAATAAGTACCTAAGTACCTACGATAAGTATGTGGTGTTTTTGTAATTTTCACTTTATCCTCTTTTCTGAACTCACCAGTGTCAATAGGCTACTCCATTTTTTAGAGAGTATTTACAGTAATTCGATAATAATCTTTATTTGCCATATGATCTGTAATCACAGAAATAATGATGAATGTTCCGTATTTGTGATTACTTTTTGCACGGCTATTGAAGCAACAATGAACAGATCAATCTTTATTACGACTTCAATTGGTAGTTTTTATTGCAAGCTATATTTTATTTATGTTTTTTTTTGTAGATCTAGTTTAATTGTAATTGTCTGTCATAGTACGATAGATTGGTGTGAAATTATAACAACTTGGGTGCCACTTACGGAACAACAGAAGTCCAGACTCATAATTTGCTAACGGGCCATGGAACGCACCATAATGGGTGACAAGCGTACAGATCACGTTAGGAACACCACCCTGCGCTCCATAACTCAAGTAGCGGACGTTGGAGAAAAAACAGCCAGTCTGAAGTGGGAGTGGGCTGGACACGTCGCGCGAATGCACCCGAGAAGATGGGCTAAGTTCGATGAACCAAAGCGCATTGTAGGTACTTCTCACCTACTATTATTAAACGATAATTTTAGCAGATCCCAATCAATAGTCGCCGACCTTTAAACGAATTAAAGCTTCAACCAATCAGCCAAGCCATCAATCAATCAATCACGGTTGAATCAATCATCTATTATCATCTAGCAACTCATTTCCATACCGATAAAATCAAACCTTTCATTGTCAATCAAACTTAACAATATCATCGGCGACGGTCCCTCTCGGAGGGCTCCAGGGGCCGTACAGAGAGACGGAGCTATACATGACCGATAGCACTATCTCTCTTTCTCAACGGAATCATGATGGCGTTAACAGCTCATAGTACGGCCCCTGGCTAAGATAATAAGAGTCGCATGAGTCGATCGATCAGGTTAAGCTATGCTTGTCGTTCCGTGGATGGGTAACCATCTTTACATACCAAGACCCCTGCGTGCCCCGGAAAGCACGGTCCCGGCTGTCATTCGTCGATCTTTAACTGCTACGGATCCTCAGAACACCGAAAGTCTGATATCCAGTCTTACCAAGGGGTATCGAATTACCCAGTAACTGGGCTGTGAAGGTCAGATAGGCAGTCATTCTATTCAGCTACATCCGGTTAGACTGTAAGCTGACCCAATAGTTGGAAAAAGGCTAGGCATGATGATCAGTATCGGCGCCGAAAGATACCGCGCCCATCACTATGATCCGAATATCCGATACCATCTATTTCGGCATCGATTCTTGTCCAACTCGATTCTCGGTACACATTGTTCCGAGTTCCGATAATGAATCGGTAACGATCGTCATTGTGGTGTCCCAGGAACCAACCATTGTTTTGGTACCGCGAAATGACACTTCCTACTTTAATTCACTATTGTTCTTTATAATGGGGATAGGCACAGCTAGGGTTACCAAACTTCAGTTGTTGAAGCATGAATGGGTGTTGTTTTGACGTTGTTAAGAGAATGACTGGTGGTGTTGAAATTGATAATGGGACTCGATGTGTTGTTGTTTTGTGAAGAGAAATGGACCTTGTTTTGATTTCCAAGTTTTTCATTATTTCCAGTTTAGATATTTCGATTCGATAGTCATTCACTTTTTATCAATCAGTATATTAATCTGGATTTGTGCCCGGTCGATGTCTGCCGGCGAAATGTGGGTGTAATGGGTAAGTACCTACATTTCTGCCTAAACCTTCCGGAATACTGGTGCCGATTCCCTTGTTCACAAACTAAACTAAATTTAAGTTGAGTGCATCTTTTTCTTTCTATTTCATTATGAAAAGGACAGAAGATAAATATTAGTTTAGTCCTGTCAAATTAGTCAGCACCTGACGTAATTTGATGTAATTTTAGTAGTCAACTTTTTAATCACGTCTAAACTTGTATGGAGTAGTGTCAGGCGCTGATTAATTTGACAGGACTAAACTAAAAATTATCTTCTGTCCTTTCCTTAATGAAATAGAAAGAAAAAGATGCACTGAACTTAAATTTGGTTTAGTTTGTAAACAAGGGAATCGGCACCACTGTCTATATTAAGTTATGTTATTTAATCCATGTGGTTTAAATCTATTGATAAATTTTAAACATTAATTTAAGTCTTAAAAAATACGTAGGGATTCCCCTAAAAAAAGCTTTTATTTTAAGCCTGATTGGCCAATGTGAATGTCGATATTCGCACGCACCAAATACTTACTATGTACTAGTATATCTGTATGGCATACTGAATTAGTTCCGAGTCTGACTATTTGTAGTGCATGTGAGTCTCGTGTCTGTCTGTCTGTAAACGCACCTAAAGTACTAGAAAACCAAATAATGATGCATTGTTAATAAAACGTACAGTCCTTTACTCTGTTTATTTACGATGATCTAAAATGACACTAAATAATTTATGTTAGGGCTGTGGCTTAAATGATAGGTATCTAACAAAATTATTGTCGATGATAAAAATAATATAATATGATGACTATTTCTGTAAGTAATTTGGTGCAAACACTTAAAACACTACACACACACACACATTACAATATTTCTTAGAACATTATGTCAAAAAGTTGATTTTGTGTGTCGATTATAATTATAAAATTAAAATAAATGTTTATAGCAATTACGTAACATGCTTTTCTTTACACACATGCGTTGTAGATCACATTTTAAGCAAGGAGGATAACATCAATAGTACAAGATACTAACATACATAAATATTTAAAAAATCCTAAATATTATAATCAATTTCCGTTGCACGGTTACACGATTCGAGAATTATTATAATAAAAGGGCAATAAAACTTAAAAAAATATATATAACAAGATTCCTCACTAACACTTTAATTCCTATAGTTTTACTAAATGCCTCCATAATAGGTTAGTAAAAAGAATATTCAAGATCTACCAAGTTGATAGTTGTTTCTCTAAAGCATTGCCCTTTGCTAATAACTGCTTACGCCGCGTCGTGTGCGCATAGCGTGAAGCATTCCATGAGAACCTCTAAGGATGGGACGTGTTAATTATATATCGAGTTTATTTTTCTTTGTTTTCTGAAGTATTGAGCGAGGAAGAATTTATTTCGTGCTCGGTTTGAAATGAAGGCGTTTAAGTTAATGATAGTGAGTAAATTCGAACTTCTGAATCATTTCTTCTTCTTGAATTTGTCCTATTGTGTTTAGGTCGGCTTTCAGCCTCTACTCGCTATTGTGCTATCTTGAATGCCTATAATGATAACTTCTATATCAAATAATAAGTTTGTTGCTAGGTTGATAAAATTTGATGCCCCTATAATAATATAATTATCTACGGATTCAATCTTAATTAGTAGCCAGCTAATAAAATAATGCAATCTTAAGACCAAGATTTTTTTTTCACTATCACAAAAAAGATCGTTGTAGTAGCAGTGGCTACGGAATGAAATACCTATTTATCTCATAAAACCTTATCTTGAAAATAAAGACTTCAATAAATTACAATTAAGACCTTTTAATTAAGCTCTTAAGTGATAAAATGTAACATACGATTAGCTGGTTAATTAACTATTAAATACTTTACGTGAGACTGTTATAAAAGGTAGCAGTTGTTGTTAATAAAACAGAACTGATCTCTTTGAATTTGCCGAGAAGTTTATTTTATTTATCTTGTTTACGTTCGTTTGCAAGGTGATTTCAATATGATAAATATTTATGACTGTATTTTAATGCATCTACCTTATTATTACACCAGTTTAGAAAGACTATTCTTTAGTTTGAGTTACTAACGACTTAATTTCACTTTTCCCTTTTACTCTAGATTCCTAAATCGATGAGTTACTTCACGCCCAATTACCGATTATCTTGAAGCAAACCGTAAAATATTTACCACCCAACGCTACAATCAATATCAATTTTCTACGACACTTTCGCTTCCAAGTAATCGATTAAACATCGGTATTCGTTATAAAGCTAATTGGTATAATCGATACCAAAAGAAAGTAGGGAGCATCACTAGTCTTATTAATATGCATGGTAGGGTGCAAAGTCAATGTGTTCTTCTTGATATTTATTCATTATTAATGTTCAAATGCTTGGTACCGATGCATTTTAAATGAATAATAACATGAAGTGATGCTTTTAATTATTTATTTAAATATTAACCTGCGTGGGATAGGCAGAGTCCATTGCAGTGACCAAGGATGTGACATATCACATAGTGTTTTATTTCTCTATTCTTTGTTTTTCTATCATTTATTATCTATTTTTTGCTATACTCTATACATAATTAGTATAGCTATACATGTAGGTACATGGTTCTTTTGGCGCGTGGTGAAAATCGGAACAAGCGCCGCCATCTAGGTTTTTAAAACAATTGCACAAACCTTTACCAGCAGCGCCCTCCCGTAATCGTCATTCGAGCGTCGATACATCCTTGAATTAGTGTACCTATTCTTTAAAAAAAAACGAGCCCTCTTATAGTAAAAGCTACGAAAAGAAATCATAAACCATGTTCATGTTTTTGTAACCAACAATATCCGGCAGCGGTCATCCCAATTTCTCTTTCAACAAAACTACGCGGACCTTCCTAAGACATTCAGAAAGCATCAAAATGACAATACGAAAACGAGCCTTAAATATTCAGAATCATTACAACCGAACAGTTTAACAGAAGCTTTCGTACACTTTCTAAAAGTTTCGATATAATTATCTGTTTTCAAGTGTGAAGTACTACTTGCCTTTAATAATCTTGGGCTGATTGTTAATAGAAGTAAAAGTTGGATGGTTAAATTACTGACAATGGTTAACGAGTTCAGTGAGATGGAAATTAATTTGTTAGAGTAACGTCATATCCATCGTACTGTATCTTCTCGCAATTCTTTCGAATTGCCGAATCATGCTTCGTCAACGGTTACCAAAGTTATACTTGCCAGAGATGGTTCGGTATTGTTTCTTAAAGAAACTTACAGGCAATGTTAACATAACCTAATATCGAGTTTTTATTCCCCAAAGAGGGAATGGAGAACCTTTTTTCTGTTATGTTGCAAGTCCTGTAAAAGGGGGAGATGCCGTTGACTTAAAAAAATGGGCACAAATCCTGGCTCTGCTGCTAACGATTTTATACAAACACAATTAACACAAGTTTCGCTGTGATTCTACTTCTACGGTAGTAAGTAATTGAAATTAAGAAACACAAAACATTAAATTAAATAATTTGCCATATGTCAGCTAGCACACGCTAATATACCAACAAAACATTGAAAAGCATACTCTTCCAAGTTTCTGACTATAATATACACTCTAAAACTCCACACAGCTTGCATCTGAATTCAATTCAAACAAAACTAAACCTATTTTGTTAGCACCAATAGAAGTAAAAAACCTATAATATTTATTTATTTTATTTATTAAAACTTTATGCACAAGTAAAAACTGTACAAAGGCGGACTTAATGCCTTGGGCATTTTCTACCAGTCTACCTTAGGGTGATGCAGAGACAATACTTAGTAGGTGCAAAAATAACTTAGAAAATATTTATAACTAAAAAAAAAATAATAAGAAGAATAATAATAGTCTCAGAACAGCAGGTGGTATAAAAATACAGCGACATTGGACATTAAATAGAGTTATCTACATCAGCTATTTCCTCTGGCTACAGCTGCATGCTGTACCATGCCATGATAAACTATTATTTATTATTATGTTCGCTACTTTATAGTTTAATGTTGAACAAAGAGTAATGCTTGGTTTGTCTGATAAAGAAATAAATGGCTTATGTGGTGGCTTGTAGATCTTCAGATGTTTTGTAACGTTTTTTAGGTTTTGTTCCTACTAAAGCATTTGTCCTGTACGGTAGGTGTAGTGTATTTTTAGCGACACACGGGTGATAAATGATAAATGATAAATGATTTTATTTCTGTAAGTAGGTTTTTACAAACACTTTTACACGTCAATCATATTTTTTTTTAAACTAGATGAGGTCGGCGTTTCCTATCTGACTACTCTGAGAAGAAAGGCCGAAACAAACTCAGAGGTCACAGTCTCTTTTAAAGTCCAGACAGAATCTTGGTCAGATCATGTGAAGGCTATGTAGATCGGTGTCTGAAATGGTCTTTTGAGGAAAGAACCCCACAGATTGAGTGGACCTGTCCAGTCAGTGCACGCAATTGTCAGCAATCGTGCAGCTCAACTCAGAACTTAAGGAGCTCAACGATTCGACGAACAATACCAAAGAAAGGACATTTGAGTAGGCCGCACAAGTTACTCAAACTGCCAGATCATGATTACACTAAGAGTAAAAATACAAAAAAAAAAAGCAATGACCAACATAGTTCTCACATTCACAATAGTTAAAATAATAGCATAATACTTTACAAAGTAAATACTCTTGTCATAGTATAAAATATGTATATAAAATTCATTAATGTCAATGTGTATATAAAATCCGGACATAATCATTGAGGACCATGCAGATTGGTGTCTGAAATGGACTTTTGAGAAAAGAACCACACAGATTGAGTGGACCTGTCCAGACAGTGCACGCATTTGTCAGTAACCGTGCAGCTCGACTCAGAACTTAAGGAGCTCAACGATTCGACGAACAATACCAAAGAAAGGACATTTGGGTAGGCCACATAAACTACTCAAACTGCCAGAACATGATTAAAACTGGAATAATAACCCACATAGTCCTCACATTCACAACAATTAAAATAATATAATACTTTATACAGTAAATATTCATGTCATTGTATATGTAAAAAATTATAGATACTTATAGCAAAGATTAAAAGTACAATAGTTAGCAAAAAAAACAATAAAATAAATCAACATTCCCTGTGTAAATTTATTGGAACAGCTCACTCCCAAGCCTTTTTGTCCTCAATAAAGTATTTGACAGTATAATAGGCTTTCTGGCATAGTTTCCTTTTTATAAAAGATTTGAATTTATTAAGGCTTAGTTCTTGAATGTGGCTAGGAAGTTTATTATAAAAATGTATACATTGACATCTAAACGAGCCACCTATTTTCTTGAGCCTGGTTGTAGGAACAACAAATTTGTGTTTGTTCCTAGTATTTATACTATGGATATCACTGTATTTTTTAAACAGATTAATATTTTTATGTGCATACAAAAGATTTTCATAAATATACTGAGAAGGCACAGTCATTATATTAATCTCTTTAAATTTTTCTCTGAGGGAGTGTCTGGGACTTAACTTATAAATTGAACGAATTGCCCTTTTTTGTAAAACAAAAATCGTCTGAATATCGGCGGCATTTCCCCACAGCAGAATACCGTACGACATTACACTATGAAAATAACTGAAGTATACTAAACGGGCTGTCTCTAAATCTGTTAAACCACGAATTTTTCTAACAGCGTATGCTGCAGAGCTAAGCTTATTTGCAGTGCAATGGCGACATGACAAAACATGGAGGTTTCTTTGCTATATTCACTTGTATTTTAAAGATAAACTTTTTGGAATAAACGCTCTAAATTATAGTGAATAACGCATGAAAACTCATTAAGAAGTTTAGATGATCTAAGCGGTATTCGGTTGTCCACCTCTAAACTCCGTAGAAGAAAATCGTGAAAACTAGTGCTCTGACCAATCGCGATTTGGTTTCATAACTTATACCACAATTTTTCCAGATGTTCTGGAGGCGTGTCGTAGAATCTTTAGCCATGGCTATCCATCGTTTTATTTCTGGGACGCGGGTGCCTTCATCATTAATATTAGACCCCACAGTATCGATCCCTTGGATGTTATAGGCGTCCGATAGCTTTCCCGCGCGATCTATCACCATAAGCTTGGTTTTCTGCCTATTTATTGCAAGCCCTAATTTGCCACTTTCCACCGAAGCCTATTGGTAATGTGGACTTAGTGGTGTGCTATACTATAAACCCTTTGAAGAAGACAGGCGTGGTGCTTTCTATGTTACGTCTAACACACTTACAAATGGTGCCTTTCATTTTGTTACGCTGTTGAGCAGACGAATTTTTCAAACATGAAGCAGTGGATTAGCAATTTCATTCAAAATCTTTCGGATTGTGATTAAAGCTGTGTTGCGCTATTAGAGTGTGGATTTAGAAATTCTGTTAACATATTCACATTTGTATCTACTCCTTCCTGTACAGGAAGAAAACGCGTGCGATCATTTAAGTTATAAATTACATAAAAGTCACTTACGTCGTTATTACTTCAAGTTTTAGTAACTCATGAAGGGAAAGGGGCGTCACAAACCACACATATATAATGTTCTTGCATATTAACTGTATCCTGTACCGACGTCTGTTTGCAAATTGAGCTAGATCACTGATTACCTACTGTGGGACTCATTCCCTGAGGTGGTCTTGTAGTAGGTAGATGTTTTTCTTGTCAGTTCTTTGAATGTACGACGTGATTGAAAATAAAGTAGGTAATTGAAGATGAAAATACTGCTTGTTTCAGTTTTTCAAGTTTATGGTCTAGAGATATGATGTGAGGAACAGGGTGGAAAGAGGATCTTCCGCGCGGACTCTGCTTGCGTGATGCAGGATTTGCGTAACGCCAGGTGTCATGCGTAGTTCGTAAGTAGTATTATAGATGCCGCCATAGAATTATTTCGGCTTCTTCTATTCTGTTCTGACAATCTTGGTAGCCCAGTGGTTGGAAGTACGACCAACGTGCAAACCTGGGTTCAATTTGATCCCCGCGTAGAGTTATTGGGTTTTAGGTTAAGAAATTCTGAGCTGGCTGATAGACGACAATTCAACAATTTTACTAGTTCCTTTCATAGTTGCGTTATTAAACAGCACCTGTTGTGAAGATGAGGCAATGTTGTAACTTTTTGACACATATGTCGCATTGTCAATTATATTAAATAGGATTCTGGTGTCTGGATTTGTGTTCAATTAATGGTAAAAAGTTTGCCTTCTATTATAATATTTTATCTAACGAAGCGACGCGTGCTTTACTTGTGGTTACCAAGTGTACAAACACGCTGTGGATGTGTGTGTAAGTGCAGAAACTCTCGGTACTGTCCGAGATAATGGCGAAGTCGGAAGTGTGTGTGTCTGTGTGTGCGAGTGTGTGGCATGTGCTGTCACTACTCGTCTTCACACACATATTCACAGCGTGTTTGTATGCTTGTTTACCACATGTAAAGCGCGCGTCGCTTCGTGAGATAAAAATACTGTACATAGAACCTATTGACTTAGATCTCACTTCTATTAAAAATAAAATATCATTCCCATAATTGTTAGATCGAATAACTCCGTGGTACATTTCTCGTGAGGCACAACTTGATTGTCACTCATCATTCATCATTAGTGATCATAGCACTAAGCCACGAACTCGATGACACTCGTTAGCATAGATCTACAAATGATAGTATCATAATATAACACAATCGTTAGCATGGCTGGGAATGTTATGATTGCAATAACTATTCTATAAGGTTTACTAGTATTCGAATCTTAGTAACTGATCGCACATTATTTGGAAACGTTCTTGATTTTTTTCGAAGGGATATTGGTGATAGTACGGCACAAGTTTTAATGATTATTACAAAACAGGAACGCAGTCTCAATACAAATTTATGACGTGGAAGGGAAATCAGTTTTAGAAACATCACAATCACGTTCACATTGACACGTTGCACATTCCGTCACATTGACATTTTAGTCTTTTTGGAGGATAAGCTTCACGCAATATTATAAGTACCAAAAGTTTCGATAAGCGTTCCAATCTTAGAGCATTAAGGTTCCAATCCGATTATTAAGTTTACTTTTTGGACAACTGATTGTCGAACAAAAAACATGCTGCTTTCTTTCAGGAATGATCCTAAACATCCAGCTCTTGTAAATTCCATTCTAAAGCAAGCCGGTTCTCATCTCCACTTTCCAACACATATTAAATTCATTCCTCATTGCCCTCCAAGCCAGGAAAACTATTAATCAAATAAACAATTAACACCATTGGATTCCTTACATCGTTACAAACATACTCCCGTTCCCACCTTGAATACCGTTACTCTAAAATGATGGACGATGCTGGGCCAGTGTGGGGCGTAGCTATTAGTCTGTTGGCCCGTTTATAAGATTTGTGGTGACTGCTTTGCTGACCTATATGCATCGGTAGGATGTAAGTGGCAGGTCAGCATAGAATTATAGGTTAAGTTAAGAAAGGAGTGGTCACAGGAGGATAAATTGTAGGGGCAGTGGCTGAGCAATTCGTGTTTGCATTTTGCGAGTTCGATCGCCATGAAGAGGTAGTTTATTTGATCTATTGCAATTGTATAGCACTATTCATGCGAATATTCCTCTGCAACATATAAGCGCGAATGTGGTTTTAATAAGACAAATAACAGGACTAGGTAGATCAAAATTCGCGCCCTCGCGCCCTACGACGCTAGACGCCTAGACGCCCTAGGCGTCGGGAATCGCAAGCTGATTCCCGGCTACCGTAGGCGCGAGCTTGTGAACGGCGAGCAATGGGCAGCTCACCGTTCGATAAGGACCAGGCCCGGGTCGATGGCGCGTTGTGTTCCACGCCCGCCTCAAAGAGATGTCAGCATCAATAACGGGGTCCGCTAGGGCCGATGGTTGCCAGGGTTGCGGGAAAGTCCGAGAGGGATACCGTGGCCCCCGACACTGGCAACTGAAGGAACATATGTGAGCAGAGAGCGGGAGAAGTTATTTGATGATTTACCACCCAAAAAAATTAAATAAAAAAAGGACTAGGTAGATACTACATACAGAAATAAAAAAAATTCAACTTAGTCACGAATAGACCGATTTGGTGGTATATCTTCAAGAAGCAACTCTACAACAAGCAGATGCTCTTAAAACCTCAAAATTTCCGCATGTCATTTTCTATCTACACGTAACTTATCAGAAGTACCAACACTGCATACAAAAGAAACGGCAGCAAACCAGTCAGGCCCGTTTCATACGATAAATGAAAGAGAAATAGGCTGTTTAAATTGGTTTTAGTCCCGGCAGCCGGTTTTAACGCCAGCAACCCTGCTGGCGTTACAGCGTTCCGGTTTTAAAATAACATCTCATCACTGAGCCTCAAGGCGCTAGGTTTGATCCCCGGGTAAAGAGTTATTGGTTTATTCGATTAGGAAGTTCCTATAAGGCCTGCATTCCCTGAAGTGAGCTGAATGGTGCTAAACCATGCGTCAAGTTCGTGAACGGGCGCCGTCAGTTTAGACTGGTCATCTCTTAGCTGCCACTGCTTATTTTTTTTTTATCTTTTTGCTGTACTCTGGACGCTTTTAAAGTGTACATCTTTTTTACATCGTTCTCAAATATAATCATAAGTTCAATATTAATGATGTAACTAATATTTCTGTAACAATATAATTTAAAAGAGTGTCCATGGAGTTTCTTGCCCGTTCTTCTTCATAGGTACCTACGACGCGTTGCAATGGGCAACTAGCTTCATATTTCTGATCGACCGACTCCTAGACCATTCAAATGTACCTGTAAATGGTTTAATAGAAATAAATGCGTTTGAGTTTGAGTGTGCCAGGCAGAGATTGTTTTCACACTTCGCCAGTAAGTAGGTTATTGCTATTCAATCAATCAATCAACTCAGCCCATCGCAGTCCACTGCAGGACATAGGCCTCTCCCAGGCTGCGCCACAACACCCTGTCCTCCGGCTTCCGCATCCAGTCTGTCCCAGCCACCTTCTTAAGATTGTCGGTCCATCTAGCTGGGGGCAGTCTCACGCTATTTTATCCTTCAAAGAATGTCCGCGCATGGCCTGCTCCATAGCGCGCGGAGCGACCTTGAATTTGTGGAGCAGCCCAACTGTGAGTGTCCACGTTTCGGCACCGTTTACACAAATCCAGACTACAGGCTAATACTGATATCCTACTGGAAAACCCAACACTGTGACGTGATGCCCCAGTGGTTAAGTCCTCCCCTCTCATGCACGAGGTTGTGGGCTCAAATCAAGACAAGAATCAAGGTGACTTTCTCAATTCTTATGTACTTTCCAAGTTTATCTTAAACATCATTGACATCGGTGAAGGAAACCTGGACTTACAATTAAAATAAGTCTGAAATCGCCAATTCCCCTTGAGAAAGCGTGATGATCAATGCTCATGCCTTCTCTGTGTGAAAAGAGGCCGTATTAATAATAGGCTGGTATTATTATGCCCGACCTGGGAATCAAATCAAAGCTGAAACCTGAGCAGAAAACCAGTTGACGAAGTTAAGTTATCATAACGTAACATCACGCCTGCAATCCGTGAAGGGTTGGGTAGAGATGTACCCATATAGTATATCCACATTTCGCCAATTATACAGTCCCACTTAATAGGAGGCAAGCCTATTGCAATCAACCAGGCACAAATCCAGACTAAGGGCTAATACTGACAAATTCCTGATAGAATAACCCAATAACATTTTGCCCGATCCGGGAATCAAACCCATAGCATCATTCTCAGCAGTTGCGCTTGTGACCACTAGACCAACAGGGCGGTAGTTAAGATAAGTTAATAAAACAGAAACTCTATTCGCAACCGGATCCACGCAATCTTTGTAAGTTATAACGTTATTTTACCTACATATAATTTACGTTCCAAGACCGTTGACAGTAACAGTTTGTTACTTTCGTTGCTTGTAGATTAACTGGAAGCGATGCATATCTGCGGTGTGCTGAATTGGACTAGCTTTTAAAACCTGGCTCTGACTGGTTTCTTCCTTCGTGAGCTAAGACATATCTAGGTTTATACTGTTAAATCAAGGTAGTTGAAAGTTTGTGTTTTATGCGGATAGAAACAGTTGAACATTTAGGTTCTTTATTGAGGGCGAATGTCACCATTGAAACAAACGTAATCTGCAAATCAATATTCCGTAACAATGATGACACCGTCAGCTCTTGAACGCAGTTTGGATGTGCTGGTCGCGTTCAATTTCATTGATGAAATACGCCCTGGCTGGTTTTTTGATCCGTAGTTAACTCAAAAAATTGTAACTAATGGTTCAATTTTGGAAAAATCGGCTGATATGATCAACATATTTTGGCAAAATTTAGCCATAGTTACTATGTTTAACTAATGATTGAGTTGATGGTAAAACTTTGCCAAAATGTATTGTTTTTATCAGCACATTTCGCACAAATATTTATTTTTAACTATGGATCAAAAAACCGGCCCTTAGTCTGCGAACTTAACTCTTCATTAATCCCAAATGTCTTGTCTTATTGTCATTAAGGTGGGTTTAGACCTAACGAACACAGAACAGGACAACAGCAAATGATTTATTTTCTTTATATGCATTTTAGTATGAATAGACACGAAATAATGCTGTGACCCTATTTAAAAAAGAGGAAATAATAGATCGGCGACAGAATTTGAATTCGCTCATTTGGTCTAAACAAACCTTTAAACGATGGATAGATGTACCTATTATAGATGCTAGAAAGTCAGTGACTAAAATGACGACAACTAAAGAAGCATGGAGAAAAAGAAATGTTGCGCCGGCGCCGGCTCCAAATAAAGTGCGATAAGGGTAGGAGACTGATGATGATCAGTATGATGACGAATGACCGATTCCTACAACTGAACAATTTTCATGTGTTATAATGATGTTTACCTAAGTATATGCCTCATTGTCTTATAGATCAGACATAAGTAGGTATACTTAAGCCAAGCTCACAGATTTGTGATTATACTAAACATAGGTAATAAATACATACATAACGCGCGCCGTCATTGCTTGTGTTTAAAAGACTCGTGAAGGAACATTACTTGTCGTTGTGATCGTGTTCTCATAATTGTAATTACTTATCTTTAGTCTTCATTTATTTTCGTTGCTTATAAATTTAGTATGTACGTATTTATGTATATATGTATAAGTGTATCTATTATTTAGGATATGTATATATGTGTATCTATTTTAGTGTATTGTATACATACTTATTATTTGCACCAACAACAGCCCCATTTTATGTCCAGGAAAATCTCTGTCCATTCCAAGGTTGCCTGGAAGAGATCGCAGAAAGCGATAAGGCCGCCCATTGTATATTAAGTAGTGTTCAGTTTAATTTTTGTTGTTATGTTTTTGTGGTGTACATTAAAGAATATATAAATAAATAAATAAATTGCCCAGTTTGCAAATGTAAACGCTACCAGTGGTTAGTAAAACGATTCACTATTGACTATAGACCACAGTATATTTTTTATCTTAGCACCTCAAACAAGCGGGTTTTGTTGTGTAAAGACAGTGAGCGAAATTCGATTTTGCTGCGAGCGGGAGACAAAATAACATTTTAATTATTATTTTTGAATGCCGAAAATAATGCTTAAAATTTAATTTAAAAATAAGCTTCACTTTGTTCTGTCAGAACAAGAAACAAATCGATTCGAAATTTGATTTTAAAATTCCATACCTCTAGGTAAAAGAAATAAACAATAAAACGTTGGGATACACATCGGATAACCTTAAAATCATCTGTTAAGGTTTTAAATGTAATTAATTTTTGGGTATTGTTTGTACGAATATTTATATGTCGTTTAATGTTCACAATTTTGTATTTTTTTACCTTTAGGTAATATGTTCTCGCTGGTTAGGTGAAAAGTTGTATGTGTTACGCGATACCAAAATTATTTGCATCTCGTATCTTTGAATCCCTCGCTGCGCTCAGGGTTCCTACCTAGAATCCTTTGCTTACTTGGGATTCTTACCTAGAATCCTTCGCGTACTCGGAACTATAACCTAGAATCCTTCACTTACTTGGGACTCAAAATCAACATTCAGCTAAAACCAACTTTGCCCTCTTGTTGCACAAACAACTATTACTATCCGGTTGTTTGCCGTCTCATATACAAATTTACACGATTATTCTAC
This sequence comes from Brachylomia viminalis, assembly GCA_937001585.2. Taxonomy (NCBI): domain Eukaryota; kingdom Metazoa; phylum Arthropoda; class Insecta; order Lepidoptera; family Noctuidae; genus Brachylomia; species Brachylomia viminalis. The sequence continues at coordinate 4,562,047 of OW443298.2, forward strand.
GGTGCGGCTAGCGCGCCGTACCGTAAAGAAACCGTGCCGTGCACAACGGGCCTTAAGGCTCCTGCAGACAGGCGCGACATGACTCTAGTAGAGCAATTTCCATTAAAACTTCATGGAAATTGTTCTACCAGACTATAATAGCGTCGTCGCACCGTTGCGTCACATCTGTATGAGGAAGCCTTAAAGCATACGTGATTTTCATAACCTTTCAACACACAAAACTGAGCTCTATGTAATAGGCACAAGGTTGGAATTTGGATGGAATAGCGAGATAATATCGTTAAGTAAGTGTATTACGGGACTAAGCTATTATTGAAACTTTTATTATTAGGGCAGGCATTTTAATAGCTTATTCACACGAAGTATTGGCATAAAGTACGATTGATAAGTGGTATTCAAAGTTTGATTACTACATGATCATCAATTTTATGTATCTCTAGATGATTCCTGAGTAAGGGCTATTTAATATCAAAATTGTAATATGCTATGAATTGCTATATTTCAGTACTAATAACTGTTAGATAATATGCTGAAAAACAATGTATCGGTTCGTTATGAATCAATTTAGATGATATGTAAAAGTACCTACCTAACTGTGTTAATCGACTTTTGTTGATGACTGTACATTGGTGATAACACGTTATAAGTATGTACATCCGGAGCAATCTGGACAGTTCGCCTCACAATAGCAACATGGGCTGTTCGCCTCACAATATCAATCTGGGCAGTTCGCCTCACAATATCAATCTGTGCAGTTCACCTCACCGTATTGATCTGGGCAGTTCGCCTCACAATATCGATCTGTGCAGTTCGCCTCACAATATCAACCTTGTTAACTGTGAAATCACTACTTATCACAAGGCCAATTTTTGTCGTAAATCTCGTTCCGACATGAGACTCGTTGTCTCATGGTAGAAGTAATCACCATTAAGGGCGAATTTGCCATAACTTTTATATCTTATGTAGGTAAGTCTTATCCTGCAAATAAATTTTAAATTTAAACAGTTTTCCCAACAAAACCTATCAAAAAATGCCATTTTATTCCACGAATAAAAGTCACATGTCTTCGAATTTTTGGTTCTAGGACCGTTTAAGGCCGTTTAAGACCGTTTTAAGAGCAGTGGTGATGAAATATACACAAAGTAAAAGTGCCTGCCTGGGTTCGAACTCACGACCTACAACTCGTAAGTCGGGCGGATACCACTGGGCCATCACTGCTCACTACGCAATTACCCCGCTGGTTATAAAAAAAAAAGTGTAATTCAACGAAAATTTTGCGAAATTTAAGTAGTTTGTGAATCAATGTTTACAGATGAATTGCCTCGATAAAGACATTGGTCTACTAAGCCGGCAGTCAAAGAGAAAATAATAATTGTAACTATTGACGAAATAGCCCGATCGTTGATTGCTCATTTTGAGTATTTATTTTTTTTGTTTAAAATGTTAAGGTTTTGTTCCATACTTAACGTTACTTTGGCCACACACTAGGAGCTTCGCTTTATGTGTGCGTGTGTTTATTTATGTTTAAGAAAGTAAGAAAAATATTTTATTTGGGACACGTACAGGCAATACAAACAGTAAAAAAATAAAAAATTAAGGAGCATTTAAAACTAATAAAAGTATCATTCAAAATAACAATTAACAAGAAAATATAAAATAAAAGACCAAAAAGCATAATTCTGATAGCATCTCAGCATAATTCTGAAATATTTAAAAATAAATACCGCAGCGCTGGATGCCACGGACACACCTACGGACATCTATAAATCCCACTAGGGGATTACAAAAAGAAAATAATAATAAGAAAATAAAGCAATAAAAACCATATATAAGTTTCATACACAAATATATTATTTTTCTCGTCATCTATACATAGCATAAAACAAAGTCACGAAGTTCATGTCTATCTGTGTGACAGCTTAAATCTTCGCCATCATTTTAGAGTTTTAGACCATTTTATTATATTCCGGAAGGCACATATTGTGTATTACATATATAAGTATATTTAACTTAGATATCGCTCAGAAATCTCGTTGTTTTGACTTCTTGCTATTGTGCAAAGATGTCACTAGTTTTATATAATTCTACATAATCCTCAAATAAATTACGATGTATTATAAGAATTACGACGTAAATAAATAAGACCCATACAATGGTACTTCAGAGGGTCAGATGAGTAGCATTCCTTCGCGCGATCATCATAAAACTTGATGTGAATAATTTGTGACCATCTCGTGATGCGGCCCATGATAGGGACTTTAAAGTGATGTCGAAAAGTATCGAGTATCGATACAATATCCTTTGTGCTGCTACTGTCTAATCCTTAGAAAAGTCAAATAGTTACTTGAGAAATTTTAAAGTAGGTCCCCCTTCTTCGGTATTCTTTAAATACTAAAAAAAATCACCACACGCTTACAAAATTTACTTCAGTTTAGCCATAATCAATCAATTTTAGTAAGTCGAGCACCTACAGATTGTAATAATTTAAATATATCAATGGCTAACAAAACATTTTAACCGATAACTTTTTTACGCAATTGAAAAGACTCGATAGACCGCATCACTATAAAGTTCATCGTAAACATAATAACAAAACATATTAAAATTCACACGCGCTATTTAACATGCCACCGACGAAATTCAAGCGAAACTGCATTTTACTTGAGTTGGTTGTACCAATTGTCGACCTATGTATAACGAGCTAAAAAAATGAAAAAAACATGGGTTATGTAATTTTGCCATGGTTACGGGAAAGTCCGAAAGGGTTACCGTGGCCCCTGGCACAGCCAACTGAAGGAGCACGGGTGGGTTTTAGTCTGTAAGAGTCTGACACGCCCTCCCGCTCCGCCCAGAGCGGGATAAGTTGTTTGATGATTTCCAGAATATAAAAAAATGGGTTAATAAATTACAAATAATAGAAATGTTAAAAAATAATATATATAAAAAAAATGGGTGCGCCAAAGTTCACCTAAATTTTCAACTCCGATAATTGGAAATCCGAAAATGTTCATCCTAACATTTTTCATCCTAACAATCACAATTCCTAACTACTCTGTCTCTAATGTTCATAATTCCGAAGCATTCAACTTCATAATGTCAGTAGCAATAAACATCTATTATACTTTTATTTGTTTCCCTATATTTTCTCAACATAACCATCTTTTATACTATTATTCAAAGTCATATCTTTTTTGTTTAGATTTCTTTTTATTCATAATAATCAGTATTATATACATTAATCATTGTAAGCCCTAATTATCACATGCCATAATTATGATATGCCATAACATAATTTGCCATCGACATCGGGTGTGTAACGGTTGTTTATATCAAGAGAAATTGGATGCAATTGGGACTTTAGGGCACCCCGACTCGGACAGGTTAGGTTAGAAGGGGATGGCGGGGTCGTGTGAGCGAGCGAAGCGAGCGAATAGACCCCGCCATCCCCTTCGTGGTTATTTTTTTATAAACCACACAGAAGTAGGAGCCCCGCGAAGCGGGGCTCCGTCGACCTAGCCCACCATCAACCATGCACAGAAAAAAAAACCTAAAACTATAAATATCATCTTCTACCCACATATATTTTTTATAACACTTGGTAAATGTTTCTTTCTGAGTATGAGTGAAAATATTATGGTAATTATGTTTAGGGATAAAAGCGTTATGATAAAAAACAGTAGGAGTTTAAATATATTTACATTAATGATATTATTAATTACAATTTTCGGAAACATGAGTGTTATGAACATCGCCGGTAGCACTACAAATAGTATGAATGAAAACTTTAGGATGAAAAATTTTAGGAAGAGTGATCATTCGGATTACAAATCGTTAGGAAGAACAATTTCGGGTAAAGAACTTTAGTTGTGCCAATATGGACCCAAAAAAAATATATAAAATAATATAATGATAATTGGTATGTATTTTTTCTCTAGGTAATACCGTATGTTTTAAACAGACATAGGCATTTTGTAGCGATATGAGCAATTAAGAAACAGCCAGTGATTTTTTTTTCTTGATTTTCCAGTGATTTTCTTTTTCTCCGGGAGCATTTGTGCGACATAGTCGGCCCAGTCCCATATGTGAAGTCATACTAATAAAATACCACTAGATCACATCGCTCATTGGCAAGAAGGGTGACATAACTAATATAACAGCAATCTTGAGTTAAGTATACAGGTGAACGTAGTTTGCTATAAAAACGACATAAAGATTAAAAATGAGGGAGTTAGAAACATGTGACTTTATGCTTTGTCGCACTCTTACTGCTACTTTTAAACTTTTAAATCATCATACCTAAAAATTACTCTTTTTGAATGATTTCAAGCTCTTCGCAAATGAACGACATGTTGACAAGAACTCAAGCAATTTTCTAAAGCTAGACTAAACATGACTTCAGAAAGGTCACCATATTACGTAGCCCTATCAGATTAAGTCGATTGATTAGCAATTTATCGGAGTCTAGAACTCTAGATAGTAATACCATATAAGCAATTTGTCATTACTCATGAATGATGAAACTTTCTACTTCCATCTCGATCAGAGAATGCGAGAAAACAGAGCGTGTCAACTACGGAACATGATTGGCTGTGGTTCATAGAAATAGGTATAGTATATACTTTAATTTCTTGCATTGTTGGTCTAGTGGCCGCAAGAGATACTACTGAGCATGAGGTTTCCGTTTGATTCCCAGGTCACACACACACACCTCTGCCTGGTGAAATGTGGGTGTACCTACTATAGGTGCAGCTCTGCTTGACCCTTTAGGGATTACAGGCGTGATTTTGTGTTACCTTCTTATAAATATTACGAGATTTACAAAAACCGTTCATAAATCGCGACGCTTGTAGGTTCTAACTTCTTCATTTTTTTTTATTTATTTATTTAACCATTTATGTACACACTTATATAAACAGACAAGAAGAAAATAACAGAAAAATAGGTACAAAGGTGATGCTTATTTCTAATGAAATCTCTTCCAGCATACCTGCGATAGGATAGTAGATATAAAGATGTAGACAGCGTGTGTAAGAGTAAAAGAGAAAATAAAATACATAAAATCAAAAACAATTCACTTAATAAAATAAAACAAATAATATGAGAATATACATACATACATACATATTCATGCGAGATTTCTATGTTTTAAATTATCAAAACTTCATATAATTCACCACCTTTTGCGAATTTTTGGAGCATCTTCTTGTACTAATCTTTTGATAACCTTCTCAACAAAGTAATTACGACTGTATTCTCGGTATAGCTCGACCACGGAGCAAATACAAAGAGGAGACGGCCTAAGCAACTGTGCACCGTGATTCTCAACTAGGTCCTGACGTCATCATGTAGGCGTGGCCTTAGTCAGTGTATTGTTGGCGTTCGTCCTGTGCACAGCTCTGTAAACGTTCCGTTTTTACAGCATATTTGCGCTAGAAGAAAAAAAGAATGAAGTGTGGTGTTTTATCTTGTAAAAACTACTCGGATAGACGTTCTGATGCTATGGATGGCATCACATTTCATTTGTCAGTAATTTTATGCGTAATTTATTAAAATAGTTCTTCATTCTGCATGTAGTGACATCTAGTGTGAGATAGTTACATAACTACAAAGTAAAATCAACAGGACGAGCGAATAGTTTTGCTATTGACCAGTAGATGTAAAATAAAGAAGTGGGCGGGATCTGATCACCCCTCACCCCGTAAAGTGTCACCCGTTGTTTCATACAGAAACCTTATTACAACATCTCCTCTTTGTATTTGCTCCGTGAGCTCGACCAACAAACGGGGACTTCACCCTACCCATATTTTTTCATCACTGCGTGAATACATTTCCATACAAAATCAATATCAGTACGTGGTATGAATTTAATGATTAAAACAATGTTGTAGTAGGTAGGTACATACCTACCACTTGACGGAAATTACAATAAATAATGTCTGGCGTAAATATTACTCATGCCTTCGTACAACTTACTTTCTTTAATTTTTTTTTTTTTTTTTTAAAACGTTGCCCCACACTAGGAATGTCTCCTGTATCGTGGGTGCGTTTACAAACATTTAAACTCACGTACACAAACGGCCAGACCCGGAACAACTACTTGCAGGTCATACAAATATTACCATAACATCACGCCGGAATGCTCCGAAGGTTTAGGCAGAGGAATAGCTATAGTACACCACACACACACACACACACCACATTCCTCAGTTATGTTTCAGTTCCATGTAACAGGGCCTATTGCCATCAACCGGACACAAATCCAGACTCCGGACTGCAATATACAGGGTTATTTGTAATACGTCGGCAATCCATTAAGGGGATGTAGGGGAGGTCATTTGCAATCAAATTACTCCTTATGACCCCTATGCAAATGTCAACCATTTTCCAGTGATTTGACATTTTATATTTCTTTGAAAATATTTGGTAAGTATCTTATTTTATCTCGTTGGATATACACATATATACATACAGTTGTACATAGTTTTGGAATGTTCTATCGATAAAGTGTATCCATGTTTTTTGCAGAAATCAATTTGCGATGTACAGAAAATAATGTCAATATATTCTTTGAGTAAAAGTATTGCAAAATGATGTCTGCCTTATGGAAACCCCATATTTTCTTGACCCAGAAAATATCCCATGACTTTTTCCATGTAGTAGCATGCGACCACTAGACAAACGAGGCAGTCATATTTGTCAGCCTTGTGACTCATCATCTGCCTGCCTTTTCCCAAATATGTTGGGGTCGGCTTCCAGTCAATCCGCATGCAGCTGAATACCAGTATTTTACATGGAACGACCAGAATTTTGTGCTTATATGCTTTTTGTGTGTTTTTTTGTGCTTATATTTATATATAATTAGTTATATGTACTATATGTATTTATAGACTAAATAAGTTTATACGTGTCTATATATTTAAAAGTATGTATACTAAAATATCATTATAATTTGCACCTACCACTGTTTGTCTCTGCATCACCCAAAGGTTGACTGGTAGAAAATGCCTATGGCATTAAGTCCGCCTCTGTACATTTGTGTGCTTAAAGTGTTTAATAAAATAAATAAATAAGTACCTGTCTGACATTCACAACCAAGTTAGTAGTTATTGTTTTATTATTATTATTTTATTATTATTTGTACGCAAAATACGCGCATTGACGTGGAGTTGCGAACACCAGCCCGTATTACCTATTACCTAGTAGTTATTGGGTAACTCGGTACCCCTTGGTAAGACTGGTAGTCAGACTTTCGAGCTTCTGAAAACCCGTAACAACTGTCAAAGATCTAGAAATGGAAATATCTAGAATCGGTACGACGAGCTTTGTGACTACTAGACCAAAACGAATTATCCATACTTCTGTAACTACCCCACCCAAGCTCACCGTCCGGTCAGGACCAGGCCCGTGCTGGACGGCGCGTACGTGTTCCACGCGCGCCTCAAACAGATGTCAGCATCGAAGAGGGGGCCCACTAGGGCCCAAGCCTGCCGGGAAAGCGGGATCATCCGAAAGGGGTACCGCTGACCCGGAACATAAAGGGCCAAGGAAGGAACACGGGTGGGTTTTAGTCAGTAAGAGTCTGACACTCCCTTCCGCTCCACCCAGAGCGGGAGGGGTCGTTTTATGATTTCCCATCCCTAAAAAAAAAAAAAAAAAACCCCACCCACGCACATCTCCGATGTAACATACGGGTCTATGCATGATTTCATAAACGGCCTATAATGTGCCCACTGTTGGGACACAGGCCTCCTCTCTCTTTGAGAGTGAATGAGCTATAATCCACTACGCGGGCCCAGTGCGGGTTGGTAGCTATGTCACATGTCTTCGATTTCTTGGTTCTAGGATATGCATGATTTGCCTCATAAAAAATTAAATGTATTTACCATTCAAAGCCACAGGCAACCATTAGATTATTGAAACAACCTAATGCAAATATATTCAAACAAGGTGCCATAAAGAATTTCGTTTTCAATTTATAACTCTGAACTACGATATCAAGGAGTAGTATCATATTTATTGCAACAGAGCCGGTATGCGCGGGGGCATCAATAAAATTCTCTCATGGGATTATGATAGGGCTGCCATAATTACTTGAATAATAGGTATTCGTTTCTCAAACTCATTGAGGACTAATTAGACATACACAAATTCTTTTGATAGTTGTTGTTGGTATCTTTGATTTTACTATCATTATATTATTTTAATAAGATTTGATTTGTGAGTATACCACGCATCAAAAATATAGGTAGTTTTTTGTTTCCACAGAAATTAAGTTTTTATTTTTATATTATAAAAAAAAACTAGCTGATTATACTTAATTAAAGACCAAAGCCAAGTAGTCCGACTCTGATACCATGTAAAATGTATATGTATTTTGTAATATTGTGGTGAGAAAATAAAATCTTATCTTAGCTATCTCAAAGAGACTTTCACCATTTTTTGTTTTGCGTTCGTTGTAATTATTACAATAAAACTATCGCCCGCCTGCCCTACCGCGTGTCTTCAAGGATCAATTTATCAAACGCCTGTATCAACCGCCCCGTCTGATTATAAATTATGAAGCGCACCCATTCACTAGTTAAACTGTACCTATTATACTAACCAACCACTAAAAGAGCGTAAACTGCCGTAGATTGATAAAACGGATTGTAGTCTATCAGGGGATCGGCTACTTATGAAATACAAGCTTTAACACATATTTCTACAACGTCATTTTTCTAAACGCCAAAACATATTTTGATGCGGTTTTCACCATTATTTAGAGAATTTGTCCAGAAAGTTTATCTATTCATATAAGTAAAATTGAAGTGTCTGTTTGTAACGTCAAAATAACATAATAATAATTAATAATAATAATATGAAAATATATACGAAACAAAAAAAAACAATTTTTTATGTTTGTCTGTCTGCTTGTTCTGGCTTATCTCCAAAACGCCTGGTCCGATTTTGACGGGACTTTCATTGGCAGATAGCTGTTGTTATAAGAAGTAACTTAAGCTACTTTTAAATCTATTTCCGGACAATTTCCGACATCCACGCGGGCGGTAGCTAGAGTGTACTTTATAGCATCAATATTTAACTTGGGTCATCATTCTCTGGCCCTTGTCCCAATTTATTTGTAGTCGGCGCAGCTTGTCTACTTCCATACTACTCTATAAGTCGTCAAATCGATAGTAATCCCTTTTCTAGCCATATCATCTCCCACCCTTTGTAGTTTGGAAAAGATTATACAGGGTGGCAGGGTCATCGATGCACAAACTATTTCGTACATGATTCTAAACCCAAATGCGTCAACATTTTTCGCCGGTTACAAAAAAAAAATTGTTCTGCCATACATTTTGACCGCGTAGGTACTGCACTTTTCTATGAAACAATAGTATTTTTTTTTATAACCGGCAAAAATGTTCTGTGTTATGGGGTCTAGAATCATGTGCTGAATTCATGGTTACAGTTTGCGCGTCGATGTCCCAGATACCCTGTATTTAAAAACGTTTTATTCTCTGATTCTGATTCTTCTGATTCTCATATTCTTTAAAGCAAAAACCAAATTATTTACAATAAAATTATGGAGCTCCAATATTAATTTAAGTTAGTAAAATTAAAACATTGTATTTACAACAAGAAAGAAAAATCCTTCAATCATAGAAATGTGCAAAGTGTAGGTGCTGAGCAGAACGATCACGCTCAGTATCAAGCTTATGTTCGCAGTGAACAGCCGTTCAACAGATATTGGTGGAAGTACACCATGATGTCGTCTATTGCAAGACGGGTCGTGTCTCTTAATCTTGCGACAGAATTTTTAATTTAGTTGAGTCATTGGGTATCTACTAAAGCAGCACCCGTGCATTACTTTCATACTCTGTCTTATTTTTACTTTGTCCCCTTTTTTTTTTCTTTTTTTTTTTTTTTTGTGGGTGGGAAATCATCAAATAACTTCTCCCGCTCTGGGCAGAGCAGGAGGGCGTGTCAGACTCTTACTGACTAAAACCCACCCGTGTTCCTTCAGTTGCCTGTGCCAGGGGCCACGGTAACCCTCTTGGACTTATCCGCAACCCTAGCAGGCATCGGTCCTAGCAAACCCCGTCATTGGTGCTGACATCTCTTTGAGGCGCGCGTGGAACACAACGCGCCGTCGACTCGGGCCTGGTCCTTATCGAACGGCGAGCTGCCCATTGCTCGCCGTTCGCAAGCCCGCGCCTACGGTGGCCGGGAATCGGCCTGCGATTCCCGACGCCCAGGGCGTCTCCTGCGGCGGCTAGGGGCGTGAGGGCGCAAACTTTGCCTCTCCCTCACGCGTTCCGCCTCCTCCTTCGCGAACATTACTGCTTCGCAGAAGGAGGTGACGGCTTCCCAAGCCCTCTCGCTCCGTACCATGGCCTGGACCAAGGCCGGACGCGAGAGATCGCCACCGCCAATCGCCTCCACGAGGACACGGCGGTGCTCCGCCCAAGCCGGGCAGACCTCCACCGTATGCTCCACCGTGTCCTCCGGGCGATCCACACAATGGTGACACCCGGGCGTTTCCTCCCGCCTTATCCGGAACAGGAACCTCCCGAATTACTTTGTCCCCTAAGTTGGTCTTTTTGTTCCTGCCACGTTTCGTTGTGTGTGCTACGTCTTTCATATTTTCTCTAAAATGTCTACATATCGAAAGAATGTATACCAATTATATAGGGATTAGTATAATCCCATCATTCTTTTGTTTAGATTCTCTTTCAGAGCGGATTAACTGAGTATTGTTTTCGCGTCATCAAGTATTTGATAAACATCTCTTATTATTTCTTTTGTTTTGTGTTTTATATCGTGGTTTTCTTCATTGGTGATATTTAATTACCAATTATGTTTGAATATCGTTATCTATTGTGTCACCGAATTATTATATTGAGAGTGACGAGATTGATGTAAAGGCATCGTGACTCGTTAGTTACCTAAAGGTCTCAGTCCTAAAGTCCTCAGACCATAAAGAGTTGGTACCTACCCACCTTTCTAATTTAAATGGCTAAATATGGAGTTGTCAAGAGTGGCATGCAGTTATTAGATTAGAATCATCTGAACAGCACAGTGATTGACAAAGTGACAATCTTCGATCACATGAGCCATCGTCGGTTGACAGATTGACAGTCGCATCACGGTCGATTAACAGTCGAACAGTAACATGAATATTTCTCTGTGAAGACAGCGGTACAACGTGTAATATGTTTTTGCAGTTAAGTTATGACTTACCTGGGGAGGCTGGGGACTTACAGAACCGGTTAGTTAAACCTACATTTTATTTGCCGTTGGGACGACAAACGTTTAAACTGGGGACTTTTCACGGACTCTATAGATAATGTGAGAAGTAGCTATAAAATGTAAGAATATTTATTTATGTATTTATATCCTTTTTTTTGAGGATGGGAAATCATCAAATGACCCCTCCCGCTATGGGTGGAGCGGAAGGGAGTGTCAGACTCTTACTGACTAAAACCCACCCGTGTTCCTTCCTTGGCCCTTTATGTTCCGGGTCAGCGGTACCCCTTTCGGATGATCCTGCTTTCCCGGCAGGCTTGGGCCCTAGTGGGCTCCCTCTTCGATGCTGACATCTCTTTGAGGCGCGCATGGAACACGTACGCGCCGTCCAGCACGGGCCTGGTCCTGATCGGACGGTGAGCTACTCATTACCTACTCACCGCCCGGCGCCCGCAGGCCCGCGCCTACGGTGGCCGGGAGTCGTTACGCGGCTCCGACGCCCGGAGCGTCCACCGCGGCGGCTTGGACGGGAGACTCTCTCCCTCTCCCGTCCCGCCACCTCCTTCGATGGCATGACTGCTTCGCAAAACAAGGCGACTGCCTCCCACTCCCCCTCGCTCCGGACCATGGCTTGAACCAGGGCCGGGCGTGAGAGGTCGCCGCCGCTGCCGATCGCCTCTACGAGGACACGGCGGTGCTCCGCCCATGCAGGGCAGGCCCCCACCGTATGCTCCACCGTGTCCTTCGTGTATTTATATCCTTGACTGTGTGTTTTTAGATAAATTAGTATACCTTATTTACATAAGTATCTGGTGGTTCATTCTATATACATATATGTATATAAAATAAGTATCCCTCTGTTAAGATGTTACACTTTTTTCTGTCTAGCTCTCATTCTTCAGGTGTGCAGGGTATAACATGCAATAAGGAGCTTCGTACCAATTAATCACTATACGGAGAAAGGGGATGATAAATAAATTATAATTTCACTGATAAACTGAACTACACTTTTCTCAATTAGAAATTATCATTAAGGGTCAGCTCACACCGAGACGCGACGCGACGCGACGCTGCGCGCACATTTTAAAAGAGCGACTCAAAATACAACTTTATTTTCTACACGAAAAGATACACATTTCATTGTGAGAATTGCGCGGCGCAGCGCGGCGCAGCGCTACGCCGCGCTGCGCCGCGCTGCGCCTCGCTGCGCCTCGCGGCGTAGAGCGAGGCAGCCGGTGCGCGCGGCGTGCAGGAGCGGCGCTGCGCCTCGCGGCGCAGCGCTGCGCCGCGCTGCGCAGCGCGACGCCGCGAGGCGCAGCCGAGGTCACCGTGGCGAACTATTTTCGTCCAGACTTCGTGTAGAATTGATGCAGTTCGGTCGAGTGCTCGAGTGAAATTATAATGATAGACTAATATATGTCTCTAATGTCTCTAATGATACTCCATAATGCACCCGCCAAATATACGTCGTTCTCATGCGCTTGCAAATGGTAGAGTGCGGGTGGACGGGCGGGGCGGGTGATCGTGGCGAATGCAGCTACACGTTCCGCTGCGCCGCGCGGCGTCTCGCTGCGCAGCGAGACGCCGCGCGGCGCAGCGAGGCGTCGTGTTGCCAACGATTTCAAGATGCGCCTCGCGACGTTGCGCTGCGCCGCGCGGCGCAGCGCGAAATCACTGGTCACGTCGCGTCGCGTCGCGTCGCGTCGCGTCTCGGTGTGAGCTGACCCTAAGGAGACGTAGTCCACACTTAGTAATTAAGATAAATACTTTTTCATGTATTGTTTCTTCGTGATTACTTAACTACTTAAAGAAAATAATCAATGAAATTAGAGGGAATATATTGAAGGTAAACGATGAGGCTAAGGAAGAATCAGACTAACTTAGGGGACAAAGGAAAAAAAGATGGAGGAAGAAAGAAATAACAATGGTGCTGCTTTAGTAGGGACTCAACTAAATCAAAAAATCTGTCGCAAGATTAGAAACAAACAAGAAAAAATGGCCAGTTTATGTAAATTAAACCAGTTAAACGACTATTCTAGTTCATGTTTATAACTAAATAAGCAGTACCATTGAGCACTTATATTTCTATATATTTTTCTCTTTTAAGTTTATTGTGTGTACAAAAATACAAGACGAAAAACATTAATGGTACCACGAGCTCTGTTCATTCCAACTGAAAAAAGTGAAGATAGCTCAATAAAACAAATGACAATCAGACAGCTGCACGACAACAATAAAACAACGTTAGTATATGTAGTTGACATTAAATTAAACTAGTGAAAGTCTGGCAATAGGCGTACAATTATAACTTTTTACTCCCAGCATTTTTTTGGCTATAAACACTACGAAATTATGTCAGAAGGAAATTAAATGAAAGTATCTTCTTCGTGTACTTATAATAATATGTAAATTCCTGGCGGCTCCTGTCTGAATGCTATGTAGTTTCTTTAACGTAGTTTAAGACTGCAGGATTCTTTCTTTACAGCCATTATCTTGCTAACTGTGTTTTTTTTTTACATTATTAAACTTCTATGAAATATAACAGAAATTTAGCTAACGTTGACGATGACAGTTCGCTTTGTGCAGTAGCTCACCAATTAAGCTACCCACGTGCTGTTCGGTTCGCTACCCACCATGAAATAAAGTTCAAAATTGCGAAGTCTTCAGCAAAAGTGGTAAGTGGTAGGCATTAAACTAGTTCTGCCTTTCGCAGTCCACAGCTGGACATTTAAACCGAACCCAAACAAGTTGGGCTGTAAGACCCGGGTCTCCGCAGTCTTCAGTAGGCTTTTCAGTTGTATCTTAAACCACGAAGGAGAAATTAATTAAAAAAATAAGCTGTCGGTAAAAAAAATTGACACCGAAAACTGATCTAGTAGGTCAAAGAGTCAATCAACCAAATTATAATTACATTTCATTCCCGTCATTGTTTTGACTTGCAAAAACGGAACGTTACAGCAAGCGGAAATTACGTGAAAGTCCTATTAGGTAGGTACCTACTTACTGTTAATTTGTTACAATCTGTGCAATACAGGATAGGAGATCTAATCGATAATCGTGCACAATTAATTATTATTATGGCAGAACGAGAAAGGAAGGCGGCTTGATTAGACTGTGTTCCTGTGTTTAACGTTTATGTTGAAAGAAAAAAAAATCAGATAGCCTTGTTGGTCTAGTGATCGCAAGCGTGATTGTCGAGCACGAGGTTTTGGATTCGAACCCCAGGTCGGGAATAGTTAGAGTCGGAAGAGGGCATGGGAAGCCGTCACCTCTTTCTGCGAAGCAATAATGCTCGCGAAGGAGGAGGCGGAACGCGTGAGGAAGAGGCAAAGTTCGCGCCCTCACGCCCCTAGCCGCCGCAGGAGACACCCTGAGCGTCGGGGATCCCAAGCCGATTCCTGGCCACCGTAGGGGCGCGGGCCTCAAAGAGATCAGCACCAATGACGGGGTCCGCTAGTGCCGATGCCTGCCAGGGTTGCGAGAAAGTCCGAAAGGGTTACCGTGGCCCCTGGAACCGGCAACTGAAGGAACATGGGTGGGTTTTAGTCAGTAAGAGTCTAACTCGCCCTCCCGCTCCGCCCAGAGCGGGAGACGTTATTAAATAACTTCCAACTTTCAAAAAAACAAAAGTTTGGGAATAGTGTTGATGGGCTTTTTCCCATTGATTTTTTTTTTGACACGCAGCCTGGATTCTGGGTTTGTGTCTGTTTGATGGCAATAGGCTCGCCCCGATTAGATTACATCGGACTTAAAAATGACTGGCGAAATGTGGGTTTAATAGGTATAAGTATACACCTCTGCCAATTCCTTCGAAGATTACAGGCGTGATGTTATGATGTATATGTTATGAGAACTAAACATAGGTAACTGTTGAAATGTGGGAATCCACCTCTGCCTAAATAGAACAGGCGTCTGATGAACAGGTACTGGCCAGATTTAATGTTTTATCGTTTTTCTAATATTTACCGATATAGACTCTTTAATAATTGTTTGCCTCTTCATGGATATCCTTCATCTGGATAAAGTCTAGGCACAGTCAAACTCAAACCATTTATTTCAATTAAACCAATTACAGGCATTTGAATTGTCAGGGAAAGTCGGTCAGTCAGAAAGATGAAGCTATTTGCCCCTTCCAAAGCGTTGTTCCTATGGAGAGGAACGGGCAAGAAACTCCACAGACACTCTTTTTAATCAAAATACTGTTACGAAAACAGTCAGATCTGTTACAAAAACATTCTAGGTGTTGATTTCTTAACCGGTGCCCACCGTAAGGACTTCGAAGAAATTCCTGGCTCACCATTACTCACCATATACAGCCATGATCCTTTGTAAACGTTTGATTTACACAATCCTGAATGCAAATCCACAGTAATTTTCCTGACAATAGAACAACCCACATGGGCTCAAAGCACCATTAAAGTACCGTAGGTAGCCATCGTTTCGTGGAAATGCGGGTACCATTGTCTCGACATGAATAAAAATGTTTATTGTATTGTTTTCATGTGGCTCTGAACATGATCATAAACATGGTTTCTTAGAAAACAGTGGTTAAATGACCTCATCATAACATTACACACAGTCACCACCACCCTATAACGTTCCCACTGCTGGGACACAGGTTTCCGCTCTGTGAGAGGGAGTGGGCCGTAATCCACCACGAGGGACCGGTGTGGGTGGGTGGTTGTCACATGTTTTTTGGTTCTACGATTCGGTTTTAGGTGCAAACTGCACGGCCGTTAATAAGGCATGTGCAGTTTTAAACACAGGTATGAGAAGCAGAGACAACGCCGTTTTTTTTCTAAAATTCCTTAAGCTTAATTTACAGTTGAGGATAATACTGTTGAGTTACTGAATAAACGTGCAACATTTTTCTGCAGTCAAATAACTTAAACTATGGAGATAGGCATATAACTTGTAGGTAATAGTTTTGATTTACGTTAATCAAACAGCAACAAACAAAATACATGAGACAGATTCTGTTACCAGGAATAAACAAATAAAATTAGTCGTCGCGGGATGCCTGGCACATGATTGTGAAACATCGAAACTATTTTGTATACAAAATATGCGTGAAAGGATGGTTTACCAAAGAAAATAAATATGGCATAACCAAAAACAAGAAGATTCCGATTTTTTTGAAAGAAAAATAAATTCATTATTTAAAAAATATATATATTAATTCAACGAAAGGCAACGTCGCAATTTAGTGTCATATTTCGTGGTTTTCAATTTTTATCATTTAATCGGAGCTATATTTTAAAAATCTGTTTAATTAACTTTTTAGAATTATGTGAAAACTGTGTAAAAGGTAAGAAATCGTTGCGTTTACAGTTCTATTTATATGCAAATAATACATTGGAAACTTGCAGGGCGTTATTTTCATTGTAAAATAACTGTAAGCATTACGGTTACTTACTTTTTAAACACTTTCACGTAATTCTAAAAAGTTAATTAAACAGATTTCTGACTCGCCACATTAGACGTTTCACATCAAAAATACGCACAAGACGTCATGATGAAGTATAGCTATTTCTCAAGCCGGACTACAGATAGATAGATGTGAAAAACTTGTTAAAATACTGAAGAATATTCTAGAATCCCGAGACTAGCTTAAATGATACCCCACCTCATAGAGGACCCAGTAAGGACAGTAATGTTTCATACTAGAGCAACTTTGTCAAGAGAATCCTGTAAGCTCGTGACAAAAAGGTTCCGCATACTAAGTTATAAATATGTAGTCGACGGAAATACTAGCAAGAAATCTTGCTTGGAATTCTTGATGGATGGTACAATGTGTAAGAAGCCAGCGGGGTTAATAAAACTAGGCATGGGTGGTCACATGTATCACAGCCTGTCAGTGATGAAAGGAGCTACAGTTATTTCTTGAGTATTTCCAACCGTAATGAACTTTGTTGAGGTAGACACATAGCATATCATCACACATACTAAAGTACATTGTATAATATTTACGTGATTTAAAAATAATAATTTGTGCAAGTATATAAAAAAGGGAGGGGAAATTATCATAAGACATCAAAAAAATTCGTGCGCATCGTTGTCAGCAGGAAATATTAAGTCTCAAAATCCTTCATAAATTAGGACATAAAGAATTGATAAACAGGGTCAAATTTAATTAGCTAGCGAAACTGCGCAGACGTGATGGGTCTATATCTATATCCATGACATAAAAATAAAAATTTAGGTTTTTTAGGGGTCAACGATCGCTCGTGGTGTTGTTACTTGAAGTATGGGTTGAGAAAATCTATTTTATTTGTCTTATCGTGTTTAGATATCGATACCCGTAACTGCTGTGAAGTTTACACTAAGAAAACTGATTTTTTTAACTGCTATTTCAATTGACTACATTATCAGCAGAAGATAACCCAAAAAAAAACTCATTAAATGAATTTACTTTTTATTTGATCATGTTAATATATCGACACCTATCATGTCTGCGGAGTATCGCTAGCTAATTCAAATTGACCCTGTATTAATATACCCATAACATTGATATTACACACCTGTTATACCCATAACATCTCGCGAATATTCCCACAAGGGTTGGGCAGAGGTGTAGGTACCCACAGTAAACTCACATTTCGCCACGTGTAATAGAGGGCGAGGCTATTTCCATCACCGGGGCACGAATCCAGACTCAGAATTTAAATATATCATCATAAAATCCTACATTTCTTTACGCTCCTCACTTGGACCTCAAATCAAAATCCTACATTTCTTTACGCTCCTCACTTGGACCTCAAATCAAAGTCCTACATTTCTTTACGCTCCGCACTTGGACCTCAAATCAAAGCTGGAATAGGAATATAATGCACATTATTTTACGTATTGGGCTGCTGATTCCTTGTGGCTACCCAGCTTAAGGTACCGTTCCTCTAATGCGATTTGCCTTGCGATCATTCTTGTATTTTTGATTACGGTGCTTACCATATTGGATGTGTATAATGTTTCTGACTGGATAGCTTGTTATGGTAAATTGATTCTTGTGGTCCATTACATATACTAATTTTCAAAACATATTCAAGTGCATATGAATAGTATTTAAGCGAATCAGGCTGAGTAGGAGGTCAGTGCGAGTTGGAAATGACAATGAATCTTGATTTCTGACGCACTATTATATTCTGCTTAACTTAAAAATTAGGGAGACGAGAAGAGTCTGTTATATATTATTATAATGTGGGCGTGTCTAAAATGCTGTAGTCATAGGTAATTGACGCAAATGAATGGTGAAAAATATTATTTAAAGAGTGTCATTGTCGTGACCCAAGTTCACAATGAGCTGTTATCAGGCTGACGTGTTGAAACGAACACGTTATTCTTCCACTTGGACTTGAATTTAATAACCGGTCACATCTAACAATTACGTGTGATAAACGCAAGTGATGAAAGTAAAACACTAACTCCCATACGTTTGTTTAGCACCTATTTGAGTGCCAAAATCGCAAGTCGAAAGTGACCTTTCTTTATATAATTTTTCCTAGAAAGGACCTTAAAACCATACGTTAATATCATAATGCGAGAGTAACTCTGTTTGTCTGTCGGTTACGTTTTCCCCGCTTAGCGGCTGAACGAATTTGGATAAAATTTGGCACACTGACTGGTTGACCATGATCTAGGTTAGGACAGGACATTAGATACTTTTTATCCCGGTCGTACGTTCCCGTGGAATAATTTCAAACACGCGGGCGATTAGCGAGCCAAAGCTAATAAATAATAAAAAAAGAAAAACGTGTCGAAAAAGAAATCTTACGACGTAAAATTTTACAACATTTAAAACAGTCATTAAGGTAAAATGCAGAGTTTTTATATCTGGCAATACTGCAGAACAGGGTCGTTTTATTTTCACTTAAGTGTAAAGCCGACAACGGGTTTTATACAGGTTTTCAAGGTCCATCCGATAAAGTTTTATATTTAGTATTCTGTACTAAAATTTACGAACGGGAAATTGGAATCCAGTCGGTATGTATATCAGTCTACCTGGAGTTTTACTCCGACTTTTTATTTAACTGTAAAGTTAGTTTGATTTTTGAGTTCAATTTTAAAAGCGGCAACATGCCTGCGACATACCACATCACACCACACCACACCACACCTCACCACACTTACACATTAATAGCCGTAGTTCATTATAGGTTCAAATGTTATCAACTTATCACACATAAATAAAGGATTTTCTAGAACACGAAGTTACAGTAGAATACTGACTCCTAAGTCACAGGGTCCCCCCTAGTTTAGGAGGCAGGGTTTTCACTATGTATGCAACCTTTGTTTCCCAAAGTTATGTCCCTGTTTGAATTGTATATCTTTGTATATTAAGGTTTTGTGTTAATAAACTTATTTTTATTTTTATTTATTACCTTGCATGAGTTCAAATTCTATTCGCTGGCTCCCAATGGCATGGACCTTCAAGTATTTGTAAAATAATAACCTTTAATAAAAGCACTTTATCTAGGATACTGTTTGGTATCTATCACTCCTGGACAAAGACGTAGCAATGGCAAACCTTATCTGTGAACTTTGTGTAACTAATGAAAATCGACGTTTATGAATTTAGTAAAGTAATAAATAACAATTT
The DNA here is from genome assembly GCA_937001585.2 of Brachylomia viminalis. NCBI lineage: Eukaryota > Metazoa > Arthropoda > Insecta > Lepidoptera > Noctuidae > Brachylomia > Brachylomia viminalis. The sequence continues at coordinate 4,581,869 of OW443298.2, forward strand.
ATAATACCAGACGGAATGACCATAATGCCCTGGAAGTTAGGCAGGCTTTTTTTGAGGGATGCTACATGTGTCGACACCTTTGTGCCATCCCATCTTCCTAGTTCGGCGGACCTGCTGTCCTGGGGCGGAAAACCTCAGACGGCGAAAATATTTCAATATTATCAAGAGTTATATGTTCGAGCCGCTTGGGGTTGGAACAATAGCACCATGTGGCCCGACTGCCCACTAAGCGGTTGGTCGAGCTCTGGTCTATTTTTTGGCCAAAGAATCAGCATCGCCATACAACGTGGCAATACTGTCAGCCTTTTGGGCACTTTTCCTGTTGACAGGGATGCGGAAGAATTTTTGATGCCTATGATTCATTTCCTTCTATTTTTATATACAACCAGAACATATATTATTATTATTTTACATCTGTTAGATTATTTATTATAGAAAAAAGCAGATTAAAAAAAATTGTTCGATTAAATTCACTTGTATTTTTCAAATCCGACAGTAGTTTCAAAGATTACCCCTACATACAAACTTACAAACAAACAAACAAACAAATTTTACCTTTATAATATTAAATATACAATATCAAATAATGCGAGTACATTTTATTACGTCAATGATAATACTACTGAAATACGAATACCTCATTAGCAACCAAATAAATAAATATATTAACCCAATAGAATCAGTTAATCACATTCGTAACTCTACTGAAAATACCTCTCCGTTTTCAATAAATCCTGGGACTATTAAGATAATTTTATCCATTAGTCTGCCCTCTAAACGGTGGACCGTCAATATAAATAAATAAGGCTGTGGGCACATTGGATACCGCTAGTCCGACATGACCTACCGCAAGTGAGCACGACTCGGATTTATCGCTCAATGGAAGTGCATTTTTGTCCACAACGCAGGGACGGACTTGGTAGACAAATGTGCATTAGCATGGTTTTGGAAATCACAATCACCACTAAAGTGTGCGCAGTATAAGTCTGCACGCGTGTTAGACCTTCAAGACTATATCCTTGCCAGCACTTTTAACCACTTTTGGCATAGTGATGGCGATTATTTACTTTGGAAAACACGGAACACAGCACACTCTTGACACCTGATACAAACGTCGAGATGGCGGCAAACGATTATTTCGGCCGCGTGCAGACTTATTGTGCTTGCACTCTACCTGTAAAATAAATTTTAAATTTATTACTCGCAACCCAAAAAGATAGATACATAAATATTACAATGCGAGGTGGATGAATTATTCATAGCGTAGACGAGTAACGATGCTGTTGTCTATAGACTACGGCCTACGACAATAACCATGCTTGAATTAGTTATTGCAATATCAGTATTTTATTGTACAAATCATCTATTAAGTATCGAATAGGTCTGCATAACAGCTTAATGAGTGCTCTGAACAGATTACGCCAATTATCACGTTTCGTAATTTTAGGTACCTAATGGTGGTCGCAGTTTCAATGTTAGTAATGAAAGCACAAAAAAAACTCTACCTACTTATATCCTTCAACGTAGCACTGAAACAGTATTATTAAAATCCTTCTAAAATAAATAAAACATACCAACCGTGAGAAAGGACTCTGAAACGAGCGCTGATGTCGCATCGCTATCGGCTCTCTATAAGGTAAAAGTTCGTGAATATAAATAACCCGCGTGCATTGGGATACCGCTATTCAAACATGACCTACCACAAGGTACGCACGACTGAGATTAATAGCCGTAAAGACGCGAATTTTTGTCTCCGATACAGGTGCGGATTCAACTAAAGGAATAAAAACGCATGCAGTGACATTGGAATTTTTTTTTTATTAATTTCTTTTAAATCGTAATCTTAATTTTGACTAACTAAGATGTTTGATGATGAGGCAGATGCTAAATTAAAGTTTTACTACGAACTACGACAGCTAATTTTCTATGTCACTTAATTTATTTTTGTTTTGTGTTTACTAGCCAGATTTCATGCGTTTAAGAAGTTTGGTTTAGAACGACCATTTACGTGATAAAGGCTCGTTGAAGGAGCCTTAACACGTACAAAATATATAAATACACCTACTTATCACCAAAACTTTATATTTCTTTTCTTTAGCACGAATCTCTTTTAAAAAATTAAGTAAAATTTACCAAAACCTTAATTCCTCCCTGTCTAACCATAAGCACGTTCCTGAATCGTGATTTGTTATGCTTTTCTTATTATTTTTGTAAATAAATTTTGCGGTATCTCTACTTACAAAGGGCGTGAGAAGTTGACGGACATTCACGGTGTTTGGTAACAAAATAAGAAATACAAAATATACACATATTTTGGTATCTAGGTTTGTAGGGTGCACCATAAAGTTTCGAGCAGCAATAAGATTATTTTAAATAATGTAGCAGATGGACTTAATGGCGAATTTTGTAATTAAATAGAGTTAAAATTCTAATCCTTCTTTTATTTTAATTGTTTTTTGTTGTTTTAATTACTAATTAATTAGAAATTTTATTTAGAATATTTTGACGCTGTTGACGGCAACCGGCAAGACATATCTTCCATTTTTATTAATACTATCACGTTACGTTGTACCTTTTGCTTCTGTAATAATATTTTACAAATAAAAATATTTTAATTTGAAATAATGATATTCGAACTTAAAACAGCACATCCCTACATTCCTTACACACAACACTAATTAAATTCAAAACTTGTAGCCGCATCTAATTTAATCGACATGCGTACATCTCTAATGGCCCTCACATTCTATCGATATCAAGTTCTGGGTAAGATAATAGTGTTGTGCAGGTTATCCTTACATAATTAAATGCGGGCTTTAACCGACTGCGATGCGTTAAAGATGGTATAATGTTTAGGCTTTATGGTAATTTGTAATTATTATGCAGGAATTTTACCGTGTGCAAGGCTAAGACCAACCTATTTATAGATAGACAATCCTATGCTTTTTGGGTATATTTTTAAGAATAGGTACCGAAATAATGGGTAGCATTTTTGAAGTAGTTTATTTATTTATAACTTTTCGCACAAAAGGTACAAAGGCGGACTTAATGCCTTAGGCATTCTCTACCAGTCAACCAAGGGTGGTGAAGAGATTAGATGGCAGGTGCTTTAATTGAAAGGAAAGGAAAGCATTGATTTGAGCGATGATAAAAAAAAAAACTATCAAAATAACGTACACAAATATATAAATAAGTCCTATACACATACATACTATTTACTATACTATATACTTACATAAATATATATACATATATATATATACAAATTCCAGGAAGAGAGATGTTGAGATGACTCTACTCTATTTGTTTCGAAAATAACTCTGCAATTTCCGCTTAAATGCATACCGACTGGTAGCCGTCCTCATATCAAGAGGAAGCGCATTCCAAAGAAGAATGGACTGAATATGAAAGGAAGAATGAACAAAGTCAGAAGTATGAGAAGGACAGAGTAGAAGAAGATTGTTAGAAGAACGTAGATTCTTAGCATGAGAAGAACATAGGTATTGGAAGTGAGACACGAGATAAGAAGGAGGAGTAGGAGAGTTGAGAAGGGAGAAAAGCGTGGTCAAAGCACGCAAACTTCTTCTTTGGCGAATGGACATCCATTTGAGCTCAGACCTATAGCTCGACACATGATCATATTTTCTGAGGTTGAATATGAACCGGATACCATAGTTAAGCAATCTGTCGAGCTTATCCAGCAAAACCGCATTCAAGTCAAAGTAACACACGTCACCATAGTCGATTATAGGGAAAATCAAAGTCTGCACAAGCATGGTTTTCGTCTTAACGGGCAAAAAATTCCTCAGACGATACAGGGATCGCAGAGTACCGTTGACCCTTTGACTAACACTAGAGACCTGGTGGTGCCAGCTGAGTGTAGAGTCGAGATGCAAACCGAGATCTTTCACAGTACGGGTAATGGGTATGACGGTACCATTGAAAATAAGAGGAGGAAGAGAGCTAAGCGTCACCCTACCTATCATGCGTGAGCTTCCAATTACAATGGCCTGACACTTCGAGGGGTTTACAGACACCCCGAAACTATCAGACCACTTTTTGATAGCATCTAAGTCTCGGTTTACATCTGCTATAGCGTCTGACAAATCCTCAACCCGCTCAGCTGTATACAATTGAAGATCATCGGCATATAGATGATACGAACATCGAAGACAGTGAGTTATAAAATTAATGAAGATGGAGAATAACAATGGGGAAAGAATACCGCCTTGTGGAACACCAGCATCCAGATCACGCCAACTCGATGAGCTCTCATCAACGCGAACCGACTGCTGACGTCCCCGAAGATAAGAAGAGAACCAGTCCCGCACCTCGGACGAAACCATAAGGTGGGAGAGGATAGAAAGGAGAATATCGTGGCTGACGGCGTTAAAGGCATTGGAGAAATCAATTAATACCAAAACGGTAACTTTGGTATCCTCCATGGCTTTCCTAATGTCACCAGTCACTTTAAGGAGAGCGGAGGCTGTACTATGCCCAGGCCTGAACCCAGACTGAAAAGAGCTAACAACCACACCACCACTTTATTCAAACCACATAATTATGATTCACCTGTTTAGGTTTTGCCATTGTTTGATTTCCAAAAAAAATATAGCGATCGCGGGACGCCTGGCAGATGTGAAACATCGAAACATTTTCTGTGAGTTTTCGTTCGACAACGACACCTATTAACATTGTAGGGATTTATCAACATCACAGTTAAACAGCATCATTCTACGAACCATTAGTTTGCAATCGTAAGCATAGATGGCGCTATCCATAAGTGTAACGCTTCTGTAACGTTACGCGTCACGATCACCACGCATCAGCCACTTAAACTCCTCACGCTGACACGCGTATAGATCTTTCACATCAATAATCTCTGTTGGTATCTCGCCGCAATAGAATCAGCTCAAGTGAGAATAATAATAGGTACTTACAACAGTTATTTAGACGGAATTAAGCGGTTCCTCAAATAATGTTCACTAAATTAGTCCCTTGTGCCTTAAAATTGGTTTCACCGATAAAATAAATAATATAACCAGCCTATTACTGTTGTAGTGCGGGGCAAAGGCCCCTTCTCTTAAGGAGAAGGCACGAGCAAAGATCACCATGCTTGATCAGCTCAAGGCGGATTGGCGATGTCACGGATCACTTCACGTATTTTGATAATCGATATCTGACACTAAACAACCGTCCTTGTGACATTTCATCAATCGATTAGTAGCCCGTGCTCGCTAAAATCGATTAATGAAATGTCATGTTTCCTCATACAATGTAAACTTTTAAATTTAATACAAAATTGTTTCAACTCAAGCACGCAGTTTTAACTTGGTCTAATGCCAAAGCTTGGCATGTGTAGTGTCTACTAACTTGCGTACTGCTTACGAATCGTTCCATCAACTTATTATTTCTAAGTTACTTCCCACTTACGTGATACAATGATAAAGAACATTTGTGTTTGTACATAAACATAACATCACGCCTGTGTTAACTAAAGAGTTGGGCAGAGGTGTACATATAGTACACCCACATATCGCCAGTTATATTTAAGTCCTATGTAACAGGGGGCGGGAATCGAACACCTCTCCACCACAAAACCAACAGGAGATAGTCGTTTAATTAAATAACTTATTATTTTCTTACTTACTTCAATGAAAAAAGAAGGTAGAATTCGTATGACAACGTAATAGAGAGAGATTAACTCATTCGAACGCTGACAGATAATCGAATCGATTCACTAATCGATCAAAACGATACGAGTGTCCTAACGTGTCAATCGATTGCAGTCGCTTGAAACATGAATTATTCAGTCGATTATAAATCGATTCTCGAATAATCATTTGAACGTGAGGAGAATAGTAAGTTATATTTATTTATTAAGTCTTAGATATGAAAAAAGTAAGGTCTTCAGTGTATGTGATTATGTGTCGTCATGTTCTTTTCCATAAGGCATGTGGTGAAGCTCAAGTTGTTATTGTAACATTTTAGAATAAATTTGAGGAGCTATCGATAAATAAATAAAATAATAATAGAGGATAAACTCAAACTCAGCTCTATGGATTACATCAAACTCTAACCGTCTTATTACAAAACACGATCTAACTTTAGCCCCAACCTACACATTCGATTTAGTTTTTGTATTTGGAACTTTATGCCGACTTTAGTAAAGTTCTTAATACAAAATTGACAATCTAAGACCGGACTAAGTTGACAGTTTTGTAAAAGGAACTGTATTTCGATTTCAGTTATGTTCTTATTTCAAAAACAGGCTCGATGGTTTAAACCATGTCAAAAGAAAAACCTTGTTTTGTAATAAGGCCGAAAGCATTTATAACAATTAAACCAATTACAGGGACTTTTGAATCGTCAAGGGGTCGGTCAGTCAGAAAGCCTTTAAAGCGTATAGGTTCCTTTGGTAAAGAACGGGCAAGAAACTCTAAATTAGAGTTACAAGCTTTCTGCGTTCTGTATTGGTGTTTTCAAACGCCCGCGCCTGCCAGTTTTCAGCAGGCAAATAGTTTTAGTCCAATATTTCTCTACACAAATTCTGGCTTTCTAAGCTAGTTTATATTGCAATATTGTGTAAAGCTACAAAATTAAATTGTAATAATATCGATTCATCGTGCATCTGTATTTTATGAGATCCTGTGACAAAAATAATAAAATATTATATTAAGTTAACCATATACCACCACTTATTAATAAAGAAGAGCAGTGGTGGCCCAGTGGTAACGACGGCGACTTACGAGTGTAGGTCTAGGTAGCGTAGGTTCGAACTCTGAAAGGCGCTTTACTTTGTGTAAATTATTTCATCACCACTGCTCTCAAAACGGTGGAGGAAAACATCGTGAGGAAACCGGCATGTTCTAAAACCAAAAAAAATCGAAGCCATGTGACATCTACCACCCCGCACTGGGCCCGCGTGGTAGATTACGGCCCACTCCCTCTCACAGAGAGGAGGCCTGTGTCCCAGCAGTGGGAACATTAAGGGCTGATGATGTGTAAAGAAGCTTGTGTAATTCATGCGGTAAGGTCAGCTTAAGCGACAGCTGTAACTTGTTGTAGTTCCTGCAGATAATGTTAGAGACATAATCTATACAAACAAATAAAATTGAAATGTCTATTTGTAATGTCAGAAAAACAGCTTTTTACTAAATGCATATGAAAGTACCTATGTGTATACGGCACTTATAACAAAATACCAATTATTTAAAAAATCTGGCTGTCTTTATGTCTGTCAGTTTGTTCCGGCTAATCTCCGAAACGGCTGGACCGATTTTGACGTGACTTTCACTGGCAGATAGCTGATGTTATAAGGAGTAACACAGGCTTATTATCCCGGTAACACGTTCCCGTCAGATAATTTCCGATAATTTCCACTCGGGCAAAGCTGCGGGCAGCAGTTGTAGTGCTTGATAAATTACTCACAATCAACTTTTTGTAAAGGCATTCAAGAGATAATAAAGTATGCCCAAGTTTGACAACATTGTTAATAATTTATCTTGAAATAAGTACTAATTATACAGCGTGGCGCTGCTATGGTGACCTTAATTTAACACACATATACGTTTTCACATTTTCGTTTCATGACAATTTTTTATTTCCATTAAACGTTATTATTTACAGATTTATTAAAGAATTTAGGAAATAGCATCTTAGAGCAACCTGTACTTAAAGAACTGTCGCGCAGCGGTCATTTCCCTCGGTCACGGATCATAACTTCGCATCAATGAAATTAAAACGAATAAGCAATACTATTAGGATGAAACAAATGCATAGAGTAGGCGAATTTAAGGAAATTTCCTTTGTTGGCGAGCAGCGCAGGCGACGCGCGCTCTCCCTTCCACCCACCCGCCGCACCGAACACGAATTCTTTTTTTGCTTTTCTAGTGCTAGTCGAACCCGTGTCCTTGACGCACTTATTTATACTAGTGCGCATAATTACGTCGCGAAAAAGACTCTTAGCTATTGTTTTATTTATTTCTTTTTGTGTAATTAGGATAGTAATTAGATCATGGTACTGCGATAAAGACACTTTGATTGGTTTTCGTTTTCTTATCTAGTAGGTACGTTTACACCTCTTGCGATACGGACGCATTTATTTGTGCTATTAGTGCTTGTGTAAACTTATGATCGTGATGGCAGTGATTAGTGATGACAGTTATTACTAATAGTAACAAGAGAGGGTGATGTGATAAGTGTTTGTACCACTTGCGCCGCTCGGTTTCTTTGATAATATGCCGTCAAAGAATCGGACCGATCACGAGTAGGTACAAGACGCGATGCGCGGTTGCCAGCCCGCGAACCGACACGTTGCCGCTCCGAGTTAACGTAAGCGAGCTAGGTAAGTAATTTCATGAATGAATTTTTGCAAGGGTGATCCCAATTTTAATGACTTTTTTATTATTTAGTTTGTTTGAAAAATTTTTTTTTTCAGTTTACGTATTATTTTAACCTATCAATATTTATATGGTTAATGGGCACTAGCCCTACCCGTGTATTAAATTAAAGTCACCGTTGTAGCGCCACATTGTATATGTAGGTAACATCAGGGATATGAATCTTTAAGCTAATTGGCTACCAACTTAAATTGTCCGTTTATTCAAATCACAACTGTCATTCTTTCATCTCTTCTTCCCAGCTAAAACATTGGGAAGTGGTGAAGGGCGAGCGTTTTGGGAGACTGTCTTATGTAATTTTAACGTTCAAAAAGTGCTGATCCTCAGCATAGTATCAATAAATGACATTTGATTTTGATTTTTGACAGTAGTATGAAAGGGCCATAAAACGGCTAATTGACGTAGGTAAGGTATTGACGACACGTTTGGTGTAGTGGCTAAGTGTAGTCAGCGAAACCAAATGGTCCTGGGTTCGAATCCCGGTAGGGGCAAATGTTTGTATGATGAATATGGACATTTGTACCCGAGGCATGGTTGTATATTTATAAATACCTATTAGTCTTGGAACAACCTACCCGCTTACTAGGAGTCGGGCGTTGGCAGCCGCGCCAGTTTCAACTATTGCAGCTATCATCGTTTAACACTGTTTGTCTTTACCTATTTTTTTAGTTCCCAATAAACGATAGTGGTGCCGATTCTCTTGTCACAAAATTCTCTAAACTAGACTAAAAATCACCAAAATTTAGTTTATTCCTGTCAAACGACGATTTCTCATTCTGAAATTGACTAAAGTGACACAACTTAACTAAATTTTACTAAACTAGATTATAATTTAGTAAAAATGGCAATTTTCCTATTCTGAATTTTACGTTTTTCACCAAAAATTTTGATTGTCTTAACTAAATCTGACTATTTTTAATCGCGATTAAAAAGGTGTGGAATAAAATTAGTTGTCATGAACTAAAATTCACACCAACACCTCGACTTCAGATGCAAAAACAGTACTGTATCTTTTTTTCTTTTCTTTTGCTTAAGATATCTCGAAAACGGTGTGTCCTATCGCAAAAATAATGAAAATTTGACCCCCTTTATAAAGCCCCGAAACCTATAAAATTCCAACGTGTTGGTAATAATTTTTCATATTTTCCACACAAAAAGTGAAAAATTCCATACAAAAAATGTCAAGGCTGCAAATAAAGCGCGCCTCCGGCTCTAAAAAAAATCACGTGGTACGGCAAACAAGTATCACGTGGAGTCGCAATTGCCAAATTTGATTTTAGGTGTGTCGAAATTATTTTTAAATTTAGAGATTTTATTTTGCAAAATAGCGTTAAGATTCTCATAGCCAAAAGTAAGGAATTTTAGTGATAGTTTAGTTAGTTTAGTTCGGTGTACAACAGAATCGGCACCAATAACTTATTACTTACACTCCACACTTGTTTGCTACGAAAACTATCTAATCTGACCCTAGCAATTCAATCTAAAATACAAACTCAAAAATACATACAATTCAGACAAACCACAAACCCTACAATTCTAATAACAATAACATCAGCTGGGAATCGAACCCGCTACGCTATCGGGGACGCCATTCGTCTCGCATCGGGTCCCGCAAACTTTATTACCTATCCTGTTATATCGCGTCTGTATTATTTCATCATCTGTGTTATTTGTGGCGTCATGAGGTACTTAGGTAGTGATTCGACTTTGTAACGTTATAGATTAAGCAGAGTTATCCACGTCAGCATTATGCTTAGTGGAAGCCAGTAGTTTTCAGCTGCCGACTACTTTTTAAGGATCAGTAGCCAAAGGGTGCCAACGAGACCCTATTACTAAGCCTTCGCTGTACGTCCGTCCGTCCATCGGTCCGTCCGTCCGTCAGCGGGCTGCATCTCATGAACCGTAATAGATAGACAGTTGATATTTTCACAGAGTGTATATTTCTATTGCCGCTGTAACAACAAAAAATTAAAATTAAATAAAGTAAAATAATGAAAGGCCACCCGAAAATAGTTGGGGAAAGGCAAGACAGATGATGATTTCGGTGGTTTTTCTTAAGATTTTATAAATAGCCTAGCTTCTGGCGCGGGATACCGATCTAAATCGATTCTGCACGCTGTCAAAGATCCACGAATGACAACCGGGACCAACGGCTTACCGTGCTTTCCGAGGCACGGAGGGGTCTTGGTATGTAAAGATGGTCACCCATCCACGGAACAACCGCAGCAAGCGTAGCTTGATCTGATCGGTCGACCCGTGCGGCTGTTATTACGTAGCCACAAGCCCCACCGTCTCCAGTCACAATATTGACTATAATTTAATTTTAATGTACCGTCTACTGTTTGCACTGGTCCTTACAAACTGGCTATCTTTTTTTTTTTGTTCCGGCCTGGGAAATCCTCATGGATGTTCTCTGCCCTGGGGCGGGCGGAGGGGTCTGTCAGCCTCTTACTGACTAAAAACCACCCCGGTGTTCCCTTTCAACACTTGCACCGGAGATAATGGGAACTTGTGCGACTTCCACGATCTCCGGGCCAATTGGCTACCCACACCAAGCGCTAATAAAAGAGTCCATCACTTTAAAAATTGGAATATTAATAAAATGCCCAGAAATAACACTCTTTTCCACCGGCCATCATACCTCATTCCTGTTCTAACTTACCCCACACACCATTTACCGTACTCCCCTAGGGGGAGCTACTGGTATATGACTTTATCACGCCGCGACCGCACGGGGCACGGCAGTAACCTACAATTTACCTATCTTATAACATGCCAACAGATTTTATAGGCGTGATTAAATATTCTGATGTTAGTAGGTGAGGTTTAAATTGTCGAGATATGAGAGTCAGAGACGTATTTTATAGGTATCTCCTGAACTTGTAGTGGAATAAAGTGGGTTATTTTATGGGTAATACTTTTTTTTATTTTTTTAAACGTTGCCCCACACTAGGAATTTCTCCTGTATCGTGGGTGCGTTTACAAACATTTAAACTCACATACACAAACAGCCAGACCCGGAACAACTACTTGCAGGTCATAGAAATATCTATTCCGTGCGGGAATCAGCTTTAGAATTTGGTATACTGACAATGGAGTTTCTTGCCCACTCTTCACCTTATGAAACTATCTTTTAGAAGGGACAACTACAACAAATTCTATTTACTTTAAAATTTTAGACATGATATATAAGTGTATAAAACATTGTATAAAAGTGCCATAAAATGGCAAAATAAAAAAATATATTTGACATTGACTCTGCAATGTCTCTGTTGCATTTTACCCCTAACTAGTAAAAGCATTAGGCTTCGTTCAGACGTGTTCTTTTGTATCCGCGTCGCTATCCGAGAACGCTAGTTTGTACGCCGCGCCGCCGCGCCGCCGCCGGCGGCGCCCCGGCGCAGTTCGGAACGGTACGGAGTTACGGCACCTCGGAGGTCGTCGAGATACGTCCCGATCCCTCGCGAGTCCGTGTTGTCGCCGACTTCAAAGGGTCGTCATTTTTAATTTGTATGGATCTCTTCTCTTGTGGCTGGGCGGTATTTGGCTCACGACTGAACGAAAATGGGATGCGATGATCGCGGCGACACAGTATGGACATACGGGCTATTTACAGTGCGTCCATAGTTTCTCGACACGGAACGGAGGAACGAACGGACAAAATAACATATCTGAACGAAGCTTTAAGAGACGACGTCATGAACAAAGACTACTCACGTTCATACGTCATGTTCGTGAACGGGCGCCGTCAGTAGGCACTGGTCATTTCTTAGCTGCCACGGCTTATTTTAATTCCATAATTGTTTTTATCTTTTTATTACGGACGCTTTTAACGTGCACGTCTTTCTACATCGTTCTCACATGTATAATTACAACATGAATGATGTAACCACTCTATTGTAACAATATTTTAATTTAAAAGAGTGTCCATGGAGTTTCTTGCCCGTTCTTCTCCATAGGTATCTACTACGCTTTGGAATGGGCAACTAGCTTCATCTTTCTGACTGACCGACCCCTTGACAATTCAAAAGTGCCTGTAATTGGTTTATTTGAAATAAATGCTTTGAGTTTGAGTTTTGAGTTTGAGTTCACTAAAGTTAAGGAATTAATTAGATAATCTCATGAAGCTTTTTATCAAAGCCCAAAAAATCTCAGAGGGAACTGTCATTATAATTGTTAAATTAACGTTCTTAAATGAATTTCATACAGTTCACAACCTAGATTTTTATCGTATTTTTCCATCGATAAACATAAGGAAAGCATATAAAATGCATAACTAAGAGAAATCTCTAAATTGAGATAATATTTTCTTTGATCGAAACCTCAGTCAATGAGGTGCCCATTATAAATGACGCAAAATAAACAGCTGACGAGCGATGTTTTTTTTTCTTACGTCATTATCATAACTAGGTGTCACGGTAATCAAAACTTCCACACATCACTATACGATTTCCTAAAATCGATTTACGTAACCGATTCTCGATTCTCCAAGACGTTACCGATTGTTGTGTAATCGGTAAGTAGATCTAATCGATTCGCACGTCTTATATAAACGGAAATCCGTTATGGGAGTCTATGGTAATTACAATTGAACTTGTTTCATTAAAACTAATCTACATTAATGGAATAATGATTTTGTGAAGATTGAAGAATTTATAACACGTAAACTAGTTAGTTTAAAAGAAAGTAGCTTTTGAGGAGTTAATATTTATGGTGATTGAAGAGAACACTCCTGTGACCGTTTGTTTTCATTTTTGCCTTTTACGTGTAAAACCCCCTAGTTTAGCTTGATAGTTGTACCTTTTGGTAAAGTTTTAACTAGTCATAATATAACATAACAATGTGGTTGTACTATAATAGTACACCCACATTGTTATGTCTTCATGTTATGTTTCACTACCTGACCTAGGCATCAAAGTCAGGGGATGCGGCGGTTTCCTTCTGCGAAACAGTTGTCTCACAGAAGGAGGCTGCGGAAAGGGAGAGGGAGATCTCGTCCACTCACCCGGTGCGCCAAACATCAGAACCCGAGACTGCGGCGCCTAGTGTTCCACGCGCGCCCCTCTTAGACTTCGCGGGGAGAGTCAAACACCTCACTCCCCCCCAGACCCGAAGAGGCCCACAGCGGCCGGCCGGCACCAGTCGGGGGTTGCGCAAGGATCGTACGTTCCCGCGACACCCGGTGTAGGTGTGAGATGGAACACCGGGGTGGTTTTTAGTCAGTAAGAGTCTTACAGACCCCGCCGTCCGCCCCAGGGTGGCGGACATCCGTGAGGACTTTCCACCCCCGAAACGAAAAAAAAAAGCTTCAATGTCAAGACCTCACGCTCAGCAATACCGCTAGTGACCAGTAGACCAACGAGGCAATTATTACTCTGAAATAAAAGCCTATTATCAACGAAGGATTAGGCGGAGGTGTACGTGTAGTTCATTCACACAAGCACCATCATTCTGCCTAGTCTTTTGGGGTCTATGTTGCGGTCGGATTCCAGTCTAACCTGGTGCAGCTGCATACTAGTATTTTACATGGAGCGACCGCCTATCCAACCTCCACAACCCAGTTACTGGGTAACCCGATACCCCTTGGTAAGATTGGTTGTCAGACTTTTGGGCTTTGGACTACCCACACAACCACAACAGTTCAATAAATACAAAATTAAATAATTTAAAAACATAGGTACTCAGCAGAAGAAGTAAGTCAATGTTTATTTACTGCTCACGATGTATAAGCTACTAGCTGCGCCCCGCGTTTTCACCCGCATAATCTCGATCCCGTAAGAATATCGGGATAAAAAGTATTCTATGTCCTAATCCAAGTCATGGTCTACTCATGTGTCAAATTTCATCCAAATCCGTTCAGCCGTTTTAGCATGAAATCGTAACAAACAAACATACAAAAATCAAATAATTTCTCTTTATAATATTAGTTTAGACAAGAAAATAACACAAAACTACTCGTACCATTATTACATTTTCCAACGTTTAATTCGTCTGGAGGACATCACGCTTCACAGCAAACTGGCATCAATTTGCACCGACCAGCATAACCAGAACCCAGATCACCAACATTTTGTTGACAACCAGAGCTGTTCAGTGGTTTCTCCGCGACAGTTATTAGAAATCTTATTTTCCGCAGGCGATTCCAATAATACGTTGATGTTACTACACTATGTTTTGCGATGAAAGTGGGGCAAGCAGAATGCTAGTTATAAGTTTTCATGTGGATTTCCGTTTGGAGCAATGAAAAGTGACGAGAATTGGATCGCGGATTGAGCACGACGATGGAATGTTTGTGGAAAGCAGTTCTATCGGTTTCAGAGGAATTGTCTACACAGAACATCACGCCTGTATTTCTTCAAAGATTAGGCAGAAGTGTAACTGTACCTAGTAGACCCACATTTCGCCAGTTATGTATAAGTGCCAATTCTAACAACGGGGCACAAATGCAAATCCGGGCTCCTACTGAGATTTTTTAGATGGGAATACCTAATAACAATTTCTAGTCAGGAATTTTCTATTGTGTCCACAATTTTTTTTTTTTTTCCGGGGTGGAAAATCCTCATGGATGTCCGCCACCCTGGGGCGGGCGGCGGGGTCTGTCAGACTCTTACTGACAAAAAACCACCCCGGTGTTCCATCTCACACCTACGTCGGGGGTCGCGGGAACGTACGATCCTTCCGCAACCCCGGAAGGAGTATGTCTACTTTTTTTTTTTCAGGACGAAATCCTCATGGTTTACCCCCGCCTGTGGAAAAGGCGGAGGGGCGTGCCGGACTCTTACCGGCTTACTCTACTCTACTCTTACCGTGTCCACAATCCTAGGCTAGGCTACGTAGAAAAACATGTACAAGCAATTAAATCCAAAATAACTAGGTTTGCTTATCGTAGCATACAAATATTTTGTTGCTTGTGTGAATTAATGCTATGATGCCTCCTGCAGGAGGTTATGACAAGTCAGCCACTGACAGTCGAGACGTATTTTGTTTGCAAGTTTTTATTTTATTCATTTCATTCCAATCTAAAATTAACAATCAATTTATTATAATTTAAACTTATTTTAGCCCTTGGGTAATTTTTTCCAGCCACCCACATGACAGTGGTTTAAAGTTACTACATTGAATAAATATTGTCTAATTTAATAAAACATGTTTATTTGTTACAGTGAACTCACATTGCTGGAGGGCATGGCGAATTGCGGAGGCTGGAGCGAGGAGCCCATCTCTAAGGTATGTACACATTTGCATAATAAAGTTATACCCATCTGTAACCTATACCTATCACTGCCGAGCAAAGGTATCTTCGCATAAAGCAAAATGTTGCATTTGTACAGCCTATGTATGTACCTTTATCAATTTGTAACTGCCCTAATGCTGGGGAAGTGCGTTTTTGCATAAATTACGTATATATTATATATATTACGTTACACCTACCTATACTAAAGGTAACAAGTCCGTAGCTGACTGCAGGCAGCAGCAGGCGACGTGCGGCCGCGACACACGTCATACGTCATGTTCGTGAACGGGCGCCGTCAATAGGCACTGGTTATTTCTTAGCTGCCACGCACAACTTATTTTTATTCCTGAATTCTTTTATCTTTTTATTACGGACGCTTTTAACGTGCACGTGTTTCTACATCGTTCTCACATGTATAATTACAACATGAATGATGTAACCACATTTTTGTAACAATATTTTGATTTAAAAGAGTGTCCATGGAGTTTCTTGTCCGTTCTTCTCCATAGGTCCCTACTACGCTTTGGAATGGGCAACTACCTTCATCCTTCTGACTGACCGACCACTTGACAATTCAAAAGTGCCTGGTAATTGGTTTATTTGAAATAAATGCTTTGAGTTTGAGTTTGACACTACCTACTGGTTTCTATGAGAACGTCGTGTCGCTGGCTACGTAAGGTAATTAATAGAATTACATAGAAACCAGTAGTGTCGCGGCGACACGTCGCCGTCGCCTGCAGTCGGCTACGGACCTGTACCTTTATATTAAACGCGAAAGTAGCTATGTCTGTCTGTCTGTTACCTTTTCACGCCTTAACGGCTGAACAGATTTGGATGTATGGCAGACGGATAGATCATGACCTGGGTTAGGACATACAATACTGTTGAACGCGGTAGCACGTTCCCGTGGGATAGTTCCCGACCTCCACGCGGGTGAAGCCGGGGAGAGCTAGTTTTGTATAATGATATCAGCCTGTATCTAATCATCAATACAGGGCAAACGCCTCTTCTCATGCAAGGAAGAAACAGCCATTGATGACATATATAAAAGCATTGACTAATTGAATTTTCTGCTTCTATCCCGATATATAAGATTGATTAAAATCAACGTCAAATACCGGTACCGGTTTTAAAGCTGCAGCCTGGTTTTAAGATGCAGCTCCATAAATCTGAGAGTCACCGTGGTTTACATTTTAAATCTTTAAAATAGTACTAAAGTTCCTTCTACTATGAGTTATAACAACCAGTCAACTAACAACCCAGAAAAAATTTGTAATCTTTTTTCAGACTATTTTAACTCTGTTTATGAGCCTTCCACTTCTAGTAATATTCCATCCTTGCATGATGACTGTTCTGAGAGCTGCACTCTATTAACTGACATTCAGCTTACTATCGATGAAGTACTTAGTGCGCTCAAAGCACTGGATCCTTCTAAGGGGCCAGGATCAGACGGTCTACCAATAACCTTTATAAAGTCGACTGCTGTTAATCTGTGTATCCCATTGCATATTATATTTAATTTATCAATCTCACAAGGAATCTTTCCTCAAGCATGGAAACTTGCTAATATAACCCCTATTTACAAGTTAGGACCTAAACAGGATGTCCAAAATTATCGTCCTATATCAATATTGCCAGCTTTGTCAAAGGTTTTCGAGAGATTAGTACATAATAAAGTATATCCTCTCATACATAGCAATATAATTCAACAACAACATGGATTCGTCAAACGAAGATCAACTACAACTAACCTGGTGACTTTTGTGGACTACTTATTCAACAATATGGACTCTCGCATTCAAGTTGACACTGTTTACACTGATTTCCGGAAAGCCTTTGACAAAGTTGACCATGAGCTGCTCTTAAAAAAAATTGCATTTAATGGTATACGTGGTGATCTATTGAGATGGTTCTCCTCTTACGTTTCTAATAGAACTCAGAGGGTTGTGGTAAATGGTTTCAATTCCAACACTCTAAGAGTTACTTCTGGAGTACCCCAGGGCTCTATTTTGGGACCTCTTTTGTTCATAATATTTATTAACGATATCAATACATGTTTTCAAAATTCAAAAATTTTACTATATGCAGACGATCTAAAAATTTATAAGCCTGTCAAAAATTTACATGATTGTCTCCTCTTGCAGGAAGACCTAGACAGGTTCTCTGCATATTGTTTAAATAACAAACTCCAACTTAGCACATCTAAGTGTTGTTGTATAAGTTTTACTAAGAATAAAAAAATCCTAATGCATCCATACTCCCTAAATAACGTAATTCTAACAAGAGAAACTGGTTCGTGACCTTGGAGTTCTATTGGACATTAAACTACACCTAGACGCTCATATTAGTAGAATAGTGAACAATGCCTTCCGCATGTATGGTTTCGTGATGAGATCAGCTACAGAATTTGTCCGCCCATATACATATCTTTATCTTTATAAATCGTTGATCAGGTCGCAGTTGGAGTACGCTGTTGCGGTGTGGAATCCCTTCTATGGTAAATACTCAGAGGCGATTGAAAAAGTTCAAAGTAAATTTTTGAAAGCCGTGCATTTCCGTTGTTTTCACACCTATGCATCTTATAGTGATCTTTTAAATAAGTTTAATCTACAAAAACTTAAAGCCAGACGTATTACTTTGGAAACAATGTTTTTGTTTGACCTCTGTAACAACACATATGATTGTATGGATATTAGTAATAAGATTTGTTACGTAGTACCTAGAACAACCATAAGCCGAGGGGTGCGTGCACGACATCTATTTGCTGTATCTTCTAGTCATACGAACGCAGGCTTACGAGCGCCCCTACGACGCCTTACCAATCAGTATAATAAGACCTTCCATAATATTGACATCTTTGCTGTTTCTGTTGGAAAATTTCGATGCCTTGTTCGCAAAACAATCATAGATTTAACTCCATAATGTTTAAACTATAGACTGTATTTATTATTTTATTATTTTTGCATGCCTGTTTAGATTTATCATTAACCACATTATGCATACAGTTATGATGTAATTGTAATCGCACATCGTAATAATTTTTAATATCCTGTTTTAATATTATGTGGAAAATGTCGTGGGTTATACATTTGCTCACTCTTTACTTAGCTCTAATTATTTTGTAATATTGTAATGTGTAACCGTTTATTTTCCCAAATAAATAAAATAAAATAAAATAAGATAGAAACACAACTTCGCGCTGGACTTCCAGATAGTTTAGTCAAAGGAGACGGGATTAGGTACGTCAAGGCGTTGCAACATGAGCTGGTATCAATCCACTACATAGAAATATTGACCCTGTTGTCACTACTTTTTGATGATAGATGCTTAATCCCAGTATGCTATTATCGATAAGATTTGGAGGATTCTGCTATTCAAAGTACCTTTTTTTTTTTTTTTTTTTTTTTTTTTTTTTTTTTTTTTTTCGTGTGTTAGTCTGTTAAGTGTTCCCCTTTCTTGCCCATGTACGGAAAAGTATCAATTAGTGAAAATATATGACAAAAAAAATACATTATCTACAGCATACAATTACAACCATTAATCAGTGCACTTTCTTTCTAAATTCATCAGTCTTTCTTTCCATACAATTACCATGTTCTAGAAGTCGTAACAATTGTAGTTCACAAACATTAATTTAGTTAGTCTCGACTCGAAACAGTTCGCGTGTCGAAATTAACAAAAACTCATAGAAAACGAGAGCGTGCGACCGACTGGTGATAAATTACCAGAGACGTTTAGGGTAGACGTAGAAGTTCATGTTCGTGGTTAAGATACAGATAGATTTTTGTGAGTAAGTTTATACAAACAAGTAGGATTCAGAAAACCACAGATTAGAAACCGTCTGATTTTTTACTATGCTAATAGTGGGAAGGTTGTATCGTCCTTCTTTTTTCTTATTCCTCCTCCTGAGATCATTTATTGACTCCCATAGATCAGTTTGAAAGAAAAAAAAACCGGAACCCTGAAGCCTGACAGAGTATCACAGCTCCCAAGTTCCCAATTTTTTTTCTTCCTGAATCAGTATGTTTCATTGTGCTACAAGAAAGAAAGAAATAATGATTTTTTATTTGGGACACGCACAAGAAATACAAACAATAAAAAAAACAACATTAAATCTAACAAAGTCATGAAAACAATAAAAATTAATAAAGTGTGAGAGAAAACCTGTGCGAGGCCAAAAAGGCTCCTATCTCAACACACGGAACAGAAATCAGCATGATGCTGCGATATTTGAAAAACAAACAAATAGCGCAGCGTTAATATTCTGATAGGGCCCGTTGTGATGCAAACAAGGAACATACCAGTAGGATTTAATATTATCATGCTGCAATAACGTAGTTTATTTGTCAAAATCTGGCAGTTGACACAGTTATCAGGCATTTTTATGTCCATGCAATCACTGTCCATTCCAAGGTTGCCTGGAAGAGATCGCAGAAAGCGATAAGGCCGCCCATTGGAAGTTTTGTAGTGTTAAATGTATTTTGTTATGTATTTTCTGGTGTAAGTAGGTACAATAAAGTATATATAAATAAATAAATAATATCTGTCAACCCAGAACCTGCCGTATCGTGGCAGATGCTATGTTATGTTATGACACTACACACCATAATAGGCATCATACAATAAGCTAGAAAAAAATAAGGACGAGCGCGGCAATTACGTATGCACACTGCATACACACCCAGTCATTGTGCCTCTCACCCTACATACAGTAAACGTAAAAAACTCAGATGCAGTATCACATTACATAAATGATTACGACCAGTTTTTCTCAATCAATTCATGAAGAAGGTAATATTTTGTGGACACAAAACATAGGTAATTTATGCAGACTGAGGCGTGAACTAAAGTTCTTAGGAACAATTGACTAATTAGGATAACAAAATGCTTTTTGTACGTGACTAATGTGACGATGCTCGCATAAAAACTTCACCCCTCCGTGAGACCCGCATAAAAGCGAAATTCAAAAAATATTTTTGTCTCTGCATCCAACACTTAACAAACTTAGCATTCATGTTTTTATTATCTAGTTTAGGCTTTGGCTTTGTTACTGCTGAGCATGAGGTCCTATGTTCGATTCCCGGGCTGGGCAAAGTAGTACCTATTGGGTTTTTCCATCTGGAATTGTTTAGTAGCAACTCGGAGTCTGGATTTCTCGAAGGGTTAGGCAAAGGTGTACCACCCTCATAACTCCGATCTTTTTTTTCTTCTTTTATATCCATAACTTTTATGGTGGGCACGATAAAGAGTTATTATTATCTATCTATCCGTCTATGCTTGGCCAGCTCAACATGTCACCACTGACGAGGGGATTCTGTACGCTAAAATTGCTGGAGAATTGTCTTTTCCACTTTGAATGCATCTCTAAAATAACTAGACCACGAAATTAAATAACGATATTATTGTTTTAACAATAGAGAACTCAATTACAAACATATACTGCACTTTACCAAACTATGTATCCAGTTACTTTACACCTTACTTCACTGTCTTAAGGTGCAGAAATAGAAATCGACGGAAAAACTGTCGGTAAATGTAAGCTGGCAGTTATATGTCAGCTGTCATTATGGTTGTGAGTGTAATGTGAGACTTTTTTACTTCTTTCATAGATAAACATAATATTATATTAATGTACCCATATTAATACTTTTCTATTACGGGATTGATGACGGAACTGATCTTCCAACGATGGTAAGAAATTTGCTATGAGATTGAAATCGTTGGTGGTCCTAAAGAATATTTTCCTTCCCATGTTATAAGCTGGAACGCTATTATAATTAGCTATAAACCTAAAAGAATGAATAATCGATTGGCTTGCACACATTCAGCATGTATCTTTATAAAATAAATTACCCATCACAAAATGATTAATATTTTAATTATGTTCTTTGATGGAAAGCACTTAATAATATGTAACTACTTATGTGTCGAGTGTGACAAGATACGAGAGGCATCGCTACCGTTACCTTCTCAGAGTATGTCTTCTGTGCTAGTAATATAGTATACCGACTAAAGCCAATACACAGCTCTGTGCCGTTTGACGGCAAAAAGCATATTGTAGTTGGTGATACCTAGTACTTCCCCGGACGTAGTAGGTTTAGTATTTATGTTGTATTTATAAAGAACAGTGCGAATTGCAGATGTAGATAGGTATTCTCGTGCCAGATATACTTATCACAAGTCTAATCAAAAAATCTAAATAGATACCATTATGTCGTACGAATTTTATGGCTCCTCTTCACAATCGGCGATGATCGTTAATTGTGTGATCGTCTGTAATCGGCACGATTATCGTACGAGCATCCACCTGTTTGTCGTTGATCGTCCGGAGTCATTTTGTTGAGAGGTAAGTATCCGAAATTCTCTTTGATGCGAGCCCGAAAACTGACAACTTACGGATCGCCGCGCCGCGATCATATATTATGGCGAACATAGACGATGATCGGCGACTACTGACGACTCTGACGAGTAAGCTCTCAACACAATCGTGCTCGCGGGTAATCGTCTATGATCGCCGATTGGGGTCAGAGCCCATTCGTCCCCTAAAATTCGTCCCCCAGCATAAAAGTTGTGGATTCGGCCCCTATATAGGTGCCCATTGGTCTCCTGGTAGGGGACCAATTAATATTTTAACAAAAAATATTATTTTTAAGGTACCCATTCGTCCCCTCTAATATATATACAATATAAGTTAAAGATTCGGCACCTATTCAGGTGCCTATTGGTCCCCTGAGATAAAATTTGCTATATTTTACATAAGAAACGGTTAACATAGTACACTTGTGAACAGTTTATTAACGGAATTAATTTAATAAATCATTAAATCATACAAAGTACATACTAACAATTAATTGTTATTTTTGTTATATTGGTATTGATATTTGGTTATTTGTTTGTACACTGGATGTAAATTAATCTAAAATTCAGTTATTACTGGGATTTTATTTAAATAGTTACACAGTTTTATTTTACTGCATAAAGATATTATAGTTATCATATTTGCTAAATAAGTATTTACAAGAAACCAAAAGTTGATTAATTATTTTGAAGACTGACTTAATGCCTAGAGCCTAGAGGCATTTTATTAAACTTAATCTTATTTGAAATAAACATGATATCTACTGAATTACTATATTTTTTATTTTACCCTTTTCTGCGCGACTGTACCAGGACTACCAAGCTGCAGTATACACATATACATGTACATAAATTAGAAGAATGGATAAAAATAAATATTCTTCAGGGGACGAATGGGCCCCTCAAAAGTTCCAGGGGACGAGTGGGCACAGGGTGCGAATCTTAGGGGACGAATGGGCTCTGACCCGCCGATTGTGAAGAGGCGCCACGTGCCATCAGACATTTTTTGGGAGCACCATGTATCTATAACATATTTAACTTATTTGTCATTGCTACATTTTTTAATTCTTTTTACCTATTGTGGTATAGCAATTTATTCTAGGTGCATCGTCTTCACATATAATTATATAATTAATGTATACAAAATATTGTAACACATTTGAAAAGAGTAACGGTGGAGTTTCTTGCCCATTCTTCTCCATACGAAACTACCGTTTGGAAGGGGCGACTAGAATCAATTATATGTATTTTATATAAATGTTGACGTTCAAAAGTGACTTTAGGTGCCTATTTGAAATAAATGCTTTGACTTTGACACACAATTTATATTTGGAACCATTCATGCTCATCAAGTTTCACAATAATTAATGACATTGAATTCTGAACAACAATTACGATACAACATGATATTTGTCCTGTTACCCATTAAGCATCGTGTTTGTTCGCTTAAAGTTCAACGACAGTAATTACGACACTTTATGAGCGTGGAATACTGTGATTGATAGTCGTTTATTTTGATTACCTTTTAACAGCCTATATAGGGTACTTTTGGATTCGTTCCAATAGATCTTATAGCCTGATGTTACAAAAACTGTTCAGATCTTTCTATGCAACATAGAGGGGCTGGGGTAGGTTACAAAATGATTTCAAACTCAAAACATTAAATTAAACCATTTAGGCAAGTGGTCGGTCAGTCAAAAATATGAAGCCAGTTGCCCATTCCAAAGCGTAGTAGGTACCTAACTATTACTCCATGGACACTCTTTTAAATTATATTGTTACATAAATATTAGTGACATCATTGATGTTCAATATATAATTTTAAGTGAGAACGATGTAAATAAGACGTAGGTACACGATGAGTGTCCATGTGATTAATTACATAAATCCTCGTCGGTCTAGTGGTTGCAAGTGCTGCCGCTGAGCATGAGGTCCTGCATTCGATTCCCAGGTCGGGCGAAGTGTTACGGAGAATTTCGTGATGGAAAAATCCATCAGGAAATTCTCAATGGCAGCCTGGAGTCTGTATTTGTGCCGGTTTATTACATGGGACTTAGACATAGCTGGAGAAATGTGGGTGTACTATAGGTACTATCGAGGAAGTTCATATCTATGCACCTTTAGGACTATTTTTCCCTATAGCGCTCGGGCGCTAACAGTAACTAACGTAAAACAGATGCGGTCATCGTGTTCACGGGATTTTGTTCTACAACTGCTTAGATATGAACTTCCTCGATAGTACACCTCTGCCTTTCCTTTCGGGGGTTACAGGTGTGATGTTATGATTATATAATGTATTTTTAAATGCTCATCTGGAGCAATTTTTTTTTGTTTACTTTCCTTCTAATGACTAGGTCCATCCATTTTTACTATGTACCTACCTACCAGTCGTCATTTATATTAAGCAACAATCCGTAACCGGCTTTCCATTCGTCTGCCGTACAATTACCGTCCGTTTCCGAGCAGCCACCGACTACCGACATATTATCATCTCGACACATATTTGTTACTGTTTTATTCATAACATACGGAATTAATGTTTTTTACCTTTTTCGTGTGGTGCAAGTGGTAAGATGATGCGTGTTGGCAATTCATTGGCATTCATTCATTATAAATGTACACCAGTCTCTTAGATTCATGATTATATTTAACTATAGTGATTATGTATGACAAAAACTTCTTATATTAAATAAACTATCAAACTATTCAAATTAAAATAGAATAACCTAAACTAACTAAAACTATTAACAAATCAAAATATGGCGTCGAAAAATTGTGATTCAAAAAAGTGTGACAGGTCAGCTTGCTGACTATGGTTTTGTTATTGTTATTAGAAATTAATGTTTCTTTATTTTACTTCGAAGGTCCTAGTTTATCATTTGTGGCTACCAGTTACAGCTATATACATATAAACATAATGCAGCATTGTATATGTAAGCGGGCACGCCCTTTATGCCAGGAGGCTTTTTATTATGTATTAAGTTCTGTTTGCGTTTTTGTTTTTATTATTTATTTATGCTTGAGTATAGTTTTAAATATTGGCGTGTGCTAGCTGACATATGGCAAATAATTTTAATATTTTGGTGTTTCGTAATGTTAATTTATTTATTACTATTATGTATAGAATCCAGTTCTTCTAACTGAACAGACAGCAGTGCTGCTGGGGAGTTTGTTCCGCCACTTCTTCTTCCCAGCTAAAGCACTAGGAAGTGGTGAAGGGTGGGCGTTTTGGGGGGACTGTCTTATGTGATTTTGACGTTCAAAAAGTGCTGATTCTCAGCCTAATTTGAATAAATGACTTTTGATTTTGATTTTGATTGTACTTGTTGTACGCTGTACGTGATTTACTCCGTTATTTATTCCGTCTAAAACGTAAGTTTCAATAGTAGCTAAAGTCAAAGGGCTGTCCAGATTTATTTTAAATAACCCCATTAAACTTCTGGCTGAACTGGAAACACAATGACCTATGTAGGTGAAGCCTGATTGAAGTAGGTACTTTTTTTAAAACGAATTACTCACATTTGACCTAATAACAATTTATTCTCGGTAACCCATTCAATACTATCTTGATCTCAAGACGGTCAACGGACGACAAAACTTAACTTACTGCTTACGCCTTTGTGATAAAAATACACGTAGATCATAATCAATAATTACAATCAGTAGCAATCGGTAGACGGAACATAGAAATTAGATTAATAATCCTTTAATCAATCTAAAATTAAAACAAACTAGATTTAAATCAAGATTCTATATTTAGAAAGAGATAATGAAAAAGAGACAACAATGCACTTATTAAAACGTCTGTGCTAAATTGATTAAGAGCTTGGACTGATTTAGTTAATCTACTGGCTGGGTGGTTCTGTGCTGCGGCGCGGCATCGCTTCGCTGATGTTCCGCACGCGTGGGATCGTCAACAGCATCCTAAGCGTGCTCAGCCAGAAGCTGGACAGCCCCCTTCTGGGGCACTGGCTTCAAGAACAAGTGGGTGTGCCTGAGGCCCCAGAAGGCGGCAAATACTTAAATTTATTTTTAATTTTTAAATGTAATATAGTTTTTATGTCGTTCTACTAACAATATTAAGAGTCAAATATGTCTAAAATAAAATGTTCTTTTTTATTGCTCCAGAAAGCCTTAACTTTGTTTTGTACCCAAGAGTCAGCACTCAGCCTCTCTGCCAAGGAATGGCAAAGGGTTGTTAACGTTATGATGCTTCGCTATCATCCATCCTCCGGATATTATTAAGGAGAGGGGAGGATTTCCACCTAACTTAATGTATCTTTCAAAAAATACCTAACTCATATTGGTACACCACTGACTACCTGCAGTATTGTCTCTCCTTTTCCCTTTTATCCATCCATTGGTTGTCTGTAAAAGATCGCTTTTAGCGATAAGACCGCCCATTATGTCACCTTATGTAAAATTTCTACATTTATATCTGTAAATTTCTACATTTATATCTGTAAATTTTTGGTGTACATAATAAAGAGTATTCTATTCTAATTCTTCCTTCATCAGGACTTAAACCCAACCGTAGAGATTTCTTATGGTTTGTTTCGGATCTTGAACATAAGCTAAAGTAGCATTTGTTCACAATAATTTCCGGCAAAAGATGCCCACTCGGTATAGGCCTCCCCAGCATCCCCTCATTGACCAGTCCTGAGCTTGCATCCAGCGGATTTACGCGATCTTAGCAGTAGTTAGAAGTTTAAAATATTCATTATGACGGCGTTATAGACTGTCAATTATAAATACTTTTTCTTTATCATTCTTTCATTCCACATTAATAATAATTATATTCCAGGGCTCGATTTGATACAACTGGTAGTTAACGTATTTACGCATATCTTATAAAAGACAAAGTCAAATCATTTATTTCAAGAAGGCCATTCAAAGGCACATTTGAACGTCAAAATTTACAAGAAAATAGAATTGATTCGAGGCGCCCGTTCCAAACTCTAAATTAATAAATGTCCTCCTGGCCATTTTCAGCAGTAGGCTTTTACGAGCAATATACTATAACTTGGACCACAACCTAAACAGCTAGACGTAAATGTGGTCCGTTTGTTGAACTCAATATTACTTTCTTCAGAAAATTAACGAGTATGATGCATTCCTGAATTACTTATGTAACTAACTTTTTAGTGTTATATTGTTTTTGCAAGCGTTAACGTTAGTTGAAAACTGGTTATTACGTGTAATTTGTAGAGAATTGTGCATTTTTATAGACTTATTAATTAACCTCGTAGACCTTTTTTTTTTTTTGAGGATGGGAAATCATCAAATGACTCCTCCCGCTCTGGGTGGAGCGGAAGGGAGTGTCAGACTCTTACTGACTAAAACCCACCCGTGTTCCTTCCTTGGCCCTTTATGTTCCGGGTCAGCGGTACCCCTTTCGGATGATCCCGCTTTCCCGGCAGGCTTGGGCCCTAGTGGGCCCCCTCTTCGATGCTGACATCTCTTTGAGGCGCGCGTGGAACACGTACGCGCCGTCCAGCACGGGCCTGGTCCTGATCGGACGGTGAGCTACCCATTACTCACCGCCCGCAGGCCCGACCTCGTAGACCTAAGACTGCCTCGGTGGTCTAGTGGTCACAATTAATGCTAGTACTCAAACAAACACAAAAAAAAAACATCTCAATCCGTCCAGCCGTTTAGGAGGAGTTCAGTGACATACACAGGTACCGAAGAATTATATATATATACCTATAAAGATAAGATTTGTTAGATGGTAAAGGTGCATTTCCACATGCCACTAAATTTGCACAACTGATTGTTGGCAAGTGTGGTCTATGCAGTCTTGACCACACCGAGCAATTTAATGATTGTGATGTCAATATTGTAAAAATTGCTAAGAATTGCCCAATTTTGCGCACCGACTATAATATGGCAAGCGCATTTTCCTGTAAAAGGCAACATAGTTAAATATTATTGCATTTGTCATGTTATTTCTACAACTTGACTAGTTATAGATCGCCTGAGGCATAACTGCGTCTATAAATAAATAATGGCTCAAAGAAAGACAAGCTCATAAAAACGCGGAGCCGTCACCACTTCCTATAAAAACGTATATTTCCTCAAAAACCTTAGCTAATTAATCACCCATTGAATCATAAATTGTAATCTTAATTAATCATCATTGTATTTTACGTAATAATGATATAACTCAAAATGTAACAATTACATGAATTTATTACAATGTGAGAATTTTTGTTGTACATTGGTAACTTTTAGTTTATTAAATGCTTATTTATCTGGGCCTCTTTAATGGTCCAAATTGTCTGTTGTTTATTGTGACCATAAAGCTGTTAACAAGAAAACTTTTTCCTGTATTTACACTTGCGGAAATAAGGGCAACGATGCAAAGAAACAATCACAATTTTTATTCTCTTATGTCGTCATCTCCCTATCCTTTTCCCAAATATGTTGGGGTTGGCTTCCAGTCTATCCGGATGCAGCTGAATACCAGTATTTTACATGGTGCGACTACCTATCTACCTCCACAACCCAGTTACTGGGTAATACGGATATAATATGGAGGTTAGACGTGGCTTTCAACAGCTCACAGTAGCCTGCAAAACTCTCAGAGGACGCATCGACAGTCCCGAACTCCATGATCTTTTCTATCGGCTATTTGTTCCCGACAAATATATCGGACATTGCCAAAGCCGTCTACACAATCTGTACGTACCGCCGTCATCTAAAACTGTCGCCAGAGCTGAGTCCCCTGTGTGTCGTACTTTAAGGATGCTTAACGCCCTCCTGACCACCAATCCTGAATGTGACCTGTTTGCCGATGAATGGAGTAGAATTATGCGTGTATGTCTCATGTTTTGTGAGAAGAAGTATGCTAGGGTGTCCTCTATTATATGTTAGTATTTGAAATATTTTTGTATACCTACCATACCTGTTTAAATCTATATGTTAATTATTGTATTTGGTGTTACCGTTTTAATTAACAATAAACAATAATTCAATACGATACCCCTTGGTAAGACTGGTTGTCAGACTATCGGGCTTCTGACGACCCGTAACGACTGTCAAAGATCCACGAATGGCAGCAGCGTTTTCTTCTATTATTTATGACCAAAAATACAGGGTTAAAGAAGGGACATACTCTAAGGGTCTGTATATTCATGAAAAAAAAAATAACTTCTTCTTTGGGATGAACTCTGAAAAAATAAAAAAAGACAAATCCGACTTCCTTTGATTACAGCCCCCGATATCAAGATTTGCAAATCGTTTTAGGAATGACTGCACAATAGATTATACTACTGTCTCGTTGGTCCCAAGAGCTGAGCATGTCCTGGGTTCGGTTCCCAGATCGGGCAAACTGTTATTGGGTTTTTCCATCGGGAAATTCTCAGCTACAGCCCGGAGTTCTGACTTGTGCCCGGTTGATGGCAATAGGCTCACCCCCTATTACGTGAGACTTAAACATAGCTGGCTAAATGAAGGTGCACTATAGTTACACCTCTGCCTGGTCCTTCAGGCATTACAGGCGTGATGTTATGTAGATTAATAATACTAGTGTAGTGTGTATGCCTAGGTATCGCCTTCAACAGCAGTGTGCAACAACATACGGCTGAATTAAACAACATGCAATATTTATTGCCAAACATATTACATCACCTAACAACTCAATTCTCTATCTCTAAATACACGCCACAATTTTACAACACCATAGTTATTTGGTCGAAAATTCCCCATGTTAATAACATGTTAGGGCAGGGCAGAATTCGAAACAGCTACGTTCAAACTACGTGTAACGTGACTGTAATAATATGTTACGTTTTTGAGGAAGTGTTTCGACGTAGATTTTTTAATTATATAGCACCCGTTTTTACTTACATGAACGAATTTGATTGTTACATCGCGAACGTGCCAACTTCGCGCTCTCGTGTTAGGCCCACCAATTTTGTGGCTCGTAACTGAACAAATAATATTGCTATCTCTTGCTAAAAGTTGGGCTAGAAAGAGACGGAAGAGGTTTGAACTGTCAAGCTCCAGGATTTTTATTATGGGATCACAAGTTCTTTTAACTAAACAGAGAGAGACATGTTGTGCTGAGGAGTTGGTTCCGTTAAGCTACTGACACTCATGCTCATAAAAAGCATGCTTAAAAATCTGAGTGAAGAATGCTTTAGTAACCGGTGCTGGGTTCCAAAAAAACGCCACTGGAACCGGCGACAGCGCTAATTCTGTAGTTTTAGAACCTTGCGTTTTGCTGCTACAAAACTCCTATACTAAAATACATTCGTTTCTAAGGTGTTTCGTAAAACGAGCTGGACTTAGTTTTTATTTATTACTTTCGGGTGTTTTGAAGATTGTCTGCAATTTAAAAAAAATACCTAACCCGAAGGCTCTTCGAACCAAACCTATCCAAGTCGGGGTACAAAAATACATGAGCTCCCTTCGCTCACTCCTAAAAAAAACATTTTCTTATCTGGTGCATGCTCCCAGCTTCAACACTAGGTAGGCCTTATAGGGTGAACGTTTTGGAGGCTGTTTTTTATAAGTTTTGACCTTTACGAACCTCATTATGTACAGTCAGGCAAATTAATTGTAAAGCAAATGAACACTCTACGTCATTTTGCCGTGTTTTAAGTAATTTCATACAACTGTCAAAGAGTGACAGTTGAGAGTTGAATACACGGACAATTCAAGTTGGTAGTTTTGATTAACAAATACCTAGTATCCCTAACTTTGGGCATCTTTAACTTTCCAGAAACTGCGTTTTAATATGGTCCATGACTGTTACAATCGAGGTCAACGTTTCTTAACTATATTTTAGGCCATGCTATCTTGAGTTGACGACTTTACGCAGTGCGTGCGTCGCTGCGCGACGCCGGTACACCAGGAACCGCAGGCTCCGTATTCGCCCTCCGGATACGGAAGCCATTCAGGCGGAGCTGTACGAGGGGTACAGAGCGGCGAAGACCGCCCTCCAAGCGGAGATCCTGCGGGCCAAGGGACTGGCCCGCGAGGAGTCGCTGGAGACTCTGAACAGGGACCCGTGGGGACGCCCCTACAAATTGGTGCGTGAGAAGCTCCGCCCATGGGCTCCCCCGCTGACGCAGAGTCTCCAGCCCCAGCTCGTGGAGGACGTGGTGAGCACTCTGTTCCCTTCTAGAGGGGACCATATCTCCCCGCCCATGGCTCCGCCTACTGCGGTGCTGAATGCGGACCACACCGCCGACGACGACGACGATGCTCCGGAGGTGACCGAGGTAGAGCTGCGAGTGGCGGTACGTAGGCTGAGTGCTAAAAATACCGCCCCAGGACCCGACGGCTTACCTGGGAAAGCCTGGGTCCTGGCCTCGGAGGCTCTCGGGCCTCGACTAAGGGGGCTCCTAAGCGCATGCATGGAGAGGGGCCAGTTCCCACTTCGTTGGAAGACGGGGAAACTGGTCCTCATCAAGAAGCCGGGGCGCCCAGCGGACTCTCCGTCCGCTTACCGGCCCATCGTGCTGCTCGACGAGGTGGGCAAGCTCTTTGAGAGAGTCATTGCAAACCGCCTCGTCGGGCGGCTGGTGCGGGTGGGGCCGGATTTGGCGGAGAGCCAGTTTGGCTTCCGCAGGGGGCGCTCTACGGTGGACGCCATCATGCGCGTGCGGGCCCTCACGACGGGGGATGCTGTGGCCCGGGGTGGGGTCGTCTTGGCGGTGTCTCTAGACATCGCCAATGCCTGCAATACCCTGCCCTGGAGTTGCATCAGGGAGGCACTCCGGTATCACCGGATGCCGACCTACCTCTGTCGTGTGGTCGAGGCCTATTTGACGGACAGGGCCGTCATCTACCCCGGTCACCAGGGAGTGTGGAACCGGCAAGAGATGTCGTGCGGTGTCCCACAGGGATCGGTCCTGGGGCCGCATCTGTGGGATATCGGCTACGACTGGGTGCTGCGCGCCGACCTCCCCAGCGGCGTCAGCGTGGTTTGTTACGCTGACGACACGCTAGTCCTAGCGCAGGGGAGGTCGCACCAGGCGGCGGCCGAACTAGCGACACGCGGGGTTGCGACAATCGTCGAGAGGATCAGGCAATTGGGACTCGAGGTGGCCCTGCACAAGTCCGAGGCCATGTGTTTTCATGGTCCTCGGAACACGCCACCGTCGGGTTCCCAAATAACGGTAGGAGGGGTTCACATCGGCGTCGAGTCGACGATGAAGTACCTGGGACTCGTCCTCGACAGCCGGTGGAACTTCGTGGAGCATTTCCGACGTTTGGCTCCCAGACTGGAAAGGGCCGGGGCTGCCTTAAAGCGGCTCCTGCCCAATCTAGGGGGGCCAAACGCCTCCTGCCGGAGGCTCTACGCGGGGGTCGTGCGGTCCATGGCCCTTTACGGGGCACCGCTGTGGGCGCGTTCCTTGAGGCGGCGGCCAGCCCGCTGGTTGAATGCGCCCCAAAGGGTCATGGCCATCCGGCTGGTCCGGGGATACCGTACGGTCTCCGGTGAGGCGGCGAGCCTCCTTGCCGGATTACCGCCATGGGATCTGGAGGCAAAAGTCCTCGCGCACGTTTGGGAGTGGCGCGAGGAGGCGAAACGCCGGGGCGTAGCTCCGCTGCCGCGAGAAATCACGGTACAGCGGACAGAGCTCCGGCGGGATCTCAGGGCGGCATGGAGAGTGCGATTGTCGCAACCCAGCGCTGGGCACGCCACAATTGCGGCGATAAGTCCCCTCTTTGAGGAGTGGCTAGAGAGGCGCCACGGCGTCCTCACCTTCCGCCTGACGCAGGTCCTCACCGGACACGGTTGTTTCGGGAGGTTCCTGTTCCGGATAAGGCGGGAGGAAACGCCCGGGTGTCACCATTGTGTGGATCGCCCGGAGGACACGGTGGAGCATACGGTGGAGGTCTGCCCGGCTTGGGCGGAGCAACGCCGTGTCCTCGTGGAGGCGATTGGCGGTGGCGATCTCTCGCGTCCGGCCTTGGTCCAGGCCATGGTACGGAGCGAGAGGGCTTGGGAAGCCGTCACCTCCTTCTGCGAAGCAGTAATGTTCGCGAAGGAGGAGGCGGAACGCGTGAGGGAGAGGCAAAGTTTGCGCCCTCACGCCCCTAGCCGCCGCAGGAGACGCCCTGGGCGTCGGGAATCGCAGGCCGATTCCCGGCCACCGTAGGCGCGGGCCTGCGAACGGCGAGCAATGGGCAGCTCGCCGTTCGATAAGGACCAGGCCCGGGTCGACGGCGCGTTGTGTTCCACGCGCGCCTCAAAGAGATGTCAGCACCAATGACGGGGTTTGCTAGGACCGATGCTTGCTAGGGTTGCGGAAAAGTCCAAGAGGGTTACCGTGGCCCCTGGCACAGGCAACTGAAGGAACACGGGTGGGTTTTAGTCAGTAAGAGTCTGACACGCCCTCCTGCTCTGCCCAGAGCGGGAGAAGTTATTTGATGATTTCCCACACACAAAAAAAAAAAAAAAGGCCATGCTATCTTAAAATCACCCTGTTTTCGTGTGATTAGAGTAATTTAAATGCAACAATACTTTACTAAACACAGTTTCTTATCGCATTCTAACCTAAATCTATTTACTGTCTCGCTTTTACTTGGGAATAGATTCTAATCTTCAAAATCATCAGAATCTACAATTCGTTAGAGCTTTGTTTTAACTTAAAACCATTGCGATCAATAAAGAAAAAAACGTTTTAGAAATTGCTTCAATGCATTGCTTTTTCATATTGATGAGCTTATGCAGACAAGACGAGCTCAATATTTTCATAATGTTCAAGTTCAATACAGCTCGGGTCGTGTACCAAGGTCTTCCATCCGGTATCTATCTAGCCTGTATTGTCCCACAGCTCGGCAAAGGCCTTGCTCTCCCTGTTCCACACACTTCTGTACTCAACTTTTGTAGGCCAGCCCTTTCCAGATCCAGACCTTATCAAAATCAAACTCAAAAGTCATTCATTCAGATTAGGCCAAAATTACACAAGGAAGTCCTCAAAAACGCCGTCTGTCTCTTCCTAGTGCTTTAGCTGGGAACAAGAAGTGGCGCAAGAAACTTTCCTACAGCACAGTTGTCTCTTTCATATAAGCCCACAATACAATATACAGGGCTTGCAATAAAGTAGAGAGTAATTAAGAGCTACTACCATATTCCCACTCCGTATAATAATATAGTCAGGCGCCATTGTGAGCGACAATTAAAACAATTTGTATTACATAAAATAAAAACAGCTCTATGTAATGTAAGCTATTGTTGTGGTTATGTTGCTCTCCTTGGGAAGTTGTAAAAAGTTTATGTACGTATCTGATCAACATCTACTAGGTCATTAACTTTATGAGCACCGTGCTCCCATACCTTTTGATGGTGGGTGATGTGAACGCGTATCTAATCCCCCTTGCACCACAAATAAAGAAAGAAAGAATAACGTTTATTTGGACACAGTTCGTGAAACACAAATAACAAAATAAAAAGTGAAAATAATGTTTTAACAACAATAGTGTGTGCCTCACGGCTGCGCCAAAAAGGTTAATTTCAGCATTAATGCCTGACGCTGGTTTACAAACATATTTAAAATATCTCTCTCTCTCTCTCTCTCTGACGCCTTCAAACGATTGCCAGAGCAGAACGAGATTTTGAATCCGTTTACCATTAAGCGTAATTAGTTATTTGTGGTGCAAGAAGGTCTTTCTTTTTTGAGGTTTTGATGTCATCAAATAACTTCTCCCGCTCTGGGCGGACTCTTACCGTCTTATTACAAAACAAGGTTTTTCTTTATATATGGTTTAAACCATCGAGCCTGTTTTTGAAACAAGAACTTTACCGAAATCGAAATAAAGTTCCCTTTACAAAACTGACAACTTAGTCCGGTCTAAGGTTGTCAATTTTGTATTAAGAACTTTATTAAAGCCGGCATAATGTTCGAAATACAAAAACTGGCTCGAAGGTTTAGGCTCGGGCTAAAGTTAGATCGTGTTTTGTAATAAGACTGTTACTGACTAAAACCCACCTGTGTTCCTTCAGTTGCCGGTGCCAGGGGCCACGGTAACCCTTTCGAACTTTCCCGCAACCCTGGCAGGCATCGGCCCTAGCGACCCCGTCAGTGGTGCAGACATCTTGACATCTGATATCTCTTTGAGGCGCGCGTGGAACACACCGCGCCGTCGTCGACCCGGGCCTGCTCCTTATCGGATGGCGAGCACCCATTGCTAGCCATCCGCAAGCCCGGGTGCAAGCAGGCCTAACACACTAAGTTGGAGATTAAAAAACCTAACCTGCAGCATATGCGCCTAAATCAGAGAAATAATAACAGATGTGGTATGTACGCACGGCTACAGATCAGGCTATACATTTCCAGTTTAAGCTGATCTCGCATTGTATAGGATGTCCTTACAATGAAAGGTCAGTGTAAACTGGAAATGTATAGCTTAATGTGTAGCCGTGTGTAAGTACAGGGAGGCAGAGACAGGGAGGCAGAGACATCGACGCGCAAACTGTAACCAAGAATTCAGCACATGATGAACGGAATGCACGGACAATAAAAATAAAAAAAACTGCTGTTTCATAGTAAAGCGCAATACCTACGCGGTCAAAATGTACTGAACAGCAATTTTTTTTTAATCATCATCGTCATCAGCCTGTATTTGTGCACTGCTGAACGTAGGCCTGTCCTAGTGAACGCCACTGAGCTCGATCTTCGGGTCTCCTCAACCAGTCTCTGTCAGCCACTTTTCGCAAGTCGTCACTTCACCTGGCCGGCGGGCGTCCTACACTACGTTTGCCTAAATGCGGTCTCCTCTGTAAAACTCATTTTCCCCAACGATTACCGGTTCTGCGAGAGATGTCACCAGCCCATTGCCACTTTAGCTTGCTTAGTCTTTGGGCTATGTCGATTACCTTGGTTCTCTGGCAGATCACCTCGTTTCGGATTTTATCCTTCAGAGAGCCTCCAAGCACAGCTCTCTCCATAGCTCGTTGAGAGACTTTAAACTTATGGACCAGT
Source organism: Brachylomia viminalis (assembly GCA_937001585.2). Taxonomy (NCBI): domain Eukaryota; kingdom Metazoa; phylum Arthropoda; class Insecta; order Lepidoptera; family Noctuidae; genus Brachylomia; species Brachylomia viminalis. The sequence continues at coordinate 4,617,805 of OW443298.2, forward strand.
CTAACCGTGAGTGTCCAAGTTTGGGCTTCGTAAGTCATAACTGGTAGGACGCACGCGTTGAAGACTTTCGTCTTTAGGCACTGCGTGGTTCTTTTTAAATAACCGACGAAAAATTTCAACGCCCCCTGCGTTGAAATTTTTCGTCGGTTATTTAAAAAGAAGGTTCAGGATCATGTACTGAATCACCGCGGTACCAGTTCGTGCGTCGATTTCTCTGCTACCCTGTATAGTGAGGAACCTTGTCTGAAATTACCAAAACCTTATAACAGTAGTCAACTTTATACGTTTTTCTTTGTCTGAAGAACCTTTGCCCTACAGTGAAACATGGAGATTTGATAAGGGGTCTGCTCTTAAGTCCAAGTTTTGAGCATGAATCTGGATCGTTATAGTTACTTTAAAGGGTCAGAGGAGGAGCAAAGAAACGATGGATGGGTTGCGTGAAAGATGATATGGCTAGAATGTAGGGACTACTTAGATGACGGCTGTTATGAATGCATGGAAGTAGAGATGCTGCGACAATTTGAATAAATTGGGATGGTAACAACAGGAGGATGATGAAATCGATGATTATACTTCTCCATCAGTTTCATCCATCCACCATCATTCCCACATGCACAACATTAAGCACGTACCTATTTTAATTTTTTACTATTAAATTTTTTACTATTTCAATTTTTAAATATTTGATATTGTTCTTTTTTAACCCCCACTGTATTTTCATCTCTGGAATCTGGAACGCTGTCGTCTCCCTTTTGGAGTTGGGCAGTAATAACTGCGACACAGTTTTATAACTAATGTAGCTATTTACCAATGTTTTTGTCCAATAAAGATTATTATAAGATTATTATTATATGTTTCTGAGTGAGCTCCCCATAATCTAACTGTTTCGTTATTTTCCAGGACAAGCAACGCCCTCCTATCTATAATCCTGAGGACTATGCGACCTCCTTGAAGAAATGGGGCAAGAAGACTGGTGGAGCCAGTCTGTATGACCTGGAGGCCGGACAGGATGCCAACAAGTCCAGGACGCTGCCTACCCAGGGCAGTAAGGACTTCAGGTGTGTCTTTAAAAGAAGTTTCAAATGGTCCGTAAAGCAAGAGTCTGAAGCTAACTAATTAATCTACTTTTTAAACTACTTATTAATCACATAAAAATGCAGCACAATTTAGATACATACAAGCTCATGTGCTCGATGGAATTTTCCACCGGCTACTTACCAGAAGCCTTAGGGGATGTTTCCAAAAACGATAATATATCTTGTTTTTACTTTAAGTATAATAGAAGTTTAAGTACCAACTTCCACATTTTTAACTTCATAAATGACGAATAACGGCATGGTTGGCGCAGTGGTTAAGCGATTTACGGCTGCCCTGCGTGTCGCGTGTTCGATTCCCGCACGGAACAAATATTTGTATGAATACAAATAGTTGTTCCGGCTCTGGCTGTTTGTTTATGTGTCAAATGTTTGTAAACGCACGCACAATACAGGAGAAAGTCATAGAGTGATCAAGATTTTAAAAGAAAAACTTGCATGCAAGCTTTCAACCCCTATGTAATTAATCCCTTCCCTGATGGAAAAACCCAACAGCAATTTGCCAGACCTGGGAATCGAAGCCAAGAGCTCATGCTCAATAGCGCTTGCAACCATTAGACCAACGAAGCAGTCAGTGTTAAGAAGCAGCTGTCATTCTTAGATCCATGACAGTCGTTACGGGTGGTCAGAAGCCTGAAAGCCAACAATAACTAGACATACCAAAGTCTATTGTTTTACCCAGTAACAGGGATGTGGAGGTCAGATAGGCAGTCACTCCATGTAAAATACTGGTATTCAGCTGCATGGAAGCCGATCCAAACATTGATTGGATGAGGCTAGGCAGATGATGATGACAATCAGGCGCAATTAGGAACTGTCCGATGCGTTGACATTATAAGAGAAAATAAATGTAATGCCTCATGTCCTGTAATTGCCGCCATACTTATCAAACCGGAATACAATGTTGCTAAGCAGTAGAAATAAGTAGTGTGATAATAATTCTCCGGTTGACTTAATTTACTTAAAGCTACTATTACTTACTTACAAAGACTAGGTTCAGAGGCCTTAGCACGAATGCGTGAAATGAATCAAAAATACATCTAGCCTAAAGTATCTTGGTTTACATTTTTGCGACAGGCACAATAAATATCACCCATAGATATGAATAAAGTCTTAAAACTAAGTAAATGCAATGTGCGAAACGAGTATTTTCATTTTTAAAACATTCAAAGGAGATTGGGCAGATTTGCCCAAGTATTGTAGCACTTTGAGTAATATATCATTACAAAGATATAACTTAGACAAACAATTTGTTGTATGACAGCGATGCTGAAATCTACATCAGTAAAAAGTTACAGGAGCTTAAAGTTCCTTTACATCACATTAAATTGTTTACATCTGTTTAACGTATTTGTCAGCAATTCTACAAGAAGTTGACATATCATACCGAGATACGTAAGGGTGTTACTACACCAATCGATCGATCGTCGATTGACGGCATCGATCGATGGTAACATCGATTAGTCGACGTCCATCGATAGTTTCTTCCAGACCGATCGATCAATGGTAGAATGAATTAGTCGACGTTGATCGATGGTAGAACAGATTAGTCGATGTCGAGCGATCTGCAAGAGCCGCGCCGCGCGCCGTCCGCTCCCCGTTATCACCCGCCTGCAGCCCACGTGCTGAAGGGCCGGCCACACTGCCAGCTAGCGAGCGAGCGAGCAAGCTGGCGGGCGAAGTGAGGCGAGGGAAACTATATAAACTAAGCGAAGCTTTGTTTGTTGATGTGGGTTCACGTCAAAAACTACGGATGGACGGCGAGCGGGCGGTCGGAAGAGCGAGGGGAGCTAGGGGTGGGGGAGCGACGGGGTGGGAGAGCGAGGGGGAGGGTGGAGGAGTGCAGGGGAGGGTTAGCGAGCGGGCGGGAGAGCGAGGGGAGGGAGGGGAGCGGGGAGAGGAGCCGATGAGAGTATTGTCAAAACGAAAACGGGCGAGCCGAGCGAGCATCATTTCACCTCTTTTTCATACTTTGGTTCACACCGCGAACTACAGAGCTAAGCTACGCTAACGAGGTGAACGAATAGCAACTGATGGATTATAGCCGGGGTTAATCGATCAACGTCGACCGATGCCATCGACCGGCAATCGATCTAGGTTATTCTAACGGTATCCATCGATCAGACAAAGCCACACCAATCGATCAATGTCGAATCGATCGATGTCCGATTTGTGTAGTAACACCCTTAAACTACCACGTGTAATAATACAAATCAAAATGGCGTCACTACAAGCGCTCTCACCAAGTGCGCGTGAGTGAGTCACACAACGAGTGAGGGAGCGAGAAAGGTAGCTACTGTTGTTAAGGCTTGCTTTCGCTCTCGCTAATACTAAGTGCGAGTGAGCGAGATAGTATGCAAACCTAAAACAAAAGGAACAACAAACAGACAAACTATTCATCCCCATGTCGCCATTCATTCGTGAATACTGTTCTGGTGCTAACGTGCGTTCAGAGTGATTTGATTCCTGTACTTACTAACGACTCGGCTGTGTTTGGACATTTTTATGGTTTGATTTCTTTACTGACGACTCGGCTATGTTTGGACATTGTTTCTGTTATTACCTACGATTCGGTTATTCTAAACGGACTTTGATTACTCCAAGTTACCGGATTTTGGTGAAAATGGAACCACATAGAGAACAATGTGTGACTTGTGGTCGGAGTGTGCGACTAGACAGGTCGCGACATATTTTAACTCGAGGCGAGCTTGAAGAAAGACCTGGATTTGCTGAATATGTTCTACAAAATAATATCAACATACATCAGGTAATTCACTTCACAGGTGCAATGTTGATATAATGCAGACAAACAATACAAACTAACTAAAGATTAAGACTATTATCATTGGAAATAAAGAAACAATATTTTTGTCCGTATTTTTACACAAGAAGCAAGTACTTACCGGTATTCCACGAACTTAGTATCCCGACGACTATCGCAGTATATTTGTATGGGGTTTCGTACACAAGCACACGTCGCCGACGCATAACAAAATGGCGGCAACGCGTCCCTGTGTACGAGGCCCCATACGAAAACGAATGTAATATGTACAGTAATATTCGCTAATATACTGATGTCTCGGAGTATTGGACTACCTAGTATCCGTTATATTTACTTATATGTATATTATTATCTTATTAATATTCCACGAAAGTGGCAGATACGACTAATAACAATATAAAAGTTGAGTTTTTTCGTTGTTGTAGGCGATTGCAAATGACCGAATGATGATATGCTATCGCTGTTTGGTGGCTGCAAGGCGTCATGAAGACCGAATGAATCGGCAGAGTGAGCAGGCTGTAGCAGATCAACCAGATGACCAAGCAAATGCTATAAATGTGAACGTACAAGATCAGTCCGTGGTTTTATCCGGCTATAAAAGATTGTCGAATACGTCAAATCGCTGTATGTTTAGGAATTGTTTTGAGGTAGAACGAATGACGATTCTTAAGAACATAATTATATATTTATTAATGCATTTAAAAATATACACTCCAGGCAGTGCACGCGTATGTCAACGTCATTTGCGATCCAATATATGGGCCGATTTAGACAATGATGACTTATTAAGAACTGTTGAGTCTTTTTCTGTGAGCCAATTAACAGATGTGCTGGAAACTCAACGCAAAGCATATTTGGAAAAAAAAATATTCGATTTTGACACTGTTGAAAATATAGACGCAGATGAATTATATTTTTGCACTGGCTTAACGCTTGTGCAGTTCAACAATTTACTGTTGGAAATACCTTCTTTGACAGACTGTTGTAATCGTCCAAAAACCGCACTGGGCATTTATTTGATGAAGCTTCGCACGGGAGAATCTAACGAAAGACTCGCGAGTCGCTTGTCAATGAGCAGACGAGCACTTGAGCGATACATGAATGTTGCCCGCGACTGCCTTTCATCTCAGTTTGTACCGCGACACCTTGGCTTAGATCATATGACCCGAGATGAAATCATATCACACAGCCTGCAAATCCCAAATGCCATATACGGAAGTAGTGAAAATAATCCGCCAAAGGCAATATTAATCTTGGATGGCACTTATATATATATTCAGAAGAGTAGTAACTTTTTATTTCAAAAGGTTTCATATAGCTTGCACAAGTTCCGAAATCTATTATAGCCATTTGTTGTAGTTTGTCCAGACGGCTATATTTTAGAAGTGTTTGGCCCATACTCAGCCAGGACTTCTGATGCAACTATAATGTCCCGTATTTGCAATGAGGAAGATGCACCTTTACATTACCTTCTTCATGAAGGAGATACGTTCGTGCTTGACCGTGGATTTAGGGATGCAATACCTGTTCATGAAAGCTTCGGCTATGAATGGCATATGCCACCGTCAAAAGACCGTAACGCTACGCAACTTACCACTCACCAAGCAAATGAATCCCGGCTTGTAACAATAGTCCGTTGGGTAGTAGAAGTTATTAATGGGCGCATCAAACGAGACTTTAAGTTATTCCGTCAGGACTATTTTAATAGAGCCATGACCCATATGTTTACTGACATACGAATAGCCGCTGCTCTTCTTAACGCATTTAGAGCGCCTTTAGAAAATAATGCCCACGCTAGCGAGATTATTAATATTATTAATGAGAGAATAGATGTACCAAATCGTCTTGGTAATTTCGTAACAGAAAATAATATAAACAGGCGAAGGGCGCAATTTATCCAAATAAATAGTGACACACTGAATATTCCTTTTCCTATTTTAAGCGAAGAAGATTTGATATTGATTGCTCTTGGAACTTATCAAATAAAACTGGCCAAATCGTATGTCGGTGAACATTTAAGGGGTGGTATATATACTATAGAAGTGTGCCACGAAATAAGTCCAAACCTAACGGATTATGAAATAGATGCAAGTAACTGTGCGTTATTACGAGGACAGATTCATTCACGACATACGTTGAGAAAAACCTATTACTCGTATATTTTAGTTAAGACCAATATGACAGGTAGAGAGGCTTTACCACACCTTTATTGTTCGTGCTTAACCGGAAGTCGTACTATCGGAACTTGTGCCCACATTATGAGTATAGTTTGGTACTTGGGATTTGCAAGACATCAAAATGATTTTCAAATCCCGGCAAGTTTTCTAGATCATATTATTTTAAATGATGAGAATGATTAATAATAACGGAAAATATAAATATATATATTTTATATATATATTATATATATATATATAATATATTTCTATTGTACATGATAAAAGTGTAAGTCTTAATCTTATACTTAGTTGTTTTTTTCTGATATATTGTTGTTTCAAATAAAAATAGCGATCAATGCACTTTTATTTTTATTTTTTATCCCCTTTTGAACTTCACTCGCCACTTTCAAATAAAATAGCATGCAGCAGTAGGCTACATACATACACCATACATATATATAATATTATGATAGTGAATATAAAATATCCGTAAAAATTAAAATATCAGACAATAACACACTAAACAAACAAGTAGGTTATTTGTTAAGGATGCAATTTTTTAAATATTCAAAAAAAAATACTTTGACGTCGCTGAAAGTAAAAAAAAATACATTTATGTGATGAGGGCAAGTAGTACAAGATATAACCATATAGCCTTTATTGCTACAATGGTTGGGCAAACCGTCATACAAATATGCCCAATCTCCTTTCGCGTTCGTGCTAGACCCACTGCTTTAGTATGATGTCAGTGATTGCGTCAGTAATGTAAGAAAACGTAAACGCTAAACAAAAGAACGTCAATAACGAGCCTCAGTACTCAATGAAACTTAGTTTACGTTGCAACAATTACTGACTTCACTGACTTTCACGGAAACGTTTTCTTTGACCATTGGTCAAAGCATCATTCATCGTAATTTTCACTTTGTGTGACATTTTAAAGATGTGGTTATAGGTACGCACGGCTACACATCAAGCTATACAGTTCCAGTATAAGCTGATCTCGCATTGTATAGGATTTCCTTACAGTGAGAGGTCAGTGTAAACTGGAAAATATAGCTTGATGTGTAGCCGTGTGTACTTTACAATCAATAGACGTTAAATGCATTTAAATAACGAATGTATGTTACATTAACTTAAGACTGATGCCCAGTTTCACTAACACTAGACGACACCTAAATGAATGCCTAAATAAAAGTACGCAGTTTGATTTTCCACGTTCGGTTTAGCGCCAAAAGTTGAAAATCCAAGAGCGTGCTTTTATTCAGGTGTCGCCTAGTGGTAGTGAAAACGGGCATGATTTAATTGTCTGTGGCATACCATAAGTGGAAGAAACAATAACAGTTACATCGTCTAAACAGTGTTTACACGATGCAAGTCATTTGTTGCTTCAATTTTATTGTATGCTATGCTTTACTGTCTTGCTCTTAGCTAGAGGAATGTTCTCTGAAACCTAGACAAAATGGACTTTAGGAAAAATACAATAAAGTCAGTCATTAGATTCTACCTTCTTCTTAGTTGCACCTATCTTTAATTCCATAATTATTTATGAACATATTATGTGGTAGATATTTAAATTTAAATTCTCTTTTTAAGGAACCCATGCTTGGGCGTGGGTGAAGAGATGACACTTCGACAGTTCGGAACACCCAGTGAACTGTTGACCAAGCTCAGGGCTGATCTCCGATTGTCTTTTCCGAGGTAAGCATTAATTAATTTAATTATAATAAAACGAAGAGGGATTGCAATTGTTCAAGGAGCAATAATGTTAAGCAATTTTCAAACATATTCCTTCCCCACCTAATGAACACATGTCACCTTTTAGAACTGTTATTTTCATTCAAAATGTTGGCAATGACGTAGTCCAAAAAGTGCAAGTAAAAATTAACCATGAGATCTTTATCATTTTTATTTGCTTGAGTGTACATATATACTGTTTCCTCCATTCATGTGAGTGACACATGCAGTTGACTCAGGTGTGGTACAGGCTCAAAATACAGCATTATTATCAACCTAACACTAAGTTTACCTACGTTACTCGACCCAAATGTAAGGCACGACTTGTTATTTTCTCGACTATTTACTTGCTGTATATTTCAGGCTGAAAATACTGAACATAGGATTATTATGGATAGTTCAAAGAACTATGTTATAATGGGATTGATATTTTCGCAGCTGTAGTTGCCTTTTTTTTAAGGTAAACGTTTCAGTCATCAAACTACTTTATTCATAATTATTTTCATTTGCAAACACGTGTGTCCCCGTATGTCTTCCTGCCAAACGCGTGTGTAATAATTACCAAACGTTACATAATATCTTACGCATCAATCACATAATATCTAATACTGCAAATATTACTGATATGCATAATCACTGATTATAATCTCTTCGAAGATAATAGTGACTTTTGTACAATATACTTCCTCATTGCTACCAATATATTAATTTGGGTAGGTCCAGTTTTCGACATTTCAACATGAATCACCTTATCATACAGGTACTGAACATTGTTTTATGGTATGTTTTGCTAAAAGAATATGAGTAAGCAATAAAAGCAAAGGGCGTTTAAACTTCCTTATTTTTTTATAACAGAATTATATTTAGTATCTTCATATAAAAAATACCTAAAGCCATAAAGGACAATCCTTATGGATGTAGTGAAGTATTTTTAACAACAATTTTAACAGCGTAATCCGCTGGTAGAAGTATGAATTACGAGTTGTAGTGACGTAAAGCCGCGACACAGGGTGCGTGGCTGAAACTCGGGGACCTTCATATTGCTAATTCTGTAAGCGGGTGACGTATTTCAGGACCTATAACATTGGACACTACCCTGATCACAATACCACGCCAATAGCAATAAAACAACATCATAAGTGTGAGTCAGACTGCATAAAGCGCTCGTTGGTTCTAGAGAGCATCTTGAACAATAACCCTTTAATAATCTTTAAATAATAATCATGACAGACGCTATTGCTCATACTTATCTTGAATTCATCACTTATGATAGTAAAAATAAACAAACAAGTCTATTTGGGTTATAATAGCGATTCAAGCTCAAAAACATTTATTAAAAATACTGATACTTAAATCATTCATCATATTCCTGAAAAAGAAAACATCTAAAACCGTTGCCGACGCATTTACATAATTTTACCGTCCCCAGCTCAAATATCACACCATCGTCATTACATGAGTACAGCAGTTCGCTGTTCACTGTTCGCTTACAGAAGACATCATTGTAGGATTTTACCTAACTTGAGCAGTGTGTAATTTTTCTTGAGAGTCTTTATGAAAAGGCGACTTGCCATCGCTGCAGAAACTTCAAAACAGACCAGAGGGGCAATTCCCGTAATTTTAAGACCGTTCGCATTCTAATCTCAGTCTCAATCTGTCAAAATTACAATCAATTTACATACATTTTTGGCAGGTTTTTGACATTGATTGACGCTGAGATGAGATTGCGACTTGAATTTGAACGTTTTTTAAGTACGAGAATTGGCCTACAGGTCTCGATAGAGTCAATGGGTTATAGACTTGATAAAAGTATGAAATGTAATTTAACTTTTTGGAATAAATGATAATGATCAGGCAGTAATTGTGTCAAAATAGATAATAATATTGAATAACATTCTTTATTTATAAAACCTTCACTTACCGGGACACCATATTATAAAACACATAATTATAATAATAGTATTATCACTATCAACTAGAGAAGACTGAAGAAAAGAAGACCATTAACACGAAGATGAAGTGTATTTTTTTAATAATGCAATACAATAAACAAAATTCTCTCAGGATATGTTCTAGTTGCACGTAGAATAGAATTGCCACAAGAAAAACATACTCTTCTTTGACCAAAAGCAGGTCAAAGTCAAAGTCAAAGCATTTATTTCAAATAGACACATAAAAGGCACTTTTGAACGTCAACATTTACATTTAAATAGAATTGATTCTAGTCGCCCCTTCCAAAAGGTAGTTTCGTATGGAGAAGAATGGGCAAGAAACTCCATCGTTACTCTTTTAAAATGTGTTACAATATTTTGTATACATTAATTATATAATATGTGAAGACGATGCACCTATCATAAAAATTTCCCTACCACAATAGGTAGAAAGAATTGAATAAATGTAGCAATGATAAATAAGTTAATTACGTGATAGATACATGGTGTTCACATATTTACAAACATTGTAAAATTATACGATTTCCCAAATTATGTAAACAAGTAATATGTCAGTGTGTGAGTTAAAGTAATCACAGAATCAAACTCAAACTCAAAGCATTTATTTCAAATAAACCAATTACAGGCAGTTTTGAACTGTCAAGGGATCGGTCAGTCAGAAAGATGAAGCTAGTTGCCCATTCCAAAGCGTAGTAGGTACCTATGGAGAAGAACGGGCAAGAAACTCCATGGACACTCTTTTAAATCAAAATATTGTTACAAAAAAGTGGTTACATCAATCATGTTGTAATTATACATGAGAGAACGATGTAGAAAGACGTGCACGTTAAAAGCGTCCGTAATAAAAAGATAAAAACAATTATGGAATTAAAATAAGCCGTGTGTGGCAGCTAAGAAATGACCAGTGCCTACTGACGGCGCCCGTTCACGAACATGACGTATGGATCAGCACCATTCAGATCAGTGTTTTTTTTTTTTTTTTACAACATCCACAATCAACAAGGTCTTCAGGTCCCGAACTAGGCAGAGCCTGTACTACGGTAACCTGATGACTGATATACATACCTATATACATATACACACCCAGACACAGGTCAAACAGACATGTTCATGCACACAAATGTTTGACTTGTCCGGGGATCGAACCCGGGACCAGCGGCTCAGAAGGCAGGATCGCTACCAACTGCGCCAACCGGTCAGTCAATGTAAATCAATGTCATAAAAATAATAAACTATACAGTTAAAGTAGCAACAAGTTTAATTTTGTCTAGACCCTAGATTGTCCTATGGAGCTGGAACACTGGTTTCCAAGCATTCTTATCTTTCTTATATTTCAAGAAGCCTTTCTGTAGTGAAGGTTCTTTCTGAAGTACTTTCATACTTTCACAGCAAAAATTTACTTTAGTTAAATATGCATCCGAATATCAGATCTATACTTATCACAGTTAGCATTTATTTGTTTATTTTACATGTGCACTTTTACGTGTGCAAATAAAAAGTAGCTTAAACAAGAAATAATGACCACATAAAGTGTGGTGGCATGCGTACTAACCGGTAGCTGCAGTGTCTAAAATGACTAGTTTAATGGTTCATTACAATGTTGCATCGCTACTCACAGCTCAAGGGTTAAGCTGAAGCGTTCGAGGTCTTTCGACCACTTTAATTTTTTTAATTTATTTTATTAGATAAACGTTGCCCCACACTAGGAATTTCTCCTGTATCGTGGGTGCGTTTACAAACATTTAAACTCACATACACAAACAGCCAGACCCGGAACAACTACTTGCAGGTCATACAAATACTTGTTCCGTGCGGGAATCGAACCCGCGACACGCTGCGCAGCAGTCAATCGCTTAACCACTGCGCCAACCGTGTCGTCAAATCACGGTGGATTACTGAAGGACATCATATTGACTCCAGTCTTCTCGTAATAAATGTTTATTACTATCAGAGTTATTCGGGATTATTGTTTATTATTACCAAAACAGAGCACCAAGAGATTTATTTTCAAGCTCCATTCCATTTTTACTTTCACCTTTTCAGACCAAACCACAAACTTTTGTATCATTAAATTCGCCGCGTCAAAAATTTTTGGTCACGTTTCTGTTTAGTTTTGGCGCACAAGATGATGTAATGACTGTCATAGAAATTCTATTTTTATTTAAAATACGCGTATATAAGATGCGTGAGCGTACTCTTCTCAGTGTTAATACTTTTTCGCGTGACCTAAGTACGGCAAATCTAGTGATTTCAATGTTTGCCAGACTATCTTTTACCGGTTTTTGCGCACGGCTAAGTAAACGCTCCCCGCTTCACACGTGTACCACAATATTGTTAAAGTGTAACCTCATAAAGGGGGTTCTAAAAATAGCGTTCGAAAATTAATGCGTCTTCTCAAATAAAAACAGAACTACTCGTAACTATTTTATAGCCTTCACAATTTTTTTATTGAATTGAAGCCAGCTTTAAACTTAAAGTCCTTTTCTTAACGTCAGCTATAAAATATTTTATGAAATTGATAATTTTATGGCTACAAATAATTAAGCCCTTAATAATAACTGTAAATATTTAGTACCTTATAAAAGATTTAGGTGATAATAAAGGCTACTTTTAAGTTAAGAGTTTTGTTAAATCGCTCCAACTTTACATACTTACGTATGTCATAGTAGAATTACTGTCTGTTGGTTGTGGTTGCTTCGTCATCTTTCTGTATCTGACATTGGAATCTAAAACTATAGACTATACTTGTCGTTCCCTCAATGCTGACAATCGCGATCATATACGACGCGTCTCGCGTGGTCTTCTGCAGTGTGGACCACTCGGTAGATGCTGCCTCCAACAGGGATCTTGATTGCGTCTAACTATCTTGCCAATGCTCTGCCTTGGGCGTGATTTCCTTACACCCAGCCCAGTATCATAAGCCAAAAAGCTGAGGGCACGCACCTTACGTATTGTAGATAGCCGATTGATAATGTTGAGTTCCTACAGTATGCATTCCTGCACTTGTACTTTTAATGCACCACGTTTCCGTGCCATATAAAATAACTAGCTGCGCCCCGCGATTTCGCTCGCATAAGTTTCGAATCCGTATGAATATCGGGATTAAAAGTATCCTATGTCCTAATCCAAGTCATGGTCTAGCCACGTGCCAAATTTCATCCAAATCTGTTCAGCCGTTGTAACTTGAAAGCGTAACAAACAAACAAAGATACAAAAAATCAAATATTTTCTCTTTATTTACTTATTATTTATTTATTTTATTATTTATGTACAAACAGTAAAACAGATACAGATACGACATATTAGTATTGAGTACAAAGGTACTGCTTATTTCTTAAGAAATTTCTTCCTGCAGACCTGCGAAAGGAGAAATGAAAAAGAAATGTAGACAATAGTGTGTGAGAACAAGAAGAGAAGAATTTGGTTTTGTTTATAGTTTGGATAGATTAATGATAAATTATATTATTTCTGTAAGTAGGTTTGTACAAACACTTTTACACGGCAATCATATTTTAAAAACTAGATGAGGTCGGCGTTTTATTCGGCGATTGATATTGGACTATATGACTAAAAGTCATAAAATAGGTCTCATACAAAAAGTTAGTTGCTGTTTTATGGACACACGCAAACAGTAGGTGAATCCCATGTAGCAAAGAAACTAAGTGCAATGGCGGCGAGTAATTACGTGTCGGTTACGTCTCGCCACCGCACCGGATAAAGACAGGCTGCTAAACGTTGGGCCATTAGCATGGGTGAAAGCGGTTTAACGATAGGTCCTTTTTAAAGGAAGTTTTGTCGATTCAAACTCAAACTAAAAGCACTTATTGTAAATAAACCAATTACAGTCACTTTTGTCAATGGGTCGGCCAGTCAGAAAGATGAAGCTAGTAGCTCAACTGGCTATTTAGTAAAATAAAATATGATCATTTGATCATATTTTATTTTACTAGGCTTTTGAAAGAAAGTAAGAATTTTATTTGTCACAGTCACGTGCATATAAAAATAATAATTATGTTAAATCTAATAATAACAAAACAGATCTATATATAATCATGAGTATTCACGAGCACAGGTTTACAGCCGCTTGGTTGGTCGGTCGTCATTTGGATCAATTCAAACGAAATAAACAAATTGAGTTTTAACACATTCGTTTTACATTATAAAATAAATTAATGAACAAATTATTAATTTATTAACTGTTTTGTTATTATTTAAACAAAAGTTTGGTTAAGATATCACTAAAATTGATATAAGATATCTCTAAAATATATTTTTGTTGCTTTTAAAATCTATACTTTTATCTCTGTTCCGATATTAATGACAAAAGAAAAATCGAGTTAAGAAAAAACTCTCCGACGTTCCGTGATAGGTCCAGTAAAAACGTTTGGTTACGAAATAGTTCATTTTGTAACGGTTCCTTAACACTCGTTTACTGAAAGCAATATTATACAAGATGCTGATAATCTCATATATTACAGCCCTTTTACTACTTCTTCTAATTGTATCCGTCTTGAACTAGTTGTGGAATACAAATGATACAATTTACTTGTCGTAGGAAGCCAGCCATCTTTTGCTTGCAATATGTTAAATTAATTTCAACGGTAAATTAAACTGTAACCTGTAATGTTATTTTAACATTTTGTTATATAAAATATTATTATAATTATAAAAAAATTATTGCGTAACTATTTCACTTTAACTAGAACCAAACACGTAGACTTGTTTGCTTGCACAAAGCGAATTAAAGTTGTTGTAAAAAAGAAAATGTTTTTATATTGCTTAGTTATGATAGAATCTAAGCAAAATCTAATGGTTTATAAAGTCTAATGCAAAATTTATAATTATGTCGTATATTTATGTATTTTACTGTATGTACATAAGTTATAAAATAAATACATAGAGACCTCATATAAGTATATAAAATATTGAAGCTCAAGTTTCAATTTTGTATGTACTTTGTAAGGACTTAGGTGTCGTAGCTCCCCCTTACACGAATCGTTAGTTTTATGGCCATACATTAAAAGTTTTTGTTCTTCAAATAACTACGATGGTTCCCGTGAATCCTGTGGGTAATTGTTACTATAATTTTTCTTTATGTCGACAAATTATACCTCTGTGTTGATTACTGTGAGTTGTCCCTAGGGTTGTCACTTGTTCCTTTCTGAACGATGCACTTAAATTTTATAGATGAAGTCTTGAAATTCGGGACAAATACATACTCATAAAAAACAAAAATTGACGTTATTATTATTTGTTATTCAAAATACCACAGAAAAAAATTTACACGCGAAAAATTTTGCATCCCTAGGGTTGTCACTTGTTCCTTTCTGAACGATGCACTTAAGTTTTATAGATGAAGTCTTGAAATTCGGGACAAATACATACTCATAAAAAACAAAAATTGACGTTATTATTATTTGTTATTCAAAATACCACTGAAAAAAATTTACACGCGAAAAATTTTGCACCCGTCCTCGGAATGGTTACATTCATACTGAAATAGGAGTTATTAGGAGCAGAAAAATTTGAGAAACAAGAGAATTTAGGTTCCAAGAGCGAGCGAAGCGAGCTCGAAAATATTAGCACTCTATGTTTATATATTACATACGTAAGATGCCTTCAACTACCAACTGCCTTTTGCTATATATTTTAGCCTTTTAGGATTTTGTTAAAAAGTACTTCTCAAGGTTTGGTGGCCCCATACTATTGGCACTAGGTGGACCACCCCTGCCTACTTTTTAACTCTTGACAACCCTGAAAGTGTATCTAATGGCGAACTCATTAGTTTTTATGCCACCGGCTTACACTTAAAAGTCTAGCAATAAAATTAAAAAAATACTCTTCTCATCCCAACGATTTAGTTTTGTTAGGTATAAAATTATGTACATCACCCGTGCAAATTGTTAGTAATTAAATCGAATATAAAAAGGGTGTATCGAACTGTAGGTATGGAGTACGAAAGGAAAATTCAATTTAATTGGAGCATATCCCAAAATAATTAATAATAATAAAAAATAATAATCGCCTACTGGATGATGTTATCCTTCTGTCCCTTCGAACAGCTGCTGTCAGTGTAAAGTGTAGCAACGGGCCTCCACCGTTTAGTTTATATCCTCATGCTACATACTAAATATTAATTTCATCTTTCGTGATGCTGGCCAATATGGCCCTCAGTCTTCTTATCTCTTCTCACTTAGTTTACCAACAGCTTAAAATAGACCTTTATTTAATTTTAAGCACTATATCTTTATTCCAGTTTCGTCCAAGAGTTTTCGTGCGAGCCACTAGATGGCGTGACATTGTTGCTTGAACTCCTGCGCAACGTGCAACTCAGCCAATCGGGAGACGGCGCGCGGGGACCACCTGCTGTGAGAAGAAGACCGCTGCTAGATGAATTAGCTTGCTTGTAAGTAACGGATCCTTTATACCATCGTCCTGATTATGCTTTTTGGAAGCAAGTTAAACGAAGAGATAGTTTTGCATTGAAGTTCGTCGATTCGAAATCAAAATCGTAATTTAGACTTCACAAGTTGAATGTTTAATTTAAGCCATAAGTTGTATAACTAACAAGGTAACCACCTGATGGATCGACGCCTTGAACAGGCTGGTAAATTTGCCTTAAGAAGCACACAGATTACCCTCACTTTGATTGCTGAGAAACCCTAATAGCAGCCCTAAATCGGCTCACTCATTAAACTGTCATTTTTATCAACGTCGTCATTGTTTCCAGACAATGCCTATGGAGCTGCTGCAGCCGATACCCTGACTGCGTGCGGAGGCTGGTGTCAGGTTCCAATGGAGTTTACACCCTGACCGTCTGCATCATGTCCACTGTCAATAAGTCCAGGGTTCTGGCGTTACAGGTCAGTACCTAATATTTCATATTCATATGGTTTTTTCATTAATTTCACATTATTCATGATACATAAGAAAATTGAATACGAAGTTATGGACTTGTCAAACTAGTTTAGCATTACTCAAAATATTCCCGCGATATTCAAATTTCTTTACAAAAAAACATAAAAAAATTGTACATTACTGCAGCGGCCAGAAAAAGACCCATTGATGGACAAACGTGTAAATGTGGGCCGAGGCACACATACGTAAGTCCATCAATGCCTAGTTGTGGCCAAGGCTTGTATAGTACTTTTCTCAAATAATGCGTGGAAATAAAAATACAATTACTTTTCAAAATCGATGACGAACAACAAAATCTTTCCCACGTTAAAGTCCTCTTTTTTTATTTGTGTTTTTTCCAGTAAACAGCTTTCTATTTGCAAGCCAGTTCGAAATTTAAATAAAACCTTTGATAAGTTACCTCCATAGTTGCCATGTTTCGGAGTAAAATATCGTTCGGTTTTTAAATTACACGATAGATATGAGTTTACTATGTAATTTATTTGGCCTCTAAACCTAGACAGATATGGATTTCCATATAACTTTTGCCGGCCGCGGCTCGCATGTATTTGCCCAGTACAGCAATTTCGATATATCTCGAAGAAGGTTGTCAAAATAATGCTCAAATTTCCAAGCATGTTTGAGAAAAATATATTTCGCGGGTTTAACAAGCAGTAGGGTTTGACAAGTTCTTAACTTTAAATTTTCAATTCAGAAACCGGGTCTAAGACACGAAAAGTATTACGATTAAGTTCTTACTGGTTCTCATTTTTAAAGCTTTGTATTTTATTTCTAGCTCTTGACAAAAGCCTGCTACCCACCAGCAAAAGGCCACAGCATGGTTTCCGAAGCCCTTTCCACCCTCCGTCTTAGATACGGCGAACCAGTTCGCTTCAGATTCCTCGTTGGGATGCTGCAGAGTTCTGGTGGCTCCGGAGACCTGCAAGCAGCAGGCCTGGCCTTCATCAATGCGCTTTTAAGCAGTGCTCCAACTCCTCAAAGGAAGCTATACATCCAAGCTGAGTTGGAACAGGCTGGCTTTGATATTGTTACTTTGAAAAAGGTAATAGTAGCGATTTCTAGTTATAAATCCAAGCACAAGCAATTTTTTTTAAACCGATTTTTTTTAGTAGATGCCTTTTTCTGATAAACATAATTATCATTAGTGAGTTTGTAAAAAAAGAATTTGATTAAAACAACAGACAATTCGATATTATCAGCTTATGTTATCGTAGTAAGTGATACTACACAGTAAGTAGGTAGTTATAATACTGTTACATCTACGATTTTTCTGTTTTGTTGTGTGTAAACCTGGGTCAAATAAATTTATTTTCTTACTTCTTTTCGTACTTATGTGTTTATTTCATTGATCCAAAATTGCCTGTAAATGAAGATTATCTTAATTTTTCGTAGATGGTAGCCAAGCTGCCGCGTGTGAACGACCAAGTGACGAGAGAAATAGACGATTACGAGAAGCAGCTGATTGACATCGACACGCTGAGCGAGAAAGCGAATGAAGCTCAGAGAGAGAAGGACGATTTGAGGCACAAGCTGGACTTGCTTGAGAAGAGAGTAAAGGTAAGCTGACACCGAGAATTGTTTTGGTGATTACCTAATTATTGTTGGATGCCTCACCGTTATCCCATGTTTCTGACAAACTTTATTGTATTTTATTTATTTGGTTCACCAACAATTGTTTACACTAACATCTTGACAAAAAATAACATGTATTTAAAAACCTTGAACAGTGTAACAATTAGCAGGAAACCACCACATGAACACGGCCAACCCTTTTTATATCATTGAAAGAAGCAATTATGATTTCTCGCCGAGGATAGGCAATAACCATACTTTTCTAATTTACAGATTCTTCAAGAAGAAAAAGGGATCCTGCTATCTTTAGAAAAATGTTTGAAGGAGAAGTGTTGCGAGCTTCAAGAGGAGGTGTCCTCACTACGGTCTGAACATGGCAACTCCAACAGGAAGAAACCATTTGCCATGAAGAAGAAAAACGCTATTCATACAAATAGAGGTAATTCCCCAACACTTTCGCACTCTCAACTTACTCAATTTGCTGATCAACATACATAGTTACTGAAAAATATCCCTGTTGGTCGCTCACTCGCTCTAATATTGTTCTTCTTTTTCTTTTGCAGACGAATCATCACCACCAGAAGACGAAGGTATCAGTTCCTCAGAGAGATCTTTAAGCCCTGAAGGTGATCCTCAAAGAGAGTCCATGGTCTACGAAGTATTCAACGTCAAAAACGAAACTTACGACCTTATGCGAAATAAACGTCCATTGCACAAAAAGCTAGAATGCAAAAAGAATGACAAGAAATCCTCTGATGAAGAAGATGAAACGACAATAGATGAAGTTATTCAGGAATTAAGAAACATAGTCAATCATGCTGAATCGGAACAGTACGCTAAAGATTTCATTGATGATAGATCATCCAGATGTAACCAGACATCAGAAATCAACGTTCCAGTCAATGCTTTAGAATGCAAAAAGCATAGGGACGAAAAAGACGACTCTACTACGAGCACTAGACATAGCATACAGATAAAGGGAAAAGAGGATTTCCCAGATGATAGTGTTGAAGAGGATCAAGAGTCTGAAATAATTCCAAGCAAAATAGTCCCCCACCCACCTAGAAAGGCTAAGAGCCTGTTACACTTATTTGTCCCACCAGTAGTAGACCAAGGATTGGTTTACAAACCTCCCGACCTTTACGATGATAACTTCTATTCAAGTGACGAAGGATCTGATTCTTTACTAAGCGCCTCAAAATACACTAAGCCAGTTAGCAAGAAACCATCAGGTTCCAGCTTTGATTTCCACGAATGCCGAGCTGTATTCAACTCTATTACAGATAGGATTAAAGACGAGTGTAGAACTAAGCGTTCTAGAACTCGTTCTAGGGAAGAAAGTAGGAGGACATCTATAAAACGAAGCGAGTCTTTTCAAACTTCCGAGAAAGGATCCCGACAGCGGGAGTATATTGATAGTATGTTTTATGCTGAAACTCACACTCCCACTATCGGTTCAATGACTGCTTTGCAAAGATCCAATTCTAAATGTAGTCGTGTTGACGAAATGGTAAACTTGATTGAGTCTAAGAAACTAACTAAAAGCCTTGACAGGATCGATGAGGGTCTCAACTCAATGGTGGATATTGTAATGCTGACTGAACCTAGAAAGCCCGTTTGGCCCTACGAGAGAAGACAAAGATCTTGTTCTAGAACCAGCAGTGATGGAGGGAATGAGAGCCCTTTGATTCCAGTCACAAGATCCTACAGCAAACTTACCAACATCCATCGCTACGACACAAAATCCAGTCACAAGGACGATGTTCACAAAATAGACTCCCAGAAATTTTACATGACCCAGCCTAAATTGAACTCTGGCATCGACCAAAGTGGCTTCAATAGCTCCACATTTCTGGTGAAACGAGGTCCCAGCAACGCTGGCTTTTATTCCGGACCTCATATGCTAAGAGATGCTCCTGCGAGTATGACTAGTCTTGTCGTCACCGGCACCCACAGTCACGCAGATCTGAAAAGGACTCTTTCCCCAATTGGATCAAATTCAAGCAAGTTCAATATCCACAAAGTAACGGATATGCCTTCAGGGTTGTACTAATAGGTGCTTCTATCGTATGTTTTCGGAACCAACGACTAATTTAAGTGTTTCGTACCTAATTTTATACCTAGTGCAATATAGCCCTTTAGGATGAATTAACATGTTAGTAAAACGTTCAGTTTTTGGTCGGTCAGAAATCGAAACTACTTATTATGTTCATTTATGTCTTCTTGTTCAAAATGTAACATCAAAAATCAAAATGTAGGTAGGTTTTTAACAGATTTTTGGAGTGAGTACCTTCCTTTAGTTCAAGTAACTATATGACCTTCCATAACTGAATAAGTGTAGGCTCATCTACTAATTTATTTGTTAGTTATTTAGCGATTAATTATTATGTATCTTGGTAATTTTGTTGTTTAGCAAAATTGGCTTAAGATCACGATGTCACTGCTGCCAGTTTATTACTTATATTTTTATTAAAAATACAATTGCAATACAGACATTATTCTGTATTCTGATCACGAAGCACCAATCACAAGTCGCAATATTCTAGTTCGATATTTAAAACATTTTTTTTTTCAATTGTACTATACCGCTGTTTCCGCAGTCACTTCCGACGTATACCTCAATTTAATATTTTTATTACATAAGTTTCAAATTTAAATACATTCTTTGTCTGTATATTGGTCTACTATCAAATTACCTTATTTACACGTTGTAAATAATACTGTTTAACAATTTAGAACGTAGCATTTTCTTGTACTTACATTATTATTGTAATAAAAACTTGTAAGCATAACTTTTTAATGAATTTATTTTTCTACTCTCGTCGGCTAACGTTTTCGCCAACTTTTGCCAGTACCTAAGCAAAATTGGAGAGAAGCACTCACTGCCCCGGTTCCGGAACTAAAACGCTGTCTCGAAAAATCGTTTTTTTTAGGGCCATGTGGTGTGAACCCCCGTCCCTATAACTAAGAATATTTCTGTCATTTCAAATTTATTTACTGACGGCAAGATTCAAACTTATTTCGAACATCTTTTATTTCTTAGTTCACTATTTCCACCTCTCCAAGAACCTACACTCTGAGCTGCTGTAGGCTCATTTTGATCATTGATAGCTATCAATGATCATAAATACCGTCGTACTTATTCTTGTAAATCGAGTTACGACTCAGCCTGAAGGAATGTCAACTTACTACGGTATTACATTATGGATTATAAAATCGATTCTAATCGGACATCCTGATTGCAGAGACTGGTGTAATATCGCACGCTTTGTGTATAATATGCGCCTCATACAAAGGGTGTCTCCATGATTTTCGACAAAGATTAGCTCACTATTTGGTACACGTGGAGATAATAAAATCGAGGTTGATAACTTTCTCTCATCTTATATATTTATTTTTATTATTATTATTTATGTACACACAGTAAAACAGATACAGATACGACATATTAGTATTGAGTACAAAGGTACTGCTCATTTCTTAAGAAATTTCTTCCAGCATACCTGCGAAACCATCTTCAACTATTTATGGAAGAGTAACATTGATAGGAACTAGAAAATAAAATTTGAAGACATGACTATGATGTCATCAATCCGCAATCCGCATGGTGGATTGATGACATCATGGTGGATAACAGGCCACCCCTTCTTTCAGAGAGGAGGCCCCGAGCCCCAACACTCCGAAATGAATAGTCTGGTTACAATTATTAATCTGCCGTTGTCGCCAAATTAGATAACTATCTTAATCAGTAAGGGTTTTACTAATACCATAAAGGCACCGATAATTCCACAAAAGATAGGTGTTAAAACTTTGTCAATGATAAAGACAGACCACTTAGATTTAAGAATAATATTATAACTTTAATCTTACAGAGTGATCTAAAACAGTGACAGTGGTGTTTCAGGGAAAGCTCGACCATTCATTGCATAAGAAGATACACTATTTATACTTATTATATAGAGAAAAGGCTTACAAATAAAACAAAACTTAAACATCGGAATTCATATATCACAATCATATTTACACTATTATACAATATTCATTCGAATCACTGCCGACTATCAACTTCCTTCAGCAAAGGAATTAAAGAGTCGTAGATCTGGTCCCTAACATCCATACCCCAGATAAAATCATAATGGTTGAAAGATTCTCTTTCAGCTTTGAAAACACCAACTACGTTAGGTAAAGCATCGGCAAGCAGCAGCAAGTCTTTGTAGTGAACTTCTTTGTCACTCTGTCCGTAGTGCAAGTATACTGGTGCGGTGACCTTGTTTAGTTCGTATGCTGGAGGGTTGAGTCTTCCGTAGGCAGCCAAGTTTTGAACAGCCAAGTTGTGGTTGTAGCGACGGAAGGCATCGAAACGGATGATCTGGCCGTAGTGGGCCACTTGACGGACTGACGCTCCAGCAGGAGCGTGGGCAAGGAACAATGGGACCAAGGTCTAGAAGAAGGAAAAATTATATAAGCTTGAAAATTCGTAGACATAATAAATAAAAAATTGGGAGGAAAAACAGGGAAACCGTATAGGCAATCGTATCGGTTTCCCTGTTTTATTAACTACAGTACCTACTGACACAAAACTGTAGCCATATTTTAAATAAGCTTACAAGGATATCAATTTGTGAAAATATTTCCAGTAGTGTACTGACATTGCTGAACGATGATGATGAAGCTTTACCTACTTTGGTTGCTTCTTTGAGCGCTAAATCTATAATTGATATAAATGTATGTTTAATAATAGTTTTTGAATTGCAGCCTAAACTATTAAGGCTATTCATAAAGCTAGTTAAATTAAAGATACTCACAGCATTATAGGACTCTCTGTCTGTGAGTCCGGATAAAATATTAGTCTCGCAGAGCGCAGCAAAGAGGGCAGTTGGTGCATTGCAGAAGTTGCTTTTGAACCAGTCGACGAAATCATTTTCACCGAAGATTTCACCTTGACTTAGAGCGAAGGCAGTGGTCTGTGAAAAAAAACAATGTGAATTATTAACCGGTTATGTTCTCGTTGCATTCCAAATTCCAAAGCTACCTCACATTTGGAAAATGTCAGAAAAACTGTCGTTTCTAATCCTGAATCTAGGTTCTGATCACTTTTTCTCTTTAACGTTTTAATTGAATTCTATTTCAATTTCCGGCCACCTTTCTCAAATATTATTAATAGGATGGGCAACAGTCTCATTTTCTCGATAGAAAACATGCTGAGATAGTCCTGCGTTTGTTTAGCTTTTCACGTTTCATTACCTATTTCGTAGATTGCCTACCCTAGCATATATATTTCTTTATATTAACACATGAACATTAAACATCTGGGGTCTTTTTTATAATGTTGACTCATTCGCCATTTACCAACATGAATCAAATGATTGGTAATTGATTTCAATCAAAGCCAACGCAAAAACCGGTCCTACTTATTGCCTACGTAGTATACATAATATACGCAAACTAATATAAACCATCAATAGAGATAATCTACTAATTTGCTTTACGTTACTATTTGCAATCTAAGCCAGACAGTTTTTTATCAATGACGAGTTCAGCGATAGTTAGTTGACAAAATGATACACTTTTCAAACACCTGCCTACTGTTATTGTAAATGAGTACCTTACTATTCATTCGTTCATCTTTCAAAACGATATAAAATACTAACCTCAATATAACTTTCATAAGGTGCTAAAGATAGGAACGTGGACACTTCATTGTTTCTGAAGAATGAAGCCGGAGCCAAGCCGTGGAAGGAAAAGAACTTCTCATTATACTCGGGTCTCAAGGAATTGAGAACCAAGAAGGTTGTTCCACCTTGAGAGTGGCCGATGTAGTGGAGTTTCTCTTGTCCCGTGGTCTCAAGAATGTAGTCGATAAAGGCAGGTAGGTCGTGGTTGCCGATCTCATCCCAACTGAATCTCCAGAAGTTCTGAAGTAACCCGTCAGGGTCGATAGAGCTGTGCTTGCGGGAGTAGAAGTTGCCGCGGGCGTTACCCAGCCATACGTCGTAACCGGCCTCAGCCAGCAGATAAGCTGCGAAGAGTGGAAGAGATACACAATTTAGAGTAAAGTTTGGACAGATTATTTTGATAAAGAAAAATAAAATGGGACTTCGATGCACAGGGGAGGATAAAAGTTATTTAGAGTGTAAACATTATGCTTTGTTGCAAGACACAGGCAGGCTTTGTAACCGTGATCAAAATTGGCAATATGAATTTGAAAATAGCTCTCTCAATGAGCCTGCATAGACCCTTATGATTGAGATTGATACTTGTCTTTTAAAGGGAAATATATTGGTTAGTAAAATAATATCTTTTCACACCACCTGCTCGAAAATGTCAAATTATATGTCAAGCAACCTTAACCCAAAGTGAGTCATTAGTGGCCGGGGCACAGCCGGTCAATAATGTTGTACTGGATTTCATTATGACCCGCTGGTCAATAATGTGATTTGAATTTGGAATCTCACATGCTCAGCTAAATTGGCAGTATAGTACTAACAAACACCCTTTGGTGCCAGAAAGAGGAAAGCTATTCTCGAAACCCTTAGGGGAAAGGCACCGTATATCAGATAGTTGCGCAAATTCGGATAGTCCACTATCTCGAAATTTTCATATAACGACATCTATTTTTAATTTCATGTACTTATTGGTAATCGTAAAACAGCGCCATTGCAGAAAGTGTGACAGCCTAGAAACTAAAATGGCGGAACAGTCAGCCCACGCAACTTTTCTCGTACGTGAAAAAAATATTATTGTGTATAAAAGTGTTGTTTTCATTGAAGTAAGTACAATTTATTTTTGTCATTGCTATGTTTTATCAAGGGCAGCATTTATTCTGTTGTTTAAACACGTTTTATTTCAGAAAATAGCAATGTTTTAAAAGTTGTTGTTGTTTTTATTCAGCCATGTTAAATCTCAATATCGGATACCTACGCGTGCCCAATATCGGATATCCGATATAACGAGACTCATTTTTACATGTTGTAAAACGTTGGTTGTCCATGTCATTACAATGTTTTATGTTATTCTATCAGTTTCACCATGTCTTCAAGATTAAATAGAAAAACATGGGATGGCAAATCCATGAAAATTGCCTACCTTGCTGTGAAAAACAAAGAAATGGGTTACCTTAAGGCTTCAAAATTATTATGGTGTTCCCAAAAGCACTTTAGAAGACTATGTTAAGAGTCCCAAAGACATAGATGAGCTCCTGGCAACTAAATTAGGCAGAACACCAACATTTGACAAGGAAATAGAAGAAGAATTTGTAGAATACTGGCTTGAGATGGTAAAAAAATACTATGGGCTTCGGGCAAATGATATAAAACATATTGCATTTGAACTTGCTGTAAAAAATAACATTCCGCATCAGTTCTCCGACAAGGGTCAGACTGGAAAAAAGTGGCTTGCTAGTTTTTTGAGAGGCACCCACAACTTGCTTTTCGAACACCTGAAGCTACCACAGCTTTAAGAGCAAGGGGTTTTACTATGGAAAAGGTGACACACTTCTTCGATGAAATTTTGGGTCCTGAGATGGAAAAAATAAATTATGATCCAATGCGTATTTTTAATGTGGATGAGACGAGAGTCACTGTTGTACAAAAGAAAATGGCCATAAGATTATGACTAATTATATTTTCTTATTTTAAGTGAGATTTTTGAAGATATGAGGCAATATGCGCCTACCTAATCGAAATAAACATAATTAAGACTGATTTTAATAATTAATAAGACTGATGATTGTTAATAAATGAATACAATGTAACACATTAAGCACCTCGTTTTATTTAAAAAAGCAGTTGCCTAATACCAGATATGGTAATTGGGCCCTATTATCGGATATCCGATTAAGGGCAACCTTTTTGAAAACCACAATTTCTACCGATTTTTGTAAAATAAATATTATTTAAATAAATTAAATCTAATGCGTTAAATAGTTACTGGTTTCTTAAAGAATATAAAATGCAGATAGGGAAAATGTCAAGTTTTAAGGTCTGAGCCATTTTTTACTATTTTTTTTTTAATTTTAAACAAAAGTATCCGATAATCGGTTCCTCTACTACGCGTGGATGATATTCGCGATTTCCTACAAAATCATAACGACTGCTTCTTCATATCGTTGCCATGTTTTCGAAGACATAATATTATAAGAATAATTAGATAACTACGAACCATCTAGTTCTAAATATGTTATTCTTACTGTTTGTTTATTTAATAAATACTTTGTTTTTCGTACTATGGCTATTATTTTCTCACAGTAGGTGTAAAAAGTAGAGTATCCTCCTCTGAGCTAAAGGTGTCTTTGCCTTGGGCTAGCTTGAATCCCTCGCTGCATTCAGGATTCTTGTATTAACTCCCTCGCTTCGCTCGTGAGTTAAATCCCGAATCCTTCATTGCGCTCGAGATTCAATATGACGCCCGTGACATAAGACACAACTTTAGCCCCTCGGTGCATAATCTACTATTATTTAATCACAAACAACATATTATTATTATCATATACCAGATTCAGCTTGCCAAAATGTCTACTGTCCATGGTTAATTGATCGATCTCAATCAACGCGTACAGTCGAAGATAGTACATATTATTAGTCTTATATCAACTGATTATTAGGATGATAATTTCATGTTGATTAACGTATACGTTTCTCGTGTCCAGTGATTAGGGTACGTCTGATTGACGAATTAGATAGTATCACTGAATGAGTCATATTATTATGCAGAGTGACGTGAGCTTTTTCAGAGAGAGCGGTGACATTGGGGCCCACGTGCTGTATTACAGCCCACTCCCTCGCAGAAAGACGAAGCCTGCGACCTAGCGGTGGGAACACTATAGGCTCATTATGCGTATGATATGAGGTTTCCTTATATAGTTCCAGCGAAGACCAAGAACTTTTAACTAAAAATAGTTGCTAAGTAGTCGTTAATATCGAAAATTAGACGAAGGCTACGGTTTGTAAACCAACCGAAATGGCACGCGAAAAATATTAATATCGTCATTTTTCTGCCCCTTGTCCCAATCTATTCAAATGAAGGTGTGTCAAAGTCAAAGCATTTAGGTATTTCAAATAGGCACATAAAAGGCACTTTTGAACGTCAACATTTACATTTAAATAGAATTGATTCTAGTCGCCCCTTCCAAAAGGTAGTTTCGTATGGAGAAGAATGGGCAAGAAACTCCACCGTTACTCTTTTAAAATGTGTTACAATATTGTGAGTGAGTAAGTGAGTGAACATAGCCAATTAATAATTATAATTAACTAGCGATCCGCCCTTGTTTCGCACGGTTGCAATGTACTGACACTGCCACATGTCAAAACAACGAGATTTCTAAGCTATATCTAAGTTAAATATTAAGATATTCTACACATAAACCTTCTGGAATAAATACTCTAAATTATGGTTAAAACCACATCAAAATCCATTGTGTAGTAAGGAACTAAGCGGCTGTGTGACCGCTTAGTTCTTCTAAACAAACACGAAAATCGACTGTGTTTTATAGGTATTGGTATCGTGAAATGAGCGCGCGCCAAAAAAGCCCTTTGCGTACCATCCCGATTACGTCATCATAGCGGGCGGCGGCCAAGCGCTAGATGTTTGTAAACAAAGCTGATTTTTGACTTACGTTTCATAAAACGGTGCTTACACTTGATTGTTTTTTTATAATAGTAAAGGACAGGGCTTTAAAATAGCGTGTAGATTGCAATCAGAATGATACGTGTTTCATTTATTAACAAACTTTGAACGTGTAATTAATATGATAATAACATTACTTTTTTGTCTCGAGGACGTTTCTTTCGTTCCAATGAAAATGATAAAAGGTTTAATGGATTGGAGTGTACCATTTTTTGGACTATGTATCTGGTAGATTTGCTAATTTCAAGAATCATGTTTTCTTCAAGATTATTGTAAAATTACAACTTGAAAAATAAGTAAATTATCTCAGTCTTACAAGAACAGACTTCTCAGAGCTACAATGTTCTGGATATTAGTCCTTATTAAATGTAATTAAATTAATAAGGACAGGTATATTGGACAGACGAAATGACTTGTTATTGCAGGTTGAACCTAGATGAAATGTTGCACGTGTGTGCAGACCGGCAGAACCAAAGAGATTCCTAAGCCGAGCACAGATGAATTAATTCAGACAGTGAATGAGGATCACAATGATGAAATAAAATAGTAAAAGGGTAAATATAACACACAACTCACCTAGAGCATCGCCAGGTCCTAAGACTAGGAAGTCAGCGGAGGATGACAAGAGTCCGTGCATCACGAAGACGACGGGTCTCTTGACGGTGGGGTCATTGTTCTGGTCTTTGCCGTAGGGGATCCTGTGGGCCTCCAGGATGTAGCCATCGGAGGTCTCGACGTTGTGGACTTCGATAGGGTAACCGTACTTGGCTACGAGGCCGGGCTGTAAAGAAATTAGGTGTGTTAGGCCTTGTAGCCTGGTCTCTCAACAGAGAATTCACCAGTGATTTATTTATTTAATTTTCCGAACACAATGTTCAGGTTCTTTGTATTCTCTTGTTTTTCTTATTAGTGGTTTAATTCTACTTAATAATAAATTATTTTGAAAGTACTCCTCAAATAGATTTTTATTCCAGCTTAGTCGTAATTGCGCAACATACACAAAATGAATGACCTTCAAAATTATGGTAGATAAGATGTTCATTACACCCTATTTGTTAATTAAATAAAAACCGTACCTTTTCGATAAAACAAATTGATGTTGTGAAATTGATCTAATGAAACCTGCTTTTCACAATGACGTTGCTGTATCACTCGATTCAACGTCACTAGAAAGTTGTTTGAGCAAAAACAAAGGGTCGTGGCCAACATCTTCTTCAAGAGTGTCGCATATTAAGGTTATGGCAATGTTACAATAATTGTAATTAATTTAAATTGATTATTTTTTGTGTTGTTGTGAATTTTATTTACAAACGCATTTTATTTTAATTGATATTTTGTTTGAATCAAATGTTATTATTTTAATATTTAAATATTCGTTGTTATCCTTTCCACTAGGAATTTGATTTAAACTTTTACTTTTGTGCAAATTTTAATTATTATTTCAGGTTTCTTGTTTTAAAACTCTTAACTTTAGGACATTTAAATCTAAGTTATTCAATTATCTCTTAAACAAATATAGGTACCTACTGGACATAATTTATTAACAAAAACTTCTTATACATAAACTAAAAAACTATTTAAATTAAAATATAATAAAATATAATATAATATGAGACAACATCCACACAAGGTCTTCAGGTCCCGAACTAGGCAGAGCCTGTACTACGGTAACCTGATGGCTGATATACATACTTATATACATATACACACCCAGACACAAATAAAAAACAAAAAAAACTAACTAAAACTATTAACAAATTAAAATATGACCTCGAAAAATTCCTCCCCATCGCTGTCGACTGGTAAAGTACCCAAAAGACTAGCGGCATTGCCACGTTGTATGGCAATGCTAAGCCTCTGGCCAAGGTAAAGGCCAGCCCTTGGGTCACGGGAAGTGTCAACAAGCCTTTTGGAGATTTCGTTGAACAAACTGTGAGCACTCGGACCCCACGGCCCGAGGGTTTCAACCCCAAACGGCTCGAAAATATAATTACCGATAAGGTTATTATACTTTCGCCGCTTGAGGTTTTCCGCAGCCGCAGCAGCAGCGCCAGCACAGCACGCCGAGTCAGGAAGATGGGATGGCGCAAGAATATCGACATACGTTGCGTCCCACACTAAAGGCCTACCCACCTTCCAAGGAAATAAAGACATGCCGTCCGGTCTCTTGCCATCGTCGCGTGCCAAGCCATTAGGTTCTAATACAGCTGGAACCGACGGTAACAAGAGCTCGTCGGATGATGTCATTTAGGTTCGCGTGCCGAGCTAAGCGGTCCGCACTTCGGCTGCAAGACAGGGCATGGTGTCCAAGGCTGTTGACCACTTCGCCACAGTGACAGCGATGGGGAGAACAAGAAGGAGCTCCTAGTCGTAGGGAAGCAGCGAGGCGGAAATTAGTGTCGTCTAACAAAGTGCCTATGTTCGACAACGGTAGTGCATGAAGCCAAAGACCCGACTTCCACTTACCCACAGCAAGCAGGCGCGCACGCTCCGCAGTAGTAGCAGACGTGTTAAGTAAATTATTCTGTACTACTCTGCAAAGCGGCTCATCCCATTTTCTCTGGGAAGACTGATTATCGGGTTGATCTGAATTCGGACAAGCTAAGTAGTCTCCAGGCATGCATAGCCTCGGAGAAGCACGACACATCAAAATGAATCAGTGTGGGGGATAAGATTATCCTGATTAATTTTTCAGTGCCATAGACCGAGGATATAAAAGCCGGTAAACTAACGCTAGAAATGTTGCGGATTATCTCTTATGTACCTAAATGCTACTACTCGACTAATGATTTTATGAATGAAAACAAAAGTTGACTTAAATATAATAATAATTATAAGTATTCTGTTATTAATATCTCTTTGACTTAATTTAATAATTTTTGACATTTCCATTTCTAATATTTGATAAATTTTTAGTTTGAAAGTTATACTAATTTATTTACTTCAATACTATACCTAACAAACTTACCAAAACCCTGAAAATGTATTGTACGCCGGAAACGGCAGAATATTATGAACTTTTAAATCTATGTAACAACTATTTAACAATATTCTGAGAAATAAATAGACTATTACTATTACTATAATTATTTACACTCACCGCATCTAATTGCGAATCCTCTTCAATGTTGTTTGACATCCGCATTGCCGGGTTAGCCCTAAAGAGGCTTCTAACGTGATCGGCATTAGGAGCCCTTCTAGCTGTAGCGGAGACCGCTAACGCGACGAAAAGTGTAAATTTAAGCACCATTTTCGCAGGCTAGTGATCTACTGACAATATTTAACTGTTTGCACCGTCTTTTGTAAGCTAGTTATCGCATCGTCATCAATATTATCTATAGATAAGACAGCCCGTGAAGATCTTGTTTAGGAAATTCTATGCGTGTTGTTATTATTATTAATGGTTCTGTTATTTTTTTTCTTCTGTTTTCATCTTCTTCTGGATATCCTTGCGCGGGAGTAGAACGTGGCAGAAAGATAAATAGCATTGTTACATGAACCAATGTTTGATGTTTGATGTAAGATTCTTATCTTCTTTATTTTATTCTTTCTGATTTGACTGTTTCTTGAAGGTAAACCGTAGACTAATAATTATTGACAACTTGTAAAAATAAAATCTTGTTTTTTTTCAAAATGTTTAGCGACACAAGGATTATAGAATCCTTGTATAGCTTAGGAAGTAATCAACTAAATAAGTAGGAAAGCATTAAAAAAAACACAAAATAAGTATTTTTTTATTAAGTCATTGTTTAAATGATATAGATAAAAGTGTTATGAATTATGAATGTGAATATATTTCCTTAACTCATTGAAAACCATGCGGGTAAACAACCGGTAGTAATAAATCAATTGTGTTTACTTATGTGTTAATGAAATTATCTTTACTGGGTAGGTACTTATTTCCTACCTTACTTACCATTTGTGTTTATCTAGGACATGGTCTATCTTTGTGATTTTAATCTGAGCAGCCGTTTCTCACCCATCTACATAGGCAGAAAATGTACATACTTTTTATCGGATAGGTGGAATATTACATAAAGGATCTCCTAGGTTGCGAGTTAAAACACGGCCAACAGCTAGTGTACAAAAATGAAGGTATTATTATAAAAATCTGATTACAAAAGGATTATACCCGTTGCGACAGAATTACAGAAACAGACACTTAATTTAATAGTGGATAGGCGTAAATCACCGTTAACATTTGAGAGTAAGTATAGGTTTTTACTCGAAACCATAGGCCTGTGTTCACCAACATTCAAACCACCGCCCGGTTAGGTATTTCAGTAGGTTGGTTTGTATGAAACCTAGTTTTAAATATAGAACTGATTAAATATTTAATCGGTTGGTTGATTCAAATGTTGGTGAACACTAATTCGTCACGACCTCTGTAAGATTTGGGATGCATTCAAATATTATAAATAAATGATATTATAAATGACTTTATTTCTGTAAGTAGGTTTTTACAAACACTTTTACACGTCAATCATATTTTTTTTTTAAACTAGATGAGGTCGGCGTTTCCTATCTGACTACTCTGAGAAGAAAGGCCGAAACAAACTCAGAGGTCACAGTCTCTTTTAAAGTCCAGACAGAATCTTGGTCAGATCATGTGAAGGCTATGTAGATCGGTGTCTGAAATGGTCTTTTGAGGAAAGAACCACACAGATTGAGTGGACCTGTCCAGTCAGTGCACGCAATTGTCAGCAATCGTGCAGCTCAACTCAGAACTTAAGGAGCTCAACGATTCGACGAACAATACCAAAGAAAGGACATTTGAGTAGGCCGCACAAGTTACTCAAACTGCCAGATCATGATTACACTAAGAGTAAAAATACAAAAAAAAAAGCAACTCCACGAGTGACGATATTTTGGTACTAAAATTACGCCCCATGCACCATGAGTCATCGATCAGTACCGCTTCCACGTCATAACGTCACGTTCATAGTCATCATCAGCATCATTTCAGCCGAAATACGTCCACTGCTGGACATAAGCCTCCCCAAGCACCACCACTTCAACCGGTTCTGTGCTTCCCGCATCCAGCGGATTTCGGCGGCGTTCACAAGGTCATCGGTCCACCTAGTGGGAGGCCTGTATCGGTATCTACATCGCCACCATGCGAACTACGCATCACACTGACGTCACGCAAAATCCTGCATCGCGCAAGCAGAGTATACCACGCAACTAGCATATATACAACACCCCGACATCAATCGTCGGGCAGTTTCCCACCAGACACGACACCCGTCTGGTCGGAGGATCCTCCCTTTTCTACGGGTATGAGTGAACTTTACACCCTGTTCCTCATACCTCTGTAGGCCTTCCAATGAAACGTCTTCCGGCACGCGGTCGCCACTCCAGAACCATTCGGCCCCATCGGCCATCTGTTATGCGAGCAATTGCCCTGCCCACTGCCATTTAAGTTCGGCAATTCTTCCGGCTATGTCAGTTACCTCGGTTCTCTTGCGGATCTCTTCATTTATGATTCGATCACGTAGGGGAACTCTAAGGATAGCCCTCTCACAATATGCAACGATACAATAATGCCAGCCTATATTGTCCCTCTTCACGGCAAAGGCCTCTTCTCATACATAGAAGGCATGAGCATTAATCACCACGCTTGCTGAAGACGGATTGGACATTGCTTCCACATTGCTGGCTGACTAACTACGGCACGAGCTATTTCTTTGATACGAAAGAAAAAGAAACGAATCAGGATAATCTCTCCGCACATATCAAACTTGTCTATGCTACATAACATACCTACCATCACTCCTCTAATATACAACATGTAACATAATCAATTACAGTATTAATCTAAAAGCATAATACAATGACCAAAACATTTTTTTTAAAGCTAACTATTATTATTAACAAAATCGTGTTGAGCGTAGCATTACTTTATGCATTCAAAATTGAGTCTTATTTTCTTGACGTAAGATTTAATTTTCTTTGGCTCAATCGGCGGTCAATATTAAATTTAATTAAATTGATGAAAATAATCATACAAATAATGACGACCCAATGATACTTAGTTTTTGTTGGATAGCTTCAAATAAGAATTTATTTGAAGTACCTATAACGTGTAGGTATGATGTTGACTACGAGAAAAGTGGCAGACAAAAGACAATATTGGATAGATTTTGAAAGACCACGGATAGGATGGCAGAATGGATAATAAAGATGCCTTTAGGTATGGAAAAAAAAGAAAATAAATTGGTAAGTACAGATAATGGTAATGGTAGTTATTACAGTAGAACATGCCGCCTTCCTCACGATGTTTTCCTTCACCGTTTTGAGAGCGCAGCAGTGGTGATGTTCTAAATTACACAAAGCAAAGTGTCTGGGTTCGAACCCACGACCTTCGGAACTTGGAGACATTACCACTGCAATATTGCAAAAAACATAAAATTTGAAAAAAATACATATAGGTAGTTACTGAAATCGATTCAGTAGCCAATTATTAGCAAACTACTTTCAGGGCTTGCGTTTATTGAATAAACGCAAGTCCTGTACCTATAGTATACTCACATTTCATCAGTTATGCTGATAGCATTTTTTTACCATAATAATAAAATAAATATACAAGATAATAATACCAGCTACACGCCGTATGAAACGTGTAGGTTTATTGTAGAAAAGATTAACGCCTATCGGCTAAGTTCAATGGCGAATCGATAATTTTATTTTAATCTCCTATTACGTTATAGTAAATATTTTGAAATCACAAATGTTTTGACAAAGGCGTGCGTCTTTTTGAGCAGTGGTGCAGCGGTAACGTCTCCAAATTCCGAAGGCCGTGGGTTCGAACCCATGCGGTGACGGAAACGGTGAAGGAAAACATCGTGAGGAAGGCGGCATGTTCTACTGTATTAACTACCATTACCATTATCTGTACTTACCAATTTATTTTCTTTTTTTTCCATACCTAAAGGCATCTTTATTAGCCATTCTGCCATCCTATCCGTGGTCTTTCAAAATCTATCCAATATTGTCTTTTGTCTGCCACTTTTCTCGTAGTCAACATCATACCTACACGTTATAGGTACTTCAAATAAATTCTTATTTGAAGCTATCCAACAAAAACTAACTATCAAAGGGTCTTCATTATTTATATGATTATTTTCATCAACTTACAGCAGTGCGATTCTGCCGACCTATTCGTAACAATCTCACCGTGATAACTTAGGTGAAGTGAGCTTGAAGTGAGTTGTCAATAGTGTCAATCCCTAGCATCAATTGGAATGATAGCTCACTTCACATAAGTTATCGCGGTGATATTGTTACAGAATCGACCGGCTGTAACCATCTCACCGTGAAAACTTAGGTAAAGTGAGCGTGGAGTGAGCGGTCAGCGTCGTCCCACTGATGCTAGGGATTGACCAAGCATTATATTTACAATCATAATCGAGATTTTATTAATATTTTTTAAGTTATTTCTATTGATAATTTTATATTATTTCAAAGGAATCCCATACTTTATTTTACTTGAATCTTTTGTGATAATACATAATAATAACAGATACCTATGAATCAACATGGGTCTATGAATCAACGTGGGTCCTATTAAACGCACGACATCGCGGCAGGCCAAAGCGAAGATGGCGAGATGAACTCGATTCCTATCGGAAGGACTGCGGGGTATTTGCGTAACACATATAATATATAATGACAATTGATCGCAATGTCATTTTGACAATTCACCCCCGTCCACTGCTTTATTTAAACGTCCTTGAGCAGACGAATTTTTTAAACCTATGAAGCAATGTATTAGATAAATCCTTCAAAACTGTCGAATTATGGTTGAAAGTGTGAGGCGGCGGACTTTTGCGTAAGTGTGTTACGCAAAAGTCCTCCGCCTTCCGCATCCAGTCTGTCCCAGCCACCGGATGGCTCTTAACGAAGCCGAAAGCCACTTCTTCTTCTCGTCATTGTGTTATTTTTTTTGTACTGTATACTCACCTACGGAACCTTCTTATTACGGAGATGTTGACGGTCAAAATTTTAATTGTTTTTTTTTTTTTTAGGAAAACTACTTTGACATGATTGTTACATGACTTTAAATACCTACCCCTAAGACGGCTACTACGATTGCATGCACAATGTTTTGCATCACATTGCGCGCTACCGTACTTATGCAACGATTTTTCATACCAAATATAAAAGTCGTTTCCCAGCAATTATTTTTGTACAATATTATTTAGCTTGATGTACAGAATGCGTAAGTGATGTACCTTTTACATCCTGTATAATACCGGTAGCACCCGTCTGGCTACCAACACTATGGCAACTGTCTCAAAGACGTGTCTGTCGAACCAGGGCATTCTTCCAATCACAGAACAGTGCCGCACCACCACTTGACCGTCTTATCGCCTCCCTTTATGCGCGTTGGGGTAAGTTTGGCGCTGGGAGTGGAAAAATGAAATCAAATTCCCGGCGGATTTAGCAATATTTTTAATGCTGCTGCAATAGGAATTAATTAGATTATTAGATCCAAAAAAATTTAAACCTCATGGATCAAGAGGTTATTTTCCCTAGATAAAAGGGGATTAACCGTCAGTATGATAAAAACCATGGACGAACAAAAAAAGTCGGACGGAACTCCGCTAAGAGTTGAGCTGCACGATTACTGACAAATGCGTGCACTGACTGGACAGGTCCGCTCAATCTGTATGGTTTTTCCTCAAAATACCGTTTCAGACCCCAATCAACATGGTCATCACATGATCTGACCAAGATTATGTCTGGACTTTAAGAGAGACTGTGACCTCTGAGTTTGTTTCGGCCTTTCTTGACAGAGTAGTCAGATGGGTAACGCCGACCTCATCTAGTTTTTAAAAATATGATTCACGTGTAAAAGTGTGTGTACAAACCTACTTATAGAAATACATAATTCATCATTATCATTTAAGACAAAACAGAGTTCTGTTTATGCGCGAGTATTGCCGTTTGCGCGCGTAATGGCCGAGAGCGGAATGTGTGCCTGTACTACGTAGCGCTAGATAGCGCGCTTCTCCCAGTCTGCTCCGACTTTCGGTATCTCGGTTCACTCGTGCAAAGCGATGGCGAAGTATATTCGACGGTTAACCCTAGAATTAACACTGGATGGATGAAATGGCGGCAGGTCACGGGAACAATATGCGACTCCCGCAATCCCCTTAAACTGTAGGGGAAGATATATAAAACGATGGTTAGACCTGCTGTCTTGTATGAACCAGAATGTAGGGTTACAAAAAGGAATGAATGGATAGCAATTGCATGCAGCTGAGATGCGAATGCTAAGAGGAATGTGTGGTGTTACACGAATAGATAGAATAAGAAATGAGTATATATGAGGAAGTCTGAAAGTGGCACCGGTAACTGAAAAGTGTGGAAATCGGTTGTCATGGTATGGGAGGATATAGAGGAGATATAGAGATATAGAGGATATAGAGATACATACGGAGGAATGAGGAAAATGTCGTGAGGAAGTTTTGAGTATGAATGTCGATGGCTATTAGTGGACTAGTACTATGGAGTAGGGGAAGACTAAAAAAAGGATGGCTGGACTGTGTATTTGTATATAGTTAGAAAGGGGGTGACTACCAAGACGACGGCTAATAGAGAAGTTTGGAAGAAAAAGACATGTTGCGCCGACCACTTATATATTGGGGTAAGGGCAGAAGAATGATGATGTCATAAACGTGACAGTAACTAACAAAAACCGAAATATTTTGGAGATACTTACATACAATATGTATCTGTATGTTGGCTTGTAGGTTTGCACGCTGTAGCAGGGCAGTCAAAATAACGCTTTTTAAAGCTTATTGCCAAGTGTTTTACACGTCTGTAGACGAATTATACTCAGCGGACTACCAGCGCCCTAAGGGTCCAATCTAATAACGGGTTCAAGATGTGATATTATCTCTAGCTTACGGTTTGACGAAAAAAGATCATAAAAGAACTCAAGTCTCTGGATCCTGCCAAAGGTGACCTGATGGCATACCTGCTTATTTTCTACGCCACACTGCTACTTACATCTGCAAACCGTTAGTCATAATTTATAATAAGTGCGTCACTGAGGGAGTATTTCCATTAAAGTGGAAGCGTGCAAACATCACACCTGTACACAAGGGCGGGTTGAAGGTAATGTGGAGAACTACCGTCCAATCTCGATCCTCTCCACTTTGTCTAACATTTTTGAGAGACTCGTCCATAATGAAATATATCCATTCTTACATAATGTCATTATACAACAGCAACACGGCTTCGTTAAACAGCGGTCTACCACCAAAAACCTTATGTCTTTCTCCAGCTTCTTATTTGATAGTTTTGACAAGATCCTGCAAGTAGACGCAGTTTATACAGATTTTTGCAAGGCCTTTGACAGTGTGGACCATGAGCTGCTGCTTAATAAAATTGCCTTTAACGGAATTCGTGGCAATTTGCTACGGTGGTTTGCTTCGTATATCTCGAACCGCTGTCAAAGGGTAGTAATCAATGGTTACAGGTCAAGTATTTATGAAGTTACATCTGGTGTTCCACAGGGCTCAATCCTTGGTCCGCTCTTATTTAACATATTTATTAATGTTATAGGTGACTGTTTCCGCAACACTGAATTTCTATTATACGCCGATGACCTGAAGATCTACAAGTCCACCAAAACTGTCGATGATTGCATCTTACTCCAACAAGACCTTGATTGACTTACAGACTACTGCAACAGTAACAAATTAAAACTAAATACTATAAAAACTAAATATTCTGAAACGGTTGAAAATGTACAATACAAATTCTTGCATGCTATGCACTACAGATGCCACAAATCCTACTTATCATACTCTCAATTACTCAGCAAGTACACGCTCCTCCCCCTTAGCTCTAGAAGGAATTACCTCGAAGCCACAGTATTATATAAAATTGTCAGAAACAAGCTCAACTGTACAAATCTGAACCGTATGATTTGCTATGCTGTACCTCGAACCATTCACAGGCGGCAGGTACGCGCAGGTACTCTTTTCGCTTTGAACACTTGCCGAACTAACTCAGGCCTGCGCTGATAGGATAGCTGAAAAATCTAACGTCAGATATCTTTTAACCGAGAAATAAAATTGACGTTTGACAATTTTTGTATGGAAATACTGGCGAAAATCGCCCCTAAATGTACACTTGCTGATATAAAAATATGTATGGTCACCCCCCCCCCCCCCCCCCCCGATATAAATTCTGGATACAACCTCCTACGCGCCACCGTCTTTGAAACGAAAAAACCACCTAAATCTGAGTGAATTTTAGCTTAATTTATGTTCTCTCAAAACCTAGGCCTTTACTTTATGTTTCATGTATTTCAAACCAGCAGCCTCGTTACGTTACATTAAACCCCTCTCATTTTGACAATATTCAAGAGTCAATATCAAGAGTTTCGCAGTTCAGTGCAATGTTTGTCTGCTCAACGCAATTAATGTTGTCCAATTTACGTCTACTCCTCCTCTGCTTACAGAGGGAGGTGAGTGGGCGTAGACTGAGACTCACGCGGCGCCGCTCCGAAGACGGAGGAGGGGTCGAAGAAGACGTCAGTTTCACAGTCATCTCCGACTCCTCCTAGGTGGAGGCTAGCAGACAACGGGTGCGGGGGCGCCCTTGCCTGTATTGCACGGGCCTTCACCGGTGTCGGACGGGAATGGCCGGGTTTTCCCGGCCATTCCTGTAGCCCCCCAGTTAAATGGAGGGCATGCGGGGCGGGCCTGCTAGGTGGGCATGTGCTGGGAGGTTTGTGGAAGTAAAGGCTGAGCCGGTTTCCCATGGCCCTCCCATCACGTCGATGTGGGAACACCGCTGAGTTTTATTTATTTATTTATTTTATTTATTTATTTATTGGTTCACCAACAACTGTTTACACTGGTATTATGCTAAAGGTAACATGCAATAGAATATAATACAATAGTGTAACAATCACTTATAGGTAAACTCAGCATGCTTTAAGGATAAGTTGCATATGAGAGAAAAAAGAAAAAAAAAAACTTAAATAAACTAGGTATTCTAAAATTATTATTGAAAACACGTGACTTCATGAGTGTCTAATCCAGATCGAGATGGTATCTATAAAGAATGGTTTTTAATTGGCTCAAAGAGTTACAGTGCAGATCGATTATGTCGCTACAACTATTGATCACCTTGCAAAATCTCGCGTAAGGAGAATTGGAGCCTAAAACCGTTCTTCTTTGCGGTGGACGCAGTGGAGTTATCTGGCTGCGAGGAATTCTTGAAGGTGCACGGAAATTGAAAGCGCTCAGTATTTGCGGACAGTCAATCTTGTGAGCCATAACTTTGCACACAAACGTCGCGTCATTTAGACGTCGGCGTTTGTCTAGGGAGATCATTTTGAAATGTCTCAATCTATTGTTGTAAGAACGTATTTTCTTAGCTATGCCCCTAGAAAACGCCAGATGCCACAGAAAACGCTTTTGAACACGTTCTAGACGCAACGAATGTGCTGCATAGTGCGGTCGCCAAACCACGCTACAATATTCCAACACGCTTCGGACCAAGCAATTGTAAAGCATTATTTTTGTCTTATAACTTCTAAACTGTTTCGTATTTCTTATGACAAAACCCAGCATTTTGGAAGACTTTTTTATAATACTTTCTACGTGTGGAATAAAAGTAAATTTCCTGTCAAATGTAACACCGAGGTCCCTTATTGTTTCCAATTCACCAACCTTATCACCTTTAATATAATAGCTATGTTCTACTAAAGTATGCTTTCTAGAAAATTTTACATGGTAGCATTTTCGTGCGTTAAGGTGCATTGCATTGTTATCGCACCATTGAACAAGCCTGTCCAGATCCCTCTGTAATTCATAAGCATCGTCTTTGTTTTTAACAATTTTAACAAATTTTAAATCATCGGCGTACATAAAGATATTTGAATGTAGAAAACAGTAAGGAATATCATTGATGAAGTAATTAAAAAGAACCGGACCCAGATGAGATCCTTGTGGCACGCCTGATGAGATATAACGCGATGTTGATTGAAATCCGTTCACCACTACAAAGAAAGACCGATCCACAAGATACGAA
Source organism: Brachylomia viminalis (assembly GCA_937001585.2). Classification (NCBI taxonomy): domain Eukaryota; kingdom Metazoa; phylum Arthropoda; class Insecta; order Lepidoptera; family Noctuidae; genus Brachylomia; species Brachylomia viminalis. The sequence continues at coordinate 4,658,699 of OW443298.2, forward strand.
CTCAACCATGAAAGCAATGATCCAGTGATGCCGTACGCTTGCAATTTTTTAATCAGTATGTTATGTGAGACTTTATCGAATGCCTTACTAAAATCTGTATATATGACATTTGCTTGGTAACCCGAATCTATTGCTTCTGCCAACAGCTCTGTAAACAGTACAAGATTAGTGCCTGTAGACCTCGATTCAACAAAACCATGTTGTGCTTCACTTAAATACAGCTTTAGATGGTTTTGAATGTGCGGGCAGATGATAGACTCAAAAACTTTAGCAAGAGTCGAGAGAATTGATATTGGTCTATAGTTAGACACTACATCATCCTCATCTGATTTATGGATAGGCACAACCTTTGCCTCTTTCCATTTTGATGGAAAAATACCAGATGCTAAGGACTTGTTAAAAATAAGTGATAGTGGAGCGACTAACTCGGCTGCACACTCGTAGATAAAAATAGGTGGTATACCGTCTGGCCCTGCGCCTTTGCTGCAATCTAGATTTTTTAACTTTTTATAAATGGTTTCATGGTCTATGGTAGGATTAGACAAGCATAAGCCATAGTTTTGAAGGTTGCTTAAGTTATTAGCGGCTTGCAAGTTATAATCGCCCTGAACCGGGCTATAAACAGAGGAAAAGTAAGATGCAAAAAATTCGCAAATTTCTGTGCCATCTGATGATGTCCTAATACCATCCGTCATAGATACAGGGTAAGTGCTAGAGCCGCCTCGTTTGGATTTAACATAAGTCCAGAATAATTTAGGGTTCTTAGTAAGGTCATCTTCTAATTTCTTTAAATAGTTATTGTAGCAGACAGTTGCAAAATCATCGCATCGTTTACTAATTATTTTTAATTCAATTTTATCCATAGGGTTTTTATAAGTGTTGTAACGTTTTCTGATTTTATTTTTTAAGTTTAGCATTTTTATAAGATTACGGTTAAACCATGGCGGGTATTTCCTATTCCTCGGCATGCGAGTAGATATAAAGTTTTGTATAGCTAGGTTAATAGTGTCATAAAAAACTTGTACCATCTCATCAACACCGTGCCGTCCCTCAAATAATTCCTCCCAGTCGAGTTCACTTAGGTATTTACGGATGGGGATGTAACTCGTTTTACGAAAGTTAGGCCTTCCACTCTCAACAATGTTATATGGAAGTTTGGGTTCCTTATTGAGGGACATCACAATATCCAGAGGTGGGTGGTGCTGATCAATATTACAAATCGCATCAGTACATTGGTTCACATTACATAACGAATGGCTACACAATACAAGATCCAGTATGCGACCAGAGGCATTATCAATATTGTTAAATTGGGTCAGCTTATTGACATGTGTAAAGTCTAACAGAGCCTCACTATTACTGGGCAGTTTGAGGTTATCATTAGAATTACCGGTTATTTTCCAGTCAATGTTACCCAGGTTGAAGTCGCCCGTAATACATACGTATGAATCATTAAGCTGTTCCAATGTTGCGGCACAATTGTCCAGGAAATGTTCCAAGTAAGAAGTCCGTACAGGAGGTGGCAGGTAAACTGCGCAGAGAGCTATTCGGCGAACAGGTCCAGCGACAGATCGATCCAGATCTAAGATAACCCAAAGGTCTTCACAGTTACTTTCGAAATGCATGGCGCGTTTAGAGGTTATACGTTTTTTTACAGCTATTAAAACTCCCCCGCCCTCTTTACCACTTTGTAGACTTGAGTTTTCCCTATCCCTTCTGTAAACCACATACCTGTCATCGAATAGCTCACTGCTTTCTACGGAACTATTAAGCCAAGTCTCTGAAATAATAATCACGTCGTAGTTATTACAACATACATTTCGATAAACTGTATGCGTTTTTGTTTTTAAACCTCTACAGTTTTGGTAAAATATTTGTAATTTATCGAACTTTGTAAAGCATTATAGTTAAAGCTACATGTATTATTAATTAATTAAACAAAAATTTCGTTAGGTAATTATCAAGTTGGCAAATCATATGAGCTTGTTTAAAGACTCCAGATTTTTTATAAGAATATGGTCGGCTTCCGGGGTCTTCCTAGCAAAAATTCTTCCATTTCTTACCCAGACGAATTTGTATCCTTTGTCTTTTGCTTTTAGCCTAGTAGCAGCATGCAGCGCTTTATTAGAAGGAGACAAATGTTCGAGCACAAATACCGGTTTCCTGTCTCCTGCCAGTCCAAGATCTGCGCTGTTCAGTTTGTCGGCGTTATTCTTTCCCTTGTTGTAGTCTATAACAGATGCCAAAAGTGTGTCGCGAACCCTCGGCGAGGCAAGTTGCACAACAACGGAGCGCGGGCGGGTGCTAGTAGTCTGTATTTTGGCCACGCGGGTGCAGTGAAGAACATCGCTATCATTCAGCTCGCAACCGACCACTGATCCCAGCTGCTTAACGACAGTATAGAGGTTCTCTTGTTTATTTTCTGGTAAGCACTGGATTTCAAGGTTGCTTGATCGACTTTGCTGTTCCAAGTAATTTATTCGGTGAGTGAGGTCCGCGACGGAGTTCTTAAGTTCATTATTTTCATCCTTTAAATCTCTTACAACATTTTTTAACGCGGCATGCTCAGCTTGGTATTCTTCAAACTCCTTAGTATGAAAATTCAATGACTCCGTCAGCTCTCTGATGTCTTTCTTTATCGGTTCCAGCTCCTTATTTATGACGTTGAGTATGGTCTTGTTTATTTGCTGGAGCATAGAAGCAAGCTCGGTCTTTAGTACTTCCTGGATAACAGTACGCACATTTTCGGTGGTCACAGATGTTTCCTGAGGTGGTGAGTTCAAGGCCAGTCTCTTGTTTCCTCTCGTAGTAGAAACATTCCGAATCGGGGTGCCCTCCTTTTTTGAGAAATTTGGTATGAGAGTAATACAATCCGTACATTTCCATTTACGATAGGCGTCTGAATCAGCAGACATTTCCGAGATAGACAGACATGCTAAGTGATATGATTTATTGCATGTAACGCAATTAATAAATTGTTTGTTATCTTCGGTTTTATCGTCGGCACAGCAACCCCACGTAAGCGTTGGCGAATTCATGTTACAAAAAATTTCGCGCCAACAACTCGTCAATCCGTAAGATAAATACTATTTACTAGGATCCAAATAGCACACTATAAAAGGCCCTCCCAGTAGCGAAATGAATCGAGCGGCAAAAGTGCACACTAAAAAAGGCCCATACGAGTTCGCGAGAAAAACGTCGTAAGCGCCGTGCTATGCTTGTCGCTTACGCGTTCAACCGCGATGCACTGTTGACTCACAACTGACGGTAGATGGGATTTATTTTCAGTTTTAAATTGGTCTAGACTTCTTTAACTCGTACTAGAACCCTGGATTTTTGTTGCACTCTGTTTGGGCAATGTTTGTCCACACCCCTTTATTCATGTCTCTTGTCATCGTCGTTTTCCACCTACAATTTTATTTTTATTTACTTTCTTTGTTTTTATCCCTTCAATCAACCTATATAAATAATAATCATTGTCTAAATCTTCGTAGCTACCATTTTAATACACATTTACAACTAATATAAAAATGGATACCTATCTTCCTCCAACAGCTTTAAGGCTCCCGCAGACATGCCCGACGCGACTCTTGTGAAACAATTTCTATAAAAACTTCGTGGAAAATGTTCTACCGGCGTCAAGTCGAGCCTGTATGCGGGAGCCTTTACTCACCTTTGTTCTTTTATTCGCAAATAGAATCATAAAACTGTTCATGGTTGGTAATAACTGTGAATTTATTACCATCCGAAATATTTATGACTTCAATTATACTCTAGATTAGATCATCTATGTACCGAAATCGAAGTTTCCATATTTTTATTATATGCCATTAAAATTATATGTTTGTTTTTCATTTGCTTGATACCTAGATCCAGTCTTGATAACGTTTTTTCCTGAAAAAGAACAGCTTACCAGAAATCATCGTCAATAAAAATAAAAAAAATTACTCAACCACCTGCAACCAATTCATTGTCTAACATTACACATAATCATCATCGTCATAATTTCAGTTGAAAAACGTCTACTGTTGAACAATGACCTCCCCAAGCGTCGCAAGCACAGAGCACGGTGACGCGACGCCTCGGCGGGTCTGCCACAGAGCATGTAACGGGTCTGCTTTGTCAATACGATCCATACAAACGAAGACTGTCACCGTTCACTCGCGCTACGACACTAATGACATAAAATATGGAAGTCAGTTTCTATATTTCATTTGAAGGCGGTCTGTTAGACACAAGAAGGTATAAAACCTCTTTTTTAACAGACTTCCAAAAAGGAGGAGGTTCTCAATCCTATTGTTTTTTTTTATGTTTTTTACCTCAGTACTTTCGACTGGGTCAACCGATTTTAATGATTCTTTTTTTATTTGAAAGCTGGTGCTTCCCGTGTGGTCCCATTTAAATTTTATTGAAATCGGTCAAGCGGTTTAAAAAAAATCAACAAAAAAACCGCCGACGTAGACGTGTAAGACGATCGTTTTCAAATTGGTAGAAGGTACCATAACTAAAAAGTGAAAACTAAAAAACTTTTTAACAAAGAAAAAACCAGAATTCCATAAAAAAAAACACTACAAAGTGAAAAATAACTTTTATTTCGGAAGTCGATGGAAAAAACTAAAATACAGATCCAAAGACACCGACTTCCGAAATAAAAGTTATTTTTCACTTAGTAGTGTTTTTTTTGGAAGTCTGGTTTTTTTTTTTTGTTAAAAAGTTTTTTTATGGTTGCGCAGTAACAAGTTCATGTGTCAGCAGGGGTGAATGGTGAGGTACTGCGCAGCGAGAAGTGCACATCAGGGTCGCCATAAAGTTGAACGCTTCCTTGAACGCTTCCTATATTTATGCCTAAAGGATTTTCAGACGAACGTTGGTGCAACCGGTCATTACCCTGTTATATCTTGTCAATTCCATTGTTGTTTGAAGCGATTTATTATTACCTAGAAACGTGTATTTTGATTAAAGCATGTAACAGTCGTTTTCAATTTGTGTTGTGTGACAATAAGATAAAAAACTCGCCATATTTGCTAATTCGCACACATAAATCTGATGATTTGTCATAAAACTACAATAAAGATAACTAAAATATGATAAAACTGCTGTTAGTTTTACAGAAAGTTTAAGAAAATTTTCCTACTAGAACCATAAATTAGGTACTGTGGGATTAGACAGAGCTTAAGTTTTGACACGAATCTGAGCCGTCTCGCCGTAGTTGGGGGATTGGGTTCTAGCTATCTCTGAATAACAGAAATCATGCTAATAATCTATGACATTGTCAATGACGTAAGCATTCATGATTTTCTATTAGACCTGTAGATTTAACGCAGAACATGTTTTTGCTGTGTTATCAAGTGGAATTAGGGCGGGCCGCGACGCATCGCAACGAATAGCAAAAATTCCCCGGCATCACTTTAGTACATTTTATATGAACCATTGCACAATAGAGGCGGGCGGCCGCACTGGGCTGCAGCGCAACCTGCGCAACGCACTGACGGATCGCTCGCTAAGCTTACTTTTGCGGCCGATGTTATATGTTTCGCGATGTAATATGCGCTTAGCGTAGGTACAACGTATTTAGAAGATTATTTATTTTTTAACGAACACCAACAGCATACACGTTCAGCATTGATTTACGAAAGTATTACTGCTAATGTATACACCAATTATAACAACATTATAACTTTAACAAATAAAACATTTAAAGAAACAAGACATTGGTTGGACACTGCTTATAAACTAAAAGTAAAATGTAAACAAAGTAATTAACTTCAATAAAATAAAATACAACAGAATACAAATTAATGAAGGGCATGAACATAACACACAATAATCCAAATACATAATTCTACTATATCAGGAATTAATAAAATAGTACCTACATATTCAACTGTTTCCAAATACCTATCAATTCAATTTGCAACAGAAAGCAGCACAAACAATGGTGCCGATTCTCTTGTCACAAAATGTCACAAAATTCTCTAAGCTAGACTAAAATTCACCAAAATTTAGTTTATTCCTATCAAACGACGGTCCCCATTTTGAAATTGACTAAAGTGAAAACTTAACTACATAATTATAATACACTTCTTATCTTAAAAATCGAAACAGTGAAAAAGTCGAAGTAGCAAGTAAAAAAAATAAAAGGACTGATATCATTAAAAAAATACGCCTTTAAACCTCAGAACAATAACTAAAGTTTAGTCTACACACTGGTGTACAACAATTTCAAATTTAAATTTAAATTTTCATCCAATGAATGATCTACATTGTTTTCCATGTGTATTCCGTCGGAATTTATTTAGCTTGTATCCAGGCATGTATGTATCTAGGTAAGTAACGGAATTTTTTAACTCGATTTTCATCCCCTTCAATAATTTCCCCGGATTGATTTGAAACTTCGCACACTTATCAAGGACTGATGACAATGCAATAATTTAAATAGTTTGTCCCATTATCCTTGCCAGGATCCTCAGGATTAACGATTTTTCATCCCTGATACCCAGTAATGTTTTGTGCCAAGTGCACGTATACAATAAATTTTCCGGAGAGGTAGCCGGAGACACGGCTACCACATCCAAGTAAAACAGCAGGCGCGCAAATTTCCCATTTTTTACGTAAGTTACCGAATTTTAATAAAATATTGTGTAGGTACTGTAGTTTTCCAACAAGTTATATCGAATATATTTCGTATATTTTGTAGCTAAAATCTAAAAAATCATCACTTTAACGGTGATTTGATGTAATGCCATGACATGCATGGTTCAACCTTAGAGATAACGCGTTCCACAGGGAAGTGTGCTAGGCCCAATATTATTCCACGTTTACATAAATGACAGCATAAAAATTACTAACCATATATGCGTATTATTTGCTGACGATATTTCTATTATAGTGACGTCTAATTTTTTTTTATTTTTTTTAATCTTTATTTTTTTTTTTAATTAAGGGGCTTTTGTCCAATAAGGATATGTCAACCCCATCATACCTTATAACAAAGTAAATTCACTTAGAAATATGAAATATAACACAAAGAAAAAAAAATATTATAGTAATACTAAAAAGCTACCGCTCACTGCTGAACGACTAATACTAAACTACATAACTTTTTAGCTGCCTCCGATTTAGGGTTTGCCAAAATGCTTTGAATCAGACCCACATCCAGCCTATTTAATTTTAATTCGTTCAGCAGCAAGTTGCGTTCATCTTTATTCCGGACACACTCCATGAGCAAATGCTGAACATCTTCAATTTTATTACAAGTTAAACAATTAGGAGAATTCGACTTTTTCATTAAGAAGGCAAACTTTGCTGCTGGATAGTGTCCGGATCTAAGTCTAAGGGCCAATTTCACATAATTTCTACTTAAGATACTGCCATTAAACCAAGGGACACGAGGAAGCTCTCCCTGTATGGTCTTATACCATATGCCTTTATCTATAGATTTACTATCAAATAACTGTTTCCAATCATCAAAACATACCGATTTAAATGTAGGTACTAACTCCCAATGATCCGGTAAGTAGTCAGTTACCCTGCCATGTACTGCCGCCAACTTAGCTATACGGTCAGCTTCCTCGTTCCCTTTCAGACCAATATGTGCTGGAACCCATTGCAACTTTAATTCTATACCCTTATCATTAAAAATAATAATAGCTTTCAGGATATCATAGGCTATCGTTGCACCTCTGCGACCAGAGGCGCAAGTGAAGTCTAATAAAAAACTAAATACCTTAAAACGTATGACACAACAAAAGCTAGGTGCACGGTTCGAATTGATCGTTTCCTATGGAGAAGAGCTGGCAAGAAACTCCACAGTACCTTAATACAAAGACACTATTATTGACATCATCTAAAGTCACCCACGAAGCAAATCACTATCTATTTAATAAACATTCTGCAACTGTCAACCAACCCTTTGTTTGAAATATAAACAAAATAAACTACAAAATTCATATACAAACAATCTTCTGTACAAATAAGAACGATCTGGACGCGCACCGCCATTTACATATAGACTCTAGCACTAGGAACTAGTTATAGAAAACTAATTATAGTAAAAGTGCTGATTAATTCCTACTAATTTGAGTGTTGCTACTAAATAAGTGAACCTGTTTTGATGATAAATTATAATAAAGCGTTAACACAAACTCACTGTGAATAAACTAGCGAGTAAGAAGAAGACAGAGGAAATCGTGGAAGTACTGTTTAAGAAGCAACGTCGCAAAATAGAGTAATCTATAGGAGTCGATTAAAAACAACTGTTCTGTTCTGTTCTGACTAATCGGTTCACTAGAAAAAGCATAATATTTAAAACTACGCTTCGCGAAGTTTACCAAAAAATTACGAGAAGAATAAAAAAACTAAACGAAAACAAAGCCAATTACAATGAACAAACACATTAATTTCTTCATAACGTTATTAGCTCAAATGTCGCAAGTGTTGTATTGTAAAGAAAACCTTGATCGCATAGAAGTGATTGATATGACAAAACCTACAACTTGGAGAGCCTTATCCATGTATTATGGCGCCATGGAGAAGCGTTGGTAAGTAGAACCCAGAATAATATTGTCTTTACACATAATCACAGAATAAGCAAGCTGAAGTGGCAATAGGCTGGCCACATTAGTCGTAGAACCGATGACCGTTGGGGTAGCCGTATATTTGAGTGAAGACCGTGAATCGGCAAACGTAAGGTAGGACACTCAGGAGGGTGGAGCGGAGAGTTGCCGAGGATCGAGCTGAATGGCGTGCACATAACATAGCTGCTGTTTACCGAAGAGCTAAGCAGAGGTGTCCCTACATAGTATACCTGTTTCGCATTTTTAAGTCCCATGTATTAACGAGTGAGCCTATTGCCATCAACCGTGCACAAATCTAGGCTATTACTGAGAAATTCCTGATGGAAAAATAAAATACCTAACACTTTGCCAGACCTGGAAATCGAGCCCCTGACCTCATGCTCAGCAGAGCGTATGCGGCCGCTAGACCAACGAATAATGTCTTTAATACTCATCAACTCGTTGCATACGTAACTTAGGGTGAATTTCAACAGTGAAACTGTACGTGATCAGCACTTCTAAACCGCGTTCAGGAGCTGACAGTGTCAATATTCCCCAACAATGATGACACTGACAGTTCCTAAACACGGTTTAGATGTGCTGATTCAAACTCAAACTCAAAGCATTTATTTCAAATAAACCAATTACAGGCATTTTTGAATTGTCAAGGGGTCGGTCAGTCAGAAAGATGAAGCTAGTTGCCCATTCCAAAGCGTAGTAGGTACCTATGTATTGCGTTTAGTTTCATTGGTGAAATTCGCCCTAAGTTAAAACTTGAACACTACACGGCCACGACCACGATTGGTTGAACGAAGATGCGCAGAATGGTAATCAGAAAGTTTATTTTAGCGATAAACCGCCATTTGTACTACATAACTTTCTGATGTACTTATGTCCTTATGTTCTATCTGTCTAACACCGTGGCCACGATCTACACGCTCAAGCGGCACACGTTTTGTGACTGAGACGAAAACAAATGAATAAAGTTGTTTAGAGCATGCCACGAGTCACCGTGACGCGACTTGCGAAGCGACGCGACAGACGGAAACAGGCGACGCGCGCACGTGTCGCTTGACGCAAGTCGCATTGCTCGAGGCCGTAAACGGGGCCTAATTAAATTGTTCTAAATTAAGAATAAAACCGAAGATGGACAGCATCGCCATATTGGTCGCTCGTTACAAAAAAAACTGTCATGTCTGATGTCATGAACAATCAGCAAACGAATGTATGATACTGACTAATTGCTATTTGCAGATGGAAATACTGACTATCTACTGTTCATGCTAGGAACAGCCCTTTAACTTTTAGGTGCTTAACCCGCTGCACAATCTCAGCCTGGCCTAGATTTAGATTTCGATTATATTTTTCTATTGCCCATTACCCAATTTATTTGTGGTCGGTGCAAAATGTCTTTTACTTCCATACTTCATCTCTATCATCATTCATCAGTCGTCATCTCGCGGTACTCATCCCCTTTCTAGCCATATCATCTTTCCCACAGTCCATCCATCGTTTCTTTGGTTTCGATTTCTCTTAAATAATTAATGCCTGTTTAATGCCTCCAGGAAGGTTTGCATCAACTGTGGAGCACCGGACCTGGGCACTGGAATACACATGGAACACTCTGGAAGCACAGGATCTATGCACCCGGCTATTATACCAGCCGAGTATTTGTTGAGTCGATGTAAGTGGATACCCACCTACTAAGTTGAGCAGCTGTTCTCATCAGCATTTAATTGAACATCTTGCACTCGTCCCGAAGAGTGACCAACTCGTTATTTTGCAGTGTGATCTTAATAATTACCAACCCCCTCCCCTGCCTGCCCTTTATGTAACTTTTACATTACGATGTACATTTTCTCAAGAGCTTTCAGACCGTTCCTCGCAATAGCAACGTCATATATGAGGGCTTATGCCTGTGTAGAGGTATCTACATACATCGCCACATGTGAACTACGCATAACACTGACGTCACGCAAAATCCTGCATCGCGCGATTCCTCATACCTCTATACCTGCTATTCCCTATTCTAAATCTGTATGACTTAATCGTTTCAGTTAGAGTTTTTAGCTGAGATTAAGCCCTTTCCCATAGAAGCATATTTGACCAATAGTAGCATTACTGCAAACTATCATGATGAACTCTCTTCCAGTGACTGTAGTGGACGTAAGCACGCTTACAACGCTCAATCCTGCGGTGGTCTTAACCCTCGACGTAGCATTACAATGGACAGCCTTGAAGCACGACCCGAAGGAACCCACGTTGTTACTCTTCAGGTTTGGGTGGACGGAGGAGGATAATCAGCATATCAACGTGGCAACGTGTGTTTGTAAGGTGCCTGGTAAGTCTTAAACTTGTTTATCTGTTTACTTTTTATGTTATTTAATGCCAAACAAACAGACGCGACGATCCAATTGATGGTGAGTGTTCACTGCTGCCAATAGAGATCTATAATATCAGAGACATCTTAGTTGCGTTGACAGTTCCCATCCCTGAGACAGTGAGAGCAGTGGTGGCCCAGTGGTAAAGGCCCCGACTTACGAGATTTAGGTCGTGGGTTCGAACCCAGGCTGACGCTTTACGTTGTGTAAATCATTTCATCACCACTGCTCTCAAAACGGTGAAGGAAAACATCGTAAGGAAACCGGCATGTCCTAGAACCAAAAATTCGAAGACTTGTGACATCTACCATGCCAGACTGGGCCCGCGTGGTTGATAACGGCCCAATCCCTCTCACCGAGAGGAGGCGTGTGTCCCAGCAGTGTGAACGTTATAGGCTGATTATGACGATGATGATCATCATTGAGACAAAGCTGAAATGTCTCATTTGATTTGTTGCATTTTTAACCGCTTGCCCCGTCGTTACTACGCTTAGCCTACCATGTACTTTGTCAAGGCCGTTAGTTTAAAATAACAGATATTTTCTAAGATATTCCCAATCGAAGAACTGCACGATTCGGCTTAAGGTTCGACGGACATGATGGATTAGCTCACGACTTGGCTCGTCACTGCATGTTGATTACTGAATGAAGGGCAGCATATTCTGTCACGACTGTAGGTTTAACAACATTATAAAGCGAGGTTCAAGTCTCGAGTTTAGTAATAAGTTGGTATGTATTTATGACTAATTACAACGAGTTACTAGCAGATCTATAAAGCGTTTAACGTCCTAAAAAACGTTTAACATATTATGCAAAAACCACGCGTGACAAACAATCATAGAATTTTAAGTTGTTGCGTTTACGTCAAATGTAGTAGAAATGCAAATTACCTTAATTTATGTAATACTATTTGGGCCCCGCGGTTTCATCCGCATAATTCTCGATACTGTGGGAATATCGGTATGAAAAGTATCCTATGTCCTAATACAGGTCATGGTCTACCCTTGTGCCAAATTTTATCCAAATCCGTTCAGCCGTTTTAGCGCGAACGCGTAAAAAACAAACATACAAAAAAAAACAAATCATTACTCTTTAAAATATTAATTTACATTAGTTAAGATTTACCAGAAGGAGCCTCCAGCCTTATCGATAAAATCTTTTTTATGCGTACAAGTATAGCTTTAACACCTAATATGTATTAACCTCGCCAATGTGTTTAAGCTAAGCCCTAAACGCACGCGTCCAAGCGGATATTTTGTTTATCCACTCAATTAATTGATTCTCAAGGAAGTCCGACATCTCTCGCTTGAATGGGATCATCTGTTGTACCACACCGATTAAGTATCGGAACTGTTTTATAACACCCAGCGTTCTAGCTCATTAAACAACACAAGTAATTTGTTAACATGTTTAGTTAATTTGATTAAGATGTAAACAAGTAACTTGTAAGTTGTAACACGGAGGATGCTTGGTTTCCGTATAAGTACGCCGAGCGATTAAGATTAATTTATAGAGGCTTATCGACGTAAATGTTGATCAATGAAATGTCTTAAAACCGGGAGACAGCAACGCGGGTAGCGTTGCTGTCTGCTGGCAGAAATAAGTTTACCTACTAATTCGTGGATAAACATAATATTACATGACGTCTGTATTCCCTAAGGGAGTAGGTACAGGCGTTTGGTATCTATAGGTAGGTATCGGCATATCGCCATTTACAATTTGGTAACATGTACTAGGGCGAGTATTGCCATTATCAAATCAAATCAAAATCAAAAGTCATTTATTCAAACTAGGTTGAGAATCAGCACTTTTTGAACGTCAAAATTACATAAGACAGTCCCCCAAAACGCCCGCCCTTCACCACTTCCTAGTGCTTTAGCTGGGAAGAAAAATTGGCGTAACAAACTCTGGCGCAACAGCAAACATTAACTGGGCATATGTCTGATGTCTATACCTACTCCAAGCAGCTACTAAAAATATCCTGATAGAAAACCCAATACCGCTTTGAAAGGATATCGCGTCCACGATCACTAGACAAATGACGTATTCATAGGAAGATAGGCAAGCAGATAGAAATTATGTGTTAGTGTACCTACTGCTTATCTTTAGCAGCATCGACAACTATAGTATTTGTTTATATTAAAGGTACAATCGCAAATTATCGCTAAGAACGTTATCTACCAGACAATTATTGACAAGCTTTTGATGGACTAGAGTGATAAATTCACATACTTTGAAAAGACGGGATTTTCTACTGCTTTTAACTTTTTTTTTTTAACTTCTTTTTATTCCCGTACCTACGTAACTTCATTGCTTTGGTCTCCATGTTTTCTCCTAGCCATCTTCTTTATGTTTTTTCATGTTCCACGCTTCTCATTCCCGGCATGCTTATATGGTCTGGTCATGTTGAGAGGATGAACTAAAGGCGATTAACAAACGGTTTTTCACGGTAAAGGCGAGTGGAAACGCCGGGAGGCGACGCCCTAGAAGGACATATTGACAGGATATTGGTGGTGTTATTCAGAAAGGTCAAGGGCGTAGTAGGTACTCGCAATCAACGTGCGCGTATGACCAGATATTTGAACGTAACGACGCAAAAGTTTTTTTTGTAAGAATCGTAGCACGTGGTGTTCTGATGTTTCTGCCTACCCCAATGGGAAAAAAACAAACTGCATGTTTGTAATTGGAACGGCTGCGGCTGTGTGACACACCCCTAGCTGATCTGATGACTGGGCGTTACGACAGTGCGTTTAAACGTTGACTAAGTAAACTATCTTTCTCATGATCTAACCTTTTGGTTTGTATTTTAAATATTTGAAGAGACATTAGTTAGACTAATTACATATGACTTATTTTGTATTTCGAATGTTATTTTGGCGCACTGATATCTCCATCGAACCGCTTTGCACGATAATTCGTAGGTAGGTACCTACTTTTATCTATTTGTGTTTCTTTTCCTTGACCGATAGATTATTGACAATGTGAGTTTAGTCACCTCACACCTGGCGCCGAAGCCATTAATATAGTTATCCTAGTACAAAAGTGTTGGTGTTATTCGTCCTACACAACTCCGTCTTTCCCTCTAGAACTATGATGGTACTAAAATGGCCCCTAGGCAACCTTAGGACATGTTAAGACAAGGCGATCTGTATTACGTTGACAAGATTCCTGCTAGCCACAGTAATCACCCTCTTTTAATAACATATTCAATTGTAGTACCATTTCAAATTTCTTAACCTTTTGACCGCCACGTCAAAAAAGTAAAAGCGTGCCCTCGGCGCCAAGCTATGAATTCATCTACAAAATAGTAGTGAGTTCGAAATTATATCGAGCTTAATTATATCTAGTTATTATGTTTGATTGTAGTTTTACTAAACATGAAATTTAATTTCATACAATAGTTTTACGGAAGTACCTACGTGCCTACCGAAGTCGTAATTAATCACAGCATGACACTAGGTATATGTAGTACCCATCTTTAACTTATGGAAATACTGAAGCCTCAATTTTAACTCCAGCCAAAAGTAGAGCGGCGTTACTGCGTTATCCATATCTTTGCGAAACACCACATATTTAATTCAATTAGTACGTGCACGTGCATTGCTGTTACATAGGTGGATAAGTACATACTTAATCATCAATAAGGTGCATTCGGTGCAAAATTATATCTACGATCAGTGATGATTCACAAATAGCTACTACCAGCGCACCTCATAGCCCTGCTACCAACAACATTGTCTGGCTACTAAAAACCTTTTCATTATAAAAATGATAAATTTTATTCAGAATTAAAATTGGTAAAATATTAACATAAAATCTTCTAAATAATTTACAAAGGTATACGCTTATACTTTTTGGTAATTGTAGGACAATAAAATTCTTAACAATATTTAACATTAATTAATTTATTCATGTAGGTATTCCTAGTTTACATGAGCTACTTATCTTCCTATTGCACGCGGGCGGCGGGCATGCAGCCCTACCTTACATAATCAGCCCTCAAGGCACCCACTGCTGGGCACAAGCCTCCCCTCTGTGAGAGGGAAGGGGCCGTAATCTACCACTCTGGCCCAGTGCGGGTTTTTGGATGTCACATGTCTTCGAATTTTTGGTTCTTGGACATGCCGGTTTCCTTACGATGTTCTCCTTCACCATAACCGCCTGCTTACTGGTAAACAATTTCATCACGGCATGAGTTACCAACTGATACGGCAGAAGAGACCGCTCGTACAGAACTGACGACTCCGCAAAAGAAGAATTATATAGGGACAGACGATAAAACTTAGTACCCACGACTCAAAACCAACCATTTATTTTCCAGGACTGAGCTACGAGTTAGCAGAATGGATAGCAACGAACTTAAGCCACGTGGTCGGCGTGGCTACTGACACACCGACCTTCGAATCGGAACAGACCAGGGAATTTTCCAGCAGAACTGTCTCCAACGTCCTGGGCAGGAGCGGCGTCTACATGATTGAAAATGTGCATTTCAGGAAATTGCCGGGTGGGTTTTTAATGTTTTTTTTATGTTTTGGTAAAACTATCGCTACTGTGCAGTGCCTTCTTGCCACAAATGCAGGAGATTTATTTGTATGTGTACAGTTAATCCAGAAAAGGTATGCGCTTCGGTAATCTTCGCGTTTCCGAATTTGGACGAACCTCACGCCAGTGAAGGCTAAATTCCAAAGACAGACGATGATTCCCGAAACACATACTTCTCTTGGGATATCTATAGGTTAGGTTGGTTGAAACATCAGCCTACTATGTTTGCGGTAACTTTTAGGTTTTACTTATAACATAACCCATTTTATTAAAAAATAATCACAAACGATAAAAGTCTTTCTCCGATAATTCGGCGGTCAAGACTCGATAATACAGCTAGGTATAAATACCGAACTGTCGAACCACTTTTTTTTATGTTATCTCGCAGGTCTATCTAGGAGGTTGTCAGCTGCTTAACTGGGCTATCATGTGGATGCTTAAATAATGCCTCCAGCCAGTGCTTAAAACTTAAACTAAGCAACTACACGCTAAGGGCACCCCCGGTTGGGCACGCCACAATTGCGGCGATAAGTCCCCTCTGTGAGGCTTGGCTAGAGAGGCGCCACGGCATCCTCACCTTCCGCCTGACGCAGGCCCTCACCGGACACGGTTGTTTCGGGAGGTTCCTGTTCCGGATAAGGCGGGAGGAAACGCCCGGGTGTCACCATTGTGTGGATCGCCCAGAGGACACGGTGGAGCATACGGTGGAGGTCTACCCGGCTTGGGCTAAGCACCGCCGTGTCCTCGTGGAGGCGATTGGCAGTGGCTATCTCTCGCGTCCGGCACTGGTCCAGGCCATGGTACGGAGCAAGAGGGCTTGGGAAGCCGTCACCTCCTTCTGCGAAGCAGTAATGTTCGCGAAAGAGGAGGCGGAACGCGTGAGGGAGAGGCAAAATTCGCGCCCTCACGCCCCTAGCCGCCGCAGGAGACGCCCTGGGCGTCGGGAATCGCAGGCCGATTCCCGGCCACCGTAGGCGTGGGCTTGCGAAGGGCGAGCAATGGGCAGCTCGCCGTTCAATAAGGACCAGGCCCGGGTCGACGGCACGTTGTGTTCCACGCGCGCCTCAAATAGATGTCAGCACCAATGACGGGGTCCGCTAGGGTTGCGGGAAAGTCCGAGAGGGATACCGTGGCCCCTGGCACAGGCAACTGAAGGAACACGGGTGGGTTTTAGTCAGTAAGAGTCTGACACGCCCTCCCGCTCTGCCCAGAGCGGGAGAAGTTATTTGATGATTTCCCCCCTCAAAAGAAAAAAACCCGGTCGAACCTCGGCTTAGGGCGTCACTGGGTGAGGGCAGCAAGGGATAGGCTGGATTGAAACCCATGCCATCGAGGCTAGATTCCAAAACCCAAACGTTTCATAATCCTACTTAAGTGCTGTAAAATGAGCTTTAGCTTTTCATAAGTCGACAAAATAAGTTTTCTTGTTTCTCTATGAATGGTCAAAAGAAAAATGTAACGTAATTAGGTACCTATCCGAAATTATGCAAAATTATTCGAGCTCGCTTCCCTGGCTCTTAGGCTACTACGAATTTTAATCGTTGCGGATAATAATCGTAAATCTGTGAACAATACCAATATACTAGAGTCCGAGCACTATGGTAAAAAATCGTTTGAGAATACGCTACTATGTCGCTGAAATTTTTTTTTCGTTTGCGTTTTTAGTTCGCAGTTAAACCGCAACGATAAAAACCGTAATGCGCGCTTAGCCTTATATTAAGCATTCTCATAATTCTTGAGTTTTTCTGCTTATTTCGACTAAGTTAGTACTCCTTTTTCTGTTTGAATGATTAAAAGAAAAGAGGGCACAAACATTTTCGAGGTCGCTTTCGCTTGCTCTTACATTTTTTAACTTTGCTGTTTAAGCCGACGAAGTAATTCAGGGGGCGGCCGTAGTGATTGTAAAAAAAATATAGGGGGATGCATATAATGTTAAAAGGATGGGAATGGAAACCCCTGCTTTATGGATTGCGTTAGGCGCACATACTTGTGCACTATAAACTCGTCTGAAAAGGTAGGTATGGTATTGCGTGTTTGTACACTTAGTTACCACAAGTAAAGCGCGTGTCGCTTCGTGAGATAAAAATACTGTAGGTAATTGGCTAGTATCCGTTGAGATTGGTCGCCGTGACTAAAATTCGGTCGGGCGGATATTTTAATTAATATTACTTCTTTTCTTTTCAGAACAAGGATGCATGGCCCTAGCAATGCCTCTGAAACTCCTGAACGCAGCCTACGTGCCGACTCGTCTGACAGCCTTTTGTCCCTCTACGAATACAGACCTTTCCGTGGTGATGTCTCTAAGGAAAGATGTTTTGTCGCAAACGCAGCTGCCCAACAGTCGAGTGTATGATGTTAACTTAGATGAGATATTAAGCTAGAATTTACGGTGTTACAAAGAAATTATACAAGAAGTCAATCGATTGTGGGTTAGTGCAAGACGCCTGAGGAATTATACCAGCTTATGTCTAATAAAAGTATAAGTCCTTAGGCGCCTTGCACTGAGCCACAGTCGATTGGGTATTCCATAGGCGTATTGTTAATTCAGCAAGCGTAGCATGACTACCTACTTCTATCTATACTCGAAGAGAAGACAAATCACTTTCTTATCAGTCATTCTTTTCTTGAATTTTGACTTCGCGCCGTAGAAATCTTTTTAAAATAGGTATGTAATTTTGTCTTCCGTTTCTATAGTGGCCATGCTACGCATGCTGGAGTCATTTATAGATTTAAAAAAAAAAGTTGAAACCAAAGATATAAGTAGGTAGGTATAATTTTATTATAAGACTGAGACAGAGTGCCAGAAAACTAATTCAATTAATCTGAAAGCCTTAAAATATTGATTTGTAATGTTGAATGCGTAGGACCGAGTGTTGTAGTGCAATTTGGGAAAACCCAAACCCGTCTAGCAGTCGACAGTGGTAGGCCAAACTCACATATAGAACTGATAAAAATATGCGCTATTTTCGCTTGCAGGGTGTGCGGCACTCGGCACTACAACCTTCTTCCTTGCGTTTCTATAGCTAAACACTTGTACCATCAGAAACGACTGCAATATCTGAGAGTTGTGTATCCCGAATTTTGTGATAAAAACATTGAACATTAATTTACCTAGTTTGTTTTTGGTAACCGTAACCCTCGAGAGCAGTGGTGACTCAGTGGTAACAGCAGTGACTTACGAGTTGTAGGTCGTAGGTTCGAACCTAGACAGGCGCTTTACTTTGTGTAAATTATTTCATCACCACTGCTCTCAAAACGGTGAAGGAAAACATCGAGCGGAAACCGGCATGTCCTACAACCAAAAATTCGAAAGACATGTAACATCTACCAACCCGCACAGGGCCCTCGTGGTGGATTACGGCCCATTCCCTCTCACCGAGAGGAGGCCTGTGTCCCAGCAGTGGGAACATTATAGGCTGATGATGATGAATCTTCCCTGGACCAAAAATATGTTATAAGTAGGTAGATGTAGTAATAACAACCGCTTGGGTGAACTAACTTAAGCAAGCCTTGCAGAGGTTGGTCCGTGGACGGGTGACCATCTACGTACTCGACTCGACTCGACTGACTGACTCGACTGTCATTTGTTGATCTTTCTTTGACAGTCGTTACGGGTCGTCAGAATCTCGAAACTCTGACAACCAGTCGTTGCCATTAACTGGGTTGTGGAAGTCAGATAGGACCTGCCTATCTGACCTCCACAACCCAGTTACTGGGTCCATATAAAAATACTGGTATTCAGCAGCATCCGGTTAGACTGAAAGCCGACCCCAAAATAGTTGAGAAAAGGCTATGCGGATGATGATGTTGTAACAATAAACTATTTCAAAAAATTAAACAATCATTGAATAAATAAGCTTTATTTTTGGCCAAACTATTACATTGCGTAAACTTTTACACATCTATTGAAATATAATCATTACATAATGTAACAAATTAAGTCCTTATGAAAATATAGCATAAATTAATGTAGGTACAATTTTAGACCCAATACTTGTTGAAAATCTATTTAATTTTTAGGAATATACTACAACAAAATAATGGGTCTGTCTACTCAACTGACCAATAAAAATGCAAAGTTTGTGGGTATATTTAAAAAAGGGATATAATTATTTCTAAAAATTTATAAAAGGGAAGCCTTAAATTTTAGGGGAAGAGCACCCAGCTTTAATACTGAAGCACCCGCTATCTTTTCTCGCTTAAGCAATACCTTTGTTCGATATTTAAATGCCGTTACCAGCTCTTCTGCCCTTTCCTGGCCGTAGCAATCAGGTATAAAGCTTTGGATTTCCTAAAAAAGCGGACAACGGACACAATAACGACTGTCCAAATACAGACCGTTTTTTGACACCTGAATGTCAAATACTAGTGAAAATTTCAATTTTCATGACGGAACCGCTTTGCTAGGAAAACCTAGCATAACCTCAGACTAAGGAAAAGAAAGGACTCGGCATAACGAACAGTATACAGCATATCTCACTGCGGCCGGTCGCCATGTTTTGTCACAGCCAACAAGTACATCAGTTGTCATAGCAACTGTGTTTTGAAGAAAATTTTTGATATTATAATGCGCGCAGCTCTACCGCAAGCCGCCATCTTTGTGCCAGACTCACATTTTAGGTATGCAAGTTTTTGTTCGTAGGTATGTCATGTCTATTCTTCTTTTCCTTAGTCTGAGAGCATAACCGATATAAACTACATACACCGATGTCACATTTATGCGACAAGCCTTACCAATATGATTGTAAACCTCTAACGCCCGTACTAATTTTACGACTGATTTAAACGACATTCATTTAGTGATACTTGGCAGTATAGTTTTTATTAATAAGATCGCTTTCAAAGCTTTTCCAATCCGATTAAAAGCATATTATTGTCGGATCATTTCAATCAGGGATCATAGCTTTACTTCAATGTAGGGAACACATCTTTATCTGACAGATTTATAATAAATTAAAATGTACTTTATTTCAAACTTCTTAACGCCTAATTTACTATATTATGGGAAAATACATAATACTTTTCTTTTAATATATTATTGCCCCGGTTTCACTGGCACTGCTCATATAACATTAGGAAGCAATATGTGAAATATTAAAAATAGATTCTTCTTAGAATTGGTGCACCTATACCCTTATTTATTTTTATAATACTATATTTTGGTACTTACATGATGATTTTCTATAGAACTGTGCCTTTATTTTAGCTATAGGTTATATTAAAAGAAATGTATAAAAGATAAATTGAGACAATAAACTATTTAAATCTATTTTAAAGTTTGGCAACCCTATTCTGATTACTCTATGACACAGTGTTGTGAATACAAGAATGAAAAGTAATAATTGGAATAACACCATATACAATTAACACAATCTGTCAGTAGTTTTCAATAAAATAAAATACATCATAGACAATTTTCAATTTTATTTAAAATAAAAGTATACATTTTGGAATCGACCTTTTTAACACCAAATCTATGGCAACACTGAGCAGTATTATTGTTTCCATACAACCTTGTACAGAATTACAACAGGACATACATAATTCATGTTCATATACAAAATTTTGTTATACATCGATAATACTGCGCAAATATCAATTTATTCAATCAGAATAGAGTCTTAATAACTATAGTTATCGGTATTTAGAATCTACGGAAACTAATGACATCAAACTCGTTAGCTTGGCCCAAAAATGCTCTCAGGAATGCCGGTGTAAGCATACAGTGCCGACGAAAGGTTGAGTGAACTGACCTACGTTACAGGGTACAAGTTACCAAGACGAATTGCATTGACCATATCTAAAATAATAAGCTAATTACAATCTAAATAATAATATTGCTACATCTTTTAATTTGTAATAAGTATATGAAAATTATGGAAATATATTGCATATTTTTTCATTGCATATTTTTTCTTTTCATAATTTACTCATTACTTCTAAATAAAAACTGTATTTACTGGCAACACTGGTCTATCACGGAAAATATGTAATAGATCCATCAAAAACCAAGCATTCAAACTACTGTGAGTCGTGAAAAAAAGTTAATTGTCTATGCCCATGGTGTTGTTTTAAAGGAGCAATTAATATTTTTTCTCAACAGCTGATAGTTGTCTCGATTACATGTTTTGGCTTAAATATTTAGTGTTTCACAGTGACAAACCAGTGTGACCGAATTTTATACAGTTTATATTATGAAATTCTATATTATTTTTTACATTACAAATCGGTAAGAATACCTAAAACTGTTTTAATTATTATCAAGGTATGTTATTAAGTTTTCTATTATCACTGCATAGCTAACTTTAGCACAAGTCTCTCTGAAAAGTACATACATTAGGAAAGAAATTCATCACGTTATACATAATTACATATTTTGTTATGTATAGGTAGGTATTACTAATGACTCGGCTTCGTCAAAAAGTTAGAGGACTACGAACGAAAAAATCTTATGAGAAAGTTGTTATTTGATGGTTCTAAGCAACCAGACCTTTATCACGTTTGAGTACCTCCATAAAAAAGTTCATGTCACAAAGATCATGTTGATGCGATATATTTGTACATTCCATTTATTTGTATGCAAAAGTATGAAAATATACTTCTATAAGTCGTGATATTATCGCAATTTAACATCAAAATATTAGTGTGAGAGATCTACACAACTACATTTCACCGTTAGATTTCTATAATCTCTTAATGAAATTTTCTCGAACTTTCTATCGCATTCCTGGTTTCTGTTTGACGAAGCGTTTACACTAATTTGTCAATAGGTTTTCTCAGTCAGCCACCATTATCGACACTTACAACTGGATCAGGCTCGTGGAGACCACTGCATAAACTGTGCGTTTTAAAATATCATCCAATCATTTTGTTATTATTTTAGAAGCTCCTGGCATTTGAGTGAAAGAAAGCCTTATTTTATCGACAAAGGCATTTTAGTTACTAGTCACATTCACATCACTAGTTTTCCCGCCAAATTTGATCCGCCATATTGGATCGAGAAAACGACAAAAATAAAGTCGAAATCCATCGAATACAATACATCAGTCGCAATGCCTTTAATTAGATGTATAAAAGTATAATATTTGCGTATCATTCTCCACAGACAATACCAGATCGCATATTCTAACCGATACATAATTATGGCACAGGGTAATCTATAAACAGAGCCCAACCCAGTCGGTCTTTTCATAAAAATAAAACAGCCAAGCTTAGTCCTTCCAATCTTTTTTGATGTCAAAGCACCATTCCCATTGGAGATGTACGTTTTTGTCGTCGTCGGTGAAGAGGCTATTGACGGAGTACGAACCTCGGGCGACCATTCCTGAGGGCGCATCTTCGGGAGGGGTCGTGTACGACTGGATCTCAGTTTTTGGCGGATACGAGCCGACCATGTGGGTCATTTTGTCAACTGAAAATGAGAAAGACGTGTTATAGTTTGTGATGTACAATTAATTGTAAAGCATATTATTCTGGTTTCTGAAATCTATCATCAGTAAAATACATAGCTGTTGAACGTCGTGTAAAATGCTGATTGGTTCCCAGAATTAACAACAACCAACGAGATCTCCTGACTGAGGTTTGTAAAAACCAGGGGTTTAGACATATTTTGCGAAGCATAAACAGGATATCGAAAATGGAGAAACACTGTATATAAACAGACTCTTTCACGTAAATCATAAAGATTCTATATTTGAACACAAACCTTAACATCAACAAATCCTTAGAATTGGACTTAAAAGCCCCCACTCTGTTAGGTTTGCAATGTTAGTTTTCAAACATAAATTAAATGAAATTAAATAAAACTTTATTTCAGACCAAGGTCCATATTTTTGTTAGTATTTTGGTTTTAGTAACAAACCTGAGAATCGCCTTAGAAACTTTAGTAAAACCTTAGAATCGCGGCGTTTAAAATATTACAAACGCGAAACAAGAGAGCACACTCATAACACAATAAATAACAACACACAGAATTTAATATGTAATGCTAGGATTCTCCACAATTTGAAATATCACAATAACAAGTATTGAGTCATATTCAATATTCCTTATCCAGACTGATGGTAACTCAATAATGATTAAATAGACGATAATCATTGTGACTGCTGCACAAAGTACTGCACCCTACGAACTAGCGGTTTTGTAAGCTAGGCTAGAGAATAATTTATGAAGATATCGATTGTAGACCACGACTAAGGGCGGCGTTAATAGGTAAAGCTGTATCGACTTGCTGCTGTGCGAATGATATTGTATTGTTTGACGGTTCAATATTTTTGTATATTTCTGGGTTTTATGAAGCGCTTCGGTTTGGCGCGTTACTTATCACCACACGTCGCACACAATAGTAGATGCATTTTACTGCATTTATTTCTACCTATGAAAAGTCAGGGAAATTCATTGTTAAGCAAATTGACTACCAAACATAAATTGTTCGTATATTCAAATTACATTATGTTGTATGAAATGGCTATAACACGACAAATTGACGTAGTGTCAATTTTCTGCGAATGATGTAGAAGGCATCGACCCTGGATCCCTTATTCTGGAAAGCCTATCAAATCTATTGACAGATCTCAAGTGTACTGATTCCATTGAATGTGTTATTTTATACATAAATAACATTTGAAAGCACATTTATTAACTACAGAAGTGCAGACTTGCGCAAGCTCTTAAAAACCAAGTTGAGAACTGCCTTTAACACAGTTGATTGTATAAAGCCATCGCACGTCACAAGATACAATCAATCAGGAACAAGACCATGTTAAAATGCCATCACATTGAGTCACGATATTGAATACAATACATAACGACATTGAATGAACAATCATCATCGATGCAGTTTGAATAAAAATCGGATACGTACCGGGCACTGAGGGGGGCGCGTGAAAAAATACAAAGTACAATCAGACAGAGATATAAGTGTGAATAAAAGTAATGGGCTCCGGACACAGACTAGTTTGAGGGTCAGTTGATTACGCTACGGTTTCCTAGAAGAGTGGTTCCTGCCACATAGTATTTTTTGACACCGTAAAGTCAAACCTCGCTGCCATAATTTTCATGACCGCCGTCACTGCGGCCGTCCTGTGGCGGCCACCGCTCTTCTAGGAAACTGCAGCTTTAGTCGCAGCTTTAGACTTCTCACTGGCTTCCTCATTGAACTGTCTACAAATGTTTTCGTACATGAGATCAGTGACAATACTGTCAACTGACCTGACTTGCAAACTAGTCTCGTGTCCAAAGCCCATTTTATTAAAAACACATTTCAAGGACCGTATTCTAGAACGGTGTTAGATAATGAGTCCGAATTCAAGTGTTGGAATTAGTTATCTCCGTAGAAATAAAAATAAATCTATGGCAATCTCACATCTAGTTTTTTTTTTATGTTGTTGACAGCATTATGCTGAGCTAGGAGCCTTTTTGGTTTCGCATAGGTCATTTATTTTAAATTTTCTTGTTATTTTTAATGTTAATTTTGTTACTTTTAAATGCTCCATTTTGTTACTGTTATTGTTGCCTGTGCGTGTCCCAAATAAAATATTTTTCTTTATTTCATAAATCGAGATTTATACTTGACCTTGCTCCGGAATGCAGCCATTGTCGTAAAATCATTTAATCATCCGAGTAATCTGATTCATGGTAAATCTTAAGATATTCCGTAAATCCTAAAACATGATTCAGTTAATCCCAAGTTAATGCAATAAGTCTCCACTTGTTTAATACAATAACAAGCCTGATCTGATTCAAAAACATTCTGAACTAACAAATCATTATTTTGGAGATTATAGAACATAAGTCGTGTGGTTAAGATCCACAACATACAAGGTTCAGTGAATCAAAAAAGTAAAACAATCAGTTGGTTAAACCACTATTACTCTAGTAACACTAAGGATTTCAGACACTAATCCACATGGTCCTCACATGACCTGACCAAGGTTCTGTTTGGACTTTAAAAGAGATTGTGACCTCTGTGTTTGTTACGGTCTTTCTTCTCAGAGTAGTCATAGAAAACACCGAACTCATCTAGTTTTAAAACATAAATTATTTTTGACTTTTAAAAGTAAACCTATTTACATAAATAAAATCATTTATCATATTAACCTTTTGACCGCCACGTCAAAAAAGAAAAAGCGTGCCCTCGGCGCCAAGCTATGAATTCATCTACAAAATAGTAGTGAGTTCGAAATTATATCGATAAAGCACTAACTATTTATTTTTTAACCTACAGTATGTTTTTAATAAAAAGTCTATACCCGAAAAATATAATACAGGAGTTTTATTTCATCCCGCTTTGTCCTTTAGGACAGAAATCATAATGATATGTGTCACAGTTTCGGCGTTGAATCCACAATTCAAAACAAAAATCGATAAAACCAAGTCAATACCATCACAGCACTATGTTCAATCTTGACGTACTTTCTTGTCATCTTATGATGACAGTGGCGTAGCTGGCACGGCTTTTTTTTAATTTGCTCGCCTCTGCACTAGAGGTGCGCAACCGATATTTATTAATAATATCGAAATAATAATAGGTAAGTTCTAATAGTTTCGTATTTTTCGTTAGTTTCGTTTCACTGATATTCTGTTTCATATTGTGGAAAAACTTTTGTAAATATGAGATTATTTGATAATGCAATAAATAAAATGAGACATTTTTGTAATCGTAATTACAAAATAATTTATAACAGGTAAATATCTATTAAACGGGTTTGAATTTTTTGGCCGAACTAACTTCCGCCATTTTGATTTTTTTCAAAGTAATAAAGCACATATGATCTTTAGTAGAGCTAGAAGGTTAAGGTGGAACCGTCAGGGTAGCTCGCGAAATTATAATTTTCTTAGGTTTTTTGCAATTTGCAGGCCAGTGCTATGTTGTATAGGGGAAAGTGGTTACCCTTCGTACACTTTTTAGATTTTATTTTTTTACTCTGTCATTAATTGTCGGATTTATCTTGTTTATGTGTCTAAGTCTAACAAATATATTGTAGTTTGTTACAAAAAAGTCCGAAACTATTAAGTCAACGGGTTAAAGGGTTATAGCCATTTTCCTACGGTAAGATATTTGTACGAACGTACCCCACGTATGGGGTACTTTCGTACAGTACGTGGGGTACTTTCGTACGCCATGGGGTGGATTCAGACAGGGTAAATAAAAAGCCTATAAAAGTCTTTAATGTTTTTATTATATTATCAAAAATAATTATTTATCAAAGAACTAACTTATTATTGTTTGACTTGACTCATAGTCAATAAATTTCTTTAGAAAAATAACAAAAAATAAAATCGTTCAAACTTAGTTTACTTATTGATAATTCTAAGCTTTAAAATCAGTCTAAATGAGATCTTTACAATCATTCTGTGTGAGATCATCGTAAAACTCTTTTACAATTTAAATTTAAAATAAGTAATTAAACATTTGGTGGTTACTTTGGAACTTATTGCACGTTATAATTATTTAAATTAAGTGCAAAAGTAAGAAGTCTAGCCATTCTAGCTGTACAGCCCGCTCGTGGTTGAGGATCAGGGAGGATCATGGCGATGTCGCTGATATACAGAGTGTGTATGTCTTCTATATCAGGGAAAAAGAATGACCGTGATAGACCCGGTTTCTTCCGAAGATAAGATATTTTCAGCTCTGTATTCGAGTAATGACTGAGAACTTTTCCGACATAATAGACAACAGAAGTATTTTTTTCAAACTTTACCAAAACATAACAATTATCTTTGATTTTTTCTGGTGTCACATTTAAATTATAATTTACACTACTATCATCAGTCTCTTCGTCCAATTCTAAATCAACTGGAGATGTAGAACTCTCCCGCAAGCTTAACTGGGATCCATCAGATTCGTCTGAATCTTCGTCACTTTCTATTTTGTTAGCTTTCTTTTTCTTTTGCCTTGAATCAAGTTCCTTCAAACTACGTTTCACTGCTTTGGCTCTGGCTTTTCTTTCCTGTTCCATTTTTTTCAATTCTTTCTGTCTATGCCTCTCTTCTAATTCATTTTTTTCAGGTGTATCTGTATATATACGGGATTTACCCGGTTTCCTTCCTTTATTGGATTTTTTGTTTCTGACAGCTGAAGGATAAGGTCTTATGACTTCTGGTGTAACGGGAAGACAAGCACTCGGTTCAGATTGAGTCTCAGCCGCAGAGGTGGAAGGTTCTCCAATTCCGGTAATTATATCTTGAGGATTTGTGGAAGTTTCGCCAATTCCGGTAACTACATCTTGAGGATTTTGGATCAAAAGAGACGACCGTTCACAAATATCAGTAGAAGACAGTTGATCCTCCTCATTCATATCAGTCGATGGCAAGCTGGTAGAAGGCTGTGGTTCTAGAGCGACAGTACTTGTTTCCGGATTAGGTGGCAAATTTCTCGAATTATTAGAAGCATACACGTCAATGGGAGCATAATCTTCATCGCTGAAGGCCATTTCATTAAACGGCCATATACCTGGCTTTTCAAATCCACTTGTAATATTTTTTGCGGTAAAAGATTCGAAATATGCTAGTTTTACCAGTTTAGGAATATTATAAATATTGATGGTTTTGCCAGGATTCGACATATGCCAATTGTTGAACGCTATTTTTAACTTTGCCTTGAATGGGCCGAACACTCCAACGTCTAGAGGTTGCAATCGGTGACTTGTGTGCGGAGGAAAAGACACAAAAATGATGCCATTATCTCGAGCATATGTTATAGCCTGT
Organism: Brachylomia viminalis; assembly: GCA_937001585.2. NCBI lineage: Eukaryota > Metazoa > Arthropoda > Insecta > Lepidoptera > Noctuidae > Brachylomia > Brachylomia viminalis. The sequence continues at coordinate 4,686,885 of OW443298.2, forward strand.
AAGCTGATGTGGCTTTCGTGATTATCACATAACAGTAAAATCGGATGCTCTGTAGAGCTTAGTGCGTGTTTCTGAATGTGCTTTAATACTGAAACAAATATGTCAGCATTTATCCACCCACTTCTATTAGCAGCTCCGAGACTTCCTTCCGGCGCACCTTCAAGAAAATGTTCTTTGTAGTGCACACGTGGAAATATGAATAGCGGAGGGATAGTATTTCCGCTCGCAGAAATAATAGCACCAAATGTTATAAGTTCGCCTCTCTCCGCTGATACGATTTGTCCCACTTGTTTCTGTGATTTAGGTGCCAAAATTTTAGGAGTTTCTAAAACAGTAGACACGCCGGATTCGTCAAAATTAAATATCCTGTCGGGCGCAAAATTATGTCGCTGTAACACATCAGCCAAATTATGGTAGAATTCTTGGACCGCAGTCTTATTAAAAGCGAACGATCGAGCAGCGCTAGTGTTTTCTGGCTTTCTCAGACTGAGGTTGGCGTTTCGTTCCCTGTATTTACGCATCCACTCTATGCCGGCAATTTGGTTTTCGTCCCATTTCGCAGGATATTTTAAATTCAACGCTTTCGCGTATTCGTATGCAAGTTTCCGAATTTGTTCTATCGTTAGCCCATAATGCATTTTGCAGCAATTAGTAATGTAGTTATTTAAGCGTGACTCTTCTTCCAATGAAAAGACTTGTAAACTCGTGAATTTTGAATGAAAAGTTCGTGAGGGTTCATCGGCGTTAGAGCGATCTTTAAATTTCTTGACTCGACCTTCCAACGTTGATGTTTTGATGTTGTACTTCAACGCGGCTTTTCTATACGACAACCGTCCTTGTATTACATCATCAATTGCTAAATTCATGGACTCTTCATCCACTTCTTGAGTACGCGTACCCTTTTTTTTATATTTTCGCACCATGATTCTGCAATGAAATATGAATTGTAAGGTTTATTGAATAAAAATATTTTAATTTGTTAGAAGCAGAATATATCATAAAAAGGGAAAAAATGTTATTGCGTCGTATCGTGCAGATAGACGATAATTTTTAAAGTAATCTTAATATTTTATTTCATAAATATCAATTTTAGGTTAATAATAAGTAAAGGGGAGCATTCGTACGCGTACGAATGTGCCCCCCGTCTGTCTGCCCGAATGTACCCCATGGTGCAAGGCAAAATAAAAATACAAACTATACAAATTCTATGTTAGTTTGAGAAATATAACTATTAAAGCTCATTATGAACATTCTAAACAGTAATTAATAATCACCAGTATGTCGAAAACATGAAAACTCTACTTACAATCACGAAAAAAACTTACGTAAAAAATTTACTCACCGCGCGCGAAAACACGTAACGTCTTGTCACCTGACACACTGATGTGCGACTGCAGCGACACTCCGCGAGAAACATGGCGGCCGGTATGCCTATGCACACAAGCAAAGGCGTCATTGTGTGCTGTTTAGTTGTTCTGCTATACTAACTGTACGAATGTGCCCCGCGTACGAAGGGTGACCACTTTCCCCTATTGATTAAAATATTATTCGTGGCTGGAAGACGTATGTACCTAGCTACAGAATTAAAATCATCAAAATCATCAATAAAACCCTCCAAGTTCATAACGGTCGAGGAATAACTTTCATATTCACTTCACTTCACTACTCATATTATAGTCATCTCTATTCAAAAAATTTCCGCGTATGACGCCATGGGACTGTCAAGCATAGACGACTGTGGCGTTCCCGGCACAGACAATACAACAGTGTGATAGAGATGGGCATTACAGTCGTTACAATTAATCGATAATCAACTAACACTCGACTTATAGAGAGTGCATAGTTCAGTATTATAAAATTTTCATGATTTCTCGAACGTAAAAGTTCAGTATGAAATGTTCTATTTATTTACTAGTGCAGAATTCAGAGTAAATTAAATATAACGTAAGTTGCCGTCAAGGTCGATATTTCTGTTATATTGACTACTACCTACATCACTACGTGTCCTGTTATGGTGACTGCGGCGTCGAGGGCACTGTTTTTCGAACTTTACGACTGGTTTTCGTTTTTGTCATCTTACGTTACTAAAAATGAAATCTAACGAAAGCAGTTCACTTCAAATAAATTACGAAGAGTCAAGGTACCTAATTAACAAGGGAAATGAACAAAAAAATGCTGTTTTATGACATTTATTTACGTATAAAATTCGGTCACGCTGTCGCGACCGTGGCGTGCTGGGCACATTTTGGTTTGTCGTCTATACACGACTGTGGCGGTCAAAGGGTTAAGCCATTGATCGAGATTTTTAGTACGTTAATACAGAAAGCAGAATCAATTGAGAACCCCTCAGGCATTAAAACGATAAACCGGGGTATGCAATTAATCCAGCTATCCCTAGACATTCTTACAGAGGGTTATATGTCAGGACTCTTTACCTGGTACTCCAAGCCGGTAGGTCTTCTGCACGTATTTGAGTCCGTGCACGATCTCCCTCTGAACGATGAAGTCGATCCTTATCCTGTATTGCACGCCTTCCTTTATCACAAACACCTGAAACGTTACAAATGTGATGTTAGGAAACATTTTAGTAAATAAAAAACATACTAAACTATTTAATAACGTGGCGCCACATGTGAACGGCTACGTCTAGCTGTCCACAGCGTCAACAAATCGATCGTCAATCGTCAGAGATCGTCAACAAAGATTGTCGTAATGAACTACGACAAGCTTTGTTGACGATAGAGAAAGAACATTCCTTTCACTTTAACTTCTTTAGGATATGAATTCTAGTGACAAAGTAAAGATTAAGTGAAATCACGGGGCTCTCAAAATTGACATAATTAATTTTGTTTGGTTACCTGAATAATTATGAGAATGATCACCAAATTCTTACTCAAAATTATTCAGTAATCGTTTACTGAATCGGTAATCTAAGTACGTGTATATCACTCTGTTTGATACATATTAGCAGAAAAAGAACGCTGTTACCCATCCTCTTCGCATAATCTGTGAACCGTGGTGGATAAGGGACAACTATTTCTTGTTCTTTCTTTTGTCTTGACGTTACTCCACATACCAATTACTTGCACAATTTCCTTCGGTGACAAGCCATCTGTTTTGAGCCGAGTAAACCGTGAAACAGCTATTAAAGCGAGCGTAACGATACGAGTTCGCTACGAAACCGGTGCGGAGTTTTTAGGTCGCGCACTGAACTATACGTCATGTAGGTAGTCGTTGCTGGCATAAATCATAGTGCGCGATTGATACAGTGGGTTACCAAAGTTTATAAACTGATCGAATAAACAGTACGCTTTTAATATAACATTAATGAGTTTTGAAGCCCTCAACAGTTATACTACAGTCTCTATCCGATCTGGTCAAAAACTTATACTTATCTCAGAGCACGGAATCCAGTCCGTGAGTCAGTACCCCGAAAGTGCGTTGAGCGCACCACTTCTGTCACTACTCACGACCACTACTATTTCAAAGCCGTCAGTTTGAAATTATACGTCATTTGTGTCGTAGTGCCAGAGTAAACTGTGACACGTTTGGTTAGTATGGAAAGTATTTAGTGCCTGTGGTAGGTACTTCTTATGTAGGAAAGATATGAAGACACGATTTCAAAACCTGAGGTTATTTGATTAAACCGCTATAATGAGCTCTCAAATAATTAAAAGCGTCAAAAGCAAGTGTGTGTCAAGTGCATACCTACTGCATAGCCACTCATCAGTGTAGTACGAGTATGATCTAACTAACATCCGTTTCCATCCGACAAGGAAAAAGATGTAAAGTTAAAATAAGGAAGTCCTGACTTCCTGGCCTGAGTAGAATGACGGGAAGTGGGCTGGCTGTACCAGCTGCAAAGAAGGGAAGTTGAGTTGTCTCATTATGGCCTACCTATGCATGTGCCGCCTTCGTTGCGTATACCTACTTAACGCGCAGCCAATTCGCTGCATACGGAACGCACTGCTTGATTGCTTTGCATGTTTGTATCGATACGAACACAAATAATCTGCTTTTCAAGTTTACTGTGCCTACCAATAATAAACGCCTAGCGAATAGGCCTTTAATGTCCAGGCGCAACCGATTAAAAATCAGAAGATGATCTTGTTTTGTTTAAAAATGAAATCTCTTTTAAACGGACGAAAGTAACGTTCAATTAGGAACAAAATACAACGTGTAACAAAATAAACGCAAGTCCTGAAAATAGTTTGCTCATAATTGACCACTGAATCCATTTCAGTCCTTAACTATTAAAATAAGTTTTTTTTTTTTTTAATTTTATATATTTTGTAATACTGACCGCCAATTGAGCCAAAGGAAATTAAATCTTATTTCAAGGCATTATGACTCAATTTTAAATGCATAAAGTAATGCACAATGTCAGCACAATAGTAATAGTTAGCTTTAAAAAAATGTTGTTTTGGTCATTGTCTAATGCTTTTAACTCAATACTCTAATTGGGGTGTATGAGGTCTTCCGTTAAATATGTTACACATTGTTTATCAGTAAGTACTAGACTACGAAAAAACACCGACATAATTACAATTAAATTAAGAAAAACCAGATCCGTCCGTTCCTTGGAAATATAGCTCTGATTCTTGCAAACAAAATCTCTATACGGCTCACAACAAAAAGCTTCAATAAACCTAGAAAACTGTACTCTATCCAAACATCCTGTACGTTCGGGTATTGGCAGAGAGCCAGTTCGGGCGTACTTGTCGCGCGATAATTGTGACTAAGCGACTTATTCGGCAGCGATCATCTTGCACCTGTCATACGGATGATTAGTGAAAGGAATCGCGTGATTTGTTCCCAGTTAGGACTGTGATTTTGCTGGATGATCTAATAAGAAATTGCTCTTAAGAGACCTTGGAGTGAATGTCAAGCAAGTAAAAGACGACGGCACGGTTCGCGCAGTGGTTAAGCGATTGACTGCTGCGCTGCGTGTCGCGGGTTCGAATCCCGCACGGAACAAATATTTGTACCTATAACCTACAAGTAGTTGTTCCGGGTCTGGCTGTTTGTGTATGTGGTATAAATGTTTGTAAACGCACGCACTCACAATACAGGAAAAATTCCAAGCGTGGGGATTCCAATGTAAAAAAAAAAACACCAAGTGCAAGACTCCAATTTATCTAAAAAAATAGAAGATGTGAAGGAAGTATTTGAGAATATACGACGTCTGTTACCTAAATTAATAAAAGGTTGGAATCTAAGTAGACATCTTGGGTTCTTGTACATAATCAGCCTATAATGTTCCAACTACTGGGACACATGCCTCCTTCCTATCGTTGACAGTAGGCCGGAGTGGGCCTTAATCCACCACGCGGGCCTTCTGGCGGTTGGGTTCTAGGTGAAAGTCAATAAATGGCAGTAACCACTTTCCATCAGATAAGCCGTCGATCTTTTAGCCAACATAAAGGCTCCTTAAAACAAGCGCGACACGCCACGCGAATTGCATGCGACACAAAGGGACATCGCGCGACAGGCGGTGCCTTTGTACCGCGTCGCGTATGGCGCCTGTTTGAAGGAGCCTTCATTTCACTCTCACAATTTTGTGCTGGCTTCAGCCCAGGCGAGGAATACCCCACTAACCAAATTACTTTAGGAAGTAACAAACTACCTAGACAAATGATAAACATAGACACGTAACACTCGTATCGTTCAGCACTAGCAACAAACTCACGTGACTTATGGCGTCACTAGCCAGCAGTTACGCACTCTCCGCCCCAACAGAACAGCAGTGATGTATGAGTCTGTGCACTAGTTCATTATGTAGCATTTTAGTTATTTTTGGTATGCTTCAGAGTCTAACGGTAACTCGTGTGCCTATTATTGAGTAAGATAGAGTTCAATAGGTCGAGAAATTATGTTTTCTCTGGAAGCTTATGTCTCAGATTCTATGATTAGGAAGAAGCCTATGTTCGTTATCATCCAAACATGTTCTTATGTCTATTGGTTAAGGATGCCATTTTTTTTTATTCTAGCCTATTGCAGGATTTGCAGGTGGCTGCGAGGAACCTCTTCTGCGTAACCTGGCGTCGGCGGGGCCAGAAGGGCCTCTCGCCTTGCAAGAGTATTTAAATTTACTAGTAGCGTCGCTAAGGGCGCCCCATAGCGGGGCTCGAACCTGGGCTTAGCGCGCTACTGATCACTGGTGGTGGGACTCGGATCTGTATTATTATTATTATTAGGGACATTGATTGAAATTACAGGCTCCGCACGGGCGGGCGGGGTCAAGGGGCGGGGGGGGGGGGGCTGGGGGGGGGATCACAACAGCGGAGTAATTGCGTAATAGGTACACTAACAGTAGCAATGGCTTTCATTTTGACAGTTCAGCAACATTCATTGCGTCATTTACGTTGTTGAGCAGACTCGAACATATGGAGCAACGGATTAGTAATATCCTTCAAATTGATTCAGATTGTGATTGTAGTGTGTAATACGCGGGTGCTGGCTAGCCTAAACCGTTACTCTTCAGCTCCTATCAGTTCCTCATCAGGCCAGTCAGGGTCAGCCACCTTCAGGGTCGGGTAGGTGCCAATAAATGAAAATGCAGCTCAATATCAGTATTTTACACGGACCGTTTGTCCAATACTAACCACCAAAGGTTAAATAGGTTGTCCGACTTCCAGATTAGACTACCACAGTCCTCTAACGACCGAATCAACAACTAATCAACGAAAATCCCCGAAAATCTCCGTTTACAACCGTAAATCCGTCACTGTTGCAGGCACCTGTCTCACCGCCCGCCGACAAGGAAGCGGCTAGCTAGCTATCAACGATTTTTTCGCTCAAGAACTTACAATACATTGGAGGCCCCGTGTAAGACTGATACAAATTTATTAGATCGCTGACTGACCTCACCGACCCGGCGAGTACTCGTTTGTCGCAGCGACAAGAGCTACGAAACATAGTACTCGCTCAGCGACGCTCGCTTGGCGGGCAGAACACTCGCTGAGAGACTCACGCTTGGTATGTATACGCAGGCATACCAGCAAGTAATCGCTCGTCGCCGCCGCGCACTCGCTGCTCGCCAAGTCGATTTAGTTGCTAGCTCTACTCGCTTCTCGTTAAGCGGCGGCGCGGCGGTGGGACAGGTGCCTCATCAACATGGCATATTATTATGACGTCACATGTTACGTATAATCCTACTAAGCATTACAGATGTACAGACATGATAAAATAAGTTGTTGCATCATTAATCATTAATAGCTCTCCAATTGGTTTTGTCAATATAACGAAATGCTGTTTTCTGGAGATCTATGTCTTCAGGTCGGCGTGGTACGGCACAGCCGGGTGGCACAATTAATCGAATGTACCGACCGACCCGTACCGGAGTCAGATTCTATCATTAGGAGAAAGCGTATGTTCGTTAGTATCCAAGCATATTCTTATGTCTATGCCACTAATCAGATCAGGCTAGCCCAGCTTCTTCATGGTCGGGTACTTGAATCTAAATTCAGCTCAAAATCAGTACACGTATCGTTTGTCCAATACCAACAACCAGAGGTTAAATATACTATCATGAGTTTCAGAACGAAAATGATACCCGTTCACAGCCGTAAATCCGTCAGCACTATCTAAATGGCATACGACGTCACATATTACGCATAATCCTACTAAGCATTGTACAGACGTACAGCATGATAAATGAGTTGTTGCATCGTAAATCATTTGGGGAGTTATTAGTTGAGCGCAGGCGTCTATGCGAAAATGTTTAGCGTTTTGTTAATAGTTCGGAGACTATATGAATTATGTGAAGTAGCGTGTCTGTTTCTGTCCTTTGCGGGGACAAATGGTGGAGATTCTATGTGGCGCCGAGTAGGTAATGCTAATGCCCCTACTTAGATATTATGAGAGGCAAAATAGTTTACCTAATAGGAAACTTCAGCGGGACATGTTTTTGGATACGTTCTGAATTTGTGTCGTTGTAACTTAACCTTATTTGACGGGCCTCATTACACGTCATATTCTGGTTGTACATGCTTGCAAATGAAGCAATGGATTAAAGTTAACAGCGCTACAAGTTTCTTTCGACGCCTGGTTAAAATCGGAACGAACGCCGTCATTTTGTTTTTTCAATACATTTCACAAGACAATTGCACAAAATGTTTACCAACAGCGCCCCCCGGCTGACCCAGAACCAACGTTATTAAAGCGCCAGATCCTTGTAGTAATAGTTAAGTCACAGTAGTAGCAGAATAGTAGTATTTGTAAATGTAATTAATTTGACGTGTTAGAGTGATTCCGATAAGTATCATAATTAAGAATACTTTATTTCACTTCGTTATGTCGTCAGGCCGATACCGACCGACATCCATAAGACACAGTAATCTTTAACACTGCGGGAGAGGTAAACGCCTCCAGACGTAATAACAATAAAACTTGTATCGTGTCTCGTTGTTCGGAGTCCTTCAATGGGTGACACACTGAACGGAGCACGTGTCCAGTGAAGCACGTTTTACAGCACATGTGCAAGGTAGCCAATAGCCGTTACGTATTGTAATGGCTATAGTTAAGACGCTCACTATTGACGTAGGTACCTACTAGATTCAGAGTGACAATAATTATACAAGTCCCATTTATTTTTTATAATCAGCCTACTTATAATTTTCCCACTGCTGGGACACAGGCCTCGCCTCCTCTCGGTGAGAGGGAGTGGGCCGCCCGTAATTCACTATTGAAATCCCTATTTCACATAATTAATATGATCATGCAGATTTGGGGCCGCACAGCAACGCAACGCATTACAAAAATCCTCCTTTGTCACTTTCGTACACGCGGCTACACATCAAGCTATACATTTCCAGTTTACACTGACCTCTCATTGTAAGGAAATCCTATACAATGCGAGATCAGCTTATACAGGTAATGTATAGCTTGATCTGTAGCCGTGCGTACATGTTCTATGAACCAACGCACACACATTATACAAGCGAGCCGCACCGCATTTTTTGTATGAAAATGCGTTGCGCTGCGGCCCGTTGCGGCTGTAATGTGCGCTTGGCTAATACGTGTAACAGCGGCACACTTGCTTGTGGCAGAGAGGGGTATTTCTATGACAAAACGTTGGTGAAGTCTTCAATGTGTAGAGGCAAAATATGGCATTAGTCTTGATAGTACTAATTTGGTTTGGTACATCATCAACATCGCCATAGGCAGCCTTGCTCCACCCACTGCTGAATATAAACCCTCCCTGGTCTCTGGTCTATTTTCATGACATAACGGGTGTAAAAATAAACTTAAGGAAGCCGTGAGTCACTTGTAACTCTCCCCATTGTATTTTTTTTTGTACTGACCTATGCCTGGGAACCTTCTGGTTACGGAGATATTGCAGGTCAAATATTTCAACTTTATTGACTGTGTGGGATCGTACTTGTTAGCTGAAGCGCCTCGTCCAGCATAATTTCACGTTTATTTTAGGTATTCTACAAAGCTACAAGACAAACGAGTGCTCCACCTCCTCTAGTGCGTAAAAATGCAAATATCGGATATAATGTACCGATATTTGCATCCGTATCAAAAGCTTCCAAGTGCAAAATCAACGACGCTTAAAAAAAGGGTGGTAATATTAGACGGGAGTAAAACCACAAATTACACTATAACTGTTGCTCCCGGATATTGAACATAAAAAGCTGGTCATTAAGGTGTATTTTACAATATTCTATAGTGTTATTTTACTAAGCAACATTTAAGAAAAACTGTTTAGGTATAGTCGTTATGTATCAAATCAATTGGAATGCTTGTATGGCGACTGTGGGAATAACCGCTTTGGCTGGCTTATATGTATGATAATTACATAGGGATAATTGCTGATAATATATTTCTGTCGCAAGTTTTGATGTTGTGTTAGTTAAAAAATTAGAATAAAAGCACGAAAGAAACTATTTCCAACTGTGATCGTGAACAAATTGACCATGTAACTAGCTCTTTTCAATGTCTAACCTTTTATCCCACTATTTTTCCATCACAATAGCCCAGTATCCAGTTAATGGGTACCTACAGGAAAACAGTAAGTAGGTACCCATTTTAAAACAGTTATTTCCTGAAAGGACAAGGATAATGATGAAATGAAAATACAAACCTACATAAATCGCGGTTAGGTACTGTTCATTTAGAAATAAGTATTAAGTGTAGTTCAGAATGAAATGACGTATTTCTCTTATAATTATATGTATTTATAACACTTAGTGCAATGAAAAAAAAAATACGTCGAATTGAGGCGGATCCGCTGGAATGGAATGGAATGAAATAAATTGAAAACTAAATAAAACAAACAAGTAATCATTAAAGCTACGAAACTATGTGGAAGTAAGATATAGAAATCAAACTATACTATTGGTTGACATCATACACATACTTCGCTACGCAAGTAGCAATTATCTGTTTGTAAGGGCAGGCTAGCAGCAGTAATTTCAAACCAAACCAATAAGCTTTTACACAGTCTATTATGAAAAATTTATTTAAAATAAGAATCAAAAATAGTAAGCGGTAAAGGCATTAAAAAAAATCGTCGAAAAAATGAAGACCTATGTTTTGCAGATGGCTTTCCAACAAGTAATTCATTATCGTCGAAATCGTGCACTCTTCTGTAATTTCTGATAGTTTTGCAGAACAAATGGGAACATTTCTTCGTTAATTCATGAGGAAAAACTGCAAATAAAGTTGAATTTATAAACAAAAAGTCTACAAAAACATATTTAGCTAATGAGGTGGGTCCACTCCCAACCTGAGAGATTTTTTAAATTACGCGTTAACCGCCTGTTCCTGACTGACTTTATGAAGGTACTGGAAAGCAGGGCAAGCTTGAGCGAATGTTACAGCTGATTTCAGACGTATTTTACGATTTCATCAAGGTCCATTGAACCCACGACATTTGTTAAGGGTTAATTTATTTTTTTAAAGGGAAAAAACGACTAGTGTCATTTACATTTTAAAACAGGGGTATACTCTCCAAATCCGTCGAAAAAGATACGTGATCATCCGAAAGTAAACTGACCCGTCAAAACAAGTTCCAAATTAAAGTTTTTCGAACGGGAAATACGTATATCGTATCGGGAAGTAGGGACAACTGTCAAATCTTGGTGTCATTCATTCTTAGTTCGGGCCCCGAACGAATCATATTGCCGTAAGTGGATACGATGTATGAAATGCCCCGTAACTTCGGCCGAAACAACGACTGCGTGATTAGGCTGTCTCTAACCCCCTGATCTAATTAGTAACTTATATCGTGAATGTACTCTGCTGTTTAATTTGACCCGAACATGATCGTAAATATTCTCTATATACTTTACAAAAACGGCTTCATAAGTTTTACCTCGCCAATAAATTAAAACATCTAATGTTTTTAACCTAATTAACCATTAATCGTATACTTCGTGGTGACAGGAGAAAAAATGAAGCCAGCTTTACTGGAAAATATTACGGTATCTAACCCAAATTAAAAAACGCAGAGTTTAGTTAACCTTCAGAGATTAACCATACATTTTTCGAAGGGTTAAGTTTGGAGTGTTATGTGAATTTTTCATTTCATATGTACTTTCGGAGTTTATCTAATCATTGCTGTCATCGGTGAAGGAAAACATTGTGAGGGAACCTGCATTGCTATTCTGTAAAATCATAGGAGGAGTGAGCTGTCAGTGTCATCCCACTGATGCTAGGGATTGACCAAGCATTACATTTACAATCTGAGATTTTAATAATATTTTTCTAATGTTAATATTCTGTTGATAATGTTATATTATTTCTATGCTAGTATTTGTGTCTAAACATTATTATTTAGGGTTTTTTTTTTCAATAAAACAGCAAAACAGTAATTCAGTTAGAAACTTCACCTAAGTGTTCACGGTGAGATTTTTACAGAATCAATATCCTGGACTCATAGTTTTAAATATAATTCTGAAATCGCAGACCTGTCTTGAGCTAACGTGGTTATCAATGCTCGTGCCTTCTCTGTAGAAGTGGCCTTTGCCTCCAGTGGGACAATAATATATAATAATACTAGCCTGTCACTGTCCCAATACAGGGTCACGGCCTATTGTAATTATAGGCTGATATTATTAAGGTTTTGCATAACTTTACTCCGCGTTTATTAATCTTACGATTATTTTAATACAACTTATTTAGATTAAGTTATGTACCTGCTTTTTAAGATCATGGAGATCTCCGGAGAGGTCCAACTCGACGTCATCGCGTCCAGTGACGCACAACGCAAGCTTCTTGACGATCACACGGCGTGGGTCGTTGACGTCTGTAGGACAAATAAAAATATCAATCAGATGTGATAGTCAGTTTAGGTTTTGGATATTCGGGATGGTAGAGACTATGTTCCAAATGTATACCGTGCATATTTCTAGTGAAACTTCGGTCTTTTCAGCGGCAGGTAAGTTGCTGCTGGGGAATAATAACTTTATTTCGGGTGGCATAGACCCATAGAAACCTTAACCTAAACATGTATAAATAAAATTAAAAATTATTATTATTTGCCATGACTCGCCACACCTACACAAGACATGACCCACTGATTTTGAAAAAGACAGTCAAAACGTACAGCTAAGTATTGCGTTCAGAATGCCGTTTTGTTGCTACCCCGTATACGGGCCAGTAGGGAAGCTGCTTTTTTGCGCATGATGGCCTGGAAACCATCGGCGCTCGTTTCAGAAAACGTCCCAGACGCGCTGCACCGCCACGGCAGACCCAACAACATTGTTATACTGAGTGCGCAGGGATATGTAGGCTCGTTGCGTATAATTATCTCACCCAGAGGCTATATTATGCCCATCTATAGAAACATAATAAAGTATTTTTTTTTAAATGAAGAACACAAACAAATTCATCGCTCACTATAATAATATCCCCACAATATTTTATTATAATTCTAGAGATAATAATTAAGACCAATAATGCTTTTTTACCTACTAATAAACTTACAATATCAGCACCCCAATTATTGCATCGCACACTTTCCTTTACATTCTGAAGGATTTTTAAGGGAATTCCTTGTCCAATGCTCCATAAAAGTACCTACGTCTACCTACATCTGCTCGACAACGTAAATAACGCAATGAATGTTGTCGAATTGCCAAAATGAAAGACATTGCGGTTGTTAGTGTGTTACGTAATTACCCCACAGGATGCCATGTGCTTCAATTGAATAGCAGACTTGGATTTACTTTATTCAAAGCAAGCCCAGCCAAAGTTCGAAGGGTAAACAGAAGAGGCCAAGTTTGTAGGGTGGCCTAATTAGTTTATACAATGTCGGCTAATTCACAACTAGGGTTACAAGCGTATTAGAGGGGAAGGCTCTGGAATGAAATAGCTCTGAGAGATTTTACAAAGGAAAAAGTTTACAAAGAGCTGGTAATTACAGATACAGAACACAAGTCGCCAATTATCTGTAGTTTCTGCCGGTAAATAACTAAATTACTGATTCCAATGTTCGTTATAATAACGTTACCTACCCATTTACGCCTTTCTATTCCGTGAAAAAAAACATTGTGAGGAAAACTTGACTTAAACATCATCATTATACCCATTTACTTGGGGTCGGCGCAGAATGTCTTCTCCTTCCTCCAAAGTTCCCTACTAGTCGACATCTCAGTAGTCACCCCCTTTTTATAATAATCATAATAATAAATAATTTTATTTCGGACAACTAAAAGATCCATAAATTGTTAGTAACAGCAGTTTTAGCCATATCATCAGTCACATAGTCCATCATTCGTTTCTTTGGAACATTTACTTATATTGATTGTCCTATGATCTGAAAGTACTTACACGGAAGTGTAGTGATCGTTGGTCGTTTCTTCTTTGTATGAGGAGGCCTTTGCCATGTGGCGGAGGGCATTAAAAGCTTTTAGTCCTAATACATTTTGAGATTTGGAAAAGAGTTGAAAGCGCATAATAAATACTGTCGAAAAGATTTTTCTACGCCAAGATAATATCAAGATTGCTATTTCTAAGCGATAATTTTCGCATGGCAAGCAACGGAGAGTGCCGCTTAAATTGTTTATGATACCGAAGGAAAAACAAAAATATAAGATCATTGCTCACGTGTCTAAATTTATTTCTACGATGATATAAGAATAGATCTAGTTTAGACTGTAGTTTGTGCTAGCTTTCGTACGCGATCGACAACGTCAGTACCAAACAAATGTATTATAAATAATAATTATACTTTGCGGGCAAAAATATCTATTAGGCCGAGATAATTTTGTAGTTGTATAGCTCTGGTTCCATTGAGCAAGGATATGAAATTTGAGAAAGAATGGTTCCCTAAAGTATAGACATAACTAAACAGAACTCGGCATAAGTGTTTGGGTCAGGAAGACTGGTGGTAGAAAGTCTACGAAAAATGTTGCTTTTAAATTAAATTGCGAGTTTCTTATAAAATCTGCCTTTTGCTTAAGAAACAACTACCGTACGTAACCTTTTACAAATTATATTGGCTTCCTTTAAATTAACTTTCTATACATATTCTATAGAAAATGTCACAACCGAGGAAGTTCATGTGAAACCTTGCAGAGTCGACCAACAATCAACGGGTTTTGTAAGACCAAAGTTCTAATCAAAGGCGACGTCCTGACGTTTCTGACGTCGTTTTAATTAAAAGTGTTTTTTGTTACTATGATGGAAGCCAATTAAATACACGACTTTTAGAAGATTTTTCCTGTTTGTTGCGCAAACATGGATAAAAATTCCTTTCAGACGGTTAAGGGAGTTGGAAAAGAACTGGAGTTACCCACATAGCTTGCAGAGTAAGCAAGCTGAAGTTACATTGGGCTGGCCATGTTTGTCGAAGGACCGATGGCCGGTGGAGCAGACGAGTCTTGGAGTGGAGACCGCGTATCGCCAAGCGTAGCGTGGGACGCCCCCCAGCTAGATGGAACGACGACCTTATGAAGGTGTCTGTGAGACTGGATGCGGAGGACAGGGTGCTCTAGCCCAGCCTGGGAGAAGCCTATGTCCAGCAGTGGACTGCGATGGACTGAGTTGAAGGGAGTTGGTCCTTCTACTCATGATTTTGAGTGGGTAGTCGGACGACTTTGACGTATAGATGCAGCTTTTAACACTTATCGGCAATTATCTTAGCCCTCTTGGCCTCACAGGACAGGAGTAAGACGGTTATCGCAAATCAAGTCGTCTCACACAGGATGCAAACCGTCACAGAATGCACTCGACCAAGTAGGTCAACGCAAATAGATCATTGTCGTTATTGTATTAGTCACAGCTGATAGCTTAGCTATAAAGGAAATTGATGTGGCCGCAAACGGCAGTAATAATATGGCTTCAGATAATATACGCTTCGGGGAGGAAGTTACACCGATAGGTAGAATGGTTGTGGATATCCGAGTAAATTAAAATATTATGTATCTACTGATAACACTTTAATTATTATAATTATAAGACTAGAAGGACTAGAAAGAGTCTGTGTTCATTAGATCTGGGATCTTTTGATACTTGTTTTGCCTATTTTAGTAGCAAAGTAGGTTGTACAAACCAAAACCAAATTTTTATGGAAGCTATAATAAAAAAAAGAATAAGGACAGTTATATCTTTCTTCTCTCTCATGTAAAGAATGGTACCTGAACAAGATGCGTCTTTGAAATTTCACTCTGATATCTCGTCCAATTATCGAATCGCCGCCAAAGAAGTTTCACTTCAAAAAGTTTTAAGGCTATTTGCTTGTCCTAATGATCATCTAATTCAGCGATGTTTTTTGTAAGTTTCTTTGCAAGGCCATAAGCCGAATCTACAAAAAAGACCGTGACAAATGAACCGTTCTGTTAGCTAATCACATTCAGTTATAAAACCTATCCTCCATCCTCTTCTTCTCTTCAATTCTCGTCACAGCTACTTCAGCAAAAAATGTTATCGTCTACTTACTCATCAGACATGAAAACAATCGAATAAACCTTACTCGATTTCAGTCTCCTACCGAACCATATCGATATACATGCCAGGTATCGATTACTCGTCAGCTAGTGTCGTGTAATGCAGGTTGTTTGGCCGACCCACGCGTCAAGGTCGTGTCATGGGTGGAAGCATAAGACCTTGACATTCGTGACAAGCGTATGTCACGTAACGTTTACGCAACTGAAAGAATCTGCTTTAAAGTATTATGAAGTCACCTTTTCAAAACTCCGATGTGTTTTCGATAAGGTAAGGTTCCCAGCTAAAGCGGGAAGGAGAAATGGCACAACAATTTCCCCAGAACCTGGGAAGTGGAAACTAGGAAGTGGTGAAGGACGGGCATTTTGGAGTCCTGTCTTATTTAATTTTGACGATTAAAAGTGCTGATTCTCAGCTTAGTTTGAATCAATAACTTTTGATTTTGATTGTGTACTGTTACTTAATGCTTTAGACAGACGTAGGTAACGATTTCATTATATTGGATTACATGAACACATACGAGTCGCGTTTTTCGAATTAGATAGGCAGAAACTACAATGCGCTACGTGACATTACTGTCCCGTCAATCATGAAAATAATGGAAGCGGGATTGGACTTTACGGTGTCAAAAAACGCTCTTTAGGGAAACACACCACCGGGTGTCACCATTGTGTGGATCGCCCGGAGGACACGGTGGAGCATACGGTGGAGGTCTGCCCGGCTTGGGCGGAGCAACGCCGTGTCCTCGTGGAGGCGATTGGCGGTGGCGATCTCTCGCGTCCGGCCTTGGTCCAGGCCATGGTACGGAGCGAGAGGGCTTGGGAAGCCGTCACCTCCTTCTGCGAAGCAGTAATGTTCGCGAAGGAGGAGGCGGAACGCGTTAGGGAGAGGCAAAGTTTGCGCCCTCACGCCCCTAGCCGCCGCAGGAGACGCCCTGGGCGTCGGGAATCGCAGGCCGATTCCCGGCCACCGTAGGCGCGGGCCTGCGAACGGCGAGCAATGGGCAGCTCGCCGTTCGATAAGGACCAGGCCCGGGTCGACGGCGCGTTGTGTTCCACGCGCGCCTCAAAGAGATGTCAGCACCAATGACGGGGTTTGCTAGGACCGACGCCTGCTAGGGTTGCGGAAAAGTCCAAGAGGGTTACCGTGGCCCCTAGCACAGGCAACTGAAGGAACACGGGTGGGTTTTAGTCAGTAAGAGTCTGACACGCCCTCCTGCTCTGCCCAGAGCGGGAGAAGTTATTTGATGATTTCCCACCCCCAAAAAAAAAAAAAAAAAAAGGGAAACACACCAACTTACTTTCATAAATAACGTTTCAGTGACGTCATTCGACGGTAAATTGCGGACGCTATATGGCGGCCACCGCAGTGTTAGGAAATCCTAGATTTAGCCTGCGATACACATCGGGTTGGGACGTGGCAGGCAATATAAAATTATAACTTGTTAGTTACATTTATCGTATGTCCTGTTTCTGTTTAAAGCAATATCGATCGTTCTAGCGATCTTTTTGAACATCAATATCTAAAAGCAACTTTACAATTTGAAGTAGAAATAAAACAACATTTAATATCCAACGCCTGCGCAAATAATCAAAACGGAAAACGGAGCATTGAACAATGAACATGTCATAAAAATGTTTGTCAACGTTAAATGATTAGATAAATCATATAAGTATCAACAGCTATTGATATGACATTGATAACACAATTTAGAAAGCTTGATAATGTTTTTAGGAGTATGGAGTTAATTTAATTTTTACAGTAGAAAGAAGGAAAAGAAAGATAATAAGTAGTAATGAAGAAACGCTGGTAAAAGGGAGATGGCTTTTGCTAAGCCATGTGATGAAAAAGACTGAAAGAAATGGATGATGATCATTTGTATCGATATATCGACGGTGGAAAGGAAAAACAAATGAAAAGCCACCTTGGTCGAAAATGAGTTTTATATACAGTTCGATAGGGTTTTGGATTCTCCTATCGATGTGTCTAGTTTAGAAGCCAAACCGAAGCACTTTTTAGGCATTTCATTTTAAGTAAAAAATGGGATATTTAAAAATACTTACACTCCCATCAAACGACCGTATTATGATATTATTTTATGTTATTGACCAAAGAAGAACGGCAGTGTCAGTGTCGCTATATTTGAGAAACGAGCCTAAACTAAATTATATGCATTTTATAGATCAAGTTCAGTAGTTTATTTTCCTGATTAAAGTTTTTTTTTATTTTGTGGGAAAAGAGAAAAAAATGTAAATAGATATTTTTGTTAAATCAGAAGTAAAAGTAGCAATTACTAAACGTAAAATAGCGTTGTTGAAGTAGTCATTGCCATTTTCAGTAGAATAATACATATTAGTAGAATGTGATTGTTGGCTGGATGGTTAAAAACTAAAAATCGTTTTATAATAACATTATGAACACATTTTTTCTTTTTATATTATTAGAAATGAATGAGATTGCAATATTCCAATCTGTAAACCGTATTCTTAAGTAATTAAAGAAAACATAACATAATCGTTAGTTTTTACAGTTAATACCTGGCAACATTGAACAATGTATTTCTGACAAGTGACAACTGTCATCAGTGATCTGTCACAGTCGTCGTAACTCGTACCTACGTATCTTCCGATTTGTTTGGCCTCTGTTATTTGTTTACTTTCCAACTCATTATTGTTTACTTGCATTGTTTATTCCGCGTTCAGTTGAGCCCAGTATTATAAGGTGCTCAGTTGAGCTTTCGAGTTCCTGCGTGTTGAGTACTTGTGATAGTGAACACTTTTTTTGAGACAGGACTCTATTTGTTATTATAAACATGTCTCGTTCTAACGTTCGGTGTATTAACTGCGAACTTCGGTTGACGAGACCACGACATCGTCTTTCAAACGAAAACGAAGACCTTGTTAATGTTATAAGCCGGAGTAATGTTATTAGTAAAAACTCGTATATAGCAAATCATTTATATGGCAGACCTGTAGGCCAATTTCTGCAAAAAAAAACATGAATAGACAGACAGAATATTCCAAAAATATGTACAACTCCTCAGTTATCCCACGAGATACAATAAGATATCAGTAGGCCAATTCTCGTACTTAAAAAACGTTCAAATTCAAGTCGTCGCAATCTCATCTCAGCGACAATCAATGTCAAAAACTTGTCAAAAATATATGAAAATTGATTGTATTTTTGACAGATTGAGACTGAGATCAGACTGTGAACGTTCTTAAAATTACGGGAATTACCCCTCTGATCTCCCACTCTGGAAAGACAAAATACAATTGTTATCTGTGATGGCACCTATGTTTATGCCCAAAAAAGCTCAAATTATTTATTTCAAAAAGAGACTTATTCCCTGCATAAGTATCGAAATCTCATAAAGCCATTCATGATTGTATGTTGCAATGGATACATCCTGGATGTTGCAGGGCCATATTCTGCCACTACTAACGATGCGTCGATAATGATAGGTTTGATAAATAAAGACAGTTTTTTGGATTTTTTTAGAGAAGACGATGTGTTTATTCTCGATAGAGGCTTCCGAGATAGTGTAGAAGCTATACATCAGCGTGGCTTCCTCGCCCATCTACTAGAAACCCTGTCACCGGGTCAGTTTCAATTAACTACACTGGAAGGCAACAGGTCGCGCTGTGTGACAATAAATAGATGGGTTGTGGAAGCCGTTAATGGCAGAATCAAAAGAGACTTTAAAATATTCAGACATGAATATTTTAATCGTGCTTGCCCTCACATGATGAACGACTTCTCCATTGCAGCAACACTGCATAATGCATTTGCCACAATGTTTGTGGATCTAAGTAATGCGGAACAAATAGTCAATATTATAAATGAAAGGCTTTTCGCAGACAACACATTAGCAGAAATAGTACAAGAAGAGAATTTGAGTAGAAGAAACTATGTTTATAACGATAACGAGTGCAAATATTGTGTTCCCTAACCTGTCTATAGAAGAATTGGTCCTCTTTGCTTGTGGCACTTACCAAATCCGACAAGCTAGGTCTTATATAGGTGAACAGTTGCGTTTCCATGGCCTTTACACAATAGAGGTTTGCAGAGAGGACCATGTCAATTTAAGCAGGTTAGGGGGAGTAAGCTCTTATTTGACTCGAGCAAAAGTAAAGTCCCGGCATGTGTCACGAAAAACTTACTATGTTTTTATAACAATAGATCGGCAACAAGTGGGTAGGAATGCCATCACCGGATATTATTGCAATTGCATTATTGGTTTGCGCACTGTGGGATGTTGCTCTCACGTAATGAGCATAGTGTGGTACCTGGGTTATGCGCGTCACCAGGATAATATAACTCCACCTGCACAATTCCTAGACCAAGTTTTACTCAGGATAGATATGTATCTAAAAAAAAAAAAAAAAAAAAAAAATATCTATGTAAATAGGTGCCTATTTTAAATATTTGGAAAAGTGTAGTTTCATTTCATATTATAACATCCTTTATTATCTACCTACCTACCTTATTGCTGGACCTAGGCTTCTCCTAAAGCTTGGGAATGCCAAGCTTACATATACATACATATATAATATACAGAGATGGCAAACAAGTGTAGGTACGGTTCGCATGATGTTCCAGCAACATCAATAGGCATACCTAACCTTTTGGTGTAGGTTACATGTACATCGTATCCGTTTCGCCTCAAAGGAAAAACGCTATTATACTTATGACATGTACCTACGTTTTATTCTTAAATGAAATAATCTGCTCATTAATACACATTTCACAACACACATAACCTCACCTACATGGTAAATCTTTGAAACGATTTTCTGTCAAAATCCCAGTACAAAAAAATATGCTATGATTACACTTTATGTTAGTAGGCCTTAGATCTATCTCTTTCGGGTGTTTTTACTAATGCACGCGAAGTATAAAGGCGACACTCAAAGTACATGGGGTTTTGCCAATCTTCTTTATTTTTCTACGAAAATGGCACATCGTGCAATTTACCCTTCCTAATAATTTATTGATTTGGCCTTTCAATACTTTTTCCCTAATAAGTTATGTCGTTAGACGTGTCGTAACACGTGTTGTTTCTCGAAAGTAAAGTACAAGTGGTGGCGCTTCAGTTGTTATTCACGTGACACATATTACTTTTAAATAAAAAGGTCGTATCAGTAGTCAGTACTTTTACGGGCATAAATAATTTGGCCAGTAGCAAATAATTTGTAACTACTAATTTGCAACTAACTTGGCGTTTCATATGTGTATTTTTAAAACGTTACTCCATTATTGTGTGATAAATTGACAAATGAATTACGTAGGATCATTCGCTGTGGAGATCATCACAGGAAAGTTTTGTTGAATTGTAATAAGTAAGGCAAAAATATATTGATCGGTCATTGTGTAGGTAGGTACTACAGTAACACAGTATCTCCATGATGAAATTTTAGAAGATCAAAATAACAACATCAATTAAATCCCTATCCTAAAAATGCAAACATTTAAACTTTATAACCGCATATGGTCAATGTGATTTATTTAGACTATAAACAGAAAAATAAAATTCCGCTACATTTGTTTTTCCTATCCACCATAGATATTATTGTAAATTAAAGTCGGTTGTTCTAAACTACGCAACAGATTTTAATGCGGTTTCCACCATCATTTACAGAATTTATTCCGAAAAGTTAATGAATATAATAATGTGTATAATACATTAATATGAAACTTAGTTATAATAAAGAAATCTTGATATTTTGTCAAGTTGCATAAACCGTGCAAACCATAGTCAGCCCAATGATTAATTATTAAATGCAATAAGTTAGCAAAAGATGTCATAGGAACAAGGGTATACAGTACATTTTGCTTAACTTGAGGGAGCACAATGGATGACTATTTACAAAACACATGTCCAGACAGACAAGGTATATGAGAATAGTATGTAATTTAAATATTTATGAAGGGTTTAGATTCTCGCATATAAACAACATGACTAATGATGTTCATTGGAGACTTGATAATTGTATTAAACATTTGTCTTTCTATGGGACCTGCTTTACACTTAATAAGATTCACAGTTTGTATAGACACAGACTGTCTCCTCTGTCTAATGGTCGCAAGCGCTGCTGCTGGGTATGAGGTCCTAGGTTCGATTCCCAGGTTGTGCAAAGAGGTATTGGGTTTTTTCCATCTGGAATTTCTAAGTAGCGGCCCTGAGTCTGGATTTGTGGCCGGTTGAAGGCAATAGGCTCGAATAGAAGGGTTTTTTTTTAAGATTTCCATAACCTCCCTCAACTGGCAAAATACCACATCAAAACGAAACTTGTCTGATAAAGGCTTTGATGTGGGCCCTGCCCCTTTTATTATACTGATACTTAGGGAATTAAAGGATGATTTTATAGAACAAAACAAAAACTATAATATCCTTACCAACAACAACAGCTCCAGCCTGGGCCTCTCCAAGAAGTGCCTCCTTGTACTTCCTCAAGGACTCATCCTCCTGGTCAGCAGCGAGGATCTCATCAATAGTCTTCTCTGGAGGAGGCCTGTATGAGGACTTGATTTCTTCTTCTTCCTCCTCCTCAGGGGTGCGGGTAACTTCGGGGTCTCCAGACATGATAGGTATTCTAAAAAGAAATAATTTTGGAGTCTCTTATGACGGTTTACAAATGGACAAAGAGGATTTTTAACTTTTTCCTCAACCTAATATTAGAGGTACGTAATATGTCATGTTTCATGGGAATCACTAGTGAGCGCTATGACAAGTGATAAAAATGCATGATGCAACCCACTTGGGGCCACATTATCAGTAATGAGTGGCATTTAAAGATCACAATTTTTCTATTTTTTTTCTTTCCACACATCTGATCATAGTCAGGGCTGACTGACAGCAGATAAAAACAAAAAACAAAAAAAAAAAAAAAAAAGATCACAATTGAATGTAGCCTAGCCTATTGATATCACAATTAGTACATTACCTCATTTCAATGTGATTGTTGCCATAACTGTCCAGTTATAGATATTTGTGATTAATAAATTATTAGGACTATTGAAAATTCATTCGGAAATATTTATTAATGTTATACCTAATAAACTTCTTTTATGAATGATGGGTGTCTTAAATATGCCTGGATTGAGAGATTTTCAAACCAATTTCCTTCTTAGTAATAATAATATCATTGTTGTAGGCAATTTAAACAGTTCAAAAAGTTTAATAAATATGATGGATCCAAATTGATGATATTGATATCTATTTGTGGTCTATGACTCAAACTGATCAATAATAATCAATGTTATTTACTCAAGGTCAATCGGAGTGTATTTTAAATGTAGGTATTAACATAATTGTAGTAACTTAGGACTGTGATGACTGCGAGTTGATTGAGAGACATTGTGTTATTATTATTAACTTTAATCCAGTGTTTTGACTCATGCATGTTATGTGCAGAATCTAGCTGTGCTATATAATTTATATACAAGCTATGCCGAGTTTCGAGAACTTAGAGAAGCCTCTGGGCGACTGTAAGTTAGAGGAACTGCCAGATTGGACTTGCAAATCATGCAAATAAATTTTCAGTTTCGACTGTGTAGGGAAAGAAATAAAATAACATCATGAATTCCCTTAACACACGACCTACAAGCATTCCAGTATTAACATAATGATGGCAAAAATGAATAAAAAAGCAATCGACGACTATGAAACAAATGCAGGAGAGACTTGCAGTCGACTGTCACATGAGACTATCGCATAAAATCGTATGAATCATAATCCCCCATAACCTCAACAGTAAATTACGCTTACAATTTTGATAGAAATTTATACTAAGAAAATTATCACTCAGACCTCTTGATCTGAGACTCAGACAGATGCATGCGAGACGCATAGCTATAGAATATTACAAACCCCGTGAAACTTCAACGAAATTCGTAAGCCGCTTGTGGAACCGCCCAAAAAAACTAAAAATCGTAAACGTATTGGGCAAAAAGTCAGTGAATTAAATTAAAGTTCTTTAAAAATAAAGTAGCTTTGCCACACGTAACAACTCTCTACATCCTACAATAACAGGATTAAGCGGCTTCGTCATTGCAAGCCAAACGATCTTCATTTGTTGCCTTATCTCAACATTCATAGTAAAACTTGGATTTAACTTACGTTTCAATAGAAAATGCTGGTGAGACAACACAAAATCAATAACTTGTAATTGCACAATCGTAACAAGAACTAATTAGCACCAAATAAAGTTAAACAACTTACGAAAATTTGCGATTTGTAAAATCTATAGATCAAAAATGACGGACAAAACGATTCCGGGCGGTCATCGAACTCACAAAGTTAATTTATTCGTCGAACGAAATGGCTGTGCGACATTTGCAACTCTGGCTGTCTGTCTCACTTTACTCACTATGATCTCTCTGTCGTATTCAGTACGACAAAAAGAGACACCAATACCTCCCTGAAAAAAAAATTCTCAGGTGTTGCCAGAATAAACCTTTTCGTCCGTGAGACTTCCGGTGCAGTCTAGTTTTTATGGATAACATGATAGTGATGTGCGCAGCGACTTCAGTTACCGACAACGCGCCGGGGAATTTTAAAATCCAGGCTCACACAAAGATTTTGACATAGTCATAGTCGTTGACTGACGATTCATAAGTGCCCATGTAGGTTTACGTGAAATAAAATATTTTAAACTGATTTGATTCGTTTATTCATACAATCGTTTAAAGCTGAAACACAAAATAAATAAAATTACAAATTAATTATTTTAATTCTAGCATTGATGTGATAATTATGATAATACAAACCGAGACTTGGTTATCGTGGGACCATGACCTGTATTTTCATATGGGAATTTCTCCCCTACAAGTCTTTAGGTTTAAAAAGAGTAGCACTTAGTCTCGACGAAATATCGGGACTCAACAGCTGCGTAACGGGGCCTATTAATTTATGAGTAAAAGAAGCCCCTTGTTTACAAAAAAAATACGGATAGCTAGCTGTCAAATTCTTAGACGCTAGATTGTAGCGACATCTAAAGTTTTTTTTTTTTTGTATGTCATCTCTTAGTTGGCCTTGAGAGGCCGTGACTGCTTAACCGGTCAATCATGTGGTGCCTTCGAGCTAACTCAAAGCCTCCAGCCAGGGGCATAATATTATTTATAAACTAAGCGACCATCACCTAAGGGCACCCCCTGTGGGGTACGAACCTCGGCTTAGGGCGTCGCTGGGGGTGACAGCAAGTTGGGCACAGGCTGGATCAAAATGGATTTATTAGGGGGGCTTAAAACTACTGGCTCAGCTACGCCACCAGCTGGCTCTGCGGATCCGATCAAGGGAGGGGAAGGGGAATTTATCGGGGAGGAATGTGGACGCGAAGGACCTCGGCGGCGAGGTCCGAACTCCGATTTGTGTCTGTGTGTGCTGTAAACTGTACTGGTGGCCCTACTGCTTTCCTGAAGGAGGGTGATAGGGTCGTCAGGGTCGGTCAGTGCGTGCCTTGGACGGCGGATTCTACTGATTCTAGAGGGGACATAACTGGCGGCCTTCACAACCAGAGGGTTGCGATGGCTGCCAGCGGTATCAAAGAAACGCTTGCAAGCGCGTTTCATGAATTGATGAATGGTGGGGATTTTCAAATTTATGTGTAAGTTGATATTACGAACGAACCAGGGGGAAACCGTGATTTTACGTAGAAAACGGTTCTGTAGGGTCTGCATCCTATGGACGTGCCGGGGGTGGGACATCTAAAGTGAGCATGTGGCAGTTTTTATACCCGTTAGAGTTACATTTATACAATAATTAAATCAGATAGGAAATGCAAGTCTTCAATTATTTACACTAGACGTTTGTTTAATAGGAAGCTTTTCAGTTTTGTTAAAGGAATAGAAGAGGGTGGGCCGTGCTTTTCAGTTCTAAAGGCAACCTGTTAAATAATTGTATTTTACTGATTGGTATCATTGACTGTGTTTCACAACATTGCAACAAAATGCGGATTGAATATAAGGTCCTTGGTCTTTTCTACGGGTGTCTTCCCTTACCACCGGTTCTTCTGTTAGCTCAAATTAATTTTATTTAGTCATATCACTCAAAAGTACAAAGACATCAAATACTTGGAACTGTGAGTTTGCCTAACCTTATAAAATGTTGACAGCAACTTTCTGTTTGGGGGATCCCCAAACAGAAATTGTCCGTATTGCACGTTTCTGTAGTACGTAGTACAAGGCTCTTTATAACATTATTATAATCATAACTGATTCCCCAGTAAAGTATGCAATATCAAATTTTGGACTCGACTAACACAAAATAAGAACGAGTGAATATTTTTGTTGTGGATATTATTTCTTTTATCACCGGTTTGGCGACATCACGAGTACGTGATGTCGCCAAACCGGTGATAATCGGTCGGTAATGCACGGAGCGTATCAGCACCGGCAAAATATTCTCGCCGCCATGTTGACGCTTCGTGCTTGGAGGTCTACTCCTTAGGCACGAAATGCGTAGTTTCGGCCGATGTTTCGGATGGTTCCTACTACGTATCACCTACTGATATAAGATTACTTTGGAGCCTGAACTAAGAATGAATGACAACACGATCTGACCAATGTCCCTTCTAGCGCTGTGTTTTTGCCCGTTCGAAAAATTTAATTTGGCATTTGTATAAACTGATCATCTAATTTCTGACGGGCCCGTATCTTCGTTGATGGACCTAAAGAGTAGACCCCATGGCATCACGCGACAGTTTTGGTCGCTGACGGCTATAGTCTCATACTTTTCAATACAAATAATGTTTCTTTTTTTGCCTGACACGTTCCTTGCATGGTCATGGTATGAAACGGTAAAATGGGCAGACTCCTTCACACGTCATGTTTACATGACATCATTCGAACCAAAATCACGAATGAAGAGAACAAGATGCCAGATTGATTGTCTAAAGTCCTCTTAAAGTATGCCAAAATAGCTTGTTTCGATTCTCAATAAAAAAATCAAATGGTCAAAGTTTCTCTGTCTACGGAATGGATTGATTTTATGTTTTTTTTTTATTTTCTGTCAAGGTCAACCAATTGTCATTGTTACTTTTCTGTCAATGTTATTGTTGAATTCTTGAATTTGTACGTTCATTTACTTATTTGAAACATGAGACTTAAAAATAAAAATCATCTCTTTCTTATTCAGTTATATTTCATACACAAGTGTAAAGAGTACGAACAATAATCAGCTATAGCTATTTAAAATAAACTATAACCTAAACCTGGTGTTATCGTAACTAGAAATCACTTATAAATCAAATAAAATGAACTGAACTCTATTTTACTTATTTATTTAATAAACTATCAAATCAAATGATGTTTGTAAGTATCTCAGTACTAAATTAAGTCCTTTATTTGACCTCTTCCAATTTCAAATAAAATTGTTACCTTGATTTCAGAAATTAAACGTGTCACGTCTCCCTGCTATAATTAGATATCAGAACCATCTTATTAGACCCTGTACAACTACGACGCAAACTTCAGATGACGAGAAAGAGAAGGAACTGGAAAGAATAGCTAAAGATGTAAGCTTGTTTTGGTTCATCCATATATCTTTTTGCTTTCAATATTGGATAGAATAAAATAGAATAATGATTTAATTGCATAGAAAATAGGTACAAAAAATTCTGATGTTTTATAATAAGAGATTCTTACATTCTACCTTAAATACTGTCAATATGAAAAATCTTTTAATATGGTCAACTAAATAAGTTAAAGAAATAAAAAATTGTCAGTATTAATTAGATAGGTAACTATAAAGTATTATCATTTATAAATTCACAAATGAAGTAATAACATTTATCAATTAATGAGACTGACAGTTTCTTTTTAAACAGTGGAATGGGCACAAAGATAATCGGGCACATACATATAACACTTTTCCTTAATAATGCAGTGTTATGACCACTAACACGTAGCTTGTTTGTATACTGCCTCCTGTTTGTATGGTTCAATATTGAAATTTGGTCATAGATAAGAACAAAACTACAGCTCAAAACATCCATTAATCAAATTCTTAAGAACTACTACAAACAATATTGTCAAGGCAGACTACAGCTACTATAATTTTATTGTACAAAACTTATCTATCATGTTTGCTATCCCACTGCATTCAATCTTCTTCCAACATCTTAATTACAGTATGAAAACAGCCAGACTGCTTAACAAGTTCATATTCCATGAAATGCAACCGTTCTAAAATAAAACTGCTTTTTTATAATTCCAGGCCTCCATTGATGAACCTCCAACAGCCTGTTGCCAATCTGGTTGCTCTAACTGTGTATTTATAGTATGGGCAGAGGCCTTATCAGCGAAGATGAAAGATGCTGGGCCTGAACTCAGTGAAAAGATACTGAAGATGGTTGATGATCCATCTATGAAAGCATACCTAGAAATGGAACTGAGGATGCGAGGATTAAATAAATGATCATGTAGCTAATTAGTAAAGATACTGATTTTGTAGATTTTAAGCTTGATAGTTGGAATATTTTGCAGTTTTATATTTAATTTTCTGTCACTCTGGTTTACATACAGTCCTTTCATAGTTATTGACAGCATCAAATCAACAGCAATTGTTATGACTATAAAGATCAATGTGGCATAGACAGACTTGTCAGTGGCGGCAACCCGACAGCAACCTTATTATAACAAGAATAAGGATCAATGTGGCTTAGATAGACTTGTCAGTGGCAGCAACCTTATAGTAACAACAATAAAGAACAATGTGGCATAGACAGACTTGTCAGTGGCGGCAACCCAACAGCAACCTTATTGTAACAAGAATAAGGATCAATGTGGCTTAGATAGACTTGTCAGTGGCAGCAACCTTATAGTAACAACAATAAAGAACAATGTGGCATAGACAGACTTGTCAGTGGCGGCAACCCAACAGCAACCTTATTGTAACAAGAATAAGGATCAATGTGGCTTAGATAGACTTGTCAGTGGCAGCAACCTTATAGTAACAACAATAAAGAACAATGTGGCTTAGACAGATTTGTCAGTGGCAGCAACCCAACAGCATCCTTATAGTGACAACAATAAAGATCAATGTGGCTTAGACAGACTTGTCAGTGGCACCAACCGAACAGCAACCTTATTGTAACAATAATAAAGATCAACGTGGCTTAGACAGATTTGTCAGTGGCAGCAACCCAACAGCATCCTTATAGTGACAACAATAAAGATCAATGTGGCTTAGACAGACTTGTCAGTGGCACCAACCCAACAGCAACCTTATTGTAACAACAATAAAGATCAACATGGCTTAGACAGAATAATTTGTCAGTGGCAGCAACCCAACAGCATCCTTATAGTGACAACAACACAGATCAAAGTGGCTTAGACAGACTTGTCAGTGGCACCAACCCAACAGCAACCTTATTGTAACAACAATAAAGATCAATGTGGCTTAGACAGACTTGTTAGTGGCAGCAACCCAACAGCAACCTTATTGTAACAACAATAAAGATCAATGTGGCTTAGACAGACTTGTCAGTGGCACCAACCCAACAGCAACCTTATTGTAACAACAATAAAGATCAACATGGCTTAGACAGAATTGTCAGTGGCAGCAACCCAACAGCATCCTTATAGTGACAACAACACAGATCAAAGTGGCTTAGACAGACTTGTCAGTGGCACCAACCCAACAGCAACCTTTTTGTAACAACAATAAAGATCAACGTGGCTTAGACAGACTTGTTAGTGGCAGCAACCCAACAGCAACCTTATTGTAACAACAATAAAGATCAATGTGGCTTAGACAGACTTGTCAGTGGCACCAACCCAACAGCAACCTTATTGTAACAACAATAAAGACCAACGTGGCTTAGACAGACTTGTTAGTGGCAGCAACCCAACAGCAACCTTATTGTAACAACAATAAAGATCAATGTGGCTTAGACAGACTTGTCAGTGGCAGCAACCCAACAGCATCCTTATAGTGACAACAATAAAGATCAATGTGGCTTAGACAGACTTGTCAGTGGCACCAACCTAACTGCAACTTTATTGTGATGAGAATAAAGATTTGGACAGTGATGCAAAATCAGGGGTAACATTACTGTTAAAGGATGGTAAGATGCATCTTGGGATTTGCCCACAGAAACCATTAATGATGAATACTTATACCATAATGAAGAAAAATTTAGAATATTCAAGAAGTACCTACAGTAAGTATCAGGTTCTGTTTGTATTTAGGTACACTGTTCCAGCCTACCATTGCGGTTTAGTTCGATAAAAATGTTAACTAAAGGACAAATTTGTGCACAGAACTTATGTTTATTAGAGTCCATTTTTATGTTTTGAATATGCCAGCGACAACATCATTATCTTAAGGTGATTCCTTCAATGTAGCCCGAAATTCTAAATTTAAGTTTTTCAGATTGCAGCACTGTTATAAGTTGTATGTTGATCAAAATTCAATTCATTGCAGTTATGCTAAAATAATTACTTAATTTTAATCATATTAAACATCAATGCATAATGCGTAATCAGTCTAATGTTCCCACTGCTCGGACACAGGCCTCCTCTCTTCGAGAGGGAGTGGGCTATTATCTACCACGCTGGTCCAGTGCAGCTTGCTAGATGTCACACGTCTTCAAATTTTTGGTTCAAGGACGTCATGCTGCTTTCCTCACGATGTTTTCATTAACCGTTTTGAGAGCAGTGGTGATGAAATAATTTACACAAAGTAAAGTGCCTGCCGGTGTTAGAATTCGAACCCTAAACCTACAATTACTGTAAGCCAGGGCCGCTCCCACTGGCCCACAACCAGTATAGCTCCGGAATTATATTGGCGGCAAATTATCATAATAAGTCGGGGAAAAATATTTTTTTTCTCTTTGGCTGTACCTACTGTTTGTATCTGGCTGGTTTTGATACCAATAAATAGATAACATTTAAAAAAAGAAAAAATCTAAGTTTAAACGGTCTCCTGTAATTTTCAAGCCGCGAAAAAATATTTCACTTTTCTGGAACCGCCCAGAAAGTTTTTGTCAAAGACGCAGCTCGCTCTGGCGATGCCATTTTTGAAAAAGTGGATTAAGATCGGCTATGAGTAGTTACGACATTAGGGGTTGACCATAAAACAGTTTTGATCAATTTGAAAAGTTTGGGTACCTATGTATAAAAAAAAGCTCGATATTTGGGTGACAGACACACAAGCTCTTAGTCTTGAATTTGTATATAAAATACGAACTAACTTTTTCCCCGGCCTAGTTAAAACTTATTTCCATCAAATATAATTTCGAGAGCAATTATGAATTTCGTAGGCTACCCCGGATCCCTCTTAAAGTCATTTAGTGTAAGTAGGCATATAAATATCACTCATTCATTCCATAAATACTCATTCTTAGATTATTAAGAATAATCATTGTGATAGTACAAATTCTATATATTTTTATTTACATTTTGTAAAATCTTGGTCAACTATTGTACGCACGGCTACAGACCAAGCTATAATTTTCCAGTATAAGCTGATCCCGCATTGTATAGGATTTACTTACAATGAGAGGTCAGTGTAAACTGGAAATATATAGCTTGATGTGTAGCCGTGTGTACAGAGCAATTCTACAACTAGTTTAAGAACATAAACACCCTTATTAAATAATGACTGAATAAAGTTACGCCAATTTGTAACATTAGTGACCTTACGTTATTTGCCTGTAGCCATGAATTTAAAAAAAGTAATATTGTGGATATAATATTATGGAAGTAAATAATTTTGGCGTAGCTTTTCTCCGAAATTGTTAATTGAGCTCACTGAGGCAAATCCCGTGCTGGGCGCGGAACTTGGGATGCGACTCGATTGTGATTTTTTTTCATAGTTTAAAGTTAGTTTGTAAGGTATATTATATATGTATATGGGCCATTGTAGCCTCAAATAAATGTTTTTTTTATTTATTATTTAATGATTAGGTAGTCACCCGACTATTCATGCCAGTTTGAACACCTCTACCTATACAGGTTAGTTTACACAATCGGCGCAAGTGAATTTCGTCCCGCAACCCGCGCGGGAGGGATTGGCTTCAATTTGGCCCGAGCTTTCGGGGTGTAAAGTATTCATAATATACATTAATGATAATTATTACGCTTATTAATTCGAATAGATGTTTTTGTTCAAATCTATGGCTTTATTTTCCTCTCCCCAATAATTTTCTACTGATTGCAGATAAGCACCTACACAAATAATAGAAGTTGTCCGCACACCAACCCGGAACAGTGATGTAGCTGTAGCTTGAATGCTACGAGTCGCGGGGTCGGTTCCCGGATAGAACTATTTAATGTTTAGCTTATGTATAATTAACCTATAAAGTTCTCATTGATGGGACCACCACGCGCGCCCAGTGCGGGTTGTTAGACGTTACGTCTTCGAATTTTTGGTTCTAGGACATGCCGGTTTCCTCACGATGTTATCCTTCACCGTTTTAAGAGCAATGGTGATGAAATAAATTAAACAGTAAAGAGCCTGCCCGGGTTCGAACCTACAACCTGCGTGCCTACATAAAAGTCGGGGTGGTAACTAATGGGACATCACTGCTCATACTACTTAAACCATTAAAAACAGTTAGCGAGCTCCAGACATGAGACACGAGATGGGTATCAGTATGCCGTTGTAGGTATCTAAATAGGTAGGTAAAATTTTGTTAATTTTAGACGGGTGTTAATAGTTATGCATTTATTCGTAAGTAGGTACCTAAGAATGTTGTAGGTAAGTTGGTATATCTGTGTTCTTCTCTAGGTATTTAATAATAATAATATTATAGAGGTATTTGTGAGTTTGTAATCTTCAGAGCTACTGATCAGCGAGGTAATTGCGTAGGTAAATTCCTACAGTTAGTGTGCTACATAATTACCCGGCTCTCATCTTGACAGTTGAACAACATTCATTGCGTTATTTACACGGCTCAGCAGACCAATTTTTCGAACGCATGAAGCAATGTATTAGCAATATCCGTCAAAATGTAGATTGTGATTGATAGTGTGTTCAGTTACGCAGTTACGGTGCTGATTCCGAATTTCTTTCACTAATGGGAAGCTACAGTAGTTATTGCAGTCTGTCATAGGATTTATCATTATGTTAAAACAAGTTTCTCGCAGATAGAAGCCAGTTTAGAATAAATCATCTCTTACCTAATTATTTTTATAATACGCCTATATTTATCGCTAGGACAGTAGGATTGTAGCCAGCTGATAAGAATACAAAAAATTAATCGCCAAAAAATATATATAAAAAAAACGCAAATCGTAAATAGTAAATCGCTTCTTTCCCTACTACTTACTTATGGGGTATCTGTGGCTACCTTTTCTGCCCCACACTACAATCAGCCATTAACCATTTGACCGCTTGGTTTTATATCAATTACCGTGCTCCCAGCGCCCAGCTCATAAATCGACAAATAAATATCGACGAAGAGTAGGATCGTGCAATGAAATAAAAAACATAAAACGAACCCTATGTATCCCTATGTCCCTATGTAATGTATTGTAGAAATAAATAATAAAATAAATAGGTAACATAGGTTGTAGGCGGCACGGGCACGAAAACATTAGTCGTATTAATACGACTGAGGCGGTCAATAGATTAAAAACACAAGTTGCATGTTTACGGCACGGTTGGCGCAGTGGTTAAGCGATTGACTGCTGCGCTGCGTGTCGCGGGTTTGATTCCCGCACTGAGCAAATATTTGTATGACCTACAAGTAGTTGTTCCGGGTTTGGCTGTTTGTGTATGTGAGTTTAAATGATTGTAAACGCACCCACAATACAGGAAAAATTCCTAGTGTGGGGCAACGTTTAAAAAAAAAAGAACTTTTTACACTTCTAGTAAATGAAAACTAACAACCAATCAGCCATTTTATTCCTTTTGTCCTTGACTGCATAAAACAAGTTTGATAATGATAGGTAGGTAGAGGTGCCAAATGAACATCCAATGCTGTCATTATATTAGGTCTTTACCTATGAAAATACCGTTTAGTATACAGAAAATTAATGTCATTTTCATTTAATTATATCGAGGGGTGAAAGGCTATTTGTTTGAAGCGACATTTTAAGAACTTTACAGGAGAGCCATTTAAAGATTCAAAATTTGGAAAAAAAATCGTTATGAAAAAACTACTGCTCTTACTTTAATGGGGATCGCAAAACTTCATTGCAAAAAAATCCCTTAATGTTTTTGTATAATTTTCAATAAAAAAACAGTTATGAGTTCAAAGATAAATGTCGCTTAATACAAAATGATCTGTATCGCCTTATTTTTAGAGTAAGGAAAAATGATTCAACTTCCAACATTGTCACTAATCAGCAGCAGGCAAAATGGTTTATGTGACTTTACAGTACTTATGCAGGAGAAAGCAAAATGATTGAATCGACGTTACTCAATAATAATAGGAATAGGCTATTTTGTTTAACTACCAATTGGGTTTTATTAACGATACAGGCAAGTTGGCTTAAGCAACGATGAACATAATGAGTTGTTTGATGTCTCAGGTTTTGAAAGGATTTTATATAACTTGGTTGTTGATACAAGATAATAATGACAGATTTATAGTAAGTTTTAAGAGGTTGTAGTATTGAAATGGGTGAATAATTACTATAATTATCAGGAATGAAAAAAAAGTTGTGTTAATTAGATTTTTTTATTACTTATATTTTACTTAATTAACAATCAGTCTTAATGAGATCGTAAGTTTAATCAAAATCACAACACAAATAATGTTTGAAGCTCCAAACAGAGTGCAAAACAGTTGCAGTGAAAAGGGTTGAACCGACATGTCTTAATGAATTTGGCTGACGGCAAATTGGTTGAAGCGACATTGCATAGTGTAAGTAGTCGTAAGCAAAATGTATGAAGAGACTTTTCATCTAAAGTTAGCTATATCGAAAAACGATTGATCTGCCATCGAACTGAAATTTTAGGACGAGAATAACGGCTTATGCTTCGATTCTCTGTTTTTGTGTACAGCTTAAATGAAATACTAAAAAAATATGGCAAATTTGATGTCGGATCATACATCATGTTTGAGAAATTTGCACTAAAATTGCATTGTTTTAAGCGCCATAAAACTGCTCAGAATTGTACGAAACCCGGCTCAGCCGACGCAGAATAATTCGCTGAATCCGAATATGTATATAAGTCAATATCGTCCAAAATGTCGCTTCAAACAAATAGCCTTTCACCCCTCGATATAATTATTTTTTATTTCTATCAATCAAAATATGCACCCGTGCTATCGATGCATCTCTGCCAGCGCAGTGGTAATTTTTCAATGCCCTTCTTGAAGAAGTCAGGTGTACGGGAACTGCCAAACTCTTCAAAGGCATTTTGTACTGCCTCTCGGGTATTGAATTTTTGCCTGTCAAGAAGTTTTCCAAAATTTGGAAAAAGTAGAAGTCTGTCAGCGCAAAAGGTCTGGTGAGTACGGTGGATGACGCAAAACTTCCAACCCTAGCTTTTGTAGCTTGAGACCGTCTGTCGTGCCGTATGAGGTCGAGCGTTGTCGTGTAGGAGCAGCGGGGACGAGCGATTAACCAAGGTTGGCTAAAGATTTACGAGCTTCTCCATCATTGCGTCCAGTTCCTCACAGTGCACATCCGCAGTAATGCTGGTGCCATTTGGTAAGAAGCTATGATGAATTATACCGGTACTAGACCACCAAACAGTTACCATGACTTTTTTAGCGGTAAGTTTTCGTTTGGGGCCATTGCCTAGGCGCTAAAATAGGGTCTAACCAACATGATGACCGCATGTTGGTTTTTTATGATTGTCAAAAAGAATCCATTTTTCATAGCAAGTGACAATGCGGTTCAAAATCCCTTCGTTTCTGTGTCTGTTATGCAACGCAAGGCATACCTCAACGCGTTCGTCGCGCTGACGATCGTTCAGTTCGCGCGGTACCCACTTATCAAGTTTTTTTACGTTGCCAATTGGACGCTAATACACCAATATTGTTTTGATGATAATCTTGAAAGATGTTGCTAGCTCAGCCGTAGATTGAGTATCGTCAGCTTCCACTATCACCTTTAATCGTTGTTGAGTTTAGTTTTCGGGCGACCACAGAGTTAATTTTTTTGATCAAAATTTCCATGTCGGAAGCGTTCAAACCAATAACGAGTCGTACGTTCGTTTGTAGTGCTCACTCCGTACACGTAATTCATGTTGCGAGCAGTTTGTTCGGCATTGCTACCGCGACGGAACTCTTATTCCATAATTACTCGTATTTTTATCGTGTCCATATTGATGAAATATATACAAATGTACCTAGTGAAAACAAAACACCAATCATACAAATGACTGAATTTGAAAATAGAATTCCATATTTTTTTAATTAATTTCATTTGAATTTAGCATTTATTTTATTGCGGGCCATACATAAATTACGTTTCAAATGGCCAGTATTGTAAAACGGCAATTTCATAGGTACCTTATTCATTTATTCATAGGACTTATTATTTTTATGGGTCGTTAGGTACGGTTCATGAAAAAGGAAATTTAATTTTCGCTCGTTTCCTAACAGAAATTAATGACTTGACGGACCTTTAAGTGTGAAACGAAAATAATAATTAATTTTAAGTAAGTCCCTAGGTACTTATTTTATAATTTGAGTTAGGTACCTACCTATATTATTAGGTAACGATGGGACAGCAATCCAACATGACCGAAGACAGAAGAGAAGAGATTCTTGCCTTCTCTGGATAGTGAGAATGGTGATGATGTTAGTGGGGTATCATTGTCCGAGCATATAGATGATAATACCTCTGTCTCTGTATCTACAAATACCTCTTCCGTGCACCGTTAAGCTGAATAAAGAAGCCCGTGTTGCCGGTAAATCGTACCTTGGACATAAAAAGTTAGCTGACAAATGAACAGCGTGCGTTGAGAAGCCTGAAAGAATTTTGAAACCGCGTTGCTTACACGTGTGTAGCTCCTAAATCTAAAACATCTTTTCTTTGTGCTCTAGTGTCTAACGAAGAACGTGAACGGATTCATAAATTATTTTGGAAGCTCAAGACTTGCCAGAGAAGATGCCGTTTATAAAAGCACCAGCAGTGAAAATATGTTTAAGACGACGACGTAATTCTCAACAAAGTCCTACAACCAAAAAACAACCAAAAAAGTGGCGACGATATCTTTATTAATAAATTGGACGCAAAATATACTAGAGCGAGAGTGTTTAAGTAATTTTTTCAACCCACTTTGCATTGGAAAAGACCGTTTTCGTCGCTGGACTAGAGATGCCGCGTTTAGACGCTCAAGAAGCGGCGGCGGCGGGAGCAGCGAGCAGTGCGCGGCTAAAACTTGATGCACTTAGTCTGGAGGACGTCAGATGTGCACTGGGGCGCCTGAAACCGAAGTGTTCGGCGGGCCCGGACGGTATACCGGCATTTCTTTTTAGGGATTGTGTTAGGGTGCTCGCAGAACCTTTACTTTTTATTTTTAATATGTGTCTTCAGTCGATGACGTTCCCCGCTCAATGGAATATCACGCGGGTCATTCCTGTATCCAAAGGTAAGGCGGGGTCCGAAATTAATGGGTTATCGGCCGGTGGCCGTGCTGTCGACGCCGGCCAAGGTATTCGAGTTTGTTATACAGCAATGCATGCAGGAGCA
Source organism: Brachylomia viminalis (assembly GCA_937001585.2). Classification (NCBI taxonomy): domain Eukaryota; kingdom Metazoa; phylum Arthropoda; class Insecta; order Lepidoptera; family Noctuidae; genus Brachylomia; species Brachylomia viminalis. Next base: position 4,724,385 of record OW443298.2, read on the forward strand.
GGTGCGCGGACAACTGGCTGAAGCGCAGCATGGGTTCCGGCCGGCGCGCAGCACATCAACCAATCTGCTGAACTTCATGGCGCAGGTGGTGCCGGCGGTAGATGCTGGTGGGCAGGTTGATGCTGTTTATTTTGATTTTAAAAAAGCTTTCGATACCGTCGATAATGACATCCTATTAACGAAGCTCGCAGAAGTCGGCTGCACACCACATCTATTGCACTTCTTCGCTAGTTATATGCAGGATAGACAGCAGTACGTAGATTATAATGGGTCTGAATCCGACCCATATTACACCTGGTCCGGTGTGAGCCAAGGCAGCAATTTGAGGCCTCTCGAATCCATCATAATGATAAACGATTTGCCGAAAGTCGTCAAGAATGGCTCTTGTTTATTATTTGCGGATGACCTTAAGTTGCTGCTCGAGGTTAACAGTAAATCTGATTGCGAACGATTGCAGGAAGATATACAGGGTTACTGGTAATTCGACGTATATCCGTCAGGGGCTGATAAGGGGGCCAAAATGCAACAAATTGAACCCCCCATATGTATGGCCGAAATTCAATAGTTTTCGAGATATTAGAATTTTAAGGGTTTTTCGATATTTACTCAAAATTTGACATTTCATTCCTAATAAAAAAAACTACATATTTGAATGGGTACCATTAAAAATGATGTTGTAGCTGGCACATCAATTAAGCTATGGACATATTTAAAACTACTTAATTTAACAAAATAATGAAAATAATGAGCGATATAAGAATAATATCTTACCAATATTTTCATTTTACGCTTCAAAAATGTTGTCTCGTCACAAAAAATTCTATGACATTAATCGTACAAATAACTAAAACAACTTGCTTATTCTGTAAGCTTTCCAGAAAGCTATAAAAGTCAATTTTAAAATAGATAATTCGTGCCAAGGCATGTGTTTGAATCGGCGCGGGGAGAGAAAGGGTCATTTGTATTTGTATGAAATAAAATGCATAAAAAAATGTACATCAAATTTTATTACAAATTTTACACATCTTGTTCAAAATGAGCCCCTCGATTACGAATGCAGGTTCGAATTCTCTTCCTAACTTCGGTTTTCGTCACTCTTGATGTGAACGTTGTTCTCATCTGTTGCGCCGCGTTTATTATTCGCTGTCGAAGTTCTTCGACTGAATTTATTGGGGTCACATAAACTAATGCCTTCATATGACCCCAAACGTAAAAATCAAGTGGTGTGATATCAGGGCTTCGTGCTGGCCACGGAATTGGCCCTCCCCTCCCAATCCATCGGTTTGGATATCTCTCGTCTAGCCACTGTCGGACAGTAATCCGGTAATGTGCTGGGCAACCATCATGTTGAAACATGAGGTTGTTTTTTATTTCTTCGGGAACATCCGCCAACAAATCGTCTAGGTTGTTTCTCAAAAACTCCTCGTAATTTTCGCCGTTCAAATTTTGGGGCAAGAAATGAGGGCCCACCAAATAATTATCAACGACACCCATCCATACGTTCAGGGAAAATCTCATTTGCGACGCAGTTTCTTTTAGTTTTTTTGGATTCCTGCCTGCTTTAGGTGCCCAAAAATGTAAGTTATGGTAATTCGTTATTCCATCCCGGTCAAACTTTGACTCGTCAGTCCACAAAATATTTCTTAGGAAATGTTCCTAGTCAGCGTCAGCGTTTAACATAAACCGAGAAAATTCGAGTCGCCTGGCAGGATCTCCCTCGTGCAATGTTTGAACAGGTTAATAATGGTACGGGTGTCTACCTGATATATGTACTACCGACCACACTTTCCACTGGGACATACCGAGCTGTCTTGCAACAATGTTCGTTGAGATGTTTGGGTCATCAATAAAACACTGAAGAATGGTGTCCTCTTCGTCAGCCGTGTACCGTCGAGGTCTGCCAGCGTTGAATTGTGCTCTTTGAACACTGCCAGTTTCAGACAATCGTCGATAGGTGCTCCCGAAAACAGTAACGTGGGGAAGTCGACGATCGGGAAAGCGGCGGTGGTATTCTCGCCGAGCCGCAGCCGCGTTTCCATCGGCAAAACCATAACAAAACATTATGTCTGCGTATTCGTTATTAGGATACGAAGCCATGTTATCCGAAATAACAATGATAACAAAAAGAATAACAAGAGAAACAAGAATTATTAATAATGATCGATAACAAATTAACGGGATGAGAGATTGGTAGCAAGATAACAACACACGTGCTTGCGCGGCGGAGAGTCAAAACTTACTAAGGAAGGCGACGCGAGCGCAGCAGACGCCATGTTCTCCCCCGCCCGCACAGCCCGCCCTCACACCCCGCCCCATCGCGAAGAATTTCGCCATGAAAATCGGTTGTTTTAGCGAGGATCATAAACTAAAAACACAGATAATTTCTCTCCCCGCGCCGGTTCAAACACATGCCATGCCACGAATTATGTATTTTAAAATTGACTTTTATTCCTTTCTGGAAAGCTTACAGGATAAGCAAGTTGTTTTAGTTATTTTTACGATTAATGTCATAGAAATTTTTGTGACGAGACAACATTTTTGAAAATTTTGGTAAGATATTATTCTTATATCGCTCATTATTTTGATTATTTTGTTAAATTAAGTAGTTTTAATTATGTCCATAGCTTAATTGAAGTGCCAGCTACAACATCATTTTTAATGGTACCCATTCAAATATGTAGTTTTTATTTTATTTGGAATTAAATGTAAAATTTTGGGTAAATATCGAAAAACCCTTAAAATTTTAATATCTCGAAAACTATTGAATTTCGGCCATACATATGAGGGGTTCAATTTGTTGCATTTTGGCCCCCTTATCAGCCCCTGCCGGATATACGTCGAATTACCAGTAACCCTGTAGATAGGGTAGTCGATTGGAGTCAGGACAACAAGCTTTTCTTCAACGTGCTAAAGTGCTCGGTGATGAGGTTTACGCGCGCGCGTGCCCGCCCCTCTTTTACACGAGTACGTAGCGGGCGCCGCGCCTATACAACGTGTCTCTGAGGTGCGGGATTTGGGGGTCACTCCCGAACTGTCGTTTCGCGATCATATTACGAAGATCTGCAAAAGAGCGGTTAGAAACCTTGGATTTGTTCTGAGGCAGACAAGGCACTTCACGACCATCGCTTCAGTAAGAGTCCTATATGACGCACTAGTAAGGAGTCATTTAGAACATAGTGCTGTCAGTATAGTGTTTCCTTTTTCTTTTGTTACTTTTTGTTTTTATATAGTTTGGTTTTTTATTTTATAATTTAGTTTGTGCACTTCCTGTACGAGTCACAATAAACACTTTTTCTTTCTTTCTTTCTTTCTAACTCCCCCTAATTATATTTCTACGCGTAATAAGAGAGCAAGGGAAGAAGATTTATCAGAGGAGTTTACTAATTTCAAGATTGAAATAAAAGAGATGTTAGCTTCCTTTATTTCAACTCAAGGAAAGGAATTAAAATCAATTGCTTCGAATCTCAAGGATATTCAGACAACAAACAATAACATAGAACCTGCCATCTCTAACTTATCTAGTCAAAATGAAGAGTTCCGTAAGAAGATCGAAATGCTTGAGGACTGAATCTAAAAAGGACCGTGAATACATTGCCTTGCTAGAGGATAAGATCGAAGACCTACAAAGAAACAGTAAAAAAACCTGCATCGAAATAAAGAACGTCCCTAAAAAGCCACAAGAAAATAACATTGACTTAATTAATATGGTCACGAACTTAGGAAAACACTTAAGCCTCGAGATGGACTCAAGCGACTTCAAAGACATTTACCGACTGCCAAGTAAGAAAGAAGGCATTACAAACACTCCAATAATTGTTGAACTGAACTCCACTATGTTGAAAACTAATATATTAAAAAGGCAAAGTCGTTTAACATCAAAAACCGAAGTAAACTTCAGGCGAAACATCTTGGTATAACAAGCAACGAGGAGGTACCTGTGTTTATATCCGAACAATTGACCCCTAAGGGCGCCCGATTATTTTTCCTGGCTCGAGACCTGACTAAAACTAAGCAATACATGCTGGACTGCTTTTGGGCGTATTTTAGTCAAGAAGGATGAGAATGCTCGAACGATTCTTATAAAAAGTGAAGTACAGGTGCACCAATTAATGCAAGAAGCATGACTAACTTACACTCTCATTAGAATATTCCTAATACTAAAAACTTTGTCATTTTTTGTTAGCATATTTATAACTGATGTTTTTCTTAAATTTAATTTAAACTGCATGGATTTACTGTAAACTTTTATAACTGTAAGTACGGTCAGCTTGCTTGTACACATTCAAACACTATATTTCACACAACCCGTTCTACACAAAAAACACAAAATATACAACTAACTCAATCAGTACACCCACACACACACCCACTCCAATTAGTGCCTTATATATCATGTCCTGTCGTGACAATTTATACATATATGAACAAACATACTAGTAGATATGCGAAGACAGACGTCACAAGACTATTTTGCTATGGTTCAAAACTTAAGAAACAACAATTGCTTACTTTAATCAATAATGGATAGTAACTTACGTAACTTGCAGGAGTTGGATACTGCTGAGATTGCTAATTCTGCTATTCTTGATATTGCACACTTAAATACTTACCTACTTCATAATAATTATAACTTAACCGTCTTGACTCAAAATATAAGGAGTATATACAGTAATATTGATGACCTTCAATTAACTTTGTCTCAAATTGGCTTTGAAGTGGATATCTTACTTTTAACAGAGTGTATATTGAACGCTAACAAACAAATACCACTGTTATATAACTACACCTCGTTTAACACATCTAAACAATTAAATCAAAACGATGGCGTAGTAGCCTACATAAAAAACTGCCACTCACCCCAGTCCATAGAAATTAATTTGGCACATGCCTCAGCTTTGCAAATCACAATCTCTAATTTCACCATTATTGGTATTTATCGGTCTCCATCGATTGTATCCGCAGATCATTTCATTGCCTCGCTTGATCAATACCTTCAAACTATCGACTCGCATGGGAACATTATTATTACAGGCGATATAAACATTAACTTAATAGGGAAACCAACAGAAACATCACAAACCCGGACTAATAGATTAAATTATTTAAATATGGTGGCTTCGCACGGTTTCCTCCCAGGACATTGTTTGCCCACCAGGGATGACAGCTGCCTCGATCATATGATTCTTAAACTAGATAAATCTAAAAACTCGGCTTTCGTGGCAGTCTTAAACACATCTGTTACGGATCATGCAATGGTACTACTTAATATATCCCATTCGTACCAAAGAAAGTCTTATGTCAAAACTAAGACCGTGACTAATTTGGTGAATGCCTACGAACAACTTGTAAATACGGAAACTTCTTTTCTTCATACATACAGAGACCCAAACACTTTAGTGGATGCGATGATAGATTTGATTAAGTCATCTCTCCTCCAAAACACTAAGGTTGTCTCACTTTCTAGTTCTAAACGTACTCTAAAGGCCTGGCTTTTTTTTTTTTTTTTGAGGATGGGAAATCATCAAATGACCCCTCCCGCTCTGGGTGGAGCGTAAGGGAGTGTCAGACTCTTACTGACTAAAACCCACCCGTGTTCCTTCCTTGGCCCTTTATGTTCCGGGTCAGCGATACCCCTTTCGGATGATCCCGCTTTCCCGGCAGGCTTGGGCCCTAGTGGGCCCCCTCTTCGATGCTGACATCTCTTTAAGGCGCGAGTTAAATGTGATGACCCCAACTCTATTCGCTTCGTCAGCAAATCCCCCTCCACGCATAGTAGCATTTAAGTAGTTATAAGAATATTGTCAAATTAGCAATAAGTAAATATAAATACATGTATAATTATTAGAATAATCATTACTATTTTGGTACTGTTACTCTGCTTAACTGAAATAAAGTTTTTTTTAACTAAATCAAGTGTCGATCACTTAATTGGCGCAGCCGGTAGGATCTCTGTAGTCAGTTTGCGACGTATAAAACTCTACAAGCAGCTGGACGTCTGTTTCTACAGTTCAACAGGGATCTCCGAACAAACAAATTCATTGAGTACCAGACACATCGGCGGGTGCAGTATTCAATAGTAGTCACAAGGAGGAGATGGGAGTAACTACGGGACTGTGAGTAAAACTTTTTCACTATCCTTTCCGTTTTCCTTTATCGTTTTTCTCTTTGTTTTAATTGTATGTGTTGTGTTATTGAGGGTTGAGCAATACCACGATAACATTATTTCATTTTATTACGATATAACTAGCGTAATAATATTAACTTTAGTTAGATATTTAGTGTGTTTTTCTTCTCTCTCTTTTCGTGCTTGTTGTTTCAAAATGGATCAGATCATGCAGGTCCCGTCAACAATGGCAAACATTATTCCAGAGTTTAGTGGCGATTCTAGACAGCTCCCACTTTTTATAAAGAAATGTGAATATATAATAAATACATTTCAAGGTGGAAAAGCCCAAAATGAATATCTATTCCACGTTCTTACTAGTAAGTTATCAGGGGAAGCCGCGAACCTAGTGGGGGAAAGGGATAGTATTGGTACTTGGTTAGAGTTGAAAACATTATTGGCCCAACATTTTGGTGACCCTAGAACCGAAGATTGCTTAGTATTGGAGTTAGAGTCTATGAAAATAAATTCTAATGAAAGCTATTTAGATTTTTGTCATAGGATTCAAAACTTGCGTAGTACCTTAATTGCGAAAATAATTGAAACAGTAGACGATGCGAGTTTACGTCAAGCCAAACAACATATTTATACTAATTCGTCATTGAATGTTTTTCTATATAATTTACCTCCTTATTTAGTTAGATTAGTACGGTTGAGAAACGTGACCACCCTAGAAGATGCCCTAAAGGTAGTGTTGGAAGAACAAAACTTTCAGACGGTTTACGAATCTAAAAGTAATAGAAACAAAAATAATTCGAAACCCCAAGGGAAAATGGCTAACAACAATGGAAATTCTCAGCGTACTCCCAATCCGCAAAAACAATCTAGTATTCCACCACAAAATAATTTAACAGAAAATACAAATAATCAAAGCAATTTAAATCAATCTAGAAATTCTTTTAGAAACCAAAATAATACTCATAACCAGCCGCCACAACAAAGTAGGTCAACGCCTTGGCCGAGTCAGCAGGCCGTCGCGACGCGGACAACGTCTGAGCATAATACAACATCAGCAAACTCGGGTTCAAACACCGATGTTACCATGCGAACTGCAAGTTCTAGACGCGTAAATTATACGAATAATGACTCATTTATGACATACGATAATAACGAAGAAAATGATTTTGATTACGAATCACAATCAAGCACATCATACGAGCCCGAACAAATTGAAAATTTTTACCTAAGGGCCTCATACAGAGAGAAAAAATAATTTTAAATTGTACTAATTACCGTTCTTTGCCTCACATTATAATCCCAGAGCTAAATAATGCAGTTTTTATGTTAGACTCTGGCAGTTCTAGATCATTTATAGGTCGGCGTGTCGCTTACCATTATTTTAAAAATAAAATTTATAAAGAGCCTTTCGAAGTAGTCAGTACCCATGGTGTTAGTATGCATACGGAAGTTGTTTTAGCTCCCTTGCCCAAAATATTTAAAAGTCCGGAAAGTCATAAGTTCTATGTTTACGATGTTGACAATAACTATGACGGTTTATTAGGCAGTAATTTATTAAAGCAATTGGATGCAAAAATCGATTACCAAACATTAACTTTGTGTACGAGGAATACTGACATACCTCTTGTTTATCCTTCAGCACTGAAAGATACTTACATTTTACCGCCACGTAGTGAGTTAAGGGTAAAACTTCCTGTAAACTTAACTAACGGCGAGGCAATTTTAGATTTTAAAGAATTAACTAAGGGGATTCGAATGCCCTGTGCGTTAGTTAACTGTGTAAATGGTTATGCGTATACAGTCATACAGAGCTGTAAGGACATAGAAATGACCCTCAAGGTCACTAGTCCGTTTCAGGTAGAACCTTACAACCATCGCGAGATCCTAGTTAATCAATTAAACGACACAGACAGAATGGATGAGTTATTGTCAAACAACTTAAAGAAAATAAGGCTAGACCATATGAATGAGGAAGAAAGAACGATGATTCAGAATATTTGTGAGGAATATAAGGATATCTTCTATTGTGAGGACATACCGTTGTCATTCACTAACGAAGTTAAGCATAAAATTAGAACGGTAAACGAAGACCCCATAAATATTAAAGCCTATAGGTTGCCGCCCACTCAAACAGACGAGATTAGGCGTCAAGTAGGTAAAATGTTAAAGGACGAGGTAATCCGAGAATCAAACTCTCCTTGGAGTGCACCAGTCCACCTTGTTCCAAAGAAGTTAGATGCCTCCGGACAACAAAAGTGGCGGATGGTCGTAGATTATCGACGTTTGAATGAGATAACTATAGACGATAAATACCCTTTGCCAAACATCAATGATCTTTTTGATAAATTAGGAAAGAGTATGTACTTCTCTACCTTAGACCTTGCATCTGGCTACCATCAATTACAGGTTCAGGAAGAAGATAGGCAGAAAACCGCGTTTACAACACCATTCGGCTTGTACGAATTCAACAGAATGCCGTTCGGTTTGAAAACAGCGCCTGCCACTTTCCAACGTGCAATGGATAACGTCCTCAGAGGTCTACAAGGCTTGCATTGCCTCGTATATCTTGATGACGTCATCATATTTTCTACCAGTTTGCAAGAACACATAGAGAAATTACGAGCTATTTTCGAGCGTTTCAGAAAAACTAACTTAAAAGTTCAGCTCGATAAGTCCGAGTTTTTACGAAAGGAAGTCATGTATTTAGGGCACACAATCACTAAGGATGGCCTTAAGCCTAACAATGACAAAATAGAGGCTATTCTGAAATACCCTTTACCCAAAACAGTTACAGAAATTAAGAGTTTCCTAGGGTTAATAGGCTATTATAGGAAGTTCATCAAAGACTTTTCTAAGATAACCGCACCCCTCACAGCATGCCTGAAGAAAGGGAAAAGCATCGTGATAAATGACGAATATAGAAAAAGTTTTGAAATGTGCAAAGAGTTGCTGACACATGCACCTTTATTACAATTCCCTGATTTCACAAAACCGTTCATTCTCACAACTGACGCTTCCAATTTCGCTGTAGGTGCAGTACTTTCTCAAGGCACTATAGGATCAGATAAACCTATTGCATATGCTAGCAGAAAACTTAGTGATACAGAGTCTAGATATAGTACGATAGAAAAGGAGTTATTGGCCATAATATGGGCAGTCAAACATTTCAGACCCTACTTATATGGCAGAAAGTTTATAATATACACCGATCATAGACCTTTAGCATGGTTAAATTCATTAAAAGAACCTAACAGTAAACTAACTCGATGGCGTTTACGTTTAGAAGACTATAATTTCGACATACACTACAAGAAAGGCAAACAAAATACAAACGCAGATGCCTTATCGCGCATTAAAATTAATGTAACGAAAGATGACTCAGAATCACTGGTAGTTAACGTAGATGAAAAGGAAACTAGATTGCAACAACATTTGAAAGATGTGACTGACGAAATCGTAAAACTAAGCGTTAAACAACCGGAAATAGAGACAATAGAATTATCGGATTCCGAAAGCGACGCTGCCACAGCACATTCAATATCAAATAGGGAACATGAAGGTATTCCTATCCTAAATGAGGCGATTGATAAAAAAAACAGGCAAATTCACGTTTTCACCTGGCACAGGGATGATATCTGTGTAAAAGATATTTCTAACAACAAACAAAAAATTTTAGAAGTCCATCTACCTCCTAATAACAGCGAAAACTTAGTCAAAAATTTTCTTAAAGAATATACAGATTACAAAAATAAGTACTTCATTTACTTTGAAGACCACGAGCATAGAAAAACATTTGTTAAAGTAATCACGTCACTTTACAAAAAGGGAACTCAAAACTTTGTTGAATGTACTGAAAGAGTGGTGAACGTTACGGATGAAAGTGACCAGAAAGAATTAGTTACCAAATATCATCAAGGGAAGACTTGTCATAGAGGTATTATAGAGACTCTAAAGAAATTAAAAAGAACGTATTGGTGGAGCAATATGAAAGAAACAGTAACAGCTATTATTAACGCATGTGAGGAATGTAAGAAATCGAAGTATGACAGGAAACCTCTAAAACCATTTATACAATTAACCCAAACCCCAGACAGCCCATTCCAAGAAGTTTTTATAGATCTATTATACATAGAAAAAAATCAATATTTAACGTTAGTAGATTCATTCAGTAAGTTAGGTCAAGCAATATACATTCCCAATAAAAGTACACCCGAAGTAGTGAGAGCTCTAATAAAATATTTTAGTATGTATGGAATACCAAAAAAAATAAGTAGTGACCAAGGTACCGAGTTTAATAACGAATTGCTCAAGGAAATGCTAAGTTTATACAAAATTGAACAACACATAGGGACACCTAACAATCCTAATTCAATGGCAATAGTGGAAAGATTTCATTCCACAATTATCGAAATATATAGGTTGGCGAAATATGAACAATCCAGTTTAGATGCAACATCTGTTATGACGTATGCAATCATGGGTTATAACAATACTATACATAGCGCGACAAATTTTACACCTCATGAAGTAGTTTTTGGGCACACAGAATCAGGAAATGCTTTTGATATTGACAGGGACAAGCATCTATTGCAAAAAATATTACAGGATCATCGTAAACGATTGAAAATTCTTTATGAACATTTAAGTGATCAAATGATTGGACATAAAAGCTTAGTTAGGGTCAAGAAAGGAGGTGAGGACCCACCAAAAATAGTGGACGGTGACACGATTTTTATGAAAAATACTAGGACTAGGAAAGCAAAAGAGTTACCGCGATACGAAAAAGCTATTGTCACTGGAAAACCCGAACGTAACATAGTACCAGTTAAGCTTAAAAATAGAAACACTAAAGTAGCATTAAAAAATGTCAAACGCCCTTCACAGATGGTGGTTGATACTTCTCGCCCTAGCGGATCAAGGGACGACCTTGAATATCCAGAGGATGGACCAGAATCCGGGAATAGCTCCGATTCGGATTGGGACGGCTCTGATGAGGACTAACCATTGGGATATTATTAAAACTATAGATTTAAATTCATTATCGATCCAATTAGAAAATAATATAGAAGATTATAATAAGTTAAAAATCATAAGTCATAGTAATAGTGAAATACATAGGGAACTTTTAGGGCTGACAATACAAATAGAATCACTCATTGAATTGACGAAAGATAGGTTGAAGCAAATTTTACCTTCTAGCAGAACTAAAAGAGGAATCTTAAACCCATTAGGATCTCTTATAAAGGTAATAACAGGAAATTTGGATAGCGAAGATGCTAGGAAATATAATTTAGAGATTAGTAATCTAGGAAATAGAGAACATTCAATAGAACGAAAAGTATCATTGATGCAGAAGGCTTTCGATAAATTTCTCAATGTTTCTGATGACATTAACTTTAACACTAAGCATTTGAACTTCAAAATAAAACAATTCCAAACATTTATTCAAAATCAAACCAAGTACTCTAACCTTTTAACCGTTATGAATAGTATGAACAAAGTTTTAAATAATTGCCGTACTATTTACTCCATTATTTATGAATTGGAAACTGCTATTACTTTCAGTAAAATGCACATATTACACCCGTCAATAGTAAATACGACAGAATTATTCAATATTCTTAATGTCATAAGAAAACATCATAACTTGATTTATCCATTAACATTAGATAATTTAGTAAAATATGAGGGAAACATAGAAATTAAGGGATATATAGATAATAGTAAAATTATATTTATATTAGAAGTTCCACTAATAGACATAAACACATACAATTATTACAAAGTTATCCCTATCCCAATCTATAACCAGATAACCCAAAAACCTAATATCATTATACCCCAATATCCTTACCTAATAGTGAACAAGTCGAAATACAGATCCGTAGTCAATGGCTGTAATGAAATAGAAGACCTGACATATAGCTCTCTTCTGATGACAACGTGGTACAGTACGCGGAGGAAACGTGTATCCAACAACTCATGCTATTACAACATAACTTCAGTAATTGCCAGCAACACCAGGTGCAGATAGAAGAAACTAAGGTGCAGCCCATATCTAACACCCACTGGTTGATATACACAGAAAAGGAAATAGCTGCAACGGAACACTGCGAAGATGAGACCCGTAGACACAACCTACGAGGCACATACATATTAGTGCCAAGTCAGCAATGTACGTTACAGATTGCCGATATCACAATCACAACACCCATGAATACCAGCTCAGTCTCCTTCAGACTGCCACCAGTACAGATGCCCGAGCTACGCAGAGAGGTCACCCCGGCAGCCAAGCAGATGGACCTCAGAGGAATAGATCTAGGCAACATCAAGGAACTGCTGAACCAGGCTAAATATAGTGATAGTGTCAGTGATGGTGAAACGATTATAGTCAGTGATAAAATCAGTGTATGGACCATAAGCATTTACGCCATTATAATTGTATTCGTCATAGGATTTTTGCTTCAAAAACGAGATCTGTTGACTCAGCGATTCAAACGAAATTCTCCAAAGACAACAGAGTTGCCTTTAGATAATTTCTCTCTTAGGGAGGGAGGAGTTAAATGTGATGACCCCAACTCTATTCGCTTCGTCAGCAAATCCCCCTCCACGCATAGTAGCATTTAAGTAGTTATAAGAATATTGTCAAATTAGCAATAAGTAAATATAAATACATGTATAATTATTAGAATAATCATTACTATTTTGGTACTGTTACTCTGCTTAACTGAAATAAAGTTTTTTTTAACTAAATCAAGTGTCGATCACTTAATTCGCGCGTGGAACACGTACGCGCCGTCCAGCACGGGCCTGGTCCTGATCGGACGGTGAGCTACCCATTACTCACCGCCCGCAGGCCCGCGCCTACGGTGGCCGGGAGTCGTCACGCGGCTCCCAACGCCCGGAGCGTCCACCGCGGCGGCTTGGACGGGAGACTCTCTCCCTCTCCCGTCCCGCCACCTCCTTCGCTAGCATGACTGCTTCGCAGAAGGAGGCGGCTGCCTCCCACTCCCCCTCGCCCCAGACCATGGCTTGAACCAGGGCCGGGCGTGAGAGCTCGCCGCCGCTGCCGATCGCCTCTACGAGGACACGGCGGTGCTCCGCCTATGCAGGGCAGGCCCCCACCGTATGCTCCACCGTGTCCTCGGGGCGATCATCGCAGTGGTGACACCCGGGCGTTTCCTCCCGCCTGATGATGTGCAGGAACCTCCCGAAACATCCGTGTCCGGTGAGGACCTGCGTCAGGCGGTAGGTGAGGACGCCGTGACGCCTCTCTAGCCACTCCTCAAAGAGGGGTCTTACCGCCGCTATCGTGGCGTGCCCTGCGCTGGGTTGCGACAGTCGCTCTTTCAATGCCGCCCTGAGATCCCGCCGGAGCTCTGTCCGCTGTACCGTGATTTCTCGCGGCAAAGCCCTGGCTAACAACGGGGGTTCTAAGATGTATCAGACTTAGAAACAAATTGCAGCTACAGTCGAGAAGAGACCCTTTTAATGTTATTTTGATCATAACGTATAAGCGTTATCGTACATTTTGCTCCAATCTTATTAAGAAACTCAAAAGAAATTATCATAAGAACCAAATTCTAACTTCTGTAAAAAATCCCAAGCTACTTTGGAGTAAAATTAACGACATAACCCATTACAAAAAACCCAAAACATCCAGTGTACACCTACTTCAAATCACACCGCATCCTCTAGACTCTATAAACCGCGTAAACCACTTCTTTGTAACAATTGGGAAATCACTGGCGGAGGAAATTATGACTCTAACTGGTCAAGGATTCAGACCTGCTACTAGCACTTCAAAAACACCATCACAATCCAACTCCTTTGTGCTGTTGGAGACAGATCCGGCAGAAGTGGATGCTACACTCATGGCACTTGATTCAGCAAGTGCGTCAGGGTGGGATGGCATATCAGTGAGTTTCCTTAAGTTATCTCGAGACTTTGTGGACCCCTCTCATTTGCAAACTAACCAATCTGTGTTTTGAAACGCGTGTATTTTGTGGTGCGTTGAAACGATCTATCATCACACCTGTGCACAAGGATGGGGACAAAAGCGATGTTAACAATTACCGACCGATTTCCGTCTTACCGTCACTTTCAAAAATAATAGAAAAAATTATAAATAAACGGCTTACAAATTACTTGAATAAATATAATATTATTTCCGACTCACAATATGGTTTCAGACAGGGGCGGTCAACTCAGGACGCGGTTATTGCGTTAACGTCTGAAATTACAGATAAGGTAGACAAGGGATATAAATGCGTTACGGTGTTTCTAGACCTGAAGAAGGCGTTTGACACCGTATCTGTTCCTATCCTTGTGCAGAGACTTGAGGCTATAGGGATTAGAGGCAAGGCTCTTTCTCTCTTTGACAGTTATCTCCGGGGTAGGAAACAACACGTTAAGCTGGGTAACTCGTGCAGTAGTGAGGAAAATGTTGTTTTTGGTGTTCCGTGCTCGGCCCGCCACTGTTTCTAGTGTATATTAATGAGCTCTGTAACCTACGAAACAGTGGTGGGGAAATCATCTCATATGCGGACGATACGGCTATTGTCTACTTTGGTGACACTTGGGAAATGGTACGTAGTAAGGCCGAACAAGGGTTAGTGGTCATAGATAGATGGCTCAAAGCTAACTTGCTAACTCTTAATATTGCTAAAACAAATTACATTTGTTTCTCTCCAAGTGCAAGGTCTAAACCATCTACTAACTTCTATATTCGTATACATATGTGTGCAAACAGCATAGGGCAGAGCTGTGACTGCAAGCCCATCAAACAATTACCGTCTGCAAGATATTTGGGAGTTATAGTCGACGAGTGTCTGACGTGGAACTCACATGTAGAGGTTATTATGTCGCGTGTTCGAAAATTTATTTGAAATTTATTTAAAATTTCGAGTAAGAGATTTTGTTGAGTATCTTTTGAGGCATCGTTTATACAGCACTCGCGCAGTCAGTAATTACATACTGCTTACCTGTCTGGGGAGGGGTCACCAAAACTAAGTTTCTAGAGTTAGAAAGAGCCCAAAGGTCACTTTTAAAAGTGATCTATTTTAAGCCATATAGATATCCCACACTCGATCTGTATAAAATTGGTGGTCTACTATCAGTCAGGAAACTATACCTTTTAAACATAATTCTATATTTACATAAATACCTTCCAGTTAACTCAGAAAGCCAAGCTAGGAGGAGGAAAGATACTGTGGCTTCCTCTACGCCGGTACGTACGGTTTTTGCAAGGCGTCAGTATGTATGCCAATCAGCCTACATAAACAACAAAATTAACGCTAAACTTAAGTTCCACCATGAGGTCTCGCATCAATGCAAAAAAGTTATAACAGAGTGGTTAAAAACTCTAAATTATGAAGAAACAGAGCATATTCTAGTCAGACTAACATAAACCCTTCTCTACTTTATCATAATGTTATACATTGTGATCACCTAATTGTATCTTTATCTTCGATCTATAATGGCACTATCAGCTAACACGTAAACTCATACATAAACACACAAACATAAAACACACACACACACAGACAAACCCACGATCACACACTACTACAGTTCACACTAACACATACTCACAATTGCACAATACACAGAGCTGCTAATTTACTTTTGTCATATTTTTTTTCTCTTTGTTTCTAAATTAGTTGAATTAGTTTTATTAGTTTAGTTTAATTTTAATTGTTACAGAGTCTCAATAGTATATAAGCTATCAGTTAAGGGAAAGAGCGAGATAACCCCAACACAAGTATTATTAATTACTTACTGGGGCTGTCTCAATCACATCTGCAAATGTAACTGTTTGAGACCCAATAAACAATTAAATTTAATTAATTTAACTCCGGTTCTTTTCCGGACAATTTCATTTCTGATTTTATCCTTCAAAGAAACTCCGACCATAGCCCGCTCCGTAGCGCGCTGAATGACTTTGAATTTTTAAACCAGCCCTACAGTCAGTGTCCACGTTTCGGCACCGTACGTCATAATGGGCAGGATGCACTGGTTAGGTTAGAAGGCCTTAGTGTTCAAGCATTGCGGGATTGGCGACGAGAAGACTTGACGAAGTTTCCCAAACTCTGACCAACCCAATCGGATCCTTCTGTCCGCTTCTTTCACAAAATTGTGTCTACCGAGCTGGATGACTTGCCCTATTTAGACATACTCCTTCACAACTTCGAGAAGCGACCCTTTGATGTGGATTGGACTCGGCAAGACGTGTGAATGGTACATGACTTTCGTCTTGTCCAAATTCATGCCGAGGCCAACCCACCAAGAGGCTCCATTTAGGCTGTGCAGCATCTGATCTAACTGTTCCAGCGTCGCTGCCATTATGACGATGTCATCGGCAAAAATCGGCAAATCGGCACATCGGCGAAGGTGTGAGATGTACTCGCCGTTCACGTTGATACCCAGTCCAGTCCAATTCAGCGTCTTAAAAAGGTCCTCCAACGCATTGGTAAATAGGTTCGGGGATATCACATCCCCCTGTCTCACTCCTCTGAGCAGTTGGATGGGGCTGGTTTTCTGATCTTGGATCTGGACAGTCATCGTGGCAGTGTCATACAAGCATCTCAACACTTTGATGTAGCGCCAGTCAATTCGACATCGTTGCTGAGAGGCCAGAACTGCCCATATTTCGACGGAGTCGAAAGCTTTCTCGTAGTCCACAAATGCAATATACAGCGGTTGGTTGTACTCCTCGGTCTTCTGTACAATTTGCCGAACAGTATGGATGTGGTCTACGGTACTAAAGCCTTTTCGAAACCCGGCTTGTTCTGGTGGCTGGAACTCATCTAGTCTCCTGGCGAGACGGTTCGTGACGACTCTCGAGAACAGCTTGTATACGTGGCTCAGAAGCGAGATGGGTCTATAGTTCTTCAGCAAGGTTTTGTCACCTTTTTTAAAGAACAGAACCACCTCAGCTCTGCTCCACGCCTCGGGCATTGTACCCTCTAGGATGACGGAGTTAAAGAGACTCGCTAGCTCTTTCAGGACTAGCGCCCCACCCGCTTTAAGGAGCTCTGTCGTTTTCCGTCATCCCCAGGTGCCTTGTTGTTTTTTAGCTGCTCGAGAGCCGGCCTAATCTCGGTCTGGTCGACATCCGGAATGTCCTCCGTGTAGTGGCGCGTTAATTCGGCATGGTGGTCATCTGTACTATATTCCCAATGGTTTCGCCGTCCGCGTTGAGTAAAGGTGTCCGTACAAATCCTCGACTTCCTCGAGTATCTTGGACTTCGAAGTCACGATTCTGCCATCCGTCCTAATTGCTGAGCGAACACTTTCGACCCTCGGTTCTGCTCAATCGCGACCTTAATGTCGCGGGTGTTGGAGCACCAAAGGTCGCGTCGCGTCAGCTTTCTGATTTTTAGGTTTAAGGCCCTCTCTGACGAAGACGGCTGCGTGGATGGCAACTGTCGTCTTTCCTTCATAAGTCCGAGAGTCTCCAAGGAAAGTTTGGAGTCAATACTCTTTTAGACAAATTAAAATTACAATGCCATAACTTCACGGTTTATAACGTGCTACCCAAAGATGTGACAATTTACTTTTGGCACTTAACAGATGGTAATGTTACTTCGAATGAATTCACATCTTGTTTAATAGACCACTGTCAAAACCTGCCACTTTCAACAGCGTGCGTTATCATTATTTCTGATGGATGCGGACACCAGTATGCAGTAATGTAAATGTTGACGTCCAAAAGTGCCTTTTATGTGCCTATTTGAAACAAATGCTTTGACTTTAACTTTGACCAAAACCGGAACCGAATTTTGTCAAGTGCCCTAAGAGATTTGGCGCAAAGAAGGAAATTTTGTATCGAACAACTTTACCTGGAAAAATGACACACTATGATAGAAGTAGATAGTGTTCACTCCACTATTGAGCAATACATAAAACCACCTATATTCGATCCCAGTGATTACATCACCCGGATGAGTTGACCACAAAAACCCTATGATGTCAAATCCATTCACTATGATTTTTTTCTCAATTTTGAAGAGATAGAATCGAAACTGAAATCCATACGGCCTGGCAAAAAGTAGGGAGATCCTGTCGTGGTGGACATTAGGGGTCTTAAATATTAATATCCGATGGATCTATATTTTACAGGTCAAGACATGTCGATGAGTGGTCCGTTCTTCCACAGCGAAGAAATAACCAAAGAAACGGTCGGATATCTCCAAACCGATTGTATAGAACTGACTTGAAAATTACTGAGAGCAAGTTTAAACATTTACAGGAACTAAAGATGGTAATAGATCAGGATTACCGTCCGTTTCACAATGCATTACAATTTAATCCGGGTACTTAAGAGCGTTTAGACCTTATGAGTGGCAACGTTGCAATTTAGTGTCATATTTCGTGGTTTTCAATTTTTATCATTTAATCGGAGATATATTTTAAAAATCTGTTTAATTAACTTTTTAGAATTACGTGAAAGTGTTTAAAAAGTAAGTAACCGTAATGCTTACAGTTGTTTTACAATGAAAATAACGCCCTGTAAGTTTCCAATGTATTATTTGCATATAAATAGAACTGTAAACGCAACGATTTCTTACCTTTTACACAGTTTTCACATAATTCTAAAAAAATAATTAAACAGATTTTTAAAATATAGCTCCGATTAAATGATAAAAATTGAAAACCACTAAATATGACACTAAATTGCGACGTTGCCACTCATAAGGTATAAACGCTATTAAACATAATTATAGTTACCACAGAAAATAATGATACCTAATTTGATTTGTAACTTTTTTTTAAATTCTAATTTGTGAATTTGAGAAATATACTTTTTATTTGAATTATTACAGGCATTAGAGTTCAAAAGCTTTGATGTGATCTTCTTTCTAAACTCCGTGGATGTGATACATAAAGCGCATCCAAAATCTCTTATGTGTTAACTGAAATTATATATTTTTTTTACTATGATACTACTTTTCAACTAACAGTAGCCAAATAAAAAGCAGGAAATCATGTGGCTGATACCTATATTTTTTGATGTAGTTGGTTTCATTATATTTTTTCAGTAGACGATTGATTTTCTCATAGAATTGATTGTTACACACGTGTCCTAACCAAAAAGCTCGTTCGAGCGAATCACATTCACCGGCCAACGCAAACACGCGATCGTCGCGTCCATTTATGTCACTAATTAGTTCGGAAAAGAAGAAGCCGCCCTTCCGGCGCGTCGGGTTCGCCGAACAAAATGTGTAGTGCTAGTAACCCGTTAACTATGACAAACATTGTCATACCTACATAATTACCAGTTTTAGGTCAGTTAATTAATTGGCCGTCGATTGTCCGTGCAATATGTACATGTAATGCATTTTTGGTCTGACTGTGACGTTCGTGCATTACATGTAATGCATTAGCAAAAGGCAACTGAACCTCGTTTCCTGGGCTGGACTTGTCATCTAGAACTGTAATTTTCTTAAGAACATAAAATAAAGCAGTTTATAAAAAAACCATTGGACGTATCTAAACCTACCACGAAATTACTGAAAATTTACGAGACATTCAACGCGCTATCGAAAGCTCATTATGGCTTACCTTTTCTTTCTTTTAAAATCTACAACGTAAGTTACGACTACTTACCTCCCTGCAGGCGATACAATAGAAGCACCTCCTGTACAGGAGCCTTACTGTTTCATGCGCAAATTTAAACCGCGACCCGTTGCACAGCTGTAGGTATCCCAACACTCAAGCACTGCCCCCACACCACTATAAGTAGCCTAGCCAAGCCTTTTCCCAACTATTTTGACTGAACTGAACACCAGTATTTTACATGGAGCGACTGCCTATCTGACCTCCACAACCCAGTTACTGGGTAATACGATACCCCTTGGTAAGACTGGTTGACGGGCCCCACTTACCTAGGTAGTTACCTAGTTTTATTAATTTTAATCAAATAAAATTATTTAAAGGTAAATATTTTTCAGCACTCTTAAACAAAATATTTTGTAAGTGCCTACAGGCATCTAATTATATTTCCCTTCGGTGCTCTTCTCTTGAAGTTGACATTCAAAGTGGGTAGAGAAATAGGGACCCTAGCTAATTATTATATGTGATATAGTAGATTAGAAACCTACATTCCACAACTAACCTGCCATATCAATACCTTTGAACTAGATATTACTAACACAATCGTTGCGTAAATAATGGACTCACTTCGTCGCCCTTCAGGGGTCAAATGTCTAAATGTTGACGTAAAAGTCTGTGTCTACAAGGCCTTAGATACTGAGTGTCTGCGTTGATTGTTGTTTTAGAAAATATACGCGGTAGGGTTATACCGAACGGATTTAAACTAGTTGGCAAAAAGTTTAGTTTCTTGTCATCATGGTAGGTACCTACCAACTTTAAATTTTATTACTGAAATATGGCGCAAGTGGTGATTAGACGTAGTTAAGCTTTCAATATCCTACATAACTAGTTTGTTTTCGTACACTGAATTGTTTCTGCTTTGTATTACATACCTACATATGTACAAATCAGGGCTCGGAAACCGGTTGAAATTATTAACCGGTTACGGTCATTGACCCTAAACCGAAGTCGATTTAGGTTAAAGGCTGCACTTTACCGGTATTAACCGGTTTATGCGGAACACCGGTTTTTCATGAATTTTGGTTTTGATAGTGAAAATTAACCGGTTAAAACAAAGTATGATAGGGTCTCCGGCCCCCGCTACCCTCGCTCGCAAGGTTGGTCTGGACGTTGGCAAAAAATGTTTTTGATGTATGTATGATAGTCGTTATCGACACTGCTACCTAGTGTTTTTAAACTAAAAGTTGATTAACTGTAGTTAAATAAAACTGAACCAAATAACTAAGTTTTTTTTGTGATTATTGACGACTGATCACACAGACGGATATCCACATCTCGTCTTTTTTAAATAAATTGAATTTTACCTCCCGTAAAAATATGTCATATTACATGAAAAATCATCTACATCTTATCCAGATTCTGATAACATAAAATACTTGTCTGGATTTGATCCAGTAACATATTAGTGCGTTTTCCCATTTTTTGTGGGTAACGGCATGGTAATGGTATCACTGAAAGTTTTATCTGTGTGCGTTTGAGGAACGTAGACACATTCGGCTCACGCACACAAATAAAATGAATTTGACACGCGATATCGCTCGTGTTTTGTGCTAGACGCGGCTTCTATGCGTTATTATTCTAAGGTGTTATTCTTTTTAAACCTGAAGACTTTTATGTCAGAAATTCGTAAAGGTACAGGTGATGCTCCCAAGAGACTTAAGTCCGTTTTTATTACCTACAGGCCCTTGTGGTGTGATATTATGTAAATTATAGTGGAGGTTATTATTATCATATAGAAAAAAGAAAGAAAAAATGTTTATTCTGCACAAACAAAACGCACATTACAAATAAAAAAAATTATAAAAAAAAAGACAAGTATACACATCCAACGTTATCAAAAGCCTCATATTCATTTCAGATCAGTGCTAGAATTAAAATCTAAGAAAGAAAGAATAACGTCATCTCTGAAGTTGTTCAGTCAGGAAGACCATCCTCGAGTTGGTTTTCAACTCCGATTAGGCTATTCCTGTCGTACGCCAAAAAATTTACAAGTTAACAAACATAAGAGTTAACAACAGAAAGAAACGTTCATAATTTATTTTCTTTTTCACTAAAGCTGATTTTTTTACAGTGGTAGACGCACTAGATGCTTCCCATGTCCTTAGCTCGTCTTATAATAGTGCTACACTCCAAGTCTCATACATATGACGGCGCCACCGTCATTATTTGAAAACTGCGAGTGCAACGGGCTAACAGTGAACAAACAACTGACCGTCGTCATTTCAAACCCAACGCCGAGCGATGTAACAGGCAGCGCGCGCGCATGAATCCGGTCTTTCGTTCGTCGACCGTTGCCCAGTGCACACGTTACGTAATTGCTGAGTAATCTTATTGTCGGGTAGTTTCTATGATCAGTTAATCAGTGCAGATTAATTTAGTGATTCTAATTAAGAAAATTAATGTGAATTTAATTTGGTTTATTTAATCGAAATAAACTAAGTGTTTGTGTGAAGACTTTTGTGTTTCTTTTAAAATAATGTCGGACCCTGACGCTACACATATTTATCTAGTTTTTGTTTAATTTGTGATCGATACAAAAGCAAAAATAAATATACATATATAAAATATACCTACCTATATAAATAAATAATAAAAATACATAAACAAAACAATAGTGATTTGTAGACTTTGCCACCTATAAGCTTTCAGTTTTTAACCCCATTGATTAATTTATTTCATTTTGAGAGTTCAGGCACGTCCATTGCGGTATTTACGTTGTTGAGCAGGCGAATTGAATAAACCAATGAAGCAATGGATTAGAAATATCTCGGGTGCTGTAATAAAACCAAATGATCATTTTATTAAAAACGTTTTTTTATTATATCAACAGTCAACAGCAATATTCAGTTAAATACGTACATTTAGGTATATAGAAGTCCATGTAGATTTTATTTATATAGCATCCATCAACAATATATTTGGTAAAATTTCAATTGTAATATTCTAAAATACTATAAACATGGGAATAAGCATGGACAGTCATTGGACACAGAAATAATTATGTTTATCGAAATCGATCTACATTCACACTCATCACACACTCAATTTCACACATTATGAAATTTCGTCCGCGTGATATCTTTGTTCCCCCGATCCACCCGTGCACCCGTAAGATCGCATCACCTGCCCGCGCTATCACTTCGTTTCGCTTAGCGTTCTTTCTGACTTAATTTTATTTTTGCTCGGCTCCTAAGAGTCATAACGTGATGTTTAATAGTGTATAGCCTTCCTCAAGGCTATAGACTATCAAAGGCAAAAATATTTTTTTTAATCCGACCGGTAGTTCCAGATATTAACCCCCTACGTACAAACTTACAACCAACAAACAAACGTAGTAGTGGTGGCGGTGTTGGTAGTGGTAGTGTTGCTAGTGGTGGTGGTGGTGGTGTTGTTAGTGGTGGTGGTGTTGGTAGTGGTGATGGTGGTGGTGTTGCTAGTGGTGATGGTGGTGGTGTTGCTAGTGGTGATGGTGGTGTTGGTGTTGTTATAGTGGTGGTGGTGTTGGTAGTGGTGGTGGTGTTGGTAGTGGTGGTGGTGTTGATGGTGGTGGTAGTGGTGGTGGTGTTGGTAGTGGTGATGGTGGTGGTGTTGTTAGTGGTGCTGGTGTTGTTAGTGGTGGTGGTGTTGGAAGTGGTGATGGTGGTGGTGTTGTTAGTGGTGGTGGTGTTGGTAGTGGTGCTGGTATTAGTAGTGGTGCTGGTATTAGTAGTGGTGCTGGTATTAGTATTGGTGGTGGTGTTGGTAGTGGTGGTGGTGGTGGTGGTGTTGATAATGGTGGTGATGGTGGTGGTAGTGTTGGTAGTGGTGGTGGTGTTGGTAGTGGTGGGGGTAGTGGTAGTGTTTATTAGTATACCTAGATATAAGTCTGAAACACAGATATAGGTACTATCTATATCTGTGGTCTGAAACAACCCGCCTTGAGCGCGCGTGGTGATCAATGCTCGTGCCTTCTCTGTATGAGAAGAGGCCTTTGTCCTGCTGTGGGACATAGGTTTACATTACTGTGAGCTTGACTGCCTCGTTGGTTTAGTGGTCGCAAGCGCAACAGCCGGCGTGGGGTCCAGAGTTTAATCCCCGGGTCGGCATTGTATGATTTTTCTATCAGGAATTTCTTAGTTGGACCGCTGAGTTTCTATTAAAATGCTCATCCGACATCCCATGACTAGAGATGCCGATGCATTCCACCAGTTTATAAGACAAGTCATTTACAGCTCAAGCAGTACGGTTATGGAATGCCATTGCCCGTGTCGTTAATTAAGGCGTGCTCAATATTTGTCCACTTTTAAAATTCAGGTTAAAAACACTTCTTCTCTTCTTACTACTTAAAGTTTATTTTTGTTTATTTATTAACCGACTTCAAAAAGGAGGTGGTTCTCAATTCGGCTGGTTTTTTTTTAAATGTAATTATGTAGGTACCCCGATTACTCGAAGACGCCTGAACCGTTTTGAAAAATTCTATTCTTGTTTACTTCCCAGGTGGTCCCATTAAAATTTTATTGAAATCGGTCGAGCGATTTTAAATAAAACAACAATAAATTACATTTAAATCAAACACAATTTAAATGGACGTGGACGTGTCACACGATCATTTTCGAAACAACTAAAAAGTGAAAAATAATAAACTCTTTTACAAACAAAAAAAAAAAAACCAACTTCCTAAAAAAAAGTCACTACAATAAAAAATTACTTTAATTTCGGAACTCGGTGTCTTTGAATCTGTATTTTAGTTTTTGCCACCGACTTCCGAAATTAAAGTTATTTTTCACTTAGTGTTTTTTTTTTTGTAAAAAAGTTTAAATTTTTCACTTTTTTACAGTTTTATTGCTCTTGTTTCATGTTTTAAATTGTAGTATTTAATATTATGTAGATAAGTATATGTTTTACGTTTGTGTGTATTTGTTGTATATGTAAATCGTAGCCATCGTGGCCATCTCATTAAGTTCTATTTATTTTAATAAAGTGCAAGTAGTTACCTACTTAATGGTGCTGTGTACGTTGGATCATTATTTCATTAAGTAGGTGTTAAAATGGCTTAATACTTACATATAGGCAAATGCTTGTATAAGAAAAATGTATGTAGGTATTAATTATTGTGTATCGATTTCGATAAACATCAAAACATTGGCAGGGATTTAGTCAAAATCACACAACAAACATACATTTATAATAAACAACCATTGACACACAAATACTTATTACAAAAACTTACGTAACAATGGTCACAGAGACTCATAGGTACATTTATTAGGTCCGTTACAAAATTGTTCAAATACTTTTTATATCAAAACAATATAATTTAGATACTACAATTAATGTAGATACAAATACATATACCTTACCCGTTCAGTCATTCTCAATTTCGTATAATAATCTTACCTTCCAATAGGTTTCTATCACATTTATCGATTAATTCTCTAACATCTATTCGATTATACAGACTTTTCGTCAAAATAGATACGTTATTGGTCGACAATAACATAATCACCACACCAGCGGGGCGAGCACGGCCTCTGTGATAGGCTTGAGTCACGCATTTTATCACGGTTTTTGCTCCGAAACTGTGATAAAAATGTGTGACTCAAGCCTATCACAGTAGGCCGTGCTCGCCCCGCTGATTATCAAGGGCTAGGCAGAAGTGTACCTATAGTACACCCACATTTCGCCAGCTATGTTTAAAATTCTATGTAATAGGGCGCGAGCCTAATGGAATCAACCGGGCACAAAGCCAGACTCAGGGCTGCAAGGGGTTACCGTGGCCCCTGGCACAGGCAACTGAAGGAACACGGGTGGGTTTTAGTCAGTAAGAGTCTGACACGCCCTCCCACTCCGGGGGAAGTTATTTGATGATTTACCACCGTAAATTAAAAACAAAAGAAAAATTGAGCCGTCGCGGGACGCCTGGCAGATGTGAAACATCGAAGACCATTATTTCATACTTATTCATATACTATACAAAATAGTGTAGTAAATAAGTATGAATTAATGGTTTAATCATATAAAATAAATATGGCATAATCAAACACCAAATATTCAGTTTTTTTTAAAGAAAATTAAATTGTTCTTTATTTAAAATATACCGTGGTGACGCGTCACCACGGTATATTTTAATACGGTTTTACGTGCGGCTATAGATGTTTCACATCAAAAGGGCTGCTACTGAGGAATTCCAGATGTAAAAACCCAATAACACTTTGCTCGACCCGGGAATTGAACCCAGGATATTACGCTCAGAAGTAGCACGTTCGTCGACAATAATAATATGAATAATCAATTAAGTACATATACATATACCTTGTGAGATCAGTTTCAAATAAAAATATTCTTGACGTTTTCACTTACAGCGAATTATACCTAAAAAGAAAAAGTCCTTTTCGAATCGGAAAATGACTCATTTTTCTATCGAAAATATACATAACAGTGATTGAAATACATATTATACATAAATATAGGTTCCTACAGTACCCAAAAAATTACACGAGCATCTTATGTAATGGAATAAAAATTGTAAACTTATCTAAGTAAAAATAAAATGTAAGTAATTAATAACAGTGGCAATAATATTATTAGACTAGACTATTTACATTTAAAAAATCTTTACATTTCTTTACTTTCAAAACGCCTACAGTATCGACCCCAAGTTTTATTCTTAGCCCCCAATATACCTTTCAAACGACCTTTAAATAATCCAATTTTTACTTAACCATTTACTACCTCAAGTACCAACTTAGGTATTCAAGGATAATACCGACTTTCAATACACTATGCTGAAAGATAGAATCCTATATTAAAAGTATCTCGAGTTATGCAAAGACACGTTCTTAAATTGCGCAGTTAGTTTATATCTACTTAAGGGGACTACATGACCTAAACGCAAGTTTTATAATGCCTAAAAGTATATGATCCACTGCAGTAAACAAAACAATCAGACAATACATGATATTCTGCAGGATATATGCTAGTTAGAAAGTGTGTTGAAAACATAATACAACTAATTTGGTACGATAGAAAAAAGTCACGAAGATACCTTTAGACAATTCGTTTAACTATTTAAAACCATACTAATATACCTACATGCAATCATTCTGTTTTTTTACAGATTGTTTTTCAATCAATACATTTTTTGTAAATAGAGAATTGCTTCATATTTTGCAATAAATTACCAGCTTTGTGTCATCGTGCTTCTCTTTCTTTTCTATGAAATCGGACAGTGACCGCGCTTTAGCTGTTGTCAGCCCCTTAATTATACATAATAATTATTATAAATTAAAGTCGCTTTTCGTGTCTGTCTGTTGCGACCGTGTTGTTCATCTAAACTACGCGACGGCTTTGATGCGATTTTTATAATATAGATAACTTATTCCGGAAAGATTACCAATATTATACTTACCTATGAATGAGTATAATAAATAAAAGTCGATGTTTCTTCAAGTAGTAAAAACCGTGCGAAGCACGGGGTCTACTCACAAGGCACGAAATCCGTAGTTTCGGCGGAATTTACGGGCGCAACCTACTCCGTATAACCTAGGGACTTATGATTATATCGGGGCCCGAACTAAGAATGAATGACAATAACTTGACAGTTGTCCTAACTCCCGATGTGTTTTTACCCGCCAGAAAATGTTAATTAATCGGGAGTAAGTCGGGTTCATTTCGAGGTATCGCACTACTTTCAGAAGGGCCCGTATCTTCGTTGTCAGGCTTCGAGAGTAGGCCTCCAGAGGTGGGTTAAATTGAAGAGCCTCTAAAATACGCTTAGTAATATTATTATTGGGTAAAATGTCATCCAATTATGTATATGAGACGGCGAATGAGGCCAGTGCTTACAGGTGCTTGAGGTGCAGGTGAATTGAATTATTAATATTACTTAAATATAAAAGTACCTATCTACATAGCCGTTAACTCGTAAAAGTTGCGTTTCAAGAGCGTGTATTGTACGTGCGTGCGTGCGTGCGTACGTGCGTGTTGTGTAATGTATATGTCGTAGGATAATTTGATACTTCGAATCTTCGCGAAAATCCTAGGGGTTTTGCGAAAACGCGGATAATTAGACATAGGCGAAAAATTATCAAATCTTACTGGACAAAGTCAGGATCTAACATAACCTAACCTAAATGATACAACAACAATAGAAGGGTATCTGGCGCTTGGCGGCCGCTGCCGCGGCACGCTCGCTTCGCTCGCACGCCTTCGCGCGCTAATGGTCACTGTTCTAACATAACCTAACCTAAATTCTAATTATCCGCGTTTTCGCAAAACCCCTAGGATTTCCGCGAAGATTCGAAGTATCAAATTATCCTACGACATATATACAGGGTATCCCGTAAATAATGGATCAAACGTAACGGGTAGGTAGCTTACCTGATTTTCAACAACTAATTTGAAAAGTTAAAAAATAATCGTTATGGTAACTAAGATTTTTTCTCTACCAGAATTCAGTTTTTTTTAAGCTGTCGCTGCAAACGATCACATTTTTAGGTATGATATTTGTTAAACATTTCTGAATAGGTAGGTAACTAATGTTTTTTTTATGATGATTTTATTTTTATCTCGGCTACAGTAACGGTTTTTTTTAACTGTTCAACATAGTTGTTGGAAATCAGGTGAGTTACTTAACCTTTACGTTTGCTTATTATTTACGGGACACCATGTATATTAAGTGTGCACATCCTTAGCATTTTAATAACCTTACCATTTATTCAGTTTGAGTATAGACAAATATCGGCCCGATTGATCTAAATAATTGATCTAACATCATATAAACCTACATTATCATTATTCTAACCGATTATTTTCAGTAAACTACAAACATTGAGCGTCGGCCACTTATTCCTTAACGTCGTCGTCCGCCCACATGGCACAAATCGAATAGATACTATAATATAATGTGCTGCAAATTCAATATAGCTTATTTTCTATTAGGTAGATAAAATATGTCGCGTCTTTTCAGCGTGTCAATGGCAATCTAAATGGACTCGGCCCAGAATTCGGCT
This sequence comes from Brachylomia viminalis, assembly GCA_937001585.2. Lineage (NCBI taxonomy): Eukaryota > Metazoa > Arthropoda > Insecta > Lepidoptera > Noctuidae > Brachylomia > Brachylomia viminalis. Next base: position 4,753,113 of record OW443298.2, read on the forward strand.
ACGAATTTGGCGCCATCACTAGCATCCATTAGTCCCTGTGATGTACAGCTGACGGGACACGTAGGACACGATATATTTTATTAACCAAGGGGTTTCAATTTATGTTCTCGTATAAGAACGTTAAATAACGGCAAAGTCATATTTAATTAAGTCATTTTTTCACAATTATTATTCTGAAATGTATTTATACAACACTAGGTATTTATTTTTTTAATTTAACTACTAAAGTTCTTACTCCACATCCTGATATACTTAATGTAGTGATTTCTTATTATATATTATTTATTAGGTCATGTCATGTCATTTATTATCGATTTCAAGTTAAATCTTATTTACAAGTGCCTAATCAATCAATAAACGGTGAAGAAAACATCGTGAGGAAACCGGCATGTCTTAGAACCAAAAATTCGAAAACATATGACATCAACCAAACCATTCTGGGCTTGGGTGGTAGATAATAGCCCATTCCTTCTCGAAGAGAGGAGGCCTGTGTCCTAGTACTGGGAACATTCTAGGCTGATTATGCTAATTAATAATCACTTTTAACTTTTCGTCTTTCCATTAATAACTAGGCTTACAGATTAATTTAAAAAATGTCTTGAAGCACAGTCTCGTAGCTTTTATTAGTAATTAATAATAGTTCAATATCTTTTATGAAGAGAACGTAAGCTCCCTTCGAAAAGGAATAAAGATTGTTGAATAAAAATGTCACCAAAACGTTTTGCCAAATACAAATTTATGAGAAAGGGATGAAAAAAAACATTTGGTAATGGACAATGGTTTTCTCGATGAGTATAATGTAACAAAGGCTGTTTTTGTTGTTGAATAAAACGTAATTTACGTAAGCCTGATAAATAAATAAAAATATGATTGGGTCAAATAAATAGGACAGAACGAATACTCTAATGTAAAAAAAGTTTCTGTGCCAATTAAACCAACTCCAATTACTGCTACAGTTTCACGATTACGCTTCAAATAACACTATCTACAACACTTTACAAAATAGCGTAATAGTTCCAAATAGTTCCATACAATTACAACCAAGTACCACCCTCATAATCGACGCAATACAGTCTCCTCAGAGCCGCCAGCTTCCTTGCTCTGCTGGCCACACCATCGTCTACCACCTTCCTCTCACATTGGTACACCACCATCCAATCATTATAACTATCTTCTACATTGTCTGCACCTTCGACCTTCACCTCAGTAGGTAAATCTATATCACAATCGTTTTTCAACCAGAAATACTGAAGGGAGCTTTGTTAACGTCATTCGTCGCAGAACATGACTACAGGGGCGGAGTGGTGGTCTCTGTTGGGGATGAAGCAGTCGCAGGCTGGAGGCCCGGGGGAGGAGAGTGCTGAACCGGGGCCTGCGAGACCTCCGCAGGACAGGCGGGCCCTGTCACGGATGTTGAGGTTGGAGCGGTTCAGGCCCCATAAGTCTTCGCTCTCTTCGTTCATGTTTCGGAGTAGACCTGGTTCTGGAGAGTAGTAAAGTTGTTAAAATACATCTTTGCTTCCTGAAGGTAGAAGGTTTGGAAACATAAGACATGACTTATAATTTCTAAAGCCTCTAGCAGTTATAGGTTCCTATGACAATAATACTTACGGTATCTACTCATTGTGTTTTTTCTCCTCTCATGTTCTTCCCCCATTAGCCACCACGTCCGCATCTCTCCCTTGCCCTATGGAAAAATATAAGAAACATCAATCACAAAAACCGCAGAAATCAGGGTATGAGGTTATCAATTATGAGGAGTGAGAAGGATGCTTCTTCCCTTCCACCAGGTATAAATAGTACCTTTGTCACTTTCTATCAGTGACAAAGGTACTTACGGACGTAAGTCTTAGTTCGTAGTTCTATAACTGTTAACATTGGAACTTGCGTCAGCTAAAAAATACTTGACAAACAAGACTAAAAACCAAAAAAAAAACAAATCAAACTAAATTGGTTGTATAAGTAGGTGCTTTGTATTCTAAGTGCTTAGGTACTGTTTGTTTCATTTTATTTTGTTACTTATAGTACCAATCATTAAACCTGACTTGGTTTCCGTACGTACTTTTCGGGTAACTACTGAAAATCAGCATTGTGCTGTGGGTCCGCCGTAGCACAGCATCATGCTGAGTGGAAGCCTTCTTGTCACCTCGTGATTATATATCTATTTTGTTGTTTTTTTTTGGAGCTAATTATCTTTTTTGTATGCACACGTGCAAATAATTCTGTGACAGATAAATAAACCTATATATACTCCATACTCAATTTCTTTAAATCACTTTCAAATGTACATATTTAAGTTTACATTAGCTGGTAGGTATGTATATTAAATGTTTCTTTCATTTAAAAAAAAATGGTGTCCCTTACCTTAATATTCACAATCCCCCTCTCTTTAAAATGGTATCCGCCATGTTGTTTCAGCAGCAGGTAGGTGTCATGGCTGACGTGGATCCTCTGGGGTTCTCCACTGGACTCCATCCTGGCTGCAGTATTCACTGTGTCTCCGAAGAGACAGTACCTTGGCATCTTGACTCCTACCACTCCTGCTGCACATTGGCCGCTGTGTATACCTGGTAAAGGAGATTCTGTTAAGTCTTGAAGTATTTTAGGCTTTAAGGCGGATCTGCCTACTACGTCTCGTATAAAAGGAATAGTAAGTTTATCCGATGAGGTGAGAAAAAGGTGTTTGGGAAATTTTGCGATAGTTAAATTAATGTTTGAGTGATAGGATACACATTGTTGCTCTATAGTTTTTGATTTAAAAACTGTGTTGTTTCGACAAAAGGCGTACCGAAGTAGATTCATAGGTAGATAACGGTAATTATTCGGCAAATGGTTAACTAACAAACCAAAACAAACGTAAAACTGGAACTCAACGTTGCTTAAAATACTGTATGTACTTTCTGTATTGTTCTGAGTGTATTTGGTACTTTTGTGGACTCGTAATATTAAAGCTATTACAGCGAAATGTTCTCTGAACAGTATAATATTATGAAATTAAGTCCAAATGTCAGACATTCTTTACAAGTATTGTACCTACTTGTAATAAATAAGGTAATAACGCTGTATTCTTCGACGCCAAAGAAACGAATTGCGAAACATTACGATACAAATGTCAGACACTTATGTTGCGATTTATGTTGTTCAGTCTAGTATAAGCTTCAAAACTTGCTAAAGGTCTAATTTATTACTTAAGGCGCACAGTGGTCACCCGAAACCCCTTTACAGGCTTTCCAGAGATATTCCGTAATAGGCGTTGCAGAGAGGAGGTTTCGGATCGGTCTTTTGAGAGGCAACGGTGCCCTTTCCATGTGCAGATGGTGACCACTGGTGTGGTTTTAATAATATGATAAATATTTGTAATAAACGGACGGGATCACGGTTGTTTCGGGAGGTTCCTGTACCGGATAAGGCGGGAGGAAACGCCCGGGTGTCACCATTGTATGCATCACCCGGAGGACACGGTGGAGCAAACGGTGGAGGTCTGCCCGGCTTGGGCGGAGTACCGCCGTGGCCTCGTGCAGGTGATTGGCGGTAGCGATCTCTCGCGTCCGGCCCTGGTTCAGGCCATGGTACAGCGAGAGGGCATGGGAAGCCGTCACCTACTTCTGCGAAGCAGTAATGCTCGCGAAGGAGAAGGCGGAACGCGTGAGGGAGAGGCAAAATTCGCGCCCTCATGCCCCTAGCCGCCACAGGAGACGCCATGGGCGTCGGGAATCTCAAGCTGATTCCCGGCAACCGTAGGCGCGGGCTTGCGGACGGCGAGCAATGGGTAGTTCGCCGATCGATCGATCGGTCGATCGTTCGTTCGATTAAAAATCAGAGTAAAGATAGCATCGTACCTACATCTTGGGAACCAATGAAATCGTCGGCCACAGGTGTCCAAAAGGACATTGTCACAATAATTGCGAGTGACACAGTCAGTTTTTAATATTTCTGTGGACACAGTAATACTGTGGAAAGGTTGCTGGTCACTGGTCAGCAGTCCGTCTGTGTCGGTTAGTGGTCATGAGGTAAATGTCTAGAGACAACTGTTGCTTTCAAGCAGACACTTAAAGCTCTTCATTACGATTCTAGAGTAATGATGCACTAGATGTAATTGTTAAGAAATAATATCATTTCATGGCAATTTCTGTAAACATTTCACCGTGAAAATTTAGGTGGAGTGAGCCGTCATTCCACCTGATGTTATGGAATGCCACCATTGACAGCGCAGTTAAAGTTCTTTTCATCTTAGTTTTCACGATGCGGTGATAGATTTTCAGAATAGTTGTAGGTAAGCTTTATTTTCTTCTCTCTATCCATCTGATGAGCCGTCTACCTCGATTTCGTTTGTCATTGCTTGTGCACCACGCTCTTTTAATATAAACTACCTACTACACAAAAAATATTCTTTGTCTGTAATCACGTCCACAACTTATTTATTTATTTCAGGAAAAACTTACAGTAGCACAATAAGAGGTAGTCATATTATATAAACTATTACATTTGAAACAGTTAAGCTACCCACTACGTTCTCCACAGATTAAAATTTTAAGTATTTAAAACTAGCTAGTAACAAATATACAATACCTATACAATAGTCATTGCCCAAGAACTCATTTTTAAAATTATATCTACAAGAAAAAGTAAATTTGTGTGCATACACTTACCTATCCTAATATGCAATCTAGCGGCCGGCATGTGCCTCGACCTGATCTTGGGTACTGCGTCCAGCACGTGCAGGGCTAGAGAAGCTACTTCAGCAGCATGACGAGAACATCTCTCAGGCAGCCCCCCAACCACCATGTATGCGTCGCCAATTGTTTCCACCTGTAGAATAGGCTAACTTTAATGGATTGTCAAAGAAATTGGCTTGAAATTTAGTTAATTATGGGTAAAAAGGACCAGGCTGAAAATAAAAAGACTAAAAGCTAGTACAGTCAGTGACCTGCAAAACCCGACCCCTCTTCCCCTCTTCTTCTCCGTAAGAAGGGTCAGGTAATGCAGAGCACTGACCGTATCTATCTATGTATTACAACTGATCCGTATCTACTAATTAATCTATACTAAAATTATAAGTTGGTATACTTTGTTTGTAAGTGTATGTAGGGGGGTAATCTCTGGAACTGCCGCACTTTAATACGGGTTGCAGACCAAGAGCTAAGCTAAGTTAGTTTAGCTTAGCTCGCATAGCTGACGCAGTTTTCCATACTTGTGTTCATAGTTTGCGGTCTGCACACAAGTATGAAAATTTACCTCAGCTGCGCGAGCTAAGCTAAACTAACTTAGCTTAGCTCTTGGTCTGCAACCGGCATAAGAGTTGACCACAAAACAGTTTTTACCCATTTGAAAAAGTCTAGGTAAGTATACAAAAAAGCTCGATATTTGGATGCCACACGAGCTCTTAGTATTTGATGATGATGACATGAGATCTTAGTATTTGTATAATATGAACTTTTTCCCCGACCTAATAGATTGCCCCTCCGATTTACCTATACCTACAAATCAAATTAATATTTATTTGGCTTATTCAAATCTATTTACTATCTCCTTTACTAAAATTGTTCAAATAGTGTGTATTGCTTGGAATCACAGATGCCTATACTGATAAATATACCTACGTATCTACGTAAATGACATCACGGCATCAGCTGCACGGTTACTGACAAATGCGTGCACTGACTGGACAAGTCCACTCAATCTGTGTGGTTCTTTCCTCAAAAGACCATTTCAGACACAATTCTACATGGTTCTCAAAGATTATTATAATATTATTCTAATTATTGTGAATGTGAGAACTATGTCAGTCATTTATTATTTATTTAAGTATTTATTTATTACTTTTCGCACAAAAGGTACAAAGGCGGACTTAATGCCTTAGGCATTCTCTACCAGTCAACCAAGGGTGGCGAAGAGGGGGGGCGGGGTGGGTTTTTTTATTTATTTTTATATTTTTCTCAGTTTAATCATGATCTGGCAGTTTCAGTAATTTATGCGGCCTACTCAAATGTCCTTTTTTTGGTATTGTTCGTCGAATCGTTGAGCTCCTTAAGTCTAAGCTGAGCTGCACGATTACTGACAATTGCGTGCACTGACTGGACAAGTCCACTCAATCTGTGTGGTTCTTTCCTCAAAAGACCATTTCAGACACCGATCTACATAGCCTTCACATGATCTGACCAAGATTTTGTCTGGACTTTAAAAGAGACGGTGACCTCTGAGTTTGTTTCGGCCTTTCTTCTCAGAGTAGTCAGATAGGAAATGCCGACCTCATCTAGTTTTTAAAATACGATTGACGTGTAAAAGTGTTTGTTCAAACCTACTTACAGAAATAAAATCATTTATCATAACATCACGCCTGGATTCGCCGATGGGTCAGGCAGAGATGTATCTATAGTACACACATATTTCGCCAGTTATGTTGTAGCGGACGGCAGGGGCACGTCCAGTACCCGCAGTCGTCCTGGGACAATCTCCCAACGTTTTTGACGTATGTTCCCTGAGTCGAGTGACTCCGCTGGTGACACACGTCCCACGCACCCCTGAAATCTTGCAGAAACCCAAAGGACCTCGGGGAGAGACTATAGCGAAGAGGCGATGAATAAAACACACTTTTCTTGATTTCTTGTCCGCAGATTTCGGCTTGTGTTCTTCCTTGTTGTTGTTGCCTCTTCAACGGCTGTCGTGGTCGGACTGACGTGCCCCTGCCGTCCGCTACACCCATGTAATAGAATAGGGGGCGAGGCTATTGCCATCAACCGGGTGTAAATCAGATTCCGAGCTCCTACTGAGAAATTCCAGATGGGAAAACCCGATTACATTTTGCCCGACTCGGGAATAGAACCCAGGACCTCATGCTCAGCAGGGGCGCTTGCGACCAGACCATTAGAGCAACGAGGCAGTGACAAATACCTACTGGCTGGAATGTGAGTACCTATGCGCAATCTAAACATCCATGTCAGAGTAGGTAATCAAAAAGCATAGGTACATCAAAACATACCTTGTAAACGCTGTAAAATGATATGATTGCGTCGCAGCAAGTGTACAGGTCGTTGAGGATTTCCACCACCTGAGGAAATATTGGATGAATCAATGAAAGAAAGAAAGGAAACACATTTTACTTAGCATATACTACGAGGCACACAACACAACCTATACAAGTAAAAACAGAAAACAAATAAAAAGTGCATTTTTAGATAACATAATATGCACTGGGCTAACGTATACAATGATAATTTTTGTTGGTATCTTTACATTTGGTTTACATAGTATTTATTTATTTAGGACCTCCAACAAAAGATATACATAATACATTACACATACACAGAGGGCAATATTCGGTATTAAGTAGGTGTACTCCTTCACTTATAGGAGACCACGGCATGCACAATAATGTTAACAACTAAGCTGACAAAGTTCAAATATCAAACATACTTAAATTTGGAAAAAGTTAATAAATTTTAATAGGACTTGAAATAAAAGAAAAGAAAAACTTTAAGAGATACTTAAGCTAAATTAAATCTGCTATAGGTACATTTCTAAACGAAAACAAATTCTCTTTTCTTGTCACTCCGTGTGACCGCTTAGATCGTTTAAACTTCACAATTACAATAGATTTTGATGCAATTTCACCATCATTTAGAGCTTATTTATTCCGATAGGTTTTAGCTAAAGCACAGAAATCAGATTGTTTTGACATGTCGCCACACCAGTAGATTCCATCCGTGCGAATCATGGGCGGGTTGCTAGTAAATAAATAAATAACCAGGTAAGTTTGTAAACCTACCCCTAAGTGGTCATTGAAATAATTCCTAGCTTCGTTTGATTTAGACCTACTGCACTACCGCACCCATTTCATTTGGGAGTAGAGATATAGTTGGGAGCGGTTTGATGGAAAACAATAGCATCACAGGTGTGGCCTATGTTCAGAAGCGAACTACAATAGGCTGAATTGATCGCTTCTTAAACAGTCGCGAAAACCTCATATTTTATTTTATTCTATTCGGGAAACTTACAGCTATAATACACAGTGTTCTTAAACAATATGAAACTGAAGGCCATTTACAAGTTCCCGCAGATATACAACAAAATTAAAAACGAGAAAAAAAAAACGAATGTCGGTACAAAATACCTTTTACATAAGTTAGGAAAAAAATTGCACACGATCGACAGATGCAAACTAAATATAATTTAGACATAAAAAAAAACACAGCACAAATAAATGTAAATGGAAGTGACTCAAACTCAAAGCATTTATTTCAAATAAACCAATTACAGGCACTTTTGAATTGTCAAGGGGTCGGTCAGTCAGAAAGATGAAGCTAGTTACCCATTCCAAAGCGTAGTAGGTACCTGTTTGTAATGTCAAAATAACAGCGTTTTACTAAATGCTTATGAAATTATATACGGTACTTATAACAAGATACAATTTTTTTCATTTTTGTCTTACTGTCTGTTCCGGCTAATCTCCGAAACGGCTGGACCGATTTTGACGGGACTTTCACTGACAGATAGCTGATTTTTAGTAATAAAGGCCATTTCAGCCATACATAAAGGGGGTTCAATTTGTTGCATTTTTTATCAGCTCCTGACGGATATACGTCGAATTACAAGTAACTCTGTATATTGCCAGACCTAGCAACACTGTCGACTCACGAATATCTCTGTCTAAACTCACTAAGACACAGCGTTCCAAGAAAGTTCTACGAATCAAAAGGACCAATCAACCGAGTCGAGACACAAGAGTTGTCAGCAGTCACGCTTGACTGATTCGTATCATAGCAACACCGTACCTACGCGTGTCTCGGAAATACCTCGCTACAGAAATTATTATATTTTGCATAGGTACGAGTAATAGAAAAACTAAGAAGATGTATTAAGGTTGTCTTAAAATATGTATGAATTCGAAGTGAATATGTGTGAATAGGTGTAATAGAAATAACTGTGAACCTGAAAAGGGGTCAAAGTACTCATTCAATTTTGTTTGGCGGTGAATGAATTTATTATGCCAGACCGTGTCGTATCTGGGAGCCTACTCTCTATGTCCGTCAGCGCGGATCCGGGCTTGTCCGAAAGTAGTTCGATACTTAAAAGTGAACCCTGCTCCCGATTAATTAACTTTTCCGGACGGGCAAAAACACATCGGGAGTAAGGTCAACTGTCAAATCGTTTTGTCACAAATTTTTAGTTCGGGCCCCGGAGTAATCTTATGTCCGTAAGTGATACGGAGTAGGAAACGTACGTAACTTCAGGCGAAACTACGGACTTCATCCTTAGGGAGTAGGCCCCCAGAGCCGAGGCGCATTACATAAAGACGCTTACGCTGACGCATTTATATACCTTGGTAAATATTAATGGTTATAATTATGTATAAATGAGCTTTGATAAATTTTGGTGAACAATAAAGCATATTAAATTCTATCTGTATCTCTAAAAACCAATTTATACAAGCGTAGGCGTAATGTATATTTTTGCTTTGTCCGTGAAGCCGTAAGACGCACGGTTTAATTTATACTAATTCGTACAAAAGATCTGTGCCTTCCCTTGAACGTGGTTTATTCGTGCTTACGTGACACGACTCCAAACCGGCTCGCATAAATCATTCCTTAGGTCAAACTACACTGAATCTAAGTTTAAAGGAATTAAACTGGGGGAGCCGCGTAATAACGATGAATACTTAAAGGATTGCTACGCATATTTGTTAATTTTCAGCCGATAAAACAATACAGACGATTGAACATCCCACCAAAATGTTTCGAACGACCATTTTATCCTATCGTCCTGTTATAAGCAGACACTGAACCCTTAAATGATGAGTCATCCCTGACAAGGCTTACAGCCTTCTCATAGTCAACAATATTAATTAGCAGTTAGTTAGTCTATCCTCAACCTTCGAGGCGATCGGTTGCATAAGGGTCCCTTAAATAAGTTTACATAAATAAACTACATTTTAATTAAAATAATTCTTTTTTTAAAAAGCCTTCTGCAAGGGACCCTATAACATTTGGTGGCAGCGGTGGGATACGGAAATCCCCAGTGCCGATTCGCGTAAAATATATTTGTGTAAAACAAGTGAATAGACTCTCCGTATCCTGCTACCTTATAAAATAAATAAACTGTTAAATTCAGTAAAGTGTTCTTGTGCAACACGTCACGATTCTTCGTGATTCTATCATCCTGAGCGCATAGTAAGCGCAGCCTACCACTATCCTGTGAGCGTCGTGTCCTACGGGCATCCTGCGAGTCCTTCACGTATCCTGCGAGTTCTTCAGGCATCGAGTCCTTCAGGCATCCCGCGTGTCGACTTTCGAGCATCCTGTAACTCCATCGGGCATCCTTCGAGTCCTTCGAGCATCCTGCGACTCCATCGGGCATCCCCCTGAGTCCTTCGAACATCCTGCGAGTGTTCCGTATAGTGCATAAAAGTGTTCAGTGAAGTTAAGTGTAAATTGAATTATCTGCGTGTAAGTGTCGCTATGCAGCTATTCCCAGTGCTAATCCTTATCGCCGCCTACGTGTTCCTGTAAGTTGTTGCACGCTTGATAACTGTAACTTTGTCTGTGCTATTTGATATCTACTACCTACTTGTCTCATTATTAAGTAACTGAATGTCTAAATTGTGTTATGCCGCCTAAAGTGCCTAAACCTGAAGACAGTAAGTTGCAAATTGACATTCCATTAGAACTTCCAGAACAGAAAACTCTGATCCTATCACCCAGAATAACTAGGCAAACAGTAGTAGAAATGGACCTCAATATTTTATTAAAGTTTGTGAAACCATATGACGGCAGTCGCGAACAATTAAATTCATTCCTTAATAATTGCAATAATGCTTACGAGCTAGCAACTGAAACACAGAAACCAATCCTGTTTAAATATTTACATATTATGCCAACTTACGGGCAAGGCAGAAACTGCCTGCTCTATAAAAGAATTCACATCTTGGGAGCAACTAAAAGAATTTCTTAAAACTCAATTTTCGGAAAGGAAACACTATACACACTTACTTACTGACCTCCAAGAAGGCAAACAGACTTCCTCAGAAAATGTTGGACAATTTGCCCTTCGAATGGAGACTTATCTCTCACAGTTATTAACAGAAATATCACTTTCTAATTATAAAGTAAAAGAAATGCCAGGTCGCACAGCAGCCATGGAGGACTTAACACTCCATCATTTCCTTATGGGTTTAAATCCCCGCGTTTCTAATATTGTAAGATGTAGAGCGCCTAAAACTTTCAATGAAGCCGTGAACTTAGCTATCTCCGAGGAAAGGATTCAAGAAACCTTATATAGGCGCAATCACAGCTCACAACAGGATAAACAGGCTAACCAAAATCGATTCAAATCGAAAGTCTCTGCTCAAAGTAGCAGTAAGATCCCGCAGAAATCACCTTCGCAACCGAGTACGTCGGGAAACAATATTAAACTTGATCCGAACCTATCATGCAGATATTGCAAAGAGGTCGGTCATGATATAAATAACTGTCAAAAACGACAGAAACGATACCCAAATCCTCAATTTTATTTCAGAAGGATTACAATAAATCTTCCGGGTCCCAACACGAGCCTAAGTCCTCTCAAGTCAATTTCGTCGATGACTGTGACGATTCTGATGAATCCGTCTGCGATGAAGAAGGCAAAAATGCCGATGATGAGGATTTAAACTAATAAATGTCCTGTAACCATGCCGCACAGGACGTAAAGTCAAAGTCGGCATAGATCCCGAGATTATACATCAGGGTAACCAGCCCCAAAACGGAAACCTTAACACTCTCGAGATTATACATCAGGGTAACCAGCCCAAAACGAAAATCTCAACCCTTCTAAGGTTATACGTCAGGGTAAACAGCCCCAAAACGGAAACCTTAACACTTTCGAAGTTATACATCAGGGTAGCCAGCCCCAAAACGGAAACCTCAATTCCGATAGTAAAATTTACGAGGTTAGCATTGACACCTCGAAAAAGCTATTACCCCATGTGTTAGTGGAGTCACAAGTATCTGACGTCCCACTCACACTTCTTGTAGACTCAGGTTCTGCAATCTGCTTGTTAAAAGAATCAAGCATATTAACCAAACCAAAAATCACTCCCAAACCTATAAACATTAAAGGTATCGATCCTGGCGAGGAAACCACTCAGACCGTAGGTCACTTCAATTTAAAACTCAAGGTTTCCAACACTAAATCAATGAGCCATAAATTCCATGTGATCAAAGATATTAATCTCCCTTATGACGGTATTATAGGTAATGATTTCCTTACAGCTAATAGCTGCAACATAGACTATTGTCGTGACGTGCTGAAAATAAATCATAATGAAATTAAAATTCATTTCTTTGATGCTACATAATACCACCACGAACAGAGACCGTGATAGAATGTTCCGTCGCAAATCCAGAGCTAAAGGAAGGCGTGATACTAGATCAACACCTTTCTGAAACTCTCTTAGTAGCCAACTGTCTAGTGAAGGTTAAAGATACAACAGAATAGAATGAATAGATGATGTTGGTTATAGAATCAACATATCCATTATTAATATTTCTAACAAACCCATGAAGATTAAACATAACCTTGACCTCAGATTAGATGCAATTGAAGCTTACCCCTTTCAGACGAACTCACAAAGTGAAAACGTAACTGAGCGGACCAGACAAGTCCTCAATTCCCTAAACACCTCCCACTTAAACGATGAAGAAGCCGAAGCTCTATTAAATTTATGCTCAAATTATTCTGACATATTCCACTTACCAGACGAACCCTTATCATTCACATCAGCCATCCAACACGAAATCAAAACTTCCAGTAGCACACCTATTAATACAAAAACTTACCGATTCCCTGACTGTCATAAGAACGAAGTAGAAACCCAAATAAACAAAATGTTGGATCAGGACATTATTAAACCTTCATCTTCTCCCTGGTCCTCTCCTATATGGATTGTCCCTAAAAAAACTGATGCCTCCGGACAAAAGAAATGGCGCATTGTAATTGACTACAGGAAACTAAACGATATCACAGTAGGTGAAATTTATCCTATTCCCCAAATCACTGAAATCCTCGACCAATTAGGTAAGAGCCAATATTTCACCACTTTAGACCTATCATCAGGTTTTCATCAGATTATGGTAACGCCAGAAGACGCCCCCAAAACAGCTTTTTCTGTACCTCAAGGTCATTTTCAATTCAATAGGATGCCGTTTGGTCTAAAAAATGCTCCGAGTACTTTTCAAAGACTTATGAATAATTGTCTCACAGGACTACAAGGCTATCGTTGCTTCGTTTATTTGGATGATATTGTCCAGTATGCATCCGATTTAAAATCGGCAATCCAAGATATCAAGGCCATCTTTGATAGACTTCGACAGTTTAATCTTAAACTACAACCAGGAAAATGTGATTTTCTCCGAAAGGAAGTGACTTATCTAGGTCACATCATTACCCAAAATGGTGTAAAACCAAACCCAGAAAAAGTCAAGGCCGTAACTCAGTATCCCGTTCCAAAGTCTCCTAAAGACATTAAATCCTTTTTAGGCCTTGTGTCATACTACAGGCGGTTTATCCCTAATTTTTCGAAGCTAGCCAAATCCCTTACTTCACTCCTTAAAGGACGTCCCATTTAATTGGACCAATGAACAACAGCTCAGCTTCGAGGCTCTGAAAATGAAACTGGTCGAAGCACCTATCCTAGCCTATCCTGATTTCAACCAACCCTTTTTATTAACTTGCGATGCGTCTAATTACGCCATATCAGCCATTCTGTCTCAAGGTCCCATTGGGCGTGACCTACCTATTGCATATGCGTCTCGTACTCTAAATAAAACCGAATGTAACTATAGCGTCACTGAAAAAGAATGTTTAGCGATAGTATTTGGAACCAAAACTTTCCGACCATATTTATATGGTCGACGTTTCACCATTATTACTGATCATAAGCCCCTCCAGTGGCTATTTAACTGTAAAGATCCCGGCTCTAGACTTATACGCTGGAGATTAAAATTAGAAGAATTTGAATACAACATACAGTATAAAAAGGGAAAAATAAACTGTAACGCAGACGCCTTATCCAGGTTTCCTGTAAATCCTGTGCAGCCCGCTACAGTTACTGATGAAGCACCAATACCCGATCTTTCAAATCCTAACTCTAATAATGCATCTGAAAATCTAGACAATTTAGACAGAGATTTATTTGACCTAATTACGTCACCAACTTCCCTTCCGTCGGATGAATTTGATCCTGATCATCTCTTAGAAATACCTACCCCAGACCTTCTAAACACAGCCTCTCCAAATTCTAACCCAACAGATGTCCCACAGCATCCTTCATCTACAGGACAACTTCAATCATCTGAAAACCCAACAACTCAAGACATTCACCTCAGTCCCGTCTCTGACTCACCCGCTGACGACTATTCGGACTTCCTGAAACAAATCGCTGATAAAACCAAATCATTTGACACAAACATTATTGAACATAATGATAGCCTACTGAAAACTACCTGTAAAATTATCCTAGTGCCCACATCAATCGATCTCGATGACTCAAATCCATATATAGAAGAAATATTAAGCAATCTGGAAAATCGAGACCAAATTCTAAACCAAGAAAAGCAATTACACACTTTTTCCAAAGCCCAATCAGGGAACAAATACTACTACTACCTTTTATATACAAAAGTACATCATTTCGATCAAACATCGTATCGCGAAATATTCGAAACTCTCAAATCAGTTCGTAATGAAATAATAATTGTCGAACAGACTAAAGAAATTGCTATATCTGACTTCCGTGATCCATTTGAAAAACATAGTTTTATCAAAATATACAATATTTTAAATTACATATTCCATAACACAGGTATACAAATAAATATCTATCATAACAATGTAACCTATCCTTCACCTTCCGAAATTAAGAAAATCCTTCATGATAATCATGACTTACCTATAGCTGGTCACCTTGGTGTCAGTCGTTTGTATAATAGATTAAGACAATTATATTATTGGAAAGGTATGCGCAACGATATAGAGTCTTATGTAAAAAGTTGTAAATTGTGTCAGGAAAATAAAGCTTTGCGCAAGATAAATCGCGCACCCATGCAAATCACAAGTACATCATATAAACCATGGGAGCGCATATCACTAGACATAGTAGGACCCCTTCCAGAATCCGGACCTGCAAAACTAAAATTCATATTAACACTACAGGACGACTTCACTAAGTTTTCCACCGCTTATCCCCTTCGTAGCACAACTGCGGAAGAAACAAGCGAATGTTTATTACATTTCATATCAATATTTGGCCTCCCGAAAATAATCTTAACTGATCAGGGAAGTAATTTCACATCCGATCTATTCAAAAGAACATGTGAGTTTTTAAAAATTAAGCAGCTATGGTCAACTCCGTATCACCCACAAACACAAGGTGCTCTTGAACGGAGCCATTCAACCTTGAAAGAATACCTCAAATCATTTGTTAATAACGAGCAAACGAATTGGCCCCGCTATGTGTATACAGCCATGCTAACTTACAACACTTCAGTTAATTCCACAACACACTACACACCGTATGAATTAGTGTTCGGTAATGAACCCTTTATCCCGAACTCCATATGTGACGAACCCCTTGGAGCCACGTATCCCGATTATGTCCGTATGTTACAAAACCGCTTAAAATATTCTCGTGATAAAGCCCTGGACTACATTCATAAATCTAAGGAATCGTCTAAGACCTATTACGATTCCCATAGTCGACCCGTACAATACAAAATTGGCGATTATGTTTATTTAAAGAACCACCTTAGACTGAGAAAGGCTTTGTCACCCATCTGGAAAGGACCATATAAAATCGTAAAGGTTCACGGCAATAACACCTTGTCACTATTTATAAACAGACGGCATGTCCGTCATCATTATGACGAGATAAAGCTCGCTAAAATCGCCAGCAACCTGTAAACATAAAACGTATAAATTAGGATAAAATAAATAATATAAAATAATCTTAGACTAGTTATATAATCTTAACTCTATAGGTATATCAGTTACGTTAATAACAATAAGTAGAATACATAACATAGATTGCACTTAAACAAATTATCACTTATGATACAAATATATGTACTTACAGTGCCTCAGCAGAGCCCCAAGCATCCAACGAGTATGTCCACCCGATGACTACGAGTCCTGGGATATATTTCGATTACATGGGAAAACTAAAAATTAATAATGGCATCCTAAATGTCATTATGCCAATGGACATCTTACATCTTAAATTACATATAGAAAATATAAATTCAGTCTTGAATACAGTTATACACTTATGTAAACAATCTAGGTACATAGAATACTCAGAATGCCACAATACAATAGAGCCGTTAGTAGCTCAACAACATAACATAATCAAGTTATTGAGTTCCATTTCTTATCTGACTGCTAATGGAGATCACAGGTCCAAACGAGCCTGGATTGGAGGAATTGGTACTGTTCTTAAACAAGTTTTCGGCACTTTGGACGAAAACGATGCTATCAAGTATGATCAAGCAATAGAATCAATGCAACATAGTCAAGACAAACACCTGTCGTTGATCAGGGAAAATATTTTGATTACTAAATCTGTTATAACTACATATAACAGCACACTTCAAAAATTGAAACAAAATGAAGCGAAATTAAATGATGCCATGAATCAATTTTCAAGTAATATCCAGAATTTATATAAGACTACGAATAACTTGGAATTAAGATTAATTTTAGATCTTATCCTTAATAATCTGGAAACATCCATGGTCACCCTAGCATTTCAACTTGAAGACTTAACAAATGCAATAATACTCTGTAGTCAAAACATATTACATCCGTCAGTTATCTCGCCTACCGGCGTGTACCACGAATTGGCTGATAACGTGAGGCACTTGCCTAACAATCTAAACTTACCTGTACACTTAGACATAAGTTCAATACATACTATTATAAGAATGTCAGTCTTACTATGTTATTACTTTAATAATAAGTTAGTGTTTATTTTGCGTGTCCCCTTAATATCTAATCATGAATATTCATTGTATAATAATATCGCACTACCAACACCTCATGATATCAATCAGCCACACACTTTTGGTTTAATTGTACCAAGCAGCAAATATATTGCCATAACGAAAGACAAGTCTAGTTATTGTAAATTAGAATCATTGGAAAACTGTAAAGTGATAAGCCCGGCAGAATACTTATGTGAAATTCCCATAACCTTTAAAACTGATTCGAACCCTAGTTGCGAAAGTGAGCTGTTATCTAAAACAATTACGGAAATCCCTATACAATGTAATACCAAGATTATACATGGTAAATTAAGTACATTTAAAACGCTTAATGGTAATAGGTTCATATACGTACAATCCGAGCTTACCAAACTTTCTCTAGATTGTCAAGGTCTCGATCAGATACAGGAACTAAAAATGTTCGGCATAGGTATTTTATCTATACCAAGAAATTGTGTTGCCATGTGTAAAGGTACCACATTATTACCAAAATACAATAATGTTCTAAACTTAACTTCACCTATTAATCTGCCAGATTTTAATTTGATAACCAGTAATTGTTGTAGAATAGATAACATAACGAATAGTATTTCCCCTATTCACTTAAAGAACATCAACTTAGACGATATGAATCAAATCAGTAAATTAACAGACAACCTTTTATCAGAAGCTGATAAAACGCAAGAAATTCCGCACATGATTAAATATGGGACACACTATTCAATAGTCGTAAGTCTTATTGTATGCTTTATACTTTTGTATTCGATTTATAAAGTTTTAGTTTTTTGTAAACCCAAGTGCAACCTCCGCAAATATATTTTCCGCAAAGGCAATAAATCCAAATCTAAATCGGGTTCTATAGAACTGGAACAGAACATATCAGAAATTCCTGCTCCAGCACTAAGAACGTCCTTTTAGAGTTAACTTCGGTATTCATCCCCGAAGTTCACACTAAGAGGGGAGGTGTTATAAGCAGACACTGGACCCTTAAATGATGAGTCATCCCTGATAAGGCTTACAGCCATCTCATAGTCAACAATATTAATTAGCAGTTAGTTAGTCTATCCTCAACCTTCGAGGCGATCGGTTGCATAAGGGTCCCTTAAATAAGTTTACATAACTAAACTACATTTTAATTAAAATAATTCTTTTTTTAAAAAGCCTTCTGCAAGGGACCCTTTAACAGTCCGTCTGCATATTATCGTCGATTTTCTTGTGCGTTCATCACTGGCGAAATGTGGGTGCACTCTAGGTACACCTCTGCCCAACCTTTCGCAGAATACAGGCGTGGTGTTATGTTATGTTTATTTATTTTGAACCGATTTCAAAAAGGAGGAGGTTCTCAATTGGTCTATGTTTTCTTGGTCTGAATATGTTTGTTACGCGATATCTCCAGCAATTATGAATTGATTTCGATAATTCTTTTTTTAATAGATACGGTATTTCTCAAGGGTGGTCCCATATCAATTTTATTAGCTTTGCTTGGGTAGTTTTTCCATTAGCTTCAGTAATATGTATTTTTTCCATTTAGTGTATATTGATGATGTTATAATAACTTCCTGTCACTGTAATTTACATTGCAAGTAGTGGTATACGAATTTCTGTGGGATAGGTACCACAACTAAAAGCAAAAATTAAATATATAAAAAAAAATAAACGACCAACTCCCAAAAAAAAACAGTAAGTATTAGGTTACCAAGTGAAAAATTACTTCAATTTCTGGATTTGGTGGCCAAAAGCGAACATACGAGTACAACCCCAAAGACACCGACTTCCGAAATTAAAGTTATTTTTAACCGACTTCAAAAAAAGGAGGAGGTTATCAATTCGACTGTATTTTTTTTTTTTTTTTTATGTTTGTTACCTCATAACTTGCGACTGGGTGAACCGATTTTCATGATTCTTTTTTTATTTGAAAGCTGGTGCTTCCCGTGTGGTCCCATTGTAACCATTTCAATATCTGATGATGGGATCTTGTAGAAATCGGGGGAATTCTTCAATGAATAACAGCAGATTAACCGCGATTGTTGCTATAGCATATCTAAGCATTGTTTACGCCATCACACAACATAATATCACGCCTGTACTCACTACAAAGGTTATAAAAACTATTTCGAAAAAAATATATGTTTAATTACCATAAAGACTCTTATCATGCGCGATTTGTTACAGCTGTGGAAGGTAACTGGGGTATAAGGATTTGTAACTACCTAATCTTGACTTTTGGGACCAACACAGGTTAATGTATGCGACTGAGTTTGAATTGAAATAGATACTTATTAACCGACTTCAAACAAGGAGGAGGTTCTCAATTCGACTGTATGTTGTTTTTTTTTTGTACGTTTGTTACGTGATATTTCCGGCAATTGTGGATCGATTTCGAAAATTCTTTTTTTAATTGATAGGGTATGCTTCAAGGGTGGTCCCATATAAATTTTGCTAACTTTGCTTTGGTAGTTTTTCAGTTAACTTATCTTTTTTCACTTCACGTATTTTTTCCACTTAGTGTATAATGATGAAGTTAAAATAAAATAACTTCCTCTCACTGTTATTTACATAGCTAGTAGAGGTATACGAATGTGTGTGTGGTAGGTACCACAACTAAAAAGTGAAAAATAAAAACATTTTACAAAAAAAAAACAACCGACTTCAAAAAAAACACTACAAAGTGCAAAATAACTTTAATTTCGGAAGTCGGTGGCAAAAAACGAAAATACAAAACCATAGACAACGACTTCCGAAATTAAAGTTATTTTGCACTTTGTAGTGTTTTTTTTGAAGTCGGTTGTTTTTTTTTTGTAAAATGTTATTCACTTTGTTGGGTTTCCTTGGAAGTCGGTTGTTTTTTTTTTGTAAGAAGATTTTATCAATTCTGCGAATCTGACTCAAATTATAAGTACGAAAGATCATAGCGAAATAGTAGAATACTTAATTATTTATAATTTTACACCATATTAATCATATAACATCTCTTGCGGGGCGGCTAAGCTCGGCCGCCTATGCTGTTAGAAAGATAAGACAGATAACAGGTGTAGAAACCGCGCGTTTGGTCTATTTTAGCTACTTCCACAGCATTATGTCGTATGGCATTTTATTGTGGGGTCGGGCTGCTGACGTTGAATCCATCTTTATTTTGCAAAAGAGAACTGTCAGAGCCATTTATAATCCACGTCACCGCGAATCTCTCCGGGAACTATTTAAAAGGATTAATATTATGACGGTACCTTGCCAATTCATTTATGAAAATATTATGTATGTAAGAAGAATCTGCATCTTTTTAATAAAATAAGTGATAGACATAATTTTAATACTAGAAATAAAGATAAAATAGATCAACCATTTTTCAGCTTAGCTAAAGTTCATAGGTACATCTTTTATGGGGTACTGTGTTAAAGGCTACAACAAAATACCTTGTCATATATTGCAATTAAATGAAAGAAAATTTAAAACTCATATAAAAAGTTCACTGTGTAAACAAGCGTATTACAAATTAGAGGATTATATCCAAAATACGAATGCTTGGAGACATGCTGGTCCAGCTCCATAGGACAATCTAGGGTCTAGACAAAATCAAACATGTTGCTACATTAATTGTATACCTAGTTTATTATTTTTATGACATTGATTTAACTTCTGTGGTTATTTTAACTCACACACTGACATATTACTTGTTTACATAATTTGGGAAATCGTATACTTTTACAATGTATGTAAATATGTGAGCACCATGTATCTATCACAAAATTAACTTATTTGTCATTGCTACATTTTTTAATTCTTTTTACCTATTGTGGTAGGGTCATTTTGTTATAGGTTCATCGTCTTCACATATAATTATATAATTAATGTATACAAAATATTGTAACACATTTTAAAATACGAAACTACCTTTTGGAAGGGGCCTTTTCAAAAGTGCCTTTTACGTGCCTATCTGAAATAAATGCTTTAACGTTGACTTTGAATGCCCAATCGTGACATTTTTTGTCGTTTTCTCAAATTTCATTTAGTTTCTCTATTTTGATTTTATCGTGTTTACACCTAGTTGCTAGTGCATGCTGTGGTCTCCTGTAATTGAAGGAGCAAAAAATAATTATAATCTAATCTGTTCAAAGTGAGAGTGAACAGGCTTCTTCTGGGTAAGCTCATTTCATCGTTGACTCTGTCTCTGTCACCACTGACCTAATTTAGAGCCCTTAAATAAAAAAATAAAAAAAGAACCTTTTTATTATTGCGATTTATATTGTATTGTTTTTATTGATATATTGTGTATCCTTTGTTGAAGCTCCCAAGTAAATAAATAAATAATTCTCCGTGCGGAGTTATAGGGACATTTTCAACGTTACAAAATACAGCCATTTATTTTCAAAACAGTCTACCAAAAGTAAGTTAAAATAACAAAATATATTCCTTTTAAGCTAATGAAACAAGAGGTCAAAACAATTTACAAGGCGAGATAAAAAAAGGAATTCACTTTTAATATTTTTCCATAAGATTCCGGACGTAAACGGAAATATATGAGACAATATATGAGACAACATCCACACAAGGTCTTCAGGTCCCGAACTAGGCAGAGCCGGTACTACG
This sequence comes from Brachylomia viminalis, assembly GCA_937001585.2. Lineage (NCBI taxonomy): Eukaryota > Metazoa > Arthropoda > Insecta > Lepidoptera > Noctuidae > Brachylomia > Brachylomia viminalis. The sequence goes on from OW443298.2 coordinate 4,774,709, forward strand.
GTAACCTGATGACTGATAATTATACATACTTATATACATATATACACCCAGACACAGGTCAAACAGACATGTTCATCATGCACACAAATGTTTGACTTGTCCGGGGATCGAACCCGGAAAAAATGGTTGATCCATAGTCTATATTTACTCCATGTCAACCTCAGATCATATAAATATGATCTGAGATGTCAACCTAAAATAGATTGGTAATTCTTAGATTGGTATCTATTTTAAGAAAAAGTAAGGATAAATATTCAAATTTATTCAGTAAATAGAAATTAAGCTTAATCTCCTAAGGACGGTCCTGAAGGCTGTACAAACTTTCTAACGATTTAGGACAGACGAAATTTCAGACGAGTTGGGTGGCTATTAAAAGCTGAGAGAATAATTGGAGTCTTATTACAAAAACGAGATCTAACTTTACTCAACACTCAATCGTTTATTGCATTCCACAATGTGTACAAGTAGGTGTTAACTTGTTGTGTGAGAACATTATGCACCCTATCGGGCATAGCAAAATATGTAGTAGGACAGAGGAAGCTTTGAAATCTTAAGTATATAAATAATTAATATATTTTTATTTCAGAAAAAAAAAACATTTAAGGTTCACACAATTTTCCAAGTAAAAATAGAACAGTCCAGAAAAAAGTGTAACGTTGGTGTCTGTACTAACGAAAAAAAATCATTGTATCACAGACACCAGCGCCTCCCAAACTAGGCTATATTAAAAACAATTTTTTTGGACGTGCTACGTAGCGAACTTACAATAATTTGTTTAAAATAGTCAGTAGGAGTAATTTAAAAATAATAAAAACAAAGAACAATGGGTCATTTTGTATGGAACCCGTACCCACCTTTGTAGCATTTTAGACTAGGTGTCATTTAGAAGAGGCTTAATTGACTAACTCAAAAATAAATGAACGAATGAATGAATGAATGGGAGACCGAAGTTATGATAACTTCTTTATTACATTTTTAATTGCAAAGTGTTATAGCAATCGCACCTTTTTCTGTTCTGTAGACCAAATAATTAACCAGTTGTTTTTTCTGCCTAAAGAGAGACCGACTTAGCTTCCTACCATTCGTTTTTGGTATGGAAAAAATATTAAATAAAAACCATAAATCTTAAAAATCACAGTTTTATTACAAGACCAGCACAAACATCATTTTTAAATTGTGTTTTTACTCTCAATGATTATATCATCCCAGGCACTTGCCGGACCTATGAAGTTATCTAGGTGCCTGCCAACACCTAAGTACCATATTATGCTAACAGTGTGAGCACAGGCACCTAGAGTTCTCATACCCGTCATGCAGGAGCAATAATAGGCTTCAATGGCTTCTCTGTTCTTTCTGGCTTCTCTCTCTCCAATTTTTACGACACACCGACGCTAGCGCATAATAGTTCGAAGTACCTAACGGACCCGCCCTCCGGATGCGGAAGCGACGGAGGCGGAGCTGTACGAGGGATACAGAGCGGCGAAGACCGCCCTCCAAGAGGCTGTCCAGCGTGCCAAATATACGGCCCGCGAGGAGTTGGTGGAGACTCTGAACGGAGATCCATGGGGGCGCCCTTACAAAATGGTGCGGAATAAACTCCGCACCTGGGCCCCCCCGCTGACGCAGAGTCTCCGCCCCCAGCTGGTGGAGGAGGTGGTGAGCGCTCTGTTCCCTTCACGGGGTGAGCATACTCCCCCGCCCATGGCTCCGCCGCTCACGGTGCCTGAAGCGGACCACGCGGACGACGACGACACCCCGGAAGTGACCGGGGTAGATCTGAGAGTGGCGGTAGGTAGGCTGAAGGCCAAAAATACCGCCCCAGGACCCGATGGCCTGCCAGGGAAAGCCTGGGTCCTGGCCTCGACGGCTCTTGGGCCTCGACTGGAGGCGCTCTTAAGCGCATGTATGGAGAGAGGCCAGTTTCCACTCCGTTGGAAGACGGGGAAGCTGGTCCTCATTCGGAAGCCAGGGCGCCCTGCGGACTCTCCGTCCGCATACCGGCCCATTGTGCTGCTCGACGAGGTCGGCAAGCTCTTTGAGAGAGTAATTGCAGGCCGCCTCGTCGAGCACTTGGTGAGGACGGGGCCGGATCTTGCGGATAGTCAGTTCGGCTTCCGCAAGGGGCGCTCGACGGTGGACGCCATCATGCGCGTTAGAGCCCTCACGACGGGGGACGAGGTGTCTCGGGGCGGGGTTGTCGTGGCGGTGTCACTCGACATCGCCAACGCATTTAACACCCTGCCCTGGAGTTGCATTGGGGAGGCACTCCGGTATCACCGGGTGCCAACCTACCTCCGTCGAATAGTCGAGGCATATCTGACGGACAGAGCCGTCATCTACCCCGGTCGCGATGGGGAGTGGAACCGGCGAGAGATGTCGTGCGGTGTCCCACAGGGATCGGTTCTAGGGCCGCTCCTGTGGGACATCGGTTACGACTGGGTGCTGCGGGCCGACCTCCCTGATGGCGTCAGCGTGGTGTACTACGCTGACGACACGCTGGTCCTGGCGCAGGGGAGGTCGCATCAGGCGGCGGCCGACGCGATGACACGCGGGGTTGCGATAGTCGTGGAGAGGATCCGGCAGTTGGGTCTCGAGGTGGCTTTGCACAAGTCCGAGGCCATGTCTTTCCATGGGCCCCGGAACAGGCCACCATCGGGATCCCAACTAACGGCAGGAGGGGTTCACATCGGCGTCGAGTCCACGATGAAGTACTTAGGACTCGTGCTCGATAGCCGGTGGAACTTCGTGGAGCACTTCCGACGTTTGGCCCCCAAACTGGAACGGACTGGGGCCGCCCTCAAGCGGCTCCTGCCCAACCTGAGGGGTCCAAACGCCTCCTGCCGGAGGCTTTACGTGGGGTTCGTACGGTCCATGGCTACATATGGGGCCCCGGTGTGGGCGCGTTCACTGCAGCGGAGAGCCGCCCACTATCTGAACGCGCCCCAAAAGGTGGTAGCCGTAAGGCTGATCCGGGGCTACTGCACGATCTCGGGCGAGGCGGCAAGCCTCCTTGCCGGACTGCCGCCGTGGGATCTGGAGGCGATAGTCCTCGCGCGCCTGTATGAGTGGCGCGCGGAGGCACTACGCCGGGGGGAAACCCCGCTTCCGCGGCAAATCGCGGCGGAGCGGACGGACCTCCGGCGCGATCTCATGGTGGCATGGAAAGAGCGACTGTCGCAACCCAGCGCAGGGCACGCCACGATAGCGGCGGTAAGACCCCTCTTTGAGGAGTGGCTAGAGAGGCGTTACGGCGTCCTCACCTACCGCCTGACGCAGGTCCTCACCGGACACGGATGTTTCGGGAGGTTCCTGCACATCATCAGGCGGGAGGAAACGCCCGGGTGTCACCACTGCGATGATCGCCCCGAGGACACGGTAGAGCATACGGTGGGGGCCTGCCCTGCATGGGCGGAGCACCGCCGTGTCCTCGTAGAGGCGATCGGCAGCGGCGGCGACCTCTCACGCCCGGCCCTGGTTCAAGCCATGGTCCGGGGCGAGGGGGAGTGGGAGGCAGTCACCTCCTTCTGCGAAGCAGTCATGCTAGCGAAGGAGGTGGCGGGACGGGAGAGGGAGAGAGTCTCCCGTCCAAGCCGCCGCGGTGGACGCTCCGGGCGTCGGGAGCCGCGTGACGACTCCCGGCCACCGTAGGCGCGGGCCTGCGGGCGGTGAGTAATGGGTAGCTCACCGTCCGATCAGGACCAGGCCCGTGCTGGACGGCGCGTACGTGTTCCACGCGCACCTCAAAGAGATGTCAGCATCGAAGAGGGGGCCCACTAGGGCCCAAGCCTGCCGGGAAAGCGGGATCATCCGAAAGGGGTACCGCTGACCCGGAACATAAAGGGCCAAGGAAGGAACACGGGTGGGTTTTAGTCAGTAAGAGTCTGACACTCCCTTCCGCTCCACCCAGAGCGGGAGGAGTCATTTGATGATTTCCCATCCTCAAAAAAAAAAAAAAAAAAAAGTACCTAACGGATAAAATCGCAAAAACGTCGAATGTGCATAGGTCGCTTTTATTAAGGATTTTCGGCATTTTCAACGTCGAGTATCTTTTTTCCCCCGCAAGCTACAAAGTTGCCCCCATACAACAAATATATATATTTTCAAAGACCTTTCTAATGGTACCAATTTCAATTTGCTACATGGGTGGGTACGTTTTGTTCCATGTTCTTTAACAAACTTGGGTGCGTGCACGAGAGTGCACGGGTGAGAAATTGTGTATATGTGAGTGTAAGTATGAGTCTGTGTTTTTTGAAATACCTACCTCTATTTCATTGTTTAGAGAAGATCTTCAGTTTCTTGGTAATTTAAATTTAGTAAGGCCAACTTGCGCGTTTATGAGTTAGACAAATAACTCGGAGTTAACAGCTAACTCAGGGTTAATCAAATAATTCACCGTGCCCCACCAAGAGTTAGAGGTAAACATATAGTTAAACTTTTAAATATTAAACCCACCGATGTGGGAGAGTTAAGTCGCTAAACTTTGGGTTAGTGATAATAATGTCAAAATAAATTGACTTTATGAGGTACCGCTGATAACTTATTTTGTATTTTAAATTGTTCGACGTTGTGGTAAGTGATAATTCGTACTCTAAAAGCGGGCAATATATAAAAAAAAATATATACAAAATATATGTTTTATGTTTTTTTTTTATTTAAAACATATTATATATTTTTCCGTGTCAGACGTTTTCATCAGTCATTAAACTAAATCTTCATGAAAACCACATACAATATGATTAAAATTAAATGTCATGTTATAAAATTCAAAGACAAGAAAGTATTATGTATTGTAATGTAGTGTAAAAGTTCTCCTGCGCTTATTGGTCGGCTTATATGGGATTGTAGCATGCTTACGTATGACGGTCTGAAGCACATACCTAGAGCTCTGTCTTACTGTGAGTACAGAGCATTGTTGGTACAAAGTAGTTGTTGGGTACCTAATAGGCTTCTTCAAAAGCACTTTTAGGACCGCTCACTGTGCTCGCAGAAACTAGTATGCCGCGAGCACAATGAGCGGTTCTAAAACGCAAACTTAACACTTTCTGCCGGTATTCAGTACATTAAAATTAACTGTGGCAGGGAAAAATACACAAGCTTTAATGTCGTTAGGTCAGCAGAAGACCTTAGATTTTTGAAAATGTACAAGATTTTCCATGTACGGGAATAGTAGATTATTAACCAAGGGGATAAAGCAGTGTCTTCTGTCGCGGGTGACGATTTAAATCGCGAGCGTAATGAAGGACTCGAGGTTTACTCCCGAGCGCAGCGAGGGTGTTAAAAGCTTAAATCACGAGCGAAGCGAGGGATTTAAGACGAGTCCTGAGTGTAGCGAGGGATTTAAGTTCACCCAAGACTAAGACAGCTTTATCACCGAGGAAAATACTCTACTTTTCGTACCATTTGCGAAAAAATTAACACAATAATAATATGAGATAAGCATTTATTAAAAATAATGACAAATTAACGCATTTTTAGAACATTAACTTATTTATAAAAATAAATTAAAATAAACTTAACGTTTATGTATTTGAAGAAAACAAAAACGCGGCAAATTCCTAGACTAATATTTTTTTGTCGGAAAAGCAAAAGCATCAAGCTCATGCGGCCTCGTCGGTTTTCGTAATTTTATTAAATAATCATAACTGCATAATAAATGCGTTTTCCTTTTTCTAAAAGATGTATAATGCTTTATATACAAACTCAACGGTGTAAACACAGAGGTAGTTCAGTATAAATTTCGGTAAGTATTCCAAATTTAAATCACATTCTCCCCCTAGAGGATGAATGAAATTCAGTACAATTTTCTTTCCCTGTTTTTAACAGATTAAAAATGACTATTGTTATGTTCGCTTTTTGTGGCATAGAATGTCACTTTTTTGAGCAAGTGGTACGAAAAATATATTTCCTATATGCTTGTCACAGCTAAAACGGTAGTCGATTTGCACTCTCTGATTTCAGTTATGCGTATGAGAGGTAGCCAGTCACAAAATAACAGACAGAGAGAAAAAGATTGCTACTTTTACAAATACTTAAATTAAAAAAAAAAAAACTAAATAAATGTTATTATAGTATAAATGAATATTTAATTGACAAATCTATAGAACTGACATAATAATATAAATTAATAATAAACTTAGAATATATTAATAATTATTAGCATGATACCTTAATTTTTACTTAGAATAAGTAAGTTTGCATGTATAAATAAGTCCTCTTCCTTCAAATTTTTCTTTTGCTGTGCCCGACAGGGTCCACGATTGTTACAACAAATGTTCATTACCACCTAAGCATATACATTGTGGAATGCAATAAATGATTGAGTATTGAGTAACCAGACCAGTTCTGAACTAATTCAACCGAATCGAACTTACACCTTCGAGACAGTTTTTGTATTTAGAATCTTCTTTCGACCTTAATACAAAACCAACAATTAGATGCAGGTTTCCAATCAGTTTGGTTTTTTAATTTTGGTACAACAAAATTCGAAATAAAAAAAATGGCTTGGTGATTTAAGCCTGGGTCTAACGGGAAACCTTGTTTTGTAATAAGGCCGTTAGAGTCTAAAGCCCAATACTCACTAGCGAGCTGTACCTGTAATCGAACTGTGCTTACCTGCATCGGTGTGTTAGTTGCCGCTAGTTTTGTGAATCCAACGATATCACTAAAATATATAGTGACGCAGTCGAAGCTCTCTGCTTGTACCCTTTCTCCGCGCTTCAAGGCTTCTGCCACGGTCCTGGTGTGGAAAGATACGTAAATACAACAAACAATACACAAACAATAAACAATGATACAGGAAAACCTTAAAGTAATATTATCTAAGTAGTTGGAAAGCGAGGAAAGGAAAAGGTTAATTAAATAACCCTGTCTTTACTTTAGCGGAGCTAGGTGAAAAGTGCTGTATTTTGAGGCGATCTAATGTAACAGGTTTTAATTTTATATCTTATCGATCTTACTGTAGATGTGCATTCATGCTGAATTCATTTTTGCTTACGTACTTAATCACACTTTCAAATCACTGTCCATTTCTAGGTTGCCTGCTGATCGCAGAAAGCGATAAGGCTGCCCGTTGTATATTTTGTTATGTATTTTGGTGGTGTAAAATAAAGTATATAGCTATATAAACTATATATTATATCGCGAGATTATAAAGTATCGAAAAAAGAATGCGTAAATTGTACAATTATACAGTTGTACAGATTGTGAACTGCCGGTATAGTCTTTAAAATTCTCACCGAGAAAACATAGGTGAAGTGAGCTTGAAGTTAGCCGTCATTTCACCTGCAGAGCCATTCTGTAACAATCTCACCGTGATATCTTAGGTGAAGTGAGTTGTCGATAGTGTCAATCCCTAGCATCAGCATTGCGATTCTGTAACCATCTCACCGTGAAAACTTAGGTGAAGTGAGCTGTCAGTGTCATCCCACTGATGCTAGGGATTGACCAAGCATTACATTTACAATCATAATCGAGATTTTAATTATGTTTTTTAATGTAGGTCTGTTGATCATTTTATATTATTACAAAGCTAGTATATGTCTAAATATTATTATTAAGAGTTTTTTTTTAAATATAAAACAGCAACACAGAAATTCAGTCAGAAACTAGTTTAGGAAATCAAAATAAGAGAACTTATTTGAGTTTCTAAATAAACTGTTTCGCAGTTTTATTTAAAAAAAAAACGTATCTAAATATTAATTTTTTGCCACTTATATACTAGCCTTGAAATAATATAAAATGATTAACAGAATTAGCATAAAAAAATATTAAAATCTCGATTAAGATTGTAAATGTAATGCTTGGTAAATCCCAAGCATCAGTGGGATGGCATTGACAGCTCACTCCAAGCTCACTTTACCTAAGTGTTCACTTCACGATCACATTTTTACAGAATCGACATACTGGTGCTAGGGATTGTCACTATTGACGGCTCACATCACGCTCACTTCACCTAAGTTTTCATAATGAGATTTTTACAGAATAGACCGGCTGGTATCCAACTTGCATGCGACGGATCGCACCTTGCGCTAATACTAAATAGCCAACTAACTACGACCAACTTGGAAGTAGCGCTCGCCGGGCCGCTGCCGCGACACCACTCGTTCCGCTCGCTCGGTTCGCACGCAATTTTGTTTTACAATTTTACGGTTGATAATATCGGACAGATTGTGAACCCTGTCGGTAAGTGCAGGTTCGTTCACAATTTGACGGTTTGACAGGGATAGATTATAAATTAACGATAATCAATACGTTATACTGTAAGCAGTATGATACAGTTCACAATTTATCGACAGTTTATTATCTCGCGAGGTAGATTATAAACTAACGGTGCTCACAATCATACGGTGCATAACATAACAGCATAACTATCAGCCTATAACGTTCCCACTGCTGGGACACAGGCCTCCTCTCTGTGAGAGGGAGTGGGCCGTAATCCACCACACGTAATCATACAGTGACATAATATGCCACTGTATGATTACGTGTTACATGAATACTTTTATGTTTTATTAAAATTATTTAAACATAAAACTATTTGTGCACAAACGATAAAAGAACTCCAACTTAGTATAACATAAATAATAGACAAAGTTTAATGATGAAGTCAAGAGATGACCATAATAAATCATTTGTGAATTTCCCTTGAGTCCTAATGTCAACGGCCGACTGCGTTGCAATATAAAATTCATCACGTAAAGTTTCGATACATAAAGTTCGCACACATGATTTTGCATCAACTTTTATTGAAACTCGCTACAAAACCTATTCATAGTCATGTTACCATAAAAATAGATGTTCAAAACATTAAAATACTAGACTATGGCCCGTGACTTCACCCGCGTGATTTTCTCTCTCTTTTTGCTAATCTCCTAAGAGTCGTACCGTTCATAATGTATAATGTTATTTAATACAGTTGCTCAAAAAGTGGTGTATTGCAGGGACGTATAGCGTTCGGGATGTGGGCTATTACATAATACCTAGTGCTTTTTTTTACCTTTCCCGAACTCGTGCGTCTCTTTCCCAACTGTCAAAATAATGTCTATTAAAAAGAAAAACCAACCATGAAGTTTTTACTAAAGAGTTGTTGTGATTCATACAAATACGTATATTTCTAAAAAGAAGCCACTAATTTATTTCAATATCAGATTTAATGATTTAATTGAATGAGTTAGGTTAGGTTTCATTTCATTCATCTCATTAAATTTCATTTTCATTTCATATCAATAAAAATATACTGAAGACTAAGCCCTTTGCCTACCAAAATGGATGAAGAAAAAAAAACTCTGCTGTTCTACGGTTGGCGCCATTTTTATTGTGTTTTTATTAAATTGCTTCATTTATTCGCAACTGTATTAAAAATAGTCGTTCAGTACACCTGCGGAACCGTCATTGCAACTTGTTCCGACTGTCAACCCTCGCCTTCGGCTGCGCCTCGGTTCGGGTAGACATTTGTTGGAACTCTTTGCAATGACAGCCTTTCCGCACTTGTAATGAAATATACTATGTTGTTGTTGTTGTATTGAGGGAGTGGGCTGTAATCTGCCCACTTGGGCCCAGTGCAGGTTGGTAGATGTCACATGTCTTTTATTGTTTGGTTTCTAGGACATGCCGGTTACCTCATGATGTTTTCCTTCACCGTTGTGTGAGTAGTGGTGATGAAATTATTGACACAAAATAAAGCGCCTGTCTGGGTTCGAACCCACGACCAACATATTGTAACTTGTAAGTCGGAGCCGTTACCACTGGGCCACCACTGCTCTTGTCGTACCGTTAAAAGAGCCTTTGATGTGCCTATTTGCAAAAAAAATTTAGATGTTTTAAATAGCCTTACTCAAGAATTAGTGTATCAATTGCAAACATATTTTTTTAAATTTTACTGGTAGTTTTCCAGAGCTAAGCGTGTTCAAACAAACAAACTCTTCAGATTTTACGTATTATAATAGTATAGGTATAAATTTCTAGCAAAAAGGTAGAAAACACTGAGCAATTTCTCGGTAAGATAAACTTATTGAAATACCTTATTAATCGTGGCTGTCGTTGCAAGATGCGATCGACATTACTGAAATATTAGCAATTTCAATTCTGCGAATTTTGCCTATCACGGCGAACATTGTTGAGCAAAATATCTCGATGAAAAACATAGTTTAGAAGTTATTCGATGCGTGTTTATTTTAATAAAATTATTGAGGCGAAAATTTTGGTGGATGAAAATAAGACAGGTATACGGTTTAGTTAAACATGTGGGTAGTCGAATTGGTTTGCATCGCTGTTATAGTGGTCGCAAACGAGATTACTGAGCGATCCTGGCTTATCCGAGGCGGACAGTATTTTATTGGCTTTTTCTGTTAGCACATTTTTACTAGGGGCTCGCACTCTATTACATGGATCTTTAGTCTGCTGATGATGAGACGCGTTACACCCTTTTTTTTTGGGGTTGGGAAATCATGAAATAACTTCTCCTGCTCTGGGCGGAGCCGGAGGGCGTGTCAGACTCTTACTGACTAAAACCCACCCGCGCTTCTTCAGTTGCCTGTGCCAAGGGCTACGGACCACGGTAACCCTTTCGGACTTTCCCGCAACCCTGGCAGATAGACTCTTACCTTGGCAGCATCCGGTTCAGCAGATCATCAGTCCTTCTCTTCTCCTGCAGCAGCTGTTCAGTCCTGGCCGCGACGATGGCTTCTAGGTTTGAAGCATACTTCTCCATCATCGCCAGCATGTTGTCAAAAATATTCGTTTTCCTATGGACAAGTTTAGTGACTGGTTTTTACTAAACGCGTTTCCTTAAATCTAACCAACCAACAACAAGCAGTCTTACTAGGGGGTACCGTGTTACCCAGTGGTTGCGGAGAGACTGACCGGTTGGTGCAGTTGGTAGCGACCCTGCCTTCTGAGCCGCTGGTCCCGGGTTCGATCCCCGGACAAGTCAATCATTTGTGTGCATGAACATGTCTGTTTGACCTGTGTCTGGGTGTGTATATGTATACAGGGCGTCCCACGGATATGACACATGTAGGGAAAGTACCTTTAATATTGTAGATGGAACATTTTACTGAAAGAAGATCATTATTTGAATAAAAAAAGCAATTTAAACTGCATTCATAGATGTTTAAATAATTACATGGTTGAACCGGAAATCGAACCCGTTACACGAGAAAAATAATCACCTTGTAGCTTTATCACACCGATCGAAAGGCTTCAGCATAAGGATTATTTTTTGCTAAATAACATAGTGTCAAAAATAAAAGGTCAAAAATTAATCAATTTATCAAATGCTCAAAATGAGTCCCTTCCTGTTGAATACAAAGTCTTTTGATTATTTCGATTTGTTGCATACAACCAGGTACCTACTAATTACGTATCTCTTTATCATTTTATCATGCACTTAAATTATAATAGGGAAATGATGCGTACTTCTCAAGTGGGTACATTTATTAGTAATAGGTAGATACTTATGATAATGTCAGTTGTATGTTGTTACTACGGCAATGTCAGCTTTTCATTTTTCTGAACAAAATTTCACATCAAATGTTAAAATTCATGGTCTTCCTTTTATTTGTGACACTATGTTATTTAGCAAAGAATAATCCTTATGATGAAGCCTTTCGATCGGTATGATAAAGCTACAGGGCGATTATTTTTCTCATGTAACGGGTTCGATTTCCGGTTCAACCATGTAATTATTTAAATATCTATGAATGCAGTATAAATTGTTTTTTAAATTCAAATAATGTCTTCATTCAGTAAAATGTTCCATCTACAATATTCAAGGTACTTTCCCTCGATGTGGCATATCCGTGGGACACCCTGTATAAGTATGTATATCAGTCATCAGGTTACCATAGTACAGGCTCTACCTAGTTCGGACCTGAAACCTTGTGTGGATATCCCATAAAAAAAAGATAGGCAATGACTCCGTGTAAAATACTGGTATTCAGCTGCACCCGGTTAGACTGGAAGCCAACTCCAACTGGTTGGGGAAAGGCTAGTCAGATTATGATCACTTCTCAAAGCATAAGTAAAACTGCTATCTAATCTAGCTGTTGTGATTGGTCCGAAATGAGAATCGACCTCTGATTTTAAAACGAGGCTTTGTCTAAAATCCTCTCCCGTTTTTTTGAGTCGAGGGCACCGAAGTTGTAGACTTTGATAAGTTACTTGAACGTGCGGGATCCACTAAAGGGCTAAACTCTTTGTCTCTCGAGAAAAAAATTGAGCCGTCGCGGGACGCCTGGCAGATGAGAAACATCAAAAACCATTCTTTCATACTTTATTTACTATACACAATAGTATAGTAAATAAGAATGAAATAATGGTTTAATAAAAGAAAATAAATATGGCATAATCAAAAACCAAATATGCAGTTTTTTTTAAAGAACAAATTGTTCTTTATTTAAAATATAGCGTGGTGATGCGTCGCCACGGCATCCATCGCCACGCCAGCAATCGGTTTTACGTGCGACTATAGATGTTTCACATCAAAATCAATATGCAAACGATGGCTTATTCAATTGTACAAATTCGGTATGAAAACGAATTGGGTCCTATCTTCGTCCCCAATTTCATCCAAAGCCTAAAACGATAATTCTAGATCTAAACTATCCATCCATCTACCAATTTCAACTATTTATTATTCCAATCGAGAGAAACGCATTTATTTCTACTTCAATCCGAATCCCCAACAGACAATGGAATTTTAGATGAATAATAACTTTTATAAAAAAACTTTCTTCAACATGTCTAGACGAACCCGTCTTCACTAACGCTAAGCGACACCTAAATGAAACCCTAAATAAAAGTAGGTTGTTGGATTCTCAACTTTTAGCTCTGACCCGAACGTTAAAACTCCAACAGTGATTCATTTAGGTGTCAGGCATCAGAGTATAGACGAGACTTGGAATAATTTTTCCAAGTCTCGTTTTTTACTCTGATCCCTAATTAACATCTGGAATCATTATTCCAGATGTTAATTATTTACATTAATTATGAGGAGTCGAGACGCTTATTTCGCTTGTCCGTGTCTGTTTTATAAAAGTTCCAGCATATTATAATTAATAAAAAAACTGAACAAAATATTCTGTTCTATTTTCGGTTAGCATTCTTAGTTTAATATTCAACTAGGAAAATCGTGAGAAATAAATTGTGAGTCCTTTAGTCTTTTTTTAAAGCAAAAGTCCCTTCTAATGGATTTTAGAGCCCCAAAGTTGAGTTATTTTGGGTCGATCCTATAATACAGGGTGTCAGGGACATCGATGCGCAAACTGTAACAATGATATCAGCACACGATTCTAGACTCCCAGCGTAGAAATTGCTGTTTCATAGAAAAGTGCCCACGCCTACGCGGCCAAAATGTATGGAACAACGTTTTTTTTTTAAATAACCGACAAAAAGTTTAGGGGCGTTCAGAATCATGCACTAAATCCATGGTAACCGGTTGTCTGCCAGGGTTGCGGAATAGTCCGAAAAGGTTACCGTGGCCCCTGGCATAGGCAACTGAAGGAACACGGTTCGGTTTTAGTCAGTAAGAGTCTGACACTCCGCTCCGCCCAGAGCGGGAGAAATTATTTGATGATTACACAACATCAAAAAAAAAAAACATGGTAACAGGTTGTGCGTCAATGTTCCTGCCACCCTGTGTATACTCGTACAGAAAATGTAATAAAAAGTAACAAAATGAACTATGATTTAGTTACCGATTGATTGATAGTCGGCACTTAGCCCACAGCCCAAGGGGCTTTTTTGTTTTTTTTTGTTTAATGTCAACTCGACATTGCTCAAAGGCGTAGGCGTATTCTTTTCTGTGCAAGTGTGCTCAGTGCCGTAGCTTGAAACGCTAATGTGTCCTGACTTAATATAAATAATAATTTGAAAACTGACAAAGTTATATAACACTTGACTGTATAATCAATCAATGTGCCTACCCTGTTCCCAACTATATTGTGGTCGGCTTCCAGTATAACGGATGCAGCTGAATACCAGTATTTTACATGGAGTGACTGCCTATTTGACCTCCACAGCCCAGTAACTGGGTCATACGATACCCCTCGGTAAGACTGATTGTCAGACTTCAAGGCTTCTGACGACCCGTAACGACTGTCAAAGATCCACGAATGACAGCCGGGACCTACGGCTTAACGTGCTTTCCGAGGCACGGAGGAGTCTCAGTATGTAAAGATCACTGATATCTATGGTAAAGATTTCAGAGCAACCCAGGCAAGCGTAGCTAAAGCTGATGGATCGACCCGTAGTGTTGTTATTACTTTGCCTTGACTGTACAAGCACCCTATATTATGTTTAAAGGTACACGACTTACATGCCAGCGTGCATATCCTTGAGCCTTAGCCGGACGAGCCTCAAGTCCGGCCTGCGGTCAGAACGCTCGCTCCAGCACGCATTTAGGACTGCCAGTACAGCCGGTCTAGCCACTAAGCCCCCAAGCGGTGGCCGGAACAGCACCCCGCCTATTGGGTGCCGCACTCGGCCTATAATCTCTGTTGGATAAAAAATTTGATTAACTTATAAGAAAAGAAAGAAAAAACGTGTATTAGAGGTCAAACAAACAAAGTAAAAACACACAAAAATCAAGAACCAATCAGAAATAAAAATAGCATAGAAAGGATAGGAGGATATAATTCAGAATCTATACCATCTATGTCTACACATTATTAAAATTAAAAGTCGCTTTGCGTGCGTGTGTGTCTGTGACAGGAATTTGATGTGGTTTTCAACATTGCTTAGAGAATTTATTCCGGAAGGTTTTTTTTACAGTATATTTATTACGTTTTTTTTAATTAAATAAATAATAATGCAGTTGAATACCAGTATTTTATATAGAGTGACTACCTTTCTGACCTCCATAACCCAGTTACTCAGTAACACGATACCCCTTGATAAATCTCGTCGTCAGACTTTTGGGTTTCTGACGACCCGTAACGACTGTCAAAGATCTACGAATGACAGCCGGGATCATCGGTTTAACGTGCTTTACGATGCACAGAGGGGTCTCGATATGTTATGGACAGTCACTCATCCACGGACCAACCGCGTCAACCGTTGCTAAACCTTCGATCGATTCGTGCGGCTGCTATCATTTAGCCACGAGCCTCTTCTCTTGCCTCTAATTATAGGTATAATTCATTGTTTTATTGGTACTTCAGTAGGCAAGTAGTTTAAACTAGGTAATTAAATCGATCCGAGGAAATGAATAACGGTTTGAATACTACATTGCGTTATTACCACCATTGTACTATTACTGCATTCTAAGAGTGTGGTGATGTCCTTATTTCAACAGGCTTTTACCTACTCTATTTATTTATTTAATACTTTAAGCACACAAATGTACAGAGGCGGAGTTAATGCCATAGGCATTTTCTACCAGTTAACCTTTGAGTGATGCAGAGACAAACAGTGGTAGGTGCAATTTATAATGATAATTTTCAATATAACGCACAGTCTCTCTATAACATGTACATCACTTCTGTGAAAAGATAAGCCTTACCTATGCCATCAAGAATTGTCATAGGATTACCTTTACGACCAAGTTTATAATCGGTCCCTAGTTAGCCATAACTAGCGGGTCCACTTGTTTCTGCTCCGTGGTCCACATGCACACTTGACAATATAATTATATTATCAAACTTTACATTTCCAGTTTTAGCTGACCCACGGTTGTATAGGCTTTAAGAATTATTGAACTAAATACTAAAGACAATCACTCACCAGCATTAGTAAGATTAGTATCTCCCCATGGTCCGTTCCTTCCCAGGATCTCGTACAGAATGATACCGAAAGAGTACACGTCTCCCTTCTGTGATCCTCTGGGGGGTAGATTTGGGTCCCTCAAGAGTTCTGGCGCCCTCCATAGCATGCGGCGCTCCATTCTCAAGGCGTCTTCAGCGTCGGAACAACCATCTGTTAAAAAAAATCCTTGGAATTTTGGGCAGAACCATTGACACAAGTACAGGGCAGTAGTTAATATAATATTCTTGGTACACACGGCTACACATCAAGCTATACATTCCAGTTTACACTGACCTCTCATTATAAGGAAATCCGATACGATGCGAGATCAGCTTATACTGGAATGTATAGCTTGATCTGTAGCCGTGCGTACTACCTAAGGACTTTTGGGGTGCATTTAAAGAGCTTCGAACGTGTGACAAAACTTATGAATTTCCTAGGAATCAGAGCCTCTAATGACCTCTTTGTTTGGCTAATCTTTTCAACACGACATAAGCACTTTTCGTAGCTAAGTTTCATAAGCTTTATATTGCTTTTTCACTGACCCTGACGTCACTCAATGTATACGTACAAATTTACTGACTTGACTATATTCCTTTGACAAATTGTAAAACGTGCTCCGATGCGGCCCGACGTGCGCTGCTGGTCGGTGTAAATCATACATAAATTGAAATGTAGGTAAAACACACACACACACACACATATACAACATACTGTCTGGCTGACTGTACATAATATAAATCTGCCAATCCAATTAACGTGACGTTAGGTATTCAATATTTACGATATTACGAAAGAAAAATATTTTTGCTCATTTGATTTACGAGAATTTTTAAATTGGAGCTGTTACGGACGGAACTAAAGGAAAAACAGGTACGGAAATAAAGTAGAATTATGTATTTGAATCCTGTATACAGTAGCGTTGTGTTGTATGAAAGTATCTAGAATAAGAGATCATTGTGATTGGTTGCGAATTCTTGCCTCCGACGGGTTTGGACGAGTCGAAACCCGTCGGAGACCATACACTGACCAAAGTGGCTGCATTGGTGGGTCGCCAGAAATTATAATAAAATTTGCAGTAGGGGGCACCGACTACTTGCGCCCATGTGCCAAACTATAATAAGAAGTAAAAATCCCATGTAAAACACCTGACCGGTTAAGCAGTCACGGCCTCTCAAGGCTGCTAGATGCCATACATAAAGAAAAAAAACATGTAAAACACAGTTCGTCGATAACAGTACTACGAGAATAAACCAGAACAAGTAACCAAGTCTTTCATTGAACAAGAAGAAGAACAAACATACAGTCCACACCTCTAAAGGATCAGTATAATAAATTACACTTGTCCTGATTACACTGTGTTGATGTGAACGGAATGGCGTAAGTCACCCCGGTCGTGGTTTCCAGACTAATTATTTTGTGCTTAGTGAATATTATCCTGTAACTTAACTGATGTAGAGCGAAAGCCATTACCTTTAAAGACAATGCCAGAGTCAAAGCATTTATTTAAATCAAACCATTTACAGGCACTTTTGAATTTTTAAGGTGTCGGTTTGTTATTAAGAAATTTGAAATAAGTTGTCTGTTCCAAAACGTGGATCGGGCAGATCGAAACATTTAAATTCAAAGATTCAGATAGCTTAGAAGTAACCAAGTATGCACGGCTATAGATCAAGCTATACTATTCCAGTATAAGTAGTAACCCTATGGACTCCGGCCTGAAATAAAAATTTCTATTATATAGTTTTTTATTATTTCTCGCATTGTATAGGATTTCCTTACAATGAGAGGTCAGTGTAAACTGGAATTGAATAGCTTGATGTGTGGCCGTGTGTACAAGTATATATTTGATATTATTGTGACACGTTAGTGTAGGCAGATTTTTAGAAACCAGCCCAGAGTATATCGTTTCTTTTTCTAGATTTCTCTGAATTGGTATTGTTGACACCCTGGACACATATACTTCTTTAATCTATGGCTTATAATATAATCTGACTATTGTTAGAAAATAAGATTTTCCAAGTGTATGTATTCGTAAGGACTCAATAGTCCTTAGGAATAATTCTTAGAAAGTCTACGCTCTTTGTCTGATTATAAATGATAAATGATTTTATTTCTGTAAGTAGGTTTGAACAAACACTTTTACACGTCAATCATATTTTTTTTAAACTAGATGGGGTCGGCGTTTCCTATCTGACTACTCTGAGAAGAAAGGCCGAAACAAACTCAGAGGTCACAGTCTCTTTTAAAGTCCAGACAAAATCTTGGTCAGATCATGTGAAAGCTATGTAGATCGGTGTCTGCAATGGTCTTTTGAGGAAAGAACCACACAGATTGAGTGGACCTGTCCAGTCAGTGCACGCAATTGTCACTAATCGTGCAGCTCAACTTAGACTCAAGGAGCTCAACTATTCGACGAACAATATCAAAGAAAGGACGTTTGAGTAGGCCGCATAAATTACTCAAACTGCCAGATCATGATTACGTTGAGAAAAATACAAAAATAAATATAAATAAATCAATGACCGACATAGTTCTCACATTCACAATAATTAGAATAATATTATAATGATCTTTGAGGACCATGTAGATTTGTGTCTGAAATGGTCTTTTGAGGAAAGAACCACACATATTGAGTGGACCTGTCCAGTCCGTGCACGCATTTGTCAGTACCCGTGCAGCTCAACTCAGAACTTAAGGAGCTCAACGATTCGACGAACAATACCTAAGAAAGGACATTTGGGTAGGCCGCATCAGCTACTCAAACTGCCAGAACATGATTAAAATTGCAACAAAAACACACATAGTCCTCACATTCACAATAGTTTAAAATAATATAATACTTTATACAGTAAATATTAGTGTCATTGTATAAGTAAATAAGTATAGATACATAAAGCAAAGATTAAAAGTAAAAATAGTTAGTGAAATAAAATAAATTAACATTGCCTGTGCTTTATTGGAGCAACTCAATCCCAAGCCTTTTTGTCCTCAATATAGTCCTTGACAGTATAATAGGCATTCTGGCATAGTTTCCTTTTTATAAAAGATTTGAATTTATTAAGGCTTAGTGCTTGAATGTGGCTAGGAAGTTTATTATTAAAACGTATACATTGGCATTTAAACGAGCCACCTATTTTCTTGAGCCTGGTAGTAGGAACAACCAATTTCTGTTTGTTCCTAGCACAGGTTCCTAGTATTTAAATTATGGATATCACTGTACTTTTTAAACAGATTAATATTTTTATGTGCATACAAAATATTTTCATAAATATACTGAGAAGGCACAGTCATTATATTAATCCCTTTAAATTTGTCTCTGAGGGAGTGTCTGGGACTTAATTTATAAATTGAACGAATTGCCCTTTTTTGTAAAACAAAAATCGTTTGAATATTGGCGGCATTTCTCCACAACAGAATACCGTACGACATTACACTATGAAAATAACTAAAGTATACTAAACGGGCTGTCGCTAATTCAGTTAAGCCACGAATTTTCCTAACGGCGTATGCTGCAGAGCTAAGCTTCTTTGACAATTTATCTATATGATAAATGATAAATGATTTTATTTCTGTAAGTAGGTTTTTACAAACACTTTTACACGTCAATCATATTTTTTTTTTAAACTAGATGAGGTCGGCGTTTCCTATCTGACTACTCTGAGAAGAAAGGCCGAAACAAACTCAGAGGTCACAGTCTCTTTTAAAGTCCAGACAGAATCTTGGTCAGATCATGTGAAGGCTATGTAGATCGGTGTCTGAAATGGTCTTTTGAGGAAAGAACCCCACAGATTGAGTGGACCTGTCCAGTCAGTGCACGCAATTGTCAGCAATCGTGCAGCTCAACTCAGAACTTAAGGAGCTCAACGATTCGACGAACAATACCAAAGAAAGGACATTTGAGTAGGCCGCACAAGTTACTCAAACTGCCAGATCATGATTACACTAAGAGTAAAAATACAAAAAAAAAAAAAGCAATGACCAACATAGTTCTCACATTCACAATAGTTAAAATAATAGCATAATACTTTACAAAGTAAATACTCTTGTCATAGTATATGTATATAAAATTCATTAATGTCAATGTGTATATAAAATCCGGACATAATCATTGAGGACCATGCAGATTGGTGTCTGAAATGGACTTTTGAGAAAAGAACCACACAGATTGAGTGGACCTGTCCAGACAGTGCACGCATTTGTCAGTAACCGTGCAGCTCGACTCAGAACTTAAGGAGCTCAACGATTCGACGAACAATACCAAAGAAAGGACATTTGGGTAGGCCACATAAACTACTCAAACTGCCAGAACATGATTAAAACTGGAATAATAACCCACATAGTCCTCACATTCACAACAATTAAAATAATATAATACTTTATACAGTAAATATTCATGTCATTGTATATGTAAAAAAATATAGATACTTATAGCAAAGATTAAAAGTACAATAGTTAGCAAAAAAAAACAATAAAATAAACCAACATTCCCTGTGTAAATTTATTGGAACAGCTCACTCCCAAGCCTTTTTGTCCTCAATAAAGTATTTGACAGTATAATAGGCTTTCTGGCATAGTTTCCTTTTTATAAAAGATTTGAATTTATTAAGGCTTAGTTCTTGAATGTGGCTAGGAAGTTTATTATAAAAATGTATACATTGACATCTAAACGAGCCACCTATTTTCTTGAGCCTGGTTGTAGGAACAACAAATTTGTGTTTGTTCCTAGTATTTATACTATGGATATCACTGTATTTTTTAAACAGATTAATATTTTTATGTGCATACAAAAGATTTTCATAAATATACTGAGAAGGCACAGTCATTATATTAATCTCTTTAAATTTTTCTCTGAGGGAGTGTCTGGGACTTAATTTATAAATTGAACGAATTGCCCTTTTTTGTAAAACAAAAATCGTCTGAATATCGGCGGCATTTCCCCACAGCAGAATACCGTACGACATTACACTATGAAAATAACTGAAGTATACTAAACGGGCTGTCTCTAAATCTGTTAAACCACGAATTTTTCTAACAGCGTATGCTGCAGAGCTAAGCTTTTTTGACATTTTATCTATATGGGGGCCCCATTGAAGCTTGGCATCCAAAGTTATGCCTAAGAATACTGTGGTATTTGCGGGTTTCAACTCTTCACCCTGTATGAGAATACTTGTTTCTACTTGTCTAACGTGAGGTATCGTAAACTTAATACATTTCGTTTTTTTCTCGTTAAGAAGAAGGTTATTAACATTAAACCACTTAACTACTTTTGCGAGGGCACTATTTACATTATCAGTAACCAGCTGCTGACGTTTGAGTTTAAATAAAAGAGAAGTGTCGTCTGCAAACAGCACTATAATTATCATGTTCATCCTTTATGAGGTAAGGCAATATATAAATGTAAGTTTCATTGTCACCATTCAACAATCTTGACAATAAAACTAACAGTTAGATAAAGTGCATATGTTTATAAGAACCTGACTATTTATTACTTCAAGTAGGTCCTTGCCTACAGTTGTTGAAGTACTTCAACAACTGTCTCCATGGGACCAAAATCGGGGCGGCTGATATTTTTTCTATATAACGATGTTGGTCCCATGGAAAAAGTTGTTCAGTATGATGGTCTTTACCACACCCTTTAATTTAACCACACTTTTCCGATACATGCTGTATTTATTGTTTCCTCCATTTTCAAGACTTTACCCAAGATTACTATAGTTCTTGTCTTACTTAACCTTTGATCGCTAGATGCCTATAATATTTTGTGTCCATACGGCACGTTAAACCAGCTCCTGCGACATACCTAATTGTTTTGTGTACATTATTCTAATGGATATAACGTATACCTACGTGCCTACAATATGTACCTACAGTGATTTACACAGAATGTCTACAGTCTCTTATTGGAGTTGGCACAGATGTATGTGACAGAACAAAGGCGGTATTTTGTCAGTCCTATAATAAATTTGTTATTGTTATAAGGGTTGATACAAAAGTGGCACCGGTGACTGAAAATTTGTGAGGAAATCAGTTGTCATAGCATCTGATGCGGAGGAATGAGGAAAATGTAGTGAGGATAGTTTAGAATCTGACTGTGGACGGCAATACGAGCAGGGGTAGAACAAAACGGCGCGTTGTGTTCGACGCGCGCCTCAAAGAGATATCAGCACCAATGACGGGGTCCGCTAGGGCCGATGCCTGCTAGGGTTGCGGGAAAGTCCGAGAGGGATACCGTGGCCCTTGGCACGGGCAACTGAAAGAACATGGGTGGGTTTTAGTCAGTAAGAGTCTGACACGCCCTCCTGCTCTGCCCAGAGCGGGAGAAGTTATTTGATGATTTCCTACATTAAAAAAAAAAAGGGGTAGAACAAAGAAACGATAGCTGGACTGTGTGAAAGATGATATGGCTAGAAAGGGAGTAACTACCGAGATGACGACTAATAGATAAGTATGGTAGACAAACAACATGTTGCGCCGAACACGAGTAAATTGGGATAAGGGATGGAGAATGATGATGGTGAGGAACACATCGAACCCATATAATGAAGTAGGTAGTTCAAACTCTCAATTGCTTGTAATCGCCAATATGTATTGAACAAGGACGTGATAAATACTCTGTCCTTTTCTGGATAAAGATTCGTTCTATTATAAAACATGTCCCAGTATTAACGCACACCACCAAACACCCCAATTAGAATGTTATGTTATAATCTTAATGCATACACTGAATTTATTTTTTATTTTTATTATTATCTAATTTTATTTAGGGGCATATAGTCACAAATACGACCATGCCAGCCCCATTGGGACCTAAACAAGTAAGTACTTATTCTAAACTATTAACTATTTTATAAACTAAAATGGCTGCTTCCAACAAAGGCGCTGACAAAATACTTCGAAAAATACCTACATCTATCAAACTTATATTTAACCGATTTATCAGAACCTCTCTTCCAGCCCTAGTTTTGACACATTCTACCAACAAGTGATAGACATCCTCCACAGCACCGCACTCAGCACAATTTAGGTGGGTACTTATTCCCATGAGATGTTTAAACTTGTTAAGTGGAGCGTGCCCAGATCGTAGCCTATGAGCTATTACAATAAATTTCCAACGAAGACAACTGTTGGTAAACCAGGGAACACGGGCGGTTCACTTTGAATCGTTCGATACCAGATTTCCTTTTCTAACGATCTTTGATTAATAAAGTATTCTTCACTGAATTTTTACTATTATAAAATTGTGGTCACATTACAAATCTACGCACGCACGTAGTCGAACACGTAGGTTTATAAGGGTCTAGCTTAGTAGCTACTTCGTCCATTTTGGTTTTGTTTAGACTGTACAGTAGACTTGTGACTGTAATTTACATAGTTTTAATTACGTTTGGGATAAAAATTACCTACAGTAAAAATATCAGAAATCGATTCAGTAAACGATTCTGTACAAACTACATTCATAATGTGCATTAATTCAGTTACACATTGTATAGGCTGACATTGGTGCCGATTCTCTTGTCACAAAATTCTCTAAACTAGACTAAAAATCACCAAAATTTAGTTTATTCCTGTCAAACGACGATTTCCCATTCTGAAATTAACTAAAGTGACACAACTTAACCAAATTTTAGTTTGACAGCACTAAGATGGCACTGAGATTATAATTTAGTGAAAATGGCAATTTTGCTATTCTGAATTTTACGTTTTTCACCAAAAATTTTGATTGTCGTAACTAAATCTGCCTGTTTTTAATCGCGATTAAAAAGGTGTGGAATAAAATTAGTTATCATGAACTAAAATTCACACCAACACCTCGACTTCAGATGCAAAAACAGTACTGTGTCTTTTTTTCTTTTCTTTTGCTTATATCCCGAAAACGGTGTGTCCTATCGCAAAAATAATGAAAATTTCAACCCCCTTTATAAAACTCCGGAACATCTAAAATCCAGCGTGTTGGTAAAAAAAAATTTTTTTTTTCATATTTTCCATACAAAAAGTGAAAAATTCCATACAAAACATGTCGAGGCGGCAAAAAATGCGCAACTCTGGCTCTAAAAAAAAATCACGTGGTACGGCAAACAAGTATCACGTGGAGTCGCAATTGCCAAATTTGATTTTAGATGTGTCAAAATTATTTTTAAATTTAGAGATTTTATTTTGCAGAATAGCGTTAAGATTCTCATAGCCAAAAGTAAGCAATTTTAGTGATAGTTTAGTTAGTTTAGTTCGGTGTACAACA
The DNA here is from genome assembly GCA_937001585.2 of Brachylomia viminalis. Lineage (NCBI taxonomy): Eukaryota > Metazoa > Arthropoda > Insecta > Lepidoptera > Noctuidae > Brachylomia > Brachylomia viminalis. The sequence goes on from OW443298.2 coordinate 4,798,689, forward strand.
GAATCGGCACCATTATTTATTATTAATCCGTGCCAAACCAAGCGCCTTTATTATAGATAGGATAGTGACAGACCTAATAAAACCCCACATCAAAAGCTTTGTCTCACCTTTTGTAATATCCCTACTTAAACCGGGCCAGCATAAAAAATTTGTGGAAAAACCAAACCTGTTTTCAAATATTTTTGGGGTCGGCTTCCAGTCTAACCGGATGCAGCTGAATGTACACTGGATAAAATACACCGTGAAATCTCGGTCATCGAAAAACACAAAAATGTAGACCGAAAAAAGCATTTCAAGAGTTCATATCCTGATATATATATACAGTGGTTTTATTGACGCAGTAGTATTCATCAGGATATGAAATTGCTTATTGGTATTACTGAATCTTATGTCCGTCATTTGGGATTACTGGTTTATAGCAATTACTGGATATTATGTAGAATGTGTGAATATTTTTTTATAGGTATCTGAAAGTGCTTTTAAGTAAGAAAGTACAAATTTAACTATTCGCTATGATTTCCTTAATTCATTTAAAAATCAAATGCTGAGTTTTCGGCACACTTTAATGTAAAAGCCTTCACAACAGTCCCCATCCTTCACCACTTGCTTGGAATAAGAAGCACGCTCTCCACTACCACGCTGATCCCTTCTAACAACATCTACAGGCCTAGATTAAATGAAATAGGAACAGACACAGACAAAAAACTCACATTTCAAATCATGAAGCCCATAGTCAGCAATCTGCAGCACCCATCGGCTATCCACAAGGCAGTTGCTCGAAGACAGGTTCCCATGCGAGATCAGTGCCGAATCGTGTAAGTACGTCAGTCCTCGGAGCAGGTCGGCTACCAGGCTTGCCACGAACATGTCGTCAAGATGCAGGTCTCTATCTGCTAGTACCCTGGCTAGGGAGCCTCGGGAACAGTAGGCTGAGACGATGCATGTGGAGCCACTTTCCACGCAGACTCCAACGAAAGCCGTCAGGTTTTCGTGGCGAAGCTCACGGATCTGGTGAAGGAATAATTTATGATTGAAAGAAAGAATAGAAAGAATAACGTTTATTTGGACACAGTTCGTGAAACAAATAACAAAATAAAAAGTGAAAATAATGTTTTAACAACAATAGTGTGTGCCTCACGGCTGCGCCAAAAAGGTTCATTTCAGCAAGATGATGTCTGACGCTGGTTTTCTAATGAACCTTTAGGGACAAGCGACGGGGAGTACAAACAGTTTCGACATAGGTAAGTACTTAATAAATAATACATATTTTTATTCTTATAAATAAATTTGATTTAGATTAGATTGAGTGTTTTTTTATAATAATAATAATAATATGAGACGACATCCACACAAGGTCTTCAGGTCCCGAACTAGGTAGAACCTGTACTACGGTAACCTGATGACTGATATACATACTTATATACATATACACACCCAGACACAAGTCAAACAGACTTGTTCATGCACACAAATGTTTGACTTGTCCGGGGATCGAACCCGGGACCAGCGGCTCAGAAGGCAGGGTCGCTACCAACTGCACCAACCGGTCAGTCTGTAACTGTAGTCTAAAGCTGGGTATCAATTATGTTTGCGCATCAACCATGTTGCGCATGTCCTTAGTCGTGGTAGCCATTTTTATCCACAGACAAAGTAGATGTGCGAAACAGAAGTTGTTGCGTGAACATAGTGGGTAGCCTGCTTTAGAAGATTTAGGCCCAATTGCGCGTTCATGGGTTATCTTATATAACTCGGAGTTAACAGCAAATTCAGGGTTAATCAATTACATACTAATTCATCATGCACCACCAAGAGTTAGAGGTGAGCTTCTAAATGTTTAACCCACCGATGTGGGAGAGTTAAGTCGCTAAACTCTGGTTTAGTGTAATGACAAAATAAATTGACGTTATGAAGTTCTGCTGATAACTTATTTTGTATTTTATGTTGTTCGATGTTAAAGTATGTGAAAATTCGGTACTGTATTAGCAGGCATATATTCATGAACTCATAAAAATAAATAGATACAAATTATTAAAAAAAAAAAAAGTAAAACTTATTTTTCCTTATCTAGATTTTGGTCAATCAATAAACTAAATTTCCATGGAAACCACATACAATACGATTAAAATGAAATGTCATGTTGTTAAATTTAAAGACAAGAAAGTATTAAGTATCGTAAATTACGATACTTTCTTGTCTTTGTCTTTTACACTACATTACGATTCGTAATGTAGTGTAAAAGAGAAAAATATAAAATTTTCGTTCATTGTTCATTCAATCATTTTTGGTCAACTTAAATATCAGGGTACAGACGTACGGTTTACGTACTATAAATACTTAAGTTTATTCTAACTATTTTCAAGATAACTACGGTTTATTCACATTATGTTCATAACGCATAATGGTCGACTCAACTACCGTACCTATAACTTACTTGTTGATTTAACTAAAATTAGAATCAATCGCAATCGCAATAACGAACGATTAATCTAATGATTTTTTTAAGATATTTCAACTACGTATGTACAATTGTACACACAAGTGGAATTATTACAAGCTATTGCTTCAAATCTTTAATTTGTTAGTTATTGATTTGTATCCTACAAACACTCTTACTTTTCTTTAGTAATTCCTGTTTTGACTTCAATTTAATGACCTAATTATATGTAAATATGTATATGATTCAACGATTTTTGTGTTTTCTTAACTTTCTTTTCAACGGATAACTAGACAATGGTGAAAACATTTCGCCAAGCAACTTGGAAGTAGCGCTCGCCGGCCGCTGCCGCGGCACCGCTCGCTTCGCTCGCTCAGCTCGCGCGCGGTTGGTCACAGTTTTAACCTTTTTTTTTTTGTTTCCGGGGTGGAAAATCCTCATGGAGGTCCGCCGGTTTGACTCCCCCCGTGACGTCTAAGAGGGGCGCGTGTGGAACACTACGCGCCGCCACTTCGGGTCCTGATGTGTGGGGGGCGACGGACGTCCCCGAGTCCGTCGCCCCTGGACCCATTTAGGGGGGCTGGAAGAGGGCGTTATCCGCCCTCCGCCGACGCCAGAAGTCAGCTTATACTGGCATCGTGCGTACTTGGCAATAGTGTAGCTTTCTATAGTGAAAATTTTTTTTTAATAAGATCTGTAGTTCCAGAGATTACCTCTTACAAACAAAAAAACAATTTCACCTCTTTATAATATGTATTATAGTTACCATTTTAGCCACAGTTGACGCAAATTCAAAAGTCATTTGTAGACTTCTCGACTCCTGAGCCCTATACTACAAAACTTTACAAGTCTACAATATACAATATTATAGAAAATAATATTGCGTAACACGAATTACAATTAAGTAAATGTGAATTTTCGATTTGTCACTAAAATTTACATATTCCACACAGTTTTGTCATATTATGATTTGCATAAGAAGTATAAATTACTTGGTCTAAAACCAAGACGCACTCTCATAGAGACGGTATTTTTGTTTGATTTTTGTAGCAATGTTTATGACTGTATTGGTATCCGAAATAAAATAAGTTACATAGTTCCTAGAACGACGGTATGCCACGGCGCGTGCGCAAACGGCCGTGGCTGTTCTACTCGTTGACCTTCTAACTATTTTTTTATTTTTATCTCTTACAATTATTTTTACAGATCTTAAATCTAATTCGATGGTGTGGCTATTAACTATAATTAAGTACCTACTTAATATTATTTATTTCAAATATATTTATAACGAGAAATTTATTTATTTGGTTAACGAAATATATACATTATGAGTCAACTACTTAAACAGCAAAACCAACTCAATTACAATTAAACCAAAAAATACCTACATAGTTACCTATCTAACTACTAAACATAGGTGGATCATCAGTGTAACACACACAAAAATTTAACACAAAGAGCTCTCACTTTTATTTAAAAAAAACTTGACAGATTTACTTATCATAACTAACTTTTTTTAATAGAACTTTTGCGGATTCACTCAAACCGCACGAAAATATATCTATTCTCTCATGGACTTCGTTTTCTATGCGGATTGTTCGGGTGAGGGGTGTTTTCGCCAGGAGAATGGTCCTGGCTACCGGCGCGGCTGGCAGTTGTGGGTGCCGCCACCGTCTCCACCCGTATCCGTTCGGCACGTACACTTTCAGGTGACGCAGCACTCCCGGGTTATGTGGTACAGCACGCAGTAGTTTAACTATGCACGTGGCAAGAATACATTCCACCATACCCAGTACAATAGTGTAGGGTAGAACAATGGGTAGAATGGGTATACGAGTACCTCGTACAGTTTAAAATACAAGTGTCTTGTGAGAAAAATGAATCTGGTACAAAACGATCCAACCGCATCCATTGAGCTCACCGTGGATAGATAATCAGCTGTTGAACAGAAGTGATACCGTTATCGCACTAAGACTTCGTTCCGGACACATTCCGTGTAATAAGTTCTTATACCTAATGGCAAAATCAACAACGAATAATTGTGAGTTTTGTATTAACTCTGTTGATGATGTTTATCACATATTAACCGAGTGTGTCCACAACGAGGAATTTAGAAATAGTTTAGATTGTAGGATTAGAGAAATAGGTTACTGTAATAGTGTTCTGGCTGTGCCACTTTCTGATGCAGCCAGAGTACTTTACAAACTAGCTATGTTAAGGCTAGGTTAAATAGTAATTAGTACGATTTTGTTAAACCAACCAGGGCGGCATAATCGCATGTGCGACAAAGCCCTTTACTTTAGAAAAAAAAAAAAAAGTGTCTTGTGAATTTATTTTGGACCTGCTCCGACATGACAGTGTTCAAATAACTGGACTATGTTCTAAATGGCTCCTGACTAGAGCGTCATACAGCACCTTGAGTGTGGTAATATTGTTGTGACTGCCTCAGTACAAACCCAAAGTTTCTGTAGGCCTTCTTGCAGATCTATATCTATATGCCTGCTAGGGTTGCGGAAAAGTCCAAGAGGGTTACCGTGGCCCCTGGCACAGGCAACTGAAGGAACACGGGTGGGTTTTAGTCAGTAAGAGTCTGACACGCCCTCCTGCTCTGCCCAGAGCGGGAGAAGTTATTTGATGATTTCCCACCCACAAGAAAAAAAAAAAAAGATCTATATCTATAGTTGGTTTGTTTGTAAGTAGAGGGTAATCTCTGGAATTACCGGTCGGACTTGAAACATTATTTTTGAATTTGATAGCCCAGTTCTTAAGGAAGGCTATTTAACATCACGCTATGATCCTTAGGTCCCGAGCAAAAAGAAAAAAAGTCTCAAAGAAAACGAAGTAACGGCGCGGGCAGGTGATGCGATGCGACGGTGTGGGTCTGGGGAACAAGAAATTTCACGTTGACGAACTAGCGAGGAGAGGCTAGTTACCTATATGTTCAAGAAAAGCAAAACACAATGCAGAACATGAGTTCTATAAATAGACTTTGACTTTAGTACGAACTTATGTTCGTGTGAAGAGTCGAACATCTACTAAGAATAACTTACCCTTCAGACTGTAAATCTTATCGTGTGTATTATTGGATTTAGGAAAATTCTCTCCGTAGGAGTGTGTAGGCTTAAGGTCGTGTGTCAGATTTATCTGGGGTAAAACTGCATTTTTATTCAAAATCAAAAGTCATATATTCAAATTAGGCTGAGAATCAGCACTTTTTGAACGTCAAAATCACATAATATGACAGTCCCCCCAAAACGCCCATCCTTCACCATTATTATTATTATTTATCTCTGTACACCAAAGCAAAACAAAAAAGAAGTACCTAATAATGGGCAATGTATTGTGAGGAAAGTTAAAGTTTAATCAATTGACACGCTACGTCAATTTGCCGTGTTATAGCAATTTCATACAACTGTCAAAGAATGACAGTTGTGATTTGAAATACGGACAATTTAAGTTAGTTCTAAGTCACATTGGTGAACGGTTAATTTCCCTGACTTTACAGTTTACATAAATCAATTTAATCTGAAATTTAAAACATTAGATACACAAATACAATATTTCTACTTAGACGTTGGTATTTAAAGAAAGGATTATCTTTTAACCTGGACAGTTATCTGTCTAAGGCCAAGCCAAATCTAACTAGAATCTTGAGTAAAACAGTTTTTGGTGTAAGTAGATAATCCAAGCTAATAATTTAAATGCGAAAGTAACTCGGTCTGTCTGTTTTTGTTTTTACAGAATTAATCCACAGATCGTTATGAAATTTTACAGACAAGTAGCATATGACCTGTGAAAGGACTTCGGCTACTTTTTTTATTCTCGATCACAGACAAGATTCACAGATAGCTATTAATACAAGAATAGACTCAAGGTTACGACTTATATTTTTACTATCGGCATAAAATTGACTACTTCCATAAATGTAAAAGTATGGGCTACTTGCAAATAAAAGGCCGAATTGTTACTACCGACGAGAAAAGATTGCTGGTGTGTCATTGCTATGAACAACCTCAGGGACATCACAAATGAAAAATAAAATGATATTGCTGAGATAATTGACAAAAGATAACTAGTGAAGTTTAGGAAATTGAATTAAAAATTATGCGAAGAGGTTAAATATTCTTTGTCGTATAAATAATCATAAACCATCTTAGTGATTATTTTACTAAAGGGAGAAGTTATTACGTTTAGATCTACGTTATCTTTATTCAATTGAGTAGTAAAGTCAGGTTAGCTTCTAAGTTTAATCAACTACAAACAAACATGAACAACCCCTCATTATGCATAATTATAATAACTCAGTTCTATGGCTAGACATAGTCGTCTCCCAATTAAATATGCGACACAACAATCCGTTTTCTCACATTCCTTCATACCTACAAATGGAACTAGCTCGTAAATACGTACTTCATGAACAAACAACAGCGTTCCCAAGGTACGAGGTCAAATTAAATTACCTGGCTAAACTTAACCTCTCTTCACAGACGTTACTTAAATTTACATACATACATAAAATCACGTCTTCTTCTCATGGGGGTAGGCAGAAACAGAACTCCACCTGCTACGATCGTTACGTACTCCTTTTGTTTCGGTTACTTTCATACATCAGGGCCTGCAGTCTCGACATAGTTAGCAATCGTTTTCGGTTGCTAAGTCCTAACAATCCAGATGTAAATGTTGATGTAAATGTTTGGTAGTCTCGACACTCAAATTTATCGGTTGTTACCTACCGGTACCTACCTAAAATACCGGTAACAATCGATAAATTTGAGTGTTGAGACTACCAAATATCGTTACATCTGGATTGTTAGGACTTAGCAACCGAAAACGATTGCTAACTATGTCGAGACTGCAGGGCCTGGGGCCGTACTATGACGTGTTAATTCCATCATTGTTCCAGCGTGGAAGAGAGACGGAGCTATACATGACCGATAGCACTATCTCTTTTTCTCAACGGAATCATGATGGCGTTAACAGCTCATAGTACGGCCCCTGGTCATACACGCACGCCGGTAGCGAGTAGGTACTCCACACCTGACTTTTCTGAAGAACTTAAAATGATGAGTTTAGAAAATTCATTTGTCTTGTTTTATTATCATTAGATAAGTACCTATCGACACTCAGTACGTCTGTGAAGTTTTGCTTGCTAATATAATTTAACCTTTGCACATAGTTAGTTTAAAATGGAACAATTTGCCCTAAACAAATTTTGCCATAAAGAACTTCAAGAAAAGACTATACAAAAAAGTAAAATGATTGATAACATGCCCCAACGAGTTCACCATCTCGTTTGACACCAGATTAATGGATTAAGTAATCCAATGTTACCTCTAGCTGAAAATGGAACACTTTTAAATCCATTTCTAAAATTCTACGGTAGAATTTATTTCTGAAATGTGGCCCAAGGCTATGTTGTTGGCCAATATACATGGATGCTGCCTGTCCATCGTACAATTTCTCGATGTGCCAATATTCAGTGAACAGGAAAGGTATGAAAAATATTTTATGCCTCTGGCTCTGATTTGTACCATATTACATATTTTTCTGTCAGCCAAAAATATACCATATCAATCAACTTGGCTAACGTTTTCCCAACTATGTTAGGGTCGGCTTCAAGTCAAGCCGAATGCAACTGAATACTAGTGTTTAACATGGAGCGACTGCCTATCTGACCTCCACAACCTAGTAACTGGAACCCAAAAGTCAACAACCAGTGGCTGGTTGTCTGACTTTTGGGTTTCTGACTACCCGTTACGACTCTCAAACATCTACGAATGACAGCCAGGACCAACGGCTTAACGTGCTTTCTGAGACATGGGGGCTCTCGATATGTAATGAATGGTCACCTATCCACGAGCCGGCTGCGGCAAGCGCTGCTTAACCTTCAATCGAGTCGTGCGGCTATTATTATTTAGTCACAGCCATAAAACATATACTATATATGAGGTTCGCTTTATACACCCATTGATGCATGTCAATTTCATTTGATTACCGGATTATTGCAATCACAACCCAACTCAAATAAAAAATATTCCTGCCTGTTTCTACAGCATCGAAAAAACCTAGTGAATCATCCCGGAGGATAAAAAAATTTGCTAAACCGGTAACATTATTTATTTAACTTCTATTTATGTACAATGGTGGTACATAAAGCGGAAATGTCACTAGGCATAATCTGCCAGACAACATTCTCGATAAACGCAGTCAGGTAAAAAGGCTTTGATTTTCTTATTTTAAAGTGATGGTTAAGGTAACATTCTGCAGGCGACCGCAGACCGCAAATCGCAATGACAGACCGCAGCGACACTACTGGTTTCCATGTAACTCTATGAAAACGCTTACGTAGATAGCGACATTGAAGCGGTTGGCAATGTGTTAGAAAGGCGGGAACATGTTTTAAACATTAAACTACTACTACTACTATAACTGTCTATAACTGTGTGTTTTTGTTCCAGTTTTAATCATGTTCTGGCAGTTTGAGTAGCTGTTGCGGCCTACCCAAATGTCCTTTCTTTGGTATTGTTCGTCGAATCGTTGAGCTCCTTAAGTTCTGAGTTGAGCTGCACGGGTACTGACAAATGCGTGCACTGACTGGACAGGTCCACTCAATCTGTGTGGTTCTTTCCTCAAAAGACCATTTCAGACACAAATCTACATGGTCCTCAAAGATTATTATAATATTATTCTAATTATTGTGAATGTGAGAACTATGTCGGTCATTGTTTTTTTTTATTTATTTTTGTATTTTTCTCAGCGTAAACATGATCTGGCAGTTTGAGTAATTTTTGCGGCCTAATCAAATGTCCTTTCTTTGGTATTGTTCGTCGAATCGTTGAGCTCCTTGAGTCTAAGTTGAGCTGCACGATTACTGACAATTGCGTGCACTGACTGGACAGGTCCACTCAATCTGTGTGGTTCTTTCCTCAAAAGACCATTGCAGACACCGATCTACATAGCCTTCACATGATCTGACCAAGATTTTGTCTGGACTTTAAAAGAGACTGTGACCTCTGAGTTTGTTTCGGCCTTTCTTCTCAGAGTAGTCAGATAGGAAACGCCGACCTCATCTAGTTTAAAAAAAATATGATTGACGTGTAAAAGTGTTTGTTCAAACCTACTTACAGAAATAAAATCATTTATCATTTAACTACCAATCTAGCACAAATCGAGACTCCGGGCTGCTATGAAGGAATCTATAATAGAAACATCACCCAGTTAAACCCAGGAGCACCTGTTCCAGCAGCTGCATTTGTGACCACTAAACAAACAGGCAGTCAAACCTAACAAAGTAGAACAGATCAATAAGGACCCCAATACACCAAGCGGTGCGGCGCGGTTTGTTTAACGTTTCATACAAAATCGTAGGTACTACATACGCACATAAACCGCGCTGTGCCGCACCGTACAGCGCTTGGTGTGCAAAGCAGCTAATAATTGGCCTACATTGATGTCAGCTTATTGGGTTTACGCCTTCTGGTGGATCCGTGCTTTTGCGTGACGTCTAAGTCTAACGTCATGATTCGTCAATCACGTTAATTTTGTGGTAGGACGCATTCAGTGGCGTGCATTGTATAAAGGCATATAAGCAGTACCTACCTCGAGCGCTGTGCGTAGCAGTCAGGGTTGCGATCCCTACTATATTAGAAGCCTAAATACTATTATAAAAAAGAAAAGAAAAATAAAAGTGAGAGTGAACAGGCTTCTCCTGGGTAAGCTCACTCCATCGTCGACTCTGTCTCTGTCACCACTGACCTAGACTAGAGTCAAGAGAAAAAGCAAAGCCACGTAAAAAAAAAAAATTGGTAACATTATTTTATTAAATAATATAAATGTAACACGAAACGCAGCCATAATCTGTTTTTTTAAATTTGTGTGGTTAAAGTTCATAGCAGGCACGTAGTGCGTAAGAAAGTAATATAAACATTAAAAATAGATGCTTTTGTTGTTTCAGGTTAGTGACCGCGTCTGTCAGCCTAGACTTCATAGAGCACTCCGGTCCGCCGGTGGCCCGTGTTGCTCTATGGTCTTAAGCCATTACTTACCATTCTACCTCATTTGGTTATTAAACTTAGCTTTATATACTTCTAGTGTTATACTTAACGCATGCATTAGGCTACATTGTTGTTATAATACACACTCAAACATACACACCTCAAAAACACTGCACAAAGCCCAGCACACCATACTTATAATTACAATGATCAACTCACGCCAATTGTCACACACACACACACACAGCATACTCACATCATACACATAAATACAGAACTTACCACAATCCTACAACCTTAGCCCCTACTACACGGACAGACTGCCAATATTTCACTACGTTTGAAATGAAATGTTTATTCCTGTAAGTAGATCTTTTAAGACACTTTTAGACGTCAATATTCAAAAACTAGATTGCGCCGACATTTCCTAGCTGACTGATGCCTGAGAAGAAATGCCGAAACAAACTCAGAGGTCATGGTCTCTTTTATAATCCAAAAATTGTATTATTAGGATTTTATGTGAGTCTAAAAATGCAGGGCCATGCCTGGAAGGGCCTTTTCTAAAAAGAGCCATTGCAGCTTTGAGTTGACCTGTCCTAACAGACGGCATGCATGCATCTGCAGCATAAAAGGCGGATTTAATTAGTTTTCGAGGTGTCATCGTCTTTTTTGAGGATTTTACCGGTGTTTTCGAAAAATTACGCAAAAATCCTAAAGCAACTTGGAATATAATTAAACAAATAGCAAATATGAAGAAAACGTCCTAACCAGCACTAGATCTCCTAAATATAACAAGTGACTCCACTACATCCATTTGCGTAAAATCAGTATGGATTCAGAAAACTTAAATGTACTGAAGATGCAGTTTTAGATCTGACCAATAGCATAATTGATAACAAAACCAAAACACTAGGCATATTTCTAGATCTGTCCAAAGCATTTGACACTGTCTCTGTCACCATCCTTTTGAAGAAAATGGAACGCATGAGAATAAGGGGCGTGGCTCCGAACATTTTCAAAGACTATCTTACAGGACGAAGTCAATGTGTGCAGATACATACCTCACAAAGTGATACCATTGATATCTGTGGCTTTGGGTGCCCCAGGGTCCTACATTCTTTCTTATCTATGCAAACGACCTTTGTCAATTAAACATAAAAAAAAACAAAAATCGCCTATGCAGACAACACCGCTGTACTCATATGTAGCAAAACCTGACGCAGAGAATGCTCTTATCATGTCTTGTCATGACGTGACGTGGTTTAATAATAACTTGCTCACTATAAATTTCGCTAAAACTAATTATGTCGGTTTCTCACCATCCACCCAATTCCAACCTTCAAGTAATTTTCTCTATCTTAAGGCTCATAATTGTCTTGGCATAAATACAAAGACCTGCAATTGCCAATGCATAGAGAGAGCAAATAGCGTCAAGTACCTGGGTGTCTTCCTTGACTCCACCCTGAATTGGCACACATATCTATAAGTACTGACAGCATGTGTCCGTAAACTAATATTTACCTGCAAAAGGCTTAGATCGATTCTGCAGAGTGGTTCGCTTACAGTTGTTTATTATGCTTTGGCACTGTCACTTCTCTCATAATGTATCTCAGCGTGGGGTGGTGCCTATGCCACGGCGTCACTAATAGTTGAAAGAGCACAGAGAGTCTTAAAGGTTATGGATAAGAAACCACGCATGTACTCTACATTTCTGTTAGAGTAGTAAGCGAGTATAAACTTGTATCTGTGAGATAGCTCTTCGTCCTTCAATCGATTCTGCGCCAACATTACTCTCTCACTTATTTCCCAGGGACCACGAGTGAGAAGCGACGCAAAAGCCATGCATGTCCCACCGCACGCCATAGGACCACTCTTGTTGTCTTGCTTGTCTTTATAACAAAGTGAACAAACGACTCAACATTTACGAGCATTCATTCTCAAAGTGCAAACTGCTGCTGCGTCTGCTGCTGCGTGATTGGCTGTAAAAACTTCTGAAAGTCTTCTTGTACAACCGGTCTAGTTCTAGATCTAGATCTACACACATAAACTCACTACATCAACTTACTCACACTTACACAACACACTCACACCTAGTTACTTTTTTCTAATTACGTACTTGTTCCTTCTTCTTCGTGTGTTATTTTATTACCTATTAATTTTTTCCAACAAACATCGGCAATACGCTGGCTCATTTTAAACGGAAGGTCCTGTCTGCCGTAATACAATTTTTTTAAATTAGTACCGAAATCATGTGATCTTTTCCACTAATGTTAAGTACTGTATTGTATCGCATAGTTTTTGCTTATCATTAACTAGTGGAAAAATAATATGTAACACGGTTTTTGGATCAATTATTATTAAGACTAGACCAGGCGGATTAGTACCTGCCTCCCTATTCTCAAAAGCAATTAAATAAAAATAAAATGAATATATAATAACTTTTATTTAGGTCCTTTTACAAAGTAATACATCTAAACACTTATAAATACTTACATATATAAAAGCTAGTTTAATTTACTCGTTTTTAATTACTTATGAAAGGTGCGTTGGTACTGACATTCTATGTTGTGGCGACCTGCCTGAGCTAGGTTAATAAAAACCTGTGTTTCAGGCCATCCCCATACTAACCAAATGGCCGTGGAAGTGCTACTTAATTTATAGCAAATCAAGCAACACACTTACCTGTTTCAGTTCCTTCTTGATGGCCCTGGTGACGTCGATGCTCTTCTTCTGCAGGCGTTTGATGGCGACTATGTTGCCTCTGCACATGGCTATCGTCGTGTGAGCGCGTCGGGTTTCCATGTCATGCTGCATTGAAGTCTGCGGGAAGAAAGATGGTGAGAGATATCAAATTGAAATAAGTAGGTATTTTAAAGATATCTTAATGAAACGTGTTATAACTAAAGTATAAGCCTATAATGGTCTCTCACTTTAATCATGGTAGAAAAAGACGTAGGTTAATAACATAACATCACGCCTGGGTTTCCCGAAGAGCTAGGCAGAGGTGTACCTGTAGTACACACACATTTCACCAGCTATATTTACGTCCCACGTAATAGGGGGCGAGCCTTTTGCCACGAACCCGACACAGATCCGGACTCCGGGTAGATACTGAGAAATTCCAGATTGAAAACCCCAATAACACTGCCCGACCCGGGAATCGAACCCAAGACTCCATGCTGCTACTTAGCATGGAGTCTTGGGTTGCAACTACTACACCCATGAGGCAGTCTGTAAATGTCTACTTTTTAATAATTTGGGGATCAAGCTTCCTTTCGTTGTAGGTTATCGTAGACATAGTGGTATTTTTAACCGACTTCAAAAAAGGAGGAGGTTTTCAATTCGTCGGAATCTTTTTTTTTCATGTATGTTCACCGATTATTCGAAGATGCCTGAACCGATTTGTTTCAAATGGTATACTTCCTATGCAGTATATGCAGTTTTTAAAAATCAACTATAAATTATTTTGAAATAAAATAAAACCGCCTTCAAACGGACGTAGACGTGTAAGACGATCGTTTTCGAATTGGTGTGGGGTAGGTACCATAACTAAATTAAATATGAAATATAAAAATCTTAAAAAAAAAAAACAAGGAGACGTCCAAAAAAAACCTACAACGTGATAAATAACTTTCATTTCGGAAGACGTTGGCAAAAACTAAAATACAGATTCAAAGACACCAACTTCCGAAATGAAAGTTATTTTATACTTTGTAGTGTTTTTTTTTTGGAAGTCGGTTTTTAATTTTAGTTAAAAAAGGTTTTTACATTACTGACGAGCTTATTTTACTTTAATTGATTATCACGCACGTGATTAATCTAAACTTGCCGCAGTCGGTTCGTGGATGGGTGATCATCCATTACATAACGAGACCCCTACGTGTGAGTCGTTGATCCTGGCTGTCATTCGTAGATCTTGACAGTCGATACGGGTGGTCAGAAGCCCGAAAGTCTGACGACCAGTCTTGCCAAGATATATTGTGGTACCCAGTAACTTGGGTTGTGTCAGCCGCTCCATGGAAAATACTGGTATTCAGCTGCATGCTTTTAGACTGGAAGCCGACCACAACATATTTTGAAAAAGGCTCGGTTTATTGAATTGAGTACCGGTAAAACGGGGTTAATAGGGACGCAGGGGTGAATCGGGACGGAACTTTAAAATGGATGTAAACATTGAAATAATGTTGTTTGCTGCCAAAAAGGACTCTAATGTGTTTACTGTATTATAATTAACGATTAAGCGCCCTTGTTGGCAACAAACTATATTATTTCAACGTTAAAATCCATTTTAAAGTTTCGTCTCGATTCACCCTTGCGTCCTTATTTACCCCGTTTTACGGATATGTCGGCTGTTTTATAGGAACATCAATGTATGTATATTTAACCAAAAACTATTTCCTTCCCTAATAAAAGATTTGTCTACTATTCGTACACGTGCTTTTACCACCCCCTATTTAATCTGTATATCGTCTTCGATTCAATCCGCATTTGTCGCAGCTTTTCAAACCAAATAAATAATTTGTCGTTCTATGTTAACTAAATTTGTTAAATCTAGTACCAATAACGCTTTGTGGAATTAGGAACCCACATCTAATAACACGAGTCACTATTAGTGTTGAGAAAAAAAACTTAGCTACCACTTGCAAAATAATTGTTACAAAATGAATGTTTTTAATAATGGATGTGCATGTCCTACGAGCCCGTTCTATGAAATAAGAGTATCTATCTATCTATATCATCATCTGCCTGCCTTTTTCCAACATGTTGGGGTCGGCTTCCAGTCTAACCGGATGCAGCTCAATACCAGTTTTTTACATGGAGCGACTGCCTATCTGACAACCCAGCTACTAGGTAATACGATTCCCCTCGGTCCCCGTAACGGCTGTCAAAGATCCACGAATGACAGCCGGGACGAACGGCTTAACGTGCTTTCCGAGACACGGAAGGGTCTTGGTATGGTAAATGATTTTATTTCTGTAAGTAGGTTTGTATAAACACTTTTACACGTCAATCATATTTTAAAAACTAGATGAGGTCGGCGTGTACTATCTGACTACTTTGAGAAGAAAGGCCGAAACAAACTCAGAGGTCACAGTCTCTTTTAAAATCCAGACATAATCTTGGGCAGATCATATGAAGATAAGATCATGTAGGTTGGTGTCTGAAATAGTCTTTTGAGGAAAAACCACGCAGATTGAGTGGACCTGTCCAGTCAGTGCACGCATGTGTCAATAATCGTGCAGCTCAACTCAGAACTTAAGGAGCTCAACAATTCGACGAACAATACCAAAGTAAGGACTTTTGGGTAGGGCGCACCTTTTTATGATTCTGTCGAGTTATGTGAACATGTTAAATGTATGGAGCAGCAGATTTTTTTCGCGATTTCAGTGTCATGTCAGTATCAATTATGAGTTACCTACGAATTACCTACATCTTGCATTAGTTATTTGATATTATTTAAACACTAGGAACTTCTCCATATACCCGTGAAAACAATATTTATCTGTGCCTGTTCTATACATTTATGACCTACCCAACTCTACTGATGTGGATTCAGATACGGGATGTATGTATGTAATGAAGATTCATTACATAACTCTAAAATAATTATACTATAACATTTATTTTAAGATGTTTTTTTATGATTTTTTTATTTTATTTACTGCTGACATTTTAAAATTATTGTTTGATGGATTCACTTTAAATTAATGATATTGACTTGAAATTAACTATTAACAATCTCAACTATTCATATTTGCACGCCATATGTGGCAAACATGTCCGAATCTGTATTTTTCTCTTTATTTATCCTGCATGCACGTTTTTATTCGTGTATGTTTACAGTGTTTTAAGCAAATAAATATTTATATTCTCATCTTATTTACCTAAATAGATTTTAATTGGCTTTCGTAAGTTCTGTAAAACTTGCAAAAAGAGTATTAAATTATGTATACGATTCCGATAAGTTCTTTTCGACGAAATTGGTTCATAAAATGAGACCAGCTTTTTATTTATTTTTATTTAAGATGGTTTTGCTCTTGACTCTAGTCTAGGTCAGTGGTGACAGGGACAGAGTTGACGGTGGAGTGAGCTTACCCAGAAGAAGCCTGTTCACTCTCACTTTGAAGAGATTAGGGTTGTATGCGTTCGGAAACACAGACGCAGGTAGGTAGGTAAATGTGCAACTGTTTTTGTAAGTTTTTAAAGCAAAAAATGGGACCTTCCTGCACAACATCATGACGGTTATTTCAGTCACTGCAGAAATCGATAGAATTTTTCATCTGACTTTCACTAGGTACGTTTATGAATAGCAGAGCTTCTTTCATTCGAAACAGAGCCCGGACCCTTTATCTTTTTTAAATCCTGTGTTGCAAAAGAAACCATTCTACAGTTTTTTGGTACTACTGCCTCTGAATTCTGGTTTTAATAACAAACGTTCCATTTCTATTAGTACCTAGGTAATTTTGCTTGATTCTATTAGCAACATTTTAGAAAGTCTCATAAAAATGGAAAGATTTAATATCCTTTTTAACCTTTCTCCTACTATGACAGTAAATATACTTAGGTAGCTAGATTCTATTGAAATTATGTGTAATGTAGGTATGACAAGAATTCTCCGAAAAGAGCGCCATTTAAAAATATTGCGAGTAATTTCTTCTTTGAAAATACACTCGAGAGCAATGAATCCGGGTCACTTAAAGAATGTTAAAAATCTCGGAAACTAAAAATGATAGGTTAATGCAATAAATTGTATTTAATAGACAATGTAATACTCCATAAATGAAAGTAAAAAAAAATACATTTTATTAACACAAAATTACATAAAGAAAAAAACTGCTGATCTCTCCTTAAAACAAAAATAGGAAACATGAAATTTTTGAACTTTATTACGATTTTCTTGAATTTTAATACTTCGTATTGCCTCCTCGTGCTTCCATTACTGCGTTTACGCGGTTTGGCATGCTGTACACCAAGTTCCTTATACGATTTTGGGGAATATTCTCCCATTCCTCTGTGAGAGCAATTTTGAGCTCACGAAGCGTGATTGGGGGAGGGTTTCGTTGTTTTACGCATCTGCCTAGCTCGTCCCAAGCATGCTCGATCGGGTTGATATCCGGGCTGCGCGCTGGCCACTCCATACGAGTAATGTTCATCTCTTGAAGGTAGTCATTCACAATCCTACCTGTATGAGGTCGGGCATTGTCATGCATAAATATAGCATCCTCACCTAAATTGACCATAAATGGACCAACGTGATCATTGAGGATTTCTTCCACATATCTTACGCTAGTTAAAGAGCCGTTTTCTATGATCACCAGCTCTGTGCGACTTTCAGAAGAAATTCCGGCCCACACAAGTACAGACCCACCACCGTAGGCTACTTTTTCTTCGATGCATGCTTGCTTGAATCTTTCCCCTGGTCTTCGATACACTCTGTGTCTTCCATCGTGCTTGTAGAGCATAAATTTTGATTCGTCGGAGAACATAACTTTTGACCAATCTTCAATACTCCAATTTACGTGGCTCTGGGCATATCTTAGTCTTGAAATACGATGCCCACGCTCCAGTTTAGGGCCGTTTGCAGGTCTAAGGGGTTTTAAGTTAGATTCAGCAAGCCGACGTCTTACTGTCCATGCACTTGGGTTACTTCCTCCGAGGCGTCGAAACTGATTGGTGAGTTCAGTTCCTGTGAGAAAGCGATTTCGAAGCATGGTGTTCACCAAGTATCGGTCTTCTCGTGCTGTGGTACACCTGGTTCTGCCCGTTCCTGGTCTGCGTAGGTTAGAACCAGTTTCTTCGTAACGTCGGAGAACTCTTTGTACTGTTGACAGCGACACACCGACAGTCCTGGCTGTATCGCGCTGACTCCGGCCGGTTTCCAGCATTGTAAGTATTCTGGTGCATTCTTCAGGCGTAAGCGACATAATTTCAGCTTGAATAATGAATATAGAGCACTATCAACATGGTTTATGTACCCACATAAATGACAGATTACAAACAAAAGCAAAACCAAATGCTGTAATTTCGTAGTTCCATCTTCGAAAGTGGCCCTTTTTCAAATTTGATTTTTTTATGATATAACTTTACAATAACTAAGAAGTCTTAATACCTTCATTTAAGGAGTATTACATTGTCTATTAAATACAATTTATTGCATTAACCTAGCATTTTCAGTTTCCGAGATTTTTAGGATTCTTTAAGTGACCCGGATTCATTGCTCTCGAGTGTATTTGCTTCATTGGTGACTCAATTAATGTAATGGACCTAAACAACGAATAATTCATAGGTATTCGCAATGATTTCTAAAAATACCTTAATGCGAGTCGCAAAGTTAGTTCAGCTAGAAAGTTGATTTACATTAGTCAAGTCCCTTGACGTCTCTACGTGACACGTATGACAATGTAAAGTGGTCACTTTTAGACTGACGTTTGAATACAAACTTGCTACTTGAACTAAACGGGATACTTCAACAAATCGATAAGCCTATCGCAGTCCGCTGCTGGACCTAGATCTCTCCGAGTCTGCGCTGCAACACCCTGTCCTCCCTTTTGCGCAGCAAGTCGGTCCCAGCCAGTTTTTAAGGTCGTCGGTTCATCCAGCTGGGCGGCGTCTCACACTACGCTTACTGATCTCCACTCCAGGAGTCGTCTGCTCCATCGGCCATCGGTCTTTCGACAAACATGGCCAGCCCACTGCCACTTCCGCTTGCTTACTCTGCAAGCTATGTACCGACATAACTTAATTATCCGGAATAGAACCGCAGTTTCTAAACTCCGGTTCTTTTCTGGATTATTTAATTTCCCATTTTATCCTTCAAAGAAACTCCGAGCATAGCCCGCTTCACAGCGCACTGATACTAATACAATAAGGATGAAGAGTTAGTTTTTTTGTTTGAACGCGCTAATCTCTGGAACTAACCGTTGGATTTGAAAAAGTATTTTTGCGTTTGATAGCCCAATTCTTGAGAAAGGTTATATGTTAGTTAACATCACGCTGCGATACTTAGGAGCCGAGCAAAAATAAAAAGTCAGAAAGAAGTTTAGCGCGGGCGGGCAATGGGATGCAAAGCGGTGGGTCGGGGGCCGAGGGAGTTTTATAAAAATGTGGCTATTATTTTAGTATATTCTGTATCTTACGACTTCCCCGTGGGCAAAAGCTAGGCAATAATAAATCAATCGATTCAAATCAAAAGCCTTACTTGAAAGTGCAAATAGCAGAAAATCGTTCAGTGTTACTTTGTGTATAATATCTACCTTTGTGTCTTGCCTGTATTTGTGTTAATAGATGCCAGGAATACTTTGCTTTGACTACCGGGGCGAATACGTGCCTTAAAATGTGATATGTGATATTTATATCTGTTAATTGGTTCAAAAAACACTTTTAAACTTGGAATGTTTTAAAACTAGATGTTTTCGGTGTTTCCTATCCAACTACACTGAGAAGAAAGATCAAATTCAGTGTTTATCAAATTGACTAGCAACTTAAATGTTCCATATACGACTGTCCTTCTTTGTCAGTTGTATCAAATTGCTGTAACACTGCAAATTAACGTAGTGTGTCAATTTGATAAACAATTAATCTTCCTGTAATTAATTTGATAATTAATTAATTTGCATCTCGTGTCTATGAATCCCTCGCTGCGCTCAGGATAATAACCTAAAATACTCGCTACGCTCGAGATTCAGATATAGAATCCTTCGCTTACTCGGGATTCTAAATCAACACTCGCAGCAAAACCAACTTTGCTCTATTGTTGCACAAATAACTATTGTTTGAAGGAGTTTTATTGTCATTTTGTAGCTTGTCTCATTAACTTTCATATTTTGCACTGCCTTAACTGGCTATAGACTGCAGAATCAGTCATCATCAAAGTGTAAGGACAATTTATTTCAGGGTCACAGGCAACAGCTGTTGGTCTCGCAACCCCTGATCGATATCAGTTAGATGCGGATGCACCCTTAGATAAACGACAATGTTCTAGTCTAATGGATCTAGGACCCTATAAGAAGACCTGATATGAAATCCATATTCTAGTGTAAATAACAGTTTTGTGGTCTGGCTGATCCCATTAATTAAACCAGTAATATTGTTGTGAACAAATGAATATAAATACAATACATTTACAGCATGTATCAGAAAGGCGTGGTCAAGGGTGTAGTAGGTACAATGCAAACGATCAAACTTAACGGTCTAACTAAAACGATCAAACTAACTTGTAATGGCAAAGGAAACATGTCATGTGAAATAAATAAATAAACTTCAAACAACAACATCATAATCGCGAAAAAATTATTATTATCAACACTGTCCTTATAAAACTTCAATACCTATTTGACTCAAATATATCGGACGGCAGATTATTTTTTGGACAATTTTTCAGCATGATGGTTTTTTTTTATTCAAGATGGGTTTGCTCCCGACTCGAGTCTGGGTCAAAAAGTGAGTGGTGATAGAGACAAAGTCGACGATGGAGTGAGTTTACCCAGAAGAAGCCTGTTCACTCTCACTTTGAAGAGATTAGGGTTGTAAGCGTTCGGAAACACAGACGCAGGTCGAGAGTTCCACTCTTTTGCTGTGCACATAATAACAAAAGACTTTTGGAAACGCTTTGTGCGAATTGGTGGAATAACAACTAGGTAAGGATGGTAACTTGCAGTGCGTCTAGATGACCGATGGAAGAAGGGAGCCGGTGGAATGAGGTCGTGGAGTTCTTGGGCACACTCACCAAAGTACAATCTGTAGAAGACCGACAAGCAGGCGACCTTGCGGCGATGAGCCAAGCTGTGAAGCTTGGCATCCACCAGTTTTACGTGGCGTCGCGTCGAGTCAAGCGCGGCAATTTCGTACTTTGCTGAGCCATCCCAAAGGTGGCTGCAATACTCCATGCAGGATCGGACTTGCGCTCTTTGTAAAGGTTCAAAAGCTGTCACTCTATTTAGGATGCCCAGTTACTTGGCCGCTGTTTGGGCTTCGTACTCGATGGTGGCACCGAAGTTGAGACCTGATGTCAACTCTGGTCTGTACCACAACCTTAAACATGACCACACCTTTGTGATACATGCTGTACACTCATATGACTAAACTTCAAATTAAATTGTATTTCCTTCCACAATAACAAACTTAAATATTCTAAACGATATTGTCTGACGCAGTTGCTTTGGTAAGAAAACTACGTAGTTTATGGAAGCAATTTAAAATTGTATGTTTCCGAGCTGCATAATATGTTTGAAACACTAGTTTTGCCCGTGACTATGGTAGTCGACTGTACTATAAAACATACTCTGTGGCAGTCGGCAATAGCATAGCTATCTAACAGTGAAATAATTTTCGAAATATGTAGATGAGTACTTCCAGAGATCAGAGATTACTTCCTACATCCAAACTTATAATGTTTACCTCCACAAAATAAACCATAAAAGAATAAATACACTTTTATATGTTTTTTTTAAATGTATTTTTGTATAAAATATTTAAAATATATCATCTGAATTTTTTTTTGCGAGGTACTGGTATCTGCATTAGGAAACCCTGTCAAAAAGATTACCAGTCCCCCCCCAAAAAAAAAACAGTGTTTGAGTATTAAATCTTAAAGATAATATTAACAAATTATTTTTAACCTTTGGTAGAAGAGCACAGTAAACAAAAATAAAGTATTATTATTAATAATATTATTGAAGTTTGTGAGTACTAGTGAAGTGTGGCGTAGTGTGGTGTGCTGTGGTGTGATAGGTAGGCTGAAAACATATTTATCTTAAAACAATTAGGAGGCTTTCAGTGCTATCGTAATCAAGGTTCAGGTGGGTATCACGTCTCCGCCGCGAAACCACAGCAGCAAAACCGCGGTAGTTCTGCCATGACAAGTCCGTTGTATGTCATGTATCCTATACTATATTGTAGTCTGTGGTTGTACAACAAGCGAAACTGCCTGTTTTAACGCACAGATTTGATTATGATTATATCTCTTTCCCGCGTGGTTTCGACGATCTGCTCGGAAGCCAGTTGCACCTCCGCGCTCAACCAGCTATATTGCTGCATTGCCGCGTTTGGTTCGCACGTATCTGTGGCAGTTGAAAAGTTCGAATAGATTATAACGCGAAACGATTTTTTTTCCGTAAAATGGATGTTGATTTAACGCAAAAACTAATCTAAGAGGACCGAAGTAGACCTATACTATATTTACTAAGTCAAAAGCGACGATATTTTGCTCCGATTGCTACGATTCAACTGACTCTCATGTTGTTCTGCTACTCGAATCGCTACATAATGTAGTAATGTTTCTTAGCGAAATTCGTTAAGCGGTTTCCCATAATTATTTTCGCGGCGGAGATGTGCTATGGCCCTTAGTAGATACGTGGTTGATAATTTGCTTGCACTTGGCTTACTAAGACCATATTAGTGTAGATTAAATATAAATTACGCTTCGTGTTGGATATATACCCTGATCTGAAAAAGCTTATAGGCTTCTGATGGATATATTCTGGTGAATGGACATAATAATTATGGAGGCACGAGGAACAGAGTGTAAAGTTCACTCATACTTCCATAGAAAAGGGGGATCCTCCGACCAGACGGATGTCGTGTCTGGTGGGCAACTGCCCGACGATTGATGTCTGGACGTTGTATACATGCTAGTTGCGCGGTAAACTCTGCTTGCGCGATGCAAGATTTGCGTGACGTCAGTATACAGCACAGCTCGCATGTGGCGATGTAGATACCACTACATTATGTTACAAAGGTGTACAACGAAATTGGGATTCTATTAGTCGGTCAGCCTTGACCTGATTTGTTATTCAGATAAGTATGTGGTAGGAAACAGTCATATTTAATCCTACTGTAGACAATAGACTTAGAAGTCATAGTAGGTACGAGATTCCACTAAACATCGACCTTCACACATTTTTGTTTTCCAAATGAAATGTGTAGTTTTCCTTAGCAATCAATAAGATCAAAATGTTTTAAGATTTAAGTAGGCCATTCACGATCCGTAAAACCATTAGTAAGTCATTGCGATGTAGAAGTACCTCCCATGTCATTGTAATAAAGTATAAATTAGAACAATTGCCGTTACTTTGATAAACCTCTCGGTAATCATTCTAATTAATACCTTAACTTACCGCGATAAAAGTTACACTGCAATGACTCACTAATTTGATCGTAAATGGAAGCCATTATAGACGCCATGGAAAGGGCTATGCTTGGAGATTCCCTGCGCGATCGAATCAGAAACGAAGAGATCCGTAGAAGAACCAGTGTAACCGACATAGTCCGAAGAATTGCCAAACTTAAGTGTTAGTGGGCAGGGCACATTGCTCGCAGAACAGACGGCTGATGGCTGAAAGGTTCTGGAGTGGCGACTGCGCACCGGAAGATGTAGAGTTAGAAGGCTTCCCACAGGCTACAAGGTAGACTGATGACCTGGTGAAGGCCACAGGATTTCGCTGGATGCTCAAGCACAAAACCGGTCGAAGTGGCGGTGCTTGGGGGAGGCTTATATCCAGCAGTGGACGTCTTTCGGCTGAAATGATGATGATGAAAGACGCCATACAAACCACACTCATTACATCCTTTCCCCTGAAATGGCAGAGGACAAAGATAAGAGGCCTAAATATTTTAAAAATATAATAAAGAAACTCACTTCACACACTACCTTGTCAGTACTCTGCGCGTTGTACGCCGAGATGAAGGTCAGATCCTTAGCTTCAATCCTCCACAAGACTGACGCAAGCTTTTGTTCGTATCTATAATGACGGACGAGCAGTGCTGCAGCCAAGATGGCCGCCGCTGCTACTGCTGCTGCTGCAGATAAGACCCCAGGGTCGTGTGGTAATGAGCATTTGATGCCGTCGAAGCCGCATTCTGGTTCAGCGACAGGCGGGCTTCCTCCAATCCAGCCTATGTTGTTTGCTTCGATTAGCTCCTGTGACAAAAAGTAATTTTTAAGATACTTAACTTGCTATGTTATTCTTGCCATACCCTAAAATGGAAGTAATACCTACGTAATAAACTCCATTTTAGGCTTTAAAACGTCTGAGACCGCCATCTGTGCTGGTAAGCTAATCATAAAATACTTTTTCGAAAACGATTAAAATTATACTTCGTCTATTATCCACATATCACATGAATACATAATATGCTAATAAATGTATTTTCAGTAAACATCGCGATGCGATTAAACTCTAATTAATAATTTCCAGCTGACTATTAGACGGATAATTATTAATAAACTCATTAGCCTCTGAAATTTGCTTAAGTGTCATTACAAAACTGTTGCATTCAGGATATTAATCAGAAGCACGCACATCTGTCAACGATTATCTCATCAACATAAGTGTAAGATAGTGTCTTTTATTTTTCCTGGTGGTCGGTCAAAAGTAGTTTATCTTCAAAACACGATACAAATCCCAATGTGGCAGTAAAAAGAAAATAAGGGTCTCAATAATAATAAGACTCGAGTGGAAATTGTTCCATTTGATGGAAAGCCGTTTGATAATCGTCTGTATAATAGAATTTTCAAAAAAAGTGTTTTGAAGTGATGACTACTACTGTTTTTCCCCAGATATAGGTAATGTAATCGCCTTTGGCAAAATATTTTCAGTGGTTATTAATAGTGTGTGAGTGGGGAAAAATAATAGCATTTCTCTTTTAAATAATTAGCTACAATAGATTAGGTAAATAGAGCAATTACGTGAAATACGCACCACTATAATATCATAAAACTTACTATTTTTAAAGAATCGGTTCTACAACCATTCAGTTACTTTTTACCTTTCATTATTTTTCGAGTGAACAGTCACAATGAAGAAGTTCTGGGAAGGAAAACATGTTCAGACTTGATGCTCCAAAAATAGACCAACAAAAGTGAGGCTCTAATGTTTAGTTACGTATGTTTAGTTTACGTACGTAATTTTTTTTTGTCGTAGTATTTTTTTTTGTGCTCCCCTTTATATACTATCTCATCTGATAGTAGGAAATGATTTAATCAACGATGGTGCACGTTTTCCTGAATAAAATAAACTCACCTACCTTTCATTACCTTAGTATCTAATAAAATTTTCCTTTTATTGCTAAGATAGTGAGAGGTAGATTAAGTTATTTCATCGAAGCAAACGTGGACCAACCTAATTTACTAGAGAAGTACTCAACATCTCTTTAACTTTGCAATATTCAAGGCCAATATTAAATTCCACTATGAGAACTTATCTGACAGGTATGTATTTGATTAACATTAGCTGTCAAAGTTACCAATTAGTTTCGGATCGGATCGGTAAATGATTTAGGAAGGTGGTGATTTAGGAATTCTATCGATCCGAGGAAGGGGAACATTCAAACTTGTGGAAATGGACGACATTAATCTTAACTAATATTATAATGTGGGGTACAGAAAAGATACCGTGGCCCCTGGCACAGGCAGCTGAAGGAACACGGGTGGGTTTTAGTCAGTAAGAGTCTGACACGCCCTCCCGCTCTGCCTAGAGCGGGAGAAGTTATTTGATCATTTCCCACCATCAAAAAGGGGTACAGACATAGGGTCAGATACAGGACAGATATAGGACATAGGGTCTTTCATTCAGAAAAAAGTACTGTGTCCGATCGTAACAATTGCTTTAGGACGCTAGATGGTTCTACGTGTCTTTCGACCATGATTGAATTATATTATTAAAATTAGAAACTTTTAAAGTGTGTTCAAACAACCTGAATTGATTGTCAAAATCTAAATTAACGCGAGTG
This sequence comes from Brachylomia viminalis, assembly GCA_937001585.2. Lineage (NCBI taxonomy): Eukaryota > Metazoa > Arthropoda > Insecta > Lepidoptera > Noctuidae > Brachylomia > Brachylomia viminalis. Next base: position 4,824,846 of record OW443298.2, read on the forward strand.
AAGCTGTGGGCAAAAGCTAGTTTAGTTATAAAACATTTTGCAAGTACGATTTCATCGTCATTAAATTCGATTTAGATATCGTGTGTCAATGTACGAATGAAAAACGTTCTTGTTAGATATATTTGGAGTACCTATTGTGAGATGAGCATAATAATAATAATTATTAATGTCGTGGAAATACTTTTAGTATCTTTTGCTTTAATTTGGTCGTTTATGTCGTTTATGGTCGTTTTATGTTAAAGTACGACACATGCCTAAATTATTGTTTTAGTTCAGATCATAAAAAAAATGTTACCATTTCGTCTCAAATTTAGTTGGAACTTTGCATTATACTAAAAAGTAAAATGCAAAGTGCCAACAACAAATTACTAAACAAATTGCGTCAGCCGAACCGATGTCAAAGTGACCATTATTTAATGGTCACTTTGACAACTTAAACCTTAACTTAGCCTATTAAATTGTATAGGCTGACGCATGGTGAGAGATTCATCTCCAAGTTCACCTTACCTTTTACCTAGCACCTACGCACTTACGGCAACCGGAGCGACCACTATTTGAAGCAAATCGTGTATCGTGCAAATCGCAAATCCAGTAAAATGACTGCATCACCCAAAATCAAACCAAAGTCAAAGCATTTATTACAAACAGGCACTTAGAAGACACTTTTGAACGTCAACATTTACAATAAAATAGAATTGATTCTAGTCGCCCCTTCCAAAAGGTAGTTTCGTATGGAGAAGAATGGGCAAGAAACTCCACCGTTGTTACTCTTTTAAAATGTTTAGCAATATTTTGTATACATTAATTATCTATCTAAGTACATGTGAAGACGATGCACCTACAATAAAATTACTATACCACAATAGGTAAAAAGATAAATGAAGCCATGACAGATAAATTAATTATGTGATAGATACACGGTGCTCACATATTTACAAACATTTTAAAAGCATACGATTTTCCTAAAACTATAGCAAGTAATAAGTTAGTGTGTGAGGTAAGGTAAAGCAGCTTGGGACGAAAATTAGGGTAGCTACCAATTCAATAACATAATGTACCAACCGGTAGGAAATCCGAAGAGTTGACGTATCGGAAAGTAGCGACAGGCTGGGCGCTCCAGCCCCCTGGGACACTAGAATCAGCTACCAGGCCGATGACTGTGAAGTTGCCCTCGGCGTCACCTGCGCTGTCCATGTTGACCTAGGGAATAAAGTAAAGTTACCTTTAATAAATAATAATTTCGGCTTATTACTAGATCCAGTTACATTTGAGTGGACCTATGCCATTATTGTATTAACCACAGAATATGTTTGATACCACAAGTTGAAGAGTTTATCAAGGTTATATAGAAGGTTATCAATAATTTTCTAAAACAACCCTTTAAAGGGAGTGGAGAGGGCGTTGAAGTTCTAAGGGGAAAGTGCGAAAGCCGCGCGGACGAAGTCGTGAGCAAAGAGCTATTTCTTCTTTACTTATGTAAAAGATTTCAAAGACGTATTTTCTGAATGTAAGTCGAAATCTTTCGAGAAATTTAGAATATGAAACGATAACAAAGTCTAGGAGGAGAATTTTATCTTCGATGCTTGCGAATAACCTGAGAAGAATATTTGCGACTGCCAAGAGTAAAACTTAATGTTAATGCCTGCACTATTCTAGCTTAAAACAACAACTCTCTTGCTGACGGTACCTACATACACAGATAATGCAAGAAGCCTACAGTTCGAACATTTCGATCGAAGTTAATGTGGGTCAACTTTACTCATGGAAGCTTTGAATTATTTGTCGAAGAGACTTCTACTACGTACCTATATCATACCAAAGATTAGTTAAACAGTATTATGATAGTTCAAACATTCAGAAACTCATAGCTATCCCATGAGGGTTTGCTGAAACTACAGATCTCCACGTGTTACGATCCTTACATACATACTTGACGGCACGGTTGGCGCAGTGGTTAAGCGATTGACTGCTGCGCTGCGTGTCGCAGGTTCATTCCCGCACGGAACAAATATTTGTATGACCTACAATTAGTTGTCCCGGGTTTGGCTGTTTGTGTATGTGAGTTTAAATGTTTGTACAGGAGAAATTCCTAGTGTTTTGCAACGCATAAAAAAATATAAATATATATGCAGGGTAACCAAAAAAGGTATGCGCTTCGGTAATCTTCGTGTTTCCGAACTAGTACTTAGTCGCGCCACAGAGTAAACCCCACAGAGGCAAAGCTTCTAAGTTCTGTACGCGCTTTGTCGTAGTGCATCTACTCGTATCATAAGAAGCTTTCTCTCTGTTGGGTTACTTACTCTGGGTGCACCTTAACATTCACGTCAGTTATAAGAGTTTTGAAAACTTATTTGGCATTGAATATATTTGCTAATCAAATTTTTTTTAAACCGTTGTAGTAAAAATAAGTTGGGAGCTATTAAAACAATCTCGTAATCGTGCGTTCGATTTCCTAAGATCGACGATAATTGCCGAAGCGCATACTTTTGCTGGGAGATCTGTACAATACATTTTGCTTTGTCTACGGTCATTCGTGATCTAGCTTTACCTGTATTTATATGATCTGAGAGCTTTACTAAAACGCGTGCACTGTGCAAATACTATGTAGGTACTACTGCACTAGTACTATGTCCATAAGAGCTTTATTACTTAGAGTACTACACTTCCAGCTTAGTTTAGTCAGCTTCCGCTACACCATTTATTCTGACTTTGCACTCTCTGTGTAACCTTCAGAAGAAGAGGAATTGCTCTTTTGTAAAACTTTTAGAGAAATTACAAAGTTCAGTCAAAATAAAAACCCAAAACTTTGATAAAAAAAAATATTTTAATAAAAAAAGAAATTCGTAAAAAAAAGTTGTTTTTTGTAATGTTTTTGCCTCTATAATGGTAGGAGTCAGTAATAAGATTCCACTTAATCCCTGTAACGAAAATACATACGTATATAATTTACGATCTCGTATTTAGAAGTCCATGCTATTTACTGTTAAATTTGTACAACTTTGTTTTTGCATTTTACCATATAAGTAAACTAAGACATAGCGAACCGAAGCTAAATAAATCTAATGACTTAGCAAAATACTTCTTGGTACTGCTGACTTAGGTACTAGACGCATATCGCTCGCGTCAAATCACTGTCCACCAACTTCTGCCATATTGTAGCAAAAGTTGCAATCGTTGTTTTCAGGTGTTCCTTGCCATCTCAAAAAAATAAAACCTTAATTAAATTCTTTGAAGCTTTCCACACTTAGAGCATTAAACCATAATGCTCTAAGTTTCCACAGGGAATCTTTCAACGGAATATTTTTTCTTAAATCAAAATATTATGATGAATACCTACATGTCTGGTTTTAATAGGTATATCTCTCCTTCCCAGAGCAAATGCGTACAACTCTGAATCATGCCTATTAAAACTTCCGAAAAATATAAAACATTTAAATAACCCTTTCAACACATTTGCTCAAAAAATGCATTTACGAAGCCTGTATAGATTGTTCGAAAATTAAAAATAACGCACCATACAACGGAACGGGCGGTAAAATGGGTACTCTCATTATAGTACATGTTTTACCGCCCTTTCGTTGTATAGCGCCGTGCGTATTCTTTACGGTTTTTTTTTATTACCATCAAAAATATATAAGAATTCCACCAAGGAGTTTCAAATTACGAGAATAAATGAGGGGTATAGAATCAAAGGCAGCTATATCCACCTAGGTATTTTTTTCATAAAACAGAAAAAAACGTTTTTACTGTCGCAACACGATGAAAAAAAAGACGAAAGAAAGTATTTGGAATGGTGGTACCACTGAACACACACAAATCAGTCAATCCAATGATTAAATTATTAATTTTGCGGTAATTTTTAAATCATTTAGCTGCATTTGATACCAACTAAAGGATTTAGCTGTTTTTGATTCTGATTGACCCAAATAAGCTGTATGATCGAACCTCCTTCGAAGCGCTTTTGCTCAATACCTTTATCTTAGTATTAACGAGAAATTGAGACGAAAGATACTTTTCGTCTCGACTATTGCGATTCGACTTTTTGCGATTCTAATTTTCACCACGCGCACGTATTGCCATTTGGAAATGGCGCCAATTTCATATTAGAAACGTCAAAGATTGTTATTGTTGCGAGTGTTGCGACTTTCTGACTGATATTTTTATAAACAAAAGTTTGTTTCATTACCAATTGTACTGTTTTCTCGCAAATGTGTGGAACAACGTTGTACGACACACGCGCGGAAATTTGTATTTACAAACTCGTGACTATGGTAAGCCTTCGACTTCGTCTCGGGCTTACATTCGTCTACTCGTTTGTAAAAACCAACTTACGGCACTAGTATCATAAATAACTATTTTACATCGCCAGATTCGCAAAGGATACAAAAACATTACTTAGACGTCACTTGCATAATTCAATAAAAACCATGAAAACACATGTGCAGGTAACCAACCCGTAGGCATTTAAAAAAAAAAAAACTTATTCACTTAAAGCCTTGGTACAAAAACAGTACTTACACGTCACTCGTACATGTTATAAGCAAGGTAAACACCAGTCCTATTTACATAACTCTCTGAAATAGCTATAATTTATCTTTCAGTGGCGCCCCATGTTACGCCATTTCCATTGTTTCACATTATTTGTTTGTCCAAATCAAATACTTTGGCACAGACACCTGTCGCTGCCAACCAATAATTGTTATTGTCCTCTTGATTTCTGATAGGCATAACTTGGCATAGTAATTCAACTGTAGTCTGACGAAATAAACGTGAATTGGTATTATATTTGGCTTTTAAATATTGTTTTAGATTGTAGGTCTTGTCAGTGATAAGACTGCCATAAATTGTTCTCTAATTGAATTGTATTAAATTATGTAAGTATGTTAATGTTATGTTATTAACTTAATTATGCACATTCTATGACATCTTAATTCTCTTGCTTTAAGCTGATTATTTTTGAAGGTTTAGGTTAAGATTATTTTTCCAAATAAATTGGGTTGAAGTCTTCTTACTTCTCTATTAGTTGTCATCTCGCCACCCCCCCCCCCCCCCTTTCTAGCCATATCATCTTTCACACAGTCCATCCACCGTTTCTATGGCCTTCACCGACCTACGCTTATAGCTCTCCAAATTCATACTCAATGCCTCACGACATTTTCCACTTATTAGCCCAATTTATATTGCTTTTTTTTCGCACAATATAAGTGGCCCTGGATCTAATTTGAAAACAATTTAGTACGAAAATATTGGCTTCTTCGACATCAAACAGTGCACAACAAACGCTTTTACATAAAAAAAAATAGGAAAACTTTAAATTCATGTGTTTGTCATGAATCAACAATAGATTTTTCTAATTAAAGCGAACTCTCTTTCAGTGTGTGATGGCTAAAAATGCTGACGTAAAGCAAGGCAAATAAATAAAAAAGAATCATTAGGACAATTCAATTATCGTTGGTGAAGTAACTCATTAGTTGCAATTTCTGCAAGATCTTCCCTTACCTGTTTAACTTTATAGTAAATAATAATGGTATTGTGCTGTCATTTAGCACTAAAAGCATATTTTGGTACAGCTGTTTGATTTATGAGGCAGAGAATTACTTAGAACAATTTGACCCAGGTATTAAATCAATAAGTCCATTAGCGTTTAATGCCTAGTGGAGCCGATCCGTGGAGGGATCCCAAAGGTTGTCAATCCCTATGTTTGTTGTAGATACGAGCAAATAACAACACTACGAACTACGTTTAAATATTAGTCGTATATAATTATACCTATCTAATAAAGCTAACAATATATGTATAAAATATGCAACATTATATCGGTACATTCCAGACCTGAATATAATTATTATTCGCAATCATAAGTGTAACTAAACATTCAAGTTCGTCAACGCAGATGCAATGCATGTTTGCAGAAGATGTCAGTAAAATTCAAAGAACGTCAGTAACGGGAAATAATCTAAATAAAAATGCTCGTTATCCGACTCAAACCGCGTCTATTTGAATACTTATTAAATTATGTACAAACATACATCATATCATATGTCTGCTCCGCCGTGAGTCAATCCACTTCCAGATGTTGGTCGCGATCAAAGTGCAAGTTCGCGTAACGTTTAGCTAACTCACTAACACATAACATAACAGATTACGATTGCAATCATCGGAGGGTTAGCCAGAGGTACCTATAATATATATATTGTTGGGAACGACGAGTAGCGAGTAGTATCACGCCTATAAAAGAAGTGTCAAACAGATGACAGCTCCTCCCTTGGCTGGAAGCTTTGAGTTCTCTCAAAGGCACAGGAAATACCGGTTAAGCAGTCACGGCCTCTCAAGGCCTGGCAAAGAAAAATTACAGCCCCTTTTTGCTCGTCAAACGTCGGAGCGTTCACACGTGTCAAAGTCAAAGCATTTATTTCAAATAGGCACATAAAAGGCACTTTTGAACGTCAACATTTACATTTAAATAGAATTGATTCTAGTCGCCCCTTCCAAAAGGTAGTTTCGTATGGAGAAGAATGGGCAAGAAACTCCACCGTTACTCTTTATAAATGTGTTACAATATTTTGTATACATTAATTATATAATTATATGTGAAGACGATGCACCTATAATAAAAATTACCCTACCGCAATAGGTAAAAAGAATTTAATAAATGTAGCTATGATAAATAAGTTAATTAAGTGATTGCGTTTACAGTTCTATTTATATGCAAATAATACATTGGAAACTTGCAGGGCGTTATTTTCTTTGTAAAATAACTGTAAGCATTACGGTTACTTACCTTTTAAACACTTTCACGTAAACACTTTCACGTAATTCTAAAAAGTTAATTATACAGATTTTTAAAATATAGCTCCGATTCATCATCATCTGCCTAGCCTTTTCCCAACTAGGTATGTTGGGGTCGGCTTCCAGTCTAACCGGATGCAGCTGAATACCAGTATTTTACATGGAGCGACTGCCTATCTGACCTCCACAACCCAGTTACTGGGTAATACAATACCCCTTGGTAAGACTGGTTGTCAGACTTTCGGGCTTCTGACGACCCGTAACGACTGTCAAAGATCCACGAATGACAGCCGGGACCAACGGCTTAACGTGCTTTCCGAGGCACGGAGCAGTGGTGATGAAATAATTTACACAAAGTAAAGCGCCTGTCGGGGTTCGAACCTACGACCTACAACTCGTAAGTCGCGGCCGTTACCACTGGGCCACCACTGCTCAAAATATACACACAAAATATAGCTCCGATTAAATGATAAAAATTGAAAACCACGAAATATGACACTAAATTGCGACGTTGCCACTCATAAGGTATAAACGCTCTTAAGCGCATTAGCGAAAAAGGAATAGTTTAAACTTCCTACGTTACTTTAACCATTGAGTTCCCTGAAATATCCATTAAAGCTGATTTCGTAGTTGTATCTTTTTTTTTTTTTGACGACTCGTTTGGTTTAGTGGCTACAGTGGCTAAGTTTAGTCAGCGAAACCAAATTGTGGAATAGAGGAGTGGACTGTAAGAATTTCGATTGGTTGAAGAATATTATTAGGTAGTTCTGTACGAACGGAGCTCGCCGTTCACCCAATCCAGGAAACAATTCAACAGAGAGATGGCTAGAATGCAACTCACCTTATCTCCTGCTGCAGCTGGCTCCCAATTGATCTGAGCGGTATTTCGAGTAGACCGTTGACCACGGAAACCGGCACGAGTAGCACCACACGGTAATGCACAATTTGTCCTGGTTTTATCAATTTTCACTCACGGAGTTAAAAATTTGATAGTTCATGGGCCAATGGCGACGACAGTCAGACTGGTCGCGCGCGGGCACGTTCCTTTTTTTGAAGATGGTGCGCTCGTCGCGTTGTAGCAAATAGTGTGGTCGCTCATGGCTACGGGATAGCCAATCGCGTGCGACTAAGCGAGCGCATACAGACATTCCATGTCAAATTCGTCCAATCATGGGCTATATACAGAACATACCCCCTACCGAAACCATAGTGATGGTTTCTAGAAAACTACGATTACCTTATTACCTATATCATGAAGAAAAAATCCTAAAATAAACACTAAGCTAGGTACCTATAACTAACAAAAACGTTTTGTTTGAATTTAATTGGTATAAGGCAATAGGCAGAGCTTATTGGTTGGTCTTTGTAAGACACTTTTTTCGGTGCGCAGTGTCACACACCGAACTATCCCGTCGGGACCGGGATGTAATTTTTCTATTTTGCCGAGAGGCCAATTACAGGAGGGAGCATTATCGGTTTTTACTATCACTAAATCTCCAACCTTTGGGTTAGAGGAAGACGTAAACCACTTAGCCTTCTGCTGGAGAGTATTTAAATATTCGTGACTCCAACGTTTCCAGAAAAGTTGGGAACACCTCTGAATATACTGCCAACGTGACAATCTGTTAATGTTTACCTCTTGAACGTTATACTCGGGTATAGACGTCAAGCTTCGACCAATAAGAAAGTGTCCGGCGGTTAAGACATTAAATTCGTTGGGATTATCGCTAGCAGGTAGCGGACATAAGGGACGCGAATTTAAAATGGCTTCTGCCTTACAAAATATCGTGGAAAGTTCCTCAAACGTTAAGGACTTTTCACCTACACTTCGCACTAGATGATATTTTGCTGACTTTATTCCCGCTTCCCAGAGACCACCCATATGTGGAGCACTAGGGACATTAAATTTCCAATCAACCTGCCTTTTACAACAGCCATCGGAAATGTCGTCTTGACTCTCGCGCAGAAACCTTTGTATTTCAGACAGATGTTTACTTGCACCAACAAAATTAGTACCACAGTCAGAATAGAGAACAGCGCATAGACCTCTACGAGCTACGAATCTGTCTAAGCACGCGAGGAAACAGTCGGCGGAGAGAGAAGATAACACTTCCAGATGTACAGCTTTTGTAGAAAAGCAGATAAACAGTGCCAAATACGCTTTTGTCACTTTAGCATTACGACGTAAGCTTTCTTTAATTAAAAATGGGCCTCCCAGGTCAACTCCGACGTTAGAAAATACCTTATTAGGTATCAACCGAGTTGGTGGCAATGGTGCCATTTCGGGTTGCAGTAAAGACGGTTTACATTTAAAACACGTTTTACACTTAGCTAAAACGGATCTAATGACGCTACGAGCAGACAATATCCAAAAATTTTCATTTATTATACTTTGTAAGGTTCGCGGTCCTACATGTAAATATTTTTTATGTAAATAATTGATCAATAGTTTAGTAAATAAACTGTGCTTCGGAAGAAGCCGTGGATGTTTAGTATTATACGGGAGTTCGGCATGACCGATGCGACCCCCTACCCTGAGGAAGTCGTCGGCATCAATAAATGGAGATAATTTTCTTAATGAAGAAACGTGTTTCTTATCTTTAAGCAGTTTTAATTCCGCTTCAAAATAGGCATTTTGAACTAATTTTATCAACTTATCGCGAGCTTCGTTTAATTCGCAGGTTGATAATACTCCCGATTTGTGAGTAGTGCTCATGTCACCCCTTTTTGGTCTAAATCTTAAAATCCAAGCAAACGATCTTTGCAATTTGGAAAATGAGGAAAAGTTTTGAAAGATTCTTTCACAAAATTCTGTTCTAGAGTCATTCAAATTATCATTATTTTTATTTTCGGTCAAGAAATTAACAGATATTTTTAATTCCGGTACTTTATGATTACTCTCATTATCAAACACCGTCAGGGGCCAGTCGATATAATTTTGATACATCCAGTCAGTGCCCTGTAACCAACGTTGATTACAACTGACTAGTTGTTCCGGAGACGCTCCGCGAGAGCAAATATCGGCTAAATTATGTTCGCTACACACATGCCGCCAAAAATGAGGGGGTAATACTTCAATAATTTTCGTAACGCGATGACTGACAAAAGTTTTCAGCTTATAGGGTTCCGTTTGAAGCCATGACAGTACGACTGTCGAGTCTGAAGCTGCTGTTATTTTGTTAATTTTAACGCGAGTAAATGTATCAACTACGAACTTTATTAATTTGCTCAACAAAACAGCCCCCATTAACTCCAACCGAGGAATCGTGATGGGTTTTATTGGTGCAACTTTAGCTTTCGCGGTCACTAGACGCACCTTTACGATACCCTTTTGATCGCGACTGATAACATACACGCATGCTGCATAGCCACGCAACGAAGCATCACAAAATCCAACTAAGTCGCATTCCGTCTCGTTTGGTAACAGCATGTGACGCTCGATACGCAACTCCTTTAACCGAGGAAGTTCCAAAATAAAATTTTGCCACGATGTTTTTACGTTATCCGGTAACTTTTCGTCCCAACCGATGCCTAGCTTCCACAGTTGTTGCATGATCTGCTTCGCGACAAAAGTGCATGGCGCGATAAAACCCACGGGATCGTAAATCGACGCTAGCAGTTTTAGTACTGATCGCTTGGTTGACTCGCTGTCAGTTAAATTAACCGAAAAAATGAAATTATCGGATTTTGGAATCCATTGAAGACCTAAAACTTTAATGGTACTATAGTTTTCATCTTTAACGAACGTTACGGAATTTTCCCTATTTTCGGAGGGTACGCGTTGTAGTAACCTTTCACTGTTACTCATCCACTTTTTTAAGGTAAAGTTGGCACTTTCAAAAATACCAATTAATTGATCCTGTACTAAGCAAGCTTGCTCAAAAGTATTACAGGAATATAGAATATCATCCATGTAAACTCCCTCACGGAGGACCTGAGCAGCGAATGGAAAACGTTTCCATTCATCGTTAGCTAACTGAAGTAGCGTCCGAATTGCTAAGAACGGTGAACAACTAAGTCCGTAAGTCACGGTTTTTAATTCGTATAATTTTATTGGATCGTTAGGCGATTCCCGATATAAAATGTGTTGATATAAACGATCTTCTTTTCTTAAGGAGATAGCCCGATACATTTTACAAACGTCACTTACCAGACAATATTCAAATAGCCGAAATTTCAAAATGATTGCCGCAATATCCGGATACAGCTTAGGGCCGACTAATAGAATATCATTTAAAGCCACGTTATTGCTACTCTTCGCCGACGCGTCGAACACTACACGTAACGGAGTGGAGGTACTAGTAGGTCGCAAAATGCTGTGATGTGGAATAATGTATTTGCTAGGTTTGTCACCCTGATAAAGTTCCATATGACCGAGGTCTTCATATTCCCGCATAAATTCCTTATACTTATTACTTAAATCAGCAGTACGCGCGAGCTTTCGTTCCGTGTACAATAAACGGCGCTCAGCCACGGCACGCGTTGCACCTAGCGGCGAGCGTTCGGGCGCAACAGGCAGCGGAACTACGTATTGCCCGTTCGACTCTCGAGTATGTTCATTAGAGAATATCTCCTCGGCTAACTGATCCATCGGATTTATTGACGGTGTGCACGGCACTTCCTCAATTTCCCAAAAACTGCGTAAAGCTTTTTCAATCGACTGTTCTTCGTCATATGAAATCGATAAATTAAGATTTTGCGAACTACTATTAATAAGTGGATATAATTTTCCGCTAATAACATAACCAAAGACTGTTTTAATCACACTAGGAATACCCCTTTTAATTACTAATGGTTTATCTCTAATGATATCTGGCACTATGTCGTTACCTAACAAAATATCTATTCGCGAACGCTTATGAAACAGTGGATCCGCTAACTCATAAGTGTCATAATCTTTAATGACATTATCTGTGAAAGAGACATTAGGCATATCCGCAGACACCTTTGAAATAACTATTAAATTAACACTAAATGTTGGACCCTTCGCATGTCTTGGTTTTAATGTACAAGTAACCATGCCTTGATTTTTAACTATGCCCCCACCTATACCGTGAATGGTAAACGGACATTTTTTACGTTTTAATCCTAGTTTCTGAGCACATTCAGTAGTTATAAATGAACTCTGAGCGCCAGAATCAATGACTGCACGGCAATCTTGATATTGACCAACACAGTCAATAACATGCGTCAGTGTAGTGCCTAAGACTACTCCATAATCGCAGTTATTACTAATTAATGCTTGCTGTATGGGTGCGTGTGTTGAGTCACTTACGAAGTGAGACGACACTAACGCTTGCTGCGTGTGCGAATGAGACGGCTGCGCTGTCAGGGAGTTTGCCACGGATGATATTCCTGCGCTTTCATCCTTCGCGTTATCTTTATGCAATAGATAATTATGCGACGATGCGCATACACCGCAATTAATTGTACTTTTACAAGCATTCAAATCAAATCAAATCAAAATCAAATCAAAAGTCATTTATTCAAATTAGGCTGAGAATCAGCACTTTTTGAACGTCAAAATCACATAAGACAGTCCCCCCAAAACGCCCACCCTTCACTGATGACTGACACACATTTGACTGATGATCCGATTTAAGACAATTTTGACAAAGTTTTAGCGAATGAACACGGCTCATTCTTTCATCGACCGACAATTTACGAAATTGATCACATCGATAAATCATATGATTTTGTTTACAAATCACACAAGTCAACTCTAATTTATTATTGTTACGGTTGTTATTATTATTCGAAGCTCGTGCCGTATTAAGAACCGACTTAGACGAAGATTTAATTTGCTTTTTATTTTGTGTATTATTATTACTAGATTTCGACATGTTATTCGACGAGCTGTCTGTAAAAGTGTGTTCCAGAACTTTAATTTGTTTGTTGACAAAAGCTATTAGTTCCGCAAACGTAGGTATCAACTTCTGCTCACGGCTTTCTTCGAATAATTTTCTCGTATGAGGGTCGAGTCGTTGTAATGCCAAATGACACAATAAGAAATCGTCTAAGTTATTTATTTTCAATGCTTGAATCGCTTTAAGTGAATGATTAAAGGTTTCTACAAATGAAATTAAGTTCGACGTAGTATCTTTAGTTAACGGTGAAAAGTTGAACATTTTTTCGAAATACCTACATGCTAATGTTCTGTGGTCGTGATATCTATCAACTAAACTTTGCCAAACTAATGTATAATTAGCGGCAGTGATAGGTAGATTTTTAACGATATTTAAAGCAGGACCTTTAACGCATGAAAGTAAATAATGGAATTTATCGATATCTGAGAAATTTCTATTGTGAACTAATGATGAGAACGTGTCATAAAACGTTAACCAATTTTCAACTTCTCCGTCAAACTGAAATAATGTTATCTTTGGTAACGCTGGTACTACTAAATCATTTTTTTCTAATGCAGCACCGCAGTCAGATTCTGATTTTGAACGTTTACTAACGATTAACTGACATTGATTATACATTTCGTCAAATGTTTCAAGTTCACTAATCGACATTTTTGCATTAGGTTTTATTTGCACTTCTATTTCGTACAAATCAAATATGGCGGATTCAAACTTCGCACGAACACTTTCCATTTCCGACAATAATACCGTAAACAATTGAAACTTATCTGAATCAGTTCCCAACTTTTTGGAATAGTCATAAAGTTTTTGTATCTTCGTAAATAAATATTCCTTTCTAACTAGTAACGTTTTACGTTTCATTTCTAAAACTTCCGCCATTTTGGAAGCGTGGGTTTAGCAAAATGAAATTAAGAAAATCCGGGCTCGAATGACCAGAATGTGGAATAGAGGAGTGGACTGTAAGAATTTCGATTGGTTGAAGAATATTATTAGGTAGTTCTGTACGAACGGAGCTCGCCGTTCACCCAATCCAGGAAACAATTCAACAGAGAGATGGCTAGAATGCAACTCACCTTATCTCCTGCTGCAGCTGGCTCCCAATTGATCTGAGCGGTATTTCGAGTAGACCGTTGACCACGGAAACCGGCACGAGTAGCACCACACGGTAATGCACAATTTGTCCTGGTTTTATCAATTTTCACTCACGGAGTTAAAAATTTGATAGTTCATGGGCCAATGGCGACGACAGTCAGACTGGTCGCGCGCGGGCACGTTCCTTTTTTTGAAGATGGTGCGCTCGTCGCGTTGTAGCAAATAGTGTGGTCGCTCATGGCTACGGGATAGCCAATCGCGTGCGACTAAGCGAGCGCATACAGACATTCCATGTCAAATTCGTCCAATCATGGGCTATATACAGAACACAAATGGTCCTGGGTTCGAATCCCGATAGGGGCAAATGTTTGTATGATGAATATGGACATTTGTGCCCGACTCATGGATGTATATTTATAATATGTAAGTAGTTACGAAAAAAAAAATATTTAAATAGTGTATCAACCATCTGGTATCAATAACACAAGCCTTAAGTGTTAAGTGCTTAACTTGGAACTAGATGGTGCTGTGTGCAATGTCAGACGATATATGTATTATTTATCTTCCTCACGTATGTTTACACCTATTATAGTTGGAACCGACATACTTAACCGCGATGGCGTAACCTATGTACGTACGAAAGATAGGCAGTAGGTACCTAACATTACCTAGTACTGCTAAGACTTCATCACGTCAAGTGAACGCCTTGATTACCGACGCCAATGTAGTTACGCCTCTTATAGGTAAACATAAAGAGTTACTCATGTCTATCATTGGTCTTTTCGGAGTACCTAATTTCAGGAACTGCGAGTTCTACTGTAACCATTGGCGAATTGCACATTAATTTAACGAGCCAAACGCCAATTGTTTACCGCCCGTATAAATTGTCTTTCCAAGAAAAACTAAAGATACGAGACATAATTAAAGATCTTCTCGATTTGAAGATAGTGAGGGAGTCACAGTCTGAGTATTCTAGTTCTATAATTATTCTAGTAAAGAAAAAAGACGGCACGGATAGAATGTGACTTTTGGTCATTGAATCAAATCACAATTAAAGATCGATGTAGATGTTACTGGATCACTTAGCTGACACACTGAGGCTAGTTTATTCTGTAAGGCCTGTGCCAGTGTGTAGAGGAACTTATCCTCACAGTAAAAGGTTCCTGAATCGCGCGCAACGGTGACTTCGACCCTGTATGGTTTGTGCTTGTACGCGAGACGTCTCTGTAAATGGTGATTTTATAGTTGATGATAGATGAATTTTGAATTACCGGTTTTGGGAGATGGAAATGAAATGTGACGTATGAATTAGCTGATTGAGAGATGAATGCTCGAGTTGCCCATAAGTCGACTTTCAGTTGATATATTTGTGTTATGCCTTTCAGATGAATCTGATGAAGAACTAGACGGTGAACATGATGTACTGCTTATGCCAGGACCCAGCAACAGATCCAATGCGGTCGAGGACGACGCTCAATCAGGAGAGGCCGTGTTGGGAATGGCGAGTAGCGAGTAGCATCACGCCTATAAAAGGAGTGTCACACAGATGTCAGCCCCTTGCGAATAAAGATGTCATCTCCTCTCAAGGCCAACTGTGAAACGCCATACAAAAAAAAAAAAAAAAGTCAGCCCCTTTTTGCTCGTCAAACGTCGGAGCGTTCACGCGTCTCAGCTGTGTTGTTTGCATTAAAATTATTCGAAGCCGTTTCTTCGTGCTATAGTGATCACGCTACAGCCGGACGCGGTTAAGAGGGGCGTGACGTACCGCGACGTACTCACCAAGGCGAGGGAGACGGTGGACCTCCAGGAGCTGGGGATCACCGGGGGCCTCCGGCACAGGGTGACCGCAACTGGCGCCCGCATGCTGGAGATCCCCGGTGTGACGAGTGGCCCCACCGCTGACGCCCTAGCTGAGAAGCTAAGGGCGTCCCTCAATGCGGACGAGGCTCGAGTCTCCAGGCCCGTCAAGTGCGCAGACATGCGAGTCTTGGGCCTGGATGACTCCGTAACGGAGGGAGAGGTGGTGGCCGCCGTCGTCAGGACGGGCGGGTGTCTGGCCGACCAGGTGAAGGCGGGCACCATACGTCCGGACCCCGCGGGTATGCGAACCGTAATGGTAAGCTGCCCCGTGACGGCGGCCAAAAAGATTGTGGAGGGCCGAAGGCTTCTGGTGGGCTGGGTTTCGGCGCAGGTTAAACTGCTGGAACCCAGACCTCTGAGGTGCTTCCGATGCCATGTGGGGCACCACGTTGGCGTCCAGTGCACCTCGGAGGTGGACCGCAGCACTCTGTGCTTCCGCTGCGGTCAGCCCGGACATAAGGCCGGCTCGTGCGAAGCCACGCCGCACTGCGCAGCATGTGCGGGTGTTGGCAAGCCGGCCGATCACCGGGCGGGCAGTAAGTCCTGCGCTCCACCCACCGGAACCAGGAGGAGAGGCAGGCCCTCCGCCGCCGTTGCCATTACCACCTTCACCGCGGCCAGTGCCACTGCCACTGTTGCCGCCGCCGCCACTGCCGCCACCCGGGAGGAGACTGAAATGGAGGAGTAACGGCTCCATTGAGACTCCTCCAGGCGAACATCAACCATTGCGCCTGCGCTCAGGACCTGTTGCTCCAGAGCATGGCGCAGTGGTCGATTAATATTGCCGTGGTCGCTGAGCCGTATTTTGTCCTGCCCAGGGATGACTGGGTTGAGGACCTGAGCGGCTCAGTGACCATAATTTCGTCGGCCGCCGCCGGCACCCCATCCCTCGAAGGTGTCACGAAGGGACAGGGGTGCGTAGCAGCACGGTTCGGGGAGATAGTAGTAGTGGGAGTGTACTTCTCTCCGAGCCGAACTCTCGCCGAGTTCCAGAACTCTTTAACAGAGTTAAGTGTCATCGTCGCCGGGTACCATCGCTTCCCCGTGCTAGTGCTCGGGGACTTCAACGCCAAAAATCCGGCTTGGGGTTCCCGTTACACTGATGTGCGGGGCAGGATGGTGGAGGACTGGGCTCTGGAGACAGGCCTGGTCGTCCTAAACCGGGGTTCTGTCCCCACGTGTGTGCGGATGCGGGGTGAGTCTGTGGTGGACATCTCGTTTGCCAGCCCCGCTCTGTCACAGCGTGTCATTGACTGGCGCGTCATGGAGGAGGTGGAGACCTACTCCGACCACCGGTATATCCGGTTCGACGTCTCCGCCCAGACCTCTAGCGCGCCGGTCCAACAGGCCCCGAGTGGTCCGCGGTGGGCGCTGAAGCAGATGGACCGGGAGCTCCTCCTGGAAGCCTCGATCGTGCAGGCCTGGGTGTCATCACCGGACAGGCCTGCCGATATTGACGATGAGGCGGAGTGGTTCCGGGAGGCCATGTCCGAGATTTGCGACGTGGCAATGCCCCGAGTCCGTCCAGGAAGCGCCCGACGTCAGGTGTACTGGTGGTCGCAGGAGCTGGAGACGCTACGCAAGGCGTGCGTCGCAGTGCGACACCTGTACTCCAGGCACCGTAGGCTCCGCATCCGCCCTCCGGATGCGGAAGCGACGGAGGCGGAGCTGTACGAGGGATACAGAGCGGCGAAGACTGCCCTCCAAGAGGCTGTCCAGCGGGCCAAATATACGGCCCGCGAGGAGTTGGTGGAGACTCTGAACGGAGATCCATGGGGGCGCCCTTACAAAATGGTGCGGAATAAACTCCGCACCTGGGCCCCCCCGCTGACGCAGAGTCTCCGCCCCCAGCTGGTGGAGGAGGTGGTGAGCGCTCTGTTCCCTTCACGGGGGGAGCATACTCCCCCGCCCATGGCTCCGCCGCTCGCGGTGCCTGAAGCGGACCACGCGGACGACTACGACACACCTGAAGTGACCGGGTAGATCTGAGAGTGGCGGTAGGTAGGCTGAAGGCCAAAAATACCGCCCCAGGACCCGACGGCCTGCCAGGGAAAGCCTGGGTCCTGGCCTCGACGGCTCTTGGGCCTCGACTAGAGGCGCTCTTAAGCGCATGTATGGAGAGAGGCCAGTTTCCACTCCGTTGGAAGACGGGGAAGCTGGTCCTCATTCGGAAGCCAGGGCGCCCTGCGGACTCTCCGTCCGCATACCGGCCCATTGTGCTGCTCGACGAGGTCGGCAAGCTCTTTGAGAGAGTAATTGCAGGCCGCCTCGTCGGGCACCTGGTGAGGACGGGGCCGGATCTTGCGGATAGTCAGTTCGGCTTCCGCAAGGGGCGCTCGACGGTGGACGCCATCATGCGCGTTAGAGCCCTCACGACGAGGGACGCGGTGTCTCGGGGCGTGGTTGTCGTGGCGGTGTCACTCGACATCGCCAACGCATTTAACACCCTGCCCTGGAGTTGCATTGGGGAGGCACTCCGGTATCACCGGGTGCCAACCTACCTCCGTCGAATAGTCGAGGCATATCTGACGGACAGAGCCGTCATCTACCCCGGTCGCGATGGGGAGTGGAACCGGCGAGAGATGTCGTGCGGTGTCCCACGGGATCGGTTCTAGGGCTGCTCCTGTGGGACATCGGTTACGACTGGGTGCTGCGGGCCGACCTCCCTGATGGCGTTAGCGTGGTGTGCTACGCTGACGACACGCTGGTCCTGGCGCAGGGGAGGTCGCATCAGGCGGCGGCCGACGCGATGACACGCGGGGTTGCGATAGTCGTGGAGAGGATCCGGCAGTTGGGTCTCGAGGTGGCTTTGCACAAGTCTGAGGCCATGTCTTTCCATGGGCCCCGGAACAGGCCACCATCGGGATCCCAACTAACGGCAAGAGGGGTTCACATCGGCGTCGAGTCCACGATGAAATACTTAGGACTCGTGCTCGATAGCCGGTGGAACTTCGTGGAGCACTTCCGACGTTTTGGCCCCCAAACTGGAACGGACTGGGGCCGCCCTCAAGCGGCTCCTGCCCAACCTGAGGGGTCC
The DNA here is from genome assembly GCA_937001585.2 of Brachylomia viminalis. NCBI lineage: Eukaryota > Metazoa > Arthropoda > Insecta > Lepidoptera > Noctuidae > Brachylomia > Brachylomia viminalis. The sequence goes on from OW443298.2 coordinate 4,843,491, forward strand.
AAACGCCTCCTGCCGGAGGCTTTACGCGAGGGTCGTGCGGTCCATGGCTACATATGGGGCCCCGGTGTGGGCGCGTTCACTGCGGCGGAGAGCCGCCCACTATCTGAACGCGCCCCAAAAGGTGGTAGCCGTAAGGCTGATCCGGGGCTACCGCACGATCTCGGGCGAGGCGGCAAGCCTCCTTGCCGGACTGCCGCCGTGGGATCTGGAGGCGATAGTCCTCGCGTGCCTGTTTGAGTGGCGCGCGGAGGCACTACGCCGGGGCACAGTGGAACGAATGTATGGGAGAGGTTGGACGTAGACATCTCCGAAAAAAAAGAGTTAAATTATGCCAAACGAATGATGCCATCTTATTCAATTACCTAATGCCTTCATAAGTTGTGCTGATAAATTTCTTCATAGCTCCCATATTTCGTAAGTAATTGGAGAAAATGTGATATTTTACTAAGAAAATGAGTGTATCGAGCGCTCTCCCTCCTGATTCCGGCGTTGTTTCAAGTAGCGGTCTCTAATATCATAATGCTAATACTAAGAGCTATATTTAATACTAAGACACATGGTGCGCCAAATGTGCACTTTCTGGGATAAAAGGAAATGAAAATTTAAAAAAAATTTAAATGGTTTTTCCTCATTTGTATTTATTTTAAACAGACAGACGTATGTAGAGGTCATATATAAATATATGAAATATTGTTTTTTTAAATCTTGTGTATTATTTACGAAAATATTCATAAGAACAGATGAGAGTATGACTTTTTTCACATAATATTTTATTTATATATGTTTTACAATAACGATAAAAACACGGTATTTTAGATAATAAAATAATAAATTACCTAGTTTAATTAATATATTATACAATAAATTATTTATTTATTACAAGGCAACTACAACAGGTAACAATCACAGTATGTCAGTAGATTCACGTTATAGGTTTCGAATTAAGATGTAAGCTCTAATTTACTAAGTTACACATTTTAAAACAATATCAACATTTAATTATCATCGTCATCATCATCATCATTAATTAATTCAAATTCAGAATCGATAACCGCTAAATCATTTATGCTAACAAATTCGATATCACTTTTCTCAGAATCCGTAAGCTTTATGAGCTTACGGATTCCTTAAAAGAAGATTTTTTTACAAACTTATTTACTTTTGGACGAATGCTTGTAACAAGTGGATCAGAAGACAGTAAAAGATTGTGCATAATATCTTCATTGCATGAGATACTGCTATGCTTTCGAGAATGCCCCTCTCTATATTTTCGAAAATCTTTATTTCTAGCCTCAGATGCCTCTTCGGATAGAAAACCAATGGGCACAATTGACAAGTTCTGAACTATGTCTGGCCCATGCATTAAAATTTTATGAAGTGAAGATGGCATATAATACCATGGGTATAACTCCACGTAAAGCTTAGCAGTATCAAAGCAGAACTCTCGGAATTTAGTTACGTTGATATTCTCTCCTGATGAAATACACTGCAAGATCACACAGATTTTTCTTAAAAGCATAGCGTCTGTTCCGATCAGTTCAGCAGATTTAGTGTAGTTTTCAAAAAATCTCCTTGCCAGCCGAGTTGCCATTGTTGGTGGATCCACTGCCTTGTTTCACAACATCGAGAAGTAAGCCCGTTTCTCTTCTTACAGCCTCTTGAACTCTTTTCTTCCTGTCATCAACTTGCCTTTTTGCTATATCACCCTTTGCTTGCCATGACTTTATGTCTAATTTGTAGGAAATGTGTAATAAGCATTCCATTGAGCGAATCCAAGCGTGAAGGGAGCTTAAGCTGTATTTATACATGTCCTCGTTTGCGTGTTTATCTTTGATTAACTCTAAATTATTCATCTCTTTAGGACTAGCCTTGCATATGTCACACACTGAAGCTGCTGTATCGGATATAATGGAATGAATTTTACCATCAATCATTGTCAACAGCAGTTGGTGTTTGACACTAATTCCATCAGTGATGGTGGATGGAGTTAAGGCTTCAATCTCGGCTTCGATTTCAGCCATCTCTCTCTGCACATTTTTTTTGGTTTCCTTTATAAACTTAAACAATATTGGCCGGCAAAATGAGGTGGAAGATGGTCGCTCGTTTTCCCAAATTGTTACACCTTTTGAGACGAGCCGCAGTGGTACAAGACTAATCATAAAATTACTAGCAAGATCGATTTGCTCATCTTCACTCGTCCTTTGATGATAAATGCTTTGGCTAGATGATCCGTCAAAACCCCATTTGCTGGTCAAAATGAGCTGTTGATTGGGATCAACAGGGGTTTCTAACGACCTAATAAGTCTTTTTGAGGTTAAATCCATCAAGGCTTGTAATTTGATTTTTGCAGAGCTCTCTTTAACTGTGAGATCGTCTTTGGCCGGATAACACTTAATTTTTTCTTTAACCAACATGTAGTAACTCGGGTATTTAAGAGCTCCTTCTTGGGTGTTGAAATTTCGAAGAGTGTTGTAGCGCCATTTCGATAAATTCATCGATACATAAAGAGCCAATGCCTTCAAAGTTGATATTTGCCGTACCTGAATCGATTTACCTTCAATGAAGGCTTTGATTTGTGAGGCCTCTTCTGGATTCTCCATCAAGTATTTCATTACATCAGCTGTATCGCTTTCTCCTGCCTTTCGAAGCGCCCTTTCGGCCGAAAACACAATTTCAGCGCTGCTTCTGCTGCATGGAAGAGTATCTTCAGTGCGTCTTCTTTTTTGCCGGTTACTAAGGTCCTCAAAAGATTTACGAGGACTAGGATGTGTACAAGTTGAAGCATCAGATTTAGCAGGAGAAATTATGGGCTCGATGACGTCACTTACATTTTCTGTAGAAGATTCAATATTTTCCTTCAGAAATTCCGGCCACTGTATTGCAGCCTGTAGCCAAATCTCATGTTTCTTCCGAAACTTATCTGTGCTTCTTCCAGACTGTGTCCATTTTGCATAAATGCGGTAGCAAAATCGACGACACCAGTCTTTTAAACTTGTTTCAGAACTTTCACATAACTGAACACAACAGTTATCTTTTAAAACACTGAACAAATAGTTATAGTCGCGTAAATCTTTATGTGCGCGTGCGCATAAAGCAACGTGAAGATCAAGATTTGTAATTTTGTATTAAAATTTGGAAAATACATTGCGACATTAGTGTGGCTACAACGAGGTGTAAATCAACACTGATTTTAAAATTACTAATAGTGACCTATTTATATTTAATCCAGGTACCCTTATTTGTTAAATATTGCAAGGTAATTAGTTTGAAAATGATGCATGCTAAATTAGTGTATTAAGAGCCATTTAGTAATTAAATAATAGCAATCTTCTTATCAGTAATCATTAGTGCATCAGTTTTACATGTAAACCTTAAGTCCCTAATCACATATCCAAATTCTCTAATATCTTCTCCAATTGGCTGCTCAGAAATGTTATTGTAATAAGGTGAAACAACCACAAAACAAAAAAATATATTTTTGTGTTATAAAATAAACATCACTCTTTATCCCAGAAAGTGCACATTTGGCGCACCATGTGTCTTAGTATTAAATATAGCTCTTAGTATTAGCATTATGATATTAGAGACCGCTACTTGAAACAACGCCGGAATCAGGAGGGAGAGAGCTCGATACACTCATTTTCATAGTAAAATATCACATTTTCTCAAATTACTTCCGAAATATGGGAGTTATGAAGAAATTTATCAGCACAAGTTATAAAGGCATTAGGTAATCAAATAAGATGGCATCATTCGTTTGGCATAATTTAACAATTTTTTTTCGGAGATGTCTACGTCCAACCTCTCCCATACATTCGTTCCACTGTGCGGGGGGAAACCCCGCTTCCGCGGCAAATCGCGGCGGAGCGGACGGACCTCCGGCGCGATCTCATGGCGGCATGGAAGGAGCGACTGTCGCAACCCAGCGCAGGGCACGCCACGATAGCGGCGGTAAGATCCCTCTTTGAGGAGTGGCTAGAGAGGCGTCACGGCGTCCTCACCTACCGCCTGACGCAGGTCCTCACCGGACACGGATGTTTCGGGAGGTTCCTGCACATCATCAGGCGGGAGGAAACGCCCGGGTGTCACCACTGCGATGATCGCCCCGAGGACACGGTGGAGCATACGATGGGGGCCTGCCCTGCATGGGCGGAGCACCACCGTGTCCTCGTAGAGGCGATCGGCAGCGGCGGCGATCTCTCACGCCCGGCCCTGATTCAAGCCATGGTCCGGGGCGAGGGGGAGTGGGAGGCAGTCGCCTCCTTCTGCGAAGCAGTCATGCTAGCTAAGGAGGTGGCGGGACGGGAGAGGGAGAGAGTCTCCCGTCCAAGCCGTCGCGGTGGACGCTCCGGGCGTCGGGAGCCGCGTGACGACTCCCGGCCACCGTAGGCGCGGGCCTGCGGGCGGTGAGTAATGGGTAGCTCACCGTCTGATCAGGACCAGGCCCGTGCTGGAAGGCGCGTACGTGTTCCACGCGCGCCTCAAAGAGATGTCAGCATCGAAGAGGGGGCCCACTAGGGCCCAAGCCTGCCGGGAAAGCGGGATCATCCAAAAGGGGTACCGCTGACCCGGAACATAAAGGGCCAAGGAAGGAACACGGGTGGGTTTTAGTCAGTAAGAGTCTGACACTCCCTTCCGCTCCACCCAGAGCGGGAGGGGTCATTTGATGATTTCCCATCCAAAAAAAAAAAAAAATGCCGTTTCTTCGTTATTTCTTTTTTTTTAATAAAATTGTCTTTTGGTTCCTAAAAATATATATAATAGGTGACCTATGAATTTGCGTTTTACAATACTGACCATTTGAAACGTTGTATGTCCTAATTTCAATAATTTGTAAGATATCCGCGTAAATGATACCTCAAAAGAAAGAGCGATTGATTATCAAGTTTTTTTTCAGAAAGGTTTGACAAAAAAGCACTATCCGTTAAAAAAAAAAGGTTTAAAAAAGTATTTACGATTTTCAAAATTTTTTATGAACTTCAAATATCTGTAAAAAATGTTTAACGACACAGAGGCCTACAAAATGTTAAATTATTGTTATGTTAATTATTGTTCAATTTGGCCATAAATAAGCAGTTTGTATAGTTTATTATTTTTATGACATTGATTTACATTCTGTGATTACTTTAACTCACGCACTGACATATTACTTGTTTACATAATTTGGGAAATCGTATACTTTTACAATGTTTGTAAATATGTGGACACCATGTATCCATCACTTTTCTATTTTTATTTTTAATAAATCAAATATTTATTTATTAGAAAAAAATGACATAATCACGACACTCCCAAACTATTAAAATTAAAATATAATAACCTAAACTAACTAAAACTATTAACAAATTAAAATATGGCGTCGAAAAATTCCTCCGCATCGCTGTCGACTGATAAAGTACCCAAGAGACTGGCGGCATTGCCACGTTGTGTGGCAATGCTAAGCCTCTGGCCAAGGTAAAGGCCAGCCCTTGGATCACGGGAAGTGTCAACAAGCCGTTTGGAGATTTCGTTGAACAAACCGTGAGCACTCGGACCCCACGGCCCGAGGGTTTTAACCCCAAACGGCTCGAAAATATAATTACCGATAAGGTTATTATTATTATAAGCAGTTTAGTTAAAATTTTGTTTTAAAAAAAATGGTAAGACTTCGTCTAAAACAACCATGGCTTTTAACTGTCTGTACTATCTTCGCCTTAAAGCTTTGCACCTATCTTTTTGATTTGCAGATTTTGTGCTAATTAATTATTCCTACTCAAACAAAGATGGCGCTTTAACAATCACAGTACATTCAATCACAATATTCTTACAGCACACCGGTGGATGAAAATCCATCCTTTGGACATAATATTGAAGGAAACTTATTTTAGAATGACAAATGTGCTATCATAGATAAAAGAAACGACCCGATTTGATCTCGCTTATCTTCTTAGTAAAAAATTGCTAGTTCAAAAAGGGTAAGTATTTTTTTTCCTTCTCCAATAGCAAAGGTCACGAAAACGCTCAGCCCTTTACAATAACTCATAAAGATGTTCATACGTGGAAGATTATTTCTGAGCCAAATATAAAGGATAAAAGATTTATTGCATTTTATTATTAGATTCAAGAGACGTGAGAAAGTCTTAGTCATTTTGATCACACGGAACGGAGCCTAGTCGTCATTGTCTAGCCTTTTCCAACTTATGTTGGGGTCGGCTTCCAGTCTAACTGAATGCAGCTGAATACTAGTACTTGGGGCGCCAGTTTATCTGACCCCCACAACCCAGTTACTGGGTCACATTAACTTTGTGAGACTGGTTGCCAGACTTTTGGGCTTCTGACTACCAGTAACAACTGTATGGACCTGCATAATCAAAATAATGGGACCCTGAAAAGGAAGTTTAGACAGAGAAGATAAGGTAAAGTTTAATTTAAACACACAATCTGTTTTGATCAACACAGCTTTTACCAGATCAGTTTAATTATGACATGTTTCTAAGATCTCGAGAGAAATATCCGCCACGCGGTGCCCGATCGAGGCAGGATTTTGGATCGAGGATTTTGAGCAATTTTCGAGACCAATACCCGTACAGTTTATTTATACAATTTCTAAATAATTGTTTTACTGTTTTATTGTTGAAACACAGGTCTATTCAAGGACATTAAAATGTTTTAGGATTATTATTTCAGGATACGTTATCGAATCTTTGTTAATTCCATAGTTCCTATTATTCAAATTACATAGCAACAAAGTTCCGACAGATTAACTATAAATAAATCAACGCGTAGCACCTCGCCTACGACGCACCTACGTAGCCAGCGTAGCGGTTCACCGCATTAGCCACGCCGCGCCCCTTGACTACGTGGGCTGCGGCGTAGACTATACTTACGAAGTAACTATTTAGGAATCTGTGACTATACGCCATAGCGCTCGTACAGTCACGAATTCTATTGAAATTGAATAATGGACAACTACATAAATATTACTAATGGAAATAATTTATTCAACTTGTTGATCCAGTCAATTAGACCATAACTGGTTGTTAGCTGGATGTGGTTTTGATTGCATAATGTCTTTTTGGCCCAGTAGTTAAGGCCTCGCCTCTTACGTACGCGGTTGTGGGTTCAAATCTGGGCAAATACCAATGTGACTTTTTCGATTCATATGGACTTTCTGAGTTGATCTTGGACATTACTGACATCGGTGAAGAAAAACATCGTGAGGAAACCTGTACTTATATATAGTTAATATAAGTTTGAAATCGCCAACCCGTCTTGAGCTAACGTTGCGATCAATGCTCGCGCCTTCTCAGCATGAGAAGAGGCCTTTACCCTGGAGTGGGTAAATAAAATGCAGAAAATAACTTAAAAAAAAACAACCGACTTCCAAAAAAAAAACACTACAAAGTGAAAAATTACTTTAATTTCGGAAGTACGTGTCTGTAGATCTGTATTTTAGTTTTTGCCACCGACTTCCGAAATTAAAGTTATTTATCATTGTGTAGGGTTTTTTTTTTGAAGTCGGTTGTTTTGTTTTATAAAAGTTTTTTCTTTTTTACTTTTTAGTTATTTTACTTACCACACCAATTCGAAAACGATCGTCTTACACGTTCACGTCCGTTTGAAGGCGGTTTTTTTATTTAAAAATCATTTGTTGTTGATTTTTTTTTAAACTGCCAGACCGATTTCGATAAAAATTAAATGGGACCAATGACGTATTATAAATAGACGCGTCATGCATGAACATCACAGCTGTCGAAAACAGCGTAAATACTGTCGGCAGCTAGATAGCTACTTAGACGCACGAAGAAAGGGAAAGAAAATTAAATGTCATCTACGGAATTTTTGTTGTTAGAGAGAGATAAATATATTTCTTTAATTAAGTTGTCATTCTGTGGTGCATGCTCATTGGCCGAGCGCGAACAAAAGGAGGCATGTGGGGAAAAATGGACAATCGGTTTTCTTGTGTTGATATAGGTAGTAGATTTACGGGTAAAATAATATTATTTTCGATCCTTAAAAATATGAATGCAGTATTTTGCAAGAGTAATTATTGTTACCTTATTAATAAAACAAAATTTAATATTATAAACATAAAAATCTTTATTAAAAAAAATGTGAATAATTAAAAATTGAAAATAAAAAGTAGGTACAACAATCGTTTAAATTAAATTACTAAAATTTAATTAATAATATTGATCATTAGGTTTCATAACACATGATATTATATTCAAACAATATAATTCATCAAAATAAAAACAATGTTATAAAACATAAACACTGATGCAAAGTACCACATCTTCCCTTAACGGCACGTGACTTACCTCAGGCGCCAGCCGCCATTAGAAGGCATCGAAAAATATAAAATAAAATACATTTTTCTTGATACTCACGCATGAAATGATACTTTTCTATCTTTCACAGTTAAAGTATAGTTTTTACATGTCCTAAAAACACAGGACGGCATTTTTTTTTCCTTGCTTGTGGAAGGTATACACAAAAGTAATTTTAATGTCACGTACTGCCGCGGCACTGGTTGGTCCGCGACTAAATGGAAGTACGGCAATTGCCTTGCATTCATGTTGCCACTACAGAGCGCGGGCAACGTATCTATAGTTTATAAATCATTGAATGGGACCACCTGGAAAGTATGAAACAAAAAAGAAATTTCCAAATCGGTTCAGGCATCTTCGAGTAATCGGTTCCGATAAGGATACGATTGGAAGTAGAATTAATGATGAGAATGGCTGGGTACCGATTACTCCTACTGTTGCATCATTTCAGGCAACAAAAGGATACGGAGATGTCGAGCGCCGAATGTTACTTTACATTTTAAGTTGGGCAGTTACGGTTCACAAGTTACAGGGAACTACACTAGAAAAAGCTGTTATAGATCTAGGCAACAAAAAAATCGCTAAAGGACAGGTGTGTGTTGCTCTGAGTCGTGTCAAAACCTTGAAAGGAATAGCGTTGTCTGACTTAGATTCAAACAAATTATTGAGTAGGCCACACGACGAAAGGGCATTTGGGTTTTAGGGTTTGCTAGAGATGACGCGATTACGCAACTTAAATTCAGTGTCAAATTGACGCATCAGCATGCCTAGTAGGTAGTGGTATTCCTATGTTTTTTTTTTAGTTTTTAAAAACGTTGCCCCACACTAGGAATTTCTCCTGTATTGTGGGTGCGTTTACAAACATCTTGTAGGTCATACAATTATTTGTTACGTGCGGGAATCGAATCCGTGACACGCAGCGCAACAGTCAATCGCTTAATCACTGCGCCAAGTTATGTAACACTTCAATCTTAATTAGGTATTATTTTAGTACGAACTGAACATTTTGGCATATTGTACCGTATGAAGTAAGCCCGACAAAGGTAACTGCTGTAAATCGTTGAGGAATTCCTTCGACTGTCTATGGTCTCCATCATCAGACCTGTAATGGCAGTTATAACTCATATGGGTGCAAAGTTCTCATCAATAGAAATGAATTAAGTCCAAACACAAGGTAGCTACTGTAAGACGTTGAGGGGTTCCCTCAAGTACAAGTAGTTGTTCCGGGTCTGGCTGTTTGTGTATGTGAGTTTAAAAGTTTGTAAACGCACCCACAATACAGGAAAAATTTCTAATGTGGGACAAAGTTAAAAAAAAATGACGTTCCCAGTATGCTTACAAAAAATCAATCAAATATATCCAGTAGTTCAGTCGCTATAGCTAGTCAAAGATCGGCAAAATCCATAGTCTGCCCATCACTAATATTAAGTTTGTAATTTTTTATTTCGAAGGTGAGTTTTATTTTATAGTTTCAAATTACTTCCATGTGTAGCGAGTAGGCAAGTGGCAAGCAAGTACTCGCACACGACTCAACGCAGCACAGGATCGTATGATCGCCTACGTCACATGAGGTGATCAGGCGCATAGACCACGCCTCCGTGACGTCACCTTTTGTCCGAGCGGCGCACGCGCAAGATGGCCGCCTAGGATCTTTTGTATTATGTTGACGCCCCCTCATTAGGACGGTCAAGTCCGAACCGTTTTTACAAAGTGGCGTGATCCTTAATTATTATTAAATGTTTGTTGTGTGCCTATATAAACCGTGGTCATTAAACTAAGGAACCATTCCGCTACTTACTTCAACTTGCGTTTTCACTGCTCATATCCTCCTAGTTAAGAAGTGTACACCTAACCACTTCACTGGTGACCCCGAACGTCCAAGAACACCTGGAAAATGGTTGACAAGGTTCCGCAAGCAACCACAAAAGACGTCCTGCTGGGGGAAACGAACCGGGTCGGGGTGAGGACACCCTCGTTCAATCCTAGTGACCCAGAATTATGGTTCGCTCAACTCGAGGGACAATTCATCCTGTCCAACATAACCGTGGACGCGACAAAATTTTACTACGTCCTGGCGCAGCTAGAACCACAACATTCAGCAGAGGTTCGAGACCTGATCGTAAACCCGCCGAATACGAACAAGTATGAAACATTGAAGTCGGAATTAATACGAAGATTATCAGCATCTCAAGAGCGGAAAATCAAACAGCTGCTGATGCACGAAGAGATAGGAGATAGAAAACCTACACAATTCCTTCGGCACCTGCAACACCTGGCTGGAGATAACGTTCCTAAAGAATTTATCCGCACAATCTGGGCTAGTCGACTACCTACCCACCTGCAAACATGCATCGCTGCTCAACAGGCGAAGATGACCCTGGAAGACCTGGCCGAACTGGCAGACCGTGTCAACGACGTTGTTCCAGCGACCATGTTACTCACCAGCACGGCACCCAATCAAGTAGCCAGTACATCAACACCAACAACAACAGCTGATAGTGCCATCGAACAGTTAACGCGCACAGTGGCAGAACTAAGCCGAAGACTGGAGACCATGAGCACAGAACTGCACAGACGCTCACGCTCGCATTCCAGAAGCAGGAGTGACTCCAACAGAAGGTCACGTTCAAGTTCACGCGCTAAAAATCATCCCTACTGCTGGTACCACTACCGATTCGGTGAGCGAGCGCGTAAATGCACCCAGCCCTGTTCGCACAAGAACTCGGAAAACACCCCAGGCAGCCATTAGTGGCGGCAAAAGACTGCCTATCTGTTACAAGCCGACTGTTCATTACGGACCGCAAAACCAAGGTGCAATACCTTATCGACACGGGTTCAGACCTGTGCGTTTTTCCGCGATCCGCTGTTCAGGAACATCGCATCAAAACGAAATATGAGCTTTTCGCAGCCAATGGATCAGTCATTGCTACATACGGCGACCTACCTCTCACGTTGGACTTAGGACTTCGACGTGCTTTCATCTGGCGATTCATCGTTGCAGACGTCTCCAAACCCATCATAGGCATCGACTTCTTAGGCTATTACAACCTACTTGTCGACTGCCGCAATCAACGTCTGGTAGATGGAATCACAGCACTGTCTATCTCTGAGCCTCATCAGACCTCCACAGAAGCAATTTCATCCGTCCGCACCATCGCAGATAATTCGGTCTACCACCACATATTGAGGGAGTACCCGGATATCACTCGACCAGCGGGACATACCACTATCATCAAGCACTCAACCGTTCATCATATACGCACAACTCCTGGACCTCCAGTGTACAGTCGCCCGCGTCGATTAGATTCAGAACGCCTGAAAATAGCAAAACAGGAATTTGAAGAGATGCTGCAGAATGGCACTGCACGTTTATCAGACAGTCCATGGTCCTCGCCACTCCACTTAGCCCGCAAGAAAAACGATGGATGGCGTCCATGCGGGGACTACAGAGCCTTAAACGCCCGTACAATCCCAGACAGATACCCTGTCAGGCACATACAGGATTTCACGCATCAACTTACAGGGAGCGCAGTCTACTCAACAATTGATTTGATAAAGGCCTACAACCAGATTCCGGTATTTAAAGATGACATACCCAAAACGGCAATAACCACACCCATCGGGTTATATGAATTTCCGTTTATGAGCTTTGGCTTTCGGAACGCTTCCCAAACCTTCCAGCGATTTATGGACGAGGTTCTTCGTGGATTGGACTTCTGTTTTGGATATGCTGATGACATATTGGTGTTCAGCCCCAACAGCACTACACATGAACAGCACTTAAAAACCTTGTTCCAAAGACTATCTGAATATGGCATCTTAATTAACACCAACAAGTGCACATTTGGGCAAGCTGAGGCCAACTTCCTGGGCTATAAAGTTTCAACGGCAGGCATCCAACCATTGGACGTGAAGATTCAAGCCGTCAGAGACTTTCCACCGCCAAAAACTGTGAAAGAACTCAGACGCTTCCTCGGAATGCTAAATTTCTACCGCCGCTTGATTCCGAGGGCAGCTTCTATCCAAGCTCCTCTGAACGAATTACTCACTGGTCCTAAAACGAAGGGATCACAAGCAATCAACTTGACACCAGCGCAACTGGAAAGCTTCAATCGTTGCAAAAACAGCCTATCAGAAGCAACACTCCTGGTACATCCAGACCCACAAGCGGAGCTCAGCGTATTCACCGATGCGTCAGACACATCAATCGGAGCAGTCATACAACAACTACAGAACGGCATGTGGAAACCATTAGCCTTCTTCTCCAGGAAGCTAAGTCCGAGTCAGAGGAAATACAGCCCTTACGATCGCGAGCTGCTGGCCATCTATGAGGCCATAATATACTTCCGTTTCATGGTCGAAGCAAGAACTTTTTCAGTCGTAACGGACCACAAACCTCTGACTTATGCCTTCAACGGACGACGTGAAAACTGCTCTCCACGACAATTCCGTTACTTGGATTTCATCAGCCAATTCACGACGGACATCAGATATATCTCCGGAACAGAGAACGTGGTTGCTGATGCACTGTCAAGGATTAACGAAATCGGTATGCCCGTAGACTACCCAGCGCTTGCCAGCGAACAAAAAACAGATGGCGAGTTGCTGGAACTACTGAAGAACGGCTCCACCTTACAATTGAGGAAACAAAAAACTTCAGAGTCAGGCCAAGACATATATTGTGACGTCTCTACTTCGTATTCACGGCCGTACATCACTCCTTCGTTTCGCAAGCAAGTCTTTGACGCCTTACACAATTTAAGCCACCCAGGAGCAAAGGCCAGTGTCAAACTGGTCTCTCAAAGATTTGTTTGGCCAGGCATTAGACGAGATTGTCGACAGTGGGCTAAAGAATGTCAACAATGCCAGCGTTCCAAGGTCACAAGACACACATCAGCACCACTAGAAGCCTTCAAACCGCCAACCGCCAGATTCAATCACATACATCTGGACTTAATTGGACCACTACCACCATGCTCTGGTCAAAAATACTGCCTCACGATAGTCGACCGATACACACGTTGGCCTGAGGCATACCCCCTACCAGATATGACAGCTGAGACTTGTGCTACTGCCCTAATAAATGGATGGATCTCACGCTTTGGTTGTCCAGAACATATGACAACTGACCGCGGCGGACAGTTCCTATCACATACCTTCAAAGAACTGGCCGCGATCGTTAGTGCAACACACCACACCACTATGTCATACCATCCAGCAGCAAATGGACTCGTAGAGAGGCTACACAGACAGCTTAAAGCCTCCATCAGCTGCCACACCTCAACAAACTGGGTTGAAGCACTACCATGGGTCTTGCTAGGTATAAGAAGCGCCTGGAAGGAAGACCTAGGAGCATCGGCTGCAGAACTGGTTTATGGTGAACCGCTGCGTTTACCAGGACAATTCTTCACTCCAAGGCTCGACGAAGAAGCTGACATGACGTCACTAACCAGCCGAATCCGTACCCAGATCAGCAGGTTAGCACCAAAACCAACATCTTGGCATGGAGGTTCCAGAAACTTCTACATTCCGAAAGACCTGAACACAACAACACACGTCTTTATCCGGCGCGGTCCTGCGCGAAGGCCACTTCAAGCACCATACACAGGTCCATTTAAGGTACTCCGACGAAGCCAGAAAACCTTCGACGTCGATATACAAGGAAGGTCACAACGGATCACAATCGACCGTCTGAAACCAGCATTCGTCGCCGTAGAAAAACCAGATGCGACAACGCAACCCGAAAAACCCGACAGTGAAACCAAAAGAAAAACAAGAAGTGGGCGCACAGTCAAATTTCCCGACTACTATCGCCCGTAGCTTCGGGCTCGCCGGGGGAGTGGTGTAGCGAGTAGGCAAGTGGCAAGCAAGTACTCGCACACGACTCAACGCAGCACAGGATCGTATGATCGCCTACGTCACATGAGGTGATCAGGCGCATAGACCACGCCTCCGTGACGTCACCTTTTGTCCGAGCGGCGCACGCGCAAGATGGCCGCCTAGGATCTTTTGTATTATGTTGACGCCCCCTCATTAGGACGGTCAAGTCCGAACCGTTTTTACAAAGTGGCGTGATCCTTAATTATTATTAAATGTTTGTTGTGTGCCTATATAAACCGTGGTTATTAAACTAAGGAACCATTCCGCTACTTACTTCAACTTGCGTTTTCACTGCTCATATCCTCCTAGTTAAGAAGTGTACACCTAACCACTTCACATGCACAAGTACTGCCAGTATTTTCCTTTAATAGCGTATTATTGTCTCCAAATTGTGAATATACATACAGTTCCCTAGCTTTTAGTTTAAGGGTCCAAGTTCCATTTTGTATTGATTTTATAATAAATTGGCCAGCCCTATTTAAGTCGACAAATATTGTCCAGAAATACAGGCCCGTTTCTCAAGCTTGAAGATCAGAAGGCCAATTCCCGTAATTAAAAACGTTCAAATTCAAGTCGCAATCTCATCTCAGCAACAGTCTAATGTCAAAAATGTAGGTAAACGCTATACAATTTTTGACAGATTGACACTGAGATTAGAATGCGAACGTTCTTAAAAATACGGGAATTGTCCCTCAGGTTTAAAACCTGTCAAGAATAGAAACACGGTATAAAGTTGCCATGCTTATTACACGTTCTGAGTTCACTTTAATCTAATAAAACTGGTAATCAAGCAAAAGGAGTATGTAATTATTGTGTCAGGTGGCGTTCTGTACTTTCTGCCTACCCCCATGGGAAGGAGGCGTGAGTTTACGTATGTGTGTACAGTATTTTTATCTCACGAAGCGACGCGCGCTTTAC
Organism: Brachylomia viminalis; assembly: GCA_937001585.2. Taxonomy (NCBI): domain Eukaryota; kingdom Metazoa; phylum Arthropoda; class Insecta; order Lepidoptera; family Noctuidae; genus Brachylomia; species Brachylomia viminalis. The sequence continues at coordinate 4,858,598 of OW443298.2, forward strand.
TTACAGCAACCAAGTGTACAAACACGCTGTCAATGTGTGCGTGAAGTATACAGCGAGTAGCGTCAGCACATAACACACTCGCACACACACACTTCTGACTTCGCCTTTGTCTCGGACGGTACGGAGAGCTTCTACGCTTACACACACATTCACAGCGTGTTTGTACACTTGGTAACCACAAGTAAAGCGCGCGTCGCTTCGTGAGATAAAAATACTAGAAAACAGATAATACAAAATACCCTCTAATTTGTTTAGTCAAAACTTTGCAGCAACTTTCTAGACCGAAATGTAAACAAAACTCATAAAGTGCTGAATAACAGTAAGCTTAAAAAACAAAGCCTTTATTTTGACGAGCGCTATCTTTGGGGAAAAAGAGATACTGAACTGAGAATATGTTTTGAATTTGTTTTTTACATACGCTAAAGTGTTGAAGCAATATGGAAGAAATTATTTTGGCATAAAATTAGAGCAGTGTTGAATAATCTACCTATCTAAATAAGCGTAAGGAACGGAACATAATGCCGGGAAATCAGCATTTTTAGAACGTCAGAAGTTTGTTAAAGTAGAAGAGAGAAAAGGTCTGAAGTATGTCGGCATGTCGTAGAACCAAACATTCGAAGATATCATTCTACCAAACCGTAATATACCCGCGCGTGGTGGATTACGGCCGGCCCGCTCCCTTCCACAGAGAGGAGACCTGTGTCCAGCCAGTGGGAACATGGTAGAAGTATTATTTTTATTAATAATTATTAAAAATAATTATCTATTAGACAACTATTTTGGTCCACAAATACTTAGTAGCACTTGATACTATGTAATTCCATAAATATTAATATGAAATCTATTCTATGAAATCAATTAACCTAAATAAAATACATAAAATTTTAAATACATTCACTTATCAACAATAAATATGAAATAAAATTAAAATTGTGAATGAAAGAATATAAGCGAATGAATTCTTGCGCATTCTGTAGCTGAAAATAAAAGCCAAGAATGTAAACTCACGTCAAATCCCTGCACAGATCTGTAGGTGGTGGGGCGCAGGAGTTTCATGAGGGTGGCGCCATCTGTTGGTGGTAGCCCGGAGCGCATCGCCGCGGTCGCCGCCCGCGCCCACAGGGTCACCGCGTCGTACAGGTGAGCTGCTTCTATAGAGACCTGTGGGAAAAGTTATAAATTAATCAATAACGCCGTACCGTAGACACAAAAATCGCGTTACTTTGCAAAAAATTGCATTGTACCTACTGGTGTTTTGGGATATGGTTACGAGTGATGCCAATAATGTAAAACCAAGTTTGTAGCTTCGAAAGACCTGTGCTAACTGCGTAGTGCTCGAGAAACCACGAAATTATCGGACTTATTTCAGTTTTTGACTCATTACTTCTTAATAGATGCTTCCAAAAGAAAAAGCTATAAGTTGTTACAATTTGAGCGCAGCAGTAGACCTACAGAAGTCCGAAAATTTCGAAGTTTCCAGAGCACCACGCAATTAACAGAGGTCTTTAGAAGCTGCAAACTACGAGTAGGTTTTACACTATTGGTATCACTCCTAACAACATCCCAACAAATCAGTACAGAGTGCCATGTTTTGCGACCTACGATGTTTTAAATTACTGGCATAATCGTATACAATTAATTCATAACTGCCCTCTTAGTTCTCATAAACACAGTGGATTTAGATGTAATTCACCATTATCCCGAGAAATTATTCTGAAAAGGTTTATTGTGTAAGTAATCTATGATTGATATAACAAGCCTAAGGCTGCAAAAGCAAAGCCTAATCCCGATGTTTGTTATTTTTGTATTTTCTTTTTTTCTTTCATAATGCAAGATGCAAAAAACTGCAGGCTTCATTTGACTGTAGATTATTGGTATTTTAATATAGATAAAGAATGCCAGATTGAACGTAAATTAGCGTCCTTTGCACGGCTTTTGAATGAACAACTTTGTGAACCTATTATTATTTGTTAGTCAGTCATCGTTTTCAGCCTTTTGTACAATACAGGGAATGAATAATTATGGACTTGAAGGTTATATTTAAATCAATAGAGAGAGTTGCAAATAAGCATTAAATCCCGCAATCCTACTTAATTAATGTAAACAAATAAGAAAACAACTAACCAGACTGTAGTTCTCGTCCCTTGAAGTGACAAAGAGATAAAACGAATTCGCATTTTGAAGAGAATATAAACAGAACCAAGAGAAATAGGGAAATATGTCTAGGGTCTAGACCAAATCAAACTTGTTGCTACTTTAATTATTGTATAGTTTATTATATTATTTTTAAGACATTGATTTACATTCTGTGATTACTTTAACTCACACACTGACATCTCGTACTTGTTTACATAATTTGGGAAATCGTATACTTTTACAATGTTTGTAAATATGTGAGCACCATGTATCTATCGCATAATTAACTTATTTGTCATTGCTACATTTTTTAATTCTTTTTACCTATTGTGGTAGGGTAATTTTATTATAGGTGCATCATCGTCTTCACCTGATAATATAATTAATGTATACAAAATATTGTAACACATTTTAAACACCACAGAAACCGTTTCACGTCGGTGAAGTTCTCAGGTTCATTAAGTAGCATGATTCCATCCGATAAAGGCACAGCACAAGGTTCGATTCTTGGGCCGACCGAATACGTACTGTTCGTGAACGACATGTGTAACATTTTCACGGAAGGCTCCGTTTACCAATTTGCTGACGACACTTGTTTGGTTACGGCACACAAAGACATACGGGAGGTACAGAGAGTGATGCAGAGTAACTTCGACCTCTTATGTAAGTGGGCTCACGACGTTGGTCTTGTAATTAACGAAAAAAAAAACTATTGCATATACACTCGCCTTACTTGACGGCGCGGCGTCTTATGTGCCTTCTGTCGTTGCCCATGAGCATCTGTGTCTTCACCGACCGGTCACAGCGTGTAGATGCCAGAAATTAGAGTTGGTGACCCAACATAATTATGTATCTTGGCGTGATACTGGATAGTAATTTCCAATGGCGGCCGCACATTGATCATGTATGTAATAAGCTTAGGTCAATATTGGCAAAGTTATCGATACTTAAATATAAACTACCCTATAGAACACTTAGAACATTGTATTTGGCACTGGCCGACTCCGTAATTGATTACGGCCTAAGTAGCTACGGGCGTACATACAAGACTTACGTCGAGGACATTTACAAGTTACAGTTACGCATTTTAAAAACGATTGTACCCACAAGAATAAAAAATGAATTCCAAGATAATGACACGGGTTTATTTAAGCAATGCCAAATTGTAAATGTCTTTGACAAGGTATGATTACGTGTTATAAGTGAGAATTACCATAATTTAAGTAATATTCGTAAATAAGTAAGATTAATGTCGTTGCGTTGTTTGACCTACTTACCCACATTTATCGAACCTAAATCTAATAAAGTAATAATGCATGAAGCGCGAACGTGGGAATGCATGTTACCGTCGTATATGAATGATTTACCTATGGAAATCTGCAATGTAATAAGAAAGAAAAAAAGAAAAAGTGTTTATTGCGACTCGTACAGGAAGTGCACAAACTAAATTATAAAATAAAAAACCAAACTATATAAAAACAAAAAATAACAAAAGAAAAAGGAAACAGAAATTCCTATACGAGGCCAAAAGGCTCCTATCTCAGCATGATGCTGCGACATTTAAAAATAAAATAAAAAAATAAATGCCACAACGCTGGTATTCAAAGCAAAGTTGGCTGGTATTGGTTGGTTGGTAATAAATGCGAAGAACTGCTCAAAGGTATTAAAAATATACTTTTCACTTCAGTAGCTCAAACATGTAGGTTTTGCTGCCTGAAATCAGTGAGCAAAATGCGATTTTGCTCACTGAGACCAAGAAACTTTATAATTTTTGTTTTCAGAAAGCCGGGAATATCTTATTCAGTCATACAATTCGAAACATTCACACTCTATATCTTTCCCGCCATTAGAAAGAGAGAGAGACAAAGACCAGCCCTTTCGAAGTTGCGATTTTGAATTCGACTTCAAAGACAAACACGTTCGGAATTTCGTACTAACTAAAGAAATTTTGCAAAAAGATAATTAATATGTCTTTTCTTGTAATTTATTGAATTTTTAACTTATTGTTGTATTTAAACGAAAATAAGTATTTACTGCAAATAAAACTGTTATTTAACCTGTAAATATTTATTTCTAGTTTCAATAATGTTACTTAATATATTTTAAATAATAAAAAAAAAAAAAAAAAAAAAATTATTTCAGACTATTTGCATGTCCATAATATGAGGTTAGTATTAATGAACTTACAAAACTATGTTAGTCAAAGTAAATTACAACACAAACATACAAATTAAATTAAATCATAAAATTCCTAAATTAATCATAATACTTATTCACAAATCAATTGAATAAATTCAATTTCTTCCAATATGTAGTTTTATAAACCTATCCCACACTGCCGACTCCGGACTTCCGGCGATCATCTTCAGGACTCTGTTGCCACCACCCCTAATTCGACGCATCAGTGAGGCTGACTTCTTGCGCATTATTGCGTAAAAGTCATCCACACCCGCGTCTGCAAACATGCCCGAGGCACTGCAGAATCGAGGAAGCCGCACCAGAATCCTAAAGGCGTTGTTGAACTGAACTCGAAGGGCATTGTAGGCCCGCTGCGTATAGTTGGTCCACAGGGCGCTGGTATAGAAGCTTTGACAGTAGGCTCTGAACAAAGTTATCTTAACTTGTGCTGTACACCTAGCAAACCTGTGCACCAACATGTTCGCGCGCACCGACAACGCCCTCCGCTCGCGCTCAATATCTGCGTCATCATTTAAGGCCTCGTTTACCACGTGCCCCAAATACTTAAACTGGGTGACACGACTCAAAGATACCCCGTTCAAGTAGACTGGTGGTATATGCTCAGGTTCTTTGTTCTTACCTCTGATAATCATATACTCACTCTTTCCAACGTTGTACTTTAAGCCGTGATCCCTCGCGTATGACTCACAGATACCGAGCAGCTTCCTCAGTCCCCCAACAGATGGACTCAGCAACACCATGTCATCCGCGTAACTGATGTTATTTACGCAAACGTTATGAATATGGCACCCGACATGGCTGTTGCTGAGCTCACCAATCAGCTGATTAATATAAATAATAAAATATCATGGGTGCTATTTCCGAACACGCCTTAATTTAAATAAAAGAGCGGGAATACAATTTCGTGGCTAGCGTAGAGTTGATTAAGTTAAAAAAATATTAAAATTATCGTAAAATATGAGTGAAACTAGCGACGAGAACAGTATTTTAACACCGGAAGAGTTAAAACCACATGATGCAGAATTAAGTTTCCTACCTGAAAAGTCTCGCGAGAAATATCTGAAAGCGTACCATGTCTTCAATGAATGGAGACATACAAAGGGCGAAAGCAGTTTTTCGGAGACGGTGTTGCTATCTTATTTTTTAGATTTATCACAGACGAGGCGATCATAGATCTACAATGTGGAGTATTTACTCAATGTTGAAAGCTACTTTAAAAAACAAAATATAGCGTGCATATTGAAACATTCACAAAACTCATATCTTTTCTAAAAAGAATGTCAGTTGGGCGGGCATAAGGCTAAAAAGTCCAAAATTTAAAGAAAAATTTCTTAATGAAGCTCCGGACTTCAATTTTCTTGCCGCTAAAGTAAGTGGTACCTATGAATCTATGTTGTTAGTTATTAAAATTTGTATGTAGACTGTTATGTATAAAGGTACTTTTTGCCTACTACAAATTTTTGGAGGCGCAATGAATCCTAGTCTGGCTTACCAATACTGTGAAAATATTTATTACGATATGTAAAAGATGATGTAAATGTTAAATTAGAAAGAAGAAAGAAGAAAGAAAAAATGTTTATTCTGCACAAACAAAACGCACATTACAAATAAAAAAAAATAATAAAAAAAAGACAAGTATACACATCCAACGTTATCAAAAGCCGTTATAAAAAATTATGCATATTAATTATGTAATATTTTCATTACAGGTTGTACTGATCATAGGAATTAGAGGAGTGTGTCGCCATAACGAGCTATTACAGCTAACAGTTAATAATATCGAAAAGCATTCAGATAAATTACTGTTAGTAAAATTTAAAAATACGGAGATGAACCTTGACAGGTCTTTTGTCGTACGCAAAGAATATGTAACTATTGTAGAAAAATACCAAAATTTACGTCCAGCCAAAATAAAAACCGACCGATTTGTCATACAATACCATAATAATAAATGCTCAAGACAGCATATGGGAGTAAATCAAAACAAGATCTGAGTAAGGCAGTGCAGCGCCTCAAGCCGCGATCATCTGGTGGACCTGATGGCATTCCTGTATTTCTAGCTAAGGATTGTATCTCGGTTCTTGCAGGGCCTTTACTGTTTCTATACAATCTTTCACTGGACCAGTCGAGATATCCTGAAAGCTGGAAGTTATCCAGAGTTACTCCTGTTCCTAAAGGTGAGGCAGGCATGAATGTTTCTTCTTACAGACCTATTGCAGTCCTATCTGTCTTTGCTAAGATCTTTGAAGCTATTCTAAATGATCGCATTAATAGACAAATCTGTCACCAGCTACATGGTAGTCAGCATGGGTTTCCCCAGGCCTTCGATCTGGTGGATAACGATATACTGCTGGAAAAATTAGCGATTATTGGATTCACGCCAAAGCTCCTCAAATTTTTTTCCTGTTACCTAAATAATCGTCGTCAATATGTGCGATTAAAAGGATACGATTCAAGAATCTACTTCACTAGGTCAGATGTGAGTCAGGGTAGTACGGTGGGGCCCTTGCTATTCGTGATATTTATAAATAACTTCCCGGAAGTTGTTTTGACCTCTGAGTGTCTCCTATTTGCGGATGATCTAAAGCTAAGTCTGGGTGTCGAAGCCGAGGCTGACGCAGTGGCATTACAGAGAGATATTGATGCGGTATATAAATGGAGTCAAGACAACCACCTTCCATTCAATAATCTCAAATGTAAAATAATAACGTTTTCACGAAAATTACGGCCCATGATTATTGACTATTATTTAGCTGACGCTCCTTTGGATAGAATTTATGAGATTAGGGATTTAGGATTAGAATTAGATTGCAAATTGGACTTCCACACGCACGTTACCAAAACTTGCAAGTCTGCACATAAAACGTTAGGGTTTGTCATGAGGACTGCATCACAGTTCGATAACATAGGGATTGCAAAAGCATTATACAATGCGTACGTACGTAGTAAACTTGAGTATGGTGCTGTTATTTGGAATCCCTATGAGGAAAAGTATGCTCTAATGGTTGAAAAAATACAACGTAAATTTGCTCGATGGATATACAGGAAACAGTACGGATACTATCCCTACCTATATCCTTCTCTATTTGCCTTGGGTATGGTGGACATGGAAACGTTAAAATTTAGAAGGGCTATGTCTCAAGTCGCGCAATATCTGTCGATTATTCGTAACAAAGTCGATAGTCCCCAAATACTAGAGCGAGTCCGTATCTTGGTCCCCGGGAACATACCAATGGACTCGAAGGGTCAGGTAGCGCCGCGCCGTCGCCCGCGGCTGCTGGAGCCACCCGCCGCGCGCACTGAGCGCGGCCGACACGCACCCACCAACCGCGCCCTCCGCACTATCGGGGACATACTTGCTCAGCACCACGAACTAGACTTATTTGCCGATGGATTAGGACATTTGTATAATGAATTTCGTATAATTTTAACTGACATATTATTATAGCCATACACAATAACTGACCTGAATTGAATTGATTGACATTAATTGACACTAAACTGAAATTTTATTTTAATTTTATGTATTAATTCTTCGTTGTAATTTATTTTTATTATTATTTATAGACTTGGTATATTGTTATTTTTATAAAAATCTATAGTATAAGGTGACGAGCATGTGTAATTTAAAAGCCATAATAATTTATTTGTATAAAATTAATCGTATGAGCGTTTTGGAGGTCAATTCCGTTAGCTCGTAAGACATATTGAATAAATAAATAAAAAAAATAAAGTAAAATAGGTACAATACCGCGAGAAATTGCCACTTTCTTAAAACTGGAAGAGCCTCAGCTATACACGGGTCACTGCTTTCGGAGAACTTCGGCAACGCTCTTGGCTGATTCCGGAGCCGATCTCACCACTTTAAAACGTCACGTCGGGTGGAAGTCCAAAACGATTGCAGAAGGCTATATTGAAGACTCAATAGAAAATAAGTCGAAAATCTGTAAGCGTATAGTGGAAACAATAAGTCTGAATTCGACCTCGGATCCTTGGTCCCACCCACGCCCATCGACTTCCAACGACGCACAGTGTACTTATACAGAAAGCCGATCAGAGTCTCCAATGTTCACCATTGTTCCTTCTCAATCCGCCATCGAAACAGAAACCTTAACCCCAGATAATACCCCAAATAAATCTGTTACTTTTAATTTGCAGAATTGCAGTAATTTTACTTTTAACTTTAAAATGTTCCATATGATTGAATTGGTACCTCTACCTACAATGTTAATTATTTTGATTCACAATAAATAGCTGTTTATTATTTTATCTCCTAAAGTTTTCTCGCTGCTGAAGTGAAAAGTTATGTGTGCACGAGAGCAAAGTTTTTTGCATCTCGTGCCTTTGAATCCCTCTCCACACTCAGGATTCAACTTTAGAATCACTCGCTACGCTCGTGATTCAATCGTTGAATCCTTCGCTTGCTCAGGATTTAAAATCAGCACTCGCAGCAAAAACGACCTTGCTCTCTTGTTGCACAAATAACTATTATAGATCACGACAAAGTTCTAGATTGACGTGTGATATAGAAAAGAAAAAAAAAAGTTTTGTGTACCTAATAAATTAGATGTAGTGGCACCGAGAAGCCGTGTCTGGCCATACCGCTATTAAACCGGCGATGGTTTGTGTGGTATGTTTAATGTTAAAGAAAAAAGCATCTAAACTATTTTTTGAATAATAAAAAAGAAAAAAAAGAGTAACGGTGGAGTTTCTTGCCCATTCTTCTCCATACGAAACTACCTTTTGGATGGGGCGATTACAATCAATTCTATTTTAATGTAAATGTTGACCTTCAAAAGTGCCTTTTATGTGCCTATTTTAAATAAATGCTTTGTCTTTTGACATTGACTTTGAATAATGATATGCGTTATTTGCAGTTCATAATTAGTTAAGGTGATACCAAAAAATTTCACTATTACAGTATATATGGATTTAATTTTTGGATGTATGTTTATTGACTATTTGATTAATACTCTGACCGAAGGAAAACGCAATTGTGTTAAATTTCCTCGATAGAATTAAATTCCGAAAATACCTCTACTTTTTTATATATTTTTCTGTAATTCTAAAATCCTAAGTAATTTCATTGCAAAAAAGCATTTAAAATGTGCGTATTAAGTAACTCAAAAGTCTGGCTGAACATATTTTTGATAAATAGCTTAATTTATTTTTAAACAATTTTTATTCGGTTTGGCGCTTACGTTGTTTTATTTTGGTTCCATCGCATTGTTGCGCTCTCTTTTTTCGCACGTGGAAGTAAGTAACTCTGTTACTTTCTTATTTTCGTTTTTTACGTTACGTTATGTATTATTTGTTACGAGCAGAGCTCATTGTGAAGGAAATCGGCCAGCAAATACCACTATAGCTATTTCTGAAGAAAACAAAAAAACCCCCCCTTAACACCTTTAGGCTTTCGTTTTTTTTTTCAGAAATAGCTAATGTGGTATTCGCTGGCCAATTTCCTTCACAATGAGCTCTGCTACCATCATCATCATCATTGTTACTCTCCAGTCCTTATCCCAATTTATTTATGGCTATCGCAGCAAGTGTGTTCTTCCATTCATCTCCATCAGTCATTATCTCTATGAAACGTTTACTGCTCCTTGGTCTCGAAGTCGCATTTGCGACTGCTGAGCGTGGGGTCCTGGGTTCGATTCCCAGGTCGGGCAAAGTGCTATTAGGTATTTCTCAGAAGTTAGTGGTGTGATACCCCCGTGCCTCGGAAAGTCCTGCGCCTGATCTCTCCCCGGTCGTGTCGGATTGCCGTCCCATCGGACTACGAGAGTAATGGAACAGAGAGTACACCTGTGTTTGCGCACCCATTTATGCACTATAATATCTCCTTCGTACATGGTTAATCTCCGTTGGGATTCGCCACGGTGACCGAAACTCATTCAAAAGGATTTTTTTTCTCACTGAAATCACATAATTTTTCCCAAAAGGCATAAGTTGTTGACATATAAAATCCTAAATTCTAAATATAGTTGTCCAATGCAGTGCTTGTAAGACAAACGGCTAACAAACAGAACTGTCTCACAGCTTGTTACCGGCTGACCTCGGCAATACGGCCGGTATACCCAACTTTCCTACTTATTATCGTGTTGTTATTTTATATGGCCTTTATTCTGTTTCAGGTCACACATTGGGGAAATTACAGTCGAGTATTTGTATTTTTGGTTTGCAACAGTGTTGGAAGAGATTTCTTATTCTTTACTTTTCGTGCTCTTCTTTTGGCCCAACGGTATTCTTTAGTTTGCCGCAGAATAATTTTAATAAAATTGCTACCGAGAAAACGTCACGTGTTGATTATTATTATTATCTATTCAAAGAATGGTACCCAATCCAATCCCGATTGATTCCTGTAATAGAATTGAACCCCGATCTGTTGTAACACAGAAATATCCTCCAAACCAAAAAAAATATAGGATTGTCCGTTACCCCGTGCCTAATACCTATATACCTACGATCGTCACAAGAATACGCAAACATCGCGATCATCTGTCACTCAATGACGACGATCGCTTATATTAAAACACGGCCTATGTCTAGCAAGTGCCATCTGTTATCGCCATTCGCAGTTCAATTTCTAGGTTGGGCACAGTATTACGTAGGTATTATGTTTTTCCCTCAAACAAATTTTCAGTAGTAGCCCGGGGATCTTGTATTAGTGCCACATTGACAATTAGTACACCACCTAGAAGCATGGAAGCTACTCTGTAACGCGTGTGTAATACTCCTCTACTAACCCCTTTCGATGAAAAAGGCGTGATTCTTCAATTGTATACGTGTGTCAATACAAAACCATTGCTGAACCGTAAATCAATTCAATCGCAATTTGAAATTCGAGATTGGAATCCATGTTTGTACGCATTTGAACGACCTCATGCGTCTCACGGTGATTAACCTAGTAGCGCACGAGCTACATGCCGCGTCCTTACCAAAAGCGCGTTCATATGTCACTTTTAGTCCGGTGAAACCAAACGCGTGGTCGCGCCTATTTTCCGATCAAAAAGTAACAAAGCGAGCACGCGTCTTGCGATAGCGACTTCGGAGAAAACAAATGAATGAAGTTGTTTAGAGCATGCCACGAGTCAGCGAGACGCGACTTGGGTAGCGACGGACGAAAGCCGGAGACGCGCGTTCGTCTAAAGTTGCGACGTTTCTTATTACCTTACGAACGAAAAATTTGAGCGCATGTGATATCCACCAACCCGCACTGGGCCCACGTGGTTGTTTATAGCCCACTCCTCACAAATAGGAGGTCTTTGTCCCAGCAGTGGGAACGTTATAGGCTGATTATGCTAATTTGCTAGCGCACAGTGTATATCATAGTACTCGTAGGTCTTGCTACACAGTACGTCATTTTTACGTAACGTCGCAGTTACACAATGTTTTCGTATCATTTGTCCAATAACGCTTTGTTTCCACTCTACCGTGTCCTCTGTAAAATGAGGATATTGCTTTAGTTTGTAAAGTTTTGATTACTTCCATGTAAATTCCACTGAAAACATGAGAACACGGCTTCTGATATGTTTAGTTTACCAGTCTACAAATGTGCCAGAAAAACTACGTTTCCTAGGACCAGAGAGGTATATCTACAGGGTGAAAACAATAACTTCCACTTCTACAGAATGTACCATAAAAAGTCTCGTTTTAAATTTTCAATAGGTTACGAGTTGCATTGTTAGACTCACATAAAATGCAAATAATACAATGTTTGGACTTTAAAAGAGACCAATGACCTCTAAGTTTGTTTCGGAATTTCTTCTCAGGGATCTGTCAGCTAGGAAATACCGGTGCATGTAAAAGTATCTTAAAAGATCTGCTTACAGAAATAAACATTTCATTTTATTTAATTTCATTCCAATCTTTTATTCAAAACGTTCCTGGAATGAAACGGATACTGTTCTATCACATAGGCGAGAATTTATTCAGTTTACGTATTGATAAACTGTCATAATTTCAGGAAAAAAATCCTTCGGATCTGCCCCTAAAACTCGGCATTTCCATTTTGCCACCCCAAAAAATCCACCCTAAGGTGGATACGCGGAAACGCATGTCCGAGATTCCACCCTAGGTCTAGTTGGAAAAACGGAATTTATAGGCTTAGGGTGTATTCTTCATGGAGAGGGGCCAGTTCCCACTTCGTTGGAAGACGGGGAAACTGGTCCTCATCAAGAAGCCGGGGCGCCCAGCGGACTCTCCGTCGGCTTACCGGCCCATCGTGCTGCTCGACGAGGTGGGCAAGCTCTTTGAGAGAGTCATTGCAGACCGCCTCGTCGGGCGGCTGGTGCGGGTGGGGCCGGATTTGGCGGAGAGTCAGTTTGGCTTCCGCAGGGGGCGCTCTACGGTGGACGCCATCATGCGCGTGCGGGCCCTCACGACGGAGGATGCTGTGGCCCGGGGTGGGGTCGTCTTGGCGGTGTCTTTAGACATCGCCAATGCCTTCAATACCCTGCCCTGGAGTTGCATCAGGGAGGCACTCCGGTATCACCGGATGCCGACCTACCTCTGTAGTGTGGTCGAGGCCTATTTGACGGACAGGGCCGTCATCTACCCCGGTCACCAGGGAGTATGGAACCGGCAAGAGATGTCGTGCGGTGTCCCACAGGGATCGGTCCTGGGGCCGCATCTGTGGGACATCGGATACGACTGGGTGTTGCGCGCTGACCTCCCTAGCGGCGTCAGCGTGGTTTGTTACGCTGACGACACGCTGGTCCTGGCGCAGGGGAGGTCGCACCAGGCGGCGGCCGAACTAGCGACACGCGGGGTTGCGACAATCAACGAGAGGATCCGGCAATTGGGACTCGAGGTGGCCCTGCACAAGTCCGAGGCCATGTGTTTTCATGGTCCTCGAAACACGCCACCGTCGGGTTCCCAAATAACGGTAGGAGGGGTTCACATTGGCGTCGAGTCGACGATGAAGTACCTGGGACTCGTCCTCGACAGCCGGTGGAACTTCGTGGAGCATTTCCGACGTTTGGCTCCCAGACTGGAAAGGGCCGGGGCTGCCTTAAAGCGGCTCCTGCCCAATCTAGGGGGGCCAAACGCCTCCTGTCGGAGGCTCTGCGGGGGTCGTGCGGTCCATGGCCCTTTACGGGGCACCGGTGTGGGCGCGTTCCTTGAGGCGGCGGCCAGCCCGCTGTGGTTGAACGCGCCCCAAAGGGTCATGGCCACCCGGCTGGTCCGGGGATACCGTACGGTCTCCGGTGAGGCGGCGAGCCTCCTTGCCGGATTACCGCCATGGGATCTGGAGGCAAAAGTCCTCGCGCACATTTGGGAGTGGCGCGAGGAGGCGAAACGCCGGGGCGTAGCTCCGCTGCCGCGAGAAATCACGGTACAGCGGACAGAGCTCCGGCGGGATCTCAAGGCGGCATGGAGAGTGCGATTGTCGCAACCCAGCGCTGGGCACGCCACAATTGCGGCGATGAGTCCCCTCTTTGAGGAGTGGCTAGAGAGGCGCCACGGCGTCCTCACCTTCCGCCTGACGCAGGTCCTCACCGGACACGGTTGTTTCGGGAGGTTCCTGTTCCGGATAAGGCGGGAGGAAACGCCCGGGTGTCACCATTGTGTGGATCGCCCGGAGGACACGGTGGAGCATACGGTGGAGGTCTGCCCGGCTTGGGCGGAGCACCGCCGTGTCCTCGTGGAGGCGATTGGCGGTGGCGATCTCTCGCGTCCGGCCTTGGTCCAGGCCATGGTGCGGAGCGAGAGGGCTTGGGAAGCCGTCACCTCGCTCGCTTCGCACGTTCGCGAAGGAGGAGGCAGAACGCGTGAGGGAGAGGCAAAATTTGCGCCCTCACGCCCCTATCCGCCGCAGGAGACGCCCTGGGCGTCGGGAATCGCAGGCCGATTCCCGGCCACCGTAGGCGCGGGCTTGCGAACGGTAGCAATGGGCAGCTCGCCGTTCGATAAGGAACAGGCCTGGGTCGACGGCGCGTTGCGTTCCACGCGCGCCTCAAAGAGATGTCAGCACCAATGACGGGGTTGCTAGGACCGATGCCTGCTAGGGCTGCGGAAAAGTCCAAGAGGGTTACCGTGGCCCCGGCACAGGCAACTGAAGGAACACGGGTGGGTTTTAGTCAGTAAGAGTCTGACACGCCGTCCTGCTCTGCCCAGAGCGGGAGAAGTTACTTGATGATTTCCCACCGACAAAAAAAAAAAAAAAAAGTGTGTATTCTTGGACATGCGTTTTCAAGTATCCACCCTAGGGAGGATATTATGGGGTGGCAAAATGGAAACGCCGCCAAAACTCGGACAGGAAGGTTTGTCGCTCTTTGACATTCCGGTCACGTGTGTGAAGAATATGACGCAGTCAACAACTACTCTTGACTTGCGTCTACCTGGTCACGTCACGTCCGCTTTGATTCTATGTTTGTTTGATGCTTTTGGTGGCATATTGCTTGCTTGAAAAGTCATTTGTAAGCATACAGAATATTTTTGATGTAAATGTAAAAGGGAAGGGACAACACTGAACATTCACATTAGTATTAACAACAACAATAGCAACATAGCATAGGCAATAAGGGCGACCCTATTGCCTTCAACCGGAAAAATAGAAGAACCCGACAACACTTTGTTCGACTTTGTAAGAAATTGCTCAAGGGATGACACAATGGGCGGCCTTATCGTGGTTTTTTAAAGACAACCTTTGGATGGATTAAAGCATAAGGAGAGATAATACTGCTGGTAGTCTGTTGTGTACCTTTCACGAGTACGTATATACAATAAATCTATACATACATAACACATTTTATACTTATCTATACAAATTGTATACAATAATAAATCATGAAACAAGCGCAAAGCACAAAAAATTGTTTTAATAACAAAGTTGTTACGGGTAAAGGAAATTAATTGTTAATTTGTACTTATTAGCCGCGGAGTAGAAATATAATTTCTTTTATAACAACTTTGTTAGCTTAATTCCATCCAACGGTTGTCTGTAAAACATCGCTTTTAGCGATAAGACCGCCCATTGTGTAATTTTTATGGTGCACACAATAAAGAGTATTCTATTGTATTCTATTCTAATTGTACAACTTAGTTTACCTTTTTATAAAAAAGGCCATTTTGTTGACAGTCATTAAAAATTCAATTCAATCCTATGTATAGACTATAACTATATAATTATAATAAAATAGTAACGAAGTCAAATGTTTACATATTTATCAAAAAACGAGTTGCTACGAGGTGTGGGAACGAGTCTGGTGCAGAAAATATAGTTTTTTTAGAATTTTGGCCCGTTTGTCTGTTTGTCTGGATATATGTACCGGATTGGCGTAAAATAGCTGAATGGATTTAGATGAAATTCGGCACATAGATAGTTTATACCTGTATTAACATATTATATTATAAGGTACTTTACATCCCGGTAGTACGTTCCCGTGTGACATTATCCAACATCCTCGGGGGTGAAGCCGTGGACAATAGCTAGTTTCACATAAACCTATATGGACACATGAAACGTCAAAAGCTAAGCACACGGTTCCAATTTTCTGTAGAAAGGAGCCAGCAAGAAACTCCACAGATACTCTCTGAGGGTTCAGTGTCAACAAGTACCAGGTAATTACTTCACCAAATACTCCTCCTCCTTCCTGTCCTGCTCCTTTATTTTTTAATTATTTTTACTGTTTGTGTATTTGTGTTTGTTTGTTATTATTTTTTTTTGCCTGTGCGTGTCTCAAATAAAATATTTTTCTTTCTTTCTTTCTTTAAAAATTGTAAAATAAAATAGAAAATGGTCAACAAAACAAGGAATATATAAGTCTACGAGGCCTACAACGAGCACACTCTCACAAATTAGAAAAGAGTCTACGTAATAAAAGATTTAAACTAAATGACATGATTGTCATTGATGAAACATGAAATGTATCTAAAGTATAACTTGAGAACATACATATACACATAACTCCATGCTTACTTCATGACAACTACTCACTACTATTTGACATTTGTTCACCTTTTCTGTCACACAAATAAAACAAGCAGCCAGCCTAAAATAAATTAACAAAACTTCAAAATAATATGTCACACAGATTATGATTAGTCAACAAAAAAAAAAAAACAAAACATCCGACAACAACAACAAAACAAAATATCCGATTATGATAATAATAATCCACTCAATGCTTACCCTCTATTTGCCCTGCCCCTTTAAAATATTCAAAATGGAAGCTAGAACATCCATTTGAATATTTTGTTTCCAAAATAAGTAGGTTACGCCACATTTTTTTTAAGTTGTTTGACTCGCAAGTCTCAAATGATTACAGGAGATAACAAATGAAATTTTATTTAGTCTGAGTAATACAGGGTGATTGGTAGAAGGACCGACACAAGTTTTCAAGGGATTGGGGATGTCATTTGCTAGCATAACATACTTTATTTTTACTTTTATTATGAACGACCTTCTGCCCGTGAATTCGTTCACGTGGAAGTCGTAAGGAACCACAAATAAATGCCACATTTTTATAAAAAAAATCTGTATATTAATTACATTCGTAGTTTTGGTCTCAGCAGCCATAATATGAAAAGAGTCGGGACTGGTCACGCGAGAGCAAGCGACATAAAGTTGTCCGTGTGACAAGCAGTTCGTCCTGAAGTTGACACCCGCATAAGGCGGATAAGGCGGGAGGAAACGCCCGGGTGTCACCATTGTGTGGATCGCCCGGAGGACACGGTGGAGCATACGAGCATACGGTGGAGATCTGCCCGGCTTGGGCGGAGCGCCGCCGTGTCCTCGTGGAGGCGATTGGCGGTGGCGATCTCTCGCGTCTGGCCCTGGTCCAGGCCATGGTACGGAGCGAGAGGGCTTGGGAAGCCGTCACCCCCTTCTGCGAAGCAGTAATGTTCGCGAAGGAGGAGGCGGAACGCGTGAGGGAGAGGCAAAATTCGCGCCCTCACGCCCCTAGCCGCCGCAGGAGACGCCCTGGGCGTCGGTAATCGCAGGCCGATTCCCGGCCACCGTAGGCGTGGGCTTGCGAACGGCGAGCAATGGGCAGCTAGCCGTTCGATAAAGACCAGACCCGGGTCGACGGCGCGTTGTGTTCCACGCGCGCCTCAAAGAGATGTCAGCACCAATGACGGGGTCCACTAGGGCCGTTGCCTGCTAGGGTTGCAGGGAAGTCCGAGAGGGATACCGTGGCCCCTGGCACAGGCAACTGAAGGAACACGGGTGGGTTTTAGTCAGTAAGAGTCTGACACGCCCTCCTGCTCTGCCCAGAGCGGGAGCAGTTATTTGATGATTTCCAACCCTCAAAAAAAAAGCCTTCCGTAGCAATAAAAAAAAAATATATATATAAGATGGGTTTGCAATTGACTCTAGTCTAGGTCAGTGGTGATAGAGACAGAGTCGACGGTGGAGTGAGCTTACCCAGAAGAAGCCTGTTCACTCTCACTTAGAAGAGATTAGGGTTGTATGCGTTCGGAAACACAGACCCATTGCGAAGTTTTTTGTGAATTAATGAACGCCTGCGTTCCAGTATACTTATTATTCCTGACGTACAGCTATCACTAAAATAACATGACAGCAGATTGTAAACACACGGCATTTCTCATTAATAGTCACCTAACCATAGATATTTATTTTTATTATAACCAAAGATGACAGAACAGTCCTGAACTTTATGTTTTTCTATATATACGTTTTACGAACTATTATAATAAAAGTAGTTATACTAGCTGCGCCCCATGGTTTCACGCTCATAAGTCTTGGTCCGGTGGGAATATCGGGATAAAAAGTATTATTTATCCTTCTCCAGGTCATGGTCTACCCATGTGTCAAATTTTATTAAAAACCGTTCAGCCGCTCTGTAGCGTAAAAGCATAACAACAAACAAACTTACTTCCGCATTTATAATATTAGTTAGGATATTAAATATTAATGTAATATTATAGTTAGGATTGGGATAACAAAATGTAATAAAAATGAAGCACAAATATATAAATTGTTGGGAATCGAGCATAGGTTTGCAAAGCAGTCGTCAAACCTCTAAGCTATTTGCTTAGATGAAAGTTGACTAAAATAGCTGTTCTTACACACGGTGACATTTGAATCACAGTTTTGCTAGAACAATCGTTGTTCAAACCATGGTCTACAACCATTCTATAGCATCCAATAGAAAAAAAAAAGTTATTAATTTAAAAAAAAAAACACAAAAAAGCCAATGTTAAAAATGTCGGGTTTATCGTTACGCCCTACAATACAGACACTGCGGCTGCGACGCGCAGCGCTCGGGTCTTGAATGCAATATCGCTACCTTGATGAGTACTTTGATGTTACGGTTAATGTTTCAAACATTATTACACGTTTGAGCAACATAAGACTAATTTGAGAAATCCTAGATTTGTTTGTTTTAATAACATATTTGATGCTGTAGAATAGTAGTAGACCATGGTCTGAACAACGTTTGTTCTAGCAAAACTGTGATTCAAATGTCACCGTGTATTATGTCATGACTGATTGCATAGCTCCTTAAAAATATAGCGGGATGATAATCATTTAAAAGGTTAAATCTGTAACAAACAGATATATTCGTTCCCTATTCAACCCAGTGAAGTAATACAGTAATTCGACTGTTCTCATAATCTCACTGGTATGAGTATAATGTGTTCTCTCTCATCTCAGTCTCATTTCCTACGAAAATGGGAAGATTTTTGACTGTTCTAGTACTCAAACCGTAGCTGGTCCGAGAAAGTTTTTTGATCCTTTTAGGAAACAGAATAGTAAGGCTACAATTTTTTTTTGGTGTAAATTGACCATTTTCTTGCTGACTGTGTTTTTATTTTTTATTTCCTGCATTAGAATCGTACCCAAACCTCGCAAAAATTTATAAAAAAAAAAACAATATGCGATTACGACGACTACTACGATTTTACTATAATATATGTAGGTATTGACTAGCTGATCCGACAAACGTTTTCCTGTCTAAACAATAATTCATACAAAAATTCCACAGAAAAAAGGACTTTCAAGTTTTCCAGAATTTCCTAATTTTCAAGGCCACTTTTAAAATTTTTCTTTATCTGAAAATCTTATTTAGACTGTCACAATTTTTTTTTAATAAAAATAAACAAATAGATCCAACCGTACTCAAGTGATGCGCTTACCAATCAACAGCATTTCTTTTTTAACCGACGATAAAAAAGAGGAAGGCCTCGCGTAACTTTTTACAGAGTTGTCCGATTTTGATGTTTTTTTATTATTATTGGAAACGGAACCTCGAAATTTGTCCCATTTAAAATTGAAAACTCAAACTCAAAGCTTTTATTTCTATTAAATCATTTACAGGCACTTTTGAATTTTCATGTGGTCGGTCAGTCAGAAATATGAAGCTAGTTGAAGTAGATTTGAAATTCAAAACCCATCCCTAAGGGGTAAAAAAACAAGGGTTGATCGATTTTTACCTACTGAATTTTCACTGAAACTTCAACAAAATAGAGACCTAGAGCTGATCAGACAGTCGAGAGAGCTCCTCAACACTTTACAGCTGTTACATCGTGTTTGAGCTTATTTCATTCATCTTGATGAAAACTTTAGACTTAGCTGGAGTATGACTGTCATCGAGAGTCTGATGCTGAAGACGGGTGGCTGTTGAGTGAAGTTCCAACTATCAGCTGTGAGATTATACTTAAAACTGTGCTGCGTAATCGCTGCAGGCGTATCTGTAAAGATGCATAGAGACGGTACTTCCATAATTCTCTCGACAACCGCAACTCCTCTGAACTCTGAAAGTTTCTTAAAACTGTCGGCATTGGCAAGTTTCCAGTCGTTTCCTGTAATGACACTGACGTGTGTGCTCTTAACAAACATTTCTCACATCCCCCTGTTACTTTGGATCCGCACGTCAAATCAACTATTAAGCTTTCTTGTTTGCCAGTGCCGCAGTGTTCTTCTTTTGAGTTAAGGCCAGTGAGTGAAATTGAGGTCAAAAAGTCCATTTGTGCTATCTCCTCTACTGCAGTTGGTAACGATAATCTTTGCTCAAGAATGATTTCTCCTATCCTCCCCACACTACTTCCGTCTTGACCCACGTTTTTAATTTCTCCTTGTTTTCTTGTACTGTCCCTTAGGCCTGGAAACAAGCTCATATCATCCCCTTACCCAAAATTCCTAAGCCGGTCTCACCCACTGATTTCCGCCCCATTTCTTTCTCCAATATCTCTCTAAAGTTCTTGAACATATCGTTCATCAACAACTTTCTGCCTTTCTATCTACAAATGACCTACTGAGTCCTCTTCAATCTCTTACTTTACTTGTACTTCTCGACTTTAGCAGTGCTTTTAACTCTGTCGATTTTGACCTCCTTCTCCCTAGAAGGAGGTCAATCCTTAAATCTTTAAATTTCTCCTCTTCCACCATTAGTTGGTTTGACTCCTATCTTAAGGGCCGCTCGCAGCGGCTTCATCTCGGTGAGGCATCTTCTGATTGGTGCTCTCTTTCCGCAGGTGTGCCTCAGGGCGGCGTTCTCTCTCCTCTTCTCTTTTCTATTTTCATTAACTCTTTCACCAGTGTCATCTCTTCCTGCTTCCATCTCTATGCCGACGATCTGCAGCTCTACAATCATTTTTTAAGGGAAGATGCTGAAGCCGCCGTGTCTGCCATGAACAGCGACCTGGATTTGATTAGCGAGTGGTCGCGGTCTTTTGAACTGCAAATCAACCCTAAGAAATCCCAGGCCTTGATTATCGGCGGCAGGTATATGCGGAATAGGCTCGATGTTGCGTCGCTGTCTCCACTCTATATGAATGGTGTGCAGATTTAATACGCACATACGGTCAAAAATCTAGGGGTGACCATGGATTCCTATTTATCATGGACTGCCCATGTTGCTCAAGTCAGTCGCAAAGTGCATTACACGTTCCATTCGTTGAAATGTCTCCAGAGCGTCTTGTCCTTGAACACCAAAATCTCTCTTGCTCAAACTCTCATTCAGCTCATCATAGATTATGCCGATGCCTGTTATTTGGATGCCACCGAGGAGCTTTTAAATAAACTCGAGCGTTTGCAGAATATATGTATTCGTTTTGTTTTTAACCTTAAAAAGTATAATCACGTTTCCAACTTTCGCAAGATACTCAAGTGGCTCCCCATTCGACTTCGCAGGAACTCTCGGATATTGTGTCTGCTATTCAACCTCCTTCACAATCCTAAAACGCCATCCTATCTGCGGGAGCGTTTTTCCTACGCCCGACCTTCAGATGCGCCTTGCAGGTCGCATCTTAGAAACCTCCTTAAGTCCCCTCCCCACTCCACCGACTTTTACTCCTACTCCTTCACTGTGCATGCGGTGCGGTTGTGGAATTCACTTCCGCCTGACATTAGGGACTGCCAAACTGTTGCAGTTTTTAAAAGAAGAGTGAAAGAACATTATCTTTCCACTTCGTCATAGTTGCGTATATATTAATATTCTAGTGTTATTTATTTTAGAAGTATGTATGTATGTTTGTATGTATGTATGACATGTATATTCTAATGTTGTTTGTTTTATTTTATTAAGTGAATTGTTTTTGATTTTAAGTATTTTATTTTCTCTTTTACTCTTACACACGCTGTCTACATCTCTAAATCTACTATCCTATCGCAGGTATGCTGGAAGAGATTTCATTAGAAATAAGCATCACCTTTGTACCAATTTTTCTGTTATTTTCTTCTTGTCTGTCTATATAAGTGTGTACATAAATGGTTAAATTAATAAATAAACATTAAAAACGTTATAAATTAACAAAGGTAATATTTATTACAGCTTGCGTGGCGGAGTTGGTGTGATCACTTATGCTAATATACAGCAAATCCTTAACTTCTGGCATATCCCCTTTAACATTTTAAATGGCAAAGGTGGTGCCAGGTGATGACAAAGGTATAAATCGGATATCAAACACAACATAAAAAGTATAGGCCCATATCAATTCTTTCATCGTTTAAAATAAAATAAAGCTTTATTTGGAACAACTTACTCGTAAGTTTACAATTTACAAAGGTAAACGAAGACAGCTACAAAAGTAAAATACTGTGGCGCAGCTATCAACGCTCAACTCAAAAATATATACAAAAACTTGTTCCAGACTTCCCAAAGAAAGTTAATTAGTAGTTAATTAAAGGAGAAATTACATAAAAAAAAGAATAATAGAATCTATGTGGAGGTTGCAATGTAGTCTATGTGTAAGGTGCAGGTGGGGTGAAGTGTGTATGTGTGTGTGTGTGTGTGAGCGTGTGCTACCGTGTTTATGATACCATAAGTTGCTCAGTTTCTTCATAAGTCAAGGATTTAAGCCAATCAGTCACTTTTCTCTTCAGTAGACTTTTTATCATAGGGTAAATATTAAGTCGTTTATATTTATGTCATTGTAATGTTCAGAGCTGATATGATTGAAGTGGCGACTAACCAACGCTAACCTGCAGCGCTCAGTATTACAAACTCTGTCGGCACGCCGCTTGTTTGTTAGGGGCTGAGGGTCGTAAGGCAGAAGCAGGTGTTTCTTAATACATATTTGTAGGACGAACAACTGGCTCACTGTGAGGACTTTACAAAGTGAGTACAGTTCAGAGGTCAGAAAACTAAACGGTTTATTCGCCAGTACTTTTAAAACTGCTCTCTGTGCCCTCTCTAACCGCAACATGGTTGTCTTGTGGGTACCCCCCATGTAGTTTTACAGTAACTGAGAACTGGTTGAGCGAGGGCAAAGTAAACCATTTTTAGGGATTGGAAATCAGCAGCCGCTCGAGGTTTATTAAATAAATCACTCAATCTCCTGACTTGGACCAGAACAGAGTTAACCTGTTTTTACCACGACAAGAGACTGTCCAAGTGTCCAAGTTTGCCAAAGTGTTTGAGTCACTATTCTGCCCGCATTTCCAAAATCATTTAAAGCTATTCATTAGCGATCATCAGCACAGATTTGTTGGGTCAAAATCTACCAGTACAGAACTTTTAAGTGGGGCTGTTGATGCTGGTCATCAGGATGACGTCATTTATATTGATTTCAGCAAGGCCTTTGATAAAGGTTTCCCACAAAGTCCTCCCTTCTAAGTTGCGTGCTTATTGTATCACTGGCAGCTTACTTGATGATGGGTGGTATGACGGGTAATTTCATACACTCGCGGACAAAGAAATCGGGTCAGTCAGTACGAAAAACTAAATTTTTTCTTAAAATAATAGATCTAGTGGCATGAATGAAACTGTATGTGGTTGATAATTTAATTAATATAATTTAAAATATCATTAATTTTACGTTGAAAAAATAATGGTAAACATAAAAATATATCTTACATACAACACAAAAATGAAATTTAAAACAAAATTGATCCTTTGTATTGCCTCCACGGGCTCTTCTCACAGCTGCTAGGCGATTGGGCATGTTGTTTAATAACGTAAACATAAGTGTTTTATGCAATGTTGCGGGATATTCGTCCATTCTTCCACTAATGCATGTTTCAGGTCTCGAAGTGTAGCTTTCGAAGTTTCGATTTCTTACACACCTCCCAAGCTCGTCCCAAGCGTGTTCAATTGGATTCAAGTCTAGGCTTCTCGCGGACCAGTCCATGCGAATGATGCCAACGTCCTGAAAATACTCATTACAATTTGAGCTGTATGTGGCCTGGCGTTGTCATGCATTAATATTTAATTTTCACCCATATTAATTAAATATGGGCCAACATGCTCATTAAGAATTTCTTTCACATATCTTGCACTCGTTAACGTACCATTTTCTATCTGCACTAACTCCATGCGACTCTCTGAAGAGATTCCAGCCCAAAACATAACAGATGACAGAACGCCGCCGCCGAACGGCACTTTTTCCACAAAAAAAGCTGGAATAAAATATTCCCTGGCCATCGGTAGACTCTTCGCCACCTATCATGTGCATACAGCATACATCTGGATTGGTCAGAAAACATTACTCTTGCCCATTCTTCGTGTCCCCATTGTGCGTGTTCGCGGGCGTAACGTAATCTTGCTACCCGATGTTCCCTTTCAAGTTTTGAACCATTTGTGGGTCTATGTGGGGTCAAAGAAGCCGCTGCCTTACAGCCCGCTCGCTCGCATCGTCTCTACGGGTCTCCCGGAGTCCGCCGTGTCCTGGTCTTCTTATGTTCTGCCCAGTTTCTTGGAAACGTCGGACGACTCGCTGCACTGTAGAAAGTGGCACGCCTATTTGTTCTTGCTGTACTTCGCTGACTTCTGCCTTCTTCTAACATAGTGACGATACGTGTACATTCTTCTGGTGTTAGCGACATGATAGTAGTTCAATAATTATGGCGAAAGACGACAATAACTGCCTTTTATCATTTTGATTTTGACAGATTGAAAACAAAAGTGAGAAAACAAGCAAAAGTAAAACAACCGCGAATTGTTTTTTTTGTTTTTAATTTACGTTGTAGATTATTTAAGGATTTCTTTGATACGATATTAAAATCTCTGTAATTTATAGTTAGTTTCATGCATGTACCATTATTAATTTGCAAGTTACAGGGATTTTCATCATTGACCAGATATGACCACGAGTGTATTTAGCAGATAAATCTTTCTTTGGTAGTCGGTTATCAATCTAACGTATATACTATCTCCTCTGGAGTCCCAAAAGGTTCACATCTAGGGCCAATTTTTTTACTATTTCATTAATGACATTCCTAACTATTTACGGCATTCCGCACTTTTAATGTATGCGGATGACTTAAAGTTTCTCGGAACAATTAAGTCTGTCAGAGACTCCTCGCTCTTACAGATGGATCTTAATAGTCTTATTAAATGGTGCAAGAATAATTAAACACATTTGAAATGAAAGAAATGTTACCACGTTAAATATACAAGAACAAATCAGTCATATAGGAAACGCCGACCTCATCTAGTTTTTAAAATATGATTGACGTGTAAAAGTGTTAGTACAAACCTACTTACAGAAATAAATCATTTAACAAAATAATGTAATACACACATTAATGTATTACATTAATGAGGACAAAGGTAATTAAATAGACACTACACGTGAGCTCGGAGTTCTGTTTGACCAAAAATTAACCTTTGCACCACACTTAGTCCACATAACAAAAAAAGCGTCCAAGACGTGGGTTTTGTCACAACGCTTTATTTACTATAGTTTTAATTAGTTTGGTAAATAACATATTAGAATACTATTGTGTGGTGTGGCGGCCGCACTATGCTACGAATAAATTGCGTCTAGAACACTTCCTGAAACGCTTCGTTTGGTATCCAACTTTTTCCAAGGTTTTAAATAGTTTTGGCGATTTAAACTTTGATTCCCTAACTGAGCAGACATCAAAAATTCTTAACTGTTTGTCTGATTTGTTTTGAAGCCATTAAGGTGCTATTAATATTTATGTAGCATATTTTTTTCCTGAGAATTAAATTTGCTTGTAAATCGACATGTACCCAAGCTGTCAATTAACATAATTTAATTTTGGTAGTGTGGTGTTTACCTTTAAGTAAATTGTTCCACTGAATTAAGTTTTAATTTCATGATTTTATTTAAGATATTAGTAGTGTAAGCAGTTGTTGGTAGACCTAAATACATAAATAAGTTCTTATTTGAAAAGGAAACTGAAAAACGAAAAATAAAATAAAATAAAAAAACTGACGAAACAAGAAACTGAAAAGCAAATAATTAATTAACCTTTCAGTTTAACTTAGCTCGTAAATAAATGCAAATTACTAATATTGAGTCGGCGTCAAACAAACATAAAGGCACCAAGTAATTAATGGCAGCTTGATTGATTTTCGGTAAATGACCATGCGTTTATTGTTTATTTTTATTTAAATTGATTTTAAAATTGAAATTGTTCGTACCTTAACACAATTTCAAGTGTTTGGAAGCACACAAGTTATTTTTTAGAAACAATTGTACACAAATGTTAACACCAAAAAATATTGCGTTCTATTACAACCACAAACAAAAAGTTGTGACATTTTGGAAGATTATAAAAATCATATTAATTTAATGGTGCCGATTCTCTTGTCACAAAATTCTCTAAACTAGACTAAAAATCACAAAAATTTAGTTTATTCCTGTCAAAAGACGATTTCCCATTCTGAAATTGACTAAAGTGACACAACTTAACTATAATTATTTTAGTTTGACAGCACTAAGATGGCACTGAGATTATAATTTAGTGAAAATGGCAATTTTGCTATTCTGAATTTTACGTTTTTCACCTAAAATTTTGATTGTCATAACTAAATCTGACTATTTTTAATCGCGATTAAAAAGGTGTGGAATAAAATTAGTTGTCATGAACTAAAATTCACAACAACACCTCGACTTCAGATGCAAAAACAGTACTGTATCTTTTTTTCTTTTCTTTTGCTTATATCTCGAAAACGGTGTGTCGTATCGCAAAAATAATGAAAATTTCGACCCCCTTTGTCAACCCGTAAACCTATAAAACTCAACGTGTTGGTAATATTTTTTTTATATTTTCCATACAAAAAGTAAAAAAATCCATACAAAACAAGTCGAGGCCGCACATAATGCGCGCCTACGGCTCTAAAAAAAGATCACGTGGTACGGCAAACAAGTACCACGTGGAGTCGCAATAATTGTCAAATTTGATTTTAGAAGTGTCAAAATTATTTTTAAATTTAGAGATTTTATTTTGCAGAATAGCGTAAAAATTCTCATAGCCAAAAGTAAGGAATTTTAGTGATAGTTTGGTTAGTTTAGTTCGGTGTACAACAGAATCGGCACCATTGTGACACTTACGACAGGATATGACGGTCCCTATCCTTAAGAATATTGTGTCGGTCATTCTACCAAACACTCTTATAATCCTCCTTTGATAGAGTCACTGAGTCATTGCCCCTTTGCTGTAACCCGAGACGAAAGCTTAATTGAATTGTAATCTAGGTACTTGTGAATTCGGCTGGAAAAATACGGAAGACACGAGGCTTTCGAGTGAAACTAAATGGAGAAATGGAATTTAGAATGTTGAAACGTTGTTTTTTCTTTTGTTATTCCGTAACGTTTTTAATATTGTTTTCTCTGGTAATTGTATGGTTTAAAAAAAACACATCAATCACCCTCGTGCTTTGAACACTACAATTTGTTTCGACGTCACCTAATGAAATATTTTTCAAAACAAACAAATAACAGTTTACAGAGACCACAACATTCAAACTAACCGACTAGTTTTCGAGTAACTGCGCAGTCTGAAACCTAACTATACTATACCTAGTTATAATTAACAATTTTACATAGTTTTGCTAGGTACTGCGTCACAATAACTTTGTGCAGTTTAAATTGCTCAAGACTCATAATGCGTTTTAAAGTGTATAAGTACAGTCGGCCGCATGTCGGTAACTTTGTGACCTTGAGCTGGCCTAGTTAAGTACGGAGTTTCAATAGAATAAGAGACCACCTTAATAAGAGGTTTTGTTACCACTGACGTGCCGCACGCGATTTTGCTATTGTACTCTAACTAGTCCAGAGATTAAAGTATTCATAATACATTTTCCACCCTTAATAATAAATAAAAAAATATATAAATAAAATAACCTTTATTTCGGACCAGTAACATCCACAGTATCCACATAGTAGCGCGCCGAAATTGTTAGGGGCTCTAAAAATCGAACGATCTTTTACTCCGAAACATGGCAAACAAGGAGCACAGATTATATAATACTTAACTACGTAACAGATAAATCACTCCATACAAAATCGTCCATACCTACTTTTTTTTGTCGCCGACCGCTGCGCACGAAAATTATGTTATTATTCCTCTGCAACAGCGCGCGGCCACGTGACTTTGTATTAAAATTAATAAAGTCAGGGTTGCCTCTTTAAATACAAGGTTTTTTATTTGTAGCCCGGTTTGTAGTACAAAAGTTCCAGCCGAAATTACTAGTTATTACACCTACTTAGTGTCAGGATGACATGACACTTACCGTGGCCCCTGGTTTTACCGTGGCCCTTTGGCAAAGACAACTGAAGGAACACGGGTGGATTTTAGTCAGTAAAAGTCTGGCACGCTCCTCTGAGTTTGTTGAACAGCGGACTGTCATAAGCAACATAATCAGCCCATCATGTTCCCACTGCTGGGACACAGGCCTCCTCTCTGTAAGTGGGAGTGAGCCGTAATCCACTACATAAAGTGCACGCCTGGGTTCAAAAGGAAATTATTTATAATAAATTATATTTTTACACAATTCCATTTTGCTTTCAAACGAGCTCTAATATGTCAAGTACTTTATTACTTTCCAATACCAAAACAGGACTATTTTAAACTAAATAAAGTAAAAAAACAACGTCCATTTTAATTCATGTGTTTATCCTGGCTCTTGGAGACAGCTTATTCATTTAGGTACAGTTTTTTATGCGCTTCCAAAAAAACAATATTAACTGTTGCTTTAACAGGCAGTAACTCCTGCTTTAGGGTGTATCAGCTTATCAGATAACTTCTTCATCGACCCGGATAAAAAGTATGCTATGTATTAAACCAGGACATGCTCTAACTCTGTGGCAAAATACATCCAAATCCGTCCTGTCGCTTAAGTGTGATCAACTAACAAACACACAAACCTTTTCACAAACTTCCTCATTCAATATCAACGGATATAAAACTCATTCACAAAATAATCTTTTAACCCTATGTGGGTCGAAAGATTTGTGAGAAGGTCTAATAATAGGACTGAGACATGTTACAACTACAATAATATAAAGTTTCCTCAATAGTTGACAATATAGCGTTTCTTGTAGCGATAGAAGATTATATTACTTCAAGAGTTTCAAAGATACCGACCTGGTCAGGTCAAAGACCTAGGAAATAGGTCAGACTTAGGAGGGCTATGCGTTGCGTATCTAGTCGCCATATTGTCGGCATGTTACAAATTTATGATCATATTGTGGCTCGGAACGTGCGTGAAACATCTGTAGGAATATTCAGTATGATAACATTCGAGGTACTAAAAAAATACCCCCTCTGTGTGCTTTCATAGTGAAAGGGTTAGTTGTGTTACAACGTACATATTAGAAAATTAAGTTGGTCAGATCTTTGTTTCTTAAGTCATAAAAATACCATTCTCATGTTGTTTGAAATCGCCATAAAATCTGAGCATAAAATAATGAGCACACACCTATGGCATTATTATGATGTGGCAGCTATCACTTATCAATTATTCATAACTAAAGACGTTTTAAGATATAGTAAAATACATAAAATACACTGCCATAGTATTGATAAACGATTTTAAATGACATTAAGTAGTTTTGTCAGAAATCTATTTATTTTAGTACATGGAGGACTTACAGCTAATAAAAACAAACAAAAAAGGAAACCATAGTCACTAGAAAGCCAATTACAAATCTTCACGTATAGACTTAGGTATAATGATAATTTATGACGTGAGCACAAAAACAAATAACACATCGCTTTAACTAAAATAAGAAGCAATATAAATACTTGGTTAACAATTATTATATGACTGAAATAATAGAGAAAATAAAAAAAAACTAAAACAAATGATATAACTTATTGCTACTTGAAAAAGAAGCTTAAGCACACAAAATGTGTATGAATCAAAATCATACTCCTTGCATAAATATAATTGAAATTTCTGCTTGCGCGCATAATATAACTGGTCTACCTATAATTAGAAGATGTATGAGGTACACGTATAGGTGGATTAAAACAAAGTGCTTTACTTGGCACATTCAAATAAAATTTTGACTATAACTCAGGATTATCAATATTGCCATTATCATTATTTTTTTATTAAAACATTAACAAATAATGACAATGTAATAAAGTACCCTTATGTTAAGAGCGTTTATACCTTATGAGTGGCAACGTCGCAATTTAGTGTCATATTTCGTGGTTTTCAATTTTTATCATTTAATCGGAGCTATATTTTTAAAATCTGTTTAATTAACTTTTTAGAATTATGTGAAAACTGTGTAAAAGGTAAGAAATCGTTGCGTTTACAGTTCTATTTATGTGCAAATAATACATTGGAAACTTGCAGGGCGTTATTTTCATTGTAAAATAACTGTAAGCATTACGGTTACTTACTTTTTAAACACTTTCACGTAATTTTAAAAAGTTAAATAAACAGATTTTTAAAATATAGCTCCGATTAAATGATAAAATTGAAAACCACGAGATATGACACTAAATTGCGACGTTGCCACTCATAAGGTATAAACGCTCTTAACATAATGAAAAATACTAGACGATGTCGAAGTAACATAAATAAACTAACCTGACGCCTGTCATCCCCGAAGAGTGAGGCGAAATGTGGGTGTGGGCTACACCCACATTTCGCCAGTTATTTATGTTTAAGTCCCATGTAATAGGGTGCGAGCCTATTACTAAGGAATAACTACTAAGTAACTACGTAAATATTCTCATACGCTGCAGTTTGCAATAATAATATTCATGTTGAGATTAGCATAACAGAGTATCTTTTCTACTTGATTAACTTTAGTTTCAAGATACGTAGTACCTACATAATAATAATTCAAAACTCTCACTTGATCTTCTCATGAATTAACGAGTGTCGAGAACCACGTGGTAATTGTTTTACACACTTACAATGGTAATGCCTTTCATTTGGACAGTTCAACAACAGTTGAGCATACGTACGAAATAATGGAATAGGAATTTCCTTCAAAATCTTTCGGATTATGATTAAAAGTGTGTTACGCAATTAGGGTGATGAACTGTCGGATAAATATTTACTTTCTAACTAGTTTGATGGTACGGTTAGCGGGGTGGCGGGCGACCGACTGGCATTTGTGATACGGAACGTGGTTCGATACCCGCACGAATATTTTATGGCCTTAAGTTTTTTTAGGTTTATTCATGTGATGGGATAAGTTATTTAAAAAAAAAACATGTTTAAGGAAGTTCTTAGAAAACTTACCGATGTATCTTGAAAGATCTTGTGGTAGTTTGGCACACAGAACGGAGGAGCTGCCGACATCTCTCGTATCATTTGACACAGCATCCTGTGGGAAAGACATCACATAATTATTAAAGGGCCCGATCAAACCACAACGACACCACGTGGACGGGCGCTAATTTGGATGAATATCAATAGTCTATTCACATGGACCACATTTGGCCGTCAAAATCAACCGTGTGAGCGATACCGACCACATCAAGACGACTTCGCAGCCACAACGCAACCACCACGTTGCGTCGACGCGACGAAACTGTCACAGCTGGACTCGACCTGTCTGCAAACACTAGCTGCAATGTAACCACATCGCAACTACTAGCAACAACGCAACCACATCGAAATTTTGTAGCTACCACAACGCAGCTGCAAGAAGCTGCAGCGTTAATATTTACACGAAATCACTACTTGCTCACATTTTGTCGCTGTGATGTGGTGTGTTTGGGCCGTTAGTTAACAACAGTATACAGACAAAAAACCCATGGGTACCCGGAGATGTAACTGTAATTACCGCTTCATAACTGACTGTACAACAAAATGTACGACTTCCATTATTTGGGAGAGAACCACTGTGTCATTTTATGAATGTTAAGTCGACCGTTCACTGCTATGTAGGATGTGCACGGAGAGATTTGTCTGCGCGGTTCATTTGTATGTTAGTCACGCATTCGTGCGTCGCGTGGCTGTTAAAAGCTTAAAGTTGCCGCAGTGGATGGTCCCGCCTACATTTTGACACAAAGTGAAAACTACACGTGTGCAGCTCAGCCGTGGGCTGCTGTGCAGCGGCGCTTTTATAAGTACGTAAAGCGGCGCCATAATACGTCTCAGTTACTCTTGGAAATTTATATACGAGAGACTCATGCTGTAGTAAAAAAATTCCAGTCTGCAAGATTAGCGTGGCTTAGTCGCGAATGTGTCACCCTGTCACTCGTGAAGGGTCTTTCTTAACAACGGCTATTACACCCGGTTTTAGAGTTCAGAATTTGAAGTTTAGAACTTGAATCCTTCAATGTAGCCCACGTAATTAAAAATTTCTTACAATGTCTGCAAAGAAATTTTAAATTTCAAGGGCTATCCTCCTTAAATAATGCTAAGAGCTTGACAAGTTTTCACTTCAAACCCTCGATTCAAAAACCCGGTGTAAGACTCATATATTGTATGCTATGAACTGAAACGGGTTATTCAATAGTCTACGTGACTCAGCGGTATCATACTCCCTTGTTGTATGTATTTGTATTGAAACATTATGTAAATGTCATTGTGACTATGCAATTAAATGTCCTCGTCATCACCAGCTTCAGCCTGTGTCGATCCATTGCAAAATTTTAATAAACTGCCTTTTCTAGTAGTCTTTATTTTCTTAATTATATTTTATGGCAAACATGTAGACGACCATCCATATGGAATGTGCTCAACGCCGACTATCACCATTATTACTATTTCAACCAAAAGACGTCCCCTGTTGGACGTAGGCTTCCCCTAAGCGTCACTACATCGACGGGTCCTGTGCTTCTCACATCCAGCGTATTCCCGTGACTTTCACCACATCATCGGTCCACCTTGTGGAAGGTCTTCAAATCATAAAGTTAGGAGTTAATCTAATATCATAGCAAAAGCATAATCAGCCTCTAATGCTCCCACTGCTGGGACAGGCCTCCTCTCTTCGAGACGTAGTGGGCCGTAATCCACCACGCGGGCCCAGTGTAGATTGATAGATGTAACATATCTTAAATTTTTTGGTTCTAAGACACGCCGCGTCGTTTTCCTCACGATGTTTTCCATCACCATTTTGAGAGCTGTGGTGAGGAAGTAAATTACAAAAAGTGAAGTATCGAAAAAAGATAATTTATACATATAATGACGTGAGCATTTACTTTGTAAAGTATTATATTATTTTAATTATTGTGAATGAGAAGATGCTTTGATGATATGTGCTTTATTACTTTTTTTTTATTTCTTAGTTAGTTTCACGATCTGGCAGCTGGAGTAATTTATGCGGCCTACCCAAATGTCCTTTCTTTGGTATTGTTCGTCGAATCGTTGTGCTCCTTAAGTTCTGAGTTGAGCGGCACGATTACTGACAAATGCGTGCACTGACTGGACAGGTCCGCTCAACCGCAAACCATCTGTATGGTTTTTCCTCAAAATACCGTTTCAGACAACAATCTACATGGTCTTCACCTGATCTGACCAAGATTATGTCTGGACTTTAAAAGAGACTGTTACCTCTGAGTTTGTTGCGGCCTTTCTTCTCAGAGTAGTCAGATAGGAAACGCCGACCTCATCTAGTTTTTAAAATATGATTGACGTGTAAAAGTGTTTGTACAAACCTTGCTCACAGAAATAAAATCATTTATCATTAAAGAAATATCCGAACAAAAGTTTTCCTAAACCAATAAAGCTCAAGCTCGTGCCAAAGCAAATTCCAGGATATAATCCTTTGCATTGTTCGTCAAACAGACGGTTTCACTCACAAAGGAACTGGGTCATACAGGTCATTCATCTTTACTTATAAATAAACTCGTTGTTATTAACCGGCTATAAAAATAGAAGGAGTTTTGTTTTCGGGTGCCGTATGTAGGTACACCGATTTATTTGTGATTACTGGCTTTTTTATATTAGAAAGAAGTTTGCGATGTTGCGGTGTGCCCATATATGATAACTTCGGATGAGCAGTTTTTGAGTTAACTTCAATAATTCGTATTCAATCCCTTCTGGCCATATTGATGATGTTATAATATTCACATAGCAAGTAGAACTCGAATTTGTGTGGACACCACCACGGGTACTGAACAAAAAAGGGAAAAATGGCAATCATGAAGAATGGCCGACAGCAATAAAAACCTAAAAGTATGAAATAACAATCGTTTTTTTTTTAATTTTTAAATTAATTGTATTATCAAAAATTTTAATTTCATAATTTGTGAATTAAAAATAAACGTAACACGCTATAATCATAGCTACAGATACTGTTGACATTTTTCCTATCAGAAAAAGCAATTTTTCCTATCAACGCGCCTAAAGAAGTTTTCAC
The DNA here is from genome assembly GCA_937001585.2 of Brachylomia viminalis. Classification (NCBI taxonomy): domain Eukaryota; kingdom Metazoa; phylum Arthropoda; class Insecta; order Lepidoptera; family Noctuidae; genus Brachylomia; species Brachylomia viminalis. The sequence continues at coordinate 4,892,876 of OW443298.2, forward strand.
TTACTTTCACTTGGTTCAAAAATAAACTACTAACTATAAAGCGATACAAATAAAACTGGGCCATACAGTCCATTCAATCTCTAGTTAGAAATACATTTCTTTTTATAGTAATATTAGTATGGCCTCGGATATCGACACAATATTAGCTTCCTGTGGCAGCCTTGAAGAGTTAGTTATAATGTCCGCACGTCTGGCCTCGCATTTCAAACTCAAACTCAAAACATTTATTTCAAATAAACCAATTACAGGCGCTTTTGAATTGTCAAGGGGTTGGTCAGTCAGAAAAATGAAGCTAGTTGCCCATTCTAAAGCGTAGTATGGAGAAGAACGAGCAAGAAACTCCATGGAAACTGTTTTAAATCAAAATATTGTTACAAAAAAGTGGTCACATCATTAATGTTAATATTATACATGTGGGAACGATGTAGAAACACGTGCACGTTAAAAGCGTCCGTAATAAAAAGATAAAAACAATTCAGGAATTAAAATAACCCGTGGCAGCTTAGCTTAGTTCGTGTACGGGCGCCGTCAGTAGGCACTGGTCATTACCAGTGCCTACTGACGGCGCCCGTACACGAACGTGACGTAAGCATCAGCAGCATTCAACTCAACCATTTTGAAAGGAACTCAATGATCCAGCACACACGCCACCACCAGCGACACATTTGAGTGAGCATGACATACTCTCAGCCGCCAGGGCACTTTCAAGTTAATGAAAGACGAACCCAGTAAGCTTTATAGTGGATACATAGTGCTCACACATGTGCTATGCAATTATACAATACTAAGAGATTGATAGTATCTTTGCTGTCCCCAGATTTAAAAAGTTATATAACTTTACTGTATTTCATTAAATCCGGGAAGACTCCTTGATCTACACACAAATTAAATATTAAAGCTAAGTATGGTGCTATAATCTCGATTATTGATGTAAATACTTTGATAGACATTATACCCCATAGATTTTCGGTCAATTTGATCTTTATTTGCCGGAAAGGTTTTTTAACTATCATATGGTTTATATGTTTAAATTGAAATTCAACCGGGCAGCCTAAAACGATCGCTCTTAATAAATCAATTGAGACATCGGGTGAGGAATTTAAAGCTTCCGTCGATTTAGATGGTATATTACTAAAGAAATTTATAAATTCTTGAGCGACTTCTAAGTTAGAGCTTATGGCATTCCATTAAAACTCCGTACTACGCTAGTCAAACACTTGCACCGACGCGCGACGTGCGACGTGCGGTCTGCGTGTACAAAGAGTGGTATTTGTGGTAATATTAAATAAAATATTGATGGAAATTAATATATATTATTGAAGGAAATGAATATATATTATTGAAGGAAATTAATATATTATTGAAGGAAATTAATATATATTATTGAAGGAAATTAATATATATTATTGAAGGAAATTAATATATATTATTGAAGGAAATTAATATATAATATTATTGAAGGAAATTAATACATATTATTGAAGGAAATAAGGGTCTAGTGGTCGACATAGCTACTGCTGAGCATGAGGCAGGACCTCATGCTCAGCAGTAGCGATGTTGACCGTTCAATTCCCGGGTCGGGCAAAGTGTTATTGGGTTATTCCATCTGGAATTTCTCAGTAGCTACCCGGAGTTTGCATTTGTGCCCGGTTGATGGCAATAAGCTCGCCCCCTATTACATGGGCTTTAATATAACTGGCGAAATCTGAGTGTACTATAGGTGTACCTCTGCCTATCCGTTCGGGGAACGCAGCCGTGATATTATGTTATGTGAAACAATGGTGAATAGGGAAACCTCTTGATATTGGAAATTGATAATAGATAATTTAAATACATAATAGTTCATTTAGATTGATAATAGTTCATTTAAATTGATAATAGATAATTTAAATTGATAAATTTAAAATTATTCATTTGAATTAGTCTGGCTGCTATAAGTCACTTAGCAATATAAATCGTTAACCTTAATTAACCAGCAAACCTAATCATGACAACCATATTGAAATGTTCTTAATCTGCTATAATATTAAAACGATAACTTTGCAATCTTTACGTGTTTAAGTCAGAGTGGGAAAGCGCGGACTGCAAAAAAAAAAAATAACCAAAAATAAGTTACATGTAGCACCGTATCGTGGTGTTTACTAATACTGAGTTTTAAGGAAAAAGTTAAAAAAGTTGAAAAAAAAAATAAAGAAAAATATTAAAAAGTTTTCGTCTTCGTTCGAAATAAAGATTTTTATTTCTTTATTTATAATCACAATTTTTTTAGCAAATTGTCAAAATACAGATGCGTTTGGCTATTTTCTAAAAGACTAGTCGTTTAGCTCAAAAACAAACCATACGAAACGCCAGCGCGACATCAATATTGCATCGAACGTGACCCTGCTACGCTTTTACTACGGCGTAGCTGATGTAGCACCTACGCGTGCTACGACGTAGCAGGGAATCACGTAGTCGTTTGAGTCAACTCTGGGAGTACAATTTTCATACTTTTTTACGCTACAAATGTAAGTGTCTCCATGTGAGACATTTGCGAGTCCTATTTTTGGAAATAAAACCCGATACTTGCGTTGATACTTGATTATATTGTGAACATTGTACATGAGAAAAACTTGAGAGAACAGTAGACGGACATGTGAAAAGTTTTGCGGAAGTTGGTAGAAGTGTCCACAGACTTATTATATTTTTAAGTGTCAAATCACATAGGACACCAGCACTAAAAAATGTCGCGTAGTGTTGCCAGCCATTCCGCGGCCGACATGGCGAAGATGTGCAGTGACTGGCGCCGGGTGCCACAACAATGACATTATGATGCGCTGCGCCAGTAAGTGATATTTATGCTTCATTTCTATTTTAACACGACCACGAGCACGATATAGGGTAGTTATTATATGCTATGGCGATTAATTTTACCTTTCTGAGAAGTTCAGTCCTGGTATGAGATGAACTATACGAGTATAGATCATAACGGTAATAATACGCTTTTATAAAAGAAGAAAGAAAACAAGTCAAATATCAAAATATTTTTTAACTTTTTTTGTTCACAATATCGAAAATACCTCATCTCTCTTGAAAAGATCAAACAACAAACTATTTCCTATAAATTTTCCACCCATTTAGAAACAATATCGATTTCTCCGATACTCAAACAGACCGCAAAAGATCTCGAAGAAAACTAGGACATCGGTTCATTCACCTACTACAATAAAATAAAATAAAAAAACTAGCAACCAGCCCCGGCTTCACACGGGTACAATAAACTGTAAATATAAGTTTATTAATAACTAAACCGATCTGGCGTCATCGAGATTTCTGTGCTATGAATAAGTTAAATATTAATGTATTACGCACATAAACCTTCCAGAATAAATTCTCTAAATGATTCTGAAAACCGCATCAAAATCAATTGAAACTAAGCAGAGAACTAAGCGGTCACACAGTCAAGAGATGAACACCGTCTTTTTAAATTATGTATGTATAGTCGATATTGCTATGGAACAAACTGGTTACAGGTGGCCAGAAATAGTAAATAGACCACTTAATGGCCAGTCCATAGAACGAAAAAATTAAAAAAACCGACTGCGTTAAAAGTGAACTTTAAAAAAGATAGAAACATGATGACCATGCTGTCGGAGGCAATAGGTCTTAAATGTAACAATAAAGACCTATTGCTTCCGACTGGATGTGATTGTACCAGTAGGTCATCTTGTTTGTATATTTTTACTTAGTCGGGTTTTTTAATTTAATTTTTTAACTTTTTTTATTTTACATATTTTAGTTGTTATTATTTATTTATTCTTTATTAAGTTATTTTGCTCTCACTGTATTAAATATCGCTTTATGTATGGGTCTTTAAAATTATCTTGCATAATCTTGCTAAGCACCTAATAGGTATCCGGTTTTACAGATGTGCAAATAATAGGTGACCACTTACCATCTGATGGAGAGCAGTGGTGGCTTACGAGTACTTACGAGCTGTAGGTCGTGGTGGTTCGAACCCAGACAGGCGCTTTACCTTGTGTAATTTATTTCATCACCACTGCTCTCATAACAGTTAAGGAAAACATCGCGGCATCGTGAGGAAACCGGTATGTCCTAGAACTAAAAATTCGAAGACATGTGACATCCACCAAACCATAAAAGTTCGAAGAGATGTGACATCCACCAACGAGCACTGGGCCTGCGTGGTGGATTACGGCCCACTCCCTCTCACAGAGAGGAGGCCTGTGTCCCAGCAGTGGGAACATTATAGGCTGATTATACTGTTATGCTACAGTTATTTTATCCCTGACAGCAACCCATCAGCAATCTTATACCTTCGAGATAAAGATCACTTTATTGCAAATTCAGGACAATTATAAAGGTAAAATATCAGGATTTCCGGCTGTACGTGACTATGCAGTTTTGTCATATTTTACGCCCGGCTAAGTACTTTTTCAGTATAACACTTTTATTCTACTCTTTTATTTTCTGATTATTCTTGTCACAGTTTCGGGGATACTTAAATTATTTCTGTGGGAATCGCTGAGTGTCATCGTCTCGACGCTTTCCTGGTTTAGATTTGTTTCGAAGAAAAGTCTTATGTTCCCGTGTTACATAAATGTAAATAGACTAACGAGCATTCAATTTCCCAATTTTCCATAGAAATTCAAATTTGAAATACGCTGAAATCAGACCAACATAGAAACCTTATCCAATAAAATCATCGTGTTTTCAAGTTCAAGTTCATTTATTGCGAAAATGGGTACACAATTCAGATAACATATAATGTGTACATTGGTCTCTCCATAATCTGCCTTTTTTTTGATGGTGGGAAATCATCAAATAACTTCTCCCATTCTGGGCGGAGCGGAAGGGCGTGTCAGACTCATACTGACTAAAACCCACCCGTGTTCCTTCAATTGCCTATGCCAGGGGCCACGGCCCTTTCGGACTTTCTCGCAACCCTGGCAGGCATCAGCCCTAGTGGACCCCGTCACGGGTGCTGATATTTCTTTGAGGCGTGCGTGGAACACAACGCGCCGTCGACCCGGGCCTGGTCCTTATCGGACGACGAGCTGCCTATTGCTTGCCGTCCGCAAGCCCGCACCTACGGAGGCCGGGAATCGGCTTGGGATTCCCGACGCCCAGGGCATCTCCTACGGCGGCTAAGGGCGTGAGGGCGCGAATTTTGCCTCTCCCTCACGCGTTCCGCCTCCTCCTTCGCGGGCATTACTGCTTCGCAGAAGGAGGTGACGGCTTCCCAAGCCCTCGCGCTCCATACCATGGCCTGGGCCAGGGCCGAACGCGAGAGATCGCTACCGTCAATCGCCTCCATGAGGACACGGTGGTGCTCCGCCCAAGCAGTGCAAACCTCCACCGTATGCTCCATCGTGCCCTCCGGGTGACCTAAACAATGGTGACACCAGGTCGTTTCCTCCCGCCTTATCCGGAACAGGAACCTCCCGAAACAACCATGTCCGGTGAGGACCTGCGTCAGCTGGAAGGTGAGGACACCGTGGCACCTCTCTAGCCTCTCCTCAAAGAGGGGACTTATCGCCGCAATTGTGGCGTGCCCAGCGCTGGGTTGCGACAATCGCACTCTCCAAGCCGCCCTGAGATCCTGCCGGAGTTTTGTCCGCTGTGCCGTGATTTCTCGAGGCAGCGGATCCATAATCTGCCTGAAGGCACAACCAATACAAAAAAAAGAACAAACAACACACAAAACAACACCACAACAACAACAACCTTGATCAAAACCTTCACGTTTCATTGTCACCTGCCATTATTTTTTAACTTTAGTAATTTTAATCCATTTTTTTAGGGTTTCGTACTCAAAGGGTGCCAACTGAACCATATTACTAAGGCTCCGCTGTCCAGCCGTCTGTCACACATCTTTTGAACCGTAATAGGTAGATACTTACTTACTTACGCAATAGAGTGTGTTAAGGCGAAACGAACTAATAAAAATAAAATAAAGTTTATAAATTATAGGGGTACCGGACCCCCCTACAAAAAACGTTTCTCTTTTAATATTTATATTGTACGGAACAGTTCGTGTACGACTGCGACTCTAACTTGGCTTTGCCGATTCTTAGTGTTCAGTTTATATTTAGCCCCAGGTATATAAATAAATTGCAATTTCTTAGAAGCAATTCGTTCTAATCTTCATTTGAAATTTCATTATTTTCTAAGCCTAAGGATCAAGAAATCTGTAGGGGTTTCTGTAGATAGGTAACGTAATACGTATTTGTTTACATTCATATTAATTAGATAGCTAGCGTAGTTTACTTAAGAAAGCATTTATTATCCAGATCCAGACCATTTATTATCCATTGTGCCAGAAAGGCTTTTATACCGTGAAGGATTATATTGAGGACAAAAAGGCTTGGGATTGAGTTGCTCCAATTTTCTGCATACTGAATGTTGTTTTTTTTTCTGTTACATAGACTGATAATTGATAATTATTATTACAGAACGACTTCAATACTTACCTTGAGAAGTACAATTTATTATTTTAATTATTGTGAATGTGAGGACTATGTGGGTCATTGTTTCAGTTGTAATCATGATCTGGCAGCTTGAGTAATTTATGCGGCCTACCCAAATGTCCTTTCTTTGGTATTGTTCGTTGAATCGTTGTGCTCCTTAAGTTCTCAGTTGAGCGGCAAGATTACTGACAAATGCGTGCACTGACTGGACAGGTCCGCTCAATCTGTATGGTTTTTCCTTAAAATACCGTTTCAGACACCAATCTACATGGTCTTCACATGATCTGACCAAGATTATGTCTGGACTTTAAAAGAGACTGTGACCTCTGAGTTGGTTTCGGCCTTTCTTCTCAGAGTAGTCAGATAGGAAACGCCGACCTCATCTAGTTTTTAAAATATGATTGACGTGTAAAAGTGTTTGTACAAACCTACTTACAGAAATTTATCATTTATCTTCATTTAAAAAGAGATACTGCGTCGTTGGTCTAGTGGACGCAAGCGCTACTGCTGAGCATGACGTCCTGGTTCCGATTCCCAGGAAAGTGTTATTAGGTTTTTCGATCTGGAATTTATCAGTAGCAGCTCGGAGTCTAGATTTGTGCCCGGTTGATGGCAGTAGGCTCGCCCGCACGGAACAGAAAAACCAGTTTTCTGTTCCGTGCTCGCCCCCTATTCATCATAATAATCAGCGTATAATGTTCCAATTGCTGGGACACAGGCCTCCTCTTTGTGAGAGGGAGTTAGCCGTAATCCACCACACCGGTCCAGTGCGGGTTGGTAGATTTAACATGTCTTCGAGCTTTGGTTCTAAGTAGGATATGCTGGTTTCCTCGTGATGTTTTCCTTCACCGTTTTGAGAGAAGTGGTGATGAAATAATTTACACAAAGTAAAGCGCCTGTCTGGGTTCGAACCTACAACATACATTTCGTAAGTCATGGCCGTTACCACTGGGCCACCACTGCTCTATTACATAAACATAATTAGCGTAACTAACTACACCTCTGCCTGACCCCTCGGGGACTTCAGGCGTAACGTTATGTTATGTTTATGAAGAGTTTCTAATAGCCATAATTGGATAGAGTTGATCTTACGACCAACCTTGTTTACTGGGCAAATATTTTTCGTTTAAAATAAAATTATTGTTCACTTCATTTAACTGGTCGAGTGGTCGCAAGCGCGACTGTTTGAGCTGCGAAGCGTGGATTCCTGTGTACGATACTCAAGTCAAGAATAATTTACTAAAGAATTTCCGTTTACAAGTTTTGAGCACCAGCTCTTAGGTAGAATTTTTGCTTCACATTTTCTGTCCAAAAATATTCAAATGCCAGATTTAAAGCGGGAAACTAAAAGAATTAGCAGTTTTACTAAAACCTGTATTTAATTTGAAGGAAGACTTTCCAATACAAAAATGACGTTTCCCACTTTTAAATGTAATATCTTTTTCCATTTTCAGCGTTTCACCTCGCTGCCCTTAATAGTTTTAATGAAGAACTTTTTAATTAGGTACTTACTCATAATGCGGGTTGGTCGGGAACGAAGGCGTCAACTTGAGAACTGCTCGGAATGCCAAGACATCGTTGGTGCTGTTCTGTCCGAGGTGATCTGTTGACAAAGGAATAATTAGTTTTGTTTTAAAGGGTTAAAGTAACGAAGTCTGTTCAGATTTCGTTTTGTGTAGCTGTTTAACAACATCTGTTAGCGCGGGGAGCAATAAAAGAGTGGACTGTATTTTAACTGGCAATGGTTTATTGCCGTTCTTATTAACAATATAAACTTTCCCGGACAAACAGTTAATAATATAAATTAAGAAAGGAGTATCGTCCGTCGCGGTGGAGTCCGTTGAAGCGAGTGGTCATCGGGCCGAGCCGTGTCGCCGCCGCGCCGCGTCTCAACTCGCCGATGACGCGCTGATCACGCTGCCTGCGCATGCAGACCGCGTGCAACGTGTTGTGTTGGGTTCGATTCCCAACAAGATCTGTTTGTTGATTTTCAAGGTTTAGATGCAATTCTACTTATAGTTACATAACATTACGCCTGTATACCCCGAATAAATCTGCAGAGGTGTATAGGTAGTGCTCATAGTTATCAACACGAAGGAGTATCTGTTGGTTTGTTCCTCTTTCACGCTGAAATGGAGCAACTAATGGACGGGATTTCTCGCATACATATACATAGTTTCTGCGCCGGAGAGTATCAAAGGCTTTTCATCGCGCTTATGCATGGGAGTGAAGCGAGCAATTTCGTTGTTTTGTTCACAAAGTGCAGTGCAGAGTGCAGTGCTGGCCCAGTGGTAACACCCGTGACTTACGAGTGGTTGGTCGTAGGTTCGAAGTCAGACAGGCGCTTTACTTTGGGTAAATTATTTCATAACCACTGCTCTCAAAACGGCGAAGGAAAACATTGTGAGGGAACCGGCATGTTCTAGAACTGAAAATTCGAAGAGTTGTGACCTCTACCAACCCGCACTGGGCCCGCGTGGTGGATTACTGCCCAATCCCTCTTACCGAGAGGAGGCCTGTGTCCCAGCAGTGGGAACATTATTGGCTGCTTAAGCTATGTTCACAAAGTTACAAATTGTACTTCATTGCAGTTCGGTTAAAATCTAGCATAAACAATCGACCTTTAATATTTTAGTTTGAAACGGTGATCAAACTTTATAAGTTCTCCTCCTGAAGTATCTCCCTGTATACGATAACCTCGGTCAACTCCAGTTACAAAGGTATAGGTTAGTTAGTGAGGTCACAGGAGTAGACAGATAGATATAATACTCTTTATAAATACAATTTAAACGTTTTATTATCAGGCTTCGAAGTCCCATAGCGGGTTAGGTGACAAATTACTAAAAATCTATGTTAGTACAGCTATTAGGCACACACATACAATCATGAAGGTTTAAACACGTTTCTTGTAACCAAAAAATATCAGCTTTTTACACAGCGCATGCACACAGTTCCCCGACCACATACAGAACCAACAATAATTTTGTAATATCTTGATTTAAAAGAGTGTCCTCGGAGTTTCTTGCCCGTTCTTCTCCATAGGGATCTACGTTTTGGAATAGGACTAGCTTCAACTTTCTGATTGATTGAGCGACGCTTTGACAGTTTAAAAGTGCCTGTAAATTATTTCATTGAAATAAATGCTATGAGTTTGAGTTTTTTTGCTTAACTTTTTTACTATCAAATGTTATTAAGTTCACTTTTGAATAATTTCTTTATTGTACCCAATTCCAATTAAAAATTAAAACTTTTAATATTAACATTTGGTGATACAATTGACGGTCTTATCGCGAAATGCGATCTTTTACAGACAACCTTTGGATGGCCGTAAATCGTCACAATTTTAGTAGGTACTGTATGTGAGTTTTGTTAAAAAACAAAACAATCCACATTCGACATCGGTTTTGAGTTTTTCGTGTATGTGGGTCAAAAAATGATAAAAAGTAAAAACTTTTTCGTCAAAGAAAAAGCCGAGTTATATCCTGCCTAAACTTTTCCTAACTACATATGTTCAGGTCGTCTTCCAGTCTAACCGGATGCAGCTGAAAACGAGTATTTTACATGGAGCAGGGTAGTGGAAGTAAAAAAGGCAGTCCTATCTGACCTCCAAGACCCAGTTAATGGGTAACACGATACCCCTTGGTAAGACCAGTTGTCACTTTTGGGCTTCTAATTACCCGTAACGACTGTCAAAGTTCAACGAATGACAGCCGGGACAAACGGCTTGACGAGGCACGGAGGGCTCTCGATATGCACACCCATCACCAACCACCACCCACCCACCCATCCACGAACCGACCGCAGCCTTCGATCTTTCAAACGTTTGATCGACCTGTGCGGCTTTCATAATTTAGCCATGAACATCTCGAGTTATAAAAACATGGAATAGGCTCCCGGAAAATGTGTGGTGATGGCTCCCACACTGAACTGCTTCAAGAACCGACTGGACAGATATAATATCTCCAAGCTATTCCATCATAATGTTTGTATCATATTTTTTTTAAACACACGCATCAGCTAATTATCTGTTAGTGGGTCTTACCAAATAATAATAATAGTATCTACACTTGGCGTACATACGAGGTTGATTCGGCAGTTAGATTAGAACTTATACTAAATTTCTTTTAGTACTAAATTATTATAAGGTACAAGTAGGTACACTATAAACAAAGCTTAGTCGCCATCTCTTAAGACTCCCATTTGGAAAGCACTAATTTTTCGGCTCGGTCGGTGTCGGTAACAGTTTCATAATATTGAATGCGAATGCTAACGTACAATGTATCTATGAGTAAGCTAGGCTTAAGGATAATATCAAGTTGGCAAGATAACACGATCTTGTTTGATATAGATTATCTCTTCAAGTGTAAGCTGGAGGATTAAAATAAAGCCCATCATCTACGACGCTGTTCAAAAGTGTAATAAAGGACCAATGAGTAGCCAGAATGTCAGAAGATGTGATTTACTCTTAGAATAATAATGCTTTAGTTATTATTCTAAGGATTTACTAACGCGTTATTAACTAGTTTGTGATTGGTTGTGTCGTGTGCCGCCATTGAAATACTAGTTGCTGTGACATTCTGGATACTTATTGGTGATTTGAGTTTGTAAGTGGTTATTTTTAAGTGAAACAAAAAGAAATTAAAAAGAAAACAAAATTTGAAAATGCACACACAGACTACTAAAATGGCGATGGACGGGACATTTGTTAAGAGAAAGTAAAGAGAAATGGACTAAGTTAGTGACAGAATGGTATCCAAGAGATAGCAAAAGAAATAGAGGCAGACAAATCAAAAGATGGGAAGATGACTTCAAGAAAATAGCTGGTCCGGTATGGATCCGTTTAGCAAGAGACAGGATACGTGGAGATCTTCAGAGGAGGCCTTTGTCGACAGGCAAGCTGTTCCACACAAATATCTAGTTGCCGATAACTCAAATAATAATAATAATAAGGTGCGTGCCTTCAACGGTTGGGTCATGTTTTGATGTACTCTTTCGGCATACTCAAATGGACTCAGACGGAACTTGACGCCCTGGATAGGAAGGTACGCACACTGCTGACCGCTAATCGGATACATCACCCACGATCATCGGCGATGAGACTGTATATCCCGCGGAAGTGCGGAGGTCGAGGTTTCTTAAATGCTAAGAACCTGCACAACCGTGAAGTATGCAGTTTCAGGGAATACTTCCTAGAAGCCGACATGGGGATGCACCGAGATGTGGTCTCAGTGGACAAGGGCTTCACCCCGCTCTCCTTAGCTAACGAGAACTGGCGCAAGCCAAAAGTATTAGATACTAATGACCGCAAGGAGGTATGGCAGAGCAAAGAGCTTCACGGACGCTTTTACCGGGCCCTACATGGGCCTGATGTAGACTTCTTAGCGTCCGTATCCTGGTTGCGATTCGGTGATCTCTTTGGAGAAACCGAAGGTTTTGTCTTTGCGATAATGGACGAAGTTATGATGACGAATAACTAACGGAAATATATTGTGAAGGACGGTACGGTTGACATCTGTCGGGCATGCCACCGACCGGGGGAATCAATCCGTCACATTATTTCTGGCTGTTCTCGTCTGGCTAACGGAGACTACTTGCATAGGCACAACCTTGTAGCCAGGATTATCCACCAGCAACTTGCTCTGAAATACAGTCTTGTGGAATCGGAAGTACCGTACTATAGATATGTGCCCGACCCAGTTCTCGAAAATGGCCATATCACGTTGTATTGGGATCGATCTATCATCACTGACAGGACTATTCTGGCCAATAAACCAGACATAGTGGTGATAGATCGATTAAAGCGTCGCACACTGATTGTTGATATAACGATCCCGCATGACGAGAACCTCGTGAAAGCTGAAAAAGATAAGCAGATTAAGTATCTTGACCTGGCTCACGAGGTTGTCGACATGTGGATACAGCAATCATTGTGCCGATAGTCGTGACGGCTAATGGCATAATAGCCAAGAGCCTCGATAAACACCTTAGGAGGCTCTCGTTAGACGGCTGGATCAAGGGCTTGATCCAAAAAGCGGTTCTTCTAGACACGGCGCGTATCGTGAGGAGGTTCCTCTCTCAGGAGCCCTGACCACTGGTAGCTTGGACCCTGTTCCCGATACCGGTGGGATATTATTTTTTATATTTTTAAATGTTTTTATAATTTTTTTTATTCCAATATTTAAAAATATGATTAATATGTAGAAAAATTTAATAAAGGAAATAATAATAATAATATGACATTTTTGAATAACATGAGATAACATCCACACAAGGTCTTCAGGTCCCGAACTATGCAGAGCCTGTACTACGGTAACCTGATGACTGATATACATACTTATATACTTAAACACACCCAGACACAGGTCAAACAGACATGTTTATGCACACAAATGTTTGACTTGTCTGGAGATCGAACCCGGGACCAGCGGCTCAGAAGGCAGGGTCGCTACCAACTGCACCAACCGGTCAGTCAATCACTTACCAGCATGAGTAATAGCAGCAGTACTGGGGTCGTATATCTCGTCATCCACAGCCACCACGGCATACTCCCCCTCGGTGAGGAGTCCTCGACGTTGGAGCACCTTCACGAAGTCTACCAAGGCTATATGCTCACCCAGGAACACGTAAACTGTGGACAAAGACTTAATGTTATCTCTAGTAACAAACCCCTGCTTCGCACGGGTTTTACAACTAAATAAAACATAAAGGTTTCTTTATTTTAGCTAAGTTAAATATAAAAGTACTATACACGACAATCTTCCGCAATAATTTCTCCAAATGATATTGAAAACCGCATCAAAATCCGTTGCGTAGATTAGCAGAATAACTTGGTCACCGACACGAAAAGCAACCTAAATTTATGTATGAATCAAGTACAGTATACGGGTATAATAGTAGATGGGACGGTGTTCCTAGACGTGTGTCTGTATCTTGGCAATCGGAGTTGAACATTTTCACAAAATTTAATTAAAGTGATTATAAACGTGAGCAAAACTAAATTATGTAAATAAAAAACAAAATATTTAAATAAAGAAAATGATAATAAGGGATCTTAAAATATAAAGACATCAGCCCTTTGCCTACATAGTTGTATGCTTGGGGTACCTACCCTATTAAATAAAGCGTCTGTACTTACAGAAATAAATCTTATTTGGAAGGAAGAAGAAAATCTCGTAAATTACACAATATTTACAATAGAGACCAGTAGTACCTACGTTTTTTTTTTTGTGCGGTAAATCATCAAATAACTTCTTCCACTCTGGGCGGAGCGGGAGGGCGTGTCAGACTCTTACTGACTAAAACCCCGGGTGGGTTTTAGTCAGTAAGAGTGTGTGAGTGTTCCATTATTTGGCTGTGCCAGGGGCCACGGTAACCCTTTCGGACTTTCCTAGCGGACCCCGTCGTTGGTGCTCGGTCCCCGTCGTCGCGAGCATTACTGCTTCGCAGAAGAAGGTGACGGCTTCCCATGCCCTCTCGCTCCGTATCATGGCCTGAACCAGAGCCGCACGCGAGAGATCGCCACCGCCGATCGCTTCCACGAGGACACGGCGGTGCTCCGCCAAAGCCGGGCAGACCTCCACCGTTTGCTCCACCGTGTCCTCCGGGCGATCTACACAGTGGTGACACTCGGGCGTTTTGTCCTGCCTTATCCGGAATTCACTTCTTACCGCGCGCCTTAAAAGTTAAACTTTTCAGTAGTAGGTACCTACCTAATTTGAAAAGTTTAACTTTTAATGCGCGCGGTAAGAAGTAAATTTTTGGTTATTGATTCGCGGCAACAACTAAGGTTCAGAACAGCGATAAGTTTGATGTTAGTTGAATCGAATGACCTCCAAAATAAAAGTAACTTTGCAGTTTTAACATTAGAAAATAAATACACGCCTCAGTGAAATCATTTTTGGGTATTTCTTTAGTTGATTGAATTCCATTTATTATCATTATGTAAATATTTGGTGAAATGCGTAGAAAAAAAAACGTTTGAGCTCTGTTTTACGATTGTTTTATCATGACACAATTTTACTTTTATGAAATATTTTTGAATAAGTCTTTTATTTGAACATTTGACACTATAATTTTTTTTTTGGCTAGTTAGTAAATGTTCCAAAACGCCTAACTGTGCGACAAAAAACTGAAAGTTTTACGGTGGCCTACGTTTTGGCAGCGCCTAAACGGTTGATATTTTTGAGTTTTGGGCTACGGTATTTAGTCTTTTATGGGTCTAGCTACCCGAAATAAATGAATTTTATTTTTTATTTATTTATTTTCTGTCTCTGAGTTGCAACATCGAAACAACCACAGGCTACTTGGGACACAGGCCTCCTCTCTATGTGAGGAAGTGGGTCGTAATCTACCACGCAGGCCCAGTGCAGGTGGATGGTTGGTGGATGTCACATGTATTCGAATTTTTGGTTCTAGGACATGCCGGTTTCCTCACGATGTTCTCCTTCACCATTTTGGGAGCAGTGGTGATGAAAATAACTTGCACCAAGTATAGCGCCTGTCTGGGTGCGAACCTACGACCTACAGCTCGTACCTAAGTCGTAACCGTTACCACTGGGCCACCGCTGCTATCACCATTATTCTCAGCTTGAATGTTAGTAAATAGGTATGAGCAAAACATTTTATTTACAAGACAACAACAAAAATGATAAGGTTCACACTGATATAACTTAAGTGTAAAAACGTAAAATACAGAACACCAACGCCAAATTAGATTACGAGGAAAATACTCAACAACAGGTTACTTCAAAATTGAGCAATTACCTACCCACCTCGTGTATAACGTTACATAAACACGATTTATTTGACAACGCCTTCAAAATAATAAGTACCTTCTCCGTTCACTTATTAAATATTTAAGCTGTTAAAATTTATTATAAGCGGTATTCGAGTGAAAAATAAATATGAATTGATCTATTATACTTTTCTCTCGCTGTTATCCTCATCGTTAGGGCTTTTAAACGAGTAGACGTGTGTTTGATTAAAGGGAAAAAATGTTTCAATGTCTGTCACTAAGCAGGATTGATGTTTACCAGTTTTGAAGACACGGTGCCTGTGAAATTACAGTCACATGAAACATTATTTAACTTTGTTTTTACTTAAAGTTCCATTATCAGACTCTCAAATGTTTGTAAGCGGCCTATCGGTATTTTTACCAAACTCACACACTCTCACATTTAAGATCAAATAAAGTTCACTAAGTAGATATACTAAGAAACGACTCCATCTGGTGGACCAACAACCTATTCGCCAAACATTACAAAATAAATTAAGGCGATACCAAAATAAATTAGGGGCTTTTTCGTAACCATTTATTTCACTATTACATTACATCTATATATATACATGAAATTTTTGGATATTATGTTTATTGACTATTTAATTAATACTCTGTCTGAAGAAAAGCGCAATTAAGTAAAATTTCCTGGATAGAATTAAATTTCGAAAAGACCTCTACGTTTTTATATTTTTTTCTGTAATTCTAAAATTCTAAGTAATTTCATTGCAAAATTGCATATAAAATGTGCGTATTAGGTATTTCAATACTCTGGCTGAAAGTATATTTGATACATAGCTTAAATTATTTTTAACAATTTTTATTCGGTTTGGCGCTTACGTTGTTTTATTTTGGTTCCAACCGCATTGCTGCGCTTTCTTTTTTCCCATGTGGAAGTAATTGACTCTGTCACTTTCTTATGCCCACCCCTCAAGCTATGATTTATATTACCTCAAGACGAACAAAATTCATAATACCATCTCATTTCTCTCACATTTCCTGCTCGCAACTTACACAACACTTTATAAACGCCGCAAGCCTTTTGCTTTCTTATGCAATTCTAACTTAAAGTGGGTCACAGATACTTTGCACTAACTTACAACTCAATGAACAACTTAGCACTACAGAGTACTTACGTTAACTACTGCTTACAATTCAATCAATTCAATTCAATTCTTGCAATTGCTTTGTAAACTCCGTGCATTTTAGTTTTTGTTTTATAGTTTAGAAAGTAATTAAATCAACTCAGCCGATCGCAGTCCACTGCTGGACATAGGCCTCTACCAGGCTGCGTCACAACACCCGTCCTCCGCCTACCGCATCCAGTCTGTCCCAGCCACTTTCTTGAGGTCATCGGTCCATCTAGCTGGGGGGCGTCCCACGCTACGCTTGCCGATACGCTCCAGGACTCGTCTGCTCCACCAGCCATCGGTCCTTCGACAAACATGGCCAGACCACTGCCACTTCAGCTTGCTTATTCTGCAAGCTATGTCGGTAACTTCGGTTATTTTCCGGATAATTTCATTCCTGATTTTATCCTTCAAAGAAACTCCGAGCATAGCCCGTTCCATAGCGCGCTGAGCGACCTTGAATTTGTGGACCAGCCCAACAGTCAGTGTCCACGTTTCGGCTCCGTACGTCGTAACGGGCAGGATGGACTGGTCTTCAAACATTTCGGGATTGGCGACGAGAAGACTTGATGCAGTTACCCAAACGCTACCCAACTCAATCGAATCCTTCTGTCCGCTTCTTTCTCAAAGTTGTGTCTACCAAGCTGGATGACTTGCCCTTGGTAGACATACTCCTTCACAACTTCGAGAAGCGACCCTTCGATGTGGATTGGACTCGGCAAGACGTGTGAATTGTATATGACTTTCGTCTTGTCCAAATTCATGCCGAGGCCGACCCGCCGAGAGGCTCTCTCTCTCTCTCTTAAAAGAGTAACGATGGAGTTTCTTGCCCATTCTTCTCCATACGAAACTACCTTTTGGAAGGGGCGACTAGAATCAATTCTATTTAAATGTAAATGTTGACGTTCAAAAGTGCCTTTTATGTGCCTATTTGAAATAAATGCTTTGACTTTGACTTTGACTTTGCTCCATTCAGGCTGTGCAGCATCTGGTCTAACTGTTCCAGCGTCTCTGCCATTATGACGATGTTATCGACAAAGCGAAGATGTCAGATGTACCTACTCGCCGTTCACGTTGATACCCCAGTTCAGTCCAGCATCTTGAAAACGTCCTTCAACTCATTGGTAAATAGTTTTGGGGATATCACATGCCCCTGTCTCACTCCTCTGAGCAGTTGGATGGGGCTGGTTTTTTGATCTTGGCTCTGAACAGTCATCGTGGCAGTGTCATGTAAGCATCTCAACACTTCGATGTAGCGCCAGTCAATTCGACATCGTTGCAGGAAGGCCAGAATTGCCGATATTTCGACGGAGTCGAAGGCTTTCTCGTAGTCCACAAATGCCATACACAGCGGTTGGTTGTACTTCTCAGTCTTCTGTACAATTTGCCGAATGGATGTTGAAAGTTATTACTCAAGATTTATTTACATCTACAGCGCTGCGGTGTGGTCAATAAACCATTATTACGTAAATAAGGATGCTTTTAATGGCATCCCATTACTAGTGGCGAAACTTAAATGGCACGTTGGTCAGTCGGTCCTATCGGTCTAGCACGAATGTGCGGAATAAACGTATCTTAAATTCGAACGCGTTTTAAATAGATAATGCTAGCTATCTCACATGATATTTATTTACTACTTAGGCCCCGCTTGTACCAAAAATCATTCAAAATGTGTAGCGTTTCCCGCGCTCCTTTTGATGAGCGCTAAACGAATTTAAACACATCGTTCTGTTTCTGTCATTCGTTTAAAGATGACTGAGACAGAATGATGATTTAAATATTATGTTTTCACACCACCAGGGAGCAGGTGGTGTGAAAACGTCAAATTATATGTCATGCAAACCTTTAACCTAACCTAAAGTAATTAATTTTTCATCCCATCTATTCGAAAAGGACGACTTGGTTCACCTTTAAGCGCACCCAAAGGTGGTGTTTTCTATAAGAAACTTTTAGCGGGCAGTAATGAGTTTTTAATCCTCTTTATAAGTGCGCCGCAATTATCTTTATACTACACTTGCTTGGAAAGTACCTTGATACTTTATCAAATTTACGGTAGAAAGTACGTCATTGCATATCGAACTAATATGCGGGGAGAAAACGCATCTGAGTGGGAGAGAAAAGTGTATGAAAATCCATTTCTTACGTGGGTTTTCTTTTTTAATTTTGGGTAAGACTATGCACCGGTAACCTAAATATCAAAAGCCAAAAAGTTTTTACAGTGAGTTTTTATCTCCAAGTTCGCAAAATGACACTGGCCACTAGCTGTGTGTTGGACGGTGTCGGGCTGGCAGTGCGACCCTGCGGCGGCAGGATAAACAATTTGAAAAAAGAACATGTGAAAATTGCAGACGCCATTGGCGCCATTTTCAATTTGTGTGTTGTTTGAGGATTCAGTTTTAGTAAAGATTTAGTTTTTTATTTTCCTCGTAGGTGTAGTATAAAGCACTATGTATCACTCGAGAGAAAGTGCGATTCCCGGTAATCGGTCACTTTCTCCTCTCGGTGAACAATGTACTATTGCCGCGCACTTTTTGAATTAGGAACATCTTAGTGTTCAGCGCCAAAGAAATCGAACGCAAATATTGTTTCTATAAAGACTAGCTGGTACGGCGGCCCATAGTCGCGCCGCCAGCTGAATAAAAATAAAAAAATCAATTTAATAACGCGCGAACTACAACTCGCGTTTTCTTCAATTTTCGTGGATTGTTAGAAATTCGTGGTTTTGTTTTGAAAAATGAGTTCTTCAAGTGACAGTGAAAGTATAGAATTAACTCCTGAAAGTATTAGAACTGATGCAAGAAATGTGATGGATAATCTATTACCTGCAAAATTCCGGCAGAAATATATGAGTCTATGGTAATTTTATTGAACGGAGAAATGCAAGAGACGCCAAGAATTTTTCAGAATCTGTGTTTTTGGCCTACTTCCAGTACTTAGCCAAAACTAAACAACCTTCCACTCATTGGAGTTCCTACTCAATGCTAAAATCAACAGTCAGTTCTAATAACGACGTAAAACTGGACACATATTCGAAATTAATACCGTATCTGAAGAGGATGTTTGATGGATTTAACACTAAAAATTCCAAAGTGTTCTCAGTCAAAAACGTCGAGACTTTCCTTAATGAGGCACCCGACAAAGTCTTTCTTGTCGTAAAAGCAAGTAACTATGTATATGGTGAATTAGTAAAGTATAACCATAGTGTTTTAAAATGCGCATTTTATTGTCACCTGTACTTCGATAGATACTTGTCTTATTCACATTCGGTTTTGTTACAGGTGGCTTTAATTTTCGTACATGGAGCTTGTCGTGGCAATGAAGTTTTAAAAATAACTTTGATGATGTCGAAAATCACTCGGATGATTTACTGTTAGTAAAGCTGGCAGACACAAAAACAAAAATTGACCGATCCTTAGTAATCCGAGGAGAATACAAAACTATTGTACAGAAATACCTGGACCTGCGTCCTGCTGATATGAAGACCAATCGGTTTTTCATCCGTTATCAAAATGGCAAGTGCTTCAAACAAGTTATGGGTAAAAATAAAATTTCTAACATGCCTCAAGAAATCGCTACTTATTTGAAGTTACATATCAAGCTGTATACAGGACATTGTTTTCGTCGTACCTCTGCTACTCTTTTGGCAGATTCTGGAGCGGACTTAACTGTTTTCAAGCGACATGGAGGATGGAAGTCGAGTGCTGTAGCAGAGGGGTATATAGAAGATTCCATTGAGAACAAGGCGAAAACATGTGAACGCATCGTGGAAAACATTAAATTGCAACCTTCCGTTAATCCATCCATGCCACTGTCGCCGCGACCATCTACATCCAAACAACCAGATTCACCGTCACATTTTCCTCAAAATGAGCCAGATTCGGACATTATTTCAAACACGCAGAATATAAAATCTACAACAATCTCTATTCTCTATCTATTCCTAATAAAACTGTAACTATACATTTTCCTAATTGCGAAAATGTCTCAAATGTAAATATAAGTTTTAAGTTGTTTTATTAATAGATACTATTTAATTTCAGCTTAGTTGTATTGTGTTTTATTAATTAATAATATTACAATAAAATACGAGGCGCCTTTTATTTTCTCGTAGTGGGTGATGAAAAGTAGAGTGTATCACTTGAGCGCAAAATATATTTTTGGCTCGGGCGACGTACTTTGAATTCCTCGCTACGTTCAGGAATTCTGCTCTAGAATCCCTCACTTTACACAAAGCGCCCTCGCCGTAAAAATACTATACTTAAGTAAATACTGAACTTCATTATGACCCGCTGGGCATTAATGAGATTTGAAATTGGAACCTCAACTGAGACAAGCGTATGGAAACTTTTACAAACAAAAAACCTTTTTTTCCTGATAATGTACAGCTCGACCAAAGAGTTCATAGGTTCACTTCATATGTTTTAATTGCCGTCGATGAACAAATGATCGGTTGCTGTGATCCAATGTTGAATTTGGGCTGACGACCTATTAACGATATTATTTATTGTGTTTTTGATGAAATTGTATGAGTTTAAATTTTACAAATCAAAAACCCGACAGGCTATTTCAAGTTATTTTAATTCAATCTCAGATTTGATACCACCTACTGCATCAGACTGCTTGAAAAGTGAGCTTGTTTTGAATCTTAGTTGCAGTCGTTTTAATGCTTTTAGTGTGATATATTTTTGGAATCGTTTCTTCAAGCCCTTTATTTTGTTACCCTTTAAAGTCATCGTACAATTTATTTTACAAGATCTTTCTTATTGACGTCTAAAATCCGCCATTTTGATTTTATAAAACAAAACCTAACCTATAACCTTCACGAAACCCAGACGAGTCGATAGAATCATTATGTATTCAAATCGTTAGGATGCTTCGAAGGTATAAATAATTCCACATACAAAGATACATAGACACGTACGCATGAAAAACACAACCCTGTTTTTGCTATCACGTAGTTAGATAAATAAATAATCTATGAAACTGCACATAACTAGGTATTCCCCGGTTATTTAACAGTTTCATAAACTACTCATTCAATAATCGAATGAATGGTTTTTATTACCTCGCAGTAGGTGTAAAAAGTAGAATATTCTCCTCGGGGATAAAGGTGTCTTAGTCTTGGGCGAGCTTGAATCCCTCGCTGCCCTCAGGATTCTAGTCTTAACTCCCTCACTTCGCTGAAGAGTAAACTCTAGAATCCTTCGTTGCGTGCAGGATTCAAAATAGCGCCCGCGACATTAGGACACTGTTTTATCCCCTTAGTGCATAATCTACTATTAGCGTTTAGTGATTTATGATGCAAGTAGTGGGCCCTTGTTTATTGTGCTTGCCACATAATTTTTCACCAAAATGCTAAGGACATTTGTACATATTTTCGATAACAAAATCGTTCGAATTTACGGTTCGTTTTCTTCGCGCGTTCTTGCTGGTGCCTCTGGTAACATTTTCCTGACTGCCTAATATTTTTACCATGATATGACTTAGGTTACGAGAAGTTCCACGATACGAGAGAACAAAAATAACTTACACAGAAGTAAGCTGAAATGGAATGGATATATTTAAAGAAGATCATCAAATGATGTAGGGCCATCGAATCGTTGTGCTCCTGAAGTTCTGAGTTAAGCGGCATGATTACTGACAAATGCGTGCAGTGACTGGACAGGTGGACAGGCCCGCTCAATCTGTATGGTTTTTCCTCAAAATACCGTTTCGGACACCAATCTACATGGTCTTCACATGATCTGACCAAGATTATGTCTGGACTTTAAAAGAGACTGTGACCTCTGAGTTTGTTTCGGCCTTTCTTCTCAGAGTAGTCAGATAGGAAACGCCGACCTCATCTAGTTTTTAAAAGATGATTGACGTGGAAAAGTGTTTGTACGTGGACAAGTGTTTGTACTTACTGAAATAAAATCATTTATCATAATATATAATGTATTATCCATGGATTGAAGACTGAATCGGAAACTGACAGTACAACTTTCTAAAGTTCTGAAGTAACTTAGTTACTATTTTGGAACAAACACGATAATCATAATTATGGTGACGTTTCCGGTACTGATGGTAAATAAAGATTTAAGTGGAACAAAATATCAGGAGCAATGATTATGTGGGTCAGAATGTCGGGAGACCAAGAAAAAGCATGTAGGGAACCTAGACAATTTATATTAATCCAAGTAGGTAACATTAAAGTTTATTTTTTGTGATCCTTAAAGACAACCTTTTTTGGGTGCTGTATTTTATTATTTCTCCTTTAGAAAGCAATTACGCGTAAGTGATAAATAATATTAGGTTTCTAGACACTCAATATGTTTTACGTGTTGTTGAAATCCACACTAAGTATATCATCCATACTGATATATAACATTACAAATGCAAAAGTGTCTTAGCGTGTTGATGGCGATCTGAGTCGATCCAGAATTCAGCTACGAGTTTGGCGCCATACCTAAGTTCCTGCAAACTGCCGACAACAGGACACGCACGATACGATGTTAAGTGGTTGTAAAGTCTGTCTGTCTGTTACATTTTCACGCTCAAACTACTGAACCAATCATTCTTAATTTTGAAAAGTAGCCTAGGAGAAGAACATAGGCTACTTTTCATCCTAGATGTTTTTTTATAAAAATATGAAATACACACAGAAGAAGTGGCGGCCAGCAGCTAGTTAGGTATAAAGTAATACCGACTTTATACACAAGTATTCTACGTTAAGACTACCGCTGTTGCCTTTTACGAGGAAGCCTCATTTGGTATGCCGTTTTAGTAGGTACTCAGAGATGATGTCTAAGAAACTCTTTTTAATAGAGCAATTATTATAACAGGCTGTTATAGTAACGCTCGTGTAAGCAGGCCGTGAAGGGCGACATTCCTGTTTTTTTTTTATCGCTGGTGACCATGTATACGGCAAAGCATATTCGTCGTATTTTTTTAAATTGTTGGTTTTCTTAAAGGGAATCTTAAGCATGGCTTCTTAATAAAACAAAGCGTTTTTCAACATAAAGGTAAACAGGTTACCCTCCTCCTTCTTTTTAAAAATATTTCTGCCTTAGGATTATCGAGAATTTTCTAAGACTTGAAAAGAATCCAGCGAGGTTGTCCTCAAAATTCTTCCAGCTTTATATGAATATAAAAAAATTGCTTTCCAATAAAGCGAACACCATATACAAATACTAGCTGCAAACAGAGGTACCTAATTATTTTACTTTTTAATTCTTCGGTCAACAACAAACCGCCACGCGGGCTTGAGTAAAAATGTAGAAAATCCCATAGAGTTTAAAATAGTGTCCGTGACCCAGCCAACCTGGGTCTATACCCAGGTTGGCTGGATCACGGACACTATTTTAATTACAATATGCCTGTTTTCTCCAAAACAGTATGAGAGTACTCTTGTTTTTGCCATTACGAACATTTTTGGAGTATCCCGGGGTCTGTATCCCACAGCAATATGCTCGTCCTGTATTACATAGGACCTAAAGCATAACCGAAGACATGTAGGCTTCTATACCCCCTGCTGACCCCTTCGGAGAAAACAGGCATAATGTCATTATACCCAGTATGTGGCCTAACAGGTCAAATACTGCGTGTACCAGAAAGGTGTGGTCATATCTAAGGGAACAAACTACCAAACCAGACTACCAAACTGAACAACATTCACCATGGCACCGACATCACAATCGCGAAACAGTTATCAGTTATCCCATAATTTTGGGTCGAGCAGGTATTAAATAAGTTTGTATTGGCACCAATTTCAACCACCTAAGGTTTGCAGACGACGTCATAGTGTCTGAAAGCTGTCGTCTACTACAACAAATGATTACTACACTTCACCCTGCAAGTATACAGGTGGGCCTCGCAATGAACTCGTCAAAAACAAAAAATATGACCGACAGCTTATAAAAACCAATATACGCGAACAACGTACTTGAAAAAGAAATTTCATTTGCTAAAAATAGCAATTTACTGGAAGTTGAACGAAGAGTTAAACAAATGGCATTAAAAAAACAGCATTGAGTTCGTCACTCAAAAATTCGATTAACATCAAAAGCAATCGATGCCATTACACACGCACTCAAACTTAAGTGGAATGGGAGGCCATGTTGCAAGAGTGCATGACAATAGATGGGCCACTATGATGACTTCTTGGATGGGACCGGTTGGCAAACGTAAACAAGGAAGACCACACGCTCGCTGGGAAGGCGAGATCGTGCGTATAGCTGGATCACGCTGGATGGACGTAGTGAAAGACAGAGAAAGCTGGCATTCTCTGGAGGCTTCACCCCAGGGGTTCTTAAATAAAAGCAATTGACATTTTAAAATTATTGATTAACACTGTAAAAAAAAATAGAGTAATATAAGGCTTTTTCATTTTATTTATTCTGAGTGGCTAAAAACTACAAAATTTACCCATTGAATTTTGTAGTAGCTTTTGTAGCTGGCTTTTGTTATAATTTTTGTTAAGATACTTGTTTGACTAGCGGCCTTCCTAATTTAGATGTCCAGAGAAAATCCTTGATAGCTAGTCGGTGGGACTTGTGCCTATGCCCGCAATTATAGATATTTTCTGAAAATATTGACCTTCTGTACTTTCATGCCTTATGCCTGCGGCCTTATGTATATTGGGAAAATTTTCGCCATTTATTAAGCCAGCAATAATAATTTATATAACTTATTTCAATTTACAAATCAAACAGCATTTATCATTCGTTCGACAGTTTCGTTCAATTTAATTTTTACTGGCCTTTGAACACTTCAATTTCCAGAATCAAGAGCTCGAATTCAGAAACCAAATTGATTTCTCAAGAAATCTTGAATTTAAAGATCTACGAAACTCAGACGTAAGTTTTTCTATGAATTTCTATAAAATAATGTTTATTAAACTCAAGAAAGTTAGTGATTTTAAAGAGGTGACTTGGAAAATATCAGGGATTTCTAGTTTAGTTTACTTTTTTTATTAAAGATCTAAAATACCCAAGTCTGATTGATATATAGATATGTGATAATGTGGATTTTATGTTTTTTATAAAACTAGGATGAAAAGTAGCCTATGTACTTGCCAAGGTCATGGTCTATCTGTGTTCCAAACATCCAAATCCGTTGAGCCGTTTTGGCGTCACAGCGTAGCAAACAAACAAACAATCAAACTTACTTCCGCATTTATAATGTTAGTTATGATAAGTGAAATGCTTTGACATTAAATCGATGTGATACTTAAACTATAGCTACACGACTCATATTATCTGTTTGCGTGTTCGATATCCTTCCAACCGGAACACACAAACGCTGCTTAGCGGCAGAAATAGGTAAGGTGAAAAGTATGGAAAATCAGTAGTGCACGACTCATAGCGCTCATTTATTTTAACAAAATGATAAATCGTATAAGTAATTGATTTGTACAAAAAAAAAACATCTATGCAAGAAACGTTCGTATATTTTACGTGTGTTCCTTAATGAATGTTAATAAAAATTCATTTCAAACAAAAACTACGTAAACTAGGCTATTGATATATACAGACATCAGCGTTCACGTTTTGGTTTTTAGATACGTTTTTTTTTTCAAAGTAGCAACATAAAATGATTTTTAGAAAGTATAAGATGGTTTAATTTAAATGTTTTGTCGATGTACGTCTACTCATATTATTGTATAAGTGCAATATAGTTGTGATAGAGGTATTTGAAGATCACACAATTGCTTGACCTTGACGAGTCGGGAGTAAAGCACTAAGTACCTCAACCGCTTCGCGTTATGAGGCGTGCAATAACATAATGTGTCCGGACGACCTCCTTCACAAAGAGCACAAAATGAGAGTCGATAATAATAATATAATGCAATGAAATTAAATAAATTAATGAAATGACAAAGTACCGCAACGACTTTTTGCTTGGGTGGTATTTTCTTCGGATTTCAATTTCTACGAGTATTCATGATATGCCAATTTCCTTTGTGAATGTTTATTGTAGGTAGTATGGAGAGATATACAGGTGGTAGCATATGTTTACGGGCTTTTAAAATTATTTTAAACCAGCGTTTGTACAGCCTTTATCCATAGAAAATAAGCCCGTATAAACTCTGCCTTATTTCATATTTATGATTCTCAACATTTCTGCTTGATGTAAGTAAGTTATTCATGAACAAAATAATGAAACTACAAACTGCTTACTGTTTAGGAGTGTACAATAGACACTTGGTTTAGTTTAATATAATAAGGAGTCTTGGTTTGAATTTCATTAATTTAATTCTACCTTTACTTTAATTTATTCTAAACTTTTCTAGTGGAAACTTTTAATGCGATTCCGATTTAATCATTTTAGTCAGGGAATTCTTCCTGGGATTGGAAAATTAACTATTAAAAATGGTAGCTTTGATGTCAACATTACTTACGGTTTCTACGCAAACTGGTTCAGCCCGATTTCTACTGGCCGTTATTGGTAAAAACTATATTTTCTAGCCATTATTAACGATAGGTAGTGCACATAGTTACCCACTTAATTAATGTTCAATTGACGGCACGGTTGGCGCAGTGGCTAAGCGATTGACTGCTGCGCAGCGTGTCGCGGGTTCGATTCCCGCAAGAAACATGTGTGACAAGTAGTAGTTCCGGGTCTGCCTGTTTGTGTATGTGAGTTTAAATGTTTGTAAACGCACCCACGATACAGGAGAAAATACTAGTGCGGAGCAATGTTTAAAAAATATTATATACAACATGATTTTCAAGGAGGTTAAAAAAAATAGGTGTTTTGTGTTGTTAAAAAGAGGCTTGGAACCCATCAAATATAAGTACGTAGTAAAAATGTTTTTATACTAACCTCTAGTTTTGTAATAGGTCTGATCAACAATCGTCTCCATGACCGAAATGTGGCGAGGTATGTAATCAGAAAAGCGATGTTCAGCTGTTATCACCATTCCATTGGATTGCGCCAGGTCCTGGGAATAAAACGTACAAATTATGGATGGACGGACATATATGGTATCAACCGATTTCTGCAAGCCGAGGCCAAATCTCCTGTCAAGATATTAAGGCACACCTGAGCACGTGCAAGAATACTGCGGTTCGAGTGCATCTTTGAAAGATAATATGGACAGTGTCTTGGGCACAAGGTACTTAAAAAAATTGCCTTATTGAAATGTTATTTTTGGCTTCGTCCTTACTGATCCCTTGTCCCAACTCGCCGGGTCCATATATAAGGTGCTATAAAAATATCTGCCACGGCTGCAATGGGAGACAGTATTGTGTTTATAGATTACAAAAGTAAAGATAAATTATTGATTATTTGTGAAATTTTTTTTCATACAAAAATAATTACGTATAAATTTGAATTGATTTTTTAGCATAAAACCATCCCGTAGACTTATAAGCTGTTGCCGCACCGCACCGAATTCATTCAAAAACGCCGGCGACGACATGCATAAACTGTTGCCATTCTGATCGGCCCCGCGCGCCCCTACCCTCACCCGCACTACCCCGTTCGTCGCACGCGCCAGCCGACGCGACCGCCCGCTCGCCAGTCGTCCCCCGCGCGCCCCCACGCTCACCCGCACTACCCCGTTCGTCACACGCGCCAGCCGACCGCCCGCTCGCCAGTCGCCAGTCGCCATCAGCGTACGGGACTTTTTAAACGGTGTGTGGTACGGCGGTGAAAGGTGGATAGGCCGAGGAGGGCCAGTGCCGTGGCCTCCTCGCTCACGGGTTTAACCCCTCTAGACTTTTTTTTGTGGGGTCGTGTAAAGGACCTTGTGTACGGCCAAACCGGACATGACATTAGAAGTGTGGAAGAACTAAAAAGGCGCATCAAACGCGCATTTAGGCAAGTTAAAAGTGAAACGGACACATTAGATAAAGTGAAGAGACATGTTCGTAAGCGTGCCTACATTTGTGTGCAATGCGAAGGCGGACTTGTGCAACAGTTTTGTAGATAAGTAGGTAGGGAGTGTGTAAATAACTGTAAATACAGTGCAATTGTTGTAAATAAGATGATTAACTTTTAAACACGCCAAGTTACTGTAATTTATCGTTATTTGATATTAATCTAAGTACCTATTGTTGGGGCCCTCAGCACCAGCGGGGTGCCTTAGGACCACAACAACAACAACAACCTATTGTTTAAAAATAATAAGAAAAAAATTGCGATTCTTACACTAACTTGACAGTCCAAAGCCTGTTTTAAGTGTGATGGGAAGTTTATCATCATAGTTACGTCAGTTTTTTGGAAGAATGCGGTAGCTGGTAAGTAATTGCACTTTTAAAACACTTGGCGTATTATTGCGTACCTAGTAGATTAGGTAGTGACGAACTAGTCAGCTGATATCAGTTTTCATTCAAAGAACAGATGGAAAGAGATAGCAGCTGTTTTCATTGATGAAGCGACCCATCGCGCGTAATTTGTGAACCACATTATGCAGAGTAGAGTCAATGTTATTTTAACTACTTTATTTTCTCAAATTGAATTAATTAACTGTTCCGGGGTACGAAATTTCTTCACTATTGTAATCTATAAACACAATACTACCTCCCATTAAAGCCGTGGCAGATATTTTTATAGCACCTTATATATCTACCTACATGTATAGCTAGAAGGAGCAAAAGTACTGATGGTATGAAAAGTGATTGTATGGTTTGTATTTATTTTTATAATATAATGTCTATGTCCGGCATGCAACAGAGATAATCCCCAGTGGGTTTTTACAACTTCACGAAACTTCTCGAGAAGATCCTTCCCCTGACGTGTTGCGCTGGGGCATCATTGTAATGTCAAAAAGAAGGGATGCTTCTTATCTTAGAGATCTTAAAACCAATTGTTCATTAAAATAAATGAATGAGAAAGAGAGAGAGAGAGAGAGACAGAGAGAGCTCTATGTAATTACCAAAACCGTCAACGGATGCCACCGACCTTTGCCCACTGCGGTTATTGAATTTTATGACTCTTTTGTTCGGACACGGCTTAGACTCATTGTAAAATTTGTAGGAATTAATTATTTAATAATTAATAAGTACCTACTTATTTGCACGGAATCTAAGTAGGACATTTTGTTAAAAAAATATATAGAAATAGATCAAGAGCAAAATTTATACGTGATAACTGTGATAAGTATTTATTTTCTACATCGTAGCACTTTTCCGGCAAACTGTACCCTTGCAGCTAATAGGCATATAAAAAAGCGGGCGAGTTGGGACTAGGGATCGGTATGGACGAAGCCAGATTCACCTTAGTTAATCCTGACATTAAAATGCGATAAAAATATAAAAATAAAAGTTTTTACATGTTTTTATTGGGGGAAATAAATAATCTGTCTGTATTTCCGCCGTTAACGCGTATAACACAATCGCGATCGCAGCGATTCGGCATACTCAATATGAGTTCATCCAAATCACGTTGTGAAATTGCCGCCCACGTCGAATAGGCAAAAAAGATTTTCTGATGTGTGTACGGCATCCATATTTGGCAGAGCTCTTCTTTGAAGCATATCCCATACACACTCAATGGGGTTCAAGTATGGCGATTGAGCAGGCCATGATAGGACGTCGACATGTACTGACGAGATGCGCCGGTGTCGTTAATATTTATAGTGTGCGTACAGACGGCGCTATATGCCGCGCACGCCAGAGCGAGATGGGTGCCCGTTCATCGTAGGTCCCAGATTGTTTTAACTTTTAAAATTCGATGTTCTCCCATTGGTCAATTAAATATTTTAATGTAGATGAGCCTAGCTATTAATTGTATGTCCAAAAACATAATTTAAGGAAGGGTCTTTTACCAATAACATGAGCAATTACTCCCTGCAACATAAGAGTACCATTGCACGCTACCCTACTGCCCCCATTAAGTGGTGAACCCCGACAACTGAACCGACAACCCAGATCGAAGATATCGCAAGAAAATATTAGCGAAGGAAATATGATGTTGAAACCTGTCAACCTGGCTGCAGTCTCCATCCAATCAAGAATTTGGCTCTTTTGGAGAGAGATTCACGAGCCTGGTCTATTCAATTTGAAGCCGTCGTGGATCCTTTGAAGACATCGGATGATGAAAAATAGCGATATGTGTTATAGCAGCTACAAATCACCGATCTACAACATATCACGGACATCTTATACAATCCGCCAGCGACGGACAAATACGGAGGTGTGAAAAATCGTCTGCTGACGGTATATGACAAATCGGACGTCAAGAATTTCCAAAAACTCACCAGCGGCCTGGAACTGAGTGACCAGAAACCTACACAGTTGCTACGCAAGATGCGAGAACTCGGCAGCGGAGCGGTGTGATCACAGATGAAGGCGTGAAGATCGAGAGGTTTAACCACCTACCCACACAGGTGCGCGTCGTTTTGTCGATCAACACGGAATCGTCACTCCACACACTCGCCGCAATGGCTGACAAGATGGCGGAATATTCAGAACTCTCAAAATGGACGGCTGCCGCAGTGTCCACGTCTCAAGAGCCCGTGACGACCGCATAATTAGATGTCTTGTCGAAGCAAATGGAGAAACTATACCTAGAAGTAGCCGAGCTAGGACGCTCAGCTCAACGCTACAGACGCCCGTTTCATGCCCGGTACCGTTCATAGTCACGGTCGCGACAGGGGAGCAAGTCGTCAACCAGACCCGGTGATCCAACATGGGAGTGTAGATACCACTTTCACTTCGGTGACAAAACAACGCGCTGCTAATCACCGTGCTGCAGAAAAAAGAAGACTCAGCCGTCGTTAAACTAGCTCCGATATCGGCAGTGGCGGACGTCAGTGTCCCGTGTACTACCAGCCGCCTTTGTGTCTTCGATCGTGATACCAGAGAATGTTTTCTTGTCTCGCAAAAGGAAAATGAAGACTGCCAGTGCGTACAGATTGTATGCGGCAAATAATACGTCCATAAATACCTACGGTGAAAAGAAGCCCCCCGTTCCCTGCAGCATACGAGTATCATTTCACGACCCCAACACCTCTGATCCAAATCAGTTCGGTTCTTCCGCCGATCCAAATACCCGCCCATATCATGATGGTTCCACCACTGTATGCATGGATTCCTGGCATGATTTAATACGTTCTTGACGTCCAGGGTTCCTCCAATACTATGTACGTCTAGCACCTGGCCTCATACTAAAGCGAGAATCATCAGAAAAACACACAAAACGCCACTCCTCTTCTGCCCAATTTCTGTGTCCACGGGCCTATTGTAAATAGACTCTGCGATTGCGGGGCTCAATAGGTGGTACAAGTAGTGGCCTTCGGGAACGGAAATTGACTTCATGCAAGCGATTTCTTATAGTGTGCTCGCTTATTAATCTACGTGAGGAGCTATGAAGCCTCGTGACCAACATAATAGCGGTCAATGTAAGATTTCGTCGAGCAGTAAAGTGTATGTAACGATCTCAGTAACGATCTTGTCTGTGTGTGGCGATGCGAGCTCGTCATCCATGTCGTTTTGCCACGCTGCGAGTGATGCGATAACGTGTCCAAAGTCGACTTATAACACTCTGCGTAGTGCCCAGAGTGACAGCCACAGCACGTTGCCCAGAACCAGCTTCCAACATTCCCACGGCACTGATCATTTCTTCTCGGCTCAAATTATGTCTCCTCTCCACAATAACGTTCTTTTGAATTGATTCCACTCAGAAGTATGGCAGAAAGTTTACTGATTTGGCCTCAAACCCGTTGCAGGGTTATATAGGAATACGACTTGACAGAAGAATATCATCATTTGACCGAAATTCTATTCATATTTCAAAAGTATTCCCTTTTCAAATTTACTAAAAAGTATGCATAGGAGTTACAAAAATTATAATTAAAAAACCAGATTTTTATTAA
Source organism: Brachylomia viminalis (assembly GCA_937001585.2). Lineage (NCBI taxonomy): Eukaryota > Metazoa > Arthropoda > Insecta > Lepidoptera > Noctuidae > Brachylomia > Brachylomia viminalis. The sequence goes on from OW443298.2 coordinate 4,925,054, forward strand.
CTAACAAAAATGTTCTTGGTCCCTACACACTTGATGTGTCTATTTAGACAAGTTCGCGATCGGCCAGCGAGGGGTTTGCGTGCAAGTTCTAATATTCACAACGTCCGCATATTTGTAGTTTCGCGAAGTGTTCCTGAATGCTCGCGAAGCTCACTACGCCAAACTTGTCTAGGAAATGCGCGTATGCACGCAGAGTGTGACTTGTATGGACTCGTAACACTGCGCGTGCACGTATCGTGCACACTACGAGCCTCCAACGGGTATGGACACGTTAGAGGCGCGTAGTGTCTATGCGCTGGTGTAGATCCGCCTTTAGCTGTTGCGATTGGTTGACTAAATAAAAACAACAATTCTTCTTTTGTTTTAACATGCAACTTGACTTTTTTTACCCTACGCTTGGTTGCAATTTTTCTGTAAGTTTACAAACACGAACATCACATAAGTAATACAAACGGAGCTGAGTATGAATAATAACAGCCACACGGGTCGATCAGTAAGCTACGCTTAACCTCACCCATCCATGAACAGGTCACCATCTTTATAAATACACAGTTCCCTCCGGGCCCCGGAAAGCACGTTAAACCGTTGGCCCCGGCTGCCATTCGTGGATCTTCGACAGTCGCTACGGGTCGTCAGAAGCCCCAAAGTCTGGAGCAGGGGTATCGTATTATCCAGTAACTGGGTTGTGGAGGTTAGATGGCAGTCGCTCCATTTAAAATACTGGTATTCAGCTGCATGCGGTTAGACTGGAAGCCAACCTCAACATAATTGGGAAAACGCTAGACAGATGATGACAAACATAATAAGCCCATAATTTTCCCACTGCTGGGACACAGGCCTCTCTCAGATGTCACATGTCTTTGAATTTTTGGTTCTAGGACATGCTGGTTTCCTCAAGATGTTTTCCTTCACCGTTTTGAGAGCAGTGTTGATGAAGTAATTTACACAGAGTAAACCGCCTGACTGGTTTCGAACCTACGACCAACCACAACATAGTTTTAAAAAGGCGAGGCGTACAATTAGGTTATACAAATATTTTGTTGCACGCAAATATTCGACGAAGATCGAACCCACGACCAGTACCACAGAAACCAATCCACTGTGCCAGTTGGGTAATATAAACACCTCGTTTGCTTTGATGAGATGACTCGGGAAATAGGGTAATGGATTATAAACGGGCAATGGTCTGAAAACTCGACACTGCCTGTAGTTAAATTTTACTGATACCTACGCTGCCACGTGTAAGTAAATCTTGATTTCCAGGGACTTTAATAAATATAGTTGTTGCCCACGACTTCGTCTGCGACCCAGGTTTGAAAGTGGCCTGTGTCCTTTTGTAGGTCATGGACTACCCATGTGCAAATTTCCTCTAAATCCGTTCAAACGTTTTGTGTGAACGTTTAACAAACTAACATACAGAAAATCTAATATTTTCTATTTATACTATTAGTTTAGTTAATACTAAACACATACCAATGTATGGTATCACCTAACCCTGACCTATGGTTATAGGTTAATTACAGAAACCCTGGAGCTTTAGATCCAGACGTAGACAACCAAACATGTAGGTAGTACTCAACTATGGGCAAACTTCACCAATTTAATTTGAACGCGGTCTAAAGTAAGGCCAACGAGACGAGATAAATAATGTAAACAATCTTTGAACTTAGAACCAGTAGTTTGCAATCGTAAGCATAGATGGCGCTATACATAACTGTAACGCTTGTGTAACGTCGCGCTTCGCGATCACCACGCATCAGCCGCTCAAACTCCCCACGCTGACGCGCGTATAGATGTTTCACATCAAAATCTTAACAAATGCAGAAACGAAAAAAGTCGTATCACTTCAAACGCAATCTAAACAGGAATTAAGCGGACGGACCAAATGTTTGATAGCTGCTGTACCAACCGCTTTCCTGTACCAGGAATCACACAACTGACATCATTATTGCCTGCGAGAGATAAGGACAAAGATAATAATAGCTCGCTATGGTAATGTAACTCAGTAAACAGCAGGTTGTTTACATTCGTCTCGTTGGCCCTACTTTAGTTATATTTAGTTTATAATAAGATGCTGATCATGTTCAGTTTCAGAATAACATCACGCCTGTAATCTTCGAAGGATTAGGCAGCAGTGTACCTGTATATCCTCATTTTGCACGTTATACATGTTTATTTATTTAACCATTTATGTAAACACATATATAAACAGACAAGAAGAAAAGAACAGAAAAATAGCTACAAAGGTGATGCTTATTTCTAATGAAATCTCTTCCAGCATATCTGCGATAGGATAGTAGTAAGTAATATGCTGAATTTGCCCTAAATACTTACGCCTAGATTAAGGTATTCAGTTGAGTACCTACTTGTTATGTTTTTTTTAATGGCCGCCTTAGCATTTTTATTTTTATGCACACATAAAAAGAAATCGTCCAAGGCCGCCAAACTTGAAGCCTCTATAAAAGTTATAAAGCTAAAAAAACACATTATATTACACGTCGCGCGTCGTTTATAAAACATAACATCACGGCTGTTTTCCCCGAGGGGTTAGGCAGAGGTGTACCTATAGTACCCATTCGCCAGTTATGTTTATGCATAAGACAGTCCCCCCAAAACGCCCGCCCTTCACCACTTCCTAGTGCTTTAGCTGGGAAGAAGAAGTGGCGGAACAAACTCCCCAGCAGCACTGCTGTCTGTTCAGTTAGAAGAACTGGATTATATACAGTAATAAGTAATTAACATTACGAAACACAAAAACATTCAAATTATTTGCCATATGTCAGCTAGCACACGCCAATACTGAAAACTATACTAAAGCAGAAATAAATAATAAAAACGTTAACAGAATTTAATACATAATAAAAAGCTTGCAGGCATAAAGGGCTTGCCCGCTTACATATTATTATGCAATGCTGCATTATGTTTATATATGTAGCTGTAACTTGTAGCCACAAATGATAAACTAGGACCTTCGAAGTAAAATAAAGAAACATTTATTTACTAATAACAATAACAAAACCATAGTCAGCAAGATAACCTGTCACCACAAGCATTATGTATTGCTAATACATTGCTTCATATGTTCGAAAAAAATATCTGCTCAGCAACGTAAATAACGCAATGAATGTTGTTGAACTGTCAATGTCAACATGTAAGCCATTCCTCCTGTTAGAATGTTACGCAATCGCCCCGCTGAGCTGCATACAGAGCCCAGGGGCCGTACCGTGACGTGTTAACACCATCATGATTCCGTTGCGAAAAAGAGATAGTGCTATCGGTCATGTATAGCTCCGTCTCTCTTTCACGCTGGAACAATGATGGAATTAATACGTCATAGTACGGCCCCTGGTTCGATCCTTGCATGCGTTATTCCAGGATTGAGTTCTTAATACATGTAAAGAGTTTCTCACATATAATATTTCCTAATAATTCCTTTTGCACATGTGGCTTTCCTCGTGCCTCATTAACGCCATCACTATGAAAATGTCTATTAGCTGCTCCCAAATTACGTTTTTTTTTTACATTATTTTGGACATAATCCAGATTTGTTATAGTTAAATGATTTTATTTCTGTAAATAGGTTTGAACAAACACTTTTACACGTCAATCAGTTGTAATGGCAATCATGTCATTCGGTTAAAATATGCTTTTAATTTTTTATTATTTTATTTATCTTATATAATTATATAGATTCTATGTATTTTATGAATGTGAGAATCTTGTAGGCCTAACTTATAAACTGTAGATTTGTAGACCATTTTCTATCTTATTAAGTACCAGGTACCTATTGACAGACCTATACTGTCCTCCCAGGCCTAAAAACACTATAATTTGAAAACATTGTAAAAACCATTTATTTTTAAAAGAATAACCAGGTAGTTTCTTGTCTACTCTTCTCCATAGGAATCGACCAATTGGAAACGTGCACCTAGCTTCTAACGTTTCATAAATGGCCATGAAGGTTTATGTGAAATAAAATATTTAGATTTTGAATTAATTGATATTAGCATAGGGTTTTTTTAAATATACAAGTCATGCGCCAAATTGGATTGCCCATCGGCAGAAATGAAGAACTTCCATACTACCATTCGCCCTCTATTTAACCCCATTAGGAGCAGAATTAAAAAAAAAATCCAATTCCAAAAAGCCCAATTTCGTTATGAAAGAACTCTTGCGCAATATTTCATGCTTCTAGACCCACTTGTTTAGGCTGTGCGTTGTCTACTAGTGAATATTTGAATTTAAGATTTTTATTAAATATATATTTTTAACCCACCTTGATAGCGTCCATCTGCTGTGCAGCAGCCGTCAACTCATCCCCAGCGACTATAGCAAACTTCGTCCATCCGAACGCCTTCAGGAGAGCCACGACAGACTTGCTGGCCTTGTAAGCTGGTGGCAGGGTCCTGGCGAAGGTGGCTCCAAGACCAGACCCCTTTTTGGAGCTGTGGGCGCCGGCACATTTCTGTCGACAAAGAGCAACGGTTAATGGTTCATAAAAAAAAAAAACATAATTTTTTCGAAAATTTCAGACCTAATATTTACCAAACTGAATTTAGATACCCCCTTTTTGCCAAAAACCATACAGATTTAATATATACCTATCATTACCTATGTCGCCGTATGATTTTGAACACCGTTAGTTAATAATCTATCTCGCGAGATTGTACAGTACACTGTCGATGCCTATGGAATCATGAACTGAACTCATGGTCACAGGTTGTGCTACGATGTCCCTTACACTTTGTGTTTGAATTAAAATCAAACCAATTATTTATTTATATTATTCCAAAACAATTAGTTACTTTGTTAAACCAAACATGCTAAATTAGAATTAAACCCACTTATGGTAATCCAACTCACTTTATTACTGAATTAATTTTCTGAGAAATACTGTGAATTAATTTGGTTAAAATATTATAAAGCGAACGTCACACAGCTAGAAACACGTTTGAAGTGAAAGCTTTGAAATATTTTTCTTTATATGCAATATTCTGAAATGGATCAAAGTACCGGTGCCATCAGGATTTCCTCGAATTCATCTTTGGAGTTAATTTGGTTTTGCGAAATACCTATTTATGCTGGGCTATAAAATTCTGGAGTTATAATGGTACCTATTTTAATATTATCATGGCTTACTTTCTAATATTGAGGGTTCAGTACATTAGTGCGATATTTTACTGACCTTGGTTATTGTGATGTTAAAATGATTACCTCGTTTATCAATTTTCTTCCTCACCCTATTATATTTTTAAATTATTCTTAAACGAAAAAGATATTTAAAAAAAAAACATAAAAAAATATAAAAAATTGAGGTCCACCGGTGTCGGGAGCTGGATCCAAGCTACCGTTGGTTAGAGCTGCAGAGACAGGAACCTACTCACAATGCGAGCCGTATCGAGGAGTACTGCCTTCTGAATCGGGCGCTTGATCCAACCGCCTTACGAGAGCCTCGAGAGGTGTTAGTCGAGGCTTTCGACCATCAGGCCATTGGCCGTTACGACAATCGGCACAGTAACAGCCGAGCTCACATTGCAAATGTAAACAACCTCGCGTGCTAAGTCGAGATATTATATTATTAAAATAATTACATTTTATAATAATATTAGGTCTTTACCTGAAATGCCGTTTAGTATACAGAAAGTTAAAGTCATTTTTATATAAATATTTTTTATTTCTATCAATCTAAATATGCACCGATGCATCTCTGCCTGCGCAGTGGTAATTTTTCAACGCCCTTCTTGAAGAAGTCAGGTGTACGGGAGCCAACAAACTCTTTAAAGGCATTTTGTACTGCCTCTCGGGTATTGAATTTTTTCCCTGCCAAGAAACTGTGCAAATTTTGGAAAAAGTAGAAGACTGTCCGCGCAAGGTCTGAGTAAGGTGAGTACGGTGGATGACGCAAAACTTCCAAACCTAGCTCGTGTAGCTTAGAGATCATCTGTTGGCCGTATGAGGCCGAGCGTTGTCGTGTAGGAGTAGCGGGGACGAGCGATTAACCAAGGCTGGCCGGAAATTTGTGATCATTGCTTCCTTTTCCTCACAGTAGGTACACATCCGCAGTAAAGCTGGTGCCATTTGGTAAGAAGCTGTGATGAATTATACCAGCACTAGACCACCAAACAGTGACAATGACTTTATTAGGAGTAAGTTTTCGTTTGGGGCATTGTCTAGGCGCTTAACCAGGGTCAAACCAACATGATGACCGCTTAAGATTATCAAAAAGAATCCATTCTTCATCGCAAGTGACGACAATGCGGCTCAAAACCCCTTCGTTTCTGTGTCTGTTAAGCATCATCGCAAGGCATACCTCAACGCGTTCGTCACGCTGGCGATCGTTCAGTTCGAGTGGCACTCACTTATCAAATTTTAACCGTCTTCAAAAAAGGAGGAGGTTCTCAATTCGACTGTATGTTTTTTTTTTTGTATGTTTGTTACGCGATCATTCCGTCAATTATTAATTGATTTTGATGATTCTTTTTTGTTTGGTAGGTCATACTTTAGTGGTGGTCCCATATAAATTTTATCGAAACCAGTTGAGCGGTTTAAAAAAAATCAACAATAAATTATTTTTAAATAAAAATAAAACGCCTTCATACGGCGCGGACGTGTAAGACGAGTTTTCGAATTGGTGTGGGGTAGGTAAAGGTACCATAACTAAAAAGTGGAAAATAAGAAACTTTTTCACAAAATCAAACAACTGACTTCCAAAAAAAGTCGTTGACGACTTTAGTTTTCCGGCGACCGCGGGGTTCATTTTTAAATCAAAATTTCTATGTCGGAAGCGTTCAAACCAATAACGAGTCATGCGTTCGTTTGTAGTGTTCACTCCGTACACGTAATTAATGTTGCGAGCCGTTTGTTTTTTTGCTACCGCGACGGAACTCGTATTCCTTATTCCCTCGTATTATTATCGTCTGCATATTTTAAAAAAAGATACAAATGTAGTGAAAACAAAACACTAATCAATAAACAAATGACTGATTTTTAAATTTGAATTCCATATTTTTTTTATAAAATACATTTGAATTTAGTATTTATTGCCAGCCATACATAAATTACGTTCCTAACGGCCAGTATTGTAAAACGGCAACTTCATAGGTAAAGAAAGACCTATTATTTAAATAATTATAATATTAAAATCAAATTAATATTATTATGAACTTTCACCTCAGATTTTTTCACCTTCTAGTTGGATGAATACCAAAGTCTCAATACTAGTATTATAAAAGCGAACGTAACTCTGTCTGCCTACCTTTTTGCGATTAACGGCTGAACGGATATCAATGTATTCACACAGGTAGACCATGACCTTTTTTTTTTTTTTTTTTTTGTCGCTGAGAAATGACATTACGCATCTCCGCTCGTCGGGGGACGAGACGGGATATGTGGGACTCCCTGCCAGAGTGGCAGTATACCCACTAAAACTCAGCGGTGTTCCCGCGACGCCGTGATGGGAGGGCTATGGGAAATTGGCTCAGCCTCTGCTTCCACAGCCCTCCCTGCGTATGCCCGCCTAGTTGGCGGTCCCCGCATGCCCCCCATTTAACTGGGGGGCTACGGGAATGGCCGGGAACACCTGGCCATTCCCGTCCGACACTGATGGAGGCCTGTGCAATACAGGCAAGGGTGCCCCCGCACCCGTTGCCTGCTGGTCTCCACCTGGGAGGAGTCGGAGATGACCGTCATACTGACGTCTTCTCCGACCCCTCCTCCGTCTTCGGAGCGCCGCCGCGTGAGGGTCGTCCTCCCGCGCGCGCTCCGCCGCCTCCTTCTGGGACATGACGTGTTCGCAGAAGGAGGCCACTGCCGCCCAGGACCTCTCATCGGCCAGCATGGCGTTCACCAAACCGGGGAGTGAGAGGTCCGGTCCAATCACCGCAGTGAGACTGCGGCGCGGCTCCGACCACGACGGGCACACCGCGAGGGTGTGCTGCGCCGCGTCCTCCGCCGCGCCACAGTCGTGGCACGACGGTGTCTCCTCCCGTCCGATTCGGTGCAGGTACGATCCGAAACAACCGTGTCCGGACAGCACCTGCACCAGACGAAACGAGAGAAACCCGTGCGACCGATTGAGCCAGTCTCGCAGGACCGGCCCGATCGCGTCGAGGGTTCGGCGGCCGAAGGCTGCGGTGGCGAGGTCCCTCGTCCAATGGACGACAATGGCGTCCCTCGCCTCCCGCCGGACGGCCTCCCGCTCTTCCGGGGCGGGGCGTTCTCCTCTCGCCCTGCGCCCCGCCGTCCATTCGTATACTCTGGCGAGCACCCACGCCTCGAGTTCCCAAGGAGGGGTGCCAGCCAGAGCACACGCTGCCGCGAAACCCACCGTGCGGTAGGCCCGCGACACCCGCTGGGCTATGGCCCTTTGGGGGGCCCGCAAGGCGGCGGCGTTCTCCCGCCTTTGGAGGGAGTCCTCCCAGATAGGGGCCCCGTAAAGGGCCATGCTCCTCAAGATGCCGGCGTAGAGTTGCCGGCATCGCGCGCTGGGCCCCCCCAAATTGGGGAGCAGCCACGAGAGGGCGCCCGCAGTCTTCAGCAGGCGCGTCGACAGCCCGCTAAAATGCGGGCCGAAACGCCACCTGCTGTCGAGTACAAGGCCCAGATATTTCATCTGGGCCTTCACCTCGATTCGGACGCCCTCCACAAATATGTGGGCGTCTGGTGGTTGACGCTGCCGAGGCCCGTGGAAGAACACAGCCTCGGTCTTGTGCAGCGCCACCGTCAATCCTAGGCGGCGGATCCTCCCTGCGACCAAAGATCCGCCCGCCGAAGCCAAGTTGGCCGCCTCCCTGAAACTCTCCCCCCGGGCGGTGAGGAGAGTGTCATCCGCGTAGCAGACGACACTCGTACCTCGGAGGAGAGTTCCCCGCAAGAGCCAGTCGTAGCCGACGTTCCAGAGGAGAGGTCCCAGGACTGACCCCTGTGGAACGCCGGCCTCGACTGCGTACCGCCGGACTTGGCCAGCCCTGTTCACGAGGACGATTGCCCGATCCTCCAGGTAGCTGGCCAGTAGACGCCGCATATATCGAGGCACCCCGTGGAATCGGAGTGCCTCTAGGATGGTGCTGTGGGGAACAGAGTTGAAGGCGTTGGCTATGTCGAATGACACCGCCAACAATCCGTCCCCCACCTCCACCGCCTCCTTCACCTGCCTCTTGAGGCAGGCCAGCGCGTCCACCGTCGAACGCTCAGCCCGAAAACCGAACTGAGCGTCCGACAAGTCCGGCCCGATACGCCGCATATGGCCCTTTAGGCGGGCAGCGATTATCCCCTCGAACATTTTTCCGACCTCATCGAGCAGAACGATGGGCCGGTATGCCGAGGGGGAGTCTGCAGGGCGGCCCTCCTTGCGGAGGAGGCACAACTGCCCCTCCTTCCACGGTTTCGGGAACCTTCCAGACGCAAGGCATGCGCTGAAGAGGTCCCGAAACCGCTCCTCCATTTGGGTGGCGGCAATTGCCGCCACCCTCGCCGGGACACCGTCGGGGCCCGGAGCCGTCTTCTTGGCGCGGATATGCACAATCGCTGCGCCAAGTTCCGACTCCGTGACAGGAGAGGGAGCCTCCTCTTCCTCCTCATCCTCCAGCGGGGCTCCACACATCACTGGCGGGGTGAAGTTGTCCCTGCACGGAAACAGGGACTGAACCACCCCATCCAGAAATGTGGGCTCCAGGGTCTCGACAACCGGGGGACCAAAGGGGCGCAATTTGTTGCGCGCCGCCTTATACGGTCTCCCGTAAGGGTCGTTGTCGAGACCCTCCAGCAGCTCGGCTCTCGCCGAGTCTTTAGCGGCGGCGATGGCCCGATCGAGGCCCATTTTTGCCTCCACGTACACCTCGTAGAGGCGGTCCTCGTCGGGCCGGTTGCGTCGACGCCGCCGCCGACTCCGCGTGTAGGCCCTCTTGGCCGCCACGCAGGCGGTTCTGAGCCCCGCCAGTTCCTCCGACCACCAATAGACGGCGCGGCGGGGAGCCGGGCGGCGAGACCGGGGCATGCTGGAGTTGCATACCTCGGTCAGAGACTCCCTCAGCTGGCCCGCTGCGGTGTCCACATCCAGGCCGGCGGTAGGCGGCGACAGCCAGTCCTGGATGAACGCCGCCTCCGCCGCTGCCTCCCTGTCCAGGCGGGTGAAAGCCCACCGCGGGAACGGTGATCGCCCCGAGAGGGGCTGCACCGCTCCGGGGCCACTGGCGGAGATGTCGAACCGCACATAGCGGTGGTCCGACATAGTCTCCACCAGGTCCACCCGCCAGTTCAGCACGCGCGCGGCCAACGCAGGGGTGGCAAAGGTGACGTCCACTATCGAGCCACCCTGCCGCCGCACGCATGTCTGGACGTTCCCTCTGTTAAGGAGGGAGAGCCCAGAGGAGGCCGCCCACATCTCCACTGCCCGCCCGCGAGGGTCGGTGGCCCGGTTGCCCCAGGTCACCGACTTGGCATTCAGGTCTCCCAATACGGAGACCTGACGCGGCGCCGCCCTTCCGACCACGGCGGCCAGGACTCCGAGATAGTTCTCGAAGTCCTGAAGAGGGCGGTTTGGGGAGAAATAGACGCCCACGAGGGCTACCTCTCCCCACGCGGCGGCCACGTATCCCGGTCCCCTCTCTAATAGCGAGAGGGGAGGGGAGTCTGTGGAGGACCGCGCCGCTAGTGCCACCAAGCCGTCGTCGTCACCCAGCCAACTGCTGGGGATCGAGTAGGGCTCGGCGACCACCGCTACGTTCACCGACCACTCAGCCACGGCCTGCACCAGCAGGTCCTGGGCCGCTCTGCAGTGGTTGGTGTTCGCCTGGAGGATGCGATGATTGGAAACCATTATTCCGACATCGCACCCCCCTCCTCAGCTACCGCCGCTGGAGCTGGAGTTACAGCGGTGGCGACAGCGGCGGTGGCGGCGACAGGGCGAACCTGCGCCGGCACTATGCCCTTCCTCGTGGGCGGCTGGCAATTCCTGCCCCCCATCTTGTGCCTCGCGGGGCGACCACTGGCAGCACACGCCGGGCAGTGTGGCGTGGCGGCACCGCAAGTGGCACTCCTGTGTCCCTCCTGTCCGCACCGGAAGCAAGACTCTCCCCAGTCGAACTTGGAGGGACACGTAGATCGGGTGTGGCCCGGCGCGAAGCACTTGAAGCAGCGCGCAGGCTTGTCCTCAAGCAGCCGGACCACAGCCGAGCTGAAGCCCACGAGCAGGCGTCCCTTGGTCGCCTTAAGGGCGGCCGCCGCCGCGGCGACTGGGCACTCGACGCGGATGGCGCCCATGCCACGGCGGCCGGGCCTGATGGCTCCCCCCCTTACCGCACTAGCGCTGCAGCCTCCCGCGGTGGCAACGGCCGCCACCACATCCTCTTTAGTGACCGAATCGTCCATATCGATCACCTCCAAGGATGCGGTCTTGACTGGTCTGGCGACCGTCGCCACATCCGCGATGACCTCCTGCAACTTTGTTGCAAAGAGGTCCGCGTTTGCGCCGCGCTGATCGCCCCCGAACTCAAAAAGTCGGGCTCCGGCCTGGGTGCGGCGGCACGTGATGTTTCCAATCCCCAGCCGGGAGGGATCCGCGTTAGCACGAGCCCGTCTTAGGACGGACTCGTACGTTTCGCCCCGCTCCGCGGCCTCCGGGGTGATGGTCACCACGACCGCTGCAGTTTTGGGAGGAACCAACTTCCTCCCGCCCGCCGGAGCCTTCTGGGCTGCCGAAGTAGTCGCAGCGGGCTTGGGCTTTTTGGCCTTTCCCCCCTTGCCCACTTCCGTCCACGCCCGGTTGGACGGGGTGGTGGAGGGAAGCATGGCGTCCTCCCGCTGCGTGTTCTGGTGGGCTGCCGGAGTGGCAGACGCTCCCTCCGCGCTTGTGGTGGGGGTTTGAGGAGCCACAGTGCTCCTCTTGCCCGTCCCCTTGCCCTTCCCCTTGCCCTTGGGGGGCTTCGAGGCCTGGGGCTGCACACCCGATGGCGGGTCTCCCACAGGCTGTGCAGGTACAGGTACCGGCTCCGTCGGTGGCGGACTCTTATCCGCCGCTAGCGGCGGGCGGAGCCGCTTTTCCGGCAAGAGCCGGTCCTCTATCCCTGCGAAGCAGGCTCTTGTGAAGGCCCTCTCCTCCATGACAACCTTTCGGAATATTTCCTCAAGGTTGCAATTGGAGGAGGTGGAGCCTCCTACCACCTGTCCAGGGGCTGGTTGCGCAGGCCGAGCCGTGACCTCAGCCAGCTTCTGGTGCAGCTGACTGACCTCGGACTGCAGGCGATCCACCTTCGCCTGCAGCTGCCGCGTCTCGTCCGTGGCCGTCCGCTGCACCAGCTCGGTGATGATGCCGTGCATGCTCACGGCCCGGCATTTGAGGGCCTTCTGAAAGGTCCCCTTCAGGTTGGAGGACTTGGAGGCGACCTCCAGTACCTCCTCCTTGTCCTGGAGCGCCATACGCTCCAGCTCTGCCAGGGAGTGGTCGGCGTACAGCACAATGGATGTGCCGTATCCAGCCCTCGACCTGGCGGCCCGCGCCTGCTGCTCCCTGGCAGCGACCTTCTCCTCGAGGTCCAGCTGGAGCTGATCCCTCCTCGCCAGGCCTAACTGACGCTCGGCGTCCAACAGGCCCACGTCGTGGGTGGGGGTCGAAGCCGAAGTCGAAGCCTTTTTTGACTTCGGCTTCCTCTTCGACTTTCCCACCGACTCCGAGGAGCCCCCGGACCCGACCCTCAGGTAGGTCCGCTTCCGCTGAAGGCGGTCGTTTTCGGCCGCCGACGTGTCCATGGTGGACTCGTCGGAGTCCGAAAACTCCGCCTGCAGACTGGATAAGCTGGCCGCGGATGGTGCGCGGCCTGCTTCAGCGTGACCCTTAGAAGGGCCGGTGGATGGGCCCTGGGAAGGGCCACTGCGTTGGCCCTGAGAAGGGCCGTTTGAATCGCCCTGAGAAGGGCGACTCGGGTTAAAACAAAAGCGCCCGGAGGCGTCACGCATGGGTTTCTTCGACATTGTCACAGACGACCGCATTTATGTCTGTGAGTCACAGCGCACTTTAGCCGCCGGTCTGCCACTCCGTTACGGTGGTCAGACACGGCGTTGCCCGGGGGATACTACGTGGAAGTATGCGCTGTGGGGGATCCCCCAGGTAGACCATGACCTGGGTAAGGACATAGGACTTTTTATCCCGGTAGTAAGAACGTCTCGATTATTTCCAACCTGCACTCGGGCGAAGTCGCAGCCAAAAGCTAGTGTGGCGGCATCTACAACTACGCGTCAAACTGACGTCACGCAAAATCCTGCATCGCGCAAGCAGAGTTTACCACGCAGCTAGCATAATTATATACAACGCCCCGACATCAATCGTCGGGCAGTAGCCCACCAGACACAATACCCGTCTGGTCGGAGGATCCTGCCTATTCTATGGAGGTACGAGTGAACTTTACACCCTGTTACTCTTGTCTCTACAATAGTTTTAAATATTTTGCTCCGCTACTTTTATCGCTCCGCTTACAATGTGACGCGGGCTATTCATAACCCACGCGGATAATTAATCGTGTTATATATTAAATAGTTCTATCAAGAAAATATTTTCATAGTTTCCATTATGCTCGTTAAATGCTAAAACCAAAAGTAGATTCACATTCAATTTGTTATTCAAAGGGATGAGCAGAGTTCAAACCCCACTTCTCATCAGTTCACACTCTCAGTTTTATGTATATTTTTTTACATTAAAGATTATTAGAAATTAAAATTAAATTTCTTTAGCTATCGTGTGTTGTTCCACAGGTATGTGGTTTACCCTTTTAAGAAGAATATGTAAAATGTTAGAAACAAAGACGAAAAACTTTTTTTTTAAAGTTTATACAGTACCTCGTATTTCCTCCCCGGGCTCTAATGGCTGCTCTCATGCGGTTCCTCATGGAACGGATGAGAGTAACAATCTTGTGTTGCGGAATGTTATCCTACTCTTCTTGCATAGCTGTTTTAAGCTGGCCAAGCGTCTCCGGAGCAGGATCTCTCGCTCTGACTCGTCTCTTAAACTCATCCCATAGGTGTTTTATGGGATTCATATCCGGGCTTCTTACTGGCCAGCCGTTAACCGTAATACCGACTTCGCTCATGCATTCTTTTACAAAGCCTGCGGTGTGAGCTCTGGCATTGTCCTGCATAAAAATGAACTCATCGCCAATGAAATGTCCGTAAGGTACCACATGAGACTTCAGACACTCTTCGATGTAACGTGACCCATTTAATGACGCTAAGCGAGGTCCAGATGCAAAAGTAAGTTCAGTTTTTCCATCGGCGCTTGAGCCTCCCCAAGCCGTCCATGAACCCCCGACGTAAATGACTCTTTCTTCAATGCAGCACTGCAAAACACGCTTTCAATCTCTTCGTTACACCTTCTTTCTTCCGTAATTACCATACAGCATGATCTTATTCTCGTCAGAAAAGAGAACTTTGCTCCATTGAAGGTATGACCAATTTAAGAGCTCACGTGCAAAGTTAAGACGCGCTCTTTGGTGGTCTGCCTTCAATTTTGGACCATTAGCTGGTTTATGAGGTTTCAGGCCACACTACGCCAATCTTCTTCTAATGGTAGTCAATCTTCTCACGGAACCGCTGCTGCAGTTGAATATAGTTAAAGTGACGATTTTTTAGAGAAACTGACGCAATATACCGGTCATCTTGTCAGACGTGACTCGATAACTACCAGATCCTGGACGGCGAGTAAACATAACAGTCTCCCGATAACGCTGATACATTCCATTGACAGCAGAGAGGCTAAGATGCAATCGTGCAGCCATAAGACGCTGACTATGCCCTGAATCCAGCATCGCCACGAGTTGGGCGGCTTCCGTGGGCGAGTATAAGAAAAAATCACTTTGGTAGGATGACACACAGCTTTGTTAACAATTGAGTACTATTCAAAAATACTATATTTTTTGCAAAAATGTGATTAAATGCAAAAATTCCGACGGAATACACATGGAAAACATTCTACATTCATTTGTTGGATGAAAATTCGAAAATTGTTATTTGGAACTGTGGTACACCATTTTGTAGACTAAACATTATCAGTCACGATATCAGTCCTCTTTTTTATTTAAATGCCACTTAAATAGTACTTGCAATACAGTTTAAATTTTTTTGATGAGAAGTGTATAATAAACTACATATTATAACATCACGCCTGTGTACTCCGATGGGTAAGGCAGAGGTGTACCTATTAGTACACCCATATTTCGCCAGTTGTGTTTAAGCCTGAAGGAAAGAGAGCACGAGGCCGGTCGCCAACACGATGGTCTGACCAAGTAAAAGAAGCTATGTGCTAATTTCAGCAGGTGGTGTTGGCAACTTGGACCGGACTCAGTGGAGGCAGATTGCCTGCTTAAATGGTCCCGTGACCTCGATCCTCAGTAATAAGGGGTTGATTGAAGAAGAAGTTTATGTCATAAATGCAATACGGCAAGCTTCATTGACGTCAACCGGCCACAGATCCAACAAACAACTCAACTAATAATCTAAGTGGTCAATATCATCAGGGACTTTTCCTTACAATATAGCTGTCCAACATTGCTTTTATATAAAGACGTGGGTCTACGCCGTAGTACGATTTCGTAGCAAAGGCCTACGCCGTAGATATTGTAGCCAAAAGTTATGCGCCGCTTGGCGTAAACAAACTCCTACACGTTTTAATGGGATATGGATTATGCATCAAATATCACAGTTTTAGCTTATTTTACGGACTTCACCTATTTTCATAGTTTGTTAATTAAACATCACTTCAAATAGTTATACTATGCCCAATTATTACTGGGTCAAGTGGAAATAGTTAAGTAAGTAATTAGAAAGTTCACAATTTAATTCAGTTCAGTGATCAGTTAGGCATGCAAAATTCATTTTTAAATGATTTATTATTTTTTTCTCTCAATTTTTAACCAAATTCACAAAAGGAGGATGGTTATGTTTTCCGCGCGATTTTTAATCGATGCCAATGACATGTTGTGATCCTCATTTCCACGGCGCGTATTTCCCTTTCCGTGTTAAACTGGCGACACCGGTCTCGCGAAATCCACACGCTTTTGTTTTACTACGGAATCCTACGATCCCGTGTTCAATTCGCGTCAACTGAGCACGCCTTTCTGATCAAGTGGCGCTGGGTAAGGTTTAACAAAATCGTGTGCAGTTGAACTGAACTTTAGGGCACCCCGACTCGGATAGGTTAGGTTAGAAGGGGATGGCGGGGTCGTGTGAGCGAGCGAAGCGAGCGAATAGACCCCGCCATCCCCTTCGTGGTTATTTTTTTATAAACCACCCAGAAGTAGGAGCCCCGCCAAGCGGGGCTCCGTCGACCAAGCCCACCCTCGACCATGCATAGAATATTTTAAGGTTTAGTTAAGTGCCATTTGAGTAAGGCTAGAACTGTGCCCATTAAACATGAATTTTAGGTCAAAAGAATATTAGGACAAAAATGAACGTTATATTAAAAGAATATTATACATTACTGAAAACCCTTTTAAACTCTTCCATTATGCACTATGTAAACAAAACATAACCTTGAACGCACAGTAACAAACTGCAATGAGAAGCGCGCGAATCCAACTTCGGGCGCTCTCGTCTGCTTCGGCCCGCACGATTTATCCCGAACATTTACGAACGCGCTAAATCAGTACGGATTTGTTTCGAATAGACAGGTTAAAAAACCGTGTTCAATTCAATTACACACTGTTTTGTAAAACTTCTTTTAACGTTGCTTGATCACAAAAGCGTGCTCAGTTGACGCGAATTGAACACGGGATCGTAGGATTCCGTAGTAAAACAAAAGCGTGTGGATTTCGCGAGACCGGTGTCGCCAGTTGAACACGGAAAAGGAAACACGCTTCTACGGCCTCATTTCTGAATTACAAATATACCCAAAGTACATCGGTCTCTGGTTTCAGCTCGTACGCAGGCAATAGACTCGTATTACTGCAGGATTCACTGCGTAATTAATAATAATAACAATAAGTTTATTTACAGAAAAAAAAAATTACATTATTTCACAAATTAAGTGCTTAGTCTATAGTTACTGTACACAAAAGTATTAGCATTTGGGGCCGAACTAGGCAAAGCCTGTATTTCAGCCATCAACTTATTTATAAACAACAATTGCGTATCCTATAGGTACGAGCAATGTATGGTATTGATGGGCGGCTTGTTATGATTTTAAGCAGAATGGTTGATTAGTATTGGTCTTCAGAATCGTTGGATGTGTTCGTTTGAAGCGGACGTTCAGTCACTAGCATAAATACCTCGCATTTACGAAAGATTCAAAAGCGATTTCTCAATACTTTAATTGATAGTTATTTTATACTAGCTGACCCGACAGACGTTGTCCTGTCTTAGCTATGAATATTCAATTCGAACTGGAATAAATATTTTGTTATTTAATATTTCAAAAACATAATTGTTTATTGTAATGCTTTTTGATACACAGCATTGTTAGTTTTCTGTTTTTGCGCGTAAATGAAATAATGTTGATGGTTTTCCGACACAAGAATAGGCGACATATAATTGGCCAAATGAAAAACATGGAGTTTCTGATTGCCCTTGCAATTTATTTATCGACATAGCAAATGTAAGCCGCACTGAAAATTGTAACCGATTAAAGTCAAATGGCATGTCGTTCGGATTCATAGAGATGCGTAGAATCAAAACGTCTTCGCCTTTGTACTTTCTCTTTCAAAATTGTGGCTTCGATGACGTTATTCATTAATTTCTTCGCCGCAAGCCGGGTGCCATTACAATTACGTAGCTGGTATATGTTCCACAACTTAATGATATCCGATCCCACTTTTTTTGCAGAATATGAGGTGGTGGTTTTTTGATTTTATGTCATTTATTTTCACTTTTACTCTTACACACGCTGTCTACATATCTAAATCTACTATCGTATCGCAGGTATGCTGGAAGAGATTTCATTAGAAATTAGCATCACCTTTGTACCTATTTTTCTGTTATTTTATTCTTGTCTGTTTATATAAGTGTGTACATATATGGTTAAATAAATAAATAATCCGGGCAATTCCAGCGAATTTAAATATTCCGTTGGATTGTTGATAACACCATCTTGGTTAGTAACGGAATTAACCGATTTGTGTCATCAATTCGCCAGCTATCTTATTTTGGCGGTGGTAGTTTGGTGGCGGTACCAAGGGCGTCAATTTGACTTAGCCGGCCGGCCGCTAGCGCAACACAATCCAGGTGTTTCATTTTTAAACTTTAATGCCTTGCAATGTGGACACGCAAAGTTTATTGGTCCGATAGCAACGATATGCTGTGAACTGTAATCGATTGCCATGTTATAATTGAATGCAGCTCGATGCGGATTAAACTCAACTTTTCTACGTTGTTGATTTCGACATCGATTCCGTTCAACTTCATTTCACGCTTCGCGTTGCTCGTCAGTTTGACTTGCTCGTATATATATTTTTGACTTGCAGCATTGCGAGCTCTGCGACCTAAGTTGGTACGTCATGTTTGAAGAACCAAAATTAAACTATAAATAAAACATTTACTCCCTTAGTTTTTCTCTATACCACGTGTAAGTCTATCAAAACTTACCAAAAATCGATATTAAATTAAACTAAAAGTTTTATTTAATATCGATTTTTGGTAAGTTAAAGTAAAGTATATATGTCGTGATTGCGGTGAACTAACTGCGATGAACAAACACTTCTCAAAAAACTCACTGAACAAACTGAAAACTGGATATCGACGCCTTAGGAAAACCTCGTAAGTGGGAAGAGAAATAACTTTTCAGAAGGAAGAAAATACTGCGTGCTGTAAAATTTTTGTACGGCGTCTTTTGCGTTTTTTTATGAATTAATATGGAAATTTAACCCGCTTTTATCAACGAACAAATAATTCAGATCAGGATGTGCGTTGCGAGGCTTTCTTCCTATCAACACAATAAAATAAATTTGAGCACAAATGCATTCCCGAGGTTCTCACTCAATGGCCATGATATACGTTTCGATCGAAACGACTGTGCAGTGTGCACTAATAAATGTTTTTTTTTTTTTGATGAATAGATGCCGACCGATGTAGCTTGACTTTTTTCTTTTAGCTTGGTTCATATGGGTCATAGAGCCATGTTAAATAGCCTATAGCCTTTCTTCAGAATCGGGCTATCAAATGCAAAGATTTTTTTTAAATCCAACCCTTAGTTTCAGAGATTATCCCTCACATACAAACAAATAAACAAATTTAACCTCTTTATAATAATAACAAATATTATTACCTCTTTATAATATTAGTATAGAAGGATCATCACGAATTCACGAGAAAATCTCTTTTGAATTTTGCGTAAGTGTCAAATATTTATGCTCTTGACTGTTCGCCAACTGAAACATTGCGGTCAAGTGTGAGTTGTTCTCTTTGGGGCCTTTTAGCACGGTAATATTATTTATACAGTATTGTAACTCGGCCGTATATTTTTGTGCGAAAAGTTTAAATAAGTAAAATTATTTTATAGTCTTACCTTTCAGAGTTTCCAGGTAATCTAAAAAAGTTATCTCTGGATGCGTTATTGACGAATTCATGCAACCAAAAACAGCACAATATATCCTACTCGTCATATTAAATATGTACTTGAACTTATTTTTAGTGAAAAAATCGCGCGGTTATTGTTAAAAAAATAACACACCGCGACTGCCTGCATGCCGAGCGCATGCCGAGATCGAGGCGCGTAGGCATAGCTCGCGCTTCGTCCGTTTGTATGAAGTTGGAATACTGTATCTAGATAATATTACCGGGCTTCTAGCTTTAATTTGATTTTAGCATAATTTTTGTTACACATATTCCTTGATTGTAGCCATTCGAAATTAAATAGCAAAATTTATTAAAATTGTAGCTATTATATTTAGGTACAGTCGACCTCAAGGCGGTGTTAATATTTGATCTTGAATACGAGGCCAGGTTATACTGGTTTTGTTACCACTGAGGTGCGGCTTACACTGCTCTGAACTTCTATAAGGAAATAAAAGCTACTCACATGCGATATTAGAGGCAAGTTCCATGCAGCAGCAAGTTTGGCTTCAGTGTGGCAAGTACCATCAGGTCCGAAGAACGCCACCACTCCCAGATCACGCATTTGAGTCATCACCCTGCACAAAAGATAAGCCCAGTTCAATCAGTCTTGCAAGATAAATGTGGTCGATGGTGGACCATTTTTCAACCTTCTTACTAACGTCATAAGGGTAAAAGTAGACATTCGCCTTTTTCCGCGGCACATACTATGCATAAACAATTTGTCATAGCCATTGGGGTGTTACATTAACAGTTTTTGGTCCAGAGAAAGCGATTTTAAAACCGTGCCATCGCTGCACGGCGAAAAATATGTATACTTAATTATTTGCAATTTCCTAATTTTTTATCGAGTATTTCTTTTTAGTCGAAACTATTCATGACAATTAATGTCATTTTCTATAAGCTCACGCATTTATTTATTTTTATTTATTTATTGATCTTTAAATTCTGCACATTACCCATAATTCGCTAGCATGACTTAAACTACGTTAGTATAATTGATTAAGACACAAATATAATCAAATTGAATTAAATATTAATAATACAACACAACTTATGGAATACTGTATCTATTATGCCATCTTCTGGAGACACCTGGCAACATACATGCACTGCGCACAGGTGGCCTTCAGTCTTACTAGCAAAAATGCTCAGGTGACCGCTGTCACTGTCTCGCATCCGACCTCATGGTGGCAACTGGTATACATTTTAATTTCTTAATATTCAGCTCCATCTATGTACCAGAACATAAATGAAAAATGAAAAGTGCTGCCAGCGTACATCCATGAAGCAATTGCTAGTATATATTAGTTGAAGTGTAAGAGTATAATCTTTGATTTTGATCTATTCTGAGCTAGTTATTATTTTTTGCATATTTTATTCTTTTCTAATAATAGTATTTGGTTAATATTTTATTTATATTGTTCAAAAAAAAACTATTAGTAGAATTTACAAATATGAAATGTCTTTAGGCCTGTAAAGACATTTCATATTTGTAAATTCTACTAATAGTTTTTTTCACAGTCTGTTTCTCTGTTTGTGTTGTTCTCTGTTTACACCCATATAAAACGTGATAATATATAATACATGTTTTTATACGCCAATATTTTGACAAGACTTTTACAAGTTCTGTCGAAAATAAGTATCACTACGCCTCTTCAACGTGACGCTGGCAGAATAGTCAACATTGGCTCAATTACCATAAAAAAGTATCACTATATTATTATGGGTGTAAGATCGGTCGCTAAGTGACTGTAGTCTTTAAGAAACCCGTTAGTGAACCCGTTAATCCCTAGTAATTGCAGCTCAAATGTTCAAAAGATTAATACCAACTAGCTACCACAAGGTGGAGCTCTAAAGTCAGAAAGCAAGATATATTTTTACTACTGCATCGTAAAATTCCATTTGCGGATCTCTGGGGTTTCAGAGACATCTTAACATCCTGTGTTACTTAAAAATGCACAATTTCGGAAGACTTATGGATATTAAAAATATGTACTTATTTTTACTTTATTTTAAATGTTTAAGGACGTACAACAGTTCTGAATTTGACATCTAATCTTACCAAGAGGTATCGTGTTACAGTAATTAGGTTGGGGAGGTCAAATAGGCCATTGGTCCATGTAAAATACTGGTATTCAGCTGCACCCAATTAGACTGGAAGCCGACCCCAATATAGTAAGCAAAAGTCTAGGCAGGCCGCAACAAACTTCAATTTAGCACGTCTCATAATTAAAAAGACCGTTTTGAACAGATTTAACAAAATGTTCCTAGAATTGGTATTAGTAAGACGGGCTGGTTTCCGCAACTCGACGTCAAAGCGCGTAATTTGCTTACGAAAATAAAATTACCTATCCATAATCTGAATTCTGTTTATTTCACAAAAAAAAATCCGTTTCTTTCATGACCTTTTAAGCATAATTTAAATCTTATACACGTGATTCCGATTATCACCTAGCCCACTCGATAAAAACCTTACAGCATCTATAAATCTATTCAGGGTGATATTATTAAACTTTCTTTCATATTTAATATCGTCCTTTCTTACTATTTGAAAGCTCTAGTTTCTGTTTGATGAAGCACTGAATGAAATACGTTTTATTCAGGCGATTACTTCAGGCGTGGGTGGTGTCAAATAACATGGCCTAGTTGGCACAGTGGCTGAGCAATTGGCAACTTGTCTCGGGTTCAAATACTAGGCCTCTCGTGCACTACATGGAATGTAACGGTACGGCGGCGCGACTTTGCGACTTTCAAGCAAATATCACAAGATTATCCGGTAAATGTACGGACATTTCATATCCGGGCAGTAAAATTCCATATAGTACACAAGTAGCCTTATAGTATGACGTATACAGATAGGCAATAGGCTCGCCCTGCAAAATGTCGGTGTACTGTAGGTAAAAAAGCGCTTTATTCGGCGCCAAATTCAAACAAAGAACCCAATTTTACCTCTGACAGCCGCAACCCAATATCAACCTTAACTTAACGAAAATAAATCTCACTGTGATTTTGCAGACTTGTTAATGGCAGCAACCCAACAGCAACCTTATTGCAACGACAATAAAGATCACTGTGAGTTTGACAGTGACGCATAATCAGAAGTAAACTAAACTATGAACGGACTGCACCAGCATTTAAGTGTAGATAGTAAAAATATTACAGTAATTAATAATTTCAAAAGCGCTAGATTTAGCGCTAGGCGCTGGAACGCGCTATAGAAAAAAAGCGCGAGATGTAGCGCTGACAGCGCAAAGTTGGCACCACTGCTATAAGTACACCCCTGCCCAACCCTTCAGGGACCCCCCCCCCCCCGATCCTTTAATCAATGTCCCTAATAATAATAATAACACAGATCCGAGTCTCATCACCACTAGTGATCAGTAGCGCGCTAAGCCCAGGTTCGAGCCCCGCTATGGGGCGCCCTTAGCGACGCTACTTAAATTTGGTTAATAAATTTAAATACTCTTGCAAGGCGAGAGGCCCTTCTGGCCCCGCCGACGCACGCCAGGTTACGCAGACGAGGTTCCTCGGAGCCACCTGCAATAGGCCCGTATTAAAAAAAAAACCCTTCAGGGACATACAGCGTCACATATTATTTAAAAAATAATACTAATTATTAACTTATGATTTGAGATAAAATTTTCATAGCAATGAGTAGTATTTTTTGATCATAATATTATTTTCTAAAACAAGCTTGGAAATTTGAGCATTATTTTGACAACCTTCTTCGAGTTAAATCGAAATTGCTGTACTACAATACATACCTACTGTCAAATACATGCGAGCAGCGGGCGGGAAAAGTTGTATGAAAATCCATATCTGTCGTGGTTTAGCGGCCAAATAAATTACATAGTAAACTCATATCTATCGTGTAATTTAAAAATGGAACGATCTTTTACTCCGAAACATGGCTACAGCAAGGAGGTAACTTATCAAAGGTTTTATTAAAAAAAACAAATAAACACTTTAACGCGGGAAAAAATATTGTTGTTCGTGGTTCGTCCTTGATTTAAAAAAGTTATTTTATTTTAATTTCCGCGCAATTTTTGAGAAAAATACTAGCCTTGGCCACAACTAGGCATTGGTGGACTTACGTAAGTGTGCCTCCGCTTCGCCTCGGCCTACATTTACACGTTCGTCCATCAATGCCTCTTTTGCTCAATTTTCAATTTTGTTGCATTCTTGAAGCAAATGGATATAATTAAAAAATATACCCTGATGGCAATTGAAAACATGAATTTTATTGAAAGGCAACGTAGGATTACTAATCCTAGTGACTATTCCTCTGTTGTCTTTTTTATGAACAAATTTTTTTAATTTTTATGAACAAGTATTGGTTCATAAAAAAGACAACAGAGGACAAGTCACTTCCATGCTTTCAAAAGTTATTACGATACTTTAAAATGTATGTTCTTTTTAAATTTTCCTCAAAGTAATATTCTTTTGAATTAAACACTTTTCATATTAGTGTAGAGTATTTAATAGAACGCCCTATTAAGAGTAATATTAATATTCCTAATAATCTAAAATTACTTTTCTAACCTGTCAAAAAGTTTGAAAGCAGTCATATATACCGGAAATTAAATAATTTCCGGTGTATATCATCGCTGTTAAGGCTCTTTAAGACTCATTTACATTGATCAAACAACTTCTCTCATAAAATGTTTATTAAGTTTGTATTTAAAGCTAATTAACCCAGATCTTTTGTTGAAATGGTTTAGCTTTTGACAGTTTAATGATAAGTGTTTCCCTGAATAAGCTCGTGTTTTTCAGCTTATGAAATTCGTAATAAATGTTTGTTTTGGCATTAATAATGATGGATTGTTTGATGTGGCCTGCAGCAGGTTGATTTCAATGATTTGCAAACTAACCTGTGGAATCTAAATTATGCCAAGTCTGATATACCATAAAAATCAAATGTTTCCTATATTTTGCACTGCGAAGGTATTTCATGTGTGCATTAAAGAGCTGATTTCTGCATTGAACTGCAGATTTTTGCATTGAACAGCTGATTTTTGCATTGAACAGCTGATTTTTGCATTGAACAGCTGTTTTTTTACATACACATAACATCACGCCATTGATTCCCGAAGGGTTAGGCAGAGGTGTACCCTAGAACACCCACATTTCGTCAGTTATGCATAGGCATAACTGACGAAACTGACTGACTGTCCTTATTAGATGGGACATAGGTCCCATCTAATAAGGACCGAGCCTGTTGCCATCAACCAGCACTAATCCTGACTCCAGGCTGCTGCTGAGAATTCGTAATGGAAAAACCTAATAACACTACCCGATTTGGGTATCGAACTCAGGACCTCGCGTTCGGCAACCAATTTTTTTTTTATTTTTATGATACAACATCCACACAAGGTCTTCAGGTCCCGAACTAGGCAGAGCCTGTACTACGGTAACCTGATGACTGATATACATACTTATATACATATACACACCCAGACACAGGTCAAACAGATAAATATATAAACAGAAAAACAAACCAATAACAATATACAAGGTGTTGTTTTGCATCCTCGTCAAATTCGAGGAGGTAACTATGCTAATGATTCTCGATATGAATCAATAATAAAATAGGTTGGTATGTATTTTTATTTTTTGTATTTTTCGGAAATCGGCATGTGTAGGGCCCGTGTGATACCGCCCTGTAACTGCGCTGTAACTGTAACGCATGCACACAGCGACATAGTCGTACGACACTGCCTACAGCATACGCAACGGGGCGATTTTGTTCTTTGAAAGTGGAGTATTCTGAAATACTGTTAAACTTAAATACCTAAAAAAACAAATATGTATTAATTATTGAGCAGGATCGTAATTTTATTTGATTATTTATGTCTTTCATAACAGCCTCCTGAAACGAGGATGCAAAACAACACGTTGTATTTGTTATTGAGATTAATTAATTAATACCCTACCTGCCTACATCACCCAAAACTATTGAGGTGTTTCTTGTGTTTTAGTTCTGGAGCGTGAGAAACCTTTCTAATACTAAAATTAACTACTCAGGATTTTACTGAGGATAAAAATTAAAATACGTACTGTCGATTTGGAGGCGAGTTTGATTCAGAAGTAATTTAATGCGTACATGGTTCATCCGGTGGGCACAGACTGCTGAGCTTGCAAGTATCTAGTTGCTAGAATGGAGCCATATAATACGTACTTAGCTTAATCTAAAAAAAAAAAAAAAAAAAAATTAAAATTCATTTATTTCAGGTCATTGACCCATATTAGATATAATCCATACAATTTAAATACAAAACTCCGGTCACATTTTACTGCCAACTGAAGAAATAAGATAATGAAAACATTACACATTACATGTCAGATCAGATCAATTAATGTCAGGTATAAATAAAAATTAAATAAAACAATGAATTAAATTAACAAAAATTAAGTTGATGTCAGAAGCAAACAAATTAAATATTATAAAATAATAATAATAATAATATTAAAAAAAAAAAAATATATTATTATCTAAAGCAGACGGGTGAGGTGTATCTTCTAACTCCTCCGACCCTAAGAGCGAAATTATTGGAAGGTTCGATTTGAGAGTCTTTCCGACAATTTTGCCATAACAATAAACATTTAGGCGATTTTAGCCAGGTTATATATTAAATCAAAAATGTAAGAAAACTGAAAATTACTAAACCTATAGTGACGTATCCTAAATTTTCACTGAAGTTAAATAAATTATAAATGATTTAATTTCTGTAAGAACGTTTGTACAAACACTTTAACACGTCAATCATATATTATTTTTTTAAACTAGATGAGGTCGGCGTTTCCTATCTTACTAGTCTGAGAAGAAAGGCCGAAACAAACTCAGAGGTCAGTCTCTTTTTAAAGTCCAGACAGAATCTTGTTCAGATCATGTAAAGGCTATGTAGATCGGTGTCAGAAATGGACCTTTGAGGAAAGAACCACACAGATTGAGTGGACATGTCCAGTCAGTGTACGCATTTGTAAAGTATTTCTTTTCATTTAAAACACTTTCAATCACTTCACTATGCTTATAACGAAAATGTCATATATTTCACTTCATCTAAACTTATTCCTTTCATATTAACTACACTTGATTTGGAGAGGGTGGCATTGTCGTGCAACTGGGGTAATGTGACAATGGGTATCTTCTCCACAACTTCCAACTCCACGAAAATATGATGGTGAAGGTGAATTCCATAGATTTGCAGGTCACAAGGCTCGTCAATTGTCACCAGGTACGTGCCGAATAAAAGTTGTTTTCTGATCTCTTCACCGCATTGCTTAGTCAGTGTTGTTCTCAATCTACTATAAAGGAGCCAGCTAGCATCGTTGACTTGTTGGACCCTGACCTTCTCAACTTGGATTTCATGTTGTTTACAGGGAGTATGGTCAACTTCGAATTTCATCAACTGTTCTACACAGGTAAGTTCATAGTATAACGCTTGATTATCCTCAGTGCATAAAAACCACGGAGTTTAGAAAGAACTTTCGCAAGATACTCAAGTGGACTTACTTCGACTTCGCAGGAACTCTCGGATATTGTGTCTGCTATTCAACCTCCTTCACAATCCTAAAACGCCATCCTATCTGCGGGAGCGTTTTTCCTACGCCCGACCTTCAGATGCGCCTTGCAGGTCGCATCTTAGAAACCTCCTTAAGTCTCCTCCCCACTCCACCGACTTTTACTCCTACTCCTTCACTGTGCACGCGGTGCGGTTGTGGAATTCACTTCCGCCTGACATTAGGGACTGCCAAGCTGTTGCAGTTTTTAAAAGAAGAGTGAAAGAACACTATCTTTCCACTTCGTCATAGTTGCGTATATATTAATATTCTAGTGTTATTTATTTTAGAAGTATGTATGTATGTTTGTATGTATGTATGTATATTCTCATACTATTCGTTTTATTTTATTAAGTGAATTGTTTTTGATTTTATGTATTTTATTTTCTATTTTAGTCTTACACACGCTGTCTACATCTCTAAATCTACTATCCTATCGCAGGTATGCTGGAAGAGATTTCATTAGAAATAAGCATCACCTTTGTACCTATTTTTCTGTTTTTTTTCTTCTTGTCTGTTTATATAAGTGTGTACATAAATGGTTAAATAAATAAATAAATAAGATAAAAACTAATCGCCAGCGGAGAGTAGTCGACATGGTTTTATTAGCGGTAAGTATTTTGTTCCATTCGCCAAAAGGTAAGGATATTTGGGAATAATACCTAAGGTTTTATTTTCAGATTCATGGAAGGCTGGTAAGGAATATATCTTAAAAAAGTTATAATAGTATGATGAGTTATGCGTAAGTGGAATTTCCATTATAAATGTTATCTGATTATCTTTATACATGATTTTACACAAATGGTCTCCTCTATTTTCAATCAATTTGTTTCTAGTGGAGGATACACTAAGTTACCAGAGTTAGAAATCAATATTAAATGATACAATAGTTCTGTAGAATTTAGAATTGATTGGTGTAGTATCGATAATTTACTTAACGCTAATGATGTTTCTATTTCACTTAGCCTAGCAAAGATAGTACGAAAACTACTCGTGAATACAGAAAATAATCCCGTTAAATAAGTTAAGGAAATCCAATTGTTTTGCTTAGCCGATAAATCTTTCAGAAGCAGTTCAATATTTGTTAGGCGATTGTGAAAGTTTACAGTATTTTGATTTATTGTTTCAGTTACATTCATGAAACTGTGATAAATCTTGGAGACTATTATTAATTTTTTTGA
Organism: Brachylomia viminalis; assembly: GCA_937001585.2. Taxonomy (NCBI): domain Eukaryota; kingdom Metazoa; phylum Arthropoda; class Insecta; order Lepidoptera; family Noctuidae; genus Brachylomia; species Brachylomia viminalis. Next base: position 4,953,325 of record OW443298.2, read on the forward strand.
AGTAATTATTTGATTATGATTTAATTTGGAAATAAGTTCTTCGTATCTAACGGCGTCATCGTGATCTAGGTTACCAGTTATTAATGATATAATAATGATAATGATGTTATGTAAATATAATAATGTTATAATAGAACCCAGTGGATTTATAAGTCCTCTTTTAGAACGTTTCTGCGGAACTAGTTGTCGATATTTTTCTATTGTTATATCGCGTATAAACTCTGTATGTGTTTTCATACTTGAAAATTCTTGAGAATATGATGCATTGCAATCGATAAGGAGTCTTTCTCTGATTGGTGTTTCCTTACTGAGGGCGTTCCTCAGGGTAGCGTTCTCTTTCCTCTTCTCTTTTCAATTTTCATAAACTTTGTTAGCAGAGTAATCTCTTCTAGTTTCCATCTCTACGCAGATGACTTGCAGCTGTACCGACATTTTACTGTAGCTGACGCGGGTTCTGCAATTGCTGCAATGAATACTGAACTGGCTTGTATCAGCGTTTGGGCGGAGTCTTTTGGTTTGCAAGTTAGCCCACCTAAATCCCAGGCCATGATCATAGGCAGCAGATTCGTTCGCAATGCGGCTGATTTGTCATCACTGATTCCTTTATATCTCGATGGTGTTCTCATTGACTTTACCGAAACCGCCAAAGATCTGGGTGTAATTATCGACTCCAATCTTTAGTGGCGTGCTCAGGTCAATGAGGCTTGTCACTCCCCACACAAGTGGGTATTTTATGAGATCGTCATTCAAATCTCAAAACTCACATGTTTTAGACAATTTCCGCAAATCAAACACATATTGATCTATCGACTCATTTTGCTGCTGATCTCGTGTAAAAAAACTTGTGCCGTTCCATCGTTAAATTTTTCTTCGTTTTAAAATGCTCTTCTAACTTTTTACACGCACCGTCTAAAGTTATTTCTTTACTATGTTCTATTTCACGGCATTTCTCGCCTATTTTATGCAGAAAAATTATAAATTGTATCACTGGTGTTTTTGTCGATAGCTGACACGCGATGAAATATATCGTTATATGATGAAATATTCTTCCATCTTTCCCAACTATCACTCAGCTTGCCCGATGCTGCATCAATAGAGTTCTCATCAAATTAGAACTGTGACGGCGGTGTTAACACTGTTTCCATTATTACAATATTTTTTATATATTTTAATTATTTATCGTCTTTATTTCACTCACTGTTAATTAGATTCTATTATTGTACTTTTTTAATCACCGGCTGCGCCATGTATGTGGAACGTGAATCAAACAACAAGCTCCAGTAATGACTGCCATATTTTATTTCCTCCTTCTCATACCACCAACATTATCCATGTACCCACTTATGAATATCATCACAAGGACTATAATGTAATTGAAATGTTAAGTACTGGGAATAAACCAACTGACAATAATCGTAATATGAATATGGTCGCAAAACAAACAAAATAAACCAACCATTTAGTTTGTAAACCAATTCCACACTTTTGAAACAATTGTTTTTGAACTGCAAATAACCCAAATAAAACCATTTTATACTTCATACGTGAAATTGGACTGTGGGCTTTGTTCCGTTTCAAATGTTTATTTTTACCTGTGTTTTGTTTGTGTTTTTTTAACTGTGTGAAATATGGAGGTTACTGACTCAAAAAATTCAAAACGTTTTATTTTATATACACTGGCACTTATGAAACCATAGAAGCTAGGTGCACGGTTCCAATTGGTCGTTTCCTATGGAGAAGAGGCGGCAAGAAACTCAGCGGTTAATCTTTTAAAAATAATTGCCATGATAGCAATTTTATTGTGAATTTAATTTAAAAAGGGTGTGTTTTTAGAGCTTCGTCCACGGAGCAGAAACAAAGAGGAGGTGTTGTAAAGTCATTCTCCATACAAAAGTAGTGTCGCAGCCTCGCGGGGTGCGGGGGGAGCCCAAACAGCAGAAAGCCATCTAGTGGCTAATAGCAAAATCAACTCATAGGCAAATTAGACAGATTGTCGTTGGAGTTCTGCTATGTTTCATTAAGTGTCACTTTTATTGTAAGGAGCCGGATTCAGGTTTAATAGTTTTATAATATACCGATATAGTTTTATTTCTATTATGTCCGACCGAAATACATTTTTTGACTGAAACCGAAACAGAATTTCGGCAGCGGTTTCAGATTCAGCCGAAACCGAAACTTCCAGAAATTAACAAGTGTGAGGGAAAAATAAAGAAAACGTTTTTATAATCATAGTTTTATTTTTTTTATCTTTAAATCTTCTCCTCTTCTAAATTTTTCTTCTGAGCTTAGTTACCGAAACTAAACCGAATTCCGTTTTTTGCCGAAACTCGACATCTATTTGACTTTACTTTTCATATATAGCATATTATGTAGGTATGTGCTTATCAAAAAAGTCTGAGTCCGGACCTGCAATTTGTCAGTACTTCCGCTACTTGCCGATAGGGGGCGGCAATTACCGAACATTCGAGAAGAAATAAATTACAAATTTAATTTTAATTTTACTTACGAGTGGAAAGATATCATTATTCCGTTTGAATTTGATTGATCCGTATAACTTCTGCAAGATAAAACACAACATTTCATGATAATGCAATGAGTATGGGTCGGGAATACTTTTTAATCGTATAAAAGACTAAACAAATACATGACAACATGACAACCTATCCGCTTCACAACGACAGTTGTACTGACGAAAGCGCCGCCTGGTCGCAAGTAGTGCAACTACCGTGTGACGTAACGACTACATTGGTGGCTGATGGACTACTTTGATTGCAACACCTCCTCTTTGTTTCTGCTCCGTGGCTTCGTCGAATATCCGTGTGACAGTATATTTCTATAGTTTAGTGTTTCATTCTCCTTCTTACGTGTTGCTTTACGCTGATGAATGCTAGAAGTCTATAGTAAATTCAATCTATAGTCTCAACCGACTAACCCTGGTCAAAGTTGACAGCATTAGGGATTTAGGTATTATACAGGATAGCAAATTACTATTTGATCAACACATTGACAGTATCGTGGGCAGGGCCTCAAAAGCAGTGGGTTTTGTAATCAGAGCCTCAGCCTGTTTCCGTTCTCTGAAGCCCATCAAGGTTTTGTACTGTTCGTTCGTGCGCAGCCACTTGGAGTATTCGTCACAAGTCTGGAACCCGCGATCTACAATTCGCGCATGGAGGGTATCCAGAATTTTTTTCTGAGATATCTCGATTATAAGGCACGCCAAGTATCCATAGATTACAGTCACTGTTGCAAGAGGTACCATTTTCTGCCATAGGATCGTAGGCGACTCATTATTGATGTGTGTTTTTTGATTAAAATAGCGAATAACTAGCTCGATTGACTGCCCTGAACTATTAGCAAAGTTAGCATTTCGAACCAACACTATTGGATTACGCAAAAGGTTCTAGGTGTGCCACTACTAATATAGGCGCAATGCTTTTCTTATAAGAGGCGCTCGGAGCTTCAATGATGTATCTTCTGAGCATGATGTTGACTTATTTTGCACTAAGATAAGCACAGAAAGGACGCTCTTAGCCAAATAATTCTTTGTGAATGATGCACCGGCTTGTGGTTCTTAAAGGTGGTTTATGAACATTTAAAAGAGAAGAGGAGAGAGAACGCTACCCTGAGGAACGCCCTCAGTTAGGCTACACCAATCAGAGAAAGACTCCTCAAGGCGAACACACTGAGAGCGGTCCCGGAGATAAGAACTAAACCAGGCTAGAGCGGATGAAGAGAAATTGATAGATTTGAGGATACCTAGTAAAATGTCGAAATCCACTGAGTTAAAGGCGCTACTAAATTGAAGCAATACAAGAACATTAAGGGACTTATTCTCCATTCCCCAGCGGATGTCGTCAGTTACTTTCAAAAGCGCGGATACAGTACTGTGACCTGGGTGAAAACCGGATTGAAAAGGGATATTATCGAGTTTGACGTCAAGAAAAATGATAATTGTCTATGAACTATATGCTCAAAAACTTTAGAGAGAAACGGGAGAATAGAAATAGGTCTAAAGTGGGTTACTAAAGAAGGATCGTTAGTTTTAGGTAGAGGTATAATGTGAGCCTGTTTCCAAACTGACGGAAAGGAGCAAGAAGAAAATGAGTGATTGAAGATGTGAGTGAGGACAGGAAGTAATGAGGGAAGGATGTGAGTTATCATTCTAGAACACAGCTTATCGTTAACGACTGCTGATTAAGTATTAAGTCATCGCAAGTACAGATTTCTTGACGTCATCCTCAGTAACATCAGTAAGCTTAAAGTTAGAACATTGTGGTAACTGCAAGCCAGCAAGACTCTCCAGTGTCGCAGCTTTAACAGACGGACTAAGAGAAAAGGGAAGGATAGAGAAATGCTTATTGAGATCATTGAGGTTCACATCCTTACACTGCACTGGTTGGAATAGTAGGAATTATTATTGGCAGGAGACAGTAGCGGCAGTTATTTCTTCAGTTGCATATTGTTTAAGTACACTGTATATTATAGCTGTATGTTTCCCGAATAAAATAAAATAAAATAAATACCTACTTGCGAGGCATGCCAGAAAATTAAATATGATAGAAACCGCATTAAACCTATCCTACATCTGACACAAACACAGAATGCTCCGTTTCAGGAATTATTTATAGATCTTTTTAGTATTGAAGGTAAAACTTATCTAACCCTTATAGACGCCTTTAGTTAGCATACTAAAGGCGTCAATAAGGGTTAGATAAGTTAGTAAAAACAAACCAAGATACTTAAAAGCAAAAGTTATAGGCAAGCTGAAAGAAATATTTTACCAATACAAGTAGGAGAAAAAATACTAAAACCCCTATTAAAAATGTAAAACGACATCCGGAGGTGGTGCGGCATCTTGTTGGTAGTGCTACCCTCGCAGGCCCTTCATCTGCAAAATCTTGAAAAAAAACCCAGGTATATTCCCGGTAAAAGAAGGCCTAGCACACATTCAAACTCTTCACTGGACATAGTCAAGCTTATAAGTTTTAGAACAGATTTATAACGATTTAAATTACGTATCCAGCAACTACCAACAAATGTGTAAGCTTATCGATTGCAATGCATCATATTCTCAAGAATTTATAAGTATAAAAACACATACAGAGTTTATACGCGATATAACAATAGAAAAATATCGACAACTAGTTCCGCAGAAACGTTCTAAAAAAGGACTTATAAATCCATTGGGTTCTATTATAGAGTTAATAAATGGTAACCTAGATCACGATGACGCCGTTAGATACGAAGAACTTATTTCCAAATTAAATCATAATCAAATAATTACTTAAAAAAAAGTAACAATAGTCTCCAAGATTTATGACAGTTTCATGAATGTAACTGAAACAATAAATTAAAATACTGTAAACTTTCACAATCGCCTAACAAATATTGAACGGCTTCTGAAAGATTTATCGGCTAAGCAAAACAATTGAATTTCCTTAACTAATTTAACGGGATTATTTTCTGTATTCACGAGTAGTTTTCGTACTATCTTGGTTAGGCTAAGTGAAATAGAAACATAATTAGCGTTAAGTAAATTATCGACACTACACCAATCAATTCTAAATTCTACAGAACTATTGTATCATTTAGAATTGATTTCTAACTCTAGGAACTTAGTGTATCCTCCACTAGAAACAAATTGATTGAAAATAGAGGAGACCATTTATTTTGTGTAAAATCATTTATAAAGATAATCAGATAACATTTATAATGGAAATTCCACTTACGCATAACTCATCATATTATTATAACTATTTTAAGATATATTCCTTACCAGTCTTCCATGAATCTGAAAATAAAACCTTAGCTATTTAATTAATATTAAATTATTTAATTATTATTTACTTTAATTTTCTTTTATTCCCAAATATCCTTACCTTTTGGCGAATGGAACGAAATACATACCGCTAATAAAACCATGTCGACTACTCTCCGCTGGCGATTAGTTTTTATCTTCTTTCTAAACTCCGTGGTTTTTATGCACTGAGGATAATCAAGCGTTATACTATGAACTTACCTGTGTAGAATAGTTGATGAAATTCGAAGATGACCATACTCCCTGTAAACAACATGAAATCCAAATTGAGAAGGTCAGGGTCCAACAAGACAACGATGCTAGCTGGCTCCTTTATAGTAGATTGAGAACAACACTGACTAAGCAATGCGGTGAAGAGATCAGCAAACAACTTGTATTCGGCACGTACCTGGTGACAATTGACGAGCCTTGTGACCTGCAAATCTATGGAATTCACCTTCACCATCATAATTTCGTGGAGTTGGAAGTTGTGGAGAAGATACCCATTGTCACATTACCCCAGTTGCACGAGAATGCCACCCTATCCAAATCAAGTGTAGTTAATATGAAAGGAATAAGTTTAGATGAAGTGAAATATATGACCTTGTCGTTAAAGCATAGTGAAGTGATTGAAAGTGTTTTAAATGAAAAGAAAGACTTTACAAATGCGTACACTGACTAGACAGGTCCACTCAATCTGTGTGGTTCTTTTCTCAAAAGTCCATTTCAGACACCAATCTGCATGGTCCTCAAAGATTATGTTCGGATTTTTATATGCACATTGACTGACATTGATGAATTTTATATATACTATGACATGAGTATTTACTTTGTAAAGTATTATAATATTATTTAAACTATTCTGAATGTGAGAACTATGTTGGTCATTGCTTTTTTTTTGTATTTTTCTCTCTTAGTGTAATCATGATCTGGCAGTTTGAGTAACTTATGCGGCCTACTCAAATGTCCTTTCTTTGGTATTGTTCGTCGAATCGTTGAGCTTCTTAAGTTCTAAGTTGAGCTGCACGATTGCTGACAATTGCGTGCACTGACTGGACAGGTCCACTAAATCGGTGTGGTTCTTTCCTCAAAAGACCATTTCAGACACCGATCTACATAGACTTTAGAAATCCCTCTTAGCATTCTCATCTCAGCTGCATGCAATTGCCTCAAACTCAAACTCAAAGCATTTATTTCAAATAAACCAATTACAGGCACTTTTGAATTGTCAAGGGGTCGGTCAGTCAGAAAGATAAAGCTAGTTGCCCATTCCAAAGCGTAGTAGGTACCTATGGAGAAGAACGGGCAAGAAACTCCATGGACACTCTTTTAAATCAAAATATTGTTACAAAAAAGTGGTTACATCATTCATGTTGTAATTATACATGTGAGAACGATGTAGAAACACGTGCACATTAAAAGCGTCCGTAATAAATAGATAAAAACAATTATGGAATTAAAATAAGCCGTGGCAGCTAAGAAATGACCAGTGCCTACTGACGGCGCCCGTTCACAAACATGACGTATGGATCAGCACCATTCAGCTCAACCATTTTGAAGGGAACTCAATGATCCATTCCTTTCATTCATCTCTTTAATTTATACCGTATTATTCGGTTATTAAAGTTTAGAATTGCTTAAAGTATTACTTTACTTTAGTTATTTGCCTCTGATTGATTGGAACTTTGAGCCGAATTTCTGGGTCAACTGAGCCTATATCACTCTTCGTACATAGTTAGGCGTGATAATGGATCATACATAGTTTAACAGTGAAACTCGCTGTCAAAGTCACGATAATAGTATACAGTTTCGTAAAGTTTACTCACTGCTTTAATATGAATTTCGGAATCTTCCATGTAATGCGAGCTATTGGTGCCGATTCTCTTGTCACAAAATTCTCTAAACTAGACTAAAAATCACCAAAATTTAGTTTATTCCTGTCAAACGACGATTTCCCATTCTGAAATTGACTAAAGTGACACAACTTAACTATATTTTAGTTTGACAGCACTAAGATGGCACTGAGATTATAATTTAGTGAAAATGGCAATTTTGCTATTCTGAATTTTACGTTTTTCACCTAAAATTTTGATTGTCTTAACTAAATCTGACTATTTTTAATCGCGATTAAAAAGGTGTGGAATAAAATTTGTTGTCATGAACTAAAATTCACACCAACACCTCGACTTCAGATGCAAAAACAGTACTGTATCTTTTTTTCTTTTCTTTTGCTTATATCTCGAAAACGGTGTGTCGTATCGCAAAAATAATGAAAATTTCGACCCCCTTTGCAACCCGTAAACCTATAAAACCCAACGTGTTGGTAATATTTTTTTATATTTTCCATACAAAAAGTAAAAAATTCCATACAAAACAAGTCGAGGCCGCACATAATGCGCGCCTACGGCTCTAAAAAAAGATCACGTGGTACGGCAAACAAGTACCACGTGGAGTCACAATAATAATTGTCAAATTTGATTTTAGATGTGTCAAAATTATTTTTAAATTTAGAGATTTTATTTTGCAGAATAGCGTTAAGATTCTCATAGCCAAAAGTAAGGAATTTTAGTGATAGTTTAGTTAGTTTAGTTCGGTGTACAACAGAATCGGCACCATTGAGGGATAAACGCCCTTCCCTTTAGTTAATCGGCGTTGCCGTTGGGAAGTCTGTACACTTCTATAATTAAAACGAATTGGTTCACAAATGGACGACAACCCATAAACGAAAATAATGATACCGCAAATAAACGCATTTTCTTTCTTTCTTTCTTCTATAAACATGAGTACTCTATGACGTAACTAAAGTACTTTTGGTGCGCGTATTAAAGGATCTATACTAGCCTATACTGGTGATTTGTAAACGTAAACGAAGCTCAACATGTACTTGGCCGTTAATATTTTATTTTATTAATTTTAAGAAAACTTGCAGCTAATATTTTCAAGGAGTCAGAAGTAATATGTAGAACCAAACCAATTACAAGTTTCCACTCATATAAACGTATGTATTAAATTGACAAAAAATTAACTGACTTGACTGACTATGAAGCTCAATCATGATCTTCTCCGAGTTCGCTGGTGACGCCTTCAAACAAACAGTTTGAGGACTGGCAATCGGGGTAGCCTTGCAGCTTTGACATTTCCATGTCGATTTACGCTCGTCAAGTTTTCTCCATCCAGCCTTTGTTATCCCAGCACAGGGAAAGTCAAAATTCGCCAAACACCATTCCTCGAATTAGTTTCACAGTTATGCTTACAAGTAAACATTTCGACTGACTTCAATAGAAAGTTTGAGAAACACTGCCAGCGGCCGAGTAATAATTATAAAGTTAGCAACGCTGTGTACTCGTGCGATACTGTTGAACTATATATTATATATGTAATATACATATTAATACTGATGAAAATAAGATAGCAGCTGGATCAGGGGTTTGACTCAGAGAGCGGTACTTCTGGACACAGCTCGTATTGTCGCGAGATTCCTCTCTCTGCAGCCATGACCCTGTTCCCGAGTTTGGACCCTGTTCTCGATACCGGTAAGCTACGACTTTTTATATAAAGGGTGATTTTTTTAGAGGTTTGGTTTTTAAAATATAATAAAAAGCGTAAAAATAAATTTAATTGCCATGGTATTTATAACCTTTATTTAAAAGTTATTCATATGCCATTAGTGCTTAAATATGGGTCAATCAGCTTAGCCTTGGTTTGAGTGATGGTTTTGTTCCGCAAAAAATAATGTCTAATGAGCACACGAAATCCACTTTTTTCAATTTTCTTCTCAAATCACGCGGTAGTCTGCTATCAATGGATGTCAAACACAAACTAAATGACGCGGGTGGTTCAGATTTTGACAGGAGTCAACTGACAGTTGCCTGTTGACAGGGGCAGTGTTGCCCTTTCAGTTAAGAGGCGGGAAATTCGAAAAGTCACGGACTTATTGACCCGCTCTCGTAAATATAGGAAAGCTAATGCTGTGTGCATTACCTTACTCTGATATTCTATCAGATGACGAAAATAATTTTATTTATAAATTGAACAATACTATTCACATGCTGACATGTTGTCATAGTGACAAATTATTGTTTTTTGACACTAACAAGTTTTTTTGTGGTTTTAAGTTAACTAAGAGAACTTTATCTCTGTCTTGAGAATGTAGACAAATGATCGCTATGTTGATAGCATATAATATTAATGAGGTTATAGCTAAATATACAAATTGTAGTATTAGTGACGAGTCAGTGTTGTCATAGTGATTAATTATGAATCATCATGTTGTACGAAGGAGGATCCACATATAATACCAACATCTTTGAAGGCCACTACCAGGATCTCATACGGGCATTCTAGATAATTCAGTTATAATTATATCGAAAACATGGACGAGGTCAGCATCTTGCAGATCTGCAAGTCCTCCTACAAAGAGGAAGAGGTATGCAGTGCCAAGTTGCTGTTGTTTAAAACACTCGACCAAGTCGGACAGATGCCATCTCGCCGGAGGGATGGTGGCGAGAAGAGTCTGCAGGACATCATTGATCTGCTGAAGAGGACTGATCCGGATGATGTGCCCGATTTTGTAGCAAAGGAGCTGCTCAAGCTGCCGCCGGTCACTTTCGACCACGTCAACGTCACCAGGCTGCTGAAGGACATCACGTGTCTGAAGGTGAGCCAGGCTGAGATGAAGTCCAAAATTTGCAAGCGTTGTTCTGAAGTAAGTCTATTCATTGTTAAATGGCAAAAAGTACTGACCACAAAGCAACTGTCAACTGTCAAATGGACAGTCACGACCCTTAAATATTTTTTGGTATGTTACGAAAATATTTAAAAATGATATTTGTATGTTTAAAGTTTAAAATAAAGGTATTTAAAATAATACCAGCCTATTATAGTCCTACTGCAGGGCAAAGGGCTCTTCTAATACAGAGAAGGCACGAGCATTAATTATTATCCTAGAGAGCATCGCCTCTGTCACACAGTCGCTTTCATAAGCTCGACGTGATGTTTTACACCTGGTTAGGTAAGGAGACCGAGGAGAGCTGTGATTGTGACAGAGGAGAGTTGTTATAAAGTTTTTAACGTTACCAGCTATATATATATACGGGAAACTGCATTGTTTGTAAAATCAAATCAGCATTTATTTACTAAATTGTCAGCAGTTAAGAAGACCCCAATCCTACTCAATATAAAAATCAATGTTGTACGACAAAATGCGGAGCTTCTTTGGTGTCGTTCCCAAAATTCATAATAATATACCCGATGTCTTAAGAAGTATGCCATTAAAAAAATTCAGAAAGTGTTTTCATAAATTAGTTGTTCAGAAATGTTACTATGCCCTAGATGATAACTTAAATGATAAAACACTGTAACTACTGTACCTATCAATAATCCAACGTATTGCATGTATGTATTTTCTTTTAATGCTGATATTTTTGGTTTGTCTTTATTTTATATAGTCTTTAATTATATTTGTATGTCACCAATAACAAAACATAGCACAACTTATTATATAAGACCTTGACCTTTAACCTATGTTTTACAAATAAATAATTCCAATTCTGAAAGTTCATTTCTCGGATTCTATAATCGTTGTCGAGCGGGCAATATTGCGTTATGTTATATCTCTTTCTTGACGCGCCAGCCGTCGCGGCCGTCGACGGGAGTGGACGTGACTGTGTGACGTTGATGGTAAAAAAAATAACGAAAGATTTTTTCACAAAATTTTAAATTACCTACTCATCGAGGACGTGTTATGTTGTTGGTATTTTTTCAGTAACCTATATTATGCGTTGAATATCTAAGTTTCAATTCATGATATTAACTTCTTAGCTTCACTGCACATCAAGGTTCTGTGACATTATTCTGAACCAAGCATGATTTTTTGCGCCTAGGAGGATTGTGTGAAGCTGTAACAACTCTCCTATTTTGTTACTTTGTAAGGTTCTGTCCGGTTTCAGAATGTCAAGTATATGTTCGGAAGACAGATAGAGGCATTTCTTCGAAGGAAACACACAAGTTGTCTCAATTTCGTACCACAGTGTGATTCAAGTTATTTAAGTGTTGAAATAATGTTCTTTTTTTAAAAATTTTCTTATTAATAAAAGTTTATTAAACTTGATTTTTGATTAATGTTGCATTTATTTTAAATTTATTTCCTTTACATCTCAAAAACCACCTTTGTTTCTCATACCTCCAGCTCTGTCGCAACCTACCTCAGTGCTAGGAGAGTTGTGACATAATTACTCATTTCAGTTTATGTCGATTTTTATCTCACCTAGATAATTAAAATAAAAAAAAAAACTATCAAAATCCAAGTGTCTAGTATCTAAAACGTGCATAGAGCTAAGACTGTTTTCGGGAGATATGAATCCTCTTCGGTCTCCGAATCGTGGTACGTGGTGTTCTATTTTGCCTACTCCATGGAAGAAGGCGTCAGTTTGTGTATGGTATTACTTACCGTAAAGAAAGGCTATCCTTATCATTGGGTAGGTTTCGTCGGGCGCGGCCGATATCAGCGGCGACGTAGCGCAGCTTCAACCCGGGTAGTAGGCTCGGTTCCCGGTTTATAGCCGCCACGGCTAGCGGCATGGCGCCTAGAATCGTCTGTAAACAAATAGGTTAGTTAGTTTTCATTAAATTGCACTAGTAAGAGTTATGAATAAAGATTTTTTTTCTAAAATCTTAATTTCATTCATTCTCTGACAGACAATAAATACACTGCTACCCACCGGCTTGTATACAGGGTTATTGGTAATATGTCGGCAATTCATTAAGGGGATATAGGGGAGGTCATTTGTAGCCATGATCCCTTGACCACTATGCAAATGTCAACCAATTCCGAGTAATTTGACACTTTATGTTTTTTTGGCGGTATATAATTTTGAAAATTTATATTAAAAAACAATGCACTTTTTTTTAAATTATTATCATCTGCTTCTACTTCAATACATAATAATCAACCAAAAAATGACAATTATCTTTAATATTTTTTTAAATCTATTTAGTTTAGTCTATCTATGTAGTATTTAGTTACTCGTATTAGACTAAAATGGTTGGTGTCTGCAAAAAAACATGGATATACTTTACCGACCAAATATTCCAAAAATATGTACAACTTCTCAGCTATCTAACGAGATACAATACGGTACCAGATATCTTCAAAAAAATATAAAGTGTCAAGTTACTCGAAAATGGTCGACATTTGCATATGGGCCATAAGGGGTCTTTTGATTGCAAATGACCTCCCCTACATCGCCTTAACGGATTGCCGACGTATCACAAATAACCCTGTATACGTTGTTATAGGTCTGAAATCGCCAACCCGGCTTAAGCAAGCGTGGGTACTCGCGCCTTCTCTGATTAAGAAGCGGAATTTTCCATGCAGTGGGACAATTGCAGGCTAGTATTCTTAATATTATAAGGTGGTAGCCAGGGACTACAACGTAAGTACACAGCAGCCGAGCGTCCTAGGTTCGATTCCCAGGTCGGGTAAAGTGTTACTGGGTTTTTCCATTAGGAATTTCTTATGGAAATTGAAGTTGAAGCCTGGAGCTTGGAAGTTGCCGGTGTGTGATACCCTCGTGCCTCGGATAGCACGTTTAGCCGTGGGTCCTGCGCCTGATCTCTCTCCAGTCGTGTCAGATTGCCGTCTCATCGGACTGTAAGAATGAGGGAAGAGAGAGTGCACGTGTGTCTAAGCACACACTTTTGCACTATAATATCTCCTGCGCTGGAGGCTATAGTCTCCGTTGAGATTGGGCGCCTTGGCCGAAATACGGTCTGCCGGACTATATATATATGGATGCACTGTGCACTTCATTTATCATGTCCATAATTATGTTACTTGTCACATTACACGATTTCATATCCCACGTCCCGGTGTGAGTTTCTTAGACTAATGTAGTCGATGCATCGCCAATTGTGGAGGCTATTTCTGTGCAACCTTTTAGAGGCCTAGATTTTAAATGAAAGCGTTTCATTATTGCGTACATTCCGTTCGTGTACATTGTACTAGGGTTTCCATTTTTAAGTAAGAGAGATAGTAGGGTACCTACATCGCGGGCGTTTGTCACCTTTGTAAAAGATACCGGGTATTATAGAGACCCCCTACAGGTTCTAAGGAGAATAATGCCTGCACCGCGGTGCAAAACCTATTTATATCTTATGAATATAATACCTGTTTGTAATAATGGTCTCACTGTTTTGTAAAGACCTCTTCTCATACGTAGACGGCACAATAATTGAACCAAACTTGCTCATTAAGTGTTAGACATTAAATCGACGCTTCCTCACGATAGATATTTTCATGTTGAAGAAAGTTAATTTGGTTCCTATTGACCTAAATGATGGGTATCAAAATAAACTTAAGTACTTAGATGATCGTCATTATCTGGCTCGACTTTTCTCTATTACCTTGGAGTCAGCTTCCATCCTAACCAGATGCGGCTGAATACAGGTGTTTTACATGGAGCGACTGCCAATCTGACCTTTACAAACCACCTACAAACAATAGTAGATTGTTATACAAGGAGCTAAAATGACCCATTATATACGAGGTAGTTTTACTCCCGAGCTTTAGCGAGGGAGTAAATAGAAACCGAGTTTTAATGGGTTTTTAGCGCCGTGTGTTACACTCTACTTTTCACTACGATTGCGAGAAAATAAAACAATCCAATACAATATGAAATATGTAGTTTATTTTATTAAAAATTAAATGTACTATTGTACAATTCTGGATATTTAACGAGATGTTTTTTCCCGGTAACTAAATTTCAGTCCTCTGTGAAGATGAATGTTGAGTGGTTCTTTTCCTTTCTCTTCTATTTGCAAATTAGGGTCTCCATTCTCACTAGATGATGACATTTTCACTATTGTAAAATTAATTACGGTCACTACCAATTCAATTTGCAATTAGAGAAAAAATATAAAGATTTCGCGCCAATGTCTTTTTTTTGTTTTTTCTTCTGCAGCCGCAACCATTGCATGCATTCTACCAAAGAAATCGCCGATTTTAGTTCCATTTCCAAAAATAAAATAAAGTTCTTTTTTTATGAAACAGTAATAAGTCGAGTCTATATTCATAATTATTCTACTTATGACTAAAGACTTTTTCGTTTTTGTAGGCTCATCACTGACCTCTATTAAAGCGTATTTTAATAGAGGTCAGTGAGGCTCATTGTCATTTGACACACAAAAATAAAAAAATAAAACTTTTTCCCCTAGAGGATGAATTGCTATTTTTTCTTCGCTCTGGTACGCCACAATGACGGTCTTTTTGAGCAAGAGGAGTGAAAAATTTATAACATAGCCTTTTCGATCCCACATTTTCATGTCGGAGCTTTAAGCCCGGGGGCCATCACGACAACATACTGGTATCCTACGTTCTTCGTTTCGACGTTCTACGAGTTATGGTATGTGGGTATATAATTAAAATAATATAATACTTTATACAGTAAATATTCTTGTCATTGCATATGTAAAAAGGTATATTTATACGTATAACAAAGAACAAAAGTAAAATAGTAAGCAAAATAATATTAAAAAAATCAATATGGTATACCTGTGTACATTTATTGGAGCAGCTCAATCCCAAGCGTTTTTGCCCAACGAACATTATTGGCCTGGTTTCAATACCATTGCTTTAAGATGCTTATAGGCCCGAGAGGCGCTACGCTGACGACACGCTGGTCCTGGCGCAGGCGAGGTCGCATCAGGCGGCGGCCGACGCGATGACACGCGGGGTTGCGATAGTCGTGGAGAGGATCCGGCAGTTGGGTCTCGAGGTGGCTTTGCACAAGTCCGAGGCCATGTCTTTGTGAACAGACATCGGCGTCGAGTCCACGATGAAGTACTTAGGACTCGTGCCCGATAGCCGGTGGAACTTCGTGGAGCACTTCCGACGTTTGGCCCCCAAACTGGAACGGACTGGAGCCGCCCTCAAGCGGCTCTTGCCCAACCTGAGGGGTCCAAACGCCTCCTGCCGGAGGCTTTACGCGGGGGTCGTGCGGTCCATGGCTACATATGGGGCCCCGGTGTGGGCGCGTTCACTGCGGCGGAGAGCCGCCCACTATCTGAACGCGCCCCAAAAGGTAGTAGCCGTAAGGCTGATCCGGGGCTACCACACGATCACGGGCGAGGCGGCAAGCCTCCTTACCGAACTGCCACCGTGGGATCTGGAGGCGATAGTCCTTGCGCGCCTGTATGAGTGGCGCGCGGAGGCACTACGCTGGGGGGAAACCCCACTTTGGCGGCAAATCACGGCGGAGCGGACGGACCTCCGGCGCGATCTCATGGCGGCATGGAAAGAGCGACTGTCGCAACCCAGCGCAGGGCACGCCGCGACAACGGCGGTAAGACCCCTCTTTGAGGAGTGGCTAGAGAGGCGTCACGGCGTACTCACCTACCGCCTGACGCAGGTCCTCACCGGACACGGATGTTTCGGGAGGTTCCTGCACATCATCAGGCGGGAAGAAACGCCCGGGTGTCACCACTGCGATGATCGCCCCGAGGACACGGTGGAGCATACGGTGGGGGCCTGCCCTGCGTGGGTGGAGCACCGCCGTGTCCTCGTAGAGGCGATCGGCAGCGGCGGCGACCTCTCACGCCTGGCCCTGGTTCAAGCCATGGTCCGGGGCGAGGGGGAGTGGGAGGCATTCGCCTCCTTCTGCGAAGCAGTCATGCTAGCGAAGGAGGTGGCGGGACGGGAGAGGGAGAGAGTCTCCCATCCAAGCCGCCGCGGTGGACGCTCCGGGCGTCGGGAGCCGCGTGACGACTCCCGGCCACCGTAGGTGCGGCCCTGCGGGCGATGAGTAATGGGTAGCTCACCGTCCGATCAGAACCAGGCCCGTGCTGGACGGCGTGTACGTGTTCCACGCGCGCCTCAAAGAGATGTCAGCATCGAAGAGGGGGCCCACTAGGGCCCAAGCCTGCCGGGAAAGCGGGATCATCCGAAAGGGGTACCGCTGACCCGGAACATAAAGGGCCAAGGAAGGAACACGGGTGGGTTTTAGTCAGTAAGAGTCTGACACTCCCTTCCGCTCCACCCAGGGCGGGATTTGATGATTTTCATTTGATGTTTCCTCAAAAAAAAAAAAAAAAAGGCCTTAGAGGCAAGCTTATAGCTTCAAGTTTCTTCCAAAATATATCGTAGGAAACTAGATCAAAAGGCCTAGACAGATCGAGGAAGCAAGCGACCACAGATGTTCTTATTTTGTGTAGTACCTGACGGCCCGCTTGAGACACAGAACTGCACTTTCTGTAGAAAGTACTGGCCGAAATCCGTTCAGATTCTCGTGCAGCACGAGATGTTCGTTTAGCTGTGTATGATTCAGACCTTAGCGATTGTGGCCGCTAGAGAAATATGTCTACAGTAATAGTGTAGTAAGTTTAGTTAGGTTGTAGTTTAGTTGTTGCAATACCTACACGGTCAAAATGTATGGAACAGCCTCAGACCATATAAAGGAACAGCAAATTTTTTTTTTAATAACCGACGTAACGTTTCAACGCCTATCTATGGTAACAATTTGTGCGTCAATGTCCCTGCCACCCTGTATTATGCCATGATTGACTGACTAGCTCCTTAGAAGTATATTAATAATCATTTAAAAGGGTAAATCTGTAACTATTTGCTATATTCGTTTCCTATTTAGCCAAGTGAAGTAGAATAATTCGACTGTTGTCATACACTGGTATTGTGTTCTCTCTCATGTCGGTCTCATTTCCTACGAAATGTATGAGATTTATTTTGCAATTTCAGACGTTTCTAGTACTCAAACCTCAGTGGTCCCACGGAGTTTTTTGATCTTTATATCAAAACAGGATAGACTGGCATCCAATTTTTTATTGTGAATATTGCAGTTTTTCTTGCTGACTGTATTTTTTTTCAAAATCTGTGAATGCAGATCAAAATTTTTCAAAAAGTTAAGTAGTTTTCTTGTAGCAACAACGGCTAAGTTACCTGCCCCATCTCAAAAATCTATTCTGTATATGTCGTGACTGACTGTTTAACCATAAAGGTATAGCGTGCTGATAATCATTTAAAAGGTTAAATCAGTAACTTTCTGCAATATTCTAACCTTTTGGCTCGTCTTTTTACATTTTGCTATAAACTATAGAACAATACGAATAAATTGCAATATTGCTCATCCCCTAGAGCAAATAGCGTGATATACGTAGGTAATATACACCAACAGACTGACCTGACTTATTGACAATATCTATGCAAAATTTGAACTAAATCCATCTGGCAGTTTTTTGCGTGATGCTGGAACATTACATTCAGCCAAAATGTCTTGACTTTGCTAAGATTTTATTCTAAGTATAGATGCTCCAGACATATAAATCCAACGCCTGCAAAAGGTCACATACGGAATCACATTCTGAATATCAATGATCCAAATTATTCACTAGTAGGTACAAAAACTCTATTATATTATTGTACATTTAGCTGATAGCAGTAATCTCAAAAAAAAACTTTATCTTTGTACCTTGAACATCAACAACATCTCGATCTACGGTTTATGAATAACTACAAATACTTTTCCCCGGTATTATTTTAAACCTTGAAGACAAAACATAATACAAACTAGCAAAACCGGGGGGGGGGGGGGGGTAACCTCTGAAAATAAGCGCTGTGCTGTGGGTCCCCCATAGCACAGCATCATGCTGAGTGGAAGCCTTCTTGTCACAGTCATGACGTGCAGCTGTCGACGATTTCTGTTTTGTGCTCGTGATTAGAGATCTCTTTGTTATTTTTACTTTTTTCTTAATTATTATCTTTTTGTATGCACGGGTTTCTGTGACAAATAAATATATTTTTCTTTCTTTCAAAAAAAGGTCGAGAGGTGTCGTGGGACACTCGCTTGGAACGAAGTTCCTTTCACTGTACCTATATTATGTATTAAATATTAGACACAATATGATATAAACTAACAACGTTTGAGAGTAACTAAATTAATAAAAAATGTGTGCAAACACACATTCGCATTTAATAGAAAGAGACAGAAAGAGAGAGAGAAACTTGCACGGAGGGGGCATAACGCTTTTTCCTTACGTGACGATTGCTACCAGTCTACTCCTATCGCAAGCCGCGCGGAATCCCGTTCCAATAAACAAAAGTGTCGTTTAGCCGTAGACAGAGTAACTCTCATTTGACAAGTGTGCAAAGAATAACGTGCGCTAAGGAACTTCTTTCCAAAGCCCACAGGAAGAGCATCAATTACTGAAACAATACAGTTTAATAATTATGTTCTTGATTGTACACCTTCTCATCAACTTATAAATTTTCCTAAGCCAATGTTACTAATACAACATTGAATTAATTACGAAATGTTTAAGGCATACAACACTTGAAACAAATCGTGTTTTTGGTTTGAGGTTGGCAGCAAATGAAAATAAACAACGTATCGGTTGCTCCCACGGACTCCCACTTCAAGTTTACTGAATAAACCTTTACTCCTCTGGTAATTGCGTAGTATTTTATATACTGCGCAGTTCAGGTGGGTACAGGATTTATTAAAGTGCCATATTATAAGATAGACTCTATGCATAAACTGCTTATGAAAACGTTCTTACAATTTGATCGTTAACCAAAGTAAAAAAAAAAACTACAACAATTTTCAGACCATTTATTAATATTAAGGACGTATAATAAAAGAGCGGAAAATCGTGAGTTCGTACTTTGCACCTCGCTGACCTCGCCCTATGTTTAAATGTTTGCCAAACATAAATAAACAGATATAAAAAGACTTTAGCATTTCCAATACTAAATTACAAATAGAAAACTTACTGTTTATTAAAAGCTCGTTACAGCCGAACAAATTATGGCAACGAAATAAGGTTACTTATCAAAACAAATTAAGTACAATACATTTTAGAAATATAAAATGTCTAGATTATGGTGTCCGATTAATTAATACGCAAAGCATTTAAACAATGCAAAGACAGTTTTTAAAATCTCCAGCAGCTCCAACAGTATTTTCAAATGCTAATCAATTAGTTTTTGCGCTCGCTTGAAGCAGGACCAGCGTTGAGCCAACCATTTTTATCAGCGATGTAATTCCCCAACTAATAATATGCTTGGCTACATAGCGTGCGTCAATATTAAAATTTCGTTTCCTTCAGTTGAAGTATGTGGTGAGGTATTTTATTGTAACATTTTAAACACTACCCCATGTAAGTTGAGTTTTCTTTAGCCGGCTTGAAATCTGGTTAAACTAATTTGTCCTATTTTATATGATATATTTGTGTCCTTCACCTCTTTTACTATAAATATGTAGATTTTACCTTGCGTACATGATGTTTGTCTTATATATTTAGTTCTGGAAATTCAGACACGATGTAAAAATCGTTATTGAATTTTTGAACTGAATTTAATTTTCATAATATATTAACAAGGTACCGTCATGAAGTTAATATCTTTATACAGTTCCTTTAGAGAGTCGCGCCTGCGGAGGCCATTATATGGCACTGATGGCTCTTTTCTGCAGGACAAAAATAGACTCAATGCCTGAAGCCCGTCCTCATAGTTAAATACCGTACGACATATTATGTACTATGAAAGTAACTAAAATAGACTAGCTTCGCGGTACCTACATCTTAAAAATTGGCGCATTTTTCTCACAGCTTTTATGCTGCTGAACTTAATTGTCCTGCAAGGGATGTGATCTGAGGACCCCATTGAAGCCTTGAGTCAAGCTTGATCCCTAGGTAAACTGTTTTATCGACGAATTCTAGTTTTAAACCGACTTCAAAAAAGGAGGAGGTATTTCAAAGCGACTTTTTTTAAATTTGTTTTCGAGCATGACTTCGTTGTCTATGAACCGATTTTGACGATTCTTTTTTGTTGGAAAGGAGATTATCCCACGGGTGGCATGATAAGGAAACCAGGATCTGATGATGGCATCCCAGAGAAATCGAGGGGAAACTTTGAAAATCGCAGTGGCGACTAGTGCGTTTGTTAATTTTTTTTATTAAGTATTTTAAAGCACTACTATTTAATGAAGGTTTGGAGTCGATCTGATGATGGAAGACACTCGAGAGAACTCCTCAACGATTAACAGCAATTACCTAGTGTTTGGGCTTGATTAATTTGTATTGATGAGAACTTTACACCTAGATAGGTTGTGACCGTCATTAGGGGTCTGATGATGAAGACGAAGGACAGTCAAGGGAACTCCTCACCGTTTTACAGTAGCTACCTTGTTTAAGAGACAAAGGAGCGGTCCTGGATTGATGACAGTTAATTGATCCTTAAAGTAATAATACCGTTTATAAACCAACATATTTGACCGACTTCAAAAAGGAGGAAGTTCTCAATTCTGTTGTTTTTTTTTAAAGTGTATATACATCGATTACTCAAAGAGGCCTGCACCGATTTGAAAATTCTTTTTTTGTTTCAAAGGGTCCCATGTGGTCCCATTTAAATTTTATTTAAATCGGTCGAGCGGTTTAAAAAAATCTATTATAATTTATTTTTCAATAAAAAAAATGTACTTCAAACAGACGTACACGTGTAAGACGATCGTTTTCGAACTGGTGTGGGGTAGGTACGATAGCTAAAAAGTGAAAAATAATAAACTTTTTTACAAAAAAAAAAACAACAGACTTCCAAAAAAAACACTACAAAGAGAAAAATAACTTTAATTTCGGAAGTCGGTCGCAAAAACTTGTAAAAAAGTTATTTTCTTGTTGCAATACTATCTCACAATAATTACTACTTTTAACATATGCTAAAGAAAATCTTATGCACTTAGTTTTTTTTTTCCATTCAGTAATAAATTATTAGCAGTGAACAAATTTTAGATCTGCAGTAGGGCGTTATTTACGCCGTCAAAGATGCACGTCTATTGTTCTTAATAAAATGATTATGCTTATTGTTTGCAAGGTACTGAAAAGATTATCTGTGAAAGGGAGAATGCTTAATACTCGTAGAACAATAAGGGATAAACACATATATAGGGATATATTTAAGGGAGCAATGTTTAATATAAAAACAACGGATAGCTGTAGACCCCACTTTAAGTCTTTAAAAATACTGACCCTTCCAGCATTATACATTTCGGAAACTGCGTTTTTTGTGAAAAGAAATTCACAATTATTTGAAATAATTACTTCCACTAGAAAAACTCCATTAGTGCCCAGTATGTAAATAACTAAGTCATCAAAAATGTAAGACCGCGTTGATGCGAAAAAGTTTTTTTGTTATGGCACCTAAAGTGTTTAACAAAATTCCTGATGACATAAAAAACATGACATTATAAATGTTTAAAAAATGTCTTTCTAAATTATTATTTGACAAATGTTATTATACTGTAGACGAATTTTTGAATGACCAATTATTATAATAATGCATTTTTATCCTCTAATAATATGTACTGTGACTATTTATTGATTTTATTGCATTTAATGTTTTTTTTTGTATTTGTTTTAGCTTTTCTGTTCATTTAAAATATTATTTTTCTAAGTCACACAATGGAATGACACCTAATGTGTCTCTTATAAATTTGTATGTCTTAATAATATGACAAAACAAAGCGCACCTATTTATGTAAACACATATGTTTCACAAATAAACTGATTGATTGATTGATTGAACCTTACATCATGCATGCTGCAAATTTCTCGCCTCCAATAACCGATTTAGTGTAGCTGCAAACGTTCGTGTAAGCAAGTAATCGAGGGTTTTCAGATTACAGTTCGTGAAAATCGTTAGAGAGTAAATACATGATTGTAACACGTATTACTTTGTAGGAAAGTTTTGTTTCTCACTTGAGTGTGATAATCACCTAGCGAGAATCGGATATAGTTTTTTTCTTTTGGACGGGCGAGTATCTCTCCTCGTGTAAATTACCCTTTAGCTTCTATAACATCAATCAAAACTTTATACAGTTGCTTTTAGTCGTCCTAAAAGCATGTCCACATGTGATCCTATGATTCAATGAGGGAATAGGTACTATGTCGTAATTATGCATGTACAAAATTGGTAAATACTTGTCGCATGCTAAATAAATCAAAAGCGACGTATACAGCAAATAATCTCATTATCCGACTTTTGGATTTTGACGCAAAGAATGCATCGTGCCAACCGTGGCAATATGCGGCATGTTGCTCCATGAGAGGGGACTGACTCCTTGTCTCATGAATATTGCATTTTAAAGACATGCGGCACTGTGGCGTGCTGCAATCTTGCTTGTAAAGCCGGCTTTATTATTGTTATGATTGTACCGGTGTGCGAGAGACAAAAGCAATGATAAAAACAAAAGAAATAATAATAATAATTATCTATAGTCTTCATTTATTTTCGTTGCTTATAAATTTAGTATATACGTATTTATGTATATATTATTTAGGATATGTATATAAGTGTATCTTTTATTTAGGATATGTATATATGTGTATCTATTTTAGTGTATTGTGTACATACTTATTATTTATTTGCACCAACAACAGCCCCATTTTATGTCCAGGAAAATCTCTGTCCATTCCAAGGTTGCCTGGAAGAGATCGCAGAAAGCGATAAGGCCGCCCATTGTATATTAAGTAGTGTTCAGTTTAATTTTTGTTGTTATGTTTTTTGTGGTGTACAATTAAGAATATATAAATAAATAAATAAACGCAGCTGCGTCCAAACTGAAGACACAGGATCACATGAAGATAAACAAAATGTTTATCATTTCATCCACCCTCTCTCTTGAGCTATCCCATTATAATCGTTTGGCTTTGCTAGTCACTAGACAGCTCATCAAAGAAAAGGAAATTTGTCTGGGTCGCTGTGTCGCCGGGTACGGTAAAGAGGACTATAATTATATAACCGTTTAAACCTGATTTACACGATGCGATTTAATTGTCTGTGGCATATCTCAAGTTGACAAAACAATAAAAGTTGCACCGTCTACACAGTGTTTACACGATGCAAGTAATTTGTTGCTTCAATTTCATGGTATTCCGCAGGCAAGAAACTTGCTTCGTGTAAATGTGTCTACTCATAAATATTACTAGGCTATGATTGCACATTCCTCATAATCTTGTAGACGCAGAAGGCATTCGTTTAATTGGGTCATATCACCACACTAGTTAGTCTCGAGGGACTAACTCGTACATGTGTCCTTCGTTCATTTTTAAATTACGTGAGGTGCCGAGTGCCTCTTTGTTCTAGGAAGAGGTAAGCTGGGCCATTAGCATTTAGGAGCATTGTGGTTACTTTTTCGAGTGCAACACAGGAGTTCGTCAAATATTATCCAGATTTGAGTACCGTATGTATTAAAAGCTTTAAGGTTTCAATAGTTTGCATCGGCCAGTGCTATATAACTTGGACTGCATAAATGTTGTAACATCAATTCACACCCATTTAAGTTACGAGTATAACCACCATTTTTTTTTTTTTTTTGTTTCCGGGGTGGAAAATCCTCATGGATGTCCGCCGCCCTGGGGCAGGTGGCGGGGTCTGTCAGACTCTTACTGACTAAAAACCACCCCGGTGTTCCATCTCACACTTACGCCGGGGGTCGCGGGAACGTACGATCCTTCCGCAACCCCCGACTGGTGCCGGCCCGCCGCTGCGGGCCTCTTCGGGTCTGGGGGGGGAGTGAGGTGTTTGACTCCCCCCGCAACGTCTAACAGGGGCGCGCGTGGAACACTACGCGCCGCCACCTCGGGTCCTGGTGTGTGGGGGGCGACGGACGTCCCCGAGTCCGTCGCCCCTGGACCCATTTAGGGGGGCTGGAAGAGGGCGTTGTCCGCCCTCCGCCGACGCCCGGTGCACGAGTATAACCACCAAAGTTAACGTTTTAATTATAGCTCTTCTGCAGTACGATGGTCTAATGGTGCCATGGCCTTCAATGGCTAGGCTGTCTACGAAACTTAAGTCAGCAACGAAGGAGCTAAAAAACCTAGATGGATCTTGACAGATCCAAAAAAATAGAAGCCGTAGTCTTTACATAAGATGAAGCCGGCCACCAAGCCTGAAAATCATTCTGGAAGGTATGTAAAAGGCTAACCCGACAAATACCATCTGGCATTCCCAGAACCATGTCCTACAGGTGTCATTTTGGTCACGATAAACCATACATAATCTGCATATAACATACATGTAATGTAGGTACATATGTGCTCATAGTAACTAAGCCTATTACCCCAGTCTTCTATGAATCGGCCTAGTAAGGTCCCCCCCCCCCAACCCCCACCCCCTATTGTGAAAAACTAGGTCAGGATTTAATTCGAACTGCAATTTCCTGACTCTGGACCACATCTTCCATATTGAATAGTTGGCACTTTTTGAATGACTAACACAGTAACATAATTTATGCATATTATTATAACGAGAGGTATTTACTTTTGTAAGCTGTCTAAAGATTCAGGGAAATATTTGTTTTAAACATGCTAGTTTTCTACTTCGCTGGTTGAAATGCTCATTTCCACGAGCATAGTTTCTCGCCGCAATTATCTAAAGGATATAAATAAACATATTACTTGAGTAAATTGTAGGTACGTAAGAAACTCGCATGTCGAATTGAATCTCCGATTCTTTAAAAGTTTAAAATAAGAAGCGTTCGTGTTGGCAATAGTTAAAGACTTTTCAGAAAAAATCACGCCTTGCATCTCGTATGACATATACCTAACCGTTGTAGGTGAGTTCCTGTCACTCGCTCGAGTGTATAAATCACCTAGCGAGACTCTCATGATCATTCACCTTTAAACGGGCGAGAAACTGTTTTCATGTAAATGATGAGCCTTTAGTTTGTTTTATGCAATCAAAAGTTAATTAAGTTAAGTCGTAAGTAATTAAGTCGTCCTTCAAGCATATCCTCATGGGACTTCATGATTCAAGTTATGCTCCATGTGAAGCTGAGACCCGGATAAGTACTTACCTACCACTTACTATTCGTTGTTTACTTTACCGTACTCTAAAGTTTATTTATCTCGACGTTGCATTTGGAAGTCCTTCAAGCATGTCCTCATGGGGCCCCTATGATTCAAGGTAAGCTCTGTGTGAAGCTGTGACCCGGGTAAGTACCACTTTACTATTCCTAGTTAATTTTACCGTACTCCAAAGTTTATTTACTTTCTTGACGTTACCTTTAGAAGTCCTTCAAGCCTTTCCTCTTGGGATATACCAAACTTTAAGTAATTTTACCAATTTATAGAGTTTGTATGTTTACTAGTACTAAATCTTTTTGGAAGTATGTTAAAACTAAACGAGGTGGATCCAGCTCGTATCCTTTATTTATGACGAATGGTACAGCTGCATCATCAGATGGCATGGAGATATATGAGTTTTTTGATTCCTATTTCAACGCAGGGTGCGTTGAAATTTTTCGTGAATTATTTTTAAAAACAATCGCTGTTCCATACATTTTGACCGCGTAGGTATTGCACATTTCTATGAAACAGGGGCCGTACTATGACGTGTTAATTCCATCATTGTTCCAGCGTGCAAGAGAGACGGAGCTATACATGACCGATAGCACTATCTCTTTTTCTCAACGGAATCATGATGGCGTTAACAGGTCATAGTTCGGCCCTGACGAAAAATTTCTAC
The DNA here is from genome assembly GCA_937001585.2 of Brachylomia viminalis. Taxonomy (NCBI): domain Eukaryota; kingdom Metazoa; phylum Arthropoda; class Insecta; order Lepidoptera; family Noctuidae; genus Brachylomia; species Brachylomia viminalis. Next base: position 4,979,649 of record OW443298.2, read on the forward strand.
GCTATATTTATGGTTACAGTATGCGCGTCCCTGCCACTCTGTCAACAGTGAAAAGAATTTCGTTCCAATCGAGTGTCCCACGTCACGTCTCGACTTTATATATGATGTTAGTGTAAACGTGGGTAGACCAGATAAACTTTGAAATAGCTTTAAAAACTAAACATCAGTGCGCCAAATAATAAACATTTATTTTACTTTTTATTAAAAACAAAAAAAAAATGTTAAGAACCGCTGAAAGGCATTTTCTTTCAGTTTTCGCCTGAGCGATTGTAAACTTCAACGGTCTTATTACAAAACAAGGTTTTTCTTTTGACATGGTTTAAACCATAGAGCCTGTTTTTGAAATAAGAACATAACTGAAATCGAAATACAGTTCCTTTTACAAAACTGTCAACTTAGTCCGGTCTTAGATTGTCAATTTTGTATTAAGAACTTTACTAAAGTCGGCATAAAGTTCCAAATACAAAAACTAAATCGAATGTGTAGGTTGGGGCTAAAGTTAGATCGTGTTTTGTAATAAGACGGCAAGGGTTTGAGTTTGCCTAAACTTGAAAGTTGTTGATTTTGTAATTGAAGTTTTAGATTAAATTAAATTATAATTAGTTAGCAAGACATGTTTACCGATGTCTGCTTCTCTGTAATCAGTTATTCTCTTTAATTATGCTCGTGAACGGGTGCTGCTTGTGGTGACAGGTCATCTTGCTGACTATGGTTTTGTTATTGTTATTAGAAACTAATGTTTCTTTATTTTACTTCGAAGGTCCTAGTTTATCATTTGTGGCTAAAAGTACAGCTACATGTATAAACATAATGCAGCATTGCACATGTAAGCGGGCACGCCCTTTATGCCAGGAGGCTTTTTATTATGTATTAATTTCTGTTTGCGTTTTTGTTTTTATTATTTATTTCTGCTTGAGTATAGTTTTAAATATTGGCGTGTGCTAGCTGACATATGGCAAATAATTTTGTGTTTCGTAATGTTAATTACTTATTACTATATAGAATCCAGTTCTTCTAACTGAACAGACAGCAGTGCTGCTGGGGAGTTTGTTCCGCCACTTCTTCTTCCCAGCTAAAGCACTAGGAAGTGGTGAAGGGTGGGCGTTTTGGGGGGACTGTCTTATGTGATTTTGACGTTCAAAAAGTGCTGATTCTCAGCCTAATTTGAATAAATGTTTTTTTTTTTTTTTGATTGATTTATGTTTTACATCATGAGGCTGGGGGTATCTGTGACGATATTTTTACTCAACTGCTTTACACTACCTACATAATTATGTATTAATATGCATACTTGAGTAGCTTCTATCTGTGACTTCGTCAGCGTGAAACTTGTTTTAACATAAAATACTCGTATATCCTATGACACATTAGTGAATGAAATTTCGGAACCAAATTTCGGAACCGGGTCAGTAGTTCCGAAGATTACCCCTTACATACAAACTCACCCGTTTTGCCTCTTTATAATATTAGTAAGTATCTATAGGTCATAGTCACAATATTATTATAAGTTTTTCGTCGTTTCCCTAAATATTTAGTCAGGTGTAAGTTACACTCGGCGTCAAAAAAATCGCACCTCCGCGAAAATTATTTTCAAGCGTTTATAACCCTTAACACACGCATTTACCCCCACCAATATTGGTATCATTTGAAAGCCCATTAAATAAACTTAAAAAAACAATTCAATTAATTTTTATTTTTTATTGGATAAGTGCAAAAAACAATAAAGTTTACAAAACAATAAAAATCCTTAACTAAGCCTTAATTAAAAACAGATTAATAAACATAAAAAAAAATACAAAAAGTTTCTTAAAACTAACCTAAAACCTAGTGTTACCCCCCCTTGCCCGGATGACGGCTTCCATACGCTCCCTCATGGATCTTACCAATTTTAGGAGCTCTTCTTGAGGGATACTGGCCCATTCCCCAATAACAGCCTCTTCGAGCTCCTGGAGAGTCGTGGGAGTGGGATCACGAGACCGAACCTTGCGTTTCAAATGGTCCCAAAGGTGCTCTATCGGGTTCAGGTCTGGACTTCTCGCTGGCCACTGCATGACAGAGATCCCAACCTCTTGAAGGTAGTCGCGCACAATTAATGCAGTGTGAGCGCGAGCGTTATCGTGCATTAATGTGAACCCCTCGCCAACAAAACCGGCATAGGGGACCACATGCTCTTCCAGGATCTCTGTGACGTACCGGTGAGCAGTCAGCGACCCTTGCCCGCGAGCACCTCCAGTCCGGGAGACGCTTACAAGGTCGGTTTTGCCGTCGGCCGACATGCCGCCCCAAAACATACAGGAACCGCCCCCGTATTCCACCGTCTCCTGGATGCAGGGTTGGGCGAAACGTTCCCCCTGTCTTCTGTACACTCTTCTGCGTCTATCGTTGCAAAACAGACACACTCTCGTCTCGTCTGAGAAGAGAACAGCTCTCCATTGGTCAAGGGTCCAATTGACGTGGTCGCGAGCAAACTGCAAGCGGGCTCGCCGATGCTCTGCGGTCAATTTTGGACCCGTAGCAGCTCTGTGTGCCGCTATCTTCTTCTCCCTCAATCTTCGTCTAACCGTAGAAATACTCACGGTTGTTCTGCGAGCGGCCTGGAGCTGCTGTTGCAACTCAACAGCATTAGAGAACCGATTTCTTAGGGATGTCGATACGATGAATCGGTCGTCTCTCTCCGAGGTGCAGCGACGTCTACCAGACCCATGCCTCCGGACAAGGCCACCGGTCTCCAGGAACCGCTGGTATACTCTTCGAACCGAAAAACGGCTCAAGTTCAGTTGCCGAGCGACATCACACTGACGCATCCCTGATTGCAGTAGTGCAATCACTTGAGCGGCTTCATCAGCAGTGGTATCCATCTTCAAGGTGGTTTTTTTTGTGAAAGTTGTTCTCGTGTGTCCTCTTCAACGGTTGGATAGCGAATGACCTCCATTGAACCTGTATTAACCCTTTTATACCCACTAAAGGTAGCGCAAGTTGTGCCCCTTGTGAGGAGCAAAATTGCCATTTTTTTTTAAAGTCACATTTGTGGTATCAAGCTTTTTTTTTTAATGAAATGAAATGTTTTTTTTTTAAAGTTTATTTAATGGGCTTTCAAATGCCATCAATATTGGTGGGGGTACATGCGCGTGTTAAGGGTTAATAACGCTTAAAAGTTATTTTCGCGGAGGTGCGATTTTTTTGACGCCGAGTGTAGTATTCAGCAGCAAAAAGATTTCCCTATTAGTTGTTCATCATTGTTATAAGACGTTATAATAAAATAATGATATCTATAGATATTTATGCAACAGTTCTATATTATGGGGTATTAAAACTCGAATGTGGGTTTATCTTAATTTTTATATCACATAATTATGTACAGTTGCATATAAGACTTTATCTACCCATGATATGAATCCTCTTTATAAGAAATAGTAATAGTCCATTTATTTGTCAGAATATTGTTACATAGTTGTTACATAGACTTAAAAGTTCATAATATTCTGCCGTTTCCGGCGTACAAATACATTTTCAGGGTTTGGTAAGTTTGTTAGTTATAATATTGAATTAAATAAATTAATTTATCTTTCAAATTTATCAAATATTAGAAATGGAAATGTTAAATAGATTAAATTAAGTCAAAGATAATATTAATAACAGAATACGATTATTATTATATTTAAGTCAACTTTTCTTTTCATTCATAAAAGCATTAGTCGAGTAGTAGCATTTACATAAGAGATAATTGAATAACTTTGATTTAAATGTCCTAAAGTTAAGAGTTTTAAAACAGTTTGGTGGTGTATTATAAACTTTGGTCGCCATACAATAGTAGATTATTAACCTAGGGGATAAAGCAGTGTCTTCTGTCGCGGGTGACGATTTAAATCGCGAGCGTAATGAAAGACTCACGAGTCCTGAGTGTAGCGAGGGACTTAAGTTCACCCAAGACTAAGACAGCTTTATCACCGAGGAAAATACTCTACTTTTCGTACCATTTGCGAAAAAATTAACACAATAATAATATGAGATAAGCATTTATTAAAAATAATGACAATTAAACGTATTTTTAGAACATTAACATATTTATAAAAATAAATTAAAATAAACTTAACGTTTATGTATTTGAAGAAAACAAAAACGCGGCAAATTCTAGACTAATATGTTTTTGTCGGAAAAGCAAAGGCATCAAGCTCATACGGCCTCGTCGGTTTTCGTAATTTTATTTAATAATCATAACTGCATAATAAATGCGTATTCCTTTTTCAAAAAGATGTATAATGCTTTATATACAAACTCAATGGTGTAAACGCAGATGTAGTTCAGTTTAAATTTCGGTAACTGCATTAAGGGCGAAGCCAGAGAAGCGGTATCAGCGCTCCTGTACACCGCCTCAGACCCACAAGTGATTGTGAAAACACTAGAGCAGTACTATGGCAGGCCGGAAATACTCATGGATCGAGCAATGGAAGACTTAAAGAAGCTACCTCGACTCACGAGCGCGGCCAGTGATTTGAATACGTTCGCAGTGAAGTTACAAAATATAGTGTGTGTGTTATCTAACATGGATAACCGCGGATATATATGGAACCCGATGCTAGTTCGTGAAGTGGTAGAGAAATTGAGCCCGCACATAAAGTCAAGATGGTGCGATTACGCTTCTGAAGCAGTGGAATCGTCGCGTGAACCGGAAGTAACACTGTTGTCCAGGTTCCTGATGCGGGAGGCGGATCGAGCTATGAAATACGCCTTCACAAATACGACATTCACACCTGCACCGAAGAAGGAAACGAGAAGTGTATCGCAAATTAATGCAAAGAAGAAGGCGGGCCGAGAAGTAGTCAACACAACATCAGAAAAAGAGGAAGAAAGAAAACAAGAATGTTTGTGTTGTGGTGGTAACCACGAAGTACCTAAATGTGCAAAGTTCCTGAAAATGAGTGTCGATGAAATATGGGAATGGGCACGTACTGGAAGAGTATGCTTCAAGTGTGCAACGAGGCGCCATCGACGCGAGCATTGCCGAGCAAAACGATGTGGCATAGAAACATGCAGCCGCCCACATCACGCGTTGCTGCACAAAGAACGAGAAGTGAAAGAGACGCCACAGAGTGAGAAACCAGAGAAAGCGACCGACATCGAGAAGCAACACTCAAAAGAAACAGTAATGACCGTCTCCGCGCCAAGCAATGCGTCGCAACGTGTATTATTGAAGATGTGTCCAGTGACATTAAAAGGGCCCGGCGGACAAGTATCTACGTTCGCGTTGATGGATGAAGGCTCAACAACATCGCTCGTCGACGAAGAATTGACACGCCGTATACGAGTAACTGGGCCAGTCTCCACTTTACGCATACAAGGCGTGACCTCGCAACAACACGAGGAACGCAGCCAGGAGGTCAAGCTACAGATATGCGGCCAGGACGGTGAATATCAGGAACTGGGCGCACGGACAATGAAGGACCTGCGACTTCATGGTCAGACGATGGATAGGTCGGCACTAATGACCTATACACACCTCCAGGACATGCAAAAGGACGCGTTCTTCAAGGAAGCCACACCGAAGGTACTAATAGGTGCGGACAATTGGCATACATAGCTGGCATGTTTTTTTTTTCTTTTCGCCAAAAGTGAAACCTAGGCCATATGTTAGAGGATTATATCAGAAATCAATAGCAAAAAGAACTAGGTCTACCAACCGTAACCGAACCAAGTTAGAGAGTGTTTAGTAGATTGCTATTGTTTTTTTGTCAGGCGTTAATTTTCTTAAATAAAAATACTCCGTGTGTAATATTTTAAGTTTCCCATTGTTAAATACTACTCGGCAACTCTAATGAGTCATTCCGCATCCCCCCGCTTCTGCATACATCGACGGGCGCGGTAGGGGGCGGCGGCAGGCGGAGGCCAAGTGACTCGTTTCAGTTGTCGGGTTATGGATTAAGTAGGTTGTTAATGTTTTATTTTTACTAAAACACATTTGTATCTGATAATACATACAGTCCTTACTGAGCTCTGTTTCACGATAACTACAACTGGAGCCTTCAAATCAAGCGTAAATAGTTTCGCATCATACACATTGCGCGCGCGGTGTCAATAAGACACGCCGCGTGTTCCTAGAAATCCCCACGCGCATGGAAGAGAATAGCATATCGTTGTCCCTCTCTATCCCGAGCTTGCAGACCTCTTTCTGTTGCTGCTGCTGCTGGCTCACTCACCATTCTGCCTTTGGATTGTGTGCGTTGTTTCTGTGTACTTACCGTTAGTGATTTTACCTCACAACTTGGCTTTGATACATTGGATACCGTTTCTGTTTTAACTTGTGACTTGGCTGTGTTTATGGGACTTGGTTTGTGTTGTGACGTGAATTAACTTGTGCTGGCTACAATGTCTAATATACCATGTATTATAGGTTAGATATTTCGGTTTTGGAAATGTTTAACATCGACGTCATCAATCCGTGGCTGCTGCGTAGCCGAATCCAATCGCGACATAGACGACAGCGCACATACTTCGTCTATCTTTTGATAGAAGGGCTTAATGATGGCGTAGCAGCAATAAAAGGGCATTACTGTTCCTGTATTTCTGGGAAGAGAACACTTGGTTGTTGTAGCCACGTCATGTCTGTATTGTGGTTCATGGCGTGGGGCAGACATCAACAAAACTTAAGTCCTCCAGCTCAATTTCTGGATTTCATAATAAGACAGGATGGGGGAAGAGAGACGAGTAATGATGATGATTAATTAGGTTTATCTATAAGAATTTAGTAGTTTAACATTTTCACTGTGCAATAGACCACTTAAGACTCATGTGATTGTTTAACTATTGTGTCTGCTTTGTGGGCAGTGAAAGTGATATAATTATTGTTCTATGATAATTGATAAGGTAAACAAAGGTTTTTATAAAACCAGAAGTACTAATTATTTAATAAATAGTTTCGGATTTTACGGTTGTATCATTTCTTTTTTCGTAAGAATTGTGGAATATTCGTACAATTTTTGAAAAGTAACCCAGAATACCTATCCTATAGTGGAATAAGAAATGGATATAAGAAAAATAGATCAACGCCTGACAAAAATATACTAGCAATACTTCCATATGTATCTTCGTTCGGTTACGGTTGATGGACTTGGTTCTTTTTGCTACTGATTTCTCGTATTGTCCTTTAACATATAACCTAGGTTTCATTTCTGGCGAAAGAAAAAAAGTAAATCATGCCAATAGTTTGCATTGGCCAAAAATCACATTCTCCCCCTAGAGGATGAATGAAATTCAGTACAATTTTCTTTCCCTGTTTTTAACAGATTAAAAATGACTATTGTTATGTTCGCTTTTTGTGGCATAGAATGTCACTTTTTTGAGCAAGTGGTACGAAAAATACATTATTAGAAAATAGTTTAAGATTTCTTTTTTTGAAAATAGTTTTTTTTTTATTCTGAAACCATAACCAAACACTGTTGTATGTAAATTAATGGTAAGTTTAATTGCTGAGTATCTAATACAAACAAACTATGTGTAGTTAGTAATAGAATTATTTATTGTAATAATTATTTACATTTTGGATCGTACCATTATTGAAACGCACTTGAATATTTGCACCTTGTTGAATGTTGGCAGATCCTGATGTACTCGGAATATTTATATTAACCACATCATTATTTTTATAAACTACAAAGTAATCATTTTTCGCAATACTTAAATTGAACAAAAATGGCGGGATACGACGTGAATTTCGTAGTGAAACATGCACGCGTAACAATGTTCTTTTTTTGAAATTCATAAAGATACCACGAGCTGAGTAGTGAGAATGTGGTTGTTTGATGAGTAAGGAAGGGGTCTAGTTCGAGTTGCAAAATGAATTTTAGTACAACATTATAACATTCGTTTGGATGATATTATGGTTACTATGACACTGGTTGTTTTAATGTTGGCAATAAGCACAAACTGTTTCAGATACAAAAGTTTCTGAAACAGTTATTTCAGAAACTTTTGTAGAGGATATATTAGCATGGGAGTAGTGAAACAATACTACACTTTATCGTAAGCTTTAAATGGCCTCAAATTGTTACTATACCACCCACAAAGGTACATGATACATACATCAAAAGTGTTCTAGAATTAAGTGAACTTTTAATATTGGACTGCCTCGTTCTAGTGGTGGCAAGCGCTACCGCTGAGCATGAGGTCCTGGGTTCGATTCTCAGGCCTGGCAGAGTGTTATATAGTTTTTCTACCTGGAATTTCTCAGTAGTAGCCTGGAGTCAGGATTTGTACCCGGCTGATGGCAACAGGCTCGCCTCACATGTGACTTAAACAGAACTGAGGGGCAATTCCCGTATTTTTAAGAACGTTCGCATTCTAATCTCAGTGTCAATCTGTCAAAAATTGTATAGCGTTTACCTACGTTTTTGACATTAGACTGTCGCTGAGATGAGATTGCGACTTGAATTTGAACGTTTTTAATTACGGGAAATGGCCTTCTGGGGACATGAGTATGTACTATAGGCACACTTCTGGAACCCTTCGCGGAAACTGGGCGTGATGTGATGACTCGCAAAATTGAGATGTTATAATCCCCAGCAGTTTTCAATAGCCTCAAGAATATATAAAATACTCAAAACTTAACAGTGCCAAAGGAATGAAGCTTTATGCCAGAGTATAGACTTAACTTTTATTATTAACGATTATTCAGTTCTTGAGTTCCTTTAAAATGTTTTGGACCTTTACATCTTAAGGTCGTAAGATTTTCTTCAATTCGTAAAGTTTTAATATTCGCCTGGCTTACTACGGCAAATGAAAAATTATTATATAGAATAATCTGACTGACTTAATCAACTTAATTTTTATTACAATGAAGTTGAAATTAGTTTATGTGGATGGAGCATCAATATTAGAAACAAGGATTTGAATAGATCTTAAATACTTAACTTTTGTAAAATAAAGATAAAACTTTGCGTCGCCACTGTTTCGTCGTTCCTGCAGTGCTATTCTGTAACTATCTGACCGTTAAAACGTAGGTGAAGTGAGCTGTCAACAGTTTCAATTCCGTAGTATCTGCATTGCGATTCTGTAACCATCTCACCGTGAAAACTTAGGTGAAGTGAGTGAGCTGTCAGTGTCGCCCCACTGATGCTAGGGATTGGCCAAGCATTACATTTACAATCATAATCGAGATTTTAAATAATATTTTTTATGCAAATTCTATCGATAATATTATATTAAGTATTTCAAAGCTAGTATCTAAGTGTCTAAACATTACTATTTTGGGGGTTTTAAAATAAAATAGCAAAATAAAAACTCAGTCAGAAACTCGACGTTGTTTTTTTTTTTAAAGAAAAAAAAGATTTACTGTACTGTACTGAAGCATACTAGCTTTGAAATAACATAAAATTATCAATAGAATTTGAATAAAAAATATTATTAAAATCTCGATTATGATTGTAAATGTAACGTTGGTCAATCCCTAGTATCAGTGGGATGACAATGACAGATAATGGTGCCGATTCTGTTGTACAACGAACTAAACTAACTAAACTATCACTAAAATTCCTTACTTTTGGCTATGAGAATCTTAACGCTATTCTGCAAAATAAAATCTCTAAATTTAAAAATAATTTTGACACATCTAAAATCAAATTTGGCAATTGCGACTCCACGTGATACTTGTTTGCCGTACCACGTGATTTTTTTTTAGAGCCAGGGTCGCGCATTATTTTGCAGCCTCGACATGTTTTGTATGGAATTTTTCACTTTTTGTATGGAAAATATGAAAAAAAAATTTTTTTTTTACCAACACGTTGGGTTTTAGATGTTCCGAGATTTTATAAAGGGGGTCGAAATTTTCATTATTTTTGCGATAGGACACACCGTTTTCGAGATATAAGCAAAAGAAAAGAAAAAAGGATACAGTACTGTTTTTGCATCTGAAGTCGAGGTGTTGGTGTGAATTTTAGTTCATGACAACCTAATTTTATTCCACACCTTTTTAATCGCGATTAAAAACAGGCAGATTTAGTTACGACAATCATAATTTTTGGTGAAAAACGTAAAATTCAGAATAGCAAAATTGCCATTTTCACTAAATTATAATCTCAGTGCCATCTTAGTGCTGTCAAACTAAAATTTGGTTAAGTTGTGTCACTTTAGTCAATTTCAGAATGGGAAATCGTCGTTTGACAGGAATAAACTAAATTTTGGTGATTTTTAGTCTAGTTTAGAGAATTTTGTGACAAGAGAATCGGCACCAATGACAATGACTCTTCACGGTGAGATTTTTACAGAATCGACCGGCAGGTGGAATGAAAGGTCACTTCAAACTCACTTCACCTAAGTTATCACGGTGAGATTTTTACAGAATAGCATTTCTGGACTCGATCCCCAAGTTGGGAAAACTGTGTTTAGGTATTTCGATTAGGGATTTTTCAGTGGCAGTCCGGAGGGCTTACTCGTATGTTAATGACAGTGGTCTCTTTTTCTTTTATACAACGTGCCGTTTAGCATTCTCGTCAAATTTCAGGAGGGTGTTAAGAAAGACATAAATAATGAAATAAAATTACAATCATGCTCGATAATTAATACTTATTTGTTTTATTTAGATATTTAAGTTTGACAGTATTTCAGAAAACTCCACCACAAGAACAGAATCGCGCCGTAGACAGTGTAGCACTCAGAACATATAATGTGTGGAGGTGGTGACTGAGGTGTAGCACGACTATGTCGTTGTGTGCGTGCATTACAGTTGCAGCGCAGTTACAGGGCGATATCACACGGATATTGTGTAGGGCACAAATGCCGATTTTCGAAAATTATAAAAAAAAATACCTAATTATTTTATTTTTGATTCGTGTCGAGAATCATTAGCATAGTTACCTCCTCGAATTTGACGAGGATGCAAAACGACACCTTGTATACATGGAAATGTACATTTATCATGATTGGCATACCGCGACTTACGAGTTGCAGTACGACCTGCAACTCGTAAGTCGCGGTATGCCAATCATTTTCGGTTCGAATGCAGGCAGGCACTTAATGTATAATTACATCACTGCTCTCAAAACGATGAAGGATAACATCATGTGGAAACCAGCCATGTTCTGGAACCAAAACTTCGAAGACAAGTGACATTCACCAACCCGCACTGGGCCCGCGAGGTGGACTACAGCCCACTCCCTCTCACAGAGTGGAGGTATGGTTATGCTCATGCATGATTGGGATAGAAGTCATGTGAAAGTTGTAAGAAGTGATTCTTTTATCAATTTAAAACGTAATCGGCAAATGAAAAATTGCTGCTGTAATAATAGAAATGGGCCAATAAAATAATTTCGATAAGTTGAGTAAAAACAAGATAGATACAATGTTTTAGATATCGGAAAACTAATCATGGAACTAAAATGGAGCTGGGCAGGACACCTGGCAAGGCGCAGTGATGGTAGGCGGAGTAAGGCGGTGACCGAGGGGCGTCCAAGGACTAGAAGACGAAGTGTCGGTCGTTTGGCGGCGAGATGGGCGGACGACATTGTTACCATCGGGGGTAGAACCTAGATGAGATGCGATTGTCAGCCATTACGCGCGCAAACGGCAACACTCGCACATACAGGAGTTCCGTCCGACTTTATTTGTTCGTCCATGGTTGAGACGTGAATAAATAAGAACTAAACAAACTCGACAATGAGTAGAATAAATAGATACCTACTTATACAGTGGGAAATATTAATTTTTTTTGGTACTTCATATTAAAAAGTAGACACTTGGGATACATATAGAAATGAATAATTGCCTTATTTTGTGAAAATGTCTGTAATTAAAACATTTTGGACTAGTGACCAAATTACTAACGCTACTCAAAAGTAACCATCGTCCACGACGCTACTCAAAAGTTACCATCATCCACGACGCTACTCAAAAGTAACCACCATCATCCACGACGCTACTCAAAAGTAACCATCATCTACGACGCCACTCAAAAGTAACCATCGTCCACGACGCTACTCAAAAGTAACCATCGTCCACGACGCTACTCAAAAGTAACCATCGTCCACGACGCTACTCAAAAGTAACCATCGTCCACGACGCTACTCAAAAGTACCCATCAGTTTTCTTTTTAAAATTTCGTGAAATAATTTAAATATTAGGTTGGGGAAAAAGTCTTTTCGCATTATAGTATGTATGAACTTGTAATAAAATCTCTTTGGCTATACTATTTGTATCTGGCTGGTTTTGGTATCATTGAAAGTTTAAATTTTAAAGAACATAATTCTAAATTCAAATTAGGAAAATGTGTGATTTTCATTTGTTTTTCGTACCGTCAAGATGAGTGGATCTAATGAAAAAATTCGATACATTTTAAAATTTTACTACAAAAAAGGTCAAAATGCAAAGCAAGCCGCGAAAAAAATTTGCGATGTTTATGGACCTAGTGCAGTGTCTGTGACGGCAGCACAAATTTGGTTTAAGCGTTTTCAATCCGGAAATTTTGATGTCAAAGATGCACGTCGCTCTGGTCGCCCTATTACAGATAAAATGGATGCCATTTTTGAAAAAGTGGAGCAAGATCGGCATATCAGTAGTTACGACGTAGCTGAAGAACTGGGAATTGACCACAAAACAGTTTTGGCGCATTTGAAAAAAACTGGGTACACAAAAAAGCTCGATATTTGGGTACCTCACGAGCTCACTGAAAGAACCCTAATGAACCGTGTACTCATTTGTTATTCTTTATTACGACGTAATGAAACCGAACCATTTTTGAAGAAGCTGATAACTGGTGATGAAAAGTGGATCACGTACGACAAGAACGTGTGAAAAAGGTCGTGGTCAAAAGCCAGTCAGGCTTCACAGACTGTAGCGATGATAGTGATGCTGTGTGTGTGTTGGGATTAGAAGGGCATTATTCATTATGAGCTGTTACCACCAGGCAGGACCATCGATTCTGAACTTTACTGCGAACAACTGATGAGATTAAAGCAAGAAGTTGAGAGAAAGCGGCCGGAATTAATCAACAGAAGGGGTGCGGTTTTTCATCATGATAACGCTAGACCTCTTTAGCCACTCAGCAAAAATTAAGAGAGTTTGGCTGGGAGGTGTTAATGCATCCGCCGTAAAGTCCTGACCTTGCACCTTTTGATTTCCACCTGTTTCGGTCTCTTCAGAATTCTTTAGGCAGTGTCAGGTTAACATCACTAGAGATCATCTAGACTTTTGATCAAAAGCCCCAAAATTTCTATAGCAATGGGATCATGTCCCTACCTACAAGATGGCAAAAAGTTATAGAACAAAATGATACCTACATACTTTAGTTAAATGTATATAAACTATATTAAAAAAATGATTTGAATTTTCTTAAAAAATGCGAAGATACTTTTTCCCCAACCTAATATGAAGTAAAATGCTTTCAACATTTTCTGGTTTGCATTTATGTCTAGCGGCATTATGTCTAGCGGCCACCATTTTTCATTCTTGTAATAATATATCACGAAACAGGAGCCTCTTGAGAATAAAAGCAAGAGTACAGGATTCTCAAAAGGATTTAAGTCATTCAAGTTTTTTATAAGAAAGAAGAAAGAAAGAAAATGCGTTTATTGGCATTACAGCAAAATAAATACACCTTAATACTATAAAAACAGAATACAAAAATTATAATGCCAAACGGGCCTCAGCTCAGCATAATGTCAGATGACAACACAAGGTGTACCACCTGACGCTGATTTTCAGCTGCAACCCACGAGTGCCATACGCTAGAATAACAAAACATAGAGAAGCTTGTGTCCGTTTTAATACATTAATAGAATTAATTAAATGTGATAGTACATAAAGAAAAGCTCATACAAAAACAAATAAAATGTTGTGACATACATGTGTGTGTGTTGTATTGTGATTAGTGAAAAAAAAAGTAAAATAAATAACCAATATGTGCGTATTACCTATATAAAAAATAAATAGAAAATACCCATAGGACAAAATTGTGTGACTGCATTGTTCCCCTTAATTACGAGATCGATAAAATTGGTAAAGTTGATAAAATTAATCAAAATTATAAAATTGATACAAAAGATGGTTTTATATAGCAGATATGTCGGCTCGAACATTTTCAAAATCCTTTTGATGGCTTAAAAGGAATTCTTTTAATTTCAATTTAAAAGTCGAGCAAGTTTTACTGTACTTTATGGGAGGAGGGATATTGTTCCAGCATTTAGTAGCTGCGTAGCGAAAACTGCCTCTAAAAGCCGCCGACTTATGCTGTGGGATGGAAAGCTGTTGAGAACATTTTCTTCCCTCACCGATTCTGTGTCTTCTTGTCCACGATAATTTTTCATATAAGTAAGAAGGAGATTGAGACTTAATAACACCAAAGAGTAAGTTTGCCATATGGAGTTTACGTCTAGCTTTCATTTTTAAAATGTTGTGCTCGTTGAGGAAAGGCGTAACATGTCCCCTAAAGGGAACTTTTAAACAGAAGCGTGCACAGGCATTTTGAAGTCTTTGGATCATTCTTTCAGTTTTTGACAGTAGTCGTTGGCCATAGACCGTATCCGCATAATTTAACTTAGATAGAACCAAAGACTCCACAAGCAAGACCCGCAACTCTTCACTAAGATAGGGACGGGCTTTGTATAATATCTTAAGTCTATAAAAGCAATTACGGATTGACTCAGACACGTGTTTATGAAAACGAAGTTCCGTGTCCATGATAACACCTAGATTACGTGCTTCGTAGACTCGTTCGATAGGCTGTCCCATAACGGTCACACAGTTAGCAGAAGGTTTAATTTTACTTAACTGGTTTTCTGTTCCAAAAAGCATGTACTTGGTTTTTGTAGGGTTCAGGGCAAGCGTGTTTACATTGGCCCATTGCACTATGTTTTCAAGATCTGTATTTAGATCGTTTAGTGCTTGTTCATAGTCTTCCGGCTTAAATGATATGTATACTTGTGTGTCATCTGCATAAATATGGTATAACACACGATCCTTTTCTGTTTAACCTTTCCTGTTCCTATTAGGATTTGTAGTTTTGCCTTGAACTACAAAGATAATTTATTCTGTAACAACCTGGTGTTAATGACGAGGCTTTGTTGATTAAAGTTTATTATCATTTTTCTCTGTGCAGACGTTAAACTCGACACTTTCCTGAGGAGTAAACAGCATGTATCAGAAAGGCGTGGTCAAATTTAAGACTGTGGTACCGACCATCAAACTAAACAACGTTCTCCATGGGATTAACATCGTTATCGTGAATAAGTAATCAACTGCCCCTTCAATCAACTCAGCCTATCGCAGTCCACAGCTGGACATAGGCCTCTCCCAGACTGCGCCACAACACCCTGGCCTCCGACTGTCTGTCCCAGCCACTTTCTAGGTCGTCGGTCCATCTAGCTGAGGGGCGTCCCACGCCACGCTTGCTGATACGCGGTCTCCACTCCAGGACTCGTCTGCTCCATCGGCCATCCCCATACAAAACTTCAATACCTACTCGACCCAAATGTATGCATTAACATTTTCTCTGTCCGCCAACGCATGTTCGATGCTACAGTTTTCTTAGGAGTACCTAAATTTTTTACCCATTTGATTAATTATCCCTCAAATTTTCTCATAAAAATCTGAACAAGGAGTGAGTTTTTTAATAAGTGCCTTCCACCGACCTATTAGCTACATAATTCCCAATGGACAGAACTAGGAGTGTGTAATCAACAAAGATAAATTACCCTGTTACTCTCGGGTCGAGGCAACGAACTGCAGAGTACCTACAGAGAGACTCGATGTCACAGTACTGCTGACATACTGCAGCACTTTCTCAGAATAAATAATTGCCTGTTACTTTAATAACGTGGCCTATTTACATACTAGCTTTTTCCCGTGGCTTCAACCGCCTCTAAGTCGGAAATTATCCAACGGAAACGTACTAAAAGTATCCTATGTGTTAATACAGGTTATAAACTACCTGTGTGCCAAAGGAGGTTGTTCTGCATCTATACATCGTTCGCCCCAGAACCAACAGCGAAGGAAAATTACTTTGCGTGTTTAAAATTACAAGTATATGCCCCTCAAGACAAAGTTTAATCACGGACAAATTGCAGAAATCATTTATTTAAAAATAAAACAAAGATTTTGAGGTTATATTTAGTAAGAAACAATGCTTTCAATACTTAGAAATACACGCTAGTAATTGCCTGTCACTAATGTTATTTCTGTTGCCTGTATATGGCTAGTTAAGCTAAGAGATTCAGTAAAACATTTAAGTACTTATGTACCTATCTTGTTTGGTGTTATATAAAGCAAATTGAATTCACTACCAAATGTAATCACGAAGAAATGCGAGAGAGTGTGATGTGAATGCAATAACTTGACG
Organism: Brachylomia viminalis; assembly: GCA_937001585.2. NCBI lineage: Eukaryota > Metazoa > Arthropoda > Insecta > Lepidoptera > Noctuidae > Brachylomia > Brachylomia viminalis. The sequence continues at coordinate 4,995,967 of OW443298.2, forward strand.
TTTGAGTTGATTGATATGATATGACAGGATTAGGGATGCCATACATTCTATCCGTTAAGATATATTTTGAACAAAATCGATAGGTACCGTTTAACCCAGGGTGTTGTTCTATTTGAAATATTACAATGCATCTCACAACCATCTCTCCATCTCTGCATTACCTCGTATTGTGTTCGTATTCGTGATTCGTTCAAATACAATTCGAAATAGCCTTCATAATAACCGTATGGTACATTGTGCACTGCTTCGTTTTCGTTTTTATATTCGTGAATTTCTCACATCGAGTTAGTTTTTACGGTTAGTCGTTTTGTGCACTCAGTCGTATTCGATTTGTATTGGTGTTTTTCACGAATACGAATCGAATACACAAGAGTGAGAGGGAAATGGTGTACACATTATGAACGCGATCTCTGCCTATGAAATGTTTTTAGTGAAATCTCGGTGTACGTGGACTTGTGTATGAACAGCATCAAAATAATAAAAGCGGATCAGAAATTCACGAATGGTCGCTGTGCACTCACTCGTAGTCGATTCGTATTCGTGTTCTTAAAACAGATGATGTAAAATTCCCTAAAACGAATCACGCATACGAATCGACTACGAGTAGGATTATTTTTATATATTAGGAAATTTTTATCCCGGTAAAAAAATGTGGCAATGGCACCCGTCGGATAAATTCCGACCTCTACATTAGTAGGATTGTTTTATATACAAGTCTCTTTTTAGGGTTCCGTGGCCAAATGGCAAAAAACGGAACCCTTATGGATTCGTCATGTCTGTCTGTCTGTCCGTCCGTATGTCACAGCCACTTTTTTCCGAAACTATAAGAACTATGCTGTTGAAACTTGGTAGAAGATTTTCACACAAAAGTAGAAATAAAACAATAAATTTTGGGGTTCCCCATACTTAGAACTAAAACTCAATTTTTTTTTCGTCAAACACATTACTTTGGGGTATCTATGAATAGGTCTTCAAAAATGATATTGAGGTTACTAATATATATTTTTTTCTACACTGAATAGTTTGCGCGAGAGACACTTCCAAAGTGGTAAAATGTGTGCCCCCCCCCCCCCCTGTAACTTCTAAAATAAGAGAATGATAGAACTAAATAAAATATATGATGTACATTACCATGTAAACTTTCACTGAAAATTGGTTTGAACGAGATCTAGTGAGTGGTTTTTTTTAATACCTCATAATTCGTAAACCGCAATTTACCTTTCATTCAATCAACTCAAATAAAAAAATAAACATTTACTTGCTGCTACGAAACCCTTCATGGGCGAGCCCGACTCATACTTGGCCGCTTTTTTTTTCACTTTTATGTAATTCTTCTAGCTTAAAAATGACTCCACTTTGATTTAAAGTTAATATTTTTTAATGAAAAAAAAAATACAATGATCTTTCATCTTCATCTTTACTTGATAGACTTACGTAATAATTATAACCGATTTGTAATTCTATAAAATCCTAAGGTAATTTAGCTCTCCTTATTTTAATATAATATGTTCAAATAAATATCACTGTAAAAAACACGTTCAAAACATTACTTACCTAAGCTACACAAATTCACTATTTGATGATTTATTTAGAAAGCAGTACTTACGAAACGAAACCATGCCAGTTTTATCGGAATTTCAATTTATTTATAGGGTGGTTGCGTCAAATTTAATTTGATGTCATAAAATACCAGCTGTCTTACTAATCACATTAAAACATTTCAAAATTGAATATTTTATTTACATTAGCCAGCATTCCAGTTCTAAGGAACTGAGATCGAAAAACTCCTGGGTCTCAGATTTGACCATTTTTTTTTGTTTTTTTTTATGATACCTACTCATGAGAAACCAAGTATTAGCGGTGCTCCACACATATTCAAGTACAGCCATTTCGGTACAGCCGGTCGGCAAAATCGAATATACAGGGCGGCATCGACCTGATCAGGAGGAGGCGGAACGCGTGAGGGAGAGGCAAAATTCCCGCCCTCACGCCCCTAGCCGCCGCAGGAGACGCCCTGGGCGTCGTGAATCGCAGGTCGATTCCTGGCCACCGTAGGCGTGGGCTTGCGAACGGCGAGCAATGGGCAGGTCGCCGTTCGATAAGGACCAGGCCCGGGTCAACGGCGCGTTGTTTTCCACGCGCGCCTCAAAGACATGTCAGCACCAATGACGGGGTCCGCTAGGGCCGATGCCTGCTAGGGTTGCAGGAAAGTCCGAGAGGGATACCGTGGCCCCTGGCACAGGCAACTGAAGGAACACGGGTGGGTTTTAGTCAGTTAGAGTCTGACACGCCCTCCCACTCTGCCCAGAGCGGGAGAAGTTATTTGATGATTTCACACGCTCAAAAAAAAAAAAAAAGGGCGGCATCGACCTGTTCCGGATAAGGCGGGAGGAAACGCCCGGGTGTCACCATTGTGTGGATCACCCGGAGGACACGGTGGAGCACCGCCGTGAAAAAGTTACTAAAAAATATATCACTGTTAACCCAAAAACGACTAATCGCTTGGGTACATTTAAATCTAAACTTTTAAGTAAATTACCATTTTTGGTGACTAATGATGACCCTAATCAACATTATAATGATTTTTTTAATATGTATTGCAGACTATTCAATAACACGTTCATTCCAAAGACGTTCTCGGTTAATAGTAACGCTTCCTTCAGTGACTGGGCCACCATTGGTATACATACAAGTAGAAAACGACTTTATGAATTGTATGATGAACGAACTTGTAAAAACACTGCTGAATTTAATTTATATGTTAAGAATTATTCTAAATTATTTAATAAAGTTTGTAGTATGGCCAAATCACGTTATTTGAGTTCAAAAATTAAAAATAGTAGTAATGTAATAAAAATGACATGGAGTATCATTAATAGCGAAACGGGAAGGTCATGCAACCGATGTAGTGACTACAGCCTTGCTATTGATGACAATATAATTAAATCTGATTCTCAAGTCGCCGCGGCCTTTGAAAATTTCTTTGCAGAGATTCCCGTATCGACTACTAAATCTCTAAACTCTTCACCCACTGCTGCACAAACTGGAATGTTTTCTTTAAGTAAAGACTTACTTAAAGAAAACATTCCAGTTTGTGATTCTGAATTTCATTTCGAATATGTCACTTTTAAAGATATAATTAAAACCTTTCACACGTTAAATGTAAAAAAGACTGCAGATTTATGGGGTAATTCTGTGGACGTTGCTAAGTCAATTATAAATATTGTAGCACCTACTTTAGCTGTTACTTTTAATAATTGTATTGACCGTGGTGAGTTTCCTGATCTTATGAAAAACAGTAAAATAATACCGTTGTTTAAATCGGGTAGTACATCAGACCCTACTAATTATAGACCTATTTCAGTGCTACCTACATTTAGTAAAATTTTTGAAAAACTTATTTTAAATCAAATGCAAAGATTTTTTAATGTACATAAATTACTGCATAACAAACAGTTCGGTTTTACAAGGGGTCGTTCAACTACTGATTTGAACTTCTAGGGCATGTATATAATGCATGGGAGGACAAATGCGATGCGTTGGGCATCTTTTGCGATTTGTCCAAGGCATTCGATTGTGTTCTTCATGAAACATTAATCAGGAAACTGCACCACTACGGAATCCGGAACGCCTCTCTGGATCTTCTTACTTAAGTGATAGGATTCAGAGAGTTGATGTTAACGGGAAAAGATCTCCCGGATCGGTAGTAAGAATGGGGGTCCCGCAATGCTCAATTCTAGGTCCATTTTTATTTCTTATTTATATAAATGACTTGCCTTACCTCATAAAGGATAAATATGATATAGTGCTGTTTGCAGACGACACTTCACTTTTATTTAAACTCAAACGTTAGCAGCTGGTTACTGCCCTCGCAAAAGTAGTTAACTGGTTTAATGTTAATAACCTTCTTCTTAACGAGAAAAGAACGAAATGTGTTAAGTTTACGATACCTCATGTTAGACAAGTAGAAACAAGTATTCTCATAAAGGGTGAAGAGTTGAAACCCGAAAATACCACAGTATTCTTAGGCATAACTTTGGATGCCAAGCTTCAATGGGGCCCCCATATAGATAAATTGTCAAAGAAGCTTAGCTCTGCAGCATACGCCGTTAGGAAAATTCGTGGTTTAACTGATTTAGAGATAGCCCGTTTAGTATACTTTAGTTATTTTCATAGTGTAATGGCGAACGGTATTCTGTTGTGGGGAAATGCCGCCGATATTCAGACGATTTTTGTGTTACATAAAAGGGCAATTCGTTCAATTTACAAATTAAGTCCCAGACACTCCCTCAGAGACAAATTTAAAGGGATTAATATAATGACTGAGCCTTCTCAGTATATTTATGAAAATCTTTTGTATGCACATAAAAATATTAATCTGTTTAAAAAGTACAGTGATATCCATAATTTAAATACTAGGAACAAACACAAATTTGTTGTTCCTACTACCAGGCTCAAGAAAATAGGTGGCTCGTTTAGATGCCAATGTATACGTTTTTTTAATAAACTTCCTAGCCACGTTCAAGCACTAAGCCTTAATAAATTCAAATCTTTTATAAAAAGGAAACTATGCCAGAATGCCTATTATACTGTCAAAGACTATATTGAGGACAAAAAGGCTTGGGATTGAGTTGCTCCAATAAAACACAGGCAATGTTAATTTATTTTATTTCGCTAACTATTTTTACTTTTAATCTTTGTATGTATGTATGTATGTATCTTTTTAAGTATCTATACTTATTTACATAAACAATGACACTAATATTTTTTGTATAAAGTATTATATTATTTTAAATTATTGTGAATGTGAGGACTATGTGTGTTTTTGTTGCAGTTTTAATCATGTTCTGGCAGTTGAGCTGCACGGGTACTGACAAATGCGTGCACTGACTGGACAGGTCCACTCAATCTGTGTGGTTCTTCAAAAGACCATTTCAGACACAAATCTACATGGTCCTCAAAGATTATTATAATGTTATTCTAATTATTGTCAATGTGAGAACTATGTCGGTCATTGGTTTTTTTATATTTATTTTTGCATTTTTCTCAGCGTAATCATGATCTGGCAGTTTGAGTAATTTATGCGGCCTACTCAAATGTCCTTTCTTTGGTATTGTTCGTCGAATCGTTGAGCTCCTTAAGTCTAAGTTGAGCTGCACGATTACTGACAATTGCGTGCACTGACTGGACAGGTCCACTCAATCTGTGTGGTTCTTTCCTCAAAAGACCATTGCAGACACCGATCTACATAGCTTTCACATGATCTGACCAAGATTTTGTCTGGACTTTAAAAGAGACTGACCTCTGAGTTTGTTTCGGCCTTTCTTCTCAGAGTAGTCAGATAGGTAACGCCGACCCCATCTAGTTTAAAAAAAAATATGATTGACGTGTAAAAGTGTTTGTTCAAACCTACTTACAGAAATAAAATCATTTATCATTTATTATACAACGGTATAAGGTATGGGTGAACTTTACACCCTGATCCTCGTACCTATAAAGTTGTATGAAATGGCTATAACACGGCAAATTTGCGTAGGGTGTCTATTTACTTAACAACTAACTACTGCCCGCGACGTCGGTCGCTGTCACCTGCGTGGATGTCAGAAATTATCCCACGGGAATGTGCTACCGGGACAAAAATTAGCGTATTTTATTCCTTATAACATCCGCGATCTGTCAATGAAATTCCCTTCAAAATGGTCAAGCCGTTTACAAATAGACAGACTAACAAAATTTTAAAAAAATATGTTTTTTTATTATTAGTACCGTATATACTTTCATATGCATTTAGTAAAAAGCTGTTATTTTGACATTACAAACCGACATTTCATTTAAATGTATGTATATAGAATAATTTCCATGATTTTACATTTTCGAAATGAATAGGCATAAGGAGTCAAAACAATATAATAATGATACTCCTCGATATGGCTCGCATCGTTAGCAAGTGCCTGCTTCTGGAGCCCCTAGCACCGGTACCTTGGACCCTACTCCCGACCCGACACCGTCAGACCTCTATTTTTATATTTTAAACATAAAGAAATATTTAAAAATGTAATAAGAAAAGAGAAAATAAATAAATTACATAATATTGTTATTTAGCTCTAAGGCCGTCTTGATACTTTATAAACCCAATAAATTGACACTTTTAATATCTTCTAAGAGCCTCGTAAACACAAAGAGAATATTCATTAAATAATGATAAGAAAATACACTGCTTTGTTGTAAGGCAAAGTATCTTAACTTTCTTACAATTACTCCAAATCAAATCAAAATATGTTATTTCACATTAACCTCGCGGCCATTTGAGCGATGTTTTTTTGTTCTTAATCCTGTACTGTTCCCGAGGAAAATAATATCTGTCGACGACGGTCACAATAATTGCTTTAGGACGCTAGATGGCGCTACGTGTCTTTAGATTAGTGATTGAATTATTTAATTGGAAACTAGAAATGTATACGAGTTTTTTTTTTATATGAGTAATTTTTTTGTGAGTCTACAGAACTCCAACACTGTTTAACCGAACACCATGAAAGTTGGCACATGAGTAAGTAGGTAAGTATATATATTTTTAATGGAGAAAGATTGACATGATTTTCTCGACGTCCACGCGAGCGAAGCCTTGGGCAAAAGCTAAGTTACTAATAAAATTGTGATCTCGAGAAAAGATAATCTGGTTTTTCATTCTGTAAGTTGAAAATCTCCGGTATTCTCGTCGCCGAGCCCTATCAAGGACATCTTGAATTTGTCCGAGTCTGTCTGTTTATTATGTCGTGAATCGACAACAGCTGCAATCACATACTTCCATAATTATTTCCAAACTCACAAGTATCCAAACTTTCAAGAACTAGTAGAGAAATGTGCATTGTAAATTTTAGTTCATGACGACTAATTTTATTCCACACCTTATTAATCGCTATTAAAAATAGTCTGATTTAGTTTGATAATCTAAATTTTAGGTGAAAACGTCAAATTCAGAATAGCAAAACTGGCATTTTCACTGCATTGGATAACTAAAATGACATTAGTGCTGTCAAACTATAATATAGTTAATTGTGTCACTTTAGTAAATTTCAGAGTGGGAAACGTTGTTTGACAGGAATAAACTAAATTTTGGTGATTTTCAGTCTAGTTTAGAGAATTTTGTGACAAGAGAATCGGCACCACTGTTTATAAGAAATGACTTGCTTGTTTTAGTTAATCTAAATTTGGGTATCACAATTTAATTTTTACTACGTGTATTTATATTATGGAAATCGCTTCTTATTTTGAAAAGTCCTAAGCTTTTGCGAACATACAAAATGTTTTCTAAGATATAAAGAGAAGGCAGAGTTTGTATATCAATTTCTTTGAATTGTTTCTAAGAGACCCGGGAGATATTTTAGATCGCGCGGATTACCTTTTTTTGTAAAATGAAAATTTAATCTACGTCAGCTGCTGATCCCCACAGCAAAACGCCAAAGTCATAATACTGTGGAAATAAGCAAAGTATACTAACCTAGCTGTGGCTATATCAGTCAACTGCCTTATTTTTCTTACTGCATATGCAGCTGAACTTAACCTACCTGAAAGAGCTCTTATGTGGGCCCCCCATTGCAATTTAGAATAAGTAATTCTTAGAAATACAGTTTCCGTCATGTGTGTCTGGTTTCATACCATCAAGATTTAAATTATGACCCACTTGGGGTACATTTGGCAATGAAATCTTAAGACATTTAGTTTAGTTCGCATTAAGTAAAAGATTATTAGCTGCGAACCATTTTGAAAGAACAGCCAGTCTATCGTTGACATGTATGACATCCGTATCTTTTCTATCTATTTTAAAAATAAGAGAAGAATCATCAGCGAATAAAATTATATCCGATAAGTTAGCCATCATGTAAGGAAGGTCATTAATATAAACTAGAAATAAGAAAGGGCCAAGAATGTAACCTTGCGGCACGCCTATCTTAACTAAGGACCCCAAAAACGTCGGCCCGTTAACGTTTACCCTTTGCTGCCTGTTTGATAGATAGGAAAGAACAAGATCAGCAGCTTATCCACGAATTCCGTAGTGGTGCAATTTACAAATCGGTGTATTGTGGTCAACGTAGTCAAACGCTTTAAAGAGGTCACAGAAAATGCCAATTCAATCCTGGGACTTCTCCGAGGATTCCAAATGTGACTGATGAATTTTACTCCCGCATCAGTCGTCGACCTATCTTTCGTGAAACCAAACTGGCGACTGTGTAAAATCCCATTTGAGTTAAAATGTGGCAACATCTGGTCTTGCATGATTTTTTCATAGATTTTAATCAATGCTGGTAGCACAGATAAAGGTCTTTAATTAAAGGGATCACTCTTACTACCTGATTTGAAAATTGCTACTACTTTACTATGTTTCATTAAATCAGGTAACGTACCGCTGTCTAAACATTAATGAAATATGCCTGTTAGGACAGGGGCATTTGTGTCAATGATATCTCCAAAAACCTTAACGGAAATCCCCCATATGTCTTCAGTGTTTTTATGTTAAGACTTTTGAATGCTTTTTTAATTGTAACAATAGAAATAGGCTTGAATTCAAAACTTGGAATGTCCTTACTGAAGTTTTCTTTGAGAAGAGATTCAGCTTATATGGATGATAAGGGGAGAGATTTCGTAATTTATATTGGTATGTTGGTAAATAAATGTTCTAGTGTCTCAGCAACTTTTAACTTATTTGAGATGGTTTCATTATCAATTTTTTGAGACAATTCATTCTGGTCTCGCAATTTTGTATTTCCAGTTTCTTTGTTAATTACCTGCCACACTGATTTTATTATATTCTTAGAAACACTAATTTTGATACTTATTCATTTAGATTTAGCTTGAGCGCAGGGTCTTTTGAATATTTAGAATAATTTCTTAAGGGTTTGATCAGAAGTCAATGTAGTGTGTAAGTGCATTTTATAAGCCAACAATGGCCCATTTACAAAATTTTGGTTTAGTATGGATTGTAACTTTTTTTACAGCACATGCTTTATTGAATTCTTGGCATGCTGTAGAAAATAGTGTACCGGAGTTTATATTAGGGTCTTGTGAATCAACACTAGCTGTTGAAAGATTACTTAGAACATTATTTTCAATTTATTTTTAGTTAGATGATTCAACGGTTCTGTCTAAGTGTAACTTTTTATCCAAGTCGAACGATACAGGTTGACCACTTGACCAGTATGGTCAGACTTGACGCCACTAATTAAGGGCGAGTCTTTTATTTTACAATTAGTAAATACATTGTCTATGCATGAAGCTGAGGTTGCTGTTATTCTAGTCGCTTCATTAAATATACATTTTAAATTGAACTTATGTGAAGGACTTCTTTTAAGTGAGGCTAACAAAAGTTTCCTAAATATAGAACATCTTTGACACATTTATTTGGTATCGTATTCGATAATCTGTATGTTTTGTTGCAAAGAAATCGGATTTCTCTAATACAGGTCGATTTGAGCGCAACGATAATGATTAATGAAATAAATAGTATCTCATGAAAGCTGAAAAAGATAGATTAATATCCTTTAACTTGAGTGGCACATGGCATTGACGAGGGCTCTGAATTGAGCGGTCATTGTACTACATTTGTTGCGGCCAGTACTCTAAGGCCGGGATCTAAAACTCTACTTAATAGTACCCGCCCACTTTATTTGTTCATCAACGCGCACGAAGATTGATGACGTTTACATTTAAGCCAGGAAGACTACACAAACTAATGTATGATCTATGTGGAGGTTTTAAGGTTGAAATTGCAACAGGGATGGTCCCACTGCAGGGCAAAGGCCTCATCTCTTACAGAGAATGCACGATTACTGATCACCACGCTTGCTCAAGACGGGCTGGTGATTACAGACATTATTAACTAAGTCAAGGTTTCATCGCGATGTTTTTTCTTGACCGATGTCGACGATATGTACTTTCTGAGTTTATCTTGGACATTACTGTCCAAGATAAACTCAGAGCGTCTTATTACAAAACACGATCTAACTTTAGCCCGAGCCTAAACGTTCGTTCCAGTTTTTGTATTTCGAACTTTATGCCGACTTCAGTTAAGTTCTTAACACAAAATTGGCAACTTAAGACCGGACTAAGTTGTCAGTTTTGTGAAAGGAACCGTATTTCGATTTCTGTTGGGTTCTTATTTCAAAAACAGGCTCGATGATTTAAACCATGTCTAAAGAAAAACTTTGTTTTGTAATAAGACCGAATAAGTACATATGAATTGAATGAAAAAGTCACATCGGTACTTGCCCGCATTTTAACCCAAAACTTTACTCAGCACGTACTTAATTGTTATTCTTGTCTCAGTCGCACCACTATCAAACTACAAGTGCGAGATAGAGACGAGAACATGTCTAAGTCAAGCATGTATTTTGTAACGTTTATAGATCTCGTCATGTTCAAGAATCTGACAGTCTTTGAGACACTCGATTTTGACTGCTGAGTCAAGTAGGGTTCATGTTTGGTCCCTTTGAACACTTATCACTGAAGACTTGTTACAAATAACATTTGTATTTTACCGTGAACGTTCAGTACAAAATCAGTCCTTTGTTGTTCATGTATTTTTACAGGTGACGGTAAAAGATACGCTTGGTGTGACCGCAGCTGTAAGGACGAATGGGAGATTGTTAACAAAAGAAGTGCGATTGTAAGTGAAAATTCCTGGAAGAATGAAGGCAAGGCGAACGATGGAAGTGACCTTGTACCCTTTTTAAACGTCAGGGGCGTAGTATTATAAAGCCAGGTGCCTAGTATGCGTTACTGCGTAGTTCGAAATGATGATTTTGTAAGAGGAATATACAAGTCGCAACTATTCTACTATAAAAACATTAGGTACATTAGCGATAAATATAATAACTATTTTTACATACTGTCCGCGAACCGTCTGCCAAAACTACATTTTTTTGTACACTTTGAATTAAAGTTTATTTTAAATCACAAAAATACTGTTAATTTAAAATGAATAATATACTAAACAGTGAACAATTAAAGCTAATAACATTCTACAAGACTCAATAAAATCGTAAATTTAACTTAAACCAATTATATAAAATATAAATAGGTACCATAAAAGCAAATGGTACTATTTTAATTTAATATTTAATCTTTTTCTTAACAAAAAGCGCCTTCATCCTCTCTCCTATTAAACAATAACTTTGCTGTGCCCGACAGGGTCCATAATTGATTCGATGTTTTAACATATAAATATTATAATGTACACATTATGGAATGTAATAAAGTAATCAGTATCCTATAGAAAAAGTGATCTGCGTAATATCCCTACCTACAGCTCAGTGTTCGCCCGCGTAAAAGTCGGAGATGATCCCACGGGAACGTAGAAATATTACATCCTAATCCAGGTCTGGTCATCTAAGTTATTATTCCATATAGACTCCATACAAGACTGACTGACTATTAGACTGACCGGTTGGCGCAGTTGGTAGCGACCCTACCTTCTGAGCCGCTGGTTCCGGGTTCGATCCCCGGACAAGTCAAACATTTGTGTGCATGAACATGTCTGTTTGACCTGTGTCTGGGTGTATATATGTATATAAGTATGTATATCAGTCATCAGGTTACCGTAGTACAGGCTCTGCCTAGTTCGGGACCTGAAGACCTTGTGTGGATGTTGTCCCATATTATTATTATTTATTATATTATACAGACTTTCACATTTATAATATTAATAGGATAGGAAGTAGGATATATTTTGGAGCCAGTTTAAGTCCACATGACCAGCAAGTTATTATAATTCCTTTTTTTTTAATTTTCATAATTTTGTTTTTTTATTCTATTTTGTTGTATCACTGTATGTTTTGTTCTATTGTATTTCACTTTTACTGTTTATATAAGTTGTATATTCCATCACGTAATGTTAATTTTAAACTTGTAAATTTTAGTTATTATTATATTAATTTTATAGTTTAGTGCTTGTGACACAATTCAGTCTTATTACAAAAAACTAAATAAACATGTTTATGGGGCATGCGGTGCTAATCTGTAAGAAATTGTTACACTAACCTTAGAATATGGTAGATATTTACTTCAACTATTTACTGTGTAAACAATTGTTGGTTGGCCAATAGAGGAAAATATAAAATAAATAACATTCCAGACCACTTAATCCCAATATCGGCGGACGGCGGGGACGGCATCGAGGTGGATTTGCCGCCGGCTATCACACATGCGATGCCGCCAGCGGCCGCTGGCGCACTACTGGATCCCGCGGCATCCCATAGTATGCCACGAGGCGTGCCCGGTGGCACCTCGAGCTTGCTTAGGGCTGCGCTACGCAGCAACGCAGCAGAGTAAAAGTTGGTTGACAAAAAAAATACGCATGCGATCATATACAGGGTCGCAGGCGCATCGACGCACAATCATGTGCAAAAGTGCAATAACTACGCGGTCTAAATGTATGGAATAGCATTTTTTTTTTATAACTGATGAAAACTTTTAGCACACGGGGGCCCAGAATCATGTTCTGAATCTATGGTAATCTGGATCCCTATCACCATGTATATTTAATAGATCCCGCGATCGTATGCTAGTGAACTCTGGCGCATACCATCGCTTCGCGCACGGTATCCTCCAGCGTGCTCTTCTATTCCCCAGAAAGAAAGCCGCTTTGATGCTCCGTGGTCGGTCTCTGAGCTTTGATTTCTATAATATCTTGTTACCATTAGATATGAACGAATTTACGTTGGTAAATTTATAATATCTTACCCCGCCGTCCGCCGACGTGCGTTGGCCTTCAGCTGTTGGGAAATTCATTTGGACTATTCCCACTCCAATATCAGATGGGTAATTCTAACTTTCAGTCGAAAAATGTGTACCTAAGCACTGTTTTTAGTCCGAACTTTAATATTGCAGCATATTTCAGCATCATATTTCTGGCTGCGCAGTTATTCCTAGACATTGCCTTTTTATTTGCATTACCATGTCATCGGAAGTCAGAATTGGTACGTACAAAATAATGCTCCTGTCTAAAGGCAGAAAAAGTAATGTTAGTATAAATACAGCGGTCACTGCAGGCTTTCTAAAATTATGAGGTTGTAAACATAATGGGCCTTTCAAGTATAAACTGTAATGCTCTAGAGATAAGGCATTATTATAGGTAATAATTTTCGGGACACTCACTGCTTTATTACATACAATTGGCAGTAACATGCGACGAAGCTAAAAAATAATAAAAACGACAAAAAATACACAATCAAACCTAAATTGACACTTTACTTGAAATTAAATTGCATTCTCGACGTTGAAACTAGTAAGGTACAAAAATAATACAAAAGTATTGCTTTTCTATAATACACTACTAAGTAAAGATCTCTTTAGTTTTCTAAGCTTATATTTTTTACGTAACCATACGTTTTCTCACACAGAATCAAACGTAATACAAAACTGTGTAAAGTCTACTGAACTAGCGAATACTAAAATGTTACAAGTCTATGACTAACGCTAATTTGTTATACAATTTCAGTTTGAAGCCCTTAGCTATTTTTTTTTTGCGCCTTATGATCTTATGACTTTACGACGAACACGTACTTAAGATAATTGCATCGGTTACAGCACAAGCTTATGATGGGCCGCCAGGCAGTCGGTCAGTGACCTCTGTACGTACTTTTACGAAGTGACTAGCGGTGACACTAAAGTTTCCTATTTTGTTGGAAAACTTTGAGACGTACCTATTAATTGTTTTTCCGTTAATTTATACGCAACGAAAATAAAATTTGCAAATAATATGTTTTTTTAGATGAGATTCTGTTAAATAGCTAAGGTATTTATGACAACGCTGTATATTACTTATTTTCACATATCTCTCGCTTTTTTTTCTCTTAAATAAGAGCAGAAACTCACCTGACTCCTGCTATAAGATCCAAGGAATCCAACAGTAATAGTCTTATCATTTGTCCAATTCCCGCTCGAATTGGGACACACTTTAGCTCCTCCACAATCACTGTTCACTATATCAAACAAATTCACTCCTTCTATCTCCATTCCATCGACTGACAGTTTCACTTCGATCAAGTTTGATGTCAAGCTGGAATGTATGTTGTTCAAGTATATAGCATTAAGAGTGTTTGTCTGACTGTGATCAGCATCATCTGCATTCGTTGTGTTGATCACTTCACATTTTTTATGATTCACTGGTTTGTTTGCTTCTTCATTGGTATTGTTATATACATCGTATATGTCAGTTTTGTTGTATTCAATATAATCGTCTAAGTCTATATTGTTAATTTCTGTATGTTTTTTGTTTTCATCTTCTGTAGATAGTCCAATTTCTGTGAATAGGAGGAGGATGAAGAATGTGATGTGCGCCATCTTGGTGGTTCCTGTTCAGGTTGGGTCCATCATTGGAGTGGTTTCTGTAAAAGAGGGATTCAATTTTACTTATGGGATTAATTTGATAAAATTTTCTAAATATAGCATGAATTTGGAATTACGTCACTAATACATAACTCTTGAGAGTTTATCAAAGACTTGGGGTCTTTGATAAATTCTCAAGAGTTATTCATTCGACAAATTTATCAATTTAAGATCGTGTTCTATAACTGAGTGTTCAGAAACATTATAGAATACATAAGCTCAGTTTATAAAAAGGCAGATATTTTTTTTTTAAATATAATTGATTTGTTCCGAATGGTTATAAATAAATAGTTGAAATGTATAAACACTCGGAACAAATTAATTATATTTTCTTAATTCTATTAGTACCTCGAGATGTATTTCTATCATTATTAAAATGATGGATCAAACCCCTAAAAGTCTTTAATTTATACACTGATCAACGGACCTATTGTCTTTTTAAATTAGGCCCATGTTATCATTCGTCTGGTTTAAATCCAATTTCGTTTATTCAAAATGAATTCTTCTCTCCGTGAAGTTTGTTTTAGCTGACCTTTGAATGTAATATCAAAGAACTATTTCCAACAAATATTTCGGTACTGGGTGAATTAGGGACCTAATTTCAACTTGTATTTTAATAAACTAACTTCATTGAAACCGTCCCGATAATTCTAAGAATTCTGTAGTTGTATTCAAAAAGCTTTAAAACTTGCGGTGTTCTAGAAAAACTAAATGTTAACTTACTCAAACTTTAGACGAGTCTATTAAGTTTTGTACATCCTAACCTAACATCCCGCCTTGTTTCTCGAAAGGTTCAGAGGTGTACCTATACATACCTGTAGCGGTATCAATATCGCCACATGCGAGCTGCGCGTCATAATGATGTCACGCAAATCCTACATTGAGCTCGGTACTCACAAATTTTCAATGTATCAAAAAAAAATGGGGAGATTTTGGGTTCAATCAAATCTTAATTTTGAACGTTCGAATAAATTCTAAGTAAGTTCTGCAATTCCTAGATACACCATAATTTTTAGGGTGTTAGGTTAGACTATGCTAATTAGTTATCACAGAAAAAACTGAACCAGAAATGTTCAACAGAACGAGAAAAAAATCGAAAACTGATGTTAGGTGAAAATTACGAAAAAAAACATTAAAAAATTCTATCTCGAAAACTACGAAAAATCGTAGTACATACATGGGGGTAATTCGGATACTCCTCGTCATAAAGTATCTAAATTTTACGTTTGAACGTCAACTCCCCGGCCACCCTGTATACAACTTCCCACATCAATCATCGGGCAATTGCCCACCAGACACGACATCCGTCTGGTCGGAGGATCCTCCCTTTTCTATGGAGGTATGAGTGAACTTTACACCCCGTTCCTCGTACCTCTATATACCCACATTTAATAGGTGGTGAGCCCATTGCCATCAGCCGGGCACAAGTCCACACTTCCGTGCCGATATAGAGATTTGTCCGAATATTCCAATAACATTATTAAATGAGATGTAGTGTACTCTTGTAAGTACTTTTATTGGCAAGAAAATTATTCCAAACTAAATAGGTTTCACTCATTTTGCTTATGGATGTAATTTAAAAGTTAATTAAAAGTGCTCCGAAGACACGTGTTGTGCATTAGCCGTCCATGAACAACCTTTGTGGGTGACATTAACACTTTATTACTTGGGCTTAAGAACTTAGGATTCCTACGTCTTTGGATGAGGGGACACAAATGTTCGAATCGACCGTGATTTGATTCGATCACTATGAAAGTAGATTCTCCTAAGGCTCGTCGTCTATGACGCTACTCAAAAGTTGATAACAAAATTGCAAACTTAGTAAGTGACGTCACGTACGGACCGCCATTGAAATACTAGTGCTGTGACATTCTGGATACTCGTTGGTGATTAGAGTTTATAACATGTTGCTTTTCAATAGCGTCGCGGATGATGGGCCTAAGACTTTGGAAGATCTCCAAAATAGAACCCCATGCCTCTTCAATATATAGTATATTAAACAGCCAGACTTGTAACTTAATAACTTCTGGTATTCAAAAGGAAAAATAAATGGCTTGGTAGGAAAAAATGCTCTTTTTTAAAATAAAATCAAAAGGAAATATTTGCATTGCAACGGAGGATGGCGAGTTTGGACCCAAATTATTTATAAATTAACAAAGTGTCATTCACTTGCAAGTTCATATTTACTATAATTAAGAGTTTGTAAGAGGGTTATATAAAAAATATTGAGTCCCTAGGTGATGGGAATTTAAAGTTAGAAAACATTTTTATTTACTTCAAATTAAGTCATCATGCAGTTATTAAATGCACCGTGTTTTGTATTACATTCCAACCTACTCATTACATGATTTACGTTCTTACACTTGTAGACGTTTACGCTTGTAATTTTTTTTTATGAATAAAACTTGAAAAAAAAACTACAAAAAAGCTAGTATCATTTCATTCATTTTTCTATACAAAAATGTACAATATTATAATTATTACGATTATTTGTGATAACGTAGAATGGAATGTACATATATGTAGTATATAAATATAGTTGCACTATTAGATTCGTTTTAGGTATAATCTTTTACTTTGCATATCTTTTATCTCCCAGTCTCTACGACTTGCTGCCCACTTGCTTTTTTGCTAGTTTTATATAGTTCTACAACTAGTTATAAGTTTCCATACTGTACGATACTCCTAACAGTCCATCTTCCTTTACTTCAAGAGTCAACTCAATTTTTCTTCATCAAAAACAGTTTTCATCCGTTATTTATTCGGTGACAGTACTTTTCCAGCGAGTATTTTTATTCGGAACGTGCTCTGGACCTGATACTGATAAAAACCAACACAGAATAGAAACTTCACGAAGTTCCGTACAGAAAAATCTTGAGATGACATTAATAAAATCGCTTGGAAAACCCGAAACTTGCACTCATAATGAAATTAGAACGATAAAGATGGTTGAAATATTATAATTATAAGATTTCAACCATCTTTATTGCACGGTTACTGACAAATGCGTGCACTGACTGGACAGGTCCTCTTAATCTGCGTGGTTCTTTCCTCAGAAGACCATTTCAGATACTAATCTACATGGTCCTCAAAGATTATGTTCGAACTTTAATATACACATTGACATTGATGAATTTTATACATACAATGACATGAGTAATTACTCTGTAAAGTATTATATTTATTTAATTATTGTGAATGTGAAGATTATGTGGTTTATTACTTTATTTTATTTTATGTCTTAGTTAGTTTCACGATCTGGCAGCTTGAGTAATTTATGCGGCCTACCCAAATGTCCTTTCTTTGGTATTGTTCGTCGAATCGTTGTGCTCCTTAAGTTCTCAGTTGAGCGGCAAGATTACTGACAAATGCGTGCACTGACTGGACA
The DNA here is from genome assembly GCA_937001585.2 of Brachylomia viminalis. Taxonomy (NCBI): domain Eukaryota; kingdom Metazoa; phylum Arthropoda; class Insecta; order Lepidoptera; family Noctuidae; genus Brachylomia; species Brachylomia viminalis. Next base: position 5,013,737 of record OW443298.2, read on the forward strand.
GGTCCGCTCAATCTGTATGGTTTTTCCTCAAAATACCGTTTCAGACACCAATCTACATGGTCTTCACATGATCTGACCAAGATTATGTCTGGACTTTAAAAGAGACTGTGACCTCTGAATTTGTTTCGCCCTTTCTTCTCAGAGTAGTCAGATAGGAAACGCCGACCTCATCTAGTTTTTAAAATATGATTGACGTGTAAAAGTGTTTGTAGAAACCTACTTACAAAAATAAAATCATTTATCATTGTTCGTAACGTGAGTTATAATCTTTAGACCACATCGAAAGCAAGACACACAATACACTCGTAGCAAAGTGCTTGCTACGCCGTAGCTCGGTTCGTAGCCGCGTAGCAAGGCGTGCGGAGTTTGACGTCGTAAATTTACATTGGTTCAGTCACCTTCATTAATTTACCCAAAGCTTAGATGTAGCTTTTATAAGTAGTTTCGTAAACGATCATATTCATGTGCAGGGACACAGAAGTTGTAGTTCACTGAAACTTCAGTGAACTACAACTTCTGTGTTCCTTTATTTTGTGCTGTGTTCTTAAAACGCGGAACTGTATTTCTTAGAAATCTTTTATCTATTTCACTTCTACGTATATTGGTCGCAAACCACCAATAGGGAAAAACCAAGTGCGATTTTAAAACCAGTAACTAATTACAAACATTATTAGCATTTGTTTAGACGGTAATGAATCATAAAAAAAAATTGTGGGCTAAATCTACTGTCAACGAAGGATATAGGTAAGTATACAGGTAATTACTTATTTAACACGAATACCCAAAAAAAGAAGTTTTATGCTTTCAAGGTTCATGTATGTATGTTAGGCACCTATGAGTGTGAGGTTCTTTTTTATCGCCTTTTTTTTGTTTTTAACCTACTTGTGGTTAGAGAAGTCAGGTCCTTAGGTACCTATGTTATGTTTGAGGGCTGAAATACAGGCTTTGCCTAGTTCGGCCCCAAATGCTAATACTTTTATGTACAGTAACTGTAGACTAAGCACTTAATTTGTGAAATAATGTACATTTTTTTCTGTGAATAAACCTATTATTTTGTTTATGTGGTCATAATTATGTCATGCGTGGTACATAAATTGTATTTTATTTCACAAAACTTCTTTACTCTTACTGTAAATACATAGAAAGATAATCAATGAGTAGTGTTCCTAACACAGATAAATCTACGCACCCGTCGAATGGAGACGCTCGTGAAAATCTTATCACTTGCTATATTTTTGTTTACGTACAATTTTTTACGACGCTCGGCGAATTAGTCGGTCCGCTGAACATATGGAAGGGGACAGAGAGGGTTTTTGGGCAAGCATAGTCAGGGCGAAAAGTTGATATTTGGTGCCGAATGAAGAGGGAACATCGAAAATATATTTGAAAAGTTTCAGATAGGAGCCCTGTGGTTACGAGTCCACTTTCAGATTTCGGAAAAGAACCAAAAAAGGTGATCTTCAGAGCCGTTGATTTTCATATGATCGTGTGAGGCATAACCCATAGGCGAATCTGACGAAGAAATTGTAACCTTTTCCTAAATATGACGAATTTGAAATCTCGGATTTGTACCTTTTTTAAAAGGGTTTTCAGGGCGAATCAGTTATTATGTGCAATAACGTTACATGTCCTGATAGTGAATATATAAACATCTGACGAATTGATGGAGTCTTTTGGCAAATATGACGAAACCTGATCAATTCAAAAAATTACCTAAGTGGTCATAATTTTGCATTTATCCATAAATCAAGGAACCCAATACCTTTTTTTTATTTATTTGAGGGTGGGAAACCTTCAAATACCTTCTCCCGCTCTGGGCAGAGCAGGAGGGCGTGTCAGACTCTTACTGACTAAAACCCACCTGACCAAAGGCCTGGTTCTTATCGAACGGCGAGCTGCCCATTGCTCGCCGTTCGCAAGCCCACGCCTACGGTGGCCGGGAATCAGCCTGCGATTCTCGACGCCCAGGGCGTCTCCTGCGGCGGCTAGGAGCGTGAGGGCTCGAATTTTGTCTCTCCCTTACGCGTTCCGCCTCCTCCTTCGCGAACATTACTGCTTCGCTTGTGACGGCTTCACAAGCCCTCTCGCTCCGTACCATGGCCTGGACCCCAATACCTTGGATCACGGTTTTAATTTAAAGCTGATACGTTTATGAAGATTTCCCGATATTCTTACATACTTTACTTATATACTTTTACAATGTTTGTAAATATGTGAACACCATGTATCTATCACTTAATTAACTTATTTATCATTGCTACGTTTATTAAATTCTTTTTACCTATTGTGGTAGGGTAATTTTTTATTATAGGTGCATCGTCTTCACATAAAATTATATAATTAATGTATACAAAATATTGTAACAAATTTTAAAAGAGTAACGGTGGAGTTTCTTGCCCATTCTTCTCCATACGAAACTACCTGTTGGAAGGGGCGACTAGAATCAATTTTATTTAAATGTAAATGTTGAGGTTCAAAAGTGCCTTTTATGTGCCTATTTGAAATAAATGCTTTGACTTTCATTTGCTGCTTTGATTCAGAAGTTTGAGTATACCAAAAACTTGAACATAATAATTAAAACTTAAGTAGGAAAATTGAAGCATCGGCAGCATACACCCTAAACATGGTTGATTATTGCACAATTTTACTATCACACTATATTTTATTATCAATATATCTGAAAAATATCCTCATTTTATGGGCCCATCTAACGAGTTGTTAATGTTTAAAAAAATATTCAAAGGTGCCCTTCATTTTTTTGATAGAGCTGGCAAAGATTCGCTTCGACGGGAACATCAAAAAGCGATTTACGACGATATGACGTGTGGTATCTAGACTATGGGATGTACTTTTCAGCTGCTGTATGACTGTGGAGATAGCGTTCTAAATAATAGTGTGTTTTAAAGACAGCTGGCGTCTTAAACCAGTCAGCCGCTAATTTTTTGCTGACTAGTTTATATTTATGACTAACGACCCGCCACTGATTCTCAGGGGTGCAACGGCAACATGTCAAAAGCAGTACTTACAAAATTTACAAAAACATTTAATTAACGATTTTTCTACGTCAGAACAGTTTTCTGTTCGATGTTTTATTGTAACTATGAACCTCTGCTCTCGATATCGTTACTCTTGCCGCCCCCAAGTCTTAGTGATAGTTCGTTTTTGTAAGTTTTATTAAAAAGGCCTAAAAACGAGTACGTAGGCCGCCAGCTTCTAGTTAATTAGGTTAAATAAAAGATATGAGATAGAGATTTATTTATACCGCACGAATGAAAATGTGCAAGTTTGTTTATTAATTAAATTAGTGCTACTGATTGTGGGAGAAAATTGTGGTCACATTACAAATCTTCACACGCACATAGTCGCATACGTACCTTTAAGCATCTAGCGCAGTAGGTTCTTCATCCGTTTTGGTTTGTTTTGACTGTACAGCGGAAGTATGGCTGTAATTTACGTAGTTTTAATTATTTAGAACAACACCTAGTACAATACTTGACCTGCGCAACTACAAAGGTTCAGATTGAGAAGACACATTTTTAATCCTTGACATTAGGGGTGGTTTATATATGAGTTATATAAACTAGGTAATTTTGTTTTGAATTAGCTTGCTCGGCACTTCTTTCATATTTTTTTTGATTTTTCAATTTCAATAAAGTTGCTTTAATATCAATGTGTTTGTATTTGTCAAAAGTAAAACCTGTATACAATGTGGAGACAACAATACGACAATAAATGAAAACACTGGCAATACTAATGCATAGGAGTATTTTGAAACTATCAAATTAATCCTAACACCGAAATAACAAAAGTGATTTTTTCAAACAAACTAAATAGTAGTGATGGGCCGACTATGGGTTTTGCCAATCTTTGACTAGCTATAGTGCCTAAACTATTGGATATATATGATTGAATTATTGTATGCAGGCTGGGAACATCATTAGATATACGCAGTTTCATTTATTGTCGTATTGTCGTCTCCACCTTGTATAATGATATGATACTTAATCTAAGTTAACTCGCACCTGGCGGTCTAAACAGAAGTGGCGGCTTATTTAATAAAACTGACAAAAAAGCAAACTATCACTAATATTTAGGGGCGGTATTAGTAACAATATCGAGCGCAGAGGTTCATAGTTACATTAGAACGTTGAACACAGAAGTGTTATGACGTAAACAAATCGTTAATTAAAAGTTTTTGTAAATTTTGTAAGTAGGTACTGGGTTCTATGTTTGCCATCTTTATCAAAAAAATGACGGACACCTATTTTTTTAAACATTAATAGCTCGTTGGATAACCCATAAAATGAGGATATTTTTCAAATATGTTGTTAGTAAAATTTTGAAATAATTGACCATGTTTAGGGTACCCTTTTTTTTCAGAGTGTACCCTGACGATGCTCCAATTTTCCTATATGATGATGAATGCAAAATTATGAGCCCTTTTAGGTAATTTTCTACATTGGAACGTAATATCATAGATACTTAATTATTATACTGTGAAATAATAGTGGAATACTATTTGTATTTAGAACTGGTTAATTGAGTAAGAGGAAGACTGTCCTACCGTGATACAATTTCGACTAGTACGGAGGATAGTGTGAATCGAATGCTACAACCTAAATAACAATATCAGTATAAGTAATTGTTTCTGAGAGATTAGTGCTTAAATACGTGCTGAATGATTATCATGTGACGTAAGTACTTAACAACATCTTTAAGACGTTAGAAAGGTGAGAAATATAATGGTGCCGATTCCCTTGTTTACAAACTAAACCAAATTTAAGTTCAGTACATCTTTTTCTTTCTATTTCATTAAGAAAAGGACAGAAGATAAATTTTAGGTTAGTCCTGTCAAATTAATCAGCGCCTGACACTACTCCATACAAGTTTAGACGTGATTAAAAAATTGACTACTAAAATTACATCAAATTACGTCAGGTGCTGACTAATTTGACAGGACTAAACTAATATTTATCTTCTGTCCTTTTCATAATGAAATAGAAAGAAAAAGATGCACTCAACTTATATTTAGTTTAGTTTGTGAGCAAGGGAATCGGCACCAATATCACATTATTGGCTAGTATTTAAGTGCAGGAACCTATTTGACTGCGTGTGTAGTGTGTACCTACCAAATGTTAAAATACATAATTATAATGGTTGACTTTTATGATGCAAATAAAAAAATGTATTATTATTTCTGTATTTAATGAAAATCGTCATATTTCATATTTGCCGAAAGGCTCCATCAAGCCGTCAGATACTTATATATTCACTATTAGGACATGTAACGTTATTGCACATAAAAACTTTGATTCACCCTGAAAATCCTTTTAAAAAGGTACAAATATGACTTTTCAAAGTCGTCAAATTTGTCTATTTAAGTCATTACGGGGTAGGCCGCCCACGATCATATGAAAATCAACGGCTCTGATGATCGCTTTATATTAGGTCCTTTTTCGGAATCTGAAAGTGGACTTCTGACCACGGGGCTCCTATTTGAAACTTTTCAAATATATTTTCGGAGTTCCCTCCTCATGCCGCACCAACTCAGCTATCGACTTTTTGCTCTGTATGCTTGCTCAAAAACCCTCTGGGCTCTGCTTCCAATAGTATAATTATCGTATATATTCAAGAACGACTGGCGCCATTTATGTTGTTACCTATATTGTGTATTTTAGTACTGAAAATAACGTTATAAGTACTAGATAAGAATCTAACGTAAAGATAACATCATGCCTGTTATCCCCAAAGGATTAGGCAGAGGTGTACCTATAGCACAAACCATATTTCACCAGTCGTGTTTTTTAGTTTAGAATTAAACTAGCGAATAGGGAGAGCGAAAAGGGAATAGATATTGTAACCGATGGTCAAAACCACGATAAAATTTATAGTGTACTTTAAAAGATCCAAGCGATCACACAGACAGATACGAGAAGCACCTTTGTCTTAAATAATATAGATATAAGTGTGATAATGTGGAGGAGTTATTTGTTCACTGCCTACATGGTCAAAATAAGGACTTATCATCATCAGCCTACAATATTCCTACTGCTGGGACACAGGCCTCTTCTCTGTGAGAGGGACTGGGCCGTAATCTACCACGCGGGCCCATTGGGGTTTGGTAGATGTCTCATGTCTTCGACCTGTTGGTTCTAGGACGTGCCGGTTTCCTTACGATGTTTTTCTTATCCGTTTTTGAGAGCAGTGATGATGAAATAACTTACACAAAGTAAAGCGCCTGTCTGAGTTCGAACCTACGACCTACAACTCGTAAATAAGGACTAGATTCTTCAAATTATTGGTTTTCATTCAATAGAATCAATAAACTTCTATTATCTCTTCCAAATCAATACAGGAACTAAACAAACATAACAAACAAAAAGAACATTACACAATCGGTACCATATCAATAAGATGTACGTAAAGTTAAATACATGAATACTAATAGGTACGCTCCTACAGTCAACAACAATCTCGCTACATTCTTAGTTTCTCTGTCTACGATTTGAATATATCCACATAAGATTGTATCGAGTTTGACAAACCGTGGGCCTAGCAAAAACGCCCTGATTAAACGTAACGTAAATTCGAACAATTTTAAATTTGAAAATATTCGTTTCGCACTTAAATTACATAGTTTCAAGACTTTATGGGTTATAGGTTCTTGTTTTTCTTGTCGCATTTAAAACAAACTACTATAGCTCAGTTTACGGTCTCGATCGATGCGACTTGCGACGCGACTTACGTCAAGAGTAACGCTCACGCGTCACCTTTTTTCGTCCGTGTCATTCCGCAAGTCGTGTCGTGGCATGCTCTAAACTTCTTTAATTTGTTTCCATCGCAGTCACTGTCACAAGAGGTGTGTCGCTTGAGCGTGTAGTTAAGTGAACTTGTATTAAGTCAGGGAAAAGGTTATGTTGTATTTAATATACAAATTCAAGACTAACAGCTCGTGTGGCACCCAAATATCGAGCTGAGCGTTTTTGTACCCGGAGTTTTAGAAATGGGTCATAACTGTATTAGTGGTCAATCCCTAACTCTTCAGCTATGTCGTAACTACTAATATCCTGCTCCACTTTTTCAAAAATGGCATCGACTTTATCCGTAACAAGGCGGCCAGAGCGAGCTGCATCTTTGACATCAAAATTCCCGGACTAAAAACGCTTGAGCCAACTTTGTGCTACTCTTACTAACACTGCGTTTAGTCCATACACCTCACTTATTTTTTTCGAGGCTGGTGTCGCATTTTTCCCTCTTTTGTAATAAAACTTCAAAATGTATCGAACTTCAATTCAAAACAATTGAAAAATAAGCGGGACATTGTTTTTACTTTTTTTTTTAAATGTCATCTGTCTATTGGTACTAAAACCAGCCAGATACAAACAGTATAGCCAAAAAGATTTTACTTCAACTGTATACCTATAACACACAAAAAACTTTTTCCCCGACTTATTATTTTCCATATTGAAACTCGTTCGAATTTACGTTAGGTGCTTTTATTTCGCATATAACCTGGACCTAACAGTGAAGATTCTCGAGCCACATTCGCCACTACACCGATGATCTGCCGGAAGTCGATGAGATCGAGATAGCCCTCAAGCAGCTTAAAATTGGAAAAGCCCCGGGTGATGACGGAGTTACCTCGGAGCTCTTGAAAGCAGCAGGAAGACCTGTACTTCAAGAGCTCCGGAAGCTGTTTAACTCTGTTCTAAACGATGGAAGAACTCCAAAGGCAAGGAACAGAAGATTTTTATATATTTTTTTAAAAGGAGATAAAACGCTCCTTAAAAACTACAGGCAAAAATCGCTTCTGAGCCATGTCTAAAAGCTGTTTTCCAGGGTAATCTCGAATTGTGTATCGAGAAGACTTGATGAGTTTCAACCTCCAGAGCAGGCCGGGTTTCGATCAGGTTACCATACCTTGTCCTATGGTACCATACAGGTACCATAGACCACATTCACACAGTGCGGCAGGTCATACAGAAGACCGAAGAGTATAAAAAGCTCCTGTGTCTTGCTTTTGTGAACTATGAGAAAGCCTTTGATTCAGTCGAGACCCGGGCTGTGCTTGAGTCCCTGCAGCGATGCCAAGTGGATTGGCGATACATCGAGGTCATGAGATGCTTGTATGACGCCGCGAATATGTCTGTTCAAGTACAGAACCGGCAGACTAAACATATCCAGCTGCGCAGGGTAGTGAGACAGGAAGATGACATATCCCCGAGACTGTTCACTGGCGCCCTGGGAGATATGTTTAAGACGCTGGACTGGAAAGTAACGGGCATAAACATAGATGGCGAGTACATCTCACCACCTACGATTCGCCGATGATATTGTTCTTATAGCGGAATCACTGCAGGATCTTGATCGAATGCTGACTGACCTAGGTGTCACCTCTAGACGTATCGGTCTTGGGATGAACATAGACAAAACCAAAGTTATGTATAACGACCTTATTACCCCGAGACCGATTGTCATTGACGGGGTCCCTCTTGAAGTTCTTCAGGAATATGTTTACCGCGGGCAGAATATGCAGTTGGGTGGGAAAAATTTTGAGAGGGACGCTGATAGGGGGATTCAGTTGGGATGGGCAGCATTTAGTAAACTTCGTCAGGTCTTCTCGTCGTCCATACCACAGTGCCTAAAGACGAATGTCTTTAACGCGTGCGTCTTACCAATTATGACTTACGAAGCCGAAATTTGGACACTCACGGTTAGACTGGTCCATAAGTTTAAAGTCGCTCAACGAGCTATGGAGAGAGCTGTGCTTGGAGTCTCTCTGAAGGATAAAATCCGAAACGAGGTGATCCGCCAGAGAATCAAGGCAATCGACATAGCCCAAAGACTAAGCAAGCTAAAGTGGCAATGGGCTGGTCATATCTCTGGTAGAACCGACAATCGTTGGGGAAAACGAGTTTTAGAGTGGAGACCGCGTTTATGTAAACGTAGTGTGGGACGCCCGCCGGCCAGGTGGAGTGACGACTCGCGAAAGGCGGCTGGCAGAGACTGGATGAGGAGAACGGAAGATCGGGCTCAGTGGCGTTTACTAGGAGAGGCCTACGTCCAGCAGTGAACGAATATAGGCTGATGATGATGATGATGATGACCTCATCTTTACAATAGTTTGCTCATGTGGCCTTATGGTGTATGTCTCATCCACAATAAAGCTCCAGTAGCCCTTGTAAATAATTTTACAAAATTTAACACTGTACAGTCATGAGCAATAACATAGAAACGCCCTTAAAATTCTAATTCATGTAGCAACATTAAATCGCAAAAAATAAGTATGCTAACTGTGTCCAAAAATTATGTAAACGTTAAATTGTGTCAAAATTAACTACACATTTTTGTCAAATTTTCGCAAACAATAGATTTCCAAAAAATAATATTAACTTTTAGTTCCGTAATGATGAACCCAAGGAAATTTCAAAAACATGTTTACAGTACAGTTTCGAAATTATGTAAACAATTACAAAGCAGCAGTTTCGAGCAGCTTGAGCTCGGAAATAAGTCTCAATATGGGTTCTAAATGAACCCAAATTGTGATTTTACCTAATTGACAAAATCAGTGTACATGAATAGTTATAGATCTTATTGGATTATTTATTTTTCGATGTTTTATCATTAATTTGCCTTATACCTACATATTGTGTCATAGTAAGGTAAAAGTAGCCAATTATCGAGTGGCATCGACTCGCCCGTCGACTGTTTTTATTTCCGTGTACCGTCCTAAAACTATTGTGCTATTAGATTCCTACGGCAACATTGCAAATCAAACAGAAGGGATAAGCGCGCATTACGGTTGTTTTTTGTTGTCGTACTGTACAGCTAGATGAATATTTCCTGTGTTATTGTGATTATTATTGATATCGCTATAAAATGAATAGTAACAGCGTGCCATATCGTATTTCTACATATGACAAACACAAAATCGTTGTTCTTAAAGAACAGGGACTTTCAATAACAGACATTGCAAATGAATTGGGAATTACGGTGAGTTTGCAATTTTTTGTTGTTTTATTTTTATTTTATAGGCTTTTTAATTAACAAAAAGTTCAAATTAATGTAATATCACTTTAAATTTGAATTCATTATTATTTCAATATAAGCTATGTATAGTTTTTAGGATTCTTTATTAAATTAATAAGTAACAGTTTACTAAGATGCTTTCTTTTTTTCAGAGAAAAACCGTGTATTTGTGGCTCAAGCGGTGGGAAGATAACGGTGACGTTGTTAGTTTTAAAAGTAGTGGTCGTCCACGAATAACTTCCGCGGTGCAGGACAGGCAGATCGTGAATAGTGTGATTAGTGATGGATTTGTGCGAATTCAGGACATATCGTCATCACATCGCGTATCATCTTCAATGATTCGACGTCGGCTACGCACAGCTGGCATACGTCACAGGATTCCGGCGCGAAAACCGCTTTTAACTGCACGCCATAAACAACAGCGACTACAATTTGCTCGAGAATATCTGAACTACGATTTCAGCAGAGCCATCTTTTCTGATGAAAAAGTGTTTGTTTCTTCTGCTGATGGACGTTTGTCTTTATGGCGGCCTAATAACACTCGTTATTTGGATAAAAATATACTGCCATCAAGAAGAAGTGGCTGGATAAGCTTGGGCGTTTGGGGCTGGATGGCAGCCAGTGGACCCGGTGAATTGGTAGAGATCAGTGGACGAATGAATAGCGAGCAATATACCAGTATTTTAGACGAAGTTTTACTGCCTAGTCTGGAGGTATACTTTCCCGAGCTGACGCCTATTGATTTTGTGCAGGACAATTCAGGGGTCCATAATTCTCGATACACTCAGGCCTGGTTTAGTCGTAACCGAAATTGCGTGAATTCGTTGCCATGGCCGCCTAAAAGCCCAGACCTCAATCCTATTGAGAATTTGTGGGGGCTGATGGTCCAAGAGTGGGACAGCAACCAAGCTAGAACCAGAGAACCCTTGGTCAGACACGTCCATGAGATATGGGATAGTTTTAGAGGCAATAACGTATGTAACAATATGGTTTCGTCAATGCAGGAAAGGTTGCAAGATGTTATAAACGCTGAAGGTGGCTACACAAGATTTTAATTAATTTAAGTACCGATACATTTTCTTTTTTTTTTCGCGGGTGGAAAATCATCGAATTACCATTGTGTGTGAGAGTGTCAGACTTCTACTGACTAAAAACCACCCATGTTCCTTCTTAGCCCTTGTGCCGAGGCCGCGGTATCTCTTTCGAACAACCCGCAGCCCCGACGGGACCCGCAGTCCCGACGGGAAGTACCGATACCTCGTATTTAAAATGAACAATAGTTATGTGTAGCGATAGTGACTTACTTGATTAAATTGTGATTTAAAATAAATGATTTTACCTACGCTATTATATTTAATATTTTATTTATATTTTGGGTATTAATCATTACGTTTGGTAACGAATTACAACACTGATTTCGTAAGCCCTGGTTTTATTGCAGTAACCAACCCCTGTTTATTTATAAAACTGTAATTATTACTGTATTATACTTAACAAAAACCCCAAATACAAAAAAATGCCCTGAGAATGCCTTGTGGCATTAAGTCCGCCTATGTACCACTCTTGTGCATGAAGTTTAAATAAATAAAAAAAAACAGGATAAAGTAGGTATACACTTTCAATATCATTTTAATGTATACATGACAATTCCTATAACACGTATACAGTTTGTATTACGTGTATATATGTTATAGAACTTGTCATGGATAGTTAAAAAAGACATTGGAAGTGTAAACTTTTATTGATTTTGTTTCGTTTACATTACTGTGAAACCAATGTATACCCAGTTTTGACACAGTTTGATGGTTAGGTAATTTAGATAAAAATATCGTACACATATTTTTTGAATGGTAGAAGTTAAGATATTTTAGAAAATGTGACAATGTATATATATTATTGCTCGTGACTGTACACCCATAAAATGTATGTAATAAATACATTAAACATTACTCGCCAAAAACTGATGTAAAATCATTTTGAATTCTATCCGTATTCCAGATCCAACTTGTTGATCTTGTTGTATGGCTACCCAATGCGACCCTGGCTTATTATCGGTATCCAAATTGTTTATCGTAAACATTGGTTCTTCAGTATATACTATTAATCTGTTTGCAGCATATTAAATTAAATTAAAAAATTAAAATTGTTTATTTCGTAACCGTAATAGAACAACACATTAGCGATTGGAGCCTCCTTGTAAACAAAAAAATCTGTATTAGGAGACTCCGCTCTTTCACAGCAAGGTATACAAAATAAATAAATGTGTATGTGTGCGTGTGTATGTATGTAAATGTTTAAGTGTAATTCAAATAAATCAGTAATAATAATAACAATATACAGGTGGATGTGTATATGTAAATGGGGATGAGCGTGGGTTTGTGTGTGTTCTTTGAGCGAGTGTGTTGACAGAAGCAAGTGAGTTATGTGTTACAATAGTGCCCAGTATCTTCATAAGAAAATGGTTTAATCCAATTTATTAGAATGTTTTTACATGTATGTGCTTGTTTAGTCTATATGTATGTCTCCTTGTTTACTCTATTATATAGTTGAGCAGATCGTATGTTGTATTGTATAGCAGCAAATTTAGTTTTAGTTTGAGGGATTTGAGCAATCATGACATGATTGCTCAAATCCCTCAAACTAAAACAAAAATTGTATCTAAAAGACGAAAAGACATTGTCTTTTCGTCTTTTAGAGTATCGCAAGGAAGTGTATATGCAATGTATAGTTTTCTAACAGAAAGCAGACCACTAATCAGGTATAGACTGTCAGTAGGGTATCTTTTCTTTTTGATATACATATTTTTTATAAGTTCTCGTTGTCCTCGTTCAACGTCTAAAAATCTCGATTTTGCCGCACCGCCCATATGGGGATACAATAAACTAAAACTGATTGCACAAGTGCAACATAAACTTTAATAAGGAAATTTCTATGAGGGCCTACTATTTTATTTATGTTTGTTGGGAGGACATACCGCAGTGTTGTAAATATCCAGCCCAGTTTCCTAACTCTTCCCGTTACGTGCTCAAGGTGAGCGTATCATGATAATTTTTGGTCAATCATGACACCTAAATATTTAGTCTGAGATACTTTACTAATTACAGGACAGCTACAGTTATTTTTTTTAAACATGATCACATGATTGTATTTGGACGCTAAATGCTTCATGTGGTTGTGAACGATTCGAGATGGTAAAGCAAATATAGTTAGTCATAACTGTGTTTAGTGTGAGAAGGTGGTCATTGAGCCAGTTGGTTAATTGGACCATGCCCAATTCAGCCTTGATATTGTCATCGGACCAGTCATTCCCGGAAAAGACAAAGACAACAGCGGTGTCATCAGCGTAAGATTTTTTTTTTGCGCCATTGACTTTTAATTTTCGAAGAAAACGCATAGCATATACATTAGCAAAACTTGCAACTGGTAAAAAATCGCAAATTATTTGTGGTGACTTCAATATTAATATCTTAGAAAATAATTCAAATAGCAGTCAATTATCTTTAAATCATCTCTTTAAATCATTCAATTTGTCAAATGTGTTTTCAGAATCAAACCGCTTATCTACAAATTCTGCTACGTGTATTAATAATGTATTTTGTTGCTGCGACTACTTAGATCAAAAGCCATTGTAAATTATCTCCCATCTGATCACAGGGGTCAAACCGTTGCTTTCAAGTCCAATACAACATTACAAAAAATTCAGATACAATCTAGACAAATAACACCCAGAAATCTAAATAGATTTAATAATATCTTAATGAATAACACTTTATTACTTGGGCTTAAGAACTTAGGATTCCTACGTCTTTGGATGAGGGGACACAAATGTTCGAATCGACCGTGATTTGATTCGATCACTATGAAAGTAGATTCTCCTAAGGCTCGTCGTCTATGACGCTACTCAAAAGTTGATAACAAAATTGCAAACTTAGTAAGTGACGTCACGTACGGACCGCCATTGAAATACTAGTGCTGTGACATTCTGGATACTCGTTGGTGATTAGAGTTTATAACATGTTGCTTTTCAATAGCTTCTCGGATGATGGGCCTAAGACTTTGGAAGATCTCCAAAATAGAACCCCATGCCTCTTCAATATATAGTATATTAAACAGCCAGACTTGTAACTTAATAACTTCTGGTATTCAAAAGGAAAAATAAATGGCTTGGTAGGAAAAAATGCTCTTTTTTAAAATAAAATCAAAAGGAAATATTTGCATTGCAACGGAGGATGGCGAGTTTGGACCCAAACTATTTATAAATTAACAAAGTGTCATTCACTTGCAAGTTCATATTTACTATAATTAAGAGTTTGTAAGAGGGTTATATAAAAAATATTGAGTCCCTAGGTGATGGGAATTTAAAGTTAGAAAACATTTTTATTTACTTCAAATTAAGTCATCATGCAGTTATTAAATGCACCGTGTTTTGTATTACATTCCAACCTACTCATTACATGATTTACGTTCTTACACTTGTAGACGTTTACGCTTGTAATTTTTTTTTATGAATAAAACTTGAAAAAAAAACTACAAAAAAGCTAGCATCATTTCATTCATTTTTCTATACAAAAATGTACAATATTATAATTATTACGATTATTTGTGATAACGTAGAATGGAATGTACATATATGTAGTATATAAATATAGTTGTACTATTAGATTCGTTTTAGGTATAATCTTTTACTTTGCATATCTTTTATCTCCCAGTCTCTACGACTTGCTGCCCATTTGCTTTTTTGCTATTTTATATAGTTCTACAACTAGTTATAAGTTTCCATACTGTACGATACTCCTAACAGTCCATCGTCCATTACTTCAAGAGTCAACTCAATTTTTCTTCATCAAAAACAGTTTTCTTCCGTTATTTATTCGGTGACAGTACTTTTCCAGCGAGTATTTTTATTCGGAACGTGCTCTGGACCTGATACTGATAAAAACCAACACAGAATAGAAACTTTACGAAGTTCCGTACAGAAAAATCTTGAGATGACATTAATAAAATCGCTTGGAAAACCCGAAACTTGCGCTCATAATGAAATTAGAACGATAAAGATGGTTGAAATATTATAATTATAAGATTTCAACCATCTTTATTGCACGGTTACTGACAAATGCGTGCACTGACTGGACAGGTCCTCTTAATCTGCGTGGTTCTTTCCTCAGAAGACCATTTCAGATACTAATCTACATGGTCCTCAAAGATTATGTTCGAACTTTAATATACACATTGACATTGATGAATTTTATACATACAATGACATGAGTAATTCCTCTGTAAAGTATTATATTTATTTAATTATTGTGAATGTGAAGATTATGTGGTTTATTACTTTATTTTATTTTATGTCTTAGTTAGTTTCACGATCTGGCAGCTTGAGTAATTTATGCGGCCTACCCAAATGTCCTTTCTTTGGTATTGTTCGTCGAATCGTTGTGCTCCTTAAGTTCTCAGTTGAGCGGCAAGATTACTGACAAATGCGTGCACTGACTGGACAGGTCCGCTCAATCTGTATGGTTTTTCCTCAAAATACCGTTTCAGACACCAATCTACATGGTCTTCACATGATCTGACCAAGATTATGTCTGGACTTTAAAAGAGACTGTGACCTCTGAATTTGTTTCGCCCTTTCTTCTCAGAGTAGTCAGATAGGAAACGCCGACCTCATCTAGTTTTTAAAATACGATTGACGTGTAAAAGTGTTTGTAGAAACCTACTTACAAAAATAAAATCATTTATCATTGTTCGTAACGTGAGTTATAATCTTTAGACCACATCGAAAGCAAGACACACAATACACTCGTAGCAAAGTGCTTGCTACGCCGTAGCTCGGTTCGTAGCCGCGTAGCAAGGCGTGCGGAGTTTGACGTCGTAAATTTACATTTGTTCAGTCACCTTCATTAATTTACCCAAAGCTTAGATGTAGCTTTTATAAGTAGTTTCGTAAACGACCATATTCATGTGCAGGGACACAGAAGTTGTAGTTCACTGAAACTTCAGTGAACTACAACTTCTGTGTTCCTTTATTTTGTGCTGTGTTCTTAAAACGCGGAACTGTATTTCTTAGAAATCTTTTATCTATTTCACTTCTACGTATATCGCAAACCACCAATAGGGAAAAACCAAGTGCGTTTTTAAAACCAGTAACTAATTACAAACATTATTAGCATTTGTTTAGACGGTATTGAATCATAAAAAAAATTGTGGGCTAAATCTACTGTCAACGAAGGATATAGGTAAGTATACAGGTAATTACTTATTTAACACGAATACCCAAAAAAAGAAGTTTTATGCTTTCAAGGTTCATGTATGTATGTTAGGCACCTATGAGTGTGAGGTTCTTTTTTATCGCCTTTTTTTTTGTTTTTAACCTACTTGTGGTTAGAGAAGTCAGGTCCTTAGGTACCTATGTTATGTTTGAGGGCTGAAATACAGGCTTTGCCTAGTTCGGCCCCAAATGCTAATACTTTTATGTACAGTAACTGTAGACTAAGCACTTAATTTGTGAAATAATGTACATTTTTTTTCTGTGAATAAACTTATTATTTAGTTTATGTGGTCATAATTATGTCATGTGTGGTACATAAATTGTATTTTATTTCACAAAACTTCTTTACTCTTACTGTAAATACATAGAAAGATAATCAATGAGTAGTGTTCCTAACACAAATAAATCTACGCACCCGTCGAATGGAGACGCTCGTGAAAATCTTATCACTTGCTATATTTTTGTTTACGTATATTTTTTTACGACGCTCTGCGAATTAGTCGGTCCGCTGAACATATGGAAGGGGACAGAGAGGGTTTTATGGGCAAGCTTAGTCATGGCGAAAAGTTGATAGCTGATTTGGTGCCGAATGAAGAGGGAACATCGAAAATATATTTGAAAAGTTTCAGATAGGAGCCCTGTGGTTACGAGTCCACTTTCAGATTTCGGAAAAGAACCAAAAAAGGTGGTCTTCAGAGCCGTTGATTTTCATATGATCGTGTGAGGCATAACCCATAGGCGAATCTGACGAAGAAATTGTAACCTTTTCCTAAATATGACGAATTTGAAATCTCGGATTTGTACCTTTTTTAAAAGGGTTTTCAGGGCGAATCAGTTATTATGTGCAATAACGTTACATGTCCTGATAGTGAATATATAAACATCTGACGAATTAATGGAGTCTATTGGCAAATATGACGAAATCTGATCAATTCATAAAATTACCTAAGTGTTCATAATTTTGCATTTATCCATAAATCAAGGAACCCAATACCTTTTTTTTTTTTTTTTTTGAGGGTGGGAAACCTTCATATACCTTCTCCCGCTCTGGGCAGAGCAGGAGGGCGTGTCAGACTCTTACTGACTAAAACCCACCCGTGTTCCGTCAGTTGCCTGTGCCAGGAGGCCTGGTCCTTATCGATCGGCGAGCTGCCCATTGCTCGCCGTTCGCAAGCCCACACCTACGGTGGCCGGGAATCGGCCTGCGATTCTCGACGCTCAGGGCGTCTCCTGCGGCGGCTAGGAGCGTGAGGGCTCGAATTTTGTCTCTCCCTTACGCGTTCCGCCTCCTCCTTCGCGAACATTACTGCTTCGCAGAAGGAGGTGACGGCTTCGCAAGCCCTCTCGCTCCGTACCATGGCCTGGACCCCAATACCTTGGATCACGGTTTTAATTTAAATCTGATACGTTTATGAAGATTTCCCGATATTCAGAAGTTTGAGTATACCAAAAACTTGAACATAATAATTAAAACTTAAGTAGGAAAATTGAAGCATCGGCAGCATACACCCTAAACATGGTTGATTATAGCACAATTTTACTAACACACTATATTAATTATTAACAATATATCTGAAAAATATCCTCATTTTATGGGCCCATCTAACGAGTTTTTAATGTTTAAAAAACTATTCAAAGGTGCCCTTCATTTTTAACCGACTTCAAAAAAAGGAGGAGGTTATCAATTCGACTGTATTTTTTTTTTTTTTTTTTTTATGTTTGTTACCTCATAACTTGCGACTGGGTGAACCGATTTTCATGATTCTTTTTTTATTTGAAAGCTGGTGCTTCCCGTGTGGTCCCATTGTCACCATTTCAATATCTGATGATGGGATCTTGTAGAAATCGGGGGAACTCTTCAATGAATAACAGCAGATTAACCGCGATTGTTGCTATAGCATATCTAAGCATTGTTTACGCCATCACACAACATAATATCACGCCTGTACTCACTACAAAGGTTATAAAAACTATTTCGAAAAAAATATATGTTTTTAATAATAAAAAACCGCCTTCGAACGGATGTGGACGTGTAAGACGATCGTTCTCGAATGGAGGGTTAGATACCATAACTAAAAAGTGATAAATAAAAATTGTTTTACAAAAAATAACAACCGACTTCCAAAAAAAAAACACTACAAAGTGAAAAATAACTTTAATTTCGGAAGTCGGTGGAAAACGCTAAAATACAGATAAAAAGACACCGACTTCCGAAGTTGAAAGTTTATTTTCACTTTGTAGTGTTTTTTTTTTTGGAAGTCGGTTGTTATTTTTTGTAAAACAATTTTTTTTTGATAGAGCTGGCAAAGATTCGCTTAGTCATTGCTTCGATGGGAACATCAAAAAGCGATTTACGACGATATGACGTATGGTATCTAGACTATGGGATGTACTTTTCAGCTGCTGTATGACTGTGGAGATAGCGTTCTAAATAATAGTGTGTTTTAAAGACAGCTGGCGTCTTAAACCAGTCAGACGCTAACTTTTTGCTGACTAGTTTATATTTATGACTAACGACCCGCCACTGATTCTCAGGGGTGCAACGGCAACATGTCAAAAGCAGTACTTACAAAATTTACAAAAACATTTAATTAACGATTTTTCTACGTCAGAACAGTTTTCTGTTCGATGTTTTATTGTAACTATGAACCTCTGCTCTCGATATCGTTACTCTTACCGCCCCCAAGTCTTAGTGATAGTTCGTTTTTGTAAGTTTTATTAAAAAGGCCTAAAAACGAGTACGTAGGCCGCCAGCTTCTAGTTAATTAGGTTAAATAAAAGATATGAGATAGAGATTTATTTATACCGCACGAATGAAAATGTGCAAGTTTGTTTATTAATTAAATTAGTGCTACCGATTGTGGGAGAAAATTGTGGTCACATTACGAATATTCACACGCACATTACATAATTATGTACCTTTAAGCATCTAGCGCAGTAGGTTCTTCATCCGTTTTGGTTTGTTTTGACTGTACAGCGGAAGTATGGCTGTAATTTACGTAGTTTTAATTATTTAGAACAACACCTAGTACAATACTTGACCTGCGCAACTACAAAGGTTCAGATTGAGAAGACACATTTTTAATCCTTGACATTAGGGGTGGTTTATATATGAGTTATATAAACTAGGTAATTTTGTTTTGAATTAGCTTGCTCGGCACTTCTTTCATATTTTTTTTGATTTTTCAATTTCAATAAAGTTGCTTTAATATCAATGTGTTTGTATTTGTCAAAAGTAAAACCTGTATACAATGTGGAGACAACAATACGACAATAAATGAAAACACTGGCAATACTAATGCATAGGAGTATTTTGAAACTATCAAATTAATCCTAACACCGAAATAACAAAAGTGATTTTTTCAAACAAACTAAATAGTAGTGATGGGCCGACTATGGGTTTTGCCAATCTTTGACTAGCTATAGTGCCTAAACTATTGGATATATTTGATAGAATTTTTGTATGCAGGCTGGGAACATCATTAGATATAGGTACGCAGTTTCATTTATTGTCGTATTGTCGTCTCCAACTTGTATAATGATATTATACTTAATCTAAGTTAACTCGCACCTGGCGGTCTAAACAGAAGTGGCGGCTTATTTAATAAAACTGACAAAAAAACGGACAAAAAAGCAAACTATCACTAATAATTAGGGGCGGTATTAGTAACAATATCGAGCGCAGAGGATCATAGTTACATTAGAACGTTGAACAAAGAAGTGTTATGACGTAAACAAATCGTTAATTAAAAGTTTTTGTAAATTTTGTAAGTACTGGGTTCTATGTTTGCCATCTTTATCAAAAAAATGACGGGCACCTATTTTTTTAAACATTAATAGCTCGTTGGATAACCCATAAAATGAGGATATTTTTCAAATATGTTGTTAGTAAAATTTTGAAATAATTGACCATGTTTAGGGTGTACCCTTTTTTTTCAGAGTGTACCCTGACGATGCTCCAATTTTCCTATATGATGATGCATGCAAAATTATGAGCCCTTTTAGGTAATTTTCTACATTGGAACGTAATATCATAGATACTTAATTATTATACTGTGAAATAATAGTGGAATACTATTTGTATTTAGAACTGGTTGAGTAAGAGGAAGACTGTCGTACCGTGATACAATTTCGACTAGTACGGAGGATAGTGTGAATCGAATGCTACAACCTATATAACAATATCAGTATAAGTAATTGTTTCTGATAGATTAGTGCTTAAATACGTGCTGAATGATTATCATGTGACGTAAGTACTTAACAACATCTTTAAGACGTTAGAAAGGTGAGAAATATAATATCACATTATTGGCTAGTATTTAAGTGCAGGAACCTATTTGACTGCGTGTGTAGTGACTACCTACCGAATGTTAAAATACATAATTATAATGGTTGTACTTTTATGATGCAAATAAAAAAATGTATTATTATTTCTGTATTTAATGAAAATCATCATATTTCATATTTGCCGAAAGGCTCCATCAAGCCGTCAGATACTTATATATTCACTATTAGGACATGTAACGTTATTGCACATAAAAACTTTGATTCACCCTGAAAATCCTTTTAAAAAGGTACAAATATGACTTTTCAAAGTCGTCAAATTTGTCTATTTAAGTCATTGCGGGGTAGGCCGCCCACGATCATATGAAAATCAACGGCTCTGATGATCGCTTTATATTAGGTCCTTTTTCGGAATCTGAAAGTGGACTCCTGACCACGGGGCTCTTATCTGAAACTTTTCAAATATATTTTCGGAGTTCCCTCCTCATGCCGCACCAACTCAGGTATCGACTTTTTGCCCTGTATGCTTGCTCAAAAACCCTCTGGGCTCTCCTTCCAATAGTACAATTATCGTATATATTCAAGAACGACTGGCGCCATTTATGTTGTTACCTGGTCTATATTGTGTATTTTAGTACTGAAAATAACGTTATAAGTACTAGACAAGAAACTAACGTAAAGAT